>OW387024.1:71167029-73667029 GCA_936439885.1 Nowickia ferox
CCAAAACTTGATTATCAATTTCAACAATATATCCGTTCGGCTCGTTGATTTCCATATAGTTTTTGTTAGGTAAAGCTGTAAGCATTCTTAACTCTGTCCGAATATAGTCATATGGAATTTTAATTGCAATAATTAGAATTCCATCTTTGTAATTGAGAACGTCAATTTTTATAAATTTTAACTTATAAAAGTCGATTTCAAATTTATCAATTTCCTCAGATGTTAGAATACCTGGGTGGAATATATGATTCCTAGCGGATGCTATGTTATCCTGAATTTGTTCAATTTTTCCTTTTAAGTATGTAAGTTTAAGCATTTGGTCAGCATATAAAAGCCCTTGAACGACTTCATTGTGCTTATTTATAAATTCCTTCGTCGTATTTTTAATATTTTGCCTATCTTCCTCTATGGCTGATTTTAATATTTCAATTGATTCATTAAAATGCAAATTTATAGAAATTTGCTTATTAACTGTATCTATAATATTATGATTATTTTTATCGATTATGTCAAGGTGTTTAAAAATTTCTTGTCGATCTTCATCATCCATAACTCCAATTAACCATTTCTGAGCATTACCTACGAAGTTAAACAATCCTCTTCTATGTCTAGATTTTACTGAAGTGATTGATTTCAATTTAGATCTTACTATTTTTATCTCTATTTCGATAATTTCTCTATTTTTTAAATTTAAACTTTTTATATTATTCTCCATTTGATCTACAATGTTGCTTAATTCTTTAGTATCTATTATGTGTAAAATTGTTGATGTTTGATTTACCACTTCTACCGTTCTTAATTTAATTTGGGTATAACCTGCCTCTTCATTAATCGGATTAATTTGCAAGACTGCCCGTATTGGTAGAATCATGATCGCCATTGTTAGAAAGATCAGGATAGTCTGAAAATTTTAAAGGTCGTTTAATATTATCGGTATGGATGTTCTTTAAAGGTTTCTTTACAAATTTTGGTTGTTCTTTGTGTCTTAAACTTTTATAGTTTTTTATAAAGCCTTCTTTCCTATGTTCTACATAGTTTTCTCTAGATTTATTTCTTTTCTGCATTATCCTGACTTTTTCATTTTCTAATCTTTTTTTTATAATGCTATGATCAATTAATTTATTTTGTACATCTAGAGGACTGCATTTTATTGTACTGTGATAATTATTATTGTAGAACTTTATTGCTTTAATTATCTGGGCATTTATTGGACATTTTTCCTCTATATTAAATATTCTGATTTTTTCCGTAATGGTATTATTAAATCTTTCAATATCCGAGTTTCCAGTATGGCTGTTTGGTTTTGTAAAATGGTATTGAATTCCCTCTTGATCTAGATAACTCCTTACATTTGCATTATTGAATTCATTGTCCAATACAAATTTAATCACCTTGCCCTTAATGGCTAAAAATGTTCGAATTTTCCCTACTAGTGTTACGCTATTTCTATCGTGTAAGTGAAATGAAATCACGTGTTTCGAAAACTTGTCAATAAAAATCATAAATGAATGTTTACTGTTAACGTATGTATCGACGTGGACTATTTCATTCGTGGTAGAAGGTGTTTCCGTTATTTTGAATTTATTCTTTATTGGTTTCCTGTCATATTTAGCTGAGGTACAAATTTCACAATTATTAATCACTTTCTGTATAAACTCTTTTAAATTGGGATTATATATTCTGTGTTTAATTTTTTCATAAGTTGGAATTATGCCAGCATGACCGGTTTCGAATTTATGGAATAATGCAATTTGCTTCTTTAAGTCATTTTCCTCAACGATATCTTCAGCAAATTTGGAACATTTAATAAATTTAATTTTTTTATTTTTGGGAAATTCTTTGGTAATGATTTTCTGTAATTTATAGTATTCATGATCGTTTAACTCGGAAAATATTGCAACCTTTCCATTTGAAATCTCTCTTTTAAGAATGTTTACAACATTTCCCTCTAAAAAATCGTTTTTATCGATAAATATTCGCTTCTTCCTAAAAATTTCCTGTACTGTAATATTCTTTTTCTTTACTAAGATAATTTGTGTTTTGAAGCGGTTTACCACAGTATCCAAAATAGGTACCTGGTCATTGCTTTCCTCTTCCTGCGAATGGATAGTTTGAACTAATAATGACTCCTCTTTTTCATTTGTTTCATTAGAACCATTCCCTAAATAATTTATTTCATTTGTGCCAGAATCAATACGGCTTAAAAAATCGGCAACCTTATTTTGCTTACCTTTTATATAATTTAGTCGAATATTGTATTCCCCCAATTGAACCAGCCACCTTTGGAGGCGTGGGCTGATATCTTTACCATTATATTTTATTTGTAACCATTTCAAAGGTTCGTGATCGCACTCAAGATCAAATTCCCTTCCGTATATGTATGGTCGGAAGTATTTTACAGCCCAAACTATCGCCAACAATTCTTTTTCAGTTGTTGAATAGTTTGTTTCAGTTTTATTTAGGGTTCGAGAGGCATATGCAATTGGATGGCCTTCCTGTGAAAGAACAGCACCAATCGCAAAATTGCTTGCATCAGTGGTTAACTTGAATTTCTTTGTAAATATTGGATATATAAGTATTGGTACATTGGTAACAATTTCCTTTAGTTTTTCAAAAGCCAGGATATAATTAGGATCATAAGTATTAATTTTTTCGTTTTTCCTTAATGCTTTAGTTAAAGGATTAGTGATCTTTGCATAATCCCTAATAAATTTTCTATAGAATCCTGTCATTCCCAAAAATGATTTTATTTGTTTGGTTGTTTTTGGAAGTTTTAAGTTTTGTATTATTCTAATTTTCTCAGGATCGGGTTTAATGCCCTTGTTGGTTAATACGTGACCCAAAAATTGGGTTTCTTTCTTTAGAAAGTCGCATTTATCTATTTGAATTTTTAGTTTTGCTTTCCTCAGAGTAGTGAAAATTGATCTTAACGAGATCATGTGCTCTTCCAGAGATGTGCTAAATACTAGTATGTCATCCATATAGACGACACAAGTTTTATTAATTTGTTCACGAAGAACCGAATTCATTAGCCTCTGAAAGGTTGAGGGCGCATTCTTTAAGCCAAATGGCATTCGAATGAATTCATAATGCCCGAAAGGCGTTGAAAACGCTGTTTTCTTTTGATCTTCCTTTTTGACTAAAATCTGGTGGAATCCTTTCGCAAGATCCAATGTGGTAAAATATTGGGCTCTTCCTAACTTATCTAAAATACCATTTAGATTTGGTATTGGAAACTTATCATCTATTGTATTTTCATTAAGCTTTCTATAATCAATTACAATTCTCCATTTTTTTATACCTGAATTATCTTGTTTTTTAGGTACGACCCATAAGGGACTATTATAAGGAGAATTGCTCTCTTTTATAATATTTTGATCTAACATTTCTTTGATCTGCTTCTGTATTTCTTCTTCATGAACTTGCGGATATCTATAAATCTTTGAATACAAGGGTTTATCCGTTGTCGTGATTATTTCGTGACATATTTCAGTCGTTGCAGTTAAATTATCCCCTTCCACAAAGAACAAATCCCGAAACTCTTTCAATAAACTCTTAACAGAGTCCAGCTCTTTTTGATTTAAGTCATTTATTTTAATTTTATTCTGTATGTCGTTAATTTTTACATGCTGAAGACTTGTAATCCTGTCAAATGCTCGTGGGTAACTATTTTCTTCGAAGAATATTTTATTTCCGAATATTTCCAAGAAATCTTGATCCAAATTTATTTTGGCCTTAAAAGGAACTAAAAAATTTTGTCCTATTATTGCATCATAATCTTCGTTTCTGAATTCAACTATGTTCCACAAAAGTGTACCCCTGGCAAGAAATTGTGAAGGCATTGGTGTAACAACGCAATGTTTTACTTCGTTATAATCATTGAGGGTTTTAATATAGATAGGTTTTTTAATATCTTGCTTTTTATAAGGAGAAAATATATTTGGTTTTACTATACTTGTACTAGCCCCAGTATCTATTAAGCACCTGACATTTTGTTTTCCTATGGATAAAACAACTATGGGTAACTTGTGTTTTGAGGCCATTCTAAAAAATTTGTCTCCTCATCGGGTTTTACTTTCTCTGCTTCTTGCAATGTGTCAACCTCCATATATTTAGAGTTATTAGACCTTTGCGAATTCGTATTGCTATCAATACTCATATGAGACAAACGTGTTTGTGATGAATTAGGTTTATAATTGTTGTTATAAAATTTTCGTGATTCATTATTTCCCTTATTCTGTTGATTGTGTTTGTGTTGTTGTCTAAAGTTATGGTTGTTGCTATGGAAATTTTGAGTTTGATTATTCCCATAATATTTTCCTTTCTTGCTGTCATGGTTTGGGTTTTGGAATTTACAGATTTTATTCCTATCGTTATTATTATTTAGATCTGAATTAATTTTAAAATTTATATTGGCCTTATGTCTGCTATCAATAGCCCTATTATCATCAAGCAATCTAAGTCTTGTATACTTATTTATAATCTCATTTAATGTTAGCCCGTCATCTAAATGAATCCTGAGTGGTCCATCAATTTTTTCAATTAAAATATTAACTAGATCCCTGTCTACATTTTCAGATTGATATAACATTGATTTATTATCTTCGAATTCATAAATTTCACTTATCTGATGCTTAGCATTTTCAAAATAATCAAAAAGTTGTCTTAAATTACTTACTTTTACATAACGACACTTATTAAATATTTCCGCATATGATGTCCTTGGTCTTGCTTGAATCTTCAATTTGGTTTTTAACTGCTCCCAAGTAATATCCCCCAGTTCTGTTATATAGGTTCCAAATTCTGCATTTATTTTTTCGTTTATGACTATTTGAACTCCGAATTTTATTAAATCCATATTATTTCCGCAAAGACTCATTATCATTTCTACAGATTTAATGAACCTATTGATGTTACAATTATCGTCCAGTGGTTTAATCTGACGAAACTGTTGAATTATATCCTTCGGTTGCATAAGGAAGGAATTCTGTGATTGAAGTTGCTGTTGTTGATACTGTTGCAATTGCTGTTGAGAATATAATAACTGACTATCTTTCTGACTCAATTGCTCCTCCTGCTGCCTTAATGCTCCCTCCAACTGCAATACTTTTCTTTGCAATTCATCGATGATGTTTTCCTTCTTTTGGTTCATTTTTTTTTATAAAAATATATTGCCAAAAGCCACAGTTAGTGTAAAATGTTTGTTGCTTTAACAGGTGTATTCAAACAAATATGTTGGTTGCTAGTAAAACTGTTTTAAAATTTTATTTTCCTTTTTAAAATAATTTCGAGAAACTTCTATCAGTTCCGAAAAATGTATTTCTGGATTTATTTTTATTATTTGCTAGTAGGTTAGAACCGACTGCGCCAATTATATGAATGAAACACAATTTAAGTGGTGTTATTCATATATTAAAATGAATCTTAAGACTAACTTAAAAAATGTAGATTAGCGTCTATTTATAATAAATCTTATCTCTAGTTTAATATTTAGGTTTATCTCTTGTGTTTGTTTAGGTTTATTTTTGTGTTTGTTTAAATGTTAATAATACTTATCATTTGTCTAGCAATACTTAACGTATTTGTTTAGTATACATTGTAATATTATTTGTTTATTTAGGACTACTGTAGTGATAATAAATGTTTCTAGACCATTGTATTTACTTATGTCTTAAGCGGTTGTAATTACTTATTTCTACGGATACACTTTATCTATTTCTGTCTGCATATTATTATAATAATAAGGGTGTAACTCTTAAGTTTATTATAATAAGGATGTAACTCGCGCTGTTATCCCTAGACATCTTTGGAGCAGATGAAATTTCAGATGTGTACACAGTTTGTCAGGTAATGCCACATAACGAAAAATATCGGAAATGGCAGACGTTGCCGCTAGTACACACTTTTATTTTTGCTTGCAATGTCACAAAATGCCATAGCATTAGTTTGTTTAAGGAAAACTGTGCTTTGAGGTTGATTAGCTAATTTTCTAAGAGCTTTTACGGTTATTTTCCTAAAGCACTACAAGTGCAATTAGGCGTGCCATAGCCATAGTGCCATAACCATAACCAAACCGAAATTCAAATGGTTTCTATGGCGTTATGGGATGATGAAAGCACAATAATAGACGTATATCAACACAAAGTATAGAATTTGTGCAACAGTTGTCGCTAAACTTTTTCCTTGAGAGGCACATTTTTCACATGCAACAACAGTACATTCCGCTAAATTACACCAAATTAAAATTTATTTCGGTGTGGGCACCGTTATTTGAAATACTGCAATGGAAAATAACTGGTATTTTATTTGCATTGTATCTTAATATCTAGTTAGTACCCTGTACCTATAATAAGCAATGCGATTTGTACAGCTTGAGGGCCGTGAGTTGCAAATAACTGTTTTATCAAATTTCGGTTAGAGTGGCATCAAAAATTTGCAAAAAAAAAAAAAGCTTAACTCATACGATAACTAATTATAATTTTGCGGAAAATTAAGGTTGGTGCATTTGAAAAATTTTGTTCTTAAAAAAAAGTTTGGCGACCACTGTAAGCTAAAATCCACAAACGAAGCAGATTTTTCATTAGCTCGGAATCGGTTTGAAATTTTTATTAATCTGAGCTTGGCCTTTTTGGGGATGTGTGGCCCCGCTCCCTTTACAGAAACATGGCTTGAAATCCAGACTTAAGCTTCGTTACACCTCTTTAAGTACTGTATGAAATTTCATAACAATCGAACGGTCCGTTTAGAAACTGCAGAATTATTTCCAATTTTTTTTTATCGAAATCCCTCACTGTGCGTACGGACACAACATATAGGCATTTCCACAGGAATGTCAACTTTTTGTAGCGTGCGACACCAAACGAGTATGCGTGTGTTTTTTTTTTAATAAAACAGAACTTTTTTTTTTACTTATTTATATATTTGTGTAGACCGTGAGCAGCCTTACATTAGATAACAGAAGTACAAGCTTAATTGTTTGCTGTCGCACGAGACAAAAAAGGGCGTTCTCGTGGAAATTCCCATATGTTATATTATATGGACTTTAGCCTATATAATCAAATATCTTACCTCTATCTGGATTCTGTATCTTTTTGCGAACCCAAAATTTTAGTATTTATCTACATATTTATTCGTTTGCGGTAACGATAATGTGATTCCATAATTTATTTTTTACGATAGTCTCCAGCTTTATCTTACTGACGACTATTTAATTCAATATTTTGTGGTATCTCTGTATAGAAAATGTAAAAATAAGCGAAAAGCACAAAGAATAATGAAGAAAATCTCAATGAATTTGAGCTGGTGACTTTATTTTTTTTTTACCCAACCGACAGCGAATATCGTTAAGGTATGTTAATGAATAGCAAAGTCGATACATTTTCGATATAGCGATACGATTATCGTAATAAAAATTACTGAATCCAGGTACTGATGTAGAAATTTTTTTTAAATATTTTAAGTACCCGGTAAATTTTTTTTCAGTTTTAGTTTTATAAATTTTAACTGTCGTTAATTTTTTTTTCATTTGTTGCTATATTTATGATTTGATCAGGCTAAAGTTCGTATAGCTTTGTAAGCCAAATTACATGTGATAATTATTAATGAACAAATAACACCAAAGTTAGTTGTAAATATTCTGACAAGCACAAAGTTGAACGGAACAACTAGCTGTTTTCGAAGGCCACTAAACCTTCATCATCAGCGTTCTTTTTGTGTTTGGTCCACTGTGTGTGGTGTCAGTTGATGTAGATTTCTGCTTTATATACTCAGCCATTATTGCAAATGGAATATGTGAATTGTTTTGATTCATCGTATTACAATTTGCTGAAAGCTTTTTTGTAATGAAAGCTCATTTTTACCATCTCTAAATTTATAACAGTCTTGCCATTGTATGAGATTGTAGGTTTGTAATTCTCAATAGTCCATTGAGAGTTTTTCTATAAACATTGTAAGCTTTTTGAAATTGTATCAAACCAAAAAAGTTTGTCTTAAGTAGAACAAAAAATAAGCAAATTAAGTAACATGTGCATAGTTAGTAAAGAACAAACGACAATGGCAAGACTGTTGTAAATTTAGAGATGGTAAAAATGAGCTTTCATTACAAAAAAGCTTTCAGCAAATTGTAATACGATGAATCAAAACAATTCACATATTCCATTTGCAATAATGGCTGAGTATATAAAGCAGAAATCTACATCAACTGACACCACACACAGTGGACCAAACACAAAAAGAACGCTGATGATGAAGGTTTATTGGCCTTCGAAAATACCTAGTTGTTCCGTTCAACTATTAACTGTCGTATATTTGCAGTTGTAGCGGCCAAAGTTTTACATATACTGTGAAAATTTAAGGTCCGTGAACGGAACGGAACGGTGAATGGAACCCTAAAAATAACAAACATATTTTAGCTAATGGTATCGCCGCGACGATTAATTATTGTAAGATTTATAAGAGAGGTTTAAACATAAATGCTACAATATCATTCTCCAAACAATCAGCAGAAGATTCGTTTAGGAGTTATATATTAAACACCATCGCTTATTAAAGAGCTCTTGGCTAGCTGGGATGTTTGCCAGCTTACGTATGTACGTTATTATTTTTATTAAATGAATGTATTAATGAGCATTAAAAAATTGCACCCACTAACATTTGTTTCCTGTTGCCGAAACAACTTTGTTGACGCAAGGGTTTTCGAACAAAAGCACGGAACTTACGCGACTTTAAAAATATATATAAAAAAATTTCACACATGTTAAAATTTATTCAGTCCTTTGAAAAAAAAGTTGCACTTAATGCATTTATTTTTATTTGCTGGCATATAAAGCACATTCATAGTATCTTCTTACGCCAGAAAAATAACAATAAAAAAGTTTGGAATAACCAAGAGCGTTTGTCTTAAAAGTTTAAATTTTGTGTGAACTTCTACATCAAGTAAATTTGGCAATTTTTTAAACATCCTTAAAGTTTAAATAAATAAAAAGAAATACAATACTTTAATAGAAAATAACATCTGTATGACATCAATAAGCCAAATAAGCTAAAATATAGCCCATTTGGGAAAAAACAATATACAATATACAAACTTATATAAATAAAATTAAAACCAATCTTGCACATTAATCTGAAAAACTTTCCCAACAACTTGCAACTCCAGGAACTTTTAAAAATATACGTTATGTTTTTTTTTTACTTTAAAACTTTTAGCTGTTTTCAGACTTAGGATGGCTTAAATAATCTTGTATATATGTAAGTAAAGCGTTTGATGAATATGCATAAATCATTTATATGTAAGTCTTGACATTGAAAAGGGTAATTTACTTTTGCACCTCCTGTTTGTTGTCAAACAAATATATTATGCAATAAATAATCAAGCTGAATCTACATGCCGCCATTAGTTACAAAACTGTTGTATAGAAAACCATAAATGTCACAACAATGTTGCACCTTGAAGGTTTTGAAACTTGATGTTGTTACCTTATAAATTAGAGATACTTTAATTAAAGCTTTACAATTTATATTAAAGTGTAATAAATATATATTGAATGCTAAATGGAAAAAGTTTTATAAAGCTTTACATAACTTTGCGTTGAGACTTCAACCAGGTCGGCATATTTTATTTTACTTTTGAGACAATTATTTATAAATTCCCCGCTAAAAAATTTATAAATTTTCTTTAATGGGATTTTTGAACACACAGAAAAGTTAATGAAACGAGAAAATCGATTTAAAGAAACTTTTAGAGCTCACAGTTTTTAAACCTTTTGACACGTGTATCTCTTAAACACATCTTGCATTCAATGTAGAGTTTTTCCCCCACGTTTTCATTTCCCGGGAAAGCAGGAAATTTGTTTAAATATCTACACAGAAATAAGATAATTTTGCTAGGCACTAACACAAATTTGATTAGAAAGCTTAAAACACTAGCTAAAACATAAAGGGTCCGCCATCTAACGTTTTTTTTCAACTAGTGCTTATTTCGTGAATGGTAACACTTAGCTCATGTCTGATTTGACAGATAATTAGTTTTATCCTTCCTCTGAACGAATATGGTTGTGTATACGCTTGAACAACGAACGCTGGGAAATATTGCGACATTACTTTTTTTATTTTGCCAAAAAAATCATGTTTTCAGATTAAGCTCATTTTGATCTTGGCGGGTATGTAAACAAGCAAAATTGTCGCATTTGGGGCACAGAAAACCCACACGCATACATTGAAAAGCCGACGCACCCAAAACGAGTCACTGTTTGGTGCGGATTTTGGTCCAGAGGCATAATTGGGCCAATGAGCAAGGAGTGGCCGTTACAGTCAATGGCGATCGTTATCGGGCCATGTTGAACGAATTTTTGTTCACAAAAATTGAAGAGGAGGATATTGGCAACATTTGGTTTCAACAGGACGGCGCTACGTGCCACACAGCCGAAGCTACACTCGATGTTTTGCGCCCTGTTTTTGAAGATCGCATTATCAGCCGCAGAGCTGATGTCGTTAAACCACCTCGGAGCTGCGATTTGACACCGTTGGACTATTATTTGTGGGGTGCCGTCAAAAATAAGTGTTAGGCCGACAAGCCAAAGACAATTGACGCTTTAAAGGACAATATTCGTGAAGCCATTGGTGAAATACAGCTGCACACAATCGATAATGTGCTTAAAAATTGGACCGATCGTGTAGGCTACTGCATGGCCAGCCGAGGCAGCCATTTGAATGAAATTAGTTTTCATTATTACCCGGAAGGATTGTATTTTCAAATAAAAAAAGAAATTTGAGAAAATATTTAGTAGTTTTTTTTATAGCATTTTCAAAAAAAAAAAGTTATCTGGCGGACCCTTTATCTTTTGATTTAATAATACAGGAACTTTATTTTCATTTTAATTTTTTTTTTCATTTATTTATTCATGATATATACCTATGGCCCATATGGCCATAGTCGGTCACATTATACTACTCAAAATTTTTTTTTTTTTAATTTTTAGTTTTTAAATTCCTTAAAGTTTTTTCAATACGAAAAGCGTTGTTATATGCGATCAAAAAAGTAAACTCACAAATATAAATGAACATAAACATAACATAGCAGTTAATAATAAATTCAGTAAAGTGCGACTGTGACTCGCATACGAACTTTAGTCTATACTCGTGTAATCAAATATCTTATCTGATAGAGACATTAAAAAAAAATAATTACCCGGTAAACTTTTTTTCGGCTTTTGGAGATTTTCTGGGTTTTCTTATTTTTGGCGCTTTTTTCATTTTGGCGATTTTTCTAGTTTTGGCGGTTTTCTTATTTTTGGCGTTTTTTCACTTTAGCGATTTTTCTCGGTTTTTGGCGATCTATACATTTTGCCAATTTTTTTCGGTTTGGCAATTTTTAAGTTTGGGTTTTTTTAGTTTTAGCGTTTTTGAGAATTTCAAGAGTTTGCCTCTTACGGTTTCCAAGATACAGCAAGTTGTCAAAATTGCACTAACTGATGCAGTACCCTTTAATTAAAATTTTTTAAATTTTAGTGTTAATTGTTGTAGTCTGTATAAAACTACAATAACTTTGCAAATTCCAAGTGTCTACATATATATGTACATATATATATATATATGTATATTACATGTAATGTTAACATTTTTCTTTGCTCGTTTTGGAACACCCTTTAATTTTTAAATGTCATATATTTGTGGTTGTAGGAGAGAAAAATCTACATATTCTGTAAAAATTTCAGGTCCGTATCTCTTCCGGTTCTCGAGAACCTGCGACGGACAGAGGGACAGACGGACAGCTTAGCGAAAACAATACGGTTTCTTTTTATCTTTGGTGTACGGAACCCTTAAAACAAACATAAAATAAATAAAACAACGGTACTCGTGGTTTGAGAAAAAACGTCCATACAATTGAGTTTTCCATCTAAAACAATTTCATTTGTTTTATTAAAACCAAAAAAAGAAAATTAGCATTAGCACTTTTGAAGAATTACCTTTCCGAACGTTCTCAGAAAGTCTTGATAGGAGAAAAAGTATCGGGTCTGAGAGAAATCAAGTCCGGTATTCCTCAAGGATCTGTTCTTGGCCCTCTCATGTTTACCATCTTTATTAATGACATTTTTAGTGTTGTAAATTATGCTAAAATTCATGCTTATGCTGATGACATCCAGTTTTGTTGGATTGATAGACGATATGTGCTTTAATTTGAATGATGACTTAGTTTCAATTGTAAAGTGGGCCAAATTAAATAATCTAATGCTTAACCCGGACAAATCAATGGTTTTACCTGAGTTGTTCTAAGAAATTTTTGGGTAAAGGTTCCCTGATGATCTGCATTAGCAACAGTGAAATGCGCATAGGATCCAGCTAAACCCCTCAATAATCAATTTCAATGTATTTTTATTAAAAAAATATTTTCTCACTTAAATAATCATGGGCACGTGACAAAATATATGTTCACTTGGCAATCACAGTTTCATATACTGGAAAGTAAAATCAACTGAAGAAAGCAAAAACAATGTAACATAATATCCACTACATTAATACTTACATGTATGTACCGACGGTACATCGAATAAGTAAAAATAATTAATGTGATGATCGTAAAAGATAAGCAAGAATGGTTAAACATACTTAGGTAGAGTGACATAACTTCGTGCTAACCTGAATAGAAAAATGAAAAAAGGGATAAACAGAAAACGTATAAGTGATACTTACTAATGTGTTTACCAAAGGTAAATCAATAATTGTATACACAAAATTTCTCATATTCCATTTCATTGAAAATTTGCGTTAAATAGCTGATGTTAATAACAATCTCTACCCCAGTAGATAGACTTGGGTGCTGATGAAGTGCGTGGCTGCACAGAAAAATATCGGTATTCCCCCAGCTTATAAAGTCTAATTTAAATTTTCTTCTCTTCTTCAGAAACTCACATTAATTAATAAAAATATTTCATTCAACCAGAATTGAAATTACTGAACTTAAGCCCGACTAAGAAATTATTTCTGATTAAAATTTCCTAAGAATTTTAACAAAGTAAATTAAAATGCAAACACAACTGTCTTTATTTTGTAAGAATATAAAAAGAAGTGTAAAAAAATAAAACATTATTATTATTATATCAACTGGCATTAATGAGATTGCTTGTAAGCCATTTTTTAAGGCTTGCACAGCCCTCTAGTACTCACTAGTGCTGGGATACTAAGGTATACGATGGTGCTATCGATAAAATATCGAAAATATCGATATTATTTAAAATTTTTTTTACATGTTTATATTTATTTATTGTATCTTCAAAAGAATTCACTAACAATAAGTATTCAAATCTTAAATCTAGATATAATAATTAGGCCCAACCAGTGTCGAACATATGTAAACTTAGTGATAGTAATTAATAATACATAAATGTTGTATTATGCACAAACATATTTTCCAGATGTTTCGTCTGGAGTGTTGCGTATTTCTTAAGCGGGTGTGTCCAGTAACTTCAAAATATTACGAGCAAGTGGATTAGGGTGTCACTCGAGTTTTGTTAAATATTTGCCTGCGTATTTTGCAATTTCAGCAGTTACAAGATCTAAATATCACGATGTAAATTATTTAAAATGCAATTTTGAAATCGTGTAACCGCAGCTATAATCTAAACTTGCATCGAAATCTTCCAGTAGCTCGTTTTAGACACAAACCAATAATCAAACCCATGTAATTTAAATGGGTTTGATCATAAGTTTGTGTCAAAAACGAGCTACTTAAAAAGTTCGATACAAGTCTATTATAATCACAGTTTCTTCCTGCAAGTTTACTTGCTATTAATTTGCTTTAAATTACTGCAAGACAAACTCTTATTTTGAATATAAACAAATTTATATTTGTTCACATACTAAATATAGTACATACATAAGTATGCACATATGTATAGGGTGTTTTTTTTAGAGGTATAGAACTTCGAATTGAAATAAAACACAAGAAAATCGTTTTAATGTCCATCAATTTGGCTTTATTGGAAGGATAATTTTATGCCATTAACGTTTAAATATGATTTCGGGCATGTGGCCGCCGCGGCTGGCTCGAATAAAGCCAATTCTACAGGTCCAATTTTCAACCACTTTTTCGAGCATATGGGGCGAAATTATGCGCTCATCGAATGTTTCCTTCAATAAATCGATTGTGACGTGCGCTGTGTGGCATGTAGCGCCGTCTTGTTGGAACCACAACTCATCCACATTCATGCCATCCAATTCGGGAATAAAATAGTCGGTTATCATGGCTCTATACCGGTCTCCATTAACGGTAACCAACGGTCGACCATAAAATGGACGGAGCTTGCGGTAAACTTCGCTAACTGAACCATTATTTTCGAAATAAATTTGCACGATTTGCAAGCGTTGTTCTTTTGTCAACCTGTTCATGATGAAATGGCAAACCAAACTAAATATTAATCACTTGACAGCTGACAAAATGGCCGCCAGTTAAAAAAGTGATGCCAACTTAAAGTTCTATACCTCAATAAAAAACATCCTATATGTATATATTTCACTATTATTTGCTTGGTAACTACCATTCAGAATTATAATATGAATAATACTTTTGTTTAACCGTTTATTTCAGTTCTATTTATTTATTTATTGATTTTTGAATAAAATGTTATATTCATGTTTGTCTTTCTAAATTAATCTTTACGTAGTTTTATTTTAACTTACATACTACATACCTGCTCCACGAGAAGGGACCTCTGCGCCGAAAAGAAGTTATTGAGAAAAACGCGTTTAAAAAAAGCGCTTCCTTTTTCCGTGTTTTGCATAAAGAACAAACCCTGCACTAATCCGGCCGCACTGCACCCGGAAGAAATCACTAAAGTGGTAGATTTTATAAAAAGTACGGCAGATCAATTAGCGATTCCATTACCCGGACGTTACATATATTATATATATTATCTGTTTAAATCACATTTTTAAATTTTTTTCATTAATTATGTTCATCTTTACAGGTGATTTGTAAAAAAACTAAAAGACATAGAAACTTGCGGTTTGCGGCATTTGAAAGAGCGTTTTTTTCCTATAAGAATCACTCAAAAAGTAAAAAAAAAATTTTCGGCGCAGAGGTCACATATATGTATGTTGCAAATAGAAGGCAGTTCATTGAAATTAATGAAAGGTGTTGTAAAATTTTTTTAACTGACACCAGACACTTTTTCAAAAACTCTCGCCTAAAATAACGTTCGTAGATGCATACATACACATTAAATAAACATAAGATTTCAATAAATTGATATAAAAAAACCTAACTGTAGCCTCATAAAATACTATTTATGTTCTTTTTTTTCAAGTACAAAGATTCAGTCGATAGTAATATCGATAGTATCGATAGTGAAATCGATCGATTGTGACATAAATTTGAATTAGCTAAATGAAATATTTGTTTATTTATTCCATAAATACTTTACAAAGAAAATTTGCAAAGTAAATTTGCAAAGTATTGTTGCACAAATATGGGCGGGGTATCTAGACCATATGCCCAAGATGGTATTAACAGTATTTTAAAAAAGTTTTTGTGACTGACTATACACCACCTATGCCTTCACATAGGAAGTAGCAACGTAGTTGTTAAAGAAATTCCTCAGAATAACCGCAAGAATATACGGTTATCCGTGACAGATCAGTCAACCAGTGCGAGCGAGACGCAAAACTCTCGAAGGTCAATAAACTACACTGGCCTGGTTGCACTGAAGAAATAATTGCCAACGACGCTTGATGTTGACTCGCCCAGAGCTGCTTTACGACTCAAAAATATAAAAGCTTCTTCACAGCTGTCACATTTCTTCATGATTTTATTTCAAAACAATCTTCAACTTTTACTTAAAGTTGAATGTTATCCTTAAATTTTGAATTAAACTTCACTCCATAATATTTAACTCTTTAAAAAAATAAAGTAAATTCATTTGATTATTGTGTATCGAAAAAAGTTTGGAAATATACGATACTTGGAATCCACTACACTGAACCAAAAAGGTACATAAATTCAACGAAATAATTCGTTGATTCGACGAATTTATTCCTTATTTTCCACCTAAGGAACAGGTTTATTGAATTCAACGTACGCCAATCATTGAAATGTTGAATTCAACGTACCAGTTCGTTGAAGTTAAGAATTCATACGTTGAAACCTTACGTAAAGTCATTAAACCTATATATTGAATGCAATGAACTTATTCCTTGACCCAACGTATACATACTTTGAATTTAATGAAATAGTTCCTTGAATTTAAGGAACCTATTCCTTGACCCAATGAACGCATTCATTGATTTTTATGAATGTATTCCTTGACCCAATGCACCTATACATTCTAAATTTTACTTTTATTAAATATAATAATAGGCAAGTTCATATTAAATTGAGTATTTTATTTAAAAATTCATATTATAAGAAACAATTTACATATCGACGGCTTATATTCAATACCCGCCATACGCCAAAACACAATTTTTCAGGAGAGAGAAAAAACTGTTTCATTCCAAAATTCTTAAGGTATGAATTAACATTTCTTCTATAATATTTTTTAAATATGACTACTGAGTCATCCTAATAAAAAAAAATAGAACTTCTTACTCTATTCGTAGCGATATGGTTGATGTCGGGTATTGCAACTGAAATCTTCAAATATTTTTATGGCGTATAGCGGTTATTGCACAGTAATAAAAATATGTTTTTTTGCTCTAATATGTAATTTTATTAAATTAAGCATTTGTTTAACGTTTTTCTAGCATAAAAGAATTCAATAACAAAACAATAACAAAATGGGAAATTTATTCGTTCCGTATTCTCAATGTATGGCGTATGGCGGGTATTGCATTAAAGAAAATCGTGCGGTTGATAGCGATATTACAAATATTTAAAAAAAGGACTTATTAATTTTTTTCGGAAATTTTTGTCAGAGATTAAGCTGGCATCAGTGAACAATTTGCGATCAAAAAGTCATTTTCCAAAAATTGGTGTATGGCGAGTATTGAATATAAGAACTCGAAATACGAGTATATATGTATGTAAGTATGTATGTACATAAAAAAATTTGGTTCTGAAATATCATAGTAACTAAATTATTACAGCCTTATTTATAAAAATTTTTAAAGCTTTATAAAGGGTTAATATGGAAATCTGTTTTATAAACCCTTTATAAAGCCTCAAAAATTTTTATAAATTAGACTGATAATATATAATTCATGAATAAATTTAAAAATGCAAAACATGCTTGAATTTTTGGATGCTCTCCGACTCATCCAAATTATGCAATATTTCTATCAAAGCTTTATCTTTTATGTTGTTCTCTTAGCGAATCGTTGCGGCCAGTTAAAGAAAACTCCTTCACGTTTCCCAAAAGCAACGCCAAAGTCTTTGTGAATCTGAAATATAGTTATAAATATTTATTTTGCAATAAATACTAAAGTATAAAACAGTAAAGATTTATATACTCACATATCGAAATCTACTCGGTTTCTTATACTTGGGCCATCCGTTAAAAACTTCGGCTAAAGTGGAAGCTTGGTTTGCTTCATTAATTATGAAATTGCTGCATGCCTGCTAAGTGCTATTGAATTCCTCTGCACCCAAATTGTCGTATCTTAGGCTTCTAATGCAAACCTCTGCGTTGGTTCCTGAATCTTTAAAATTAACATACATAAATATGTATATTATACGAGATGTGTAAAAGTATACTATCTAAATTGCATCCAAAATAATTACTTACATAAAACTTAAGAATTGGAACCAATAATGTCAGGAGAGGTGCATCTGGAAGTGATTTTCTGATTTTCCAACTTTGAAGTAATTCAGCAAGTTCCTGATATTCCGGATATTATACAACTATATTTCTTTTTGCAATGAAAATTAATTATAATCACTTCTTATTATTAACTTACTTTTTGGCACTTTTTTATTTCAAACTTTCTTTTTTAACTGCGCACAAACTTATTTGTTAAACGAAGAACAATAACTGATTGCTTTCTGTTTAGTTTTTCTTTTAAGTATGTCTTTTTCCCATTATAAAACAAGGAACTAGTACGTTGAATTGAACCAAGTAAAACAAAAATTCAAATGGTGGTTCATTGAATCAAAGTACTCGTTCATTGAATAAAACATATTCTTCTTGTTCTTGAAGTCAAATTCAACGTACGTACATTACTTAAAATCAATGAACGGGTTCCTTGCATCAAAGTACACTTTCTTGAAATTTGCTCAACTTTTTTCTTTTATTTATACGAGAATGAAGGTGTTCCTTAAATTCAACGTATTGTACGTTAAATCAAAAAACAAGTTCGTTGTTAAATTCAACGAATAATATCAAGGAATGGTTTCAACATTCAGTTCATATTTACATAAAATTTTATGTTGAATTTCAAGGAATATTTTTTTGAAACAACGTATAGTACGTTAAATTGTAATGTAATTTAAATCAATGAATGCGAGTTCGTTGAATTTATGTAAAACTGTTTTTTCAGTGTACTCATTACTTTTGCAACCCTACACAGAAAAAAAATAGACAAGAATTATTTTCAACAAAACCATGGTAATGAAAACAAATTTTAAATTCAATAATATTTGTCATTAACTCAATACGATATTTTATCAATACCAGGCATTTTAAAATATCGTTTAATTTAATTTGTTTGTGTTGGTGTTTATCTTGCTTGTTGGTTGACCCAACGCGGTGATCTGCTATTGTTGTTGTATATTTTGATTGTTGGTGTTGTATAAGTGTGAATTCCGACAAGCAGCCGAAAAACGTCGTGGCTTGTTTTTTTACTCAACAAAGTTATTTTCAAATTATATCAACCCAATGGGCACATGTAGAAGAAACATAACATGATACAATAATACAGGTAGCCGCAAATCTACAACAAATTTACAATAAATAAAACAACAGGACCTTTTATTGCTGTTTTGTGATGATAACTGTCAAAAAACCAAGAGAAAACAAGAGACATGTACTTGCGTTTACTCTTGTGTTTGCAAAGCTTTATTTGTATTAGTACAGTTTTAATAGGCACAGTGCATTTGTATTGGTAAAACATGATTGCATGTTTTCTTGTATTTGCAAAGATAGGTTTGTATTAGTATAGTTTAATAGGGACTGTTACAGTTTAAAAGGCACTGTATTGGTAAAATGTAAACAACAATTGGCAGATCACATCACGCAACAACAACAACTCCATCAGCTGGCGCTTCGAGGTTACCTGTATTATTGTATCATGAAACATAAGAAATCATGTTTTGCGTGTATTCATTATTTGTGTATTTAAAAACGATTTGCTATTTAGCTGAGTGGTAAGTACGTTAGTCTATTAATCAAGAGGTTGCCGGTTCGACTCATCCCAAACACATTTAGTTTAAATCGCAGCCAAGGAAAACAAACAAAAAGGGATTGAAAAATTTGTCATTCATCCACACACACACCCACAATAACAATTATCATTTTATTTTCATTTTTTTTTTCTTTGATTCATTAAATGTGTTTATTGAATTTATTTTCCATAAACGTGCATACAATTTTATTTATCAATAATGCAAAAGTCGTCATCACAGAAAATTCAAAAGATTTTTTTATTGAATCAACGATTTTCGTATTCAAATATCAAAATTATTTTTTTCTGTGTAGGTCTCTTTTCCAGTACATGAAAATAAGCAAAATATTTCGCAAATACAAATACTTTTCAGATGGTTGTAAGCGTTTTTACATGAGCAAAACCGAAACAAATCCTTTTTTAGGACAAAGTTGGCAAACAAACCAATCGGCTTTTCACTCATCTGCTGGCTTTGGTATACCAATTTCCCACAAAACAAAAGCTGAAACGTATTTATGTGAGGGATTCGTTAACAGAAAATAAATAACATATCGCTCATTTACTCAAACAACGTCATAACTAAAAAAAAAACAGTTTGTCAGAAAACGAATTTGAAGTTGTCAACTTACACACAAAGTAAAGAAAAGAAAAAATTTAATGTGTCTCTCAAGAGTAAACAAGATATTTGTATGAAATTTTTATACAATGTGAAGAACGCTATGAGGATTAATTGTGCATCACTAACTCAAAAATTCCATTTTTTGAGTTATGATGTTCTTTAAGCAAATGAGCGATATGTTGATAAAAAAAATATATGTTTGATCCAATGAAAACAATCCGTCTTTTGATTGCAATCAAAACTAAAAGTTTTAGTTAATAAAATCTCTTTTATTATGAGCAAAGCATTCCGAGACATTTTAATCAAACCAATTTAATTTTGCTCACAGTGTTTTCTTTTCTAGCTGCGTATGTTCATGGGGGAAAAATACAAAACTGAATGGTGTCATCCTGCTCATTGTTTTGGTTTTACTCACTACAAAGAACAAACAAAACGCAGTCGAACGTTTCCTTTTATCTCGCTTTATACTCTGCTGTTGACGGATGAGTAATTTTCTGAAGAAATTAATTAAGTGTACGCCACGTGTTTCACTTATTTTAATTGATTTTATTCCTTTCGGATGGATTTGCTTTCTGGGGCTTACCTTATGCAAAAACAATTATTAAACTTAAAGTTGGTTTAACAAATGAATTGTGTATGGCAAAGCCGGTTTTAACGCATACTTTAAGTTTAACAATCGTGTTTGCATGAGGTGCTTTACCGTTTGATTGCAAGTATATTGTTACACAAAAATATTAGAACAGAGTCAATGCAAATGATTTATAAAGAAAACATTTGGTAAACAAAACTTTTTCTGTTTTCTGTTTCTTAAGAAGATACAAATACCCAACCGCACACGTGGCAGTGCAGACAGACAAATATACACAAGTAAGCAACCACCATAAACTGATTCTTTAATGAAAAAAAAGTTAACTAAGCCTTAGGAAAATTTTCAAAATTTGAATAAAAAAAGTTTTTGTATGGCGTCAAAGCCGTTTTTACTTGACACGGGTGAAATATTTGCTAAGAACAAGTTCATTATTGAACTAGCTTATAGAAATTATAATTTTATATTTAAGTAAAACTTTACTAAAGTTAAGTAACATTTTTTCATATAATTCTGAGTTTGCGAAAAAAAAAATTTCGTTTTGATCACAAATTAAGTAAATTTTCCAAAGATTTTTTTTATGTCTTTAATTCGAACGTTTCCTTTTATACACATCAGAGAGTGACAAAAGTATCGTTTTAAGTAATTTTTGAGTGTTGGCCGTCAGCTACAAATAAAAAACATGCAAAATGCAAACACACGCATTAATTTTAAACTGAATATGTATAACTGTAAACATACAAGAGTTATGTTTATACAAATTTTTTTTTAATTACGCAGCACAAACGACTACAACTAAAATTTATAGACTGTTCTTTCCAAATCACACGCAAGAATATAACAATATTCAGAATATTAAATCGACTACACATGCGTACATACGAGTACGTACAGAGCTACCCTGCAGTCGGCGTAGCTAGCGAATGTCTAGCTATTTCGTTAACTACCAATCGTTAACACTAACTACCAGCCTAACTACTAGCAATGCAAGCATGGGATGAGATTGACGGTAGTCAATTGCCATCATACGCATAACTCTTTGTCAGTGATTTCACTAATGAATACAATTAATTTTTGTATTAGTAATTTTTGTAGTCAATTTCTACTTTTAAAACTGGACGGTATTTTATTTACACACTCACACAAAGCATGTTTTCAAACAGCCCACACACTTCCACACATTTTCCATTCTATTTTATGTACACAAATGATTGTATACAATGGCAAATGATGAATAAACATTTAATATATTTGACTTGAAAAAATTTTTTTTAATTTTTGGCCATGACTTTTTTTAATCGTTAGTACATAACTTCTTCATTACTTCGCAAAAATCGTTCATTTCTGTTGTTTAAAAAAAAAATTTATCAGAATTCATATGAAAAAAATTGTTTATTTGATGTCTCAAAAATTGTAGTAAGCAATAATTTTGCAAATTTGGATTTTCGAAAATTTTGTATATTTTGTGAAAAAAGTATTCTTAATTTTTTTGCAATATTTTAAAAAATTATTAAGTATTTGATAAAAAGTTTGATTGTTTCTAAAAGAAGAGGCATTAAGAAAGAGTATGAAATAAATTTTCGGGATTTTTTTCTGGTGCACCCTACATCCAGCATTGGTCGAAAATTAGAATTTTTTTAAAAAAAATCTAATTTTTGGATGTGGTAAAAATATTGCACGCTCTTTTTGTAAATTTTTTAATCTTTTATTGCAAATAAATTTGTTGTTAGTATTTTGTAAAAAAGCCTTGACATCCTACACATAAATGTAGGCAGGAGATGAGATTTTCTAAAAATGTTCAAATTTTTCTAACACAATTTTTCCCAATAAAAAAAGAAGTTAGTGCTTTTTATGGGAATTGTTACAATTTAAGATTAAAATTTGTTAACGCACTAATAATCCCAAATTATTATTTACTGAGTAAGTAAAATATTTTTTTATTAAAAATATATTGAAATTGTTTATTGAGGGGTTTAGCTGAATCCTATGCGTATTTTACTGTTGCAACACTTGAAGTTTTTGTTTAAAAAAAATGCCTAAAGTAAAGGAATTAAATTGATCTGCTGATCTGATCATTTTATATCTGTATAATAGGGCAAATAAATCCAATATATTTGTGATATATTTGATCGAAGCAGACAAGCAATAGGAAATACTATTAAACGTGTTAAAAAGCGCAGTTATATTGAAAATATTCCACAAAAAAGTCGAGCAAAGCTTTTAACGATGAGAAACGCAAGATAAACTATTAAAGAAAATAGGGAAAGCCACCATTTATATGTGCCAAGTCTTAAAGAAATGCTAAAGGGGACACTATGGACACACGTACATATGTAAGTGGCAAGTCGATCCGTAGGGTTCTAAAATCCCACAATACTAATGGCAGCGTTGCTAGAAAAAATCTTTGATTTCGGAAGTTAATACATAGAAACTTTAGTTATTTGCTGAACGAAATAAATTTCAGACTTTTAATTTCGGGAACATGACAATACTTAGCGACGAAAGTAAATTCATAATTTTTGGGTCAGATGGACGGCGTATGGTGCGGCGCAAGCCAAATAAATCACTAAATATTAAGAATGCATATAAGGCCAACAGTAAAAAATCGTGGTGGTTCTCTCATGGTGTAGGGCTGTACGTTGGCACTAGGAGTGGAAAAGTTGGATAAACATCTACAAGCTAGTGCTGAACAAATGGGTCCGCATACCAATGGATATTACTTCCAATATGTCAACGACCCAAAACATATAGCTTTGGATATTAAATTATGGCTCTTATATAATGCCAAACATCTGCCAATATCACCATAAAGTCTTGACATGAGTCCCATTGAAAATCGTTGGGCCTATTTGGAAAAATAAATCCGAGAAAATTGCATTTTATCAACAGTGTGCTTAGGACGGGTATTGGAAGAAGAAATGCATAAAAAATACCTTGAAATTTCGAAATATTTGTGGAATCTATGCCAAGGCGTCTGCAAGTAGTCATTTCTAATAATGGATATCATACAAAACATTAAAACGTAGTTTGCTGCTTTAATAATGAAAAATCTGTATAAAAATTCAAAAAGCAAAATACTTTTGTGACCTGATAAATAAGCAGTTAAGCTTAAGCAGTTCTCTTATTTAATATGTAAAAAATAAACATGAATTGTTCAAAGATAATATTTTTATGCAGCAATTTTTTGTAAATTGGTGGAGTTTTACATATGCAAAATATTTCTGTGTGTAACTGTATGTATTTTCAAAAAGGAATCATCTAGATTCTACTTGAATGCCTGCGTGTGTAGTAGGCATACTCTCATACTCTGCTCCTGTCTGCTGTTGACGAATGAGTAATTTTTCTAAGGAAATTTATTAAGTATACGCCACATGTTTCACTTATTTTAAGATTTTATTATTCCTTTGTGCTGGACTTTCTGTTGCGGTTTTAACGCATGCTTTAACTTTAACAATCGTTTTTGCATAAGGTGGTTTAGTGTTTGATTGCAAGTACAGGGTGTCTGGTGGGAAATTTTTTTTAAGTTTTGATTGTTGCAATTGAATGTCGGAATGACTTATATATAATCTATATTACATATAAGAAGTCCATACAAAGTATCAAAGTGACTGGTGCGCTTTATAGAACTCGGACTGGTCCCTATCACTTGGGGACCGATAAAGCGACTAGTCTTGCGTCCGTTCAATTTCCTGCAGGGATATTTTAATATGAATATGAAATAAAAGAGAATTAAAAAAAATTTCCAAATACAAAACTGCCAAGAGATGCAAAGAGTTTATGTATTTGAATTCAAATAGACGCAAATAAAATATGAGACATACATACATTTGTGCAAAATAATATGCTAATACAGTTAAGTAGACAAAGTTAAAATATAAAGTTAAAATTTATTTTATACAGTACAGAACGGATAAAAGAAAATCCTAAAATTTTACAAAAAATTTTGCCAAACGTGCGTTTCTTTTATGTAATTATATCTTAAAAAAATACTATTTCTTATAAAGGTTTGAATTTATGTATGTATGTACTGATATTAGATATTTTTACTTATAACAATCAATGTGCAAATTAGTACTTTTCAGAAGAGCGCAAACCCCGTCAATTGTTAATTTAAAGTCGGCGTATTCCTAAAAATGCCAGACTTAAAATATTTCTTATTGAGTTATCTCTATTCCCCCTGAGAATTTTAGAATCTTGAAACGAGACATATCGTTTAAATTGGGGTAACAAGATAACGAATATAAAAAACTGATTTTGCATATTGGATGGTTTGACATGGTTGGGACGATATCATGTGGGTTATGGGTTGTGGGTTATCCCATTTTTAAGTTTCTAAAGTAAGTTACATATATAAAACACACATAAAGCCATAATTTTGATGAAAATTTTGTTTACCTACGAACTAGAATGTCATTTAAAAAGCCGCCTCAATCTTAATAGCAGCAGTCGATCCTTTTGCGTTAGTTTTCGACCACTTTTTCGCATATTTTGGCCGGCATCTCTCTGAGACAACTTAACGAATGTTGGTTTTCAAGCCTCACATAAAAATTCTGACACCGTTATTTTTTACTGCCGTGTGGAACATTTGCTTATAAAAATGTTCTTAGAACAGGGTTTCTGGTGGCAAATTTATATTTTTAAATACGATTATTTCAAAAAGCAATAAACGGTGCGAAGGGAGAGTGGCGCCGTTGGAATTATCCATTGTGCGGCTTCGTTAATCACGATGTCGCAGTGGTCGAGTGAGCATCGCGCGTTCGCTGTGGAGAAATTTTTTAAGAGTAATGATTCTTACGTAATTGCTCGTCGACAATTTTAATCATATACGTGATGGACCCAGTGTAAATTTAATTCGTTCGAGGGTGCAGAGATTCCGCGCAACTGCTTCGACTATGAATGTCTCACGGCTAGGGCTCAGTCGATCTTCAAGAACTCCCATAAACATTGAACTAGTTGAAAGCCGTTTAATCCGAAAATCCGCGACTTTCACTACGGAAAAGAGCAGCCTCACTGAGACTTCCAAGAGCGATTATTCATGAAGTTTTAAAAAAGGATCTGAAGCTCCATCCTTATTAAATGCAAACTGTTTAAGAACTGAAAGAAAGTGACTTTGATTTACGCAAAAATTTTTGTAAAACGATGTTGGAGCGTTTTCGCACTATAAATTCCATTTTTTGGAGAGACGAGGCTCATTTTCACTTAAACGGTCACGTCAACAAGTTAAACTGCCATTACTGGTCTCCAAGAACCCGCAACTCTTGATTGAAACATCAAAAACCATTGCATTGCTCTAGGGTAACTGTCGAGAAATCATCTCAATTGAACCAAGTTTACTGCAGAGTGTGGTGCAGAGCACAAGGCTCCGTTTTGAACAGTGTGTTCAACTCGACGGAAGATATCTGGATTGCGTATTCTTTAAAAAATAAAATCCACATTTTCATTCTATCGTTCAATGCTCTTAATTACTTAATTAATAAAACTTTGTGTCAATTATTACGTTTTTTATTTAAGTTTAAAAATATAAAGCTGCTACCAGACACCCTGTATATATTAAATAAGTATTATCGCTGAAAATGTACTGCAAGTAAGTTAATTTGCAAAATGTTATGAAAGAGAAAACTACATGCAAATATGTATTTTTTTTTAAATAATTTCAATATATTTTGTTTGTATGAATTCTTTATAAAACATTAATGATACTACGAAATGTAAAATATTAAGCATTAGAAACGTTTCATTCCATTAATGAAATGTGCATCAATGTAATATAATGCCTCATTTTATTAATGAAATTTGTCATTGTATTAATGAAAGGGGTTCAACGTAATGGTTTCATTGCCATTACGAAGTGTTTTTCTTTCAGTGTAGGTATCTAGGTTGTCTGGAAACACTATAGTTGTTGTTGTTTGTGTCTTTCGTCTGCATTGACTTATGTGTTTGTGTGTTTGTATTTACATTAATAAGCAGAAGGTATAAGATCACTGTAGTTGTTATTATACTTGTTTACTTTAACATGGTCTTGTATGTTTGTATGTTTGTATGATAGTGTGCTGGTGTGCTTGCTTTTATGGTGAATATGTGAACATTTATATTAGGTTTGTTTATTTATATTTGCCTAGAAACATCCTGTTAAATACTATTTTTATGAGTATAAGACGTTAGAGCCAACTGCTGCATTCGTTATAGACCAAAATTTTAAAATAGTTAAATTTAAATTAATTTTTTTTTTATTAATTGTCTACTTTATGTTCACTAAAAATTTATTTTTCGGATATGCCTCCGTACAGTTTGTTGAAAATTGCGCTTATTTTAATTGTGTTTTTATAAATAAAGTTCTCACAAACATTTAATAAGGTGGAAACAGAAGAACTAGTAGGGAACAAATATGTTCTAAACTTATACGGTTTTATTATAATTCTTCAACTCAGTTGACGTTAAACAGCTGATCGAATAGACTTATGCTGTTTATGCTCTAGCGCAACGCCACTTTATTAGGTGGCTGCTGCATATTTCTCTGTTTTACATTGCAATTGGGATAAAAATAGCGAAATAAAGATACTAATTGCATGAAATATACATATTAACTCGAAACTCTAAAATGTTCACTAAAAAACAAAAAACTATTTGTATTTATAGTTCATTTGAATTTGAAAATCCAAATACATATTGTCAGCCTATTATTGGTTTGGAGCATATGCTTAAAAGTCGGAATGGAGAAAAACGACACAGAAGGTTTACATGAAATTTTCTCAAAGGATACCCGATACAATTTTTTGTATTTTTACCACTGCTTCCGACACATGTTTGAAAAAAATTTTTCAATTTTAGTGAACTTTCACGAATAAAGTTAGAAGTTAATATTACTTTATTGTAAAAGGAAAAATACGTTTTGTGCCACATAAAACACTTTTCTTAATTTATTTTCAAAAAGTAGCTTTTTGTGCTCCATACGTATACTTTACTGCTGTGAATTGAGAAGTTTGTTGTTTTGTTTATTTTTCTTGCTGTCTAGAGAAATAAGTCAATCGTTTAACGCCGACCAAGAAGCCGCCGCCGTTACATTTTTAACTATAGATCCGCTTACACACTTACACAAGAACAACAAATAATTGAAGTGTATTTAATATAAAGAATGAAATTAAATGGTTTTTGTTATACTCAAACATGCATAATTAAGGTTTCTTTATTTTATTTTTTTGTTTAATAAGTTTATACTAAAACAATTAATCGGCGGCTGTGTCTGGGTGATGATGTTTTTGCTTAAAATTCACCGTTGAATTTTTTTTCTTACGCACCTTCATTTTTATTATTCATTTCTTATAGAAATGAAGCAAAACAAGAGTTAACTTTACTTCGTATGTTTTTGTTTGAATAAATTGTCGCAAACGCCAAACTTTGGAATGGACAGCAAAACAATACTTATTAAACCTTAAAATAGTTGAATTGAAGCAAAATGGATGCTAAATATCTCAGAAGCCATAATTAATTTCGCGAAACATGTTTTGGATTCAGAAAAGAGATATTCGAAATATAAATACCCCATAGCTAACTAATTTTTTTAAAAAATGGTCGGTGGGTCAAACCAATAATGGGCTGACGATATGTAAAAAATATATTTAACTAGTTTTTCCTTCAAAATTATAAAGTTATTATAGAATAATTCGGGAAAAAAACCGACTTCAATGCAAAGATCTGATAGAACATTTTTGAAAAAAAATATTATGGTATATAGAATTAATTTTGAATGGGCGTGGCTCCGCCCCTTTTTTAAATGCAAGATTTTGTGTTTTTAGAGCTCAGGTTCTGTGCTAATTTTTGTAAAAATCGGTGCAGTAGAAATACTTAAAATAAAATATTAGATTTTAATAGGCGTGACCACGCCCCTTTTGTCAAATTAAAGATTGTGTCTATTTTTGAGTTCAAGGTGTGTGATAAGTTTCGTAAAAATCGGTTGAGTAAAACCACGTGAAATATAATAATAGATTCTAGTGGGCGTTGACTCGCCCATTTTTTTAGCATTAAAATTTTGTTATTACAAGAAGCAAAGGTATTTGCTGGCTTTCACAGCAATCAAATAAGTAGAATATCATAAAATCAAAATAAAAAATTGTGGGCGTGTTCCCGCCCAATTTTTTTGAAATGGGACCAATGGAGAGCTATACAATATCAGACAAAAAAAATTTTACAATCGGTCTAATATGAACCGAGTTATGAAGTAACACTGCCAAAAAAAATAGAGAAGAATTAATAACCTCCTACTTTTTTTGAAGTCGGTTAAAAACACCTATTTTGAGTTGCTACATCTTTTGTGAAATTTTTTAATTTTTTTTTATTATTTTGAGCCGTGACACTTTTGCTGAAATGTTAATGTTAATTTTTAAATATTTTTTTCTCTATCAACTAAAAATACCACGAAATTAAAACAAAACCAATTTGCTGCCAGTTTAGAAGCCAAGTAAAAATTCTCGTCTGAGTTTTTTTCAACAGCTCGCATTGTAGTTGTAAGAGGTACATATGTATGTAATGAAATTAAAAAGCTACAACTATTCATTGCATTCGCAAGAATAGAATGTTGCCACAAGAGTAGTTTTGAGCAGGTTATTAACTTGACTGCACCTGGTCAAAAATACTTGTGTGACAACACTTTATTCTTGCGAATGCAACAAATTACTATTATTAACTTGACTACACTTATTGCAAGTGATTAACGCCGCAGTGAATATTTGAATAATTTGGTATACATGCGCTACAAAAATACCCATAGGCAAGGGAGAGATTTTGAGTAGAACTGTTAGGACGTCAAGTTTAATTGTGTTTCAAAAGACGAATTTACGAGACGAATTCTTGAAGGCAAGTACGTCGTGTTCATAAAAATTCCCAAAAAAAAAAGAATTTTGTTAGTTGATTTTTTGGGGAAAGTGAAAATTTTTAAATTTCGGGCGTAGTTATGTAAAACGCATGTAGAGAGAATCCAACGAAAGCAAAACAAGATTTTAAGGCTAATAACATCGGCTCCATGGTACATCAAAAATTAAAATTTACATCGTGATCTAAATATTCCACTTGTGACTGCTGAAATTGCAAAATACGCAGGAAAATATTTAAAAAAAAACTCGAGTCTCATCCTAATCCACTTGCTCGTAATATCTTGAACTTTACTGGGTACATCCGCTCAAAACAGAGGAACACTAGAGCCCTAATAGCCAACACTCCAGATGAAACTTCTTGAAAATGTGTGTATACTCTACGTTTTTCTCGTCCAAACTTACGCAGAGTTGTAAATCGCAATACCAAAACACAACTGAAAAGTCAACTGTTAATTTAGTGGAGAATGGTAATGCAAATTTATCAATACCAACCAAACTATTTTAAAAGTTGAAAACCGTGATGGGGGCATTGGTTTCGCTGGAAGCATCGTCGGTGTGACGCATGATATAATTTCACCATGGTGTGACACATACAGACGAAATTTCACTCACATTATTATAATGCAGGTCATGCATTTTGACCGTGAATACTATGCTTAAGCCCTACAATTAATTTCCAAAATAGACATATTGGTTGTAATATTATTTTAGTAAAACTTCTTTCGATATAAATTTTACCAGATCATTAATATTTGTTTGCACATTTTTTCAAATGAACAGATGCCGTTAAATTTTAATCGATGATATTATTAGATTTGCTTTTATTCAAAACGACACTTATGCCACTTCAAAAACAAATGGGTTATGCTGAGTAAACATTTGTTATTTCTTTTGTTGTTATTTTTTGGTATATATCATTTTCAAAATGTGTGCGATGCCGTTCACATTATGGTTTTTGCAATGAATGCAATGCCACACAACGAAAATTATGGGAAATAACGAACGTTACCACTAGTACACAAACTGCCATAATGTGTCCTCAGCATTAGTTGCTTGTATCAACTCACATATGCACATATCGCTCATTTACTCAAAGAACGTAATAACTCAAAAAATTAAATTTTTGAGTTAATGACGCAGAATTAATCTTCACATATCGTTATTAATGTTGTGTAAAAATTGCATACAAATATCTTATTTAGTCAGCTCTTGAGAGAAGAACTAACTTTTCTTTCTCCATTAAGTTGTGCACGTGTGTAAAATTAAAACTTTAAACTCGTTTTCTGACAAACTAGATTTTTGAGTTATGACGTTCTTTGGGTAATTGAGCGATATGTATCACTCAGTTGCACTAAGTAATTATGCTAATATTGGTAACCCCAAGAATATAACAATAGCTTTTGTATTACATACAGAGATTTGACAATTAATTCATTTAGTTCATACACGCATGTAAAGGACGCATGTTTATCCTGCGACCATGGCCCACCTCATAACAGTTTACAGCAGTCGTGCCCTGATCAGGCACATGAGATTGTCTAAACTAATGGGTTTGATTTCATTTAAAGTGCGTTTTTTTTCTTCAAATAAATACTTACTATTAATATGTTTTAGTTCTCATTAATATTAATTTTAATGAAGTTAAGTTTTGTTTTTCAATTACTTTTCCAATTGCCAACAAAGGCAGCTAACATACACCACGTAATAATTATGCTATGTATTTCATTTACTTAAAAAGTTAAGAAAACTCTATTTAGATAATTATTTCAACTAGCACAATTTTTTACTAACGCCTTAAAATTACAAACGTAACTCTCGTTATCGAAATACTGGCCGCGAGGACAATATAGAGCCACAGCACGTCCATTCAAACAGACGTAATACTTGTTGCAATTTTTGCAATCTCTAATAAAAGTGCCATTCTTCAGCGTTCTGCAATCATCCGGTTTTGGCTGTTCTAAATGGATTTTACTCGTGGGTTCGTATTTTGCACTTTCCATTTTACAATCGACTGCATCAGGATAATTGCACATTTGCAGTTTCTCATCGAAATAGAAATGGCCTGGACAGACCTGGAGATATGCCTGGTGCTGGTAACAGCTGTAATATTTGTTACAGTGTTTGCTATGTTTGATGAAGTAGACACCGTCATGCTTAGCGCAAGTAGAATCAACAGATATTTCCTCTTCATTTCTGTTATTATTGATGTTGTTTGTTGTTGGTGTAGTTTGCTTTTTATTGCATGGAATTGATGAATAAGAATTGATTGTTGTCGTAGCAGTTGAAATTTTGCACGGAGATGTTGTCGTCGTAGTTGATAGTATTGTTGTAGTAGTCGGTGTTCTACAAGATGTTGTTGCCGTTATTGTAGTAGTTTCTGTTTTATACGTAGTTGTTGTATTTGTAGTTGGTGTCTTACATGTAGTTATTGCTTTTGTAGTAGTTGCCTTACATAAAGTTGTTGTACTTATAGTTGTTGTCCTAAATGTAGTTATTGGTGTTGTAGTAGATGCTTTGCATGGTGTTGTTGTGATCGATTCTGTCGTACACAATATTGTTGTAGTGAGAGAAACAGTAGTTGTTGCAGTTGTTGTTGTTTCCGTTGGATGACTGGATGCAGTCGTTGTTTCACCTGTCTGTGTCGTACACAATGTTGTTGTAGTTAGAGGAATAGTAACTGTTGATGTTGTTATTGTTGCCACTGATTCTGTCGTACATAATGTTGTAATAATTGAATCAGTGCTTGTTGTAGTCGCTGTTGCAGTTGGCTGAACAGATTCGCTCGTTGTTGGTGCCGAGTCTGTTGTGTATAATGTTGTTGTAGTAAGGAGAACAGTGGTGGAGATAGTTGTTGTTGGCTGCATCGGTTTAGTTGTTATTGCATCTGATTGTGTTGTATGCAATGTTGTAGTAATAGCAGCAGTTGTTGGCTGAATAGGTTCAATTGTTGTTGCAGCTGACTCAGTTGTATAAAATGTTTTTGTAGTTGGAGGAACATCAGTTGGCGTAGTTGTTGTTGGCTCCATCGGTTCAGTTGTAGTTCCTACTGATTCTGTCATATACATTGTTGTTGTAGTTAGAGGAATAGTTCCTGGTGCATTTGTTGTTGTTGGCTGAATAGTTTCAATTGTTGTTGCAGCTGAATCAGTTGTATACAATGTTTTTGTAGTTGGAGGAACATCGGTTGGCGTAGTTGTTGTTGGCTCCATTGGTTCAGTTGTAGTTCCTACTGATTCTGTCGTATACATTGTTGTTGTAGTTAGAGGAATAGTTACTGGTGCATTTGTTGTTGTTGGCTGAATAGTTTCAATTGTTGTTGCAGCTGAATCAGTTGTATAAAATGTTTTTGTGGTTGGAGGAGCATCGGTTGGCGTAGTTGTTGTTGGCTCCATCGGTTCAGTTGTAGTTCCTACTGATTCTGTCGTATACATTGTTGTTGTAGTTAGAGGAATAGTTACTGGTGCATTTGTTGTTGTTGGCTGAATAGTTTCAATTGTTGTTGCAGCTGAATCAGTTGTATACAATGTTTTTGTAGTTGGAGGAACATCGGTTGGCGTAGTTGTTGTTGGCTCCATCGGTTCAGTTGTAGTTCCTACTGATTCTGTCGTATACATTGTTGTTGTAGTTAGAGGAATAGTTCCTGGTGCATTTGTTGTTGTTGGCTGAATAGTTTCAATTGTTGTTGCAGCTGAATCAGTTGTGTAAAATGTTTTTGTGGTTGGAGGAACATCGGTTGGCAGAGTTGTTGTTGGATGTACCGGTTCCGTTGTGGTTGCTATTGAGTCTGTGGTATACCTTGTTGTTGTAGTTAGGGGAGTAGTGGTTGGTTCATTTGTTGTTGTTGTTGGCTGAATATATTTAGTTGTTGATGTAGCTGACTCAGTTGTATACAATGTTTTTGTAGCTGGGGGAACACTGGATGATTCAGTTATTGTTGTAGTCTGAATAAATTCAGTCGTTGTTGCAACTGATTTTGTAGTCAAGGCGTGTGTGTGTGTTTCCACTGTTTCTTCAGGTGTATTTTCTGCAGTTGTTGGCGCTGCAGTTACAACTTCTGTAGTTGTTGCCATTGTGAATTCTGTAGTTCCTATAGTTGCGGTTTTTGTAGTTTCGACAGTTGTATCCATTGTTACTGCTGATGTCGTAGTTTCTGAGGTTAATTCTATGGTAGAGACTTTCTGAGTTGTCAATTCATCTGATATTTTAGTAGTAGTTTCTGTTGTTATCACCGGGATGGATGTCGTCGTGTCTTTTGGTAGTTCTGTGCTACTAGTTGCTGTAGTTTCTATTGTAATATCTGTCGTTTTAGTTGTGTGTTGAATTGTAGTTGGTGGCGGTGTTGTTGTCGTCTCTTCAGATGAGTGTGTGATGGATTCAGTTGGTTCTGTTGGTCGGGCTGATAAAATTGTCGTGTCGGTGGCTGTTTCCAATGGCGATTGTATCATTTGCGCATTACCTGATGTTGCAGTTTGTGCCTTGGCCTCTTCAGTAAAAACTGTTGTAGACTTAATTGGCAATTCCCAACTAATTTCAGTTGTTGTTGCTGTCGATAATTTTGTTATTTCGATAGTAGGCTTTAATGTCGATTCAGATTCAATAACTGTTGTATTTACCGTTAAGTTTTCAATTGGTGGCTCTGTAGTTTGAGTATTAAGTGTTGTTGGAATATTTGTTGTATGCAGTTGTCCTGCCGATTTCTTTGTTGACAATGTAATCGCTTCTGTTGCAGCCTTATCTGTTGTAGTGAGTAGTACAATCATAGATTCTACTGGTGGCTGTATTGTGTATTCAGTTCCTGATTCTGAAGCTAAACGAGTTGTGCCAGTTGGATCAGTGTTAAGGTCTTTGGGAGTGTGTGTTGTCGTTTCCCTTTGTAATTCTGATATACTTGAAGTTGTCATAGTAAATTCAACTCTAGGAAACGTTGTTGTATCGATGTAAGGATCTATAATACTAAGATGACCCACTTGCATTTCCGGAACTTCAAAATTAGTAACTCTGCTCAATAAGGCCGTAGCATTTCTATTCGTTTTAGTTGCTGGAATTGCGGTAAAAGCTTCACCTAGTATTAACGCTTGTGTCGAAGTTTCTAATGGTGATTGTGTGGTAGACTCATTTGCTAGATCCGACGATGTAGTAATAATAGCTTCAACCATATTTTGCGTATTATTCGAAAGCTCTACTAAAGACTCTTCTGATAACAGCTTTGTAAATTCAGTTGGTAATTCTGAACTCATTTCAGTAGTTGCTTCTTGGTGCGATTTGGTGGTTTCAGTTGGAATTGCGCTTTCTGTCGTAATATAGATTTCAGAAGATTCTCTGGCAAATACTGTGTCAATATCACCAACAAATTGTGTTGTAGATTCATCTGATGTAGCTGAAATTATTGTAGTTGGTTCTGTTTGAGATAATGTTGTGGAATCCGTAAAAGATTCTAAAATGCGTATTGAGTATTCAATAGGAAAATTTATATCGTCAAAATTAGTTGCTTTTCCGAATAGTATTTTAGTAGCCTTGTTGTTCTTGATTATTGGACTTTCTGTAAAAGCTTCCCCAAAAGAACCCTTAACAGTTAACGTGTGTGTCGTAGTTTCCAGTGGTGATTGTGTTATAAACTCATTTGGCTGATCCGTCGTCGTATCGGCAATCACTTCAACTGCATTTTGTTCAACAATCATTGACTGCTGTGTAGGCTCTTCTGATAACATCGTAGTGGACTCAGTTGGTAATTCTGAAGCCGTTTCAGCAGTTGTTGCTTCATTTGATTTGGTGGTTGCAGTTGGAGTTGAATTTTCTATTACAATATAAGAAGAGCCGTCATATATTTGGGAAGATTCGCTGTTTAATTCCGTCCTAATGTCATCTATATTTTCAACCGGTGGTTCTTCTGTAGTTGAAACTGTTTTAGTTCGTTCTAAAATGCTTGGATATTCAAGAGGAAAATTTAGTGCGTCAAAATTAGTTACTTTTCCCTGTAGAGTCGTAGAAGTGCTATTCTCTTTGGACTTAAATAATTTGGAGGAATGCAAGAAAGAATTACTTTTGTTAAAAGTTTTTTTTAAAGCATGCTCTTTGCCAGAAACTTTTTGCATTGCCACACCATCCATTCGTTTGGGGTTTGATGAGGCTTTTAATGCTGTCGGACTGGTAGATGATAAATTTGATGCCGTTATTGGAGCTTGCTGCATATTATTTGGCAGCAAGAAAGCTGATAATGATGGTATAAAACTACCTTTTATATCCATATTGTCACCAGAGGTTTTAAGACAGGCACACGGTGGACATTTGCCTAATATGCACTTCTGTAAAGTTTCATTGAAGCGTTTATCCAAACCACAATTTAGTTTATATTCGCCCCACTTTCCCAAACATACATAAAAGCTGTGGCAATCTTCAGGATCTTGTATTCTATGGCCAAAATTTCTAGCTTTGCAAAGTTGAGGCACTGCTAAAGCTTCAGCCAGCGTCAATAGTGAACACAATAAAATACATATTCGTACAACTGCTAAATAAAATGTATTAACTATTTTTGAAATAATTCAAAAGAAATATTTAATGCACTTACTTAGCGGCATTCTTCGTGTGAAGAAATTTTTCACTCTGCATTCGAAGCACTTCTAGTGCAGGGTCATTTGCTCTGCAGATGCATTTATAGGTAGAGTTCTTGTAAATGTAAACTTATTAAGATAATGAAAGTAATTTCTGCCATTGTAAAAGAATGTAACTTCAAGTGTTACTACATATCGTTGCACTTATGATAATGAGTTCGTTATTTATTATAAAATGAGTCTGTCCGAATGTTACGAAACTAGTTTTATTATTATGTATCTCTACTTGCCAGATGGGAGATTAGTTGGGAATATGAAAGTTTGAAAATATGTACAGCCCAATCATGAATATTCCCTCGGAATTCATTTCTCACGGAAAATAATTTTCTCGAGAAAACATTCCTCCAACCATAAATTTCTTGGGAAGAAAAAAGGGTAATACGTGGCATCACCGCATTATGAAGCTCGTTGTTTTGCTTGTTTGTTGACATTTTGTTTTTGCCTTTTTTTTTGAGTGAGAGAGCAAAAAAAAAATTATCAAAATTCACCAACTTGAAAAAATATGTAAAAAAAGTGTATAAATTATTTATTTGGGAATTATTTGTGTTTTTCCAAATAAAAAAACTATAAAATACAAGTTTATGTATACAAATTTTGTTTTAATGGAGTATTAACCATGTTTTTATGCAAACTCCCTTCTGTTTTGCAAGAGAAATATTTTTAGTGAAAAAAGCAAGTTCAGCTGCGTTCATAATAACTGCTTTTTTCCCGCGGAGATTTTTTATTCCCGCATTTGGTAAAAAAGGGGAAAAACAAAATCATGATAGGAGAAAAGGGAAAAGTGAGAAAACTCGTGCGGAATTTTTGTTTATGATTGGGCTGGTAGTCTACAACAAGAATATTTGTTTTTATATTATTGTTGCTGTTTTCAGCATAAATAGATGGGCGAAAATCTATACCATTTTCGGTAAACAGACGACAAATGTTCATATTGTTATGCTTAGAACTAATCTGTAATTTACAAGTTTCAAACGACGTAACATTAATGACCCTTATCGGGAATAAAAGTATTTGGTATTTTGGATGAAAAAGCAACAATTTCCGTGAACAAACTGTTCGCATTTTTTCTTCGAAAAGGGGGAATATGCTTTTCTTATAAAGTCAATGCACTAAAATAACATTCAACAATAAATACTCTACAGTGGGACATTGTCAAGCAATATCAAGATATTCGTAAGCTCCAGCCGCAAAAGTCTGCTTACCAAACACACTACAAACGTGTCAGATTCTAAAATCAATATATTTACAACTAAATCAAAATTAAACAAAAAAAAAAACAAGGGAAAATAAAGCTTTTTAAAAAAATCTAACCGACTTCAATAAAAAGTTCTAACAAGTTAGATTCACTTTTTATACGAGTATGCGTTACCTATAGTGCTATTCGAAAAATGTGGCATATTTTTACTATCAACAGAGATATCGTGGATTTATTTTATTGTTTTGTATTTAGGTGAACTTAAACAATTCTGGAACTGTGAATTATTTGCTCCTCAGTAATGTTTTTATTTGCAATACTAAAAATATGAACTGCTGTAATTATTTTTATTTAAAAAAATTAAATAAAGACATTTATAGAAGCAAACAATGTGAAATGTGAAACAATGGTTTAGAGCAAAGCTGCGCGCATGTCGTGTTTTTTTTTTTTGTTGACGCACAACTCAACCCAAAGTTTTCGTGACAGAAAATCTAATTTCGTGCGTGTTCGGCTCGTATCGTGTTGAGCAAAGTTGACACGATAAAACACAAAACGATTTTAGGTGTAAAATATGAATGCATAAATTTCCAGTTAAGAAAAAATTTAACACACAGACCAGTAAATTTATTAATAGCGTAGGGGTCTCTTAAGCTTAAAGTTCTGAAATTAAACAAAAATATATGTATACATATATGCTTTCTTCCTATTCAGATTGATTTCGGGTATGTTGTGCAGTTTCGTGTTGGGAAAATTTTTCGCGTGCTTGTTTCGTACGTGTTGGACATCTTGGTATTCGTGTTCGGATCGTGCCGTGTTGGAAAAATTCGACACGCTCCCATATCTAGTACAGAGCCGAAAACAAAAAGTACAAACGTGAATATATGAAAAGCTTACTTGACTTACCAAATTTTTAGAATAGCTTATTTTCTATTTATGAAGAATTAGACATCAGAGAGGAAAATTCCGAGATATAATAAATGCAATCTAGAGTTTGACGTTAGATGAGAAACTTTATTGACATATGTTTGAATCTAGGATGTGACTTGCACCACTTTTTTATATGGAAACCGACCCGTTTTAATATATCTACATTAGACCGACTCACGCTGTATGGAGGTGAAAACCGCGACTTTGTTACCCCTCTCACATCAAAGATTGCTCTTTTTTATTGCGACTCCCAAAATATTTGAGGGGTCTAGCGATGACCGTTCGTGAGCTGGACCGTGTCTAAAAAGTTATATTTTTTGAAGTTTTTTGCATATTTTCGTATTTTGTCCCAATACAACATATTAAAAAAAGTACATCATCTGAAAGATTTTTTTAAGCCGCTTCCAATGGTGTGCTAAACTTTACCATTCGTACCATCAGCAAGATGGAATAGCGCATCTTTCAGATGATACACTTTTTTTAATATGTTGTCTTGGACGGAATACGGAAATATGCAAAAAACTTCCAAAATATACCCTTTTTAGACACGTTCCAGCTCACTAACGATCATCGCTAGGCCTTTCAAATGTTTTCGGAACCGCCACTAAAAATACCAATCTTTGATTTGAGAGGGGAAAAAAATCTTTTTTTAAGTGAGTCGGTCTAATGTACATACATATGTATGTATGCATGTATATACATACTAGTGATGCACGAAGATTCGTATTTTTTTAAATATTCGTATTCTCCTCAATTTTTTCCAAAAAAATTAAATAAGTAAATTTATAAAATTTAAATAAATGGCTAAAAATATTAGTTTGTAATAATTTAAAAAAAAATTATTTCAATTCAATTCTGGTATCGAACTTAAAAACAAAGAAAACAAACTTCTTGTACAATTAACATTAAAAAAGTTAAAGTACTTTTCTAGATAATATTTGTCCGAAAATTATTTCTCCATATTAAAATATAATATTAAAGTATTCTTTAAATATATTGAATGGCCCAACGGTCTAGTCCCTAGTTAACTGCTGTTTTCTAAAAATATTTTCTTTAGTTCGGTTAAATAAAAAATTAAAATAATATTCGTTTGAAAATACGTCGTTGTATGAAAGTTTCCATTAATACATCTGTCAAACCTTATACGATGTCATATCCATGTATGAATATATTTTTTAAAAGGGCACTTTTTTGTCCATGACAATTGGAAGAAATATTTTCATAAGCCTCAGCAAGACCATTTCCTTCTATGTATTTGTTACCTTCATTGATAATAAATATTGTATAGGGTCCGCCAGATAACTTTTTTTTGAAAACAGGGCGCAAAACATCGAGTGTAGCTTCGGCTGTGTGACACGTAGCGCCGTCCTGTTGAAACCAAATGTTGCCAATATCCTCCTCTTCAACTTTTGTGAACAAAAATTCGTTTAACATGGCCCGATAACGATCGCCATTGACTGTAACGGCCACTCCTTGCTCATTGGCCCAATTATACCTCTGGACCAAAATCCGCACCAAACAGTGACTCGTTGGGTGCGTCGGCTTTTGAATGTATGCGTGCGGGTTTTCTGTGCCCCAAATGCGACAATTTTGCTTGTTTACATAGAAGAAAAGATGATTTTTTTGGCAAAATCGGCATGTAAGTCGATCGCATGCAATATTTCCCAGCGTTGTTCAAGCGTATACACAACCATATTCGTTCAGCGGAAGGACAAACCAAATTATCTGTCAAATCAGACATGAGCTAAATATTACCATTCACAAAATAAGCACTAGTTGAAAAAAAAACGTTAGACGGCGGACCCTTTAGTTTCATATGGAAATAAGTTATTTATGTGTATTAAAAATATTTAAAAATGTAGAGGGAAAAGAGATGATGAAGCAAATGAAATTAATTTAAATAGTTTGACAATAATTTGTCTTTAGATTGTTTGGCATAAAGTGACTTTTCTACAAAAAATTAAAAATTAAAACCTGTCGCACTTTGTACGAATCCATTAAATTTTTTATAGAAACCAAATGCTATTTAATGACGATCAACAAAATGTTGGGTAGTTTTTATTAACTTTAAAGTACGCCAACAGGAGTATGAAGTTCTTTTTCATAACAATTTTTTAATATTTCATATTGCATGCGCACAGTGGGCGATTTTGAAAAAATAATTTAAATATTTCTGCAGTTTCTAAACGATTGTTATGAAATTTCATGCAGCATTTAAAGAAGTGTCACAAAGCTAAAATTTAATTTAAATTGAGTATAACTTTTGACTTAACTGTGCTTCTGATACCTAATTTTTGTCTAAATATTGAAAATTTTGTTTTTGACCCATAATAAGTTTTTTTCTAAATCGAACAAGATTTGACTTCTCCATTAGCATAACAGTGGACCGCGGTTGGTAAGAAAGCCGAAATTTAATTTTTTTTTCTCGAATATTTCCTATGTAGTAGACTTGTTTTTAGCTCTTGGATAGAAAAATCTACTTGCAAAACATCTTTTTTATCAGATCAAAAACGTCAGCTTGGCATCGGTTTGAATTTTTCTTTAACCCGAAGTTGCCCACTTTGGGGCTTTGTGGCTCCGCCCGCTTTAACGACATACAATCCGAGCTTAAGCTTTGTGACACCTCTTTAAATGCTGTATGAAAACTCATAACAATCAAACAACTCGTTTAGAAACTGCACAATTATTTCCATTTTTTTTTAATATCCCCCACTGTGCGTTGTACAATGTTTTAAAAGGAAATAAATTCCCTGAATTTTCTTACAATTTTTAATTTTTCTGTTTTGTTGAAATAATGAACGTTCAGAGAGAAGCCTTCTTCAATTAGAAAATAAAACAATAATATAATCTATTTGTTAAGCTTTGCCAAAAATTTTTCTTTGTACAAAATTAAACTTGAAAATTTGATTTCTATTTCTTAACGCAAAAGTTTTGTACAAAAGAAAAAAGACATATAACATTTCATTATTAATATTTTAACGTTATGGTGCTTAATTTTGGGTATTCCTAAAATTTATCATATTAAAAATATTTATGTGTGGGTGTGTATTCGTATTCTTTTCAGAGACAAAAAGCCATGATAAACAAAGCATTTCACATACATACTCGTACATATGTATGTATTTTCCCTGCAGTCGGCGTAGCTAGCGAATGCCCAAAAACAAAAATTGTTGTAAAAAAAATTGGGTGATTGTTCATCGACTTTGAGCAACTCAACATTTTTAGATATTTGGGTGTTTGTTCATAATGAATAATTGGCAAATTTTCGCAAAATGTTAAAAAACCCAAAAAAATATTTGGGTGGTTATTCATTCCAAATTCGGGTGATTGTACGTAATGAACAAACACCCAAAAACTTTGGGCGATTATCTATTTTACACTTTTGGGCTTTTCTTAATTTTTTTTGGGCGATCGGGTACTGTTTTTTGGGTATTTCTTCACAATGACTAATTACCCAAAAATTTTGGGCGTTCCTTCATTTAGCTGTTTTGGGCGATGGTAACTTGGGCAATAATTCGTACAGCCCTAAATATTCTCTGTTATTTATGTTTTATATGAATAAGTATCTATCTTTTGTTTGACTATGACATATTAAATCGCTATACTGGGCAATTATTTTAAAATTACATCAAGTGCATAGTGCCTTGAACGCAGCTTTTGCTGGTCTAAACCACCTTTTGAACGCTCGATAATTCTTCCAAGCTTTTTCTATATTGTTGTTTTTCCATCTTAAAGAAAGCCGTAATAAGTTAATAAGATTTAACAAAAAATGAATGCTAATTTTTTTTAATGTTTAATTTCATAGGAACTAAGACACTTAGGGCGACTTTTTGGGTTCGAGAATAAGATCAGTTTATTTCTCTAATTAACTAATTCGAAAATTAACATAATCGAGTTTGATGTTTTTGAGTGGTAGTTTAAACTTCTTATTATGTGTAGTATTACCATACTGATGAACAAAATAGTGGCAACATTTTATGTGCAAAAGTCATACATGTTATCAACGCACTTTGATTTTTTGTGCAAAGAAGAAGAAACTGCCATATTTTGTTATTTACAAGTAAAATATTGCGCGTGTTAAAAGAAATAGATGAATAATATAAAATATATTTATTTATTTATGTGTTTTTTAATTATTTTATCATATAGTTTTTACAAAAATTTATATGTTTCACAAGTGTATGTTGTCAATATTTATGTAAGATTAAACCACGACGATTGGCCGCTTAAACTAGCAAGTAAAACCATATAGTCGACTACCCAAAAATCACAAATGAAGATTAAGGTTAATTTAATCTTTAATCTTGAACTCAAAAAGTCGCCCTTATTTGTTATTTCTTCAATTTGCACAAGTGGCAAATCCACTTTTCTTAACTGTATTCACGCATGCGAATTGAAATAGTAAAATCGTTGCTTAACAAATGAATAAAAAATATTTCTTATAAGGAATAAAAAAAAATTATTGAAAAAAGTCGAAGCGTTTGCTTCTTTGCTTTGTTTAAGTTTAAAAAACTTTTATTATTGAAATAGGACTAAAAAGCACTGCGAGAAATTGTAAAAAGCACTATAAATATTTAATAAAGTTTCGGGTACTTAGAAAGCAAAAAAATTTGAGTTTGAAGACCTCAATGGTAAAAATATACATATATTACGTAATCGATGACATCCAGTACGTACCATTAGCATTGCACTTACATCGACAGCGGAGTTGTAAGCGATCATGATAATAAATTTAGCCTAAAAGTAGACCAGTATTTCAATTTTGTTTTATAACAAGCTCTTTGTTTTAGACAATAACTGAATCCCTGCTTAAATCGTAATCGACGTTATTAGTAACACATGATATATCCGATTACACGTACATTACAATCCAAGTACTTAGATCGCTCTTTTACGATGCCATACTGACGTCATTGATTATTATCGAAGAACTTCGCCTAATTTTACGCTGGGACATTAACATATCCATGAGCGAGAGTCAAAAGGCGAACTCTTGCATTAATGATTAAACAGAATATTGGCATAAACACATTTTCCATACAAATTGGCACAAAAAAGCAGCCCCAGAAAGCAGTCGTGAGCAGTGTTTCCAGTGAAATTTCGAGAAAGATACATTTTAGTTTCCAAAAAGATACATTTGTTCCCAAAAAGATACATTTTGTAAAAAATTTTAAAGTCCATTTTTAACGTTTAACATTTATTAACATAACATTTTTATTTCATATTTAATGAATATTGTAAAGAAAGTGATATCATATAAATTCATTTTTATATTTATTTAAGTCATAAATAAATATTAGGCATTAATTTTTAAAAATACAGTAAGCAAACTTTGAAATTAATTATATGTACATAACTAGCTTTGGATGTTATCAAAACAAATTCATTTTTGTAAAAATTAATATACGAGTTAAGGCTCTTATACTAAGGCGATTATATCAAAAAGTTCATATAAACTTCCTGAAAATAAAAAAATTTTCATATTTCCTCAAAAAAAAAAAAGATGTTCATATTTTCTGTACATTTTACGTACAGACTCAAAAGATACGAAAAATGTAGGGATTACACATGGTACCAAAGCATATTTATATAAAGTATATGCAGGTCTACAACAACTAAGAAAGTACAAAAACAACAGGCGGTTTGTGTGTGTAAGAATAATGGATGAATGTCAAAAACAGATGGATACAACCAAACCTGGGCAACTTGCATTACTTTTGCATAAGCACTGATTGAAAAACAAAAATTTTAGTGCAAATTTAAATTTGATGCTTGTAGTGCACTATTTTTTGCACTTAAATAAAATCTCTTAAAAGTAATGGATTAATATTGCATTAGCAGCTAATCGCATGACAAAAATACACTAATTTTGTGTTGCCACTAAGCACATCATGAAGTGATGCAATATTATTGCACTATCACATATTGTACACAGTAAAATTGAATAAAACGTGAAAATATTTTTAGGAGATAGCACAAATAAAAAATATAAAATACACTAAAGTTCATTGAGGGCACTTTTATAAGTACGTACATACAAATTAACGAAAAAAAACTGTCAATATAAATACAAACTAGGTTTCAGAACCAATTGAAAAAAGTGTAAAAGTTTCATACTTCAAGTACGTTGCATCTCGAGCTTATTTGAAAAACCGTGCAATTGACAAAAGATCAGAACTTAGGTTTTCATTTATTGTAAAGTTATATCTTAAAAAATTGTGATTTTATAAACGAAAAATACTACCGCTTGGAACAATTTCATCAAGTTTTGTCTTTCTCTCGAAAAATTATAAAAAACGTAGTGATATGATTTTTCCTCCTAGATGACGATATGTACATAGGAAAAAATTTACATATTTATGTATGTACGTATGTTTTTATGTATGTACACATTTACGTTATATTTTGCACTATATGTTCCACTGATAATGCAATAATAATATTCATAATGTGTTTAGTGGTGCAAAATATAGTGCACTAAAAATAACAATGCAATGTTGATGAATTACTTTGAAGGGATTTTAGTAAAATGCAAGAAAAATTGCACAAATATTATTAAAGTTAGTGCTAATGTAATAAATTTGCATTTGCATTGATTTGGTTTATTGTGGGAAAATGGTCAATGCATTTGCTTATTTAATGCAATAGTCCCAGATCTGCATACAACAAAAAGAAAATGTATGGATAGACAAAACCAAAGTAAATTTATTATTTGATAAACCTTTAATATGTGAAATAAGTATAATAAAAGATACATATGTACCTTAATAATTAAATATAATTATTTTTAAATGTTTTGTAACACATTTTTTAAGTAAAAATTTATTTAAACTTTTTCACATACGTTGTCAGTATACACAATTGTGTATAACAAAGCAAAACAAAACAAAATGACGTACAAAAATTGTAAACAACTTTTGACATTCAGGCATTCACACTACACGAGAAAAAAATTAATCACCTGAGTACTTGCATATACTTTATATAAATTTACTTTGCATGGTACCTGAAGTCATCAAAAGATACGAAAAATGTATCTTTCGTATCCTAATGGCATCACTGGTCGTGAGATAGAATCTATTTTATTTTGAGAGCGTTTTTTCTTATGCTCTCACATATAAGTACTCATCATGATATAATTATACAAGGTACTTGCACAAGCCCAGCCTGTTAATGTTAACAATGCATATAGTTGTCAAACTTTGTTTACAAGCTGTAAAAAGTATGTGTGTATGTGTGTGTATGTGTGTGAATAAAATGATTACAGTGTTGTCAATGAATTTGCATATGGCTGTGTCTCCAATTACACATTGAAGAAAATTACACTACACATCTTTTGTGTAGGTTAAAATTAAAACCAAAATAAATAAAAATAGAACCCAAGGTATAATTACACACAGATTATACATGAATCTCATTACATGGCCCACACATGAGAGCAGAAATTACACTGAATGACTATAATCATGCATGAATGCCGCGTTTGCAATTATACTTCAGTTACCCTGTGATAGCTGTTTTTAAAAACAAAAGACACCTGCTTCTGACAATTATAGGTATGTTTCTACCAACAAAATACGTGTGTTTCTTGGTGTTGCAATTTTATTGTAGTCGTTCAAGTACCTTGTATAATTGTATAATGGTACTCATTCTCTCAAAAATGTTACCATACTTTCAATAAATTTCATACATTTTGTAAACAAAACTACAAAGAAATATAAGCACAAAAGAAAATAAAACAAAATTTAGAGATCATTTGAAGTTACTGCCGACGATGTTATTATGGGCGATTTTCCTGAAGTTGCAGACTTTATTCTGTTTCATCATTTACTTGTGGCAACTGTAGTAGGTAGTCGATTTTTCGTTAGGGAAATAGCTAACGATTTTGAGTAAATTTCTACTTTTAAAACTGCAGGGTTAATTTAACGTTCTAACAGATACAAAAATCATGTTCCTACAAGCTGTAACATGTTGTTTGACATAGTTTCAGACAAGCGAATGTCATTAGTAAATTGCTTGAAATGAAGGAATTTGCAACCAGAATAGATAAATGTACTTGCATACAGACATATAAATATTTATGTATGTATATAAGTATGTATGTATGTATGGATGTGCATATGTATGTACAGAAACAAAAATTTAACTTGTTAAAGATGTTACTTTTATTTCTTCTGCAGAAATTCGATTTAAAATTATAAATAAACATGTGTAGTCAGTTATATATGTACATGCGAGTACATATGTACATATGTATGTATATGTATATGTATAAGTTCCTTCGAGTTGACATGAGAATCTTAACAAATTGATAGCGCTGACATCGCTGACATCGCTGACACATTAATAATGACATTTAAAGTCTTATATGAAAACTACTGCTATGTAAAGAAAATTTCAGAAGGCTATAAATGAAGTCGCATGAGCGATGCGGCATAAGAGTAGCCTTAGATACCCTTCACTCTTTTTCCGAAGAATATTTCCCAATAAATTTAAATATTTATAAAATTTCTTAGGGAGGGACTTTCGAGTCTGCACTTGCTTGCATAGAATTGCTGCTTGAATGTTTCGTAATTAGAGTTTTTTTCATATTGCTAAATACAACTGAAAAGTACTGAAGTAGAATTTAAGGATTTCAAACGAAAACTTAAGAAATAAAAGTACGTTAATCCCTACGTTTACATCGTAATTGCTTGCGTTCACTTAAGTATACAATAAAAATGAATGTTCCCTTGTTTTTTTATCAGCACTTGTAAAGAATTTAAGGAACAAGAAATTTCACGGCGTAAGCCGAGGCGACATAAATCGAGGGATTATTGAACGCATAATACTGAGAGTTTATACCTCGCATTCTGCTTTTAAAAAAATTGAAATCAATTTATCTTTACGTTGAAATTTAAAGAGCAAACTGGGTAAAATGCCTTGACAAGAAGATTGTAAAAGACATTAATCTTATTTTGTTAAGATGTCCATCACACTAACGATGCATACGTTATGATTAGTCGTACAACACTCGTATAAGACTAATGCATCATCTTGGGATTTATTCGCCATTTGTATCCTATTTCTCCTCTGCAATAGATCCGAACTCTTTGAGATTAAATTACTATACCTTCTGTATGGTCTTTTTAGGATAATATCCAATCAAGTATAACTCCTCACAGCCTTAGTTATAAAAATTCTGTGGCAAAAAGGAAAAAGTGCTTAAGTCGAGATGAGCTGATTTTCAGTTAATGGTACCTTCGTAATCTGTATATTTGAAAGCACTCCTTGTCCAAACCTCAATTAATTTGTGCAATTTTTCGGGAAGTTATAGCATTATGACTTGCGACTTATCTTTATTAGACTTCTAATTTCATTTGGAATAAAAGCCTAATTAAGGTTATACTTGTGTATATTTCAACTTAAATGTATTACTTGTAGTGTGTTTCTGAAAATCGACTTGAACACTTTAACAGAACAGTAAAATATGACTTAAGCATTTTTTCCTTATTGAAACAGAATTATTAAAGATTTATAAGGGTTTAAAAAGAAAAATTTTTTATAAAAATTTGTTTTAAAAACGCTTTATAAAGCCTTACTAATTTTTATAAATAAGGCTGTAAATATTTAACCTTTTTGTTAATTTGTATTGTTTTATTTTGAAATACGGGAGATTAAAAAATTGGAATTTTCCGCTTCCTCGTAAACAAACAAACTTCTGTTTTGTTTTCAGGTTAACACCAAGACATTGATCTCCAGTCCAGTTATAAGATAAGTTGGAAGCTTCTATAGCCCTTTCACATAATATTCTAGGGCGGTGTTTCCTTAGTAATATCGCCCTTTTCTCTCATACCATATCCGAAGAAGGTATACCTCAAGGTATGCAAATTACATTCATAATTTCCAAAGCTTTCAAATTATACGGTATGCAATTGTCTTGCTTTTAAGATATTTCAATTTAAATTACACAACTAGTTCCGCAAGCCTGCATTCTGGCATGTTCCAAAGTCTTGTAAATAGTATATCGAAGTACAAAGCATATACTTTAGAAAGTAAATTGTAGTGTAGAAGATTTGTGCTTTCCATTCTCGCCAGATATTTTGGTCTTTGTTTCCGGTGGTTTTGTGGGTGGCGTTTTCTAAACAAAGTAAAGTATAAAAACTAAAATATTTAATAGAATTAAAACAAAATGAAAGTTTTCACATAATCAGAAACATTTTGGAATTTTAATTTAGTTAAAATTGCGGTCATATTTAATTATGACTTCTAAAATCACTGAATTGTAATGATGCCATTAAATGGATGAGTGCTTGCATAAATGAATTAATTACAACAACAACTTTGTAGTGAAACAGTATCTAGTGAGTGTTGTCGTAGCACTTGGCGTGGCCCATATGAACACACGTGCGCCTCTCAATATCCCAACCATAATAGAATGGACACTGTTGTAGTGTTTGATATCCCTTGATGCAGTAAAAGAAATAATTGCACTTTTGTGGATGTGGAAAGAAATCGGTGATATGTGGCAAACACTTATTAGTGGCCGAAGGTGGTTGATTTGTAATCTGAAATAAAATTACAGGCATATAAGGACAAGAAAATGTAGGTTTCGTTGTTATTTAAAAAACTACCTTGCAATTTGAATTTTCTGGGAAATCACATTTACCCGTCAGTGTATTGAAATGTAAATGATCTGTGCATTGCATTTCTACCGCATGACCATGATAGCAGACATAATAGTCGGTACACGAATTACTACTGGACATATAAACAATTTGGTTGGGATCGTCTGTGGCAGGACATGTATCCTTAACAACAGGAGGTATATTTGAAATTTCGTCAGGCACAGTGGCCAAGGTAGTATCTGATGTAGTAGTGGTAGGTGCTGAACTGGGAGTTGTTGTGGTAGTGATCTCGTTTCCATTTTCGTTGTCAATCTCATTTCCATCGCCATCGCCATCACCACCTTCCCCTTCCCCTTCCCCTTCCTTCACCTCATTGTTGTCTAGCGGACAAACTACATTTTCCTTAGCATCACAGGCTTCACTTTCTGTATCGAAATACTCTCCCTCATCACACTCGTACAAGACTGAGTCATCACCGTCGCAAAGTATATAAGACGAACAACTTTCCGAACTGGCCACATATGTGTCCGAGTCTTTGCCTTCACATTCATCAAATGTATCCGCTTTTACAAGAACGAATATATGAAAAACACAAACCGCAAAAATCACAAGACCCTTAGTTTTCACAGACATTTTTCAAATCTATACTTTTCGTTCGTATTTTATTCCTCTACTGCCAGCGTCAATAACTTGATTTAACAAATGGTTCTTAATAAATAACTAATTTTTTTTGATTTTCATGCCATTATATATTAAACATTTCTATATTTACGATAAAGCGAACAAATATAGTTCATTATAGATAAAAAAAAACTAGATCTTTTTTATCTCAGATTGCAAAATGTGTTAAAAGGAAATTGTTGAATATTTTTGTTTTCATTGTGAGCGTTTTCGTTTAGCTTTTTACTACTTTATGTTTAACCGAAAGAGTGAAACGAACGTTGTAACTACTAAAGAATAAAAAGGAATAATTTAGAAATTATAAATTCACAGTGGGAAAAATACAGCAAAACGAAAAAAAAATCAATCAATGGCTTTTCCACAATATTTTCTGCCTTCTCCTAGCCTCATATGCGATAAGTTTGGTTGTTGACAAAATGAGCTTCATCGCTAAAGAAATGTTTTTTTTTTTAAATCAGCATAAAAAGCCAGTTTCTCCAGATCCCAACCATCATATCTACGGCGTTTTAAATGGTCAGCCAACTTTAATTGTAGCGTAAGTTGGACTTTACATGGATGAAGGTGCAAATCCAAAAGCAAAGTATGGCGTACTTTGGCGAATGAGCCGTAAGATGGGCCCTTAAAATTTCTTTATAATCTTGCCAATTCCAATTCAGTACATCGATTATGGCAACCACAATTAGCCCGTACACTTTTGTAGTAGGTTAGGTTATGTTAGGTTATGTTAGGTTAGTAGGTTTCTGGTAAGGATGAGTGAAAATGAAGGGTCCAGCCCGTTTGGCTCCAATTCAATGATCTCTTTGTGTTACTTGTAAAGTTGGAGAAAAATATAGAGATAAAAGGAGGGAGAGAGGTGAAAAAGGTAAATGTTGAATGGAGTATAGTATAGTATATTGACAGTGACAGAGATAAAAAGCTGCTAGAAAAGAGGAGAGAGTGGGTCTAGAAAAGGTCATGTATATACACACGCTATAGGGAGGCGGCCATACCAGCCGTTGTTCTTGATATAAAGGCTCAGATTTTGGAGTCTCAATTCCGATAACTTGAATAGGCTACTGAAGAATAATAAAAGAATAAATAGATTCTTCAAGTGCCTTCTAGTGAAGTTCATGAGTTCTATGGGGGTTTAGGCGAGGCCAACGAATTCTTGCTATAGCGCAGGTGGGCTCTATGCGTCATCTGATTCAAGAAAGGCAACGTCGAATCGTCTCCAGCAGAATGAGATTGGGAGCCCGCACAGATTATCGATATCAACTATGTTGCACGCCTATCAAGGGCTTTGCGACATTCTTGGACAAGAAAAGATGTGATATACTCACCAGTGAGGGACTTAATTAAAGACTGGTTGTCGGTTATGATATGGATATCTCTTTTTGATATCCGATAGAATCTTAGCCAGTGTATTGCTCTTTTAATGGCAGATATCTCTGCCTTTAATATGCTATATGTCGTCGCCTCAGAATTGATTTAACCCATACGCCACAAAGTTGGAGTGGAGATAAACGACAAAGAAGGTTTACATGAAGTTTTCTCAAAATATACCCGATGGATTTCTTTTGTATTTGCACTACTGCTTTCGACAAACGTTTTGAAGAAAAATGTAAATTTTTGTGAACTTTCATGAATAAAGTTAGAAGTTAGTATTACTCTATAGTAAAAGTAAAAACACGTTTTGTACCGCATGCACAATTTATTTTCAAAAAGTATCTTTTCGGAGTATGGAGCAACGTATTCTTTACTGCAGTGAATAGTTTAACGCCGATCAAGAAGCCGCCGCCGTAATATGTTCAACTATCGATTCGCTTACACACTTACACAATAAAAACAAGTATCTTGAAGTGTATTTAATATAAAGAATGAAATAAAACGATTTCTGTTATACTCCAGAATGCATAATTAAGGTTTATTTTATTATATTTAGTGCTTAATAAGTTTATATTAAAACATGTAATCGGCGGCTGCGTCGCCGTCGCCGTTGAATTATTAATTTCTTATAGAAGTGAAGCAAAACAAGGGTTAACTTTACTTCGTACGTTTTTTGTATGAAGAATTTGACGCAATCGCCAAACAGTGGGGTGTACAGCAAAACAATACTTATTGCGCTGATTTACACGGGCATAATTGTGCTGGCAGTTTGTATGTGAGAGAGGCAATGAGAGTGGTTTTGTGGTTGGCATAATTTTGCATTAGCTGCAAAAAACCAATGCACACACAACTTAGAAAACAGCAAATGTTACATGAATATGAAAAACACTAACACACATAAAGCTGTGTATACGTATACATTTTATGCCAGATGAACTAGTCTCGTGTAATTTGGAAAAGAACCAAAATTGTGCGGCTTAAAAAATGTTCTCGTGTAAATTACCTCATTAAATCTAAAAATAGTGGATATAGAGCAAAATTTATGCTTAATATCTCAGGAAACCTAATAAATTTCGTGAAAAGCGTTTTTGATTCAGAAAGAGGGTATTCAAAATATTTATATTCCATAACTAACTCATTTTTTTAAGAATGGTCGATAGAGCAAAACTATTCTGGGTCGACGATGTGTGTAGTAAGTTTTAACTATTTTTGCTTTCGAAGTAAATAGGAAAGTTCATGTGATGAGGGCATAGTCACTGGTCACTGAATTATACCGACTTCAGCAGATACTAATACTAATGTAACATCAGAGCGCCCTCCTTCGTTGTGTAGCAGAATCATCGGCGAAGTAAAATAACTAAAAAAATGGCTATTAATCACAGCTTCAAAAAATTTAATACGCCTCATTTAACACCGGAGGCGCTGCAACACTGCATTATTAAGAAAAACGTACAAAAAACAGAGAGTTGTCTTCTCTATCACTATCCCTTTCCTAAAGAAGGTAACACCTAGTAATAGTAGTAGGCATTCATTGCCTGAGTGTTACTTCTCTTTAAAAAATAAAAAATAAAAAAAAAATAAAATGATTTTTAACTTTTTTTTCTTGACAGTTAAAATATTTATTAAATTTTAAATAGAATTTTTATTAAATATTAAAAATATGTATTATAAATATTTGTAGGAATTTAAAACAATTCTAGTTGAATACAATGTATTAAATATGAAGTATGAAGTATGAATAATGTTTACTCTTTCTTAAAGATGAGTTTCCGATGCGTTTTCTTCGAGTATGGTTGATATTGTTGGAAAATGTTGAGGTGGGAGTAATACATTTGGAGTGTAGTGCTGTAATTGATTACTTTTTATTGCAACCGACTGCTCGGGGAGTGCAACAGTGTCTTCCAAATTGTCGCCTCTGTCTTCAAGTGAAAGACTTAACTATAGCATAAGAAATAGAAGAATTAATATTGGAATGAGCTTTTTATCTACATCTTTACAATTGATTATGAATATGTATGTATGTATATTATATTAAGATTAAGATTACTAACATTCATTTGTTGATTAGAGTGATGTAATATCTCTTTATATTCCTGATACTGTGATACAACACACACTAGACAATAAGTCTGCAGTTAATAAAATATAAATCAATTATGAATTACAAACAAGTTCTTTATAGCTTTGTTAATAATTTATATTTACTTTCACTTACATTTAGGCAAACAATAAATAAATCTACAGTGAATATAAATCCGACAATGGGATCAAAATTTGCTCTCTTGCTACATATAAAATGAACGGCATAAAAAAGTTCTACACAAACATCTCCAATCATTAGCACAATCCATGGCAATAATAGTTCCCGTTTATCCTGAAACAAAAACAAAATAAAAAAAAATTAAATAAACATTTATTAGGGATTCAACAAAAGAACTTCACCCTCTCCCAATGTTTTTATTTTTTCTTTATTTGTATAACTTTTGATTAAGTGTAACAGGAAATGTTGTACGAATATTTATTTAGGGTTTCCCAATAATTTATTTAATAGAGTTTTTAGACAAACAATAGCTGCCATTATTGGTTTGACGCATATGCCAAAAAGTCGGAGTGGAGCAAAACGACGAAACGAAGAAGGTTTACATGAAGCTTTCTCAAAATATACCCGACACATGTTTCGAAGAAAAATATAAATTTTTATGAACTATCATGAATGAAGTTAGAAGTTAATATCACTTTCAAGAAATTTGTTATTCGACATATTGTGATAATTATATTATAAGTGAAATTTATTTGCTGGTGGTTAAGCGATGTCTATATGCATTTCATTGTTGCTTTAACAAATCGTCAGTAGACTTCAACCACACATTTTGAACAGTCACAAACCTCTTATCTTATGCACAAACTTCACTTTATTGAAAGTGAAAAATATTGTTTTTTGCCTCGCATACACCAATTTTCTTTATTTATTTTTTAAAAGTACATTTTGTGCTGCATACGTAAGTATAATTGTATTGAGAAACTTGTTGTTGAGACGAAAATTAATGCTTCAAATTTATATATCTTGTACCCCTTTTATAAACTAAAAGTTTACTTTGCAAAGTATTAATTCAGCTGTGTGAAAGACAGAGAGTCTTTCTCCCAGCTGAAATAAGCTTTGCTTTGCTTTTTGTAAACTTTGTGTGTCTAAAACTCCCCTTGCTGTCCAAAGAAACAAATCGATCGGTTTAACGCCGACCTCAAAATTAAACAAACACGTTTACTATAACATTGCAATTTTTTTTTTAATTTATCTAATTTTCAAAGATTTGGTTATTGTTTGCAGTGTAAGTGATTTCTTCAATGCATTTAGACATTTTTCGCGTTGTTTTCGAGTTTATTTTATTTTTAAAAGTTTCGGCTATTTCTAATCAACTTTGACGCTTGTTTCTGATCTTACAACTTTTGCAATAATCGCGATGAATGCGAATTTTTGCAAGTATTCTGCTTCATAACAGTTTTGCAAATTTTAAACAATCAGGTATGTGATAGAAATCGTTTTCGATTTAAAATCGATTGAAAAACGTAAAAAATTATGATACACACATTTATTGCGATTTCATTCTGGTTTTGTTTTAAATCGAAGTCGATTTCATTTCCCATCTTGTTCTTTGAAAATATTAGAGAAAAAAAGATGTGATGGAAAACGGAATTTGTGTTGTTATTGCGTTTTTAAATCGAGTAAGCGGGAGTTGACGATTTAGGAATTATTGTATATTCGAGCAAAATTTTCCTACAATAACTTGTGTAAAAATATAAGTAAAATTCTTTAAAATAATTAAACAGATTTACCTACACATTGATATATGTACATACATATAATGATGATACCACAATAAAAGGATTATATTTTTAAGCCATTAAGGTAGTTTACACGAGAACAATTTTTAAACCGCACAACTTTTGTTCTTTTCCAAATTACACGAGACTAATTCATCTGGCACAAAATGTATACGTATACACAGCTTTATGTGTGTTAGTGTTTTTCGTATTCATTTAACCATGATACAATTATACAAGGTACTTGCACGACTACAACAAAATTGCAACACCAAGAAACACACGCATTTTGTTGGTAGAAACAAACAGAATTTAGTCAAAAACAGATGTCTTTTGTTGTTAAAAATAACAATTACAGGGTAACTAAAGTACAATTGCAGACGCGGCATTCATGAATGATTATAGTCATTCAGTGTTGCCAATATGTGTGTAATATACAGAGTGTGTAATTTCTACTCACATGTGTAGGCCTATAATTAGATTCATGTATAATCTGTGTGTAATTCTACTTTGACTTCTATTTTTGTTTAATTTTGTTTTAATTTTAACCTACACAAAAGATGTGTAGTGTAATTTTCTTCAATGTGTAATTGGAGACACAGCCATATGCAAATTCTTTGGCAACACTGTAATCATTTTATTCACACACATACACTAACATATTTGCGGCTTGTAAACAAAGTTTGACAAGTTTCTGCATTGTATACATTAACAGGCTGGGCTTGTGCAAGTACCTTGTATAATTGTATCATGCATTTAACATTTGCTGTTTTTAAGTTGTAGGTCTGTTCCAGATGCATAACAAAACAGTCCGAACTTGTACAAAGTTATCCAAAAGCGTTCCAGTAGCTCGTTTCTGTAATTCTCGCATCGAAAAATTTCTCACATGAAGTGTGAAACAAAAAATTCCATCGTTTCTCGATTTGTGAGAAAAAAGTGTTTCTGTAATTTAAAGTGAAAAGAAGCAACACTAATTTCGTTTTTATTGGAATATTTCCAACAATCAAGTGTCAAATGAAAAGAAAATGTTACAAAAATATTATTTCAATAACAAAAAAAGAAATAATTTAAAAGAAAAAGAAAATAAAATAATGAACAAGAATATAAAATGAATGCAAAATGCTTGAAAGAAGTTTTTCTATCAACTCAAAAAAATCAAAGATAATTTCCCAAAAAAAATCTAAATAAATGTGAACATATCGACTTTTTAATAATATTTTGGTCCAACAATTCGTTGCATATCTTCTTAACTAGTTTATATATATTTCATATTTTTATACACAAATTATAAAGTTCATATGTTTTTGTAAAATTTTGGTTGTTCTCGCACCACTTTAAAATGCGAGTTGTTTTGACAGTTCTTGCGAGAAACTTTTCACAAAATATTGTTACAGAAACACTTTTTCTCACAAGTTTCCAATAACATACGTCAAAAACGGTAAAATGACAAACAGTTCTCACAAAAAGTAATTACAGAAACACTTGCATGTGAGAAACGATTTTTTGTTTCAATTCACATAGTTTCTTCTTCATTGCCATCGTTTTCTGTGAGAAATTTTTCGATGCGAGAATTACAGAAACGTGCTACAGATAGCAATTTTTGTGCAATTGTGAGAGCGAATGAGAGAGTAATTTTTTTCATTTCCTGTACAAACTAGTACGAACTTTTTCTTCTGGATAAGTTCGGACAAGAATTAAATAATCAGCTGTATTTTATTTACATATGAAACTGAAAAATTAATCAGAAAATTTGCAAATATAGGAAAAAAGTTTTTACATACAAATTTATTAAAAAACAAAATGGAACAAAGTTGAAGTTGTAAGTGCAATTGTGCATATTTCTCCATTTCTTTAATATAAAAATATGTTTTTTTCAATAATTCTCGTAGCTTTTACTTTGTTGGAACTTATTTTCATTTACTTTTTACAGCTGTTGCCAATGATGCAAAATTTTTGTTATTATAATGTTATGCGTTTTAAGCGACTAAAATCACTTAAATTAAATTTAATGTAAAATGTAAGCAACATTACTATTTCAAGATGTGCAATTATGGTTTTTTGCGTTCCAGCAATTTTGGATAACTTTTGCATATTCAGAGAGTAATTTTCTTTTTTCTCTCATTAGTCCGAACTTGTACGAAATCTTGTGGAACAGACCTTGTGTGTGTATTGGTTTCATGCTGCTAATGCGGGGTTGAAGCTGGTTGAAAAGTTATGCCAACCACAAACCACTCTCTTTGCCTCTCTCACAGACAAACTGGCATGTTATGCCAGCACAATTATGGCATGTAGGATGAAGCCGACCAGCTAAAATCCGCCGCCGTCATGTATTTAAAATACTAAGTCGCCGCCAACGTGGCCAATTTTTTTTGCAAGACTTCATTTGTTTTAAAAATATAGGTTTATTCAATATAAGACTCGGTATTTAAAATTAAGAAATATATGCCATTCCCTTACAACATTTACTTCAGCATACCGCGATCCAACGCTTTTCATTTCAAAATATGTTTGGCAACAAGTTGGTTTTTTTGTAACCAACTGAAAATTAAACAAAGTTGGAATACGAAATCGAAGTGTTTTCTGTCACACCAAAACCATTTTTCCACGTTTTTAGCGAACGATTTCATTTCAAATTGAACCGATTTCCATCACCTACCTGAATATTAGGCTTTGCTATTATGCTGGTGTTAACAAGTTTATGCGAATTTACAGCAAGCGCCAAACAGTGTCGTGTACAGCAAAACAATACTTATTAATGCTTAATATCTCAGAAACCATAATAAATTTCGCGAAGCACGTTTTGGATACAGAAAGGTGGTATACAAAATATACATATGTATTTTTTAGAGCTTTGCTATTTATGTCAGGACACAGGAGCTTGGAAGGGATTTTTGTAACAAAAATAATAGAAACTGTTGCAGTTATAAATTTATTTTTGTTTTGATTTCTTTGTACTTAAAACCAGAGTACGAAAATAAACGAAACAAATTGTTTGGTTTTGTTCTGTTTCGTTCTTTGAAAAACAATGAAAAGGATTGTTCACAGCCGGTTGGATGTAAGCCGGCTAGTAGCCGCCGCCGACCACAAACAATACATTAATTTAATCGTACGCCGATAGAAAAGAAAATAATGGGAAATAAATGGAAACGTTTTGAAATATTTGCGGCGAATTCGACATTATCATATAATATAATTTTATTGTATTGTTATTTAACACATGAAATTTGTTTTATATAGCTAAGCAGCATAGCTACAACCGGGTGTCCTAAGAAACCTCTCTCTTTTTTACATGGTCGATGGGTCAAACCAATAATAAGCTGATGGTATATTAAACTTCTTTTGGCAATTTGAGAGGAGATACTCGTATAAATAATTTTTTCCTTTACAAATATTCTACTTTATAAGTGGTTTCTATCAAATATTTGGGACATCCTTATGTTTGTAAACAAATGTTTTTTTTAGCATTTTTTTCCTTTAATATTTACATAAAAATTTCAATTTGTATGAAGTAATAAAGCTTATATAGAAAAATTTCAATGAAAAAATTAAATTCTTTCCATGCAATTCAAACAATATGAAAGACATTTTTAAGTAATGAAATTTGAATTAATTCAGTGCTATCAATAAGCTTGCAAATGTCCAAATATGAAATGTTATTGTACATGTCTATGTTTAAGTGTTTGTAGTAATCAGGCACGGGTTCAGGGCTGGGAAAAGGGATATTCAGAATCCTTTGCAAAATTAAAAAAGTTATTTATGCTTGAGTCGAAGTTCCAATTGAAGAAGCCAGATTTGAACGAAATAGTACTATACAAAATGTTTAGTACTACTGCCGTATTGCAGCAAAGAAATAATTTAAAGAACAGACTGTATCGGAACTACTGACGGGTCCTTCGAAAGCCTTGAATGCTATAGCGGCCATTATTATTGGCAGCAACTGGCTGTGGTGGAGGTGAGGAACACGCGGACGCTCAAAAATATTAAATCTGCTTACTCCAAACCCAAGGAAAGCCTGTGCTTATATGGGACCTAAAACGGAATTTGATAGAACTTTCAAAGTTCTTCATTCATCCTGAAGACAATGGAAAAAGGGCAAAATATTATATGCTTTTGACTCCAGAGTATACACTGATGGATCAAGAATGATCTGAGGTCTTCTTTCTACATTTTCCTCAAGTGATCTGGACGTGCAGCTATCGTACAATCTTCGAAAACTAAGATTGGCATTTTTAGTGATAGTTAGGCATGAGTTCTTGCGCTAAGATCACTAAAAACATCTTCACTTTTGCTTAATTTTAATTGTTATTGTTCGAACTTTTGTTTCTATATATTTTATTTTGATCAGGCTAAAGTTCGTATCGCTTTGTAAGCCAAATTACATTTGATAATTATAAATGAACAAATAACATCAAACTTAATTGTAAATGTTCTGACAAACACGTATTAAAGCGGAACAACCGGCCACTACACCTTCATCATCAGCGTTCTTTGTGTTTGATCCACTGTGTGTGCTGTCAGTTGATGTAGATTTCTGCTTTATATACTCAAGTTTTATTGCAAATGGAATATGTGAATTGTTTCGATTCATCGTATTACAATTTGCTGGAAGCTTTTTTGTAATTAAAGCTCAATTTTACCATCTCTAAATTTACAACAGTCTTGCCATTGTCGTTTGTTCTTTACTAATTATGCACATGTTAGTTAATTTGCTTATTTTTGTTCTACTTAAGACAAACTGTTTTGGTTTGTTACTATTTATTAACTTTTAGTTAATCAATCTAAGAAAGGGCTATCCAGAATTTTCCGTCACACCGACATTACTCTTACGTGGGGTCCTGCACAATGAGAAGTCGAATGAAGTAGCCAGGACTGGATCAGCTATGAATGCCTCTAATGCATTGTTAATTAAAAATAATATACCCAACACTTTTTTCAAAAAGCATAATGTAGATAGAATAGGCTGAGCACGTGTGATATCACACAAGAAATGTGACCATGCTTCCACGATAAACGCTCGAGACAAATATATAGAAATTAATAATAGGAAGAGCATCTCGCGGTATTGACGTTCCTTCCCTATAATACATCATGTGGCAACTGTTAAGAACAGGGTAAAGAAGAGGCTGTTTCTCAACTACTATGCGAGTGCCCGGTATTGCACACTGACTCAGTGTGACCAGATCCTAAAGATTTTTGCAGCTAAATTTACTTAAAACAAAAAGCTAAAAAATAATTAAAGTACTAAAAAATAATGCTAAAATTTAATACTTCTTTTTGATCAAATAGTTTCTCTAAAAGTGGTTATTTTTCCAATTTCTGCTCATACCGCCTTACAAAATTTTTATTTGAACGAAATAAACCAATAACGATTTATTTATTTAGCATAAAAATTATTAAAAGCAAAACAAAAATATTAAGTCACAACCGGTTCATCGAAAATATACATACGTCTTTTCTCACTTTTTTTTCGTTTATAAACAATAACGTTCAAAAATTGGTGTTTCTAACAACATTTAAAGCTTTTTCAATTATTTATACCGATTTTACGTAAAAACAACTTTTTCGTATAACCAAAAACACATTCAATTAAAAACGTTTTCGTTCGTTATTTTTAAGATCGTATGTATTTATTGATTTTCGAAAAACAGGCTTTCAGTTTTTACTTGTGTTCTTCAAAAATGGCACAATTTGTTTGTTATTTTTAAGAAATTGTTAAATTAAATATCACATGTATGTACGTGTGTATTTGTAAATACATGTATTTATGTAAAAGTATGCACTTTGTATATTGTTACACTATTAATTTCCCTTATTGTGAATGGCGTCGTCGACGTCACATCAAGACGAAAGTAAATATTGTCACTTGTCTACTCTTTATCGGCAATAATTGGATCTTATTGACAATCTCTTACTAATCTCGAAGGCTTTGTGAATTAATGGAACATATTAATAGTAGTCGATTGTTGTCGACAAAGAGTATACAAGTGACAATTTTTACTGTCGTCTTGGTGTGACGTCGACGACGCCATTCACAATAAGAGGGAATATGTATGAAAAATTAAAAAGATTTCAAATTATTATATACGAGTATGTAGATAAATTTGTATGCAAATAAAGGAATCATTAATTATTACATATTAAATACATGATCAAATGAATATTCGTCATCAGATTCTGAATATTTGTTCAAATTATCGTTCTAATATATAAAGAATTTTTGCTTGTTTAGTTGGTCAACCACCGTCTATAATATAGACTCTATATGCATTTCGTTCATGCTTAGTAGATTTTAACACAACATTTTTGAAATAAGCGGAAAAACTTCATATGTTTATGGTAAGACTTTTAATATGTTATTAAGAATCACATTTACAAACATAATAAGTTTAAAGGCTTCAAATTATTACAATATTTGTAGGTCTTGTGAAACATTATTGCTTGTGAAAATTACTAATATACCCAAAATGGCATATATTATATTATTAAAAATTTAATATATTATGGGCCTGTCCCACGATGTCGACAACGTTCGACTTGTCGCACACTTACATTCAAAATAAAAAAAAATTTTCAAGTTTTGTTGTTGTTTCAAATGTAAGTGTGCAGGCCCTATATTATTAAAAAATGCTAGAAAATGTTAAATAAATAATTGAAAAATGCTAAAGAAAATGCTAACTGCTAAATCGAAAATTTTAAAAATTTTAAATCAACGCAAAAATGCTAAATTTAGCTGCAAAAATGCTAAAATGGGCACGCTGACACTGAGCGATACAAATTTCTAGGAAAAAACATACTGATTAGTATAAGGGACGTACATAGTTCGGTACTTCATCGCAACGGGGTGGATCTAGTACCCGTGACCACTGAATCCAGATATTATTATAGGTTAGAACTCGGACGAGTAGAGTGGCATTTATCAAAACTTAACCTCACAATTCTGCTTGATTGCTTGTAGGTGGCAATCCGCCAATTAAACCAACCAACTTCCGTGTTATGGTTTACGTTCCACTAATTTAATTTAGTATGGCGGATCTTAAAAAAGATTCCTATAAGCATAACCGCTAAAAAAGCTTAAGCGAAAAATTTTTCACACTTCGTTATTTTGACGGTCAAAAAATGAAGTGCGAAAATTATGCTTATTCTTTTTTTTTAAGAAAGAGAAGTAACACTCAGGCAATGAATGTCTACTACTATGACTAGGTGTTACATTCTTTAGGAAAGGGATAGTGATAGAGCAGACAGGTGGTGAAGGAAGAGATAGAGGAAAGCTTTATTCTTTTTACAACTCTGCTTTTTCCACGTTTTAAAGTACCGGTTCACACACTTCAACTTTTGTTGATCAACTCATAACTCAACTGGCAGAAAAACAGAGATATTTGTATTTCCTTCTCCGTCCGTTTTCGAAGCTGTGCTTGGTAGCATTTTATTGGTTATTTTACTTGGCCGTTCATCACTTGAAAACAACAATTGATACAAATGGACATCAGAAAAATGCGTGGTGTTGTTATTTAATGACTATCGGAGACCGAGCTCGAACCCAGGACCTTCGGTTTTGCAGTCAACGAGCTAACTACTTCAGCCAACGCCACCCTCAGACGGTTACTGCATGATATGCTTGTTGCAAAGTGTATAGGCTTGTTGACTATACACTTTGCAGTTACAAACAAAAACAATTTAAGGTTGAAAAGAAAAACAGATATAAAATACTAACGTCTGAAATTTAAAAAGCAGCGAATACTAAAATAGAAATCAATGAGAAAAAATATTTACAACATTTGGTTCTATGTAAAGGAAATTTACTACCTTTTTTAGGATCTAAACATGACTCCAATCAACAGTGACGGAAGAAGTCACACCAAATGATGCATATTCATCATCTAATTGTAAAGGATCCTAGTCAGGTATTTAAGCAAAGGATATATAGCTCAAACAAATTCTTGGCTTCCAGTAATAACATCCATGGCTGAGCTTCAACGAATCTCATCTAGAATACATAGTTTTTTTTTACCAAACCGTTTAGTCCCAGTCCTAAAATCATGCTAGTTTTTTCATATGTTCTTCATCAAACTAGTAATCCACAGGTCAAAATGGTCACAGCCGTTTACATTCAATGCAAAATATATGGATTTAGAGTCATATTTTTACATATTTTCTCTGGCACACGTGAAAATTTAATAAAACTCTGTACATTCTGTGTTCAGAATTACGTTTTTACGATTACACGAAGTTACTTAAAAATTTTCTAGAGTTTTATATTGTACACCCCAAAAAAACAAGACTCTTAAATCAAGAAAAAACAATTTCATTTTAAAACGAAACGTTTGTTCTGTTTTTAAAATAAAAGCGCATACTGACAACAACAATGTTATATATTAATATTGTGGGCCATTTTCACAACTTGCTTTTAGCTAAAGGCAGGATTTTGTCTGTCCGATAAATGGCTTTGCATGATAAAACCTTCATTTATAATTTTTTCATCCATTAGATATTATTATTATTGATAATAATAGCAATCAAAAATTGAAGATGTAATAATGCAAAGATATTTATTGGGCAGACAAAATCCTATATTTAACTAAAGGCAAGTTGTGAAAACCGCCCTAAAAGAAACATTTTAATTTTAAAAAACACTAAACTTACACCATAAAGTTTTTCATGAAATAAGTTACATGGAACCTTTTTTTATTTCACGATAGGAGCCCTGAAAAAGCAAATCAATTTTAAAAAGTTGCCAGAAATGCTTCAAATGCTCATGAAATCCCATTTCTTACATCACTCTCTAACCCGCCACTCCATCCGCAAATAAAAGAGGTACATACATACATACTATGTACGTATGAAGCAACAAATTTCAAACAATTTCATGAACATTTCCATCTTGTATGTAAATTTGGTAAAATATACATTTAAAAAAATAAAAAGTAAAGCCCTTACCAAATACTTCATATGCGTTCAATAGTAAAAAAGACTTTTTGCCTTTTGTTTTAAATACGACAAAAAAAGACTTTACTCTCAGCCAAAAGATATCTATGGATAAGTTTACGTGCCTAAATTTCGCTTTTAATTTTTCGGTTAAAAAAAACATAAAAGATAAACAAAATATTTATTAGGACATTCCCAGTGGTATCAAATGAAAAACATCCATACATACATACATACATATGTATGTCAAAGTTCTCAACTCAAATTACCATTTCCTTTCTAATGTACTTAAAAAATATAATATCTTTGGAAGTTTGTTAGCTGGATTTAAAAAATATAAAAAGTTCCATCCATCAAAATCAAGATGCGAAACTAAATTTTCATTTCAAATGAAAAATACGAGACATAAGTATGTATAATATGTACATACATCTAAAGCCAACATTTACATTAAAAGCCAAATCAGAGCATACATATACATACATACATACTTCAGAAGTTACATATATACTTAGGTATACCAATGAACATTTTTGCCAGAAATTCTACAAAAATGCGCACTAAGCTCGTATTTAATGTTGGTATGAACATAAGGCCCCCATATCTTAACAATGCAAGGTGTCTAGTTTAGAAGGCCAAAATAATTCGTTCACCAAAATAATTCTTTCACAAATATACTTAAAGGTAACGAACCAAAAAAAATTGTCTCAATCATGTGCATGATTAGCAAAGAACAAACAACATATGGCAAGTCGGTCGTAATTAAGAGATGTTAAATTTGAGCTTCCATTACATAGAAAACTTTCAACAAATTGGAGTACCATGAATCAAAACAATTCACATATTCCAATTGCATTCAAAAATATGCATTACTTGGCACCGCACACAGTGTACCAAACACAAGAAATCTTATGATAAAGGTCTTGCGGCCTTCAAAAACAGCATGCTGTTCCGTTCTGATAGTATTTGTCATAATAATTTACAATTTTCTTTTATCACATAATTTGCTTTACAGAGCGATACAAACTTTAGCCTAATCGAATCATAAATAAAGAAACTAATTAAAGTTTAACAGTTGTTAATGCGCCAATAATCCCAAATTATTATTTTACTTATTCAGTAAAATATTTTTTATTACAAATATGTACATTGAAATTGATTATTGAGGGGTTTAGCTGGATACAATGCGCATTTCGGTGTTGCTAATGCAGATCGTTAGGGAACTTTTACCCAAAAATGTCTGTGAACAACTAGAGATATTATGTTAAACTTCCATTTAAACAAATGAGAAGTTCAATTAATATCAAAGTTGGAACAAGAAGTCAACAATCAAAATGTTTTTTATTTTCTGACTTTTCCATTGCTAAATTGGCTGACTTGTTTTCAGCTCGTATTGTAGTTGTAAGAAGTATGTAAAGAAAATAAATGTAAAAAACAACAACAGCTATTCATTGCTGTAGCAAGAACAGAGTGTTGCTAATAATAATAATTGAAATTTATTTGCTGGTGATTAAAATTATTTGATGGATTTTGTTGTTTACGCTTATTTTTCTTTTGTGATCCCACTATCGGCTCAGTGTAGTACCGACTATTGTCGGCTCACTATAATAAAGTCATAAGAAAAAAGGAATAATGGGCTTATTTCTCAACTTATTGAAACATGTATAAGGACTAGTGTTTTTCCTACGGGATTTCCCGGGAAAAATTTCCCGGGATCCCGCACAATTTCCGGGAAAGAAATCCCGGGATATATTTGCGGGAATTCCCGGGATTTTTTTCTTGTTTTAATTTTATTTTGGCAACTTTAGTTCATACGAGTATGTACACATTCCTTGATGAGTGTCGTTATTCACTTATGAAGGTGATGGTGCAATAATAAGGTGATGGTACTAGCACAATAGCTAAAATTTTACAACAACAACTTATATTGTGTTGATTTTTACTACAAAAAAAGAAAACGCTGTTTCGATTCAAAGAAAATCATTTTCATTAAAAAAGGAATTGCAATTTTTTGAAGGAAGTGGTGAAAAAACTGAAAGTGTCCAGAGATTATATAATGCTCTTCTGACTATAAGGCCAACATCCGTAGAAAGTGAACGTATTTTTTCATTAACAGGAGTTTTTTTTTTAATTAAATTAGAAATAGATTGTCGAACGATTCTATTAATGCTTATTCTGTACTAAAGTCCTATTTTCAAAGCAAGATTTTGTAATATTTTTTTAATAATGTAATTTGTTTTTTTTTTTTGTTTGCGTTGTATCAATGCACTTGACTTTCCATTTACTATTATATAAAGAACTGAAATTATATTAGTTTTTCGACTAATGTGTTTATAAAACGTTATTGTTATTTGTTTTTTGTCGAATTAAATTAAATTAAAAAATATTTTGTATAGTTTTGCACTGGGCGGGAATGAAAAAGTCCGGGAAAAGAAAAACTCTAATAAGGACATGATTGCGCTACAATGCATTGGTAATAAAGCCATATATGTATGTATATAGACTTATTCCCGAATGAATAGAGACCAAGGCCATCTTTGTTTATTACTTATAACTTTACTGCAGTGAGCCGACGGAAATTGGTACACTACGCCGATAGCGGGATCTTGGCTTTTTTAGTTCTCTTAAGCGGCCCATCCATTATACAATATTATTGCATATGTTGTTATACATATTATTGTCATTTTGACCTATACTATGCAATAAATGGCACAATACTTTTAAAGAAAATATTGCCCAATTTTCCTGGCAGTGCAAAAGTAAAGAATATTGAACAATGTTGCCACCACAATACACAATTGTCTTGCTTGTACAATAAAAATCAAAAGTCTTTTGATATTTGCCAATATGTTGTGCCACCTTCGAATATGACATACACATTGGCGATATTATTGTACAATACGAAAAATTGTGCAATTATATTGCAAGTGCGTGGGCCGCTTTTAGCAGAAATATTTTTAATAAAACAGTTACACTTCTCTAATGCGGAATACACATCTGGCATTTCTTGTGTTGCAATTTTCAAAATGTGTGCAAAGCCGTTCCCATTATGTTTTTTATATGGAATACAATGCCACACAGCGAAATCTCTCGGAAATGAGAAACGTTGCCACCAGCATACACTATTGCGATGTCAAAAAATGCCAAGTGTGTACTCGGCATAACTAATATTAGAGGAATATGCGCACAAATTAATCGCATATTTCATGAATGGAAATGCTCACTGGGTATTTTAAAAGCACACAAATGCTTGTAAATATTTACATGTCGTCACTTAAAGTTTAAAATGATGATAGTAGAAAATGTATAACACAATAATAATAATAATAATAATAAAATTACAAAATGTTGTATTTTTCCGTTATTTTCATTTATAGCATTTTGATATAGAGCTGCTTCCAACTCGTTCATTCGTCCATTTTTGCCACAAACCTTTGATCAAACCCATTTAAATTACATGGGTTTGATCACAGGTTTGTGGCAAAAATGAACGAATGAACGAGTTGGACCCAGCTCTATTTTGATACATCATTTCTAAATATATTTCTTATCTGTTAAGCTATTATGCATTTCAGCTAACGATACATACTATATGTATGTATATAATGTGTGTGTGTATATTTGTTTCAACAGAATAAACACAATCCTTACGTTTTGGTAATAAAATAATAAAGCGGTGATAAGGGAGCAAGTTAAGTTGGTAGCGAATTTTTTATATGTATGATATTTTTTCAACTGTTTGGTTTAGCAGTGCAAAAATTTTGTCAGTTTTTGTCACTGACAGCATGCCGCTTTTAAAATTTGTCCATTAATATTTATATTTCTTGAGCTGAAATATGTGGCATGTGTCATTGTGAGAAATTGAGGGTTCCTAATACACAAGTGACCAAACGGATATTAATTTTGGGCATCTATTTGAAATGTAAAAAACCTACATATGTATAAAAGTAAACCCTTGGAATGAAATGAAATATAGAAATGTACGGGTTGATACTTTTGTTGGTCTTTAAAATGTTCTTACAGGGTTATTTAGCGCTATTCAGCTGGACTGGAAACATCATTGGAAACCGAAAGAAATTAATGTTATATCGTTATCAGAATATAATGTTATATATAATTCAGTTTACTTTGGAAAAACTCTTCGTACATAAGCAATTCAATTCAATTGAATTGATTCTTGGCCAAACACTTCATAAACTGAATTGAAAGATTTTCATTCAACTGCCAAATTTATATTTTTTTCACAATTACAAATTTAAAAATTTAAAACTTCTATTGCATTCATTCATTAATTTTAATATTTTTTATATAAAATTCAATGAAATTAATACAATTTTAGAAATACATAACTTTTACTCTAACTTTACTTTAACTCTATACAAAATAAAGCTACAAACATAAATTTTGACAGCTAATCAAGAGACTCGTGCACACACAGCACAATCGAATTGAAAAATTTACTACTCAACATGAAAAATTAAAATCTTTTGATTTTTCTTCAACCAACTCGACAACTGCCAAACTAATCAATTGACAGAGCCATCCATACACGCTTTGATTTGGACAACAACCGGCTCAGTGGAAAATTGAGTTTAATCGTGTATGGGTTGCTTAATATTCAATCTTTTTTTTAATTTTTTTTTTTTGTTATTTAACTTACCTTTTTTAAGCCATACAACATAATTATCGATGAGGCCACTAGACCCACAGAACTTATTAATACAATTATATTAAATATCACATGAGCTGCGCAAATGATACAAATAGAGAGAAATTAATTAATACATTGATGCAAAAATAAAACCAAGTTTGTGATACTTATTAAAATTATTTTTATTAAAAATAGCGAGAAAGAAAAGGAAAAAGTTTTTCTTACTTTTTGTTATATCTCCTTTTTCAATTATTGTTTCTCCTTTGGGCTTCTGACGCTTGCCCATCAAATAGTCCCACTCATCTACCACGTAAATAAGTAAAATTAAGCTGGAAAAGGCAAAGTAAATCTGAAACAAAAACAAATAATTATGCAAATTTATAGCTTTTTTCGTTTTAATGGTAATGTTGATAATGAGTAATTATGAGATCAAAGGGTGAGTAGATTTGTAAGAATAATGGAAATATGCTTTAAAATAATAGAGCATAACTAGAAATAAATAATGAAGGAGGGAGTACTAAAGGGTCCGCCAGATAACTTGTTTTTTTTAAACAGTGCGCAAAACATCGAGTGTAACTTCTGCTGTGAGGCACGTAGCGCCGTCCTGTTGAAACCAAATGTTGCCAATATCCTCCTCTTCAATTTTTGTGAACAAAAATTCGTTCAACATGGCCCGATAACGAACGCCATTGACTGTAACGGCCACTCCTTGCACATTGGCCCAATTATGCCTCTGGACCAAAATCCGCACCAAACAGCGACTCGTTTTGGGTGAGTCGGCTTTTCAATGTATGCGTGCGGGTTTTCTGTGCGCCAAATGCGACAATTTTGCTTGTTTACATACCCGCCAAGATCAAAATGAGCTTCATCTGAAAAGATGATTTTTTTTTGGCAAAATCGGCATCTTCTGTAAGTCGATCGCAGGCAATATTTCCCAGCGTTGTTCAAGCGTATACACAACCATATTCGTTCAGCGGAAGGCTAAAACTAATTATCTGTCAAATCAGACATGAGCTAAGTGTTACCATTCGCGAAATAAGCACTAGTTGAAAAAAAACGTTAGATGGCTGAGCCTTTATATTGGACTATGTATGCGTATGTTGACAAACAAAAAAGCTCCTTAAAAACATTTTACGAAAAAATTTTAAAATTTAACTATAAAATTAAGCAGAAATCGATCGGTACATAAAAACATTTCTCTATAAGAAATTCTTTGGAAATTTATTGATATTCCTCTATGTTAAAACAAATAAAAGGCTTAGGCCGAGTTTACAACTGTGTGCCACGTGCCCAAAAAAGCGTAACCACTAATTACACTGTGTTCGAATTCTGAACTTTTTTGTAACAAGCCGGGGACCCGGTGGGTAAACCTAATTCGAGTACGCTGAATCCAATGGTGCTAATCGTTTTTTTTAGGTGTTAGTTCTTGTTTAAAAAATCATTAGACTTTAGCCTTAACATAGTTCCACAAAAAATATTAGACCGGCCGCAAACGTGAAATAAACTGTTCACCGAACTCGCCTCTCAATTGGGCCATTGTTTCGGGGGCTGTGTGACATGTGGCACCGTCATGCTGAAACCACATGTCAGCCAAGTCCAGCTCTTCTATTTTAAGCAAAACAATTTGTAATCATCACACGGTATTGCTGAGAACGGCTCCGAATCAATAATTCACGGTCATCAACAGCACTAGAGGGTGCAGCTGCGATATTTTCCTCTGCCGCACTCTACGTATGCGTGTTGGTGGTTTAATATCAAATACAGGCAAATTCCGGTATAACGAACGATATAATGTCAGGCCCATTCGTTATACCGAAAAATTCGTTATATCGCAAAGTTTTTTTTCAAGTGTTATTTTAATTATTATTATTGTAGACATGATACAATACAATAAAAAGAATGAGGGCAATTTGTTTTCAAATAAGCAACCAAATACAAACTAACGGTATCACATTTTATTTTTGCATTTACACTGCTGCTGTAGATTTTGTTTAATATTTTTTTGCCGTTCGTTATACAGAGCACACATTTATCAAAACATTCGCTATATAAAGAATAACTAAATGTTAGAAATATGTTTATCGCAAGTTTTTGTTTTTTTTCGATTTTTCCTTCATCATTCGTTATATCTTGTATAAAATTAGGATATTATTCGCTATATAAGGTAGTTAGTGTAAAAAATCTGGTCGTTCGTTTTATCGGATTTTCGTTAAAGCGAGATTCGTTATACCGAGATTTGCCTTAATGTAAATTCGGTGTGAAATTTAGTCGCAAGATTCGGAATAGTCGCAGGAAGAGAAGTTCGCCCAAACTGACCATAAAATGGAAGAAGTGCACGATGCACTTTCTTAACCGAGCATGAATTTTGATAATAACGGTTAAATTATAGACCAAACTGAACATGTTCAACAGTAACATGATACACGAAAACATCTGAGTTGCCAAAAACAGTGTTGCCAAAAAGAAAGTTGCTAAAAATCGCCCTTTACAAATGACTTTCTTTTTGTGATACTCCCGTAAAAATTTAACATCAACTTAAAAAGAGATCACGATATCAGAATTAAAGCTTTTTACTGTTCGTATTTTGCATAAATAAAACAAGATTTTCATTTATAATTTTTATTGCAATAAACAACAAAATGTTGACCTAGAAATTTCAAATAAAAATCGTTGCTTGTCACATCTAAATAAACTTATATAAATTGACAATGTTCGTTTAACGTCTACTCGGGGCAATGTCCGCTTCAGAAATAGCAAAACAAAATTTTTATTGAAACTAACGTCCATAATAACTAGGTAATATATAAAAAAAATTATACACTACACGGGGTATTGGAAATGAGATTTAGATGGTGAAAAAAAATTTAAAATAGAATGTATTGTAAGCATATTGAAATAAAAAAATTCTATTAAAATATGACCTAAAAGCGTAAACTAATGCTCTAAAAATTCGAAAATATGATAAAAATATGCATATAAGACTGAAATATGCAAAAACATGCTTTGAAGGGTAAAATATGTAAAAATATGCACTAACAAATCGATGCCAAACTTCATAAAAAGTTCTGAAACGGATAAGTATCTTATCTCCGCATTAATCGTCGTGCAATTGTATATTTACGGTTTCCGTGGTTACAATTTAAAAAAAAGTTCTAATACAGGGGGTCTCAAAGGAAATTTTATATTTGTTTTCCTTATTGCGTAAGCGCATCGAATCTGTGGAGAGTGTGGCTCTTGGGAACTCAGCCCTTATGAAGGTTTTCTAGGGGCCGGGCCGCACATTTTGCGTGCTACAGGTTCACAAAAATCATATTTAATCGACTGTAGCACGTAGAAGATACTGCAATGTTAGAGGTTTTCACCATTTAAATGATTCGAAAATAAATCAAAAAGCTTGCAAGAATCCACACAAAGTTGGAAAACCAAAATAGAGGCGACCAAGATCATCAAGTACGGTATATAAAGTGGAATATGTTAATCATTCTGTTCGTGATGATCCTAAACTTTAAAATAGGATGCTCGCAAATGTCTTAAATTTTGCATACATCGGCATTACAACGGCTTGTACACAAGTTCCTTAAACTGCGTCCCAACAAAATTAAAGAATTAAAGCCCCAGGATTAGGGTTTGGGATTTCCCAGACTTTTGCACTTCCCGGAAAACTGGATTGAAAAATAGAGGAACTGCCGGGATTCCCGAAAAAAGCTAATTTTCTAAATTAAGTACATTTATTAAGCGATAGTTGGCGAAGTTTCTACTATTTTATTAATCTAAGCATTCTTTTTAAATAAAAGTTAATTCAAAAACAGTTCTGAGACAAATTTTCGAGAATTTTTAAGTGAAATGAAATATAGCTTTACACAGTAAGAGATCATATAAAGACTAATTGACTAATAAGCAATTTTATAAGAAATTGCCTTGCTTGGTTGTCATTGTTCTTGAAAATTTTCCAGGAGGATTCTTATCGTTAAGTACAAGCAAGTTACAGTACTATATTCAGATTTTAAATACCCTGAGCCACAGTCTGTCTACCTGTCTGTCATTTTATAGCTATGCTATTTATTGCGCGATACAGGAGTTAGGACGTGATTTTCGTAACAAAAATAATCGACACTATTGCAGTTATAAATTGATTTTTGTTTTGATTTCTTTGTATTTAAAAGCAGAGCACGAAAATAAACCAAACAAAATGCTAATTTTGTTTTGTTTCGTTTTCTGAAGCGAGTGAAACAATAAAAAAACAAAAACAATGATAACTATTGCTCAATTTGTTTTTGTATTGTTTTTGCACACGAGCAGAAACCAGAGAACACAGTCGATCGACTGTAAGCCGGCTAACAGCTGCCACCAACCACAAACAATACATTAATTTAATCGTATGCCGCTAGAAAAGAAAATAATGGCAAATAAATGGAAACGTTTTGAAATATTTGTGGCGAATTTGACATCATCACATAATATAAATTGTATTGCATTGTTATATCACACATGAAATTTATTTTATATAACTAATCAGCATAGCTATAACCGGGTGTCCTAAGACACCTCTCTTCTATTTTTATTATTTCTTTCAGGCCCTGTGGCTGAGTGGTAGCGATGCTATCCTCTCAGTCCAGAGGTCGTGGGTTCGATTCCCGCCATAGAGCCTGGGTGTTTTCTGCAGATAAACTAATCGCTTCGCGGGTTGTGTTTGTTTTATATCTAAAAAAAAATTATTAAATTTAAGTATTGTCAACTCACAGGCCAACCTAAATTACGACACAAGGCGCAACGTAATTTAGCGCTTAGCTTTTACGCTGAAATGAGTAACCTAAATTAGAGCGTTAACGTTGCGTCAGAAACAGTAATGTTCATTCACCTTGATTAATAAAAAAACTCTAAATAGAAATAAGATATAAAAATGAAAACGCTAAATTGACCAGCAAGTAGCAAAAGTTACATTACTTAACAAAAATAACAGTACTTTTACAGCCAACTTCACTTCTTTACGCACTGTCAAAATCGGATTTTCCAATTGCAAAGCGTTGACGCCGCGTTATTTCGGTTGGTCTCATACATTTTGTATGGGCATGAAAAATTTCGACAGCCAGACAACTCTTTCCGTCGTAATTTAGGCTGGTCTGTCAGAGTTTTTACAGCTTCTATTGGCTTAAAATTTGCACTACACTTTCCAAAATGTGTTCACTAATTCGGCGAAAAATCACTTCAAATTCGTTTAACATCGAATTTTTTCACTTTATTATAGTTATAGTACTTAAGCGACAGTCATTAAGGCTGTTTCAGACTACAATGCAACCATAAATACTTTTGACTAAATTCAGTTGCTGATCTAATTTCAGTTTCAAAAATTTAAAAAAAAAGCGGGCACGAAATGCATATAGACAATTGCTTAACCATAAAAACAAGCAAAATTTTCAAATTAAATAAATAAAGACTTTATGTCAAATAAACATACTTCGGTATTTCATGTAATTTAAAAATAAATATAACAACTCACCACATCAGAGTTTCATTTTCCACAAAAATTTTAATACTTGTATTTGCGAGCCAAGCAATAATTTTCCAGCAGCCGAATTAGGAAATTTCCGTATAAATTTGAACGGCTCGCATTTTTATTTTATATTAAAGAAAAAATAGGGAATTCTATCTTTCTTACATTTAAAGCAAAACAAAATTTTAGAATTTGATTTAGTTTTAAATAAAATTGTTAGAATGAAAACGTTCCTTTGACATTGACCATTTTTAAAGAGACCCTAAACAATTTCATCGTGTAAATTTAGTCATACAATCATACAAACGAACTTTTGTTATATATGTATGTATGTATACAAAAAAACACTGAAAGTTTTGATATTAAAGTAAAACAGGATTCGAATACAAATTTCTTATATGAATGAAAATAAATTTCACTGTCACTTACGCCATTTTATAAATACTCGTATGTATGTATGTGTCTCACAAAAGTCCATATAAGTATATGAAATAACGAGTACTTTTAATTTTCCGTTTTCCTCGGAAAATCTCAAAAATTTTCCGAGAATATTAGGTAGACATTTCCAGGGATTTCCCGCCCGGGAGTTCCTCTTTCCCAAAAACTACCCAGGATGCTAGTGTGATTCTTGTCTTCCCTGAAAAATTTATCTCGAGAGAGGTGACATAAATTGGGCAGTACGTAGTTTTGGTTTAACCCATATGCACTTTTTCCTGTGAGATTATCTCAGACATAAAGTTCACGTCAATAAACCGAGTTCTTCAAAAATATCACATTGACAAGCGAATTTTGGTATTGGATTATATGACAACCGCCAACATGAGACTTACATTTTTGCGATATTATTTTTTTAAGAAATATATTCCAAAATTTGTTACGTTTTTAAAAATAAACAATACACATTGTTTCCATAAAGGTTTTACTTATTTTTCAATCAATCCTGTAAATAAGTATGAATTTTCTTTTGACACACCTTGTATGTATATTTCACTCAAACATAAAAAAAGAAATCATCAGGAGTACTTTGTGGCACGATGCCCACTTAATGTATGTATATATAAACACTTTACAAACCATTTTATTGTCTCTACGTGTTTAATTTCACAAAGAAATTTAAGTGTGTTATTTTATTAGCACAACTTGAGCAGAACGCATATACTGCGGACGGTATAAGTGGAAAAACAACAAAAGTTAAACTTTTTCCATTAAGTTTTTTAGTAATATTTTTTTAATATTATTACTCATAAATAAATATTCTTGCAATGTTACCTATTTGAGGCAATTATTCAGAAAAGTTTATACGCTATACTCAGAGCTTTTAAACAATTTTTAATGCTTTCGATAAGATTACACTGTGTGACAAAAAAAATACCTGTGACTTGTTACTATAACAACAATCTGGGGGCAAATTACGGCATTCGATACTATTGAAATATTTTTAAATTACGAGTCGTATCGAATGCCGTAATTTGTCCCCTGTATTTGAAATTTTCCGGTTTCCGGAGATGAAAAAAACCGAAAAAATTAAGTTTGTTGGAAAAAATACACACATATATCTGAAATTTATTGAAACAATCTTAAGATTTTGGGGCTCGACAACACCTACCAGAAAAATATTAGCGCGTCCCAGGTATTTCGATTTCATTAAAACTTGTCACACAGTGTTATTTGTAAATTTTAAAATCAGCTGGACTTTGTTTCCGTAATCTACTTTCAAAGATATATCAAGCTACACAGAGATAATTTTTACCCAATCAACATCTTTAATTGAACAAGAAAGGAATCAATTAATAATTTAATGGAGCCAGTGAAATTTTGCTTTAAGAACTTAGTTAATAAAAAAGTGTACCCGAAACAAATAAATGGGAAAATTCGGTGTTCACTTTAATTTTTTTTAGGAAAACATCGTTCCTATAACACTATAAATAACAGACTCAATTTGAAATATACGAGTACCAAAGTATAAGCTAAATTAATTAATTAAATTAAATTTATTAATTAAATTATTATTCCATATGAGATGAGCTATATAGTAATTGAGACTTTGGCCAGGGGTACTTTTACATATGAAGGTTACGAGGGTGCCATTAACTGAAAATCATCTTAATTCACTTTCAGTTCACTTTTCCTTTTTTTAATAAAATTACTGTAATTAGTATTAACATGAATTGAAGCTCGACCAGTAGAAGATCCTTATGTCCTAATTGGACAAATTTTAACCGTTGTTTATTTCTCTTACTTTATATTTAATCCACTAATTATTAAATGATGAAGATAATTTATTAAATTAGTTAATGAGCTTGAATAAGCATTTGTTTTGAAAACATAAGATAGAAATTAAAAGTTCTATTAACTTTACTAAAATAAATTAACTAAATTATAAAAAAAAAAGTAATAAAAAAAATTTATGAAAAAGGTAAAAATCTTTTTCATGATAAATTAATATATTTATTTACGTTTCACCATCGAACATCACAATACCTCAATCTTATTGACTTTTCTGTAAACTTGTTAACAGTTCACAAACTGTTGACTCCTTTTGCTAACGGTATTTGCTTCGCTTCGCTTTGTGTTTTTCCTTCAAAAAAAAAAATTCTTTTAAAAATTGTCATCTGATGAAAGTAAAAATATAACTGACTACTTTATAATAATTAAATAATAAAGGACGCTCAAAAAATGTTAATATCAAGTTGCATTTTGGTTGTTGTTTGTTTTGCCCGACTTTATGATGAATGTCAAATTGATATCATGATGAAAATTAATCACGTATAGACTCCATTTATTAATATTATGGCAGCGTTATGATATAAGCACTAGAGCTCACGGCCTGATAAATTTATCTTGATATCAAATGTCATTTTATATGTCACCGGTCACTGAAGAGCGGTCATTTAGTTCAATCGCTCTTTTTAGTTCAATGAACTAGTTAGGCCTTTTTAGTTCAATGATTTTACATCTACAATTCTACATGCATATGTATGTATGTATGTATATAGATACCCTGCAGGAAATGTCAATAGTAAAATTATTAGTTATTAGTTATTGTGGGACCACATGGCGAAAATGTCAATAATACAACGATATCACCACACTGTAGGAAATGTCCGTAGTAAAACTAATTCACTATAGACGCTGTCACCACCTTCAGGAAATTGTCATTGTCATTTCTATTAAATACATATGTATGTATATGTAAATCAAAAATTGTATGTTTCGCTGAATTAGTAAAGTCAAACACTTATGTATGGATCTGAAAATGTGACAAATCTTTACCTGATGGCACAAAATGTTCCGCAGGATCAAACAAAAATTTCCATAATTGGCACCTTTCACTTAAAATTGTTCAATTTTCACATTTTCTATTTTTATACAATATGGATTGTTATATTATTTGTTTTTTTTAATTATGTTTGTAATTACTGTTCAATAAATTTATATTAACTTTTTTATTTTATTTCTTAAAATAATTTTTATAAACACTTAAATTTGCTGACGTCACGTTTATTTTCAACAAACCAAAAAACTTTAAGAAGAAGCATAGTTGTGTGTATCTGAAAAAATGTTTTCTACGCATTAAAAACATTATTAATAGACGCTCTGTTGACAATGTCACCAAAATAGTCGACAAAAGTGGTGACTTGGGGACACTTAACCCCAAGTTTCCTTCAGGGTATGTTGTGGTCTTTGACAGTATTAAAAACACAGATCTGTGATTAAAAAGCTTTACGAAAACTAAAATTAATTAATTAGTAAATTTGATTTATAAAGGGTTTATAAAAAAAATTGTTGTGAAAATCATTTTTAAAAATCTCATAAATCAAAAATATTTTTTTGTGAATAGGTGTTTATTACATGTTTTCTTGTTTATTGCATTTGCGGTAGTAGCCAGCGATGAACAAGAACTACCCAGCTAGCCTTTTCCTTTTCAATCGCAGAAGAGTCTATTGTGAATCGTATACAGAGCATTTTCAATCGCAGGCGACTTCATATTTTAGAAGATGCTTCGCACGGGAGAAACTGTTACCGAAGACAATCGTGTACAAGAGCCGCAGAAGTCGCTAATATTAGTCGCAGATGCAATCATTTGAGATTTATCTAGAGATTATCTTAGAAATCTTTTTTTGAAGAACATTGAGAATCGTATGAGGCTCTTCAACGTTAATCTTATATGAGCCATTGGGAGAGTTGTAAAAGAATCATTCGATAATGATTTGGGGAATCGTACAATACTCAGTATGCTTCTTATTTAGAAAGCTAAATATGAAAAAAACAAATAAAAATGTTTAGTACTTATTAATAATTGATTAAAGACTATTTTATGTACATATATACTCGTATGTAGATGCAGACATTTTCAAACTTTAGTTTGGTGTGTCCACTGATAGCAACTATTTTTTTATTTTTTCCAAATAAATATTTGTATTTTTATTTTAAATTTTTCTCTTTCCCTACCATTAAACTTATGAAAAGCATCGCAAGTCTTTAAATGACATATTTCTTTTTTTCCTTAAATCTTTGATAACATAAAAGCATTGTATGTTACCAATTGCGTTATTTATAATAAAATATTTTTCGCATATCATAAATTTGAAAGGCAACACGTGTGTTTGCTGGATAAATATTCTTGAAAGAAATATGTAAGCATCCGCCTCATACGCATTCGTCGCTGTCTCATCCACAAAGTAGACCAGAGGTGACACAGGACGGAAGATAATTGTGTTTTTAGAGGTCTCCCTCACACAGTCATCAAATCCTCTTTACTTTTTCTTTCGCGTGGTATTATTTTAAAGTAATTACATTTTATTCCTTGTGGTCTCATTCGCAGCCTATTTTTTGTAAATAAATGGTAAAAATTAATATTTGCGAACGAAAATGCTTAAAACGAAGTCTATAATCATTCGAAAACATATTTTAATCACTTTATTAATACTAATAATCCTTTTCGCATTGTGTTTTTTGATTCAATACCACAAATTCCTCCATTTAATTTTGTGCAAATGTTCATGTGCTCAAGTGTATTTTCAATTTATGCTTTGTGGTCTCATTCGTTGTTTGCTTTTTGCAAGTTGAAGTTAAAAATTAATATTTTTGAAGGAAAATGTTTAAAATTGAGTTTGTAAGCATTTGGAAACTAATTTTAATCACTTTTATAATACTAATAATATTTTACACATTGTTTTATTTAGTTCAACACTTCATATGATTTTGTAAAAATTTTCAATTGTTCATTTCACTAAGTATACATTTCTGCTGTTTGTTTTGATTATTGTACTAAAAATATTCAATAACAAATACACTATATTTGTCCCTTTTTAACAGTGATCAAATCAGCGGATTTTAGCTTTTTTTATAAGTCACTTTCTACAACTCTGGTCTATTTTGTGGTGTCATCGACGACTAAATTAAAGAGGGTAAGAATACGTGTGAAGGCTCTCAGCACAATTGTGCAAAGAAACGCGCATCAATGATCTATATACAAAAAATTTATGATTACTATGTTGAATTTTGCTTTTTGAATCGTCTATCGCTTCTATCTTTAGCATGCACAAAATGGTGCTGAAGAACTTTGAATGGCAAAGATCTATTAAAAATTCAATTAATTAAAAGAGTTAGATTATTTTAAAAGCCTTTTACGTAGCTCCAATAATTAATAAATATTATAATATGTTATAATATGTAAAATACCAAGCACATTAAATTAATATGTACAGCATTTTAATATATCTTTAATTATTATAAAAAATAAAAACACACTTGAAACAACTGACGAGGTTCTCATTCAAACCCCAAATGAAAGCATCGTCGAAGAAATGAAGAAAAAACTAACAATCTATAACAGTAAATATGAAAATAAAAAAGAACAAACATATTTTAGATAAATGTATCATCGATTAAGCATTGCAAGATTTATAAAAGAGGGTTAAACAGAAATGCTACAATGTCACTCTCCAAACAGTCAGCAGAAGATTCGTTTAGGAGTTGTATATTAAACACCATCGCCTATTGAATAGCTCTTGGTTAGCTGGGTAAATATACATACATAGGTATATATATACATACATATGGATGAGTACCCTGCAGTCGGCCTAGCTAGCGAATGTCTAGCTATTTCATTAACTACCAATCGTTACCATTAACTACCAGCCTAACTACTAAAAATGTACACGACTGACGATTTTAATATGGGGATGACATTGACGGTAGTCAATTGCCACCATCTGCATAACCCTTCGTCAGTGATTTCGCAATTAATTTTTTATTGATAAAATAATTAATAATTCACCCTTATCGGGAGTAAAAGGTGAACATTTTGTTCACGTGAAATATTTTCCGTGAACAAAATTAGAGCGAACACATTTCACGTGAACTTTTATTCCCGATAAGGGTGATTAATACATTTTTCAATTAATTGTTTTTTTTATGCAACGTTTTAATTGAGAAAAGCACTTTTTTCACTATAAAGTACACGTTCACTGACCACGAACTTCCAATAGTAACTGACGCCAACACAAAATCAAAATAATTATGTACTTAAAATAATTTTTTTCTTGTTGATTATCTTTGGAATAACAGCAGTTTTTTTTCCACTCGCAAGAAAAAATTTGTTGGGGTTAAAGGCATTAACATATCCAAGAGTGAGAGAGTCAAAAGGCGAACTCTTGCATTACTTGTGGCGTCTGTAGTAGCCTGACGATTTTGAGTCAATTTCTCCTTTTAAAACTGGAGGGTATAGAAAAAAAGCACACAAACAGTAAAAAAGTAAAGCAAAACGTTGAAAACATGTAGTTAGCTCGTTTTGTTTCTTAGTTATTCGTTCAATAATTGAACTAGTTCAAAAACTTAACTAGTGAGCGTAAAACAATTGAACTAGTTCATTTAGTTCAAAGTACTGAATCGTTCATTTGAACTATTTCGTTCATGAACTACGCGAGACTACTCTTATTGTAAATGCTAATTTCCATATACATAAATATAATTTTGGTATAGATATATAATTTTGGTATTTTGTTGGTTATTTTCTTCATTATTTTCTAAAATATTAATTTTAGCAAAAAAAAAAAACTTTTTTTGAGGCTAATGTTGTTGACTAGAAGAGCTAAAATATTTCCATATATCATATTCTTGTAAAATGTTTTTTTTTAAGATAATCGTATGCAAACAAATTACATTGAATAAAAGGCCAACTTGAGGGGCGGAAATTGTGAAATTGTTTTGTATTTTTTTTACATAAAACTGAACATATTTGGGGGGAGAGAATATAAGAAATCAAAAAATAAAATAAAATAACGGCCACTATAATGTACATATACTCGTATCATAATCATAAAATCTATTCGAATGCAAAATAGCATTCGCAAAGCACAGGAATAAAGGTAGAGGTCCATAGCTCGCTTTTTGCGCGTTGTGCTTTACACGCGTTTCATCCTCTTGTTTCATTCTATACTTTGTTCGCGTTGAGTTACATGCACTGCTTTTCATGCGCCATTTTATTTTTGTTTTGATCAGCTGTGTGCGTTTGTTTATAAATACTTGTAAAGAAAAAATGGAGAGTGAAATCGAGTTTTTAAAAGAATTTGTGGAGTTAGTCGAGTTTGTATATTTAATTTTATGTGCAAAAAATGCCTATGAACAATTTCAAAAAAAGAAAAGGTTTTGGGTACAGCCGTTGTATTTAGAACCTGACCCTGAGCAATTTCGAACCGCGACAAGAATGTCTGCAGATGTCTTTGACTATTTATTCAGCATTTTAAAAGAAAGTCTTGAGAAGAACTCGGCCAGGGCTATTCCAGCAGATTGTCGGCTGTTGTTGACTTTAATTTAAGTAAATTGAAAATTACATATAAATGTATGCACATTATTGGCTTAAGCAATAACTTTTCTAAGCAGCTAAATAGCTAAATAGAAAAGTTATTAGCGGAGATGACACTCAGTACGTAAAAGTAATCGATAACTAATATGCAAAATTTGTTACTGAGAAAAGTGTGGTGAAAAGTTAATTAAAATACATCGCATTAATGAAAATATTCACATATTTTATTAAACAAGTTTTTTTTACTAAGAAATTTTTTTTATTGAAAAAAAAAAGAAAAAAATTATCCACGGCAAAATAATATTTATCGATAACGTAAGAAATAAAGTATTATTTAACATCTTTAGCATTCAAGAACTTTCATGGTGCTTGTAACGCGTACTAACTTAACTTGTTAGTACGCGTCACATACTATTACATTGATTCTACTTTTTTGACAGATGCATAGAAAGCGTAACGCGCAAAAAGCGAGCTATGGACCTCTACCTTAAGACTCCTTTATTTGCGATAATAATACATACATATGTAATTGGTCTTAAACAAAGTCTTATCAACAAAGACACTTTTATTTCCGAACAGACATCTACCATTAAAAATATTAAAGCTTACCATTGTGTATATGCCACTTGCGAAACTTCCATTCCAGACATTTTTAAAAAAACAGCAAGACTTGATAAGTACCATTTTGAGTCCAGAAGTTTTTAAATTAACAAAAATTATGTGATTTCTTATATAGCAACCAGCGACAAATTGCACACATACATACTTATGTATGTAATTCCCCTTTTCGCTCTAAATATATATTCACTTAATTACATTTCCGTTAAAGATTTCTTTCAACAATATTTATTTTAATGAATTTTACGAAAACGCAAAAACGTTCAAGCTAATTATGCGGGTACATATTTAAAATACAGTCACGTGTATGTACATACATATGTATTTACGTATACATATGTATGTCTGTATAAGATCATTATAATTACTTGCTTAAATTCGCACGTGGCTGTTTTTTTACTTATAAATGTGTATTTATACGTAGTATGTACGAGTAATGTATATTGGCTTTATTTTCCGGTTCAAAATCTTCTTGAATTGCTTTATTCTGTTTCTTCCTTGCAACAGAAGATGTGTGAGGTTTCAAGTTTCTTATAACACTAACTGCTTTTTATGCTGTAACAAATTTAAGTGGCAACAATTATTTGTACTTACGTATACATAAATGTACACTTGTATAAGCTATAAAAATTTATGAATGAAAAGCTCAGCGCATGCTAAATGGCAAAGCTTTTTTGATATGTATTTTGAATTTTGCGGCTTTTTTGACCCAATTGTCTAGCACAATTTAGGTCAAAAAATTCAACAACCATACATAACAAATGAAGTGTGACACTTACTCGTATACCAATACTATAAAGAAATACACTGAGGGAAAAAAGACGTTGCAAAACCAACAACGTTCGTGGTCAATTTGGCACCCTACGTTGTCGATTTTTTTTAACCACGCTGGTTATCATGTGCAAATTGACAACAGTATGTTGTCAAATATTGGTATTTGGCAACGCACGTTTTCAACTAGTTACCGAACGTGTTCAAATTGACAACACATTGTTGTCAAATTTTAGGTTTTGACAACGCGGCTGTCAACTTGTAAACGAACGTGTTCAAATTGACAACGGTTTGTTTTCAAATTTTAGTTTTTAACAACGTGGGTGTCAATTTGTATACGAATGTAAACAAATTGACAACGCTTTGTTGTCAATTCTTACCCGTTTATTGTCGGCTATGTTTTCTTTTTTTATTATTTGTTTGTTACCGAAGGTGAAAGGACGTGTGTTTTGGAAAACTAGTGAAAAAATGAATAATTTACAAGAAAATAATTTGGAGCTTGTAGAAGTTAATTGTGATTTCATGGTGGTCAGTGACACGAGTATTCTTATCACCGATGCTGAAGACACTGAGGGTGATAATAAACTCAAGGAATTTTTAAAAAGCATAAATATTGAATCCATTCTTGAATATTTAAAAGGTAAGTAAATCAAACATTGTATGTACAAAAATAATTATATATGCCGGTTTTTAATGTTTAAGCATCAAAAGTAACATTTCGTAGCTTGCTATATTTAAAAAAAGAAGATTTGAAGGAAGCAGTTCCACTATTAGGGCTACGTGTGGAATTCAGAGAAAAGCTCTTTGCCTGAAAAAAAAAACTGAGGTACTATAATCTTATAATTTTTATAAATACAGTATTACAGTATGGCTATATTCATAGCACGGAATTGATGATGAAACAATGTCAGTGCCATCCAAAGTGGAGGAATGGTGGAAACGCAATGAAACGGCTGCCACCACTCCAGGGTCAAACTGCTCCAAAACTGGTGGAACTTTTTCAAAGGTAAAAAATAACAATTTATAAAAAGCCTTGTAATCATAATTGCATTTTAATTAAATGTAGGACTTGAAAACATTGTTGAGCGAAACATCAAAAGGGAAGTTGGCGCTGGAGTATTATGATGAAAATAAAAAACTGGAGACAGAACAGAGAGATGACATAATCAATGTAATTATTGAAGATATTTTAAATACAGGCATAGTTCTTTATACTCAAGACTACAAACTTTTATTGGAGGAAATTTGTTCAGTTTTTCCTATTGAATGTGAAATGAAGGTAATATTTAATGTAAATTAATGTAAATTAGGTTTATTTCTACAACAGAAGATTTCCAAAAGTTTAAACTTTATCAAATACTTTCAGGATTATTATAACATTTCACGAAAAGGAAAAAACAACGCAAACGGAAAACTTTATGCAAAATACAGGAAAAAGAATTAAAAAAAAGAAAACTTTTAGATTCAGAACCAACCTCTAGCACAAGTCGCATGTCATTACAATCGTCTATTAAAGAGGTTGTGGAAATCGATAAATCTTTAATAAGAGAATGCGACGATTGGGGCTCGCTTTGCGAAAAATGGAAAAGATCGTTTAACATACGGCAAAAGGACTTACAGAAGTTGAATAGCCATGAATTTCTGCTATCATCGCCAAAGTTATCTGACTCGAGAGCATCAGTATTAGTAAGTATTAATAAGTTTTTAATTAAATTTTGTAGATTTTGATGTAATGTATCCATTGGATTCGGCACACCCGGATCCTGAAAATATGTCTGTAGACGGATCTGCCAGCTTAATATCTCAGGAGAGCACTCCTTCCAATTCAGAGTTGGTTGGAGAGTTCTTTGGAGATGTTGAAGAAATGGTTGACGAGGATACCCTCTTGGATTCAGATCAGGAGGATATCAACGTCACCGTCGTACACACAAATTTGGGTGATGATGAGGGTAGTACAAGCTAACCTTCATCACTCAAAGGCAGCCTCGGCTGCAGCGCTCCTCAAAATGAGTAAAGGAAGAGAGGAGCTACTGTTGGTCCAAGAACCCTGGGTACACAAGGGCAAGGTTTGCGGACTGGGCATGAAAGGCTTTAAGCTCTTTCATACACACAGGTCAGGTAATATAAGATCCTGCATAGTTGCTAAAAGCAACCTAAACATCTTCATCCTATCTGATTTCAGTGATGAAGACACAACAGCCGTAATATGGGAGACTGGAAACACCACCATCGTCTTAGTTTCCAGCTACATGGCGCACGATCTCGAATCACCTCCACCTAAGATTCGAGAAGTAGCAGATATGGCAAAGCGTAGAGGCCTGCCGATAATTATTGGAGCGGATGCAAACGCCCATCACATTGTTTGGGGAAGCTCGGACACTAACGCAAGGGGTGAGTCTTTACTTGATTTTATTCTTTGCAGTAACCTAAATGTAGCTAATATTGGGTCAGAACCCACCTTTATAACAGCTAACAGAAAGGAAGTTCTGGATATAACTCTTGTTAGCTCCAGACAATCTAATTGGATTAGGGGATGGAGAGTCTCAGAAGACTGCTCCTACTCGGATCATAGGTATATTGAGTTTACAATAGGAATTCAGTCAGAAAGGGCTGTGCCCAGAATAAATAGGAGGAAAACGAACTGGGAAGTGCATCGTAGCACCCTAACAGATCTTCTTCCGGAACCCCCAGTCATACAAGACAAGCAGGGTATAATCAACGCTGTAGGTATACTAACAAGCGCAATAAGTTTTGCGATATCAGAATCATGCAGACCAAACGTCTACACTGGTAGGGCAAAACCACCTTGGTGGAGCCCCGAAATTGCAGGGGCCCGTGCAGAATCTAGAAGACTTTTTAATGAGGCGAAGAACTTAGGAACATGGTCGACCTACAAGGCCTCTGTGAACCGTTTTAAAAATTTGATAAGGAACGCAAAGCGTAAGTCTTGGAAGTCCTTTTGTAGCAGCGTTGAAAGCGCCTCGGACGCCAGTAGACTTCGTAAAGTGCTTTCGAAAACGCCCACGGTGCCGGGTTTAATTAAGAAACCTGGTGGCCAGTGGACTATAAGCGCACGTGAAACCCTTGAGGTTCTCATGGAAGCACATTTTCCAGGTTGCTCAGTCTATGAAGATAGGGCAGAATCCGACTTGGAAACCAGCGCTGAATTGGTGCAGGTGCCCATTAGTAGGGACAGGCTTATCTGGGCTATAAACAGTTTTAGTTCTTTTAAGTCACCTGGCCCGGATGGCATCATTCCGGCTGATTTGCAGCGGAATGTGGACCTACTGATACCTTGGCTAATCAGGATATATATGGCATGCATAAAGTGGGCATATATTCCAAAGCCATGGAGGATGTGTACTGTCGTTTTTATTCCAAAAGGAGGCAGAGCATCGCACACCACAGCGAAAGATTTTAGACCCATTAGTCTTTCATCTTTCCTCTTAAAAATATTGGAAAGGTTGGTTGATCTTCATCTCAGAATGACAATCGAACCTGATCGTATATCAGCATCTCAGCATGCATATACTAAGGGTAAATCAGTTGAGACTGCGTTACACACTCTTGTTGGTTCTATAGAGAAATCTCTGGATCAAAAGGAGTACACACTGGTAGCCTTTCTTGACATAGAAGGCGCATTTAACAATGTGAAACCAGAAACCATTATAATGGCTATGGCGAGACTGAACATACATCAGTCAATAATTAAACTGGTTCGGAGAATTCTTATTTACAGAACTATCTCATCCAACCTAGGGCAAGCTTCGATTAAAAGAATAGCTAATAGAGGTACCCCACAAGGAGGAGTTCTATCTCCACTACTGTGGAACCTCGCTTTAAACTCCCTTCTAAGGGAACTTGAAGATAAGATGTTCAAGTGCGTAGCATACGCAGATGACATCGCAGTATTGGTATCGGGTAAACATCTACATACCTTATCTCAGAGATTACAGGAGGCACTAGGTACCATTAGTAGATGGAGTGTCAATAGTGGCCTGAATGTAAATCCGTTGAAAACGGATCTTGTACTTTTCTCGAGAAGATACAAGATTCCGCAATTCCAACTTCCAAGGTTAAATGGAATGGAACTTAAGCTGTCTGATTGTGCCAAATATCTTGGTATATATCTGGACTCCAAACTCTCATGGCAACGAAATGTCCAGGAGAGGGCAAACAAGGCTGCCATTGCTTTGTATGTATGTAAGAAGGCAATGAGGACAACATGGGGCTTAAGCCCTTGCAATTCCAAATGGCTCTTCAATACAGTGATTAAGCCAATATTAACATATGGCGCATTAGTATGGTGGCCCGCCTTGCAGAAGGCCATCCATCGTGGAACCATTGAAAGGATTCTAAGATCTGCAGCCCTTGCTATTACGGGTGCACCACGGACCACTCCCTCCAAGGCGCTCTTCGTGATGATGCACTGGCTGCTAGGGGATCTCATGGTAAAGCAAATTGCTATGAACTCTGTAACTAGATTACAGTCGGCAAATGCGTGGAAAAAGCTGACTTGCGGTCATTCTATAATAGGAGATCAGTTGAATGATCTACCGGCCAATATAGATTACCGATCACCCATACCTCCGCCTGACAATAGATTCAAATCTAACATATCGGGCGCATCCAACTCGTCTATAGGGGCAGAGGGGGATGTGCTCGAGGTGTATACGGACGGATCGAAGTCACACAGGGGCGTGGGTGGGGGAATCTTTATTCCTCGCTTTCAAAAGAGGATAAGCTTCAAGCTGGACAGTAGGTGTAGTATACTACAGGCTGAAATCTCAGCGATAAGTAGAGCGGCTAAATGGTTGAGGTATTATAGGATATACAACTGGGATATCCGTGTATTCACGGACAGCAAAGCTGCCATTAAAAACATTGCGGGCGTCTTTACGACATCGAATCTGGTATATGACTGCCGAATCTCTCTTAACAAACTGGGAATGTATGCTGACCTGGAACTACAATGGATTCCAGGACATGCGAATAGTGTTGGTAACAATATTGCGGATGAGCTGGCTAAGGCTGGAGCTCAAATGCAGGATGAGGACATTGATAGGTTGGTAGGTGTTCCGATGAATTGCTGTAAAATGCAAATACAGCAGAACCTTTTCAGGGTTGCACAGGCTAGATGGTTACATGAGGTCACATGCTCAACCTCTAGAATGACATGGCCCTGCTATGATATGAGGAGGTCCGCAATATTGGTGAGGATTCCAAGAGGACAACTCCGTAATTTGGTCGCAGTCCTAACAGGACATTGCTACATAGGCATACATGCTGGTAGATTAAATCTACCTTATAATGATTTCTGCAGAAGCTGTCAGGACGAGGAAGAGGAGGAAACTGTTGAGCATTTTCTCTGTCATTGCCCAGCACTTGCGGAGGTGTGTTCACTCCACATGGGGGCTCCGATACTGCAAGGTTTGGAGAGTCTGTCGGAATGTGAAATCGGTAGTGTGAATTCATTCATACGCCTTTCGGGTTGGTTTCAGCTGAATACGGATAGTGTATAGGATAAATGAGGATGGGCAGCCCACCTCAATCCGCCCAGGCAGCACAACGGGACCTCTAAGGACCCAAGTGGGCTGGTTTTACTATAAATCGGCAGCCTGTTATAACCTAACCTAACCTAACCTATCCATTGAAAGGTCACCTCTTGAAAAATTTTAAATAAAATACATTTCAAATTCATTTTAAATTTTATTAATATGGGGGAAATTACAATCAGAAATAATTTCTTAGTCGGGCTTAAGTTCAGTAATTTCAATTCTTGTTGAATGAAATATTTTTACTAATTAATGTGAGTTTCTAAAGAAGAGAAGAAAATTAAATTAGACTTTATAAGCTGGGGGAAATACCGATATTTTTCTGTGCAGCCACGCATTTCATCAGCACCCAAGTCTATCTACTGGGGTAGAGATTGTTATTAACATCAGCTATTTAACGCAAATTTTGCAATGAAATTGTAATAGGTTGTTATTTTTAAATAAAAAATTTGTATTTAATTTATTTATTTTATTTTTATTTAATTTACTTTAAATAAAATATAAAGATTATTTCCTGAGCTCTGCTAGGAGCTCTAGGAATGTTGTTTAATGATTCTTTTTTAAAATAAAACTACATTGTCTTATATACTAGTTATGAGAATAAAGCTTAACCTATCTTAACATAAGAGGGAAAAGAAAAGGTATATGCTTAATAAGCAAATTGTTCCCTTTAGTTTCCCACGGTAGGCATGCGGGTCTCATAAGAAATTTGGAAAACATGGATTTTGTATTGTTTATATTTATTTATTATATAAACACAAGTGGTTATTAATTATGATTCATTCAAGTGCATTATGATGCAGCCTTTGATCAGACTGGCGAGTGTCAAATAGCATCTATACAAAGTACATATTTACGTTGCAGTCTGTCAAATGCATTTATCTAACACTTCATGCGGCGGTATTTGCCCGATTGCATGAGTGTCAAATGTCCAGTGCACAAAAATAATTTCAATGCAATTGAATGTTATGTATGTTGTGGTCAAGTTGACTTTAAATGTTTACTACGCAATGTTACAAAATGGAATACGAGAAATTATTATACAATTATTGATTTAGCTTTACCTTTGGGGGAAATTATATAATAAAACAAGTTTTAAAAAAGAAACCATGATTTGGCTTACAAAGCAATACGAACTTTAGCCTTATTAAATCATAAATATGGAAACAAATGAAGTTCGAACAATAGTAATAAAATTAACCATGGATTTAAGTTTCTATTTTTATGGGAATGAATTGGGAAAGGAACGGAAATTTATTTACAAATAGGCAATGAACGGTGTCAAATTGGGAACGAAAGGTGTCAAATTGACAACGGCACGGTGTCATTTCAGCAACGATATGGTGTTAATTTGACAACGATATGGTGTCAATTTGACAACGATATGGTGTCAATTTGACAACGATATGGTGTCAATTTGACAAAGATATGGTGTCAATCCGACAACAATTCGGTGTCAATTTACCACATTTGTGCTCGATTTGACAACGATTGTGTTATCAATATTTCGTTGTCAGATTGACAACGGCGTGTACAACTTGACCACAAACGTTGTTGATACACTCATGATACAATTATACAAGGTACTTGCACGACTACAACAAAATTGCAACACCAAGAAACACAAGTATTTTGTTGGTAGAAACATACCTATAATTGTCAGAAGCAGATGTCTTTTGTTTTTAAAAATAACAATCACAGGGTAATAAAGTACAATTGCAGAGGCAGCATTCATGCGTGATTATAGTCATTCAGTGATGCCAATATGTGTGTAATACACAGTGTGTAATTTTTAATCTCATCTGTAGACCATGTAATGAGATTCATGTATAATATGTGTGTAATTCTACTTTGGGTTCTATTTTTATTTAATTTTGTTTTAATTTTAATCTACACAAAGCATGTGTAGTGTAATTTTCTTCAATGTGCAAATTCATTGGCAACACTGAAATCATTTTATTCACACACATACACTAACATTTTTGCAGCTTGTAAACAAAGTTTGACAACTTTCTGCATTGTATACATTAACAGGCTGGGCTTGTGCAAGTACCTTGTATAATTGTATCATGGATACACTTTTGACACCGAATGTGGTGAGTTTGAGCACGTGTAATTTTTTCTCTGGTTGTATTTGCTGGATTTGCAAAAATTCTTTTAGCAGTACAGAACAGTGATGGGAATTGAAATTCTTGATTTCGTGCTGAATCTGTTTCTAAATAGTGCCAAACCACGTTTTATATAATTTAAATGTTGGCAGTTGATGCTCGTTTAGTATACTCGTACTATGTTCCTGGAATGACACATTATTGTGTATAGCTAGAAAACTCCATGAATATCACAAAAATCATGGTCCAAAATTAGTTGCTTACACACAAACATATACATATGTACACATATGTATGTATGTATAATTTATTAATACTTTGTACTTATTTAGTAGAAATACAAATACCTATGATCTGAACAATCTATACTTCTATACTAATATTATAAAGCCGAAAAGTTTCTATGTTTGTACGTTTTATATGTATGTAAGAAGTAATCTCCGGAACAACCGATTTTAAAAAAATTATCAACACAATGAAGAATGGAATCTCCTAACGGACATAAGTAGGCTATGTAAACTTCAATTAAAGTCCGTAAGATAGGATTCACGGGCGCTAAACATCCTGTACTCAGAAAATATTAATTATCATTTTAGAAGAGATCCATTAAAACAATAGTTTACGTACTCAAAAGAAACATAAAGCCATTTTAACGTGAATACGCTGGTCACCCTACATTCCGCATCCAGTCTATCTGTCCGCTCGACCGTCACCTGACCGAATCAGAAAGTGACTGATGAAATGATTTTTATGAAAATGGATATATAGGCTTTTTATGTATGTATAAAACAAACATATGACGAAAATAAAATAATTGATGGAAAGGCAACGTTTAGCGGGCTCAGGTAGTATTTTACATAATTGAACAAAACATGATTCTAAAGGAGACATCGCTCATTTACTAAAACAACGTCATAATTCAAAAAATGGAATTGTTTGAGTTAATTATGCAGAATGAATATGAACAGTGAAAAAATTGGAAGTAGTTAATCAGGAACTACTTTTTCTCTATTTCCGAAATATTAATATTTTTGTTTTAAGATAAGTAACACTCAGGCAATGAATGCCTACTACTGTTACTAGGTGTTACATTCTTTGGCAAAGGGATACTGATAGAAAAGATGAAGATGGTGAAGGACGAGAACACTTCCTAAGCCGCAAAATTTTTGTTCTGTTCCAAAACACATGAGGCTAATTCATTGGGCATAAAATGTATATGTACGTATACATAGTTTTGTGTGTGTTAGTGTTTTTTTATGCATTTGACATTTGCCCGTTTTTATAGTTGTGTGTGTATTGATTTTGTGCTGCTAATGCGGGTTGAAGGTGGTTGAAAAATTATGCCAACTGAAAACCATTTTCTTCACCGAATTTGCCTACAAGGTGATATGTTATACCAGCATTTTTTATGTCTCCGATATCTTTCCAAAACTCACTCACACTTAAGATGAGGAATTTTTTAAATCTTCAAAGTATGAGATAGATCTGTATTCACTTTTAATTTTTCAGCGTGTTTTCTTTCGTTTGGAAACATTTGTGTAACAAAAGAAACAGTGTTATTTGTGTTTCCACTTAGAACATGTTCTGATCCAAACTTTGGAAACCAAGTCAAATAATAGTCCTTGAAGTTATATTTAGTTTTCCAATATGACAAAAAAGAAATGAAAAAAACTATTTAATTTTTTAATTCTTCAAGCTTACGCTGTGAAATTTCGGTTTAGAACTACATATTGTTACGTAAAAATATTCGAACAGAATAAAAAGAACTATCTAGAAAACTAAACGTGCACACGTACACATAAAAGTTCAAGCACATGGTAACAACTCTGTATTACCAGCAACACACATGGTATTACCGACATAAAAGTCGTTGCACACTATTCGGAAATTCAAAATAACGGCCAATCGAACTATCTACAAACGCCTAGACACAGCAACATGAATTTTCCAGATTATTTCCAGATTGGCTACCAATAGTAAACGACAGCACATATGGTAACTTGTGTATAGCAGCAACATCTGTAAGCAGTAATACAGATTCTTCCATTTGACTTTAAATTTCATTACGCCATCTACAAGTACATGGCGAACATTCTAGATCCACTTCCTGTAGTATAAAAGAAGGCACCCTGTGGAACAATCAGTCAGTGTAAATCAGAAAACAGTAGAGTCAACATCGTTGAAAGTAAAGACATCGTGCGGTGGATAATAAAGTTAAGAAGTAATTAAGTAAAGACAGTGAGTCTTTAGTGTTGTATAAACAGTGAGCATCCGCAGAATAAGTCTTGTGTGTGAAATACAGCCGAGAGGGAGTTTTGCTACAAAACCAGTGCAGTCAGTTGAGTGAGACCTGTGCATACAACAGGAAGGAAGACGTATTGGTAACAGGCAAACGGAAAACTTTATGCAAAATACAGGAAAAAGAATTAAAAAAAAGAAAACTTTTAGATTCAGAACCAACCTCTAGCACAAGTCGCATGTCATTACAATCGTCTATTAAAGAGGTTGTGGAAATCGATAAATCTTTAATAAGAGAATGCGACGATTGGGGCTCGCTTTGCGAAAAATGGAAAAGATCGTTTAACATACGGCAAAAGGACTTACAGAAGTTGAATAGCCATGAATTTCTGCTATCATCGCCAAAGTTATCTGACTCGAGAGCATCAGTATTAGTAAGTATTAATAAGTTTTTAATTAAATTTTGTAGATTTTGATGTAATGTATCCATTGGATTCGGCACACCCGGATCCTGAAAATATGTCTGTAGACGGATCTGCCAGCTTAATATCTCAGGAGAGCACTCCTTCCAATTCAGAGTTGGTTGGAGAGTTCTTTGGAGATGTTGAAGAAATGGTTGACGAGGATACCCTCTTGGATTCAGATCAGGAGGATATCAACGTCACCGTCGTACACACAAATTTGGGTGATGATGAGGGTAGTACAAGCTAACCTTCATCACTCAAAGGCAGCCTCGGCTGCAGCGCTCCTCAAAATGAGTAAAGGAAGAGAGGAGCTACTGTTGGTCCAAGAACCCTGGGTACACAAGGGCAAGGTTTGCGGACTGGGCATGAAAGGCTTTAAGCTCTTTCATACACACAGGTCAGGTAATATAAGATCCTGCATAGTTGCTAAAAGCAACCTAAACATCTTCATCCTATCTGATTTCAGTGATGAAGACACAACAGCCGTAATATGGGAGACTGGAAACACCACCATCGTCTTAGTTTCCAGCTACATGGCGCACGATCTCGAATCACCTCCACCTAAGATTCGAGAAGTAGCAGATATGGCAAAGCGTAGAGGCCTGCCGATAATTATTGGAGCGGATGCAAACGCCCATCACATTGTTTGGGGAAGCTCGGACACTAACGCAAGGGGTGAGTCTTTACTTGATTTTATTCTTTGCAGTAACCTAAATGTAGCTAATATTGGGTCAGAACCCACCTTTATAACAGCTAACAGAAAGGAAGTTCTGGATATAACTCTTGTTAGCTCCAGACAATCTAATTGGATTAGGGGATGGAGAGTCTCAGAAGACTGCTCCTACTCGGATCATAGGTATATTGAGTTTACAATAGGAATTCAGTCAGAAAGGGCTGTGCCCAGAATAAATAGGAGGAAAACGAACTGGGAAGTGCATCGTAGCACCCTAACAGATCTTCTTCCGGAACCCCCAGTCATACAAGACAAGCAGGGTATAATCAACGCTGTAGGTATACTAACAAGCGCAATAAGTTTTGCGATATCAGAATCATGCAGACCAAACGTCTACACTGGTAGGGCAAAACCACCTTGGTGGAGCCCCGAAATTGCAGGGGCCCGTGCAGAATCTAGAAGACTTTTTAATGAGGCGAAGAACTTAGGAACATGGTCGACCTACAAGGCCTCTGTGAACCGTTTTAAAAATTTGATAAGGAACGCAAAGCGTAAGTCTTGGAAGTCCTTTTGTAGCAGCGTTGAAAGCGCCTCGGACGCCAGTAGACTTCGTAAAGTGCTTTCGAAAACGCCCACGGTGCCGGGTTTAATTAAGAAACCTGGTGGCCAGTGGACTATAAGCGCACGTGAAACCCTTGAGGTTCTCATGGAAGCACATTTTCCAGGTTGCTCAGTCTATGAAGATAGGGCAGAATCCGACTTGGAAACCAGCGCTGAATTGGTGCAGGTGCCCATTAGTAGGGACAGGCTTATCTGGGCTATAAACAGTTTTAGTTCTTTTAAGTCACCTGGCCCGGATGGCATCATTCCGGCTGATTTGCAGCGGAATGTGGACCTACTGATACCTTGGCTAATCAGGATATATATGGCATGCATAAAGTGGGCATATATTCCAAAGCCATGGAGGATGTGTACTGTCGTTTTTATTCCAAAAGGAGGCAGAGCATCGCACACCACAGCGAAATATTTTAGACCCATTAGTCTTTCATCTTTCCTCTTAAAAATATTGGAAAGGTTGGTTGATCTTCATCTCAGAATGACAATCGAACCTGATCGTATATCAGCATCTCAGCATGCATATACTAAGGGTAAATCAGTTGAGACTGCGTTACACACTCTTGTTGGTTCTATAGAGAAATCTCTGGATCAAAAGGAGTACACACTGGTAGCCTTTCTTGACATAGAAGGCGCATTTAACAATGTGAAACCAGAAACCATTATAATGGCTATGGCGAGACTGAACATACATCAGTCAATAATTAAACTGGTTCGGAGAATTCTTATTTACAGAACTATCTCATCCAACCTAGGGCAAGCTTCGATTAAAAGAATAGCTAATAGAGGTACCCCACAAGGAGGAGTTCTATCTCCACTACTGTGGAACCTCGCTTTAAACTCCCTTCTAAGGGAACTTGAAGATAAGATGTTCAAGTGCGTAGCATACGCAGATGACATCGCAGTATTGGTATCGGGTAAACATCTACATACCTTATCTCAGAGATTACAGGAGGCACTAGGTACCATTAGTAGATGGAGTGTCAATAGTGGCCTGAATGTAAATCCGTTGAAAACGGATCTTGTACTTTTCTCGAGAAGATACAAGATTCCGCAATTCCAACTTCCAAGGTTAAATGGAATGGAACTTAAGCTGTCTGATTGTGCCAAATATCTTGGTATATATCTGGACTCCAAACTCTCATGGCAACGAAATGTCCAGGAGAGGGCAAACAAGGCTGCCATTGCTTTGTATGTATGTAAGAAGGCAATGAGGACAACATGGGGCTTAAGCCCTTGCAATTCCAAATGGCTCTTCAATACAGTGATTAAGCCAATATTAACATATGGCGCATTAGTATGGTGGCCCGCCTTGCAGAAGGCCATCCATCGTGGAACCATTGAAAGGATTCTAAGATCTGCAGCCCTTGCTATTACGGGTGCACCACGGACCACTCCCTCCAAGGCGCTCTTCGTGATGATGCACTGGCTGCTAGGGGATCTCATGGTAAAGCAAATTGCTATGAACTCTGTAACTAGATTACAGTCGGCAAATGCGTGGAAAAAGCTGACTTGCGGTCATTCTATAATAGGAGATCAGTTGAATGATCTACCGGCCAATATAGATTACCGATCACCCATACCTCCGCCTGACAATAGATTCAAATCTAACATATCGGGCGCATCCAACTCGTCTATAGGGGCAGAGGGGGATGTGCTCGAGGTGTATACGGACGGATCGAAGTCACACAGGGGCGTGGGTGGGGGAATCTTTATTCCTCGCTTTCAAAAGAGGATAAGCTTCAAGCTGGACAGTAGGTGTAGTATACTACAGGCTGAAATCTCAGCGATAAGTAGAGCGGCTAAATGGTTGAGGTATTATAGGATATACAACTGGGATATCCGTGTATTCACGGACAGCAAAGCTGCCATTAAAAACATTGCGGGCGTCTTTACGACATCGAATCTGGTATATGACTGCCGAATCTCTCTTAACAAACTGGGAATGTATGCTGACCTGGAACTACAATGGATTCCAGGACATGCGAATAGTGTTGGTAACAATATTGCGGATGAGCTGGCTAAGGCTGGAGCTCAAATGCAGGATGAGGACATTGATAGGTTGGTAGGTGTTCCGATGAATTGCTGTAAAATGCAAATACAGCAGAACCTTTTCAGGGTTGCACAGGCTAGATGGTTACATGAGGTCACATGCTCAACCTCTAGAATGACATGGCCCTGCTATGATATGAGGAGGTCCGCAATATTGGTGAGGATTCCAAGAGGACAACTCCGTAATTTGGTCGCAGTCCTAACAGGACATTGCTACATAGGCATACATGCTGGTAGATTAAATCTACCTTATAATGATTTCTGCAGAAGCTGTCAGGACGAGGAAGAGGAGGAAACTGTTGAGCATTTTCTCTGTCATTGCCCAGCACTTGCGGAGGTGTGTTCACTCCACATGGGGGCTCCGATACTGCAAGGTTTGGAGAGTCTGTCGGAATGTGAAATCGGTAGTGTGAATTCATTCATACGCCTTTCGGGTTGGTTTCAGCTGAATACGGATAGTGTATAGGATAAATGAGGATGGGCAGCCCACCTCAATCCGCCCAGGCAGCACAACGGGACCTCTAAGGACCCAAGTGGGCTGGTTTTACTATAAATCGGCAGCCTGTTATAACCTAACCTAACCTAACCTATCCATTGAAAGGTCACCTCTTGAAAAATTTTAAATAAAATACATTTCAAATTCATTTTAAATTTTATTAATATGGGGGAAATTACAATCAGAAATAATTTCTTAGTCGGGCTTAAGTTCAGTAATTTCAATTCTTGTTGAATGAAATATTTTTACTAATTAATGTGAGTTTCTAAAGAAGAGAAGAAAATTAAATTAGACTTTATAAGCTGGGGGAAATACCGATATTTTTCTGTGCAGCCACGCATTTCATCAGCACCCAAGTCTATCTACTGGGGTAGAGATTGTTATTAACATCAGCTATTTAACGCAAATTTTGCAATGAAATTGTAATAGGTTGTTATTTTTAAATAAAAAATTTGTATTTAATTTATTTATTTTATTTTTATTTAATTTACTTTAAATAAAATATAAAGATTATTTCCTGAGCTCTGCTAGGAGCTCTAGGAATGTTGTTTAATGATTCTTTTTTAAAATAAAACTACATTGTCTTATATACTAGTTATGAGAATAAAGCTTAACCTATCTTAACATAAGAGGGAAAAGAAAAGGTATATGCTTAATAAGCAAATTGTTCCCTTTAGTTTCCCACGGTAGGCATGCGGGTCTCATAAGAAATTTGGAAAACATGGATTTTGTATTGTTTATATTTATTTATTATATAAACACAAGTGGTTATTAATTATGATTCATTCAAGTGCATTATGATGCAGCCTTTGATCAGACTGGCGAGTGTCAAATAGCATCTATACAAAGTACATATTTACGTTGCAGTCTGTCAAATGCATTTATCTAACACTTCATGCGGCGGTATTTGCCCGATTGCATGAGTGTCAAATGTCCAGTGCACAAAAATAATTTCAATGCAATTGAATGTTATGTATGTTGTGGTCAAGTTGACTTTAAATGTTTACTACGCAATGTTACAAAATGGAATACGAGAAATTATTATACAATTATTGATTTAGCTTTACCTTTGGGGGAAATTATATAATAAAACAAGTTTTAAAAAAGAAACCATGATTTGGCTTACAAAGCAATACGAACTTTAGCCTTATTAAATCATAAATATGGAAACAAATGAAGTTCGAACAATAGTAATAAAATTAACCATGGATTTAAGTTTCTATTTTTATGGGAATGAATTGGGAAAGGAACGGAAATTTATTTACAAATAGGCAATGAACGGTGTCAAATTGGGAACGAAAGGTGTCAAATTGACAACGGCACGGTGTCATTTCAGCAACGATATGGTGTTAATTTGACAACGATATGGTGTCAATTTGACAACGATATGGTGTCAATTTGACAACGATATGGTGTCAATTTGACAAAGATATGGTGTCAATCCGACAACAATTCGGTGTCAATTTACCACATTTGTGCTCGATTTGACAACGATTGTGTTATCAATATTTCGTTGTCAGATTGACAACGGCGTGTACAACTTGACCACAAACGTTGTTGATACACTCATGATACAATTATACAAGGTACTTGCACGACTACAACAAAATTGCAACACCAAGAAACACAAGTATTTTGTTGGTAGAAACATACCTATAATTGTCAGAAGCAGATGTCTTTTGTTTTTAAAAATAACAATCACAGGGTAATAAAGTACAATTGCAGAGGCAGCATTCATGCGTGATTATAGTCATTCAGTGATGCCAATATGTGTGTAATACACAGTGTGTAATTTTTAATCTCATCTGTAGACCATGTAATGAGATTCATGTATAATATGTGTGTAATTCTACTTTGGGTTCTATTTTTATTTAATTTTGTTTTAATTTTAATCTACACAAAGCATGTGTAGTGTAATTTTCTTCAATGTGCAAATTCATTGGCAACACTGAAATCATTTTATTCACACACATACACTAACATTTTTGCAGCTTGTAAACAAAGTTTGACAACTTTCTGCATTGTATACATTAACAGGCTGGGCTTGTGCAAGTACCTTGTATAATTGTATCATGGATACACTTTTGACACCGAATGTGGTGAGTTTGAGCACGTGTAATTTTTTCTCTGGTTGTATTTGCTGGATTTGCAAAAATTCTTTTAGCAGTACAGAACAGTGATGGGAATTGAAATTCTTGATTTCGTGCTGAATCTGTTTCTAAATAGTGCCAAACCACGTTTTATATAATTTAAATGTTGGCAGTTGATGCTCGTTTAGTATACTCGTACTATGTTCCTGGAATGACACATTATTGTGTATAGCTAGAAAACTCCATGAATATCACAAAAATCATGGTCCAAAATTAGTTGCTTACACACAAACATATACATATGTACACATATGTATGTATGTATAATTTATTAATACTTTGTACTTATTTAGTAGAAATACAAATACCTATGATCTGAACAATCTATACTTCTATACTAATATTATAAAGCCGAAAAGTTTCTATGTTTGTACGTTTTATATGTATGTAAGAAGTAATCTCCGGAACAACCGATTTTAAAAAAATTATCAACACAATGAAGAATGGAATCTCCTAACGGACATAAGTAGGCTATGTAAACTTCAATTAAAGTCCGTAAGATAGGATTCACGGGCGCTAAACATCCTGTACTCAGAAAATATTAATTATCATTTTAGAAGAGATCCATTAAAACAATAGTTTACGTACTCAAAAGAAACATAAAGCCATTTTAACGTGAATACGCTGGTCACCCTACATTCCGCATCCAGTCTATCTGTCCGCTCGACCGTCACCTGACCGAATCAGAAAGTGACTGATGAAATGATTTTTATGAAAATGGATATATAGGCTTTTTATGTATGTATAAAACAAACATATGACGAAAATAAAATAATTGATGGAAAGGCAACGTTTAGCGGGCTCAGGTAGTATTTTACATAATTGAACAAAACATGATTCTAAAGGAGACATCGCTCATTTACTAAAACAACGTCATAATTCAAAAAATGGAATTGTTTGAGTTAATTATGCAGAATGAATATGAACAGTGAAAAAATTGGAAGTAGTTAATCAGGAACTACTTTTTCTCTATTTCCGAAATATTAATATTTTTGTTTTAAGATAAGTAACACTCAGGCAATGAATGCCTACTACTGTTACTAGGTGTTACATTCTTTGGCAAAGGGATACTGATAGAAAAGATGAAGATGGTGAAGGACGAGAACACTTCCTAAGCCGCAAAATTTTTGTTCTGTTCCAAAACACATGAGGCTAATTCATTGGGCATAAAATGTATATGTACGTATACATAGTTTTGTGTATGTTAGTGTTTTTTTATGCATTTGACATTTGCCCGTTTTTATAGTTGTGTGTGTATTGATTTTGTGCTGCTAATGCGGGTTGAAGGTGGTTGAAAAATTATGCCAACTGAAAACCATTTTCTTCACCGAATTTGCCTACAAGGTGATATGTTATACCAGCATTTTTTATGTCTCCGATATCTTTCCAAAACTCACTCACACTTAAGATGAGGAATTTTTTAAATCTTCAAAGTATGAGATAGATCTGTATTCACTTTTAATTTTTCAGCGTGTTTTCTTTCGTTTGGAAACATTTGTGTAACAAAAGAAACAGTGTTATTTGTGTTTCCACTTAGAACATGTTCTGATCCAAACTTTGGAAACCAAGTCAAATAATAGTCCTTGAAGTTATATTTAGTTTTCCAATATGACAAAAAAGAAATGAAAAAAACTATTTAATTTTTTAATTCTTCAAGCTTACGCTGTGAAATTTCGGTTTAGAACTACATATTGTTACGTAAAAATATTCGAACAGAATAAAAAGAACTATCTAGAAAACTAAACGTGCACACGTACACATAAAAGTTCAAGCACATGGTAACAACTCTGTATTACCAGCAACACACATGGTATTACCGACATAAAAGTCGTTGCACACTATTCGGAAATTCAAAATAACGGCCAATCGAACTATCTACAAACGCCTAGACACAGCAACATGAATTTTCCAGATTATTTCCAGATTGGCTACCAATAGTAAACGACAGCACATATGGTAACTTGTGTATAGCAGCAACATCTGTAAGCAGTAATACAGATTCTTCCATTTGACTTTAAATTTCATTACGCCATCTACAAGTACATGGCGAACATTCTAGATCCACTTCCTGTAGTATAAAAGAAGGCACCCTGTGGAACAATCAGTCAGTGTAAATCAGAAAACAGTAGAGTCAACATCGTTGAAAGTAAAGACATCGTGCGGTGGATAATAAAGTTAAGAAGTAATTAAGTAAAGACAGTGAGTCTTTAGTGTTGTATAAACAGTGAGCATCCGCAGAATAAGTCTTGTGTGTGAAATACAGCCGAGAGGGAGTTTTGCTACAAAACCAGTGCAGTCAGTTGAGTGAGACCTGTGCATACAACAGGAAGGAAGACGTATTGGTAACAGGGAGGAAGACGTATTGGTAACCAGTAGCGGTATATTTAAGGGCCTGACCCTTAAAAATTTCATAAAAATAGCTTTTACTACCACCTCCTGAGAGATGAATATTTTTTCATGTCTTCATTGAGTTGTATGTAAATCAAGACTGGCCACTGATTCGCGTATGTGTATTCAGTTGTATAAGTTGATTGATGTTCGGTACTCTGGTGCCAGTTTGGACAGTCTTGATGTAAATTGAAAACTTTAAACGCGTTTTCTGTAAAACTAATTTTTTTGATTAATTTTAATTATTATTATTCGAACTTCATTTGTTTCTATATTTTAAGATTTTATCAGGCTAAAGTTCGTATCGCTTTTTAAGCCAAATTACATGTGATAATTATTAATGAACAAATAACACCAAAGTTAGTTGTAAATATTCTGACAAACACGTAGTTGAATGGAACAACCGGCTGTTTTTTTTTTTGAGTTGTGACCAGCGTTACCGTTGTAAAATTTCAAAAAGTGGCACAAAAGGGGATTTAAAAAAAAAGTGGCACCAAAAAGTTGATTTTAAGAAAAAAAGTGGCAGCCTTAAAAATAAGAAAAATTAAAACAAATCTGCTTATTTTTAAAAACATCAAGAATAAAAATTGGGTTTTGCATGTTTAAAGACTAAAATATACTATTTTTGTGATACAATAAAGCCACAAAATGTAAAAATAATTCATATAATAAAAAATTACTTACTCACCGATTAACCGAAATAACAAATTTTTAAATATTTTGTAGTATTATAGCGTATTTTTTGTGTGTTTAAGTACTTGTTTCGTCTCAAATAAAAATTTTTCATACAAACAAAGAAGTATGTTCAGTGATTTTCACTTAAGTAAAACTTCAAAATCTTTGGACGTGGCTATAAATAGTTTATTAAAGACTCTGCTACTCTAGTTAAACTAGAGCGAATTGTTAAGTTTTAAGGATTATATTTAATGAAAGACGAATTAAATTATTTTATACCTGCACTCTGAAATATTTTATTCAAGCAACGGTGTTTCAAAGTACAAAAACGTAAACTAAGAAATTCAGAAATAAACATTTTTGCAGAATGTTCGTCGTTGACCTTTGCCAGTATGGGTCAGATAATGACCCGCCAACAGAAGGAACTATCGATAATAATACAAGAAATGTTTTAACAAAATTAATTATTAAAAAAAATAAATAAATAAAACAGGACTATAATGCCATAATGAAATTTTTTATATGTTTAGAGAAATACAGGAAAAAAACTAAGAAACTAAATGATCTGTATTAGAGATTACTTTCAATTTCCTCAACATCTACGATTAGTTAAAGGATTTTTCATGTCAGGTTTTATCAAAACTAATTCACTTAAATCCTAAGCACTTAAACCAAATTATTTTTCCGAAAGATTGTGTTAGAAGATCTCTTAAAATATTGAAGTATGAAAGTGGTCTAAGTCATATGCATTTTTGCTCCCAAATATTAAATGAATCTTAAAAAAACACTTCAATAAATATTTAATAAATTCATATTAATCGAAACTAAATAATTTAGAGTACAACTCTAAATTAAAATGTTGCATAATGATACATTTTAAATTTAATTGAACTATAGTGAATTTTAATCATGAATAATTTCTTAATCGCACTTAAGTTCAATATTTTCAACTCTTATTGAATGAAATATTATTATTACTTAATGTGATTTTCTAAAGAAGAGAAGAAAAATTAAACTAGACTTTTTAGCTGGGAGAAATGCGCATTTTTCTGTGCAGACAGGCACTTTATTAGCACCAAGGTATATCTACTTGGGCAGAGACTGTTAAGTGGGGTACACACTATAGAACAAGAGTCAGCAAAAAAATTCATCAGTTTTGAATGAAACTCAAACCTTCATTCAAGAAAAAAATTGGACACACAAACATAGAAAAAACACCAATTGGGTGTGCATTATTGCTAACAACACCCTGTTCTATTTTATCTTACCATTTTGTCTTTAACATCACACACAGCCTTGAATTTCATAAAAATATATGAATTCCTTAAAAAACAATTTTCCGCGTCCAGCTAGTGTTGTTATGCTACAAAAATACACACTACACACTATCAGTCAAAAACCAATATGGCCGTTGACTCACGAAATTCTTGTTCACACTAGACTTGTTTCGAACTCTTTCAAACCCATTTAAATTACATGGGTTTGTGTCAAAAACGAGCTACTGAAAGAGTTCGATACAAGTCTAGTTCACACTATCGATCAATGTAAGATTTAGTCAAAACTGTAACTCATGTTCGATAGTGTTTACCCCACTTTATTAACGTCAGCTATTTAACGTGAATTTTTAATTAAATGGAATATGAGAAATTATCAGGGACCGTAACGGTTATGAGATTTATTTTAAAAATTACATTCTAATCATTATTTGCTAATTTTCATTTATTCTTCAGAAAATAAAAGTTATTGCTTGATTTATATTTATTCCTCACAAATTAAAAGTTATTTTGTGAGTTTTATTTATTCTCCACGAAATAACAGTTGCTTTTTTATTTGTATTAACTTTTTTTTTTCCTTAAAAAAAGTTGATTTTTAAACTGTAGAAAGCGTATTTTTGTTAAAATTGAATTTATCGCCAGAGTCTGTAAGAAAAGCTCTTGTATGTTAAATTAAATATACTTTTTTATATTTTAATGAATTGAACAGGCTAATGTTCGTATCGCCTTTTAAGCCAAATTACATTAGCCTGTTCAATTCATTAAAATATAGAAACAAATGCAGTTCGAATAATAATAATTAAATTAACTAAAATTAATAGTCATGGGCTTGTGGCAAAAATTAAATAAAAATATACTTAATAGTAACAAACCAAAAAAGTTTGTCTTAAGTAGAACAAAAATAAGCAAATTAACTAACATGTGCATAATTAAGGCCGTGATACACTATCATACAAAGTCGTGCGATCTACGAAAAAGTACAACCCTGGTGTGATGAATTGTTATTGTCTTTTGAAAATTTTCATAAACTCCATCATAACAGGGTTGTATTTTTTTCGCAGATCGCACGACTTTGTATGATAGTGTATCACGGCCTTTAGGAATGAAAAAACGACAATGGTAAGACTGTTGTAAATTTAGTGATGGTAAATTTGGGCCTTCATTACAAAACACATTTCAGCAAATTGAAATACGATGAATCAAACCAATTCACATATTCCATTTGCAGAAAAGTTTCGTATATAAGGTAGAAATCTACATCAACTGACACCACACACAGTGGACCAAACACAGAAGAACGCTGATGATGAAGGTTTAGTGGCCAGATCAGAACTTAGGTTTTCGTTTATTGTAAAGTTATATCTTAAAAAATGGTGATTTTATAAACGAAAAATTCTACCGCTTGAAACAATTTCATCAAGTTTTGTCTTTCTCTCGAAAAATTATAAAAAACGTAGTGATATGATTTTTCGTCTTGGTCGATATGTACATAGGAAAAAATTTATATATTTATGTATGTACGTATGTTTTTATGTATGTACACATTTACGTTATATTTTGCACTATATGTTTCACCGATAATGCAATAATACTATTCATAATGTGTTTAGTGGTGCAAAAAATAGTGCACTAAAAATAACAATGCAATGTTGATGAATTACTTTGAAGGGATTTTAGTAATATGCAAGAAAAATTGCACTAATATTATTAAAGTTAGTGCTAATGTAATAAATTTGCATTTGCATTGATTTGGTTTATTGTGGGAAAATGGTCAATGCATTTGCTTATTTAATGCAATAGTCCCAGATCTGCATACAACAAAAAGAAAATGTATGGATAGACAAAACCAAAGTAAATTTATTAATTGATAAACCTTTAATATGTGAAATAAGTATAATAAAGAATACATATGTACTTTAATAATTAAATATAATTATTTTTAAATGTTTTGTAACACATTTTTTAAGTAAAAATTTATTTAAACTTTTTCACATACGTTTTCAGTATACACAATTGTGTATAACAAAGCAAAACAAAACAAAATGGCGTACAAGAATTGTAAACAACTTTTGACATTCAGGCATTCACACTACACGAGAAAAAAATTAATCACCTGAGTACTTGCATATACTTTATATAAATTTACTTTGGAATGATTATAGTCATTCAGTGTTGCCAATATGTGTGTAATATACAGAGTGTGTAATTTCTACTCACATATGTAGGCCTATAATTAGATTCATGTATAATCTGTGTGTAATTCTACTTTGACTTCTATTTTTGTTTAATTTTGTTTTAATTTTAACCTACACAAAGGATGTGTAGTGTAATTTTCTTCAATGTGTAATTGGAGACACAGCCACATGCAAATTCATTGGCAACACTGTAATCATTTTATTCACACACATACACTAACATTTTTGTGCCTTGTAAACAAAGTTTGACAATTTTCTGCATTGTATACATTAACAGGCTGGGCTTGTGCAAGTACCTTGTATAATTGTATCATGGATAAAAACATATGATGCAAAATGTAAACAAAGAAAAGTAAGCAAACGAAAAGTGTAAAAATTTTTGAAAAGGTTAAATAAAAACTGAAAGTCATTTCAAAATAGAAAACTTATAAAGAATTGTAATAATAACTGTTAATATACATATTTTATACCATAATTTATTAATTCTTTTGTTTTGTGGATGACTTTAATTATTCAGAGTTGTGAAACTGTAAAGTATATGGTTATATGGTTTTTAAGGTAGTCAGTAACATTAACATTCAGGTAATAATTAATAAATTTAACCAACAACAAATCAGAAAAATCAAAAATTAATTAATTGCAAATATTACATAAAATAAATTAAAAATTTATTCTTAGATTGGCCGTGTTATAAAAAATATTGTATCAAGTACCAATAAGAAAAAGAATTGAATAGTCAAAAGTGCTTATATTTTTCAGCACTATGTGGAGTTGGAGTCAGCTGTTTCCTTAATCTTACTAATTTTTATTATTTTTCTGTTTTTAATATGTAAAATCGAAGACGAGCCAAAACACGTGCAAGTAAAGCAGCTGTCAACAATTAACTGAACATTCAAAATGGCCGAATTTGTCAGCATAAGTGAGAGACATGAGTACCAACATAACGCCACAAAAAAAGAAAAATTCGAATATACATACGTAACCGGCGAAAATTCCAAATTCGCGATACTTTTTGAACACACCTCATATTTTCGGTCCCTAGTTTTTTTTTTTTTTTTTTGCTTATATTTAGAAAACCAACCTAATAAATGTTTTATAAACTTTAATTTTTAAAATATAATGATATTTTTTAACAACTATTATTATTATCATTTCTAATAGATTTATTAAATCTACCTTTTTTATTTATGTGTGTAAAGTTTTTGTTTTTCTTTATTTATTGTAAAGTTGTTCCTTCTCTTTGCTTAGAAATCGCTTTTTCGTGACACTTTCTTTGTGTCTTTTTTGATAATACAAATGCGTTTAATAGCGATAACAGCATAAGTCGACTTATAACAAAATCAAGAAGACTATTGGTATCCAAGTGTGCTAACAGTCTTCTAACACAATCTGGAAAATTCATGTTACTGTTTCTAGGTGTTTGATGATAATTCGACTCTCCGTTATTTTGAATTTCAGAGTTACTGTGTTTCGACTTTTATGTTGGTAGTACTGTGCATTTGTGCTAGTACAGAGCTGTTTTCATGTGTGTTTGCACCAGCGTTACCATTTGTCAAGTTTCCCCTTTTCTGATCTCCGTGAAGAATTTTGCAGGTTTGCTCTCTCAATTTTTCAATGGCCGATAAAAAGTTTGTTGAAAAAGTTTGTTATCTTCTCGCGGGTTTATTAATGAACAAATAACACCAAAGTTAGTTGTAAATATTCTGACAAACACGTAGTTGAATGGAACAACCGGCTGTTTTTTTTTTGAGTTGTGACCAGCGTTACCGTTGTAAAATTTCAAAAAGTGGGGATTTAAAAAAAAGCGGCACCAAAAAGTTGATTTTAAGAAAAAAAGTGGTAGCCTTAAAAATAAGAAAAATTAAAACAAATCTGCTTATTTTTAAAAACATCAAGAATAAAAATTAGGTTTTGCATGTTTAAAGACTAAAATATACTATTTTTGTGATACAATAAAGCCACAAAATGTAAAAATAATTCATATAATAAAAAATTACTTACTCACCGATTAACCGAAATAACAAATTTTTAAATATTTTGTAGTATTATAGCGTATTTTTTGTGTGTTTAAGTACTTGTTTCGTCTCAAATAAAAATTTTTCATACAAACAAAGAAGTATGTTCAGTGATTTTCACTTAAGTAAAACTTCAAAATCTTTGGACGTGGCTATAAATAGTTTATTAAAGACTCTGCTACTCTAGTTAAACTAGAGCGAATTGTTAAGTTTTAAGGATTATATTTAATGAAAGACGAATTAAATTATTTTATACCTGCACTCTGAAATATTTTATTCAAGCAACGGTGTTTCAAAGTACAAAAACGTAAACTAAGAAATTCAGAAATAAACATTTTTGCAGAATGTTAGTCGTTGACCTTTGCCAGTATGGGTCAGATAATGACCCGCCAACAGAAGGAACTATCGATAATAATACAAGAAATGTTTTAACAAAATTAATTATTAAAAAAAATAAATAAATAAAACAGGACTATAATGCCATAATGAAATTTTTTATATGTTTAGAGAAATACAGGAAAAAAAACTAAGAAACTAAATGATCTGTATTATAGATTACTTTCAATTTCCTCAACATCTACGATTAGTTAAAGGATTTTTTCAAGTCAGGTTTTATCAAAACTAATTCACTTAAATCCTAAGTACTTAAACCAAATTATTTTTCAGAAAGATTGTGTTAGAAGATCTCTTAAAATATTGAAGTATGAAAGTGGTCTAAGTCATATGCATTTTTGCTCCCAAATATTAAATGAATCTTAAAAAAACACTTCAATAAATATTTAATAAATTCATATTAATCGAAACTAAATAATTTAGAGTACAACTCTAAATTAAAATGGTGCATAATGATACATTTTAAATTTAATTGAACTATAGTAAATTTTAATCATGAATAATTTCTTAATCGCACTTAAGTTCAGTATTTTCAACTCTTATTGAATGAAATATTATTATTACTTAATGTGATTTTCTAAAGAAGAGAAGAAAAATTAAACTAGACTTTTTAGCTGGGAGAAATGCGCATTTTTCTGTGCAGACAGGCACTTTATTAGCACCAAGGTATATCTACTTGGGCAGAGACTGTTAAGTGGGGTACACACTATAGAACAAGAGTCAGCAAAAAAATTCATCAGTTTTGAATGAAACTCAAACCTTCATTCAAGAAAAAAATTGGACACACAAACATAGAAAAAACACCAATTGGGTGTGCATTATTGCTAACAACACCCTGTTCTATTTTATCTTAACATTTTGTCTTTAACATCACACACAGCCTTGAATTTCATAAAAATATATGAATTCCTTAAAAAACAATTTTCCGCGTCCAGCTAGTGTTGTTTATGCTACAAAAATACACACTACACACTATCAGTCAAAAACCAATATGGCCGTTGACTCACGAAATTCTTGTTCACACTAGACTTGTTTCGAACTCTTTCAAACCCATTTAAATTACATGGGTTTGTGTCAAAAACGAGCTACTGAAAGAGTTCGATACAAGTCTAGTTCACACTATCGATCAATGTAAGATTTAGTCAAAACTGTAACTCATGTTCGATAGTGTTTACCCCACTTTATTAACGTCAGCTATTTAACGTGAATTTTTAATTAAATGGAATATGAGAAATTATCAGGGACCGTAACGGTTATGAGATTTATTTTAAAAATTACATTCTAATCATTATTTGCTAATTTTCATTTATTCTTCAGAAAATAAAAGTTATTGCTTGATTTATATTTATTCCTCACAAATTAAAAGTTATTTTGTGAGTTTTATTTATTCTCCACGAAATAACAGTTGCTTTTTTATTTGTATTAACTTTTTTTTTTCCTTAAAAAAAGTTGATTTTTAAACTGTAGAAAGCGTATTTTTGTTAAAATTGAATTTATCGCCAGAGTCTGTAAGAAAAGCTCTTGTATGTTAAATTAAATATACTTTTTTATATTTTAATGAATTGAACAGGCTAATGTTCGTATCGCCTTTTAAGCCAAATTACATTAGCCTGTTCAATTCATTAAAATATAGAAACAAATGCAGTTCGAATAATAATAATTAAATTAACTAAAATTAATAGTCATGGGCTTGTGGCAAAAATTAAATAAAAATATACTTAATAGTAACAAACCAAAAAAGTTTGTCTTAAGTAGAACAAAAATAAGCAAATTAACTAACATGTGCATAATTAAGGCCGTGATACACTATCATACAAAGTCGTGCGATCTACGAAAAAGTACAACCCTGGTGTGATGAATTGTTATTGTCTTTTGAAAATTTTCATAAACTCCATCATAACAGGGTTGTATTTTTTTCGCAGATCGCACGACTTTGTATGATAGTGTATCACGGCCTTTAGTAATGAAAAAACGACAATGGTAAGACTGTTGTAAATTTAGTGATGGTAAATTTGGGCCTTCATTACAAAACACATTTCAGCAAATTGAAATACGATGAATCAAACCAATTCACATATTCCATTTGCAGAAAAGTTTCGTATATAAGGTAGAAATCTACATCAACTGACACCACACACAGTGGACCAAACACAGAAGAACGCTGATGATGAAGGTTTAGTGGCCAGATCAGAACTTAGGTTTTCGTTTATTGTAAAGTTATATCTTAAAAAATGGTGATTTTATAAACGAAAAATTCTACCGCTTGAAACAATTTCATCAAGTTTTGTCTTTCTCTCGAAAAATTATAAAAAACGTAGTGATATGATTTTTCGTCTTGGTCGATATGTACATAGGAAAAAATTTATATATTTATGTATGTACGTATGTTTTTATGTATGTACACATTTACGTTATATTTTGCACTATATGTTTCACCGATAATGCAATAATACTATTCATAATGTGTTTAGTGGTGCAAAAAATAGTGCACTAAAAATAACAATGCAATGTTGATGAATTACTTTGAAGGGATTTTAGTAATATGCAAGAAAAATTGCACTAATATTATTAAAGTTAGTGCTAATGTAATAAATTTGCATTTGCATTGATTTGGTTTATTGTGGGAAAATGGTCAATGCATTTGCTTATTTAATGCAATAGTCCCAGATCTGCATACAACAAAAAGAAAATGTATGGATAGACAAAACCAAAGTAAATTTATTAATTGATAAACCTTTAATATGTGAAATAAGTATAATAAAGAATACATATGTACTTTAATAATTAAATATAATTATTTTTAAATGTTTTGTAACACATTTTTTAAGTAAAAATTTATTTAAACTTTTTCACATACGTTTTCAGTATACACAATTGTGTATAACAAAGCAAAACAAAACAAAATGGCGTACAAGAATTGTAAACAACTTTTGACATTCAGGCATTCACACTACACGAGAAAAAAATTAATCACCTGAGTACTTGCATATACTTTATATAAATTTACTTTGGAATGATTATAGTCATTCAGTGTTGCCAATATGTGTGTAATATACAGAGTGTGTAATTTCTACTCACATATGTAGGCCTATAATTAGATTCATGTATAATCTGTGTGTAATTCTACTTTGACTTCTATTTTTGTTTAATTTTGTTTTAATTTTAACCTACACAAAGGATGTGTAGTGTAATTTTCTTCAATGTGTAATTGGAGACACAGCCACATGCAAATTCATTGGCAACACTGTAATCATTTTATTCACACACATACACTAACATTTTTGCGCCTTGTAAACAAAGTTTGACAATTTTCTGCATTATATACATTAACAGGCTGGGCTTGTGCAAGTACCTTGTATAATTGTATCATGGATAAAAACATATGATGCAAAATGTAAACAAAGAAAAGTAAGCAAACGAAAAGTGTAAAAATTTTTGAAAAGGTTAAATAAAAACTGAAAGTCATTTCAAAATAGAAAACTTATAAAGAATTGTAATAATAACTGTTAATATACATATTTTATACCATAATTTATTAATTCTTTTGTTTTGTGGATGACTTTAATTAATTTTTTTAAGGTAGTCAGTAACATTAACAAACATTCAGGTAATAATTAATAAATTTAACCAACAACAAATCAGAAAAATCAAAAATTAATTAATTGCAAATATTACATAAAATAAATTAAAAATTTATTCTTAGATTGGCAGTGTTATAAAAAATATTGTATCAAGTACCAATAAGAAAAAGAATTGAATAGTCAAAAGTGCTTATATTTTTCAGCACTATGTGGAGTTGGAGTCAGCTGTTTCCTTAATCTTACTAATTTTTATTATTTTTCTGTTTTTAATATGTAAAAATCGAAGACGAGCCAAAACACGTGCAAGTAAAGCAGCTGTCAACAATTAACTGAACATTCAAAATGGCCGAATTTGTCAGCATAAGTGAGAGACATGAGTACCAACATAACGCCACAAAAAAAGAAAAATTCGAATATACATACGTAACCGGCGAAAATTCCAAATTCGCGATACTTTTTGAACACACCTCGTATTTTCGGTCCCTAGTTTTTTTTTTTTTTTTTGCTTATATTTAGAAAACCAACCTAATAAATGTTTTATAAACTTTAATTTTTAAAATATAATGATATTTTTTAACAACTATTATTATTATCATTTCTAATAGATTTATTAAATCTACCTTTTTTATTTATGTGTGTAAAGTTTTTGTTTTTCTTTATTTATTGTAAAGTTGTCCCTTCTCTTTGCTTAGAAATCGCTTTTTCGTGACACTTTCTTTGTGTCTTTTTTGATAATACAAATGCGTTTAATAGCGATAACAGCATAAGTCGACTTATAACAAAATCAAGAAGACTATTGGTATCCAAGTGTGCTAACAGTCTTCTAACACAATCTGGAAAATTCATGTTACTGTTTCTAGGTGTTTGATGATAATTCGACTCTCCGTTATTTTGAATTTCAGAGTTACTGTGTTTCGACTTTTATGTTGGTAGTACTGTGCATTTGTGCTAGTACAGAGCTGTTTTCATGTGTGTTTGCACCAGCGTTACCATTTGTCAAGTTTTCCCTTTTCTGAAAGTTTTTTGAGATGCCAAAAAGTTTTCTGAAAATATAAAGTTTTGTAAAGTTTTTTATAAATACATAATTTAACTTTTGCAGTATATTGCATAAAAATATTAAGTGATGTTCTTTAGCAATAAAAACGATCTTATATTTTCTCATTCCCTTATTACTACAATAGTGTCTAATTGTGTTTACTCCCTCTTATGTGCGACTATGCTTTAAATTTTAATAAAACAATGTACAAATAAGAAATATATTTATTAATATATGTGCTATTGATTTAAAGATCTCTAAATCTAGATATGAATTTTATTTTTTTTTTATTATATGTTATGTTTTTGATTTTCAATCGTTTTTATATTTTTAAATAAAATGATTTCCAAATACATTTTTATGTTTTCTTTTTACATTTTGATACTTTTGTAGAAAAAAGTTTTTTTTGGAAAGAAAAGTATTTTTTTATATGTTTTTAAAAATATATATATGGTAACACTGTTTTGCACTCTTATGTGTACGTGTGTACGTATAAACATTGAGTAGTAAAAGTTGACCAGTTTCTATGTAAACATTGACTAGTCATAGTTTACCAATTTTTTTATGTAATCAGTGATTGGCAAAAAAGAAACCGAGTAAGTAGTTGAGATATATGAGTTTTAATTAAGTGAAATTAATAAGTTCGAGAGTGATAAAAAATCATGCGTACACAAATGTTTTGTTAATTAAAAAAAACTGGGGACTGTGACTGAAGTGTCGGTTATCGCTACTAGTCAAATGACTAGTCAATTCCTAGTAGTCTTCTTGTAGGGTGTGCTTCTGGAGAAAGTAATAACGAATTACAACTTACTAATTTACAAATTATTTAGTTGCCGCGTTCTTGCCGAAATAATTACTGGCTTCAAATTTTGGGGCTGATTGTAGTTTATGTGTTTTTTGAGCATTAAGACATTGGGAGGTCAGTTAAGTGATTGAAGAAAAAAACAATTGAAGAAAATGATGAAAGAAGCATTTGTAAATATTTGTAACATTCCAACCCATATTATAACATGGGGCGGTTGGATTGAGGAGTCTATGGATCAAGTGAAAGAAGTCGCCATTTGCATAACGGGAAATCCTGGTTTGCCCGGGTTTTATACAGAATTTTGTGGAGAATTGTACAAGAGGCTACAGCAAAAGATGCCGGTGTGGGTAATAGGTAAAATGAAGCATTTTTTCAGCATGTACATACATACATTTGTAACAATTGTACATCTTTTTCTCCATACTACAGGACATTTGGGGCATGATGATCCACCAGAATCCAGTCTTAGAGAGGTACCACAGTTAAAAGGCAATGAAGAAATTTTCGATTTAGATGGCCAAATACGTCATAAAATTGAATTTATTGAAAAATACGTACCATCTGGTGTAAAAATACATTTTATGGGCCATTCCATTGGTGCCTGGATGGTTTTACAAATGTTGCAAAATGAGTCGGTTCGTAAACGTATTAAAAAGTGCTATTTTCTATTTCCCACTGTCGAACGAATGATTGAATCACCTAATGGATGGATATTTACCAAAATTGCCTTGCCTCTATATTCTGTGTTTGGTTTTCTGATTACATTGTTCAATAAGTTGCCGATACTGCTACGGGTATTGCTTATAAAAATTTACTTTTGGTTTGCTGCCATACCCGATTATTTTATAGGCACAGCTTTGAAATATTCTAAAGCATCGGTATGTGAAAAGGTAGTTTTCTTAGCTGAAGATGAAATGGCGAGGGTACGCGGACTACAGAAGGATATAATTAAAGAGAATTTGGGTTTACTGAAATTATTTTATGGCACAACTGATGGATGGGTTCCCCTTAAATATTACATACAAATTAAAGAAGAATTTCCAGACATTGATGCTGAAGTGGATACAATGAAGATCGATCATGCCTTCGTACTTCGCTTCGCTAAGCCCATGGGTACCATAGTTGGTAATATGATTATAGAAAATTCAGAACTCTTTAGCTTCAAGAAAACTCAATAATCAACTGTTGGATCCCGTTTTAAGTTTTTTGAATTACGAAATTCCTAATCGCTTGGGTGGTTCACACAATTGACAAAACAATTATTACCACTATTCTGAAGTACATAGTTTCAATAAGAAGAATCTATCTTGTTTTCGAACAAAATCAAGCCCTAAAATGAAAATTGAGCCAAAACAGTGCATTGATTTAGAAGTGGTCACGCGTATTAACTTTATTGACATGTAGGGAAATTGCATTTAAAAAAATAATAGAAAATAAAGTTGAATTGAAAATGATTATAGTGTTTTTTGTTCTTAAAAAATCTTGTAAAAAAAAACACCCACCAGCAACTAAATGAAAGTATGTCTACCATTTTAAACAAACACATATCGACCCTTTGCTGCTAGAGAATCAAGCGCAAAAAAAACTTGTTGTACAAAAAACTAGTTTAAAGATTTTAATTTATTAACAACTTAATGGCGAAATAATTAACATAGTTGAGTATAAAATATGTTTTTATGGAATTTTTATTCAATCAGACTAAATAAAAGAACGATATGACGACTAATTCTGTAATACATATGTATTAAGAAAAAATTTCGCATTTTTTGAGTTATGACTTCCCTGCAGCAATGACTCGAAATGTAAAACATATACTATATGTATCTATATTTAATATAATAAAAGAAAATTGCATATTTCAATATTAGAACACTTAAGCTTAATTACTTTCTGGTGTAGCAGAACGACTACGATCTGAGCCGGATTTTGAGTGTGAACGTGATCGAGAAACAGATTTTGAACGTGATCTTGAAGCAGACTTTGATCGGGATCTTGAACCAGATTTCGAACGTGATCTTGAACCAGATTTTGAACGTGATCTGGAGCGGCTAACGGATCTAGAACGACTACCCGATTTTGACTTCGAACGACTGCGAGAACGACTGACCGATCTGGAACGTGTTCCCGAGCGTGAGCGAGAACGAGATCTTGAAACGGATCTCGATTTTGAACCAGACTTCGAGCCATCTGAATCACTTCCTGAGACAATGCGCTTGCGCGCACGCTTAATACTACCAGCGCTAGCATCAGAAGCACTTCCGCTACCAGAACCACTGCCCGAACGGCTGATACTCCGTTTACGTTTAGGAGTTCTGCTGGCATCACTATCTGATTCACTGGTGGAAATTGTGGCTTTTGACACTATCTTCATTCGCTGTTTAGCGGAGAGTTTGTCCTCAACTTTCTTGCTTAGTTTTGATTTCTTCTTTTGTTTCTTATCCTTACCGCCATCACTGTCGCTATCGTAATTAGTAGCTTTACGTTTTCGTCCTCCCCCTTCCTTCCTTTTACGTTTCTTTTGCTTGGGTGGTCTTTCGCCACCTTCCATGGGAGCATCACTGCCCTCGGAATCTGTAATGATATCATCCTTACGGGGTCGTCCTCCGCCTGTACCAGGAGTAAGTTATAAACAAAAATATTAGTAATTGCTAATGCAAGACATAAAAATAAAAAGAAACCCACCTTTTTTGCGCTCTTTTTCTTGTGGCACCTCAAGGGTCATAATCAAATTCTTCGTCTTTTCCACATATTCCTGACGTTTTGCCAACATTTGTTCTCGCGAAGATTTTAACATTTCTTCACGACGTTTACGTTCTTCTTCTTGACGTAATTTAAAGGCCATACGTTCCTCTTCCTGTTTACGTTTAAGAGCCTTTTCTTCCTCATCAATGCGACGAGCTCTGGACACATGATATTGAGCTTGTGACAACAAATCTTGGCATTGATTGGCCTCCAAGCCAGCCACTTCAATGTTAAAACGAGTTTTATCGCCGTTTATTGAAAGATATTGAAAGTACCTGTCATATAAAACATTTATGTGCTTAGTGATAAGAAACATGCTTTAGAATCAATTCACGACTTACTTTTGAGCCAATTCTAATTCGTGTACAGCTTGTAAGACAATTTCCAAGGTGGATTTTTCATCCTTCAATATAGCCATAGCCAAACGCTGTAACACTACAGCAATATTAAACAATAGTACCTAAAATAAATATAAAAAATATTAGGAGTAAAAAATAATTTTTATTTTCAGTAAACATACCGTATCTTGTGGAGCTACTCTTCTAGCTTTTAATAACACCATTTTGGCTTCCTTTAAACGATTTGCTCTTAAATAAGCTCTGGCTAAATATTGCATTACATCAACATTATGATGCTTATAAAATTTTTTCATGCAATTCTCGTACATTTGTATGGCACTGATATATTGCTTTTGCTCTACGTAAACATGTGCAATATTTAACCATACATCACAAAAATCAGCAGTAGCTTCGCGTACTTGAGCAAATATGTCACGAGCTTCAATGACACATCCTTTATGAGCCAGAACAGCGCCAATGCCGTTCGTAGCCCAAATATTGCGTGGATCATTACGCAAAACTTGTTTGTAAATGGCTAAAGCTTTTTCCTGATGTTTTCTTTCTTTGTCTTTATCCTTTATAGGCTGATGTAAAGTTTGCAGTGAAAAATTACCCAAAGCAATCAAGGAATAAGCATCTTGAGATGTAACTGGATTCTTCAAAATAGTTTCAAAATTTTTCTGTCCCAATGCAAACTGCATTTTGGCCAAATGCAAATTACCCAATAATGACCTTAAAATAAGATGTATTTTTGTTAACAAAAAATAAATAAATATATATATAAATTTATTTCTCACCTGGCATCTGGATTGTCATTGTTTATATTTAAAGCATCTTTAAAGAAATCGGATGCCACAAAAATTAAACCTTTATCACGAGCCATGCAACCCAAACGCAAATAACAGTCAATGTAGTTGGGATGTTTCTTCAAAATATCTTTATACAACTTATCTGCCACATCAAAGCAACTCATGGCCTCATTTAGTCGTGCCAAATTATACGTCATAGTTACCGATATAGAGTCATAATACTGAGCATCATTTGGTGCTTCTGATTTAGCTCTTTCCAACGACTCCAGGAGACGTCCCTTAGCAACTTTTAAATTGCTCATTCGGTATTGTAAAGCTGCCACGTTATTAAGAATTTCCGCTGGTATTTCAACTTTTACTTTATCTGTCAAAATATTGGAAGCTGTCGCATAAGCACTCAGCGAAGCTTGCAAATCATTTTGTTCCAGAATTTGGGCCAATTCAATCCAAGCTTCAACGTCATCCGGAAATTGTTCGGTTACCTTTTTTAAATGTGCTTTAGCCATGTCACGCTTCGTTTGAGAATTCGAATTTGCATATAGCGAGCCAAGAATTTTCATGGTTTCATAATTTCCTGGCTGAATCTTCAATACTTTTTCGAAACATTGTGCGGCCTAGAAAAACAATTAGTATACATATGTATGTATGTATTTAGATTAAAATTTCAAATTTATAAGAAAATTCACTTAATTTGTATGCTTATAAAATCAATAGCAAGCAATTTGCTAAAAGCTAAAAAATGCAGTTTAAGCATTTAAGCTTTTTTAACGACGATTTTATTTACTTCAGACATATTGGTATACAATAGCAAAATTTAGTAATAACAATCCCCAGCCAAAAAGATGACTGATAATAAAGATTAAAAAAAGAGAGCACAAATTTTATGGATGCCAGCTAGTTCAAATAGATGTCCTCTAAAAAAAGAGGAAGTATGGTCACTTTAACTTCGAGCCATAACCGCTAAAAAAAGCTCAACCGAAATCAAAATCTGTTATTTGTGATCGTAAATAATCGATTTTCGTAAAAAAAAGAGGTCCAAAAAATGTATCGGTTAAGCTTTTATGGCTCGATATATAAAAGCGTTGTGTGTGTTTGTGGGTAACGCATGATCTCCGAAACTATAAGAGATGTCGAGATGAAATTTTCATCTTAGGTTCGGGTGAGTTCACGTTATGTTTTTGACCCAAAAAGTTACCAATCACACACATCAAAAATGCACTCATTTTTTATGACTTTTGTATGTATAAAAGAAACTAGCCCAACGAAAATGAAACATTTGAAGGTAACGCCGATAACACAACGGCAACGTTTGTCATTTCCGTTAGATTTCGCTGTGTGGCATTGCATTCCATATAAAAAACATAATGGGAACGGCGTTGCACACATTTCAAAAATGACAACACAAGAAATGTATGTAATACTATTGAAACAAGTTAATTTACAAAACTTTTAATACAACGAATAGACATAGAAAAAGGACAAGTCTATGTTAAAATAATTTTAAATTGTCTGCATTTTCACAAATTCAGCTTTATGAATAACAAAAATTTAGGCTAATAGAAATCACAACAAATCAGAGTTTTCTGTAGTTTTTTTTATTATAAATTTATGTCGAATTATTTTTTTCATTTGGATAAAAAGACCTGGCAATTTGTATGTCATTAAACTTTAAATCTTCAAAACCTGGAAACATATAATACAACAATAACAGGGTGAAATTTAATAAATCTATGTACATATGCAAGACGAAATCATACTAGATGGTCGCAAGGGATCAGGTGACTATTTTCACCCCTTGTAATTTGAATATACGTTGAATGTCAACACACATTTTTCAGTACATTTTTTTGACATTTAAAGTATAAATTTCTCAAAGCGAATTTAGCTGAGTATACCTTATATGAAATTGCCTTGATACATATCGACGGGTGGTTCCTATTTTCCGCACAGATATTAAGATATTGAACTCCTTCGAAATGGCTTGGCCGATTTCTTACCCAGAGAATTACGTTCTTTTGGTTTTACGTTGGCATCTTTTAAGAGAAAACTTTCCCAATACCTTCATTAATGTGCTTTACCACGGATTGATTGGGTTTTTGTTATAATTATACTATACTTATTGGAGCCGTTGAAATGTTTTACCATTGTATATATTTTATTTTATTAATATATAACCACTCATTTTATACTGAATTTAAGAATAAAATGAAATTTTGAGTATTCGGTAGGTTTGAGAATAATCTAATCTCTTTTTCATAACCCTAAGTGGGTTATGCCACGCCAATACTAACGAAATATCTTATATCTTGAAAACTCGAAATATTGGTAGAATAGGACCCGGGGGAAGGGGCACCCCAATACAAAGTAATTATAAAAATCGTATATCTTGAAAGCTGTAATAGCAAGTCTTCAAATTTGGTATGAGTTAATTTGAAAACAATATAAGTATAAATTTTAATAAATTTAAAATAAATAAAGTTTTCTGTTGTTTAAAAATAGGTTCTTTATAATACTATAATGATTTACTGTATTTGAATTAATGCTTCGCTCAAATGTGGAAAGTTCGTTTGAAAATTTACATTGAAAAAAATATTATTTTTTGTTTGTTTTTTATATACATTTTAAAGCTACCGCATTCTTTGGACATTTGAACAGGCTTTAAATGTTTTAAAATCGTTCTTATTTCTACTTACATTTTCGGTATCTCCTCTGTAAATATACATCTGACCTAGTCCATAATGAGGTAATACAAAATTAGCTGGTGCTATTTGTGTGGACTGATAATAGTACTGAAAAGCTTGGTCGTAGTCACACTGTGCATGGAAACTTCTTGCTAATTGATAACAGCTCTCGGCACGCATAGCTTCATTTTCGGTATTGTGGAAGGCATGCAAAGCCAAATGTTGAACTTTTTGGTAATCTTTTTTGAAAAAGAAATGATTGGCCAAGTGGTTTAATACCATGGGACTGGTAGAGTCAATAGTGTACGCTTTAGACAACATCTGAACACCCATTTTATTTGATTCTGGCTCATGAAGATTCAACTTTAAAATAGCCAAACCTATGAGCGCACCCACACAATTGGGATCTAGTTCCAAAGCACGTTGGAAAGCCAATTTCGCCTTTTCTTGGTTGTTCATTTTTAGAAAACAATGACCCATACCCATACGCACATTAGCTGGACAATTAGGATTGGTTCTCAAAGCCTTTTTATAAAAAGCCAAAGCGGCGCGATAATCCTTTTTGTTGAAAGCAATGCATGCCTTGCCAAGTAGAGATGGAATATTAGAGGGTGATTGATTTAATACGAAGTTGAATTGAGCATCAGCTTGTTCCATTTTATCACCTTCCAACAGGCAAAAGTAGGCCCTTCCCAACAAATGATTCTGATCATACATGATAATTTTATCAGCAGTGGTATACAGGTTGGTGGCCTTCATGAATAACTCCCTTTTCTTGTCTTTAGATTTTTCCCGATTTGCCTCCTGTACATAATGAGCGGCCAACATGTCGAAACATCGCATTTGATCTTTTTCATAATCCCTATAATCTTTGTTACCATCCAACTTGGCGGTCTCCAACAAACGTATAAAATCATCGGTTTTATTTTGTTTATAATAAGCAAGCTAAAATTGCAAATCAGTCAAGGACATAAATATCAAACCAAAGATGTGCCAATCAATACGTACCGCTACATTAACCCAGGTATTTAATTGCGATCGTTCTTGTCGCAAGATGCTCAAAACTTCCTGGCATTCTGGTAGCTGATCAGGATGAACCTCTATCACCTTAAAGGAAATAAAAGGTTTTCATTTGTTTTTAATGTTAAATTTTTGTAACTTACCTCATCTGTGTCACGGAGTGGTATCTCTATGGAAGCCGACATCCTGTAAAGTTGTTAATTTATTTTTATAAAACTGCACGAGAATTCCTGAAAATTCAGCAAAAAGAAAACAACTGGAATAACACTATTTTTTGACAGCTGGCTTAGAATAGTTGCTGAAAAAAGTAGTATACATATTTTATAATTTTGCATATTTAGAGATGCCACAAAACAAAGTCAGGAAATTGACGGTATTGTATTACCAGCCCCCTACACGAGAAATTTTATTTTAATAAAAGCAATAATCCGCCGTCTAGACTGGCAATAATAGTAACCTCAAACCGTCAATGATCAATCTTGTTTCGTATAACAAGGCTCAGAACAACACATATGCAGATATCAAGACATCATTGTTTTATAAAGGGCTTCAATACTATATAATGAAATCCCGAATAGTATCAAAACTGCAAATAATATTAATATATTTAAGAGAAAATGTGTGAATTTAATCAGAAATAATGATCGATTTTGTTAATAATGTATAATAAATTTTATAATCAAATAGTTGAAATTTAAAAAAAAAGTTGTTTATATACTAGTAAATAATAATAATAATGTTTCTGGAGGTGGCGAAAAGATATATATTGTTACGTTTTTATTGAGTGTAGTTCGATATTGCAAATAATATTAAAGTCACACTTACAAAATTTTAATATTTATTTACTCAATACTCTTGTTAAGAGCTTTTGCACAACAACCGTCCTTATTAACAAAATTAATATTAATATCATCACGACGTTCATCACTTCTTTGTTATTAACCCCTGTCTAGAATGGCAATAAATTCGTTAACATATATTGCAGCAAATGTCAAAATATTGATATTGCCAATGGAGACAGCTCATTGCCGGTGCTGGCAATAATTGCGGCAATAATTGTCAACAATTATTGCGAAAATGAAACGTCAAACTCGGTGTTAAGACTCAGTTAGCCGACTGTAACGCAATGTAACTGTAATGTAGGAAACAGCTGATCGATATTTTTATATGAAAATTAAGTTACGTTACATTACATCTTTATAACCATTTTCATTAATTTTCACATAACAATATCGATCAGCTGTTTCCAACCGTTGCAGTTACATTACATTACAGTCGGCTAACTAAGCCTTTAATTTATGTTCGACTTTTCTGTATTGCGTCTGACATTTAGATAATATTAGTGAAATTAAGATAATATACATATATGTATATTTAAAAAGTCAAATAGTCTAGTAGAAACGTGTGTAGTGAAATAATTTGTGTTGTTATAAGTTTATAAAAATAAAAATTTGTTGGATTAACCAGATATTTAAAAGTGAATTATATTTTTGTTCTGCATCTTCCTTGTTGACTTTTTCCATATTGTGGCTACGATTTCCCATAGCCTTGACATAAGTAAAGCAATCAGCAATATTGTTCCGTTATTCTGTCGGCGTTGTTGCTTTATTGCCAACATATTTATTGCCAGTCTAGAAGGGGGTAAGGCAAGACTGCCTTGAAGGTGTTAATTACAAGCGCTCATGGTAAAATTATACAAGGTACTTGCACGACTACAACAAAATTACAGCACCAAAAAACACACGCATTTTGTTGGTAGAAACAAACGGATAATTGTCAGAAACAGATGGCTTTTGTTTTTAAAAACAGCAATCACAGGGTAACTAAAGCACAATTGCAGACGCGGCATTTATGCATGATTATAGTCATTCAGTGCTGCCAATATGTGTGTAATACACAGTGTGTAATTTGTACTCTCATGTGTGGGCCATGTAATGAAATTCATGTATAATCTATGTGTAATTATACTTTTTATTCTATTTTATTTATTTTGGTTTTAATTTTAACTCACACAAAAGATGTATAGTGCAATTTTCTTCAATGTGTAATTGGAGACACAGCCATGTGCAAATTCATTGGCAACACTGTAATCATTTCATTCACACACATACACTAATATTTTTGCAGCTTGTAAACAAAGTTTGGCAACTTTTTGCATTGTATACATTAACAGGCTAAGCTTGTGCATGTACCTTGTGTAATTTTACCATGACAAGCGCTTATGGCCAAACCAAGGCATATCAAACAGGTACACGCATCAGACATATTGCTCATCCGCTGATTTTTTGTTTACACGTTTATAACGAAGAATTCATTTGACAATTACTTTTAAGCCTTGTTTGATGCATACAATTTTTTGATAATTACTTTGTAAAACTATGTGAGAAGCACAGAGTTGGACCTAATGCGTGTATTTTGAATCTACAAAGTCGTAATACTTTGTATTACCATGTAAAGACACCTTAAGCTTCACAACACGTTTCAAAACATACTTGCGCTTGACATCTGTAGCAAGGGCAAAACTCATAATGTAAACTCTCTCCGCATGAAAGAGCCTTGTTTAGAGCATATTTATAGTTTTGCGGTGTGGCAGCATTGTTGTCATTAGCATTTTATCGGCTTTGTTGTAATCGAAATTCCTACAACACATACACAAATAATTGTTTGGTTTTGGCGAAACACATTTTCGGCAATAAAAGAAAATATTCATTTTGTTTTAGTTTAACACAAAGATAAAATGTGGTTTATTACTCATGCTACTAGTGGTAATAGGAAAAATTCTTATACGTGTCTAAACATGTCTAATACTTTCCAAAATTTTCAGGAGAATCGGTATGTTTTTTGCCGGAAAAACTAAAGTACTCTGTTGGACGTTTGGGTGCTGATGTTGAATTGCATGATGACATTTGTGTAAGCCGCGCTCATGCAGCTTTTCACTTGGTTGCAAGTGATGAGAACTTTAAACTAGAATTGGAGGACTTAGGATCTAAATACGGAACTTTTATAAACAAAAACATCGAGAGCAATACCGCTATTGAGAAGGGGCGTAAGGTATCTCTGAAAAACAACGATTTGATACGTTTTGGGCGATTACAAAATGTATGGAGAGTTCAGTTTATGATTATCCAGACAGTCTCATCGGCCTTAAATAGGGAAGACAATTTGCGACTAAGAACTTATATAGAATCCTTAGGAGGTCGGATACTTGATCAATGGTCTGTAAACTGCACGCATTTGACCATGAAAGACCCTTCGATTACAATGAAGTTATTAAATGCACTTATCGAACAAAAGCAGGTTGTAACTCTCAACTATTGGAGAGATCTACTAAGTGCAGTCAATAATATTAAAACTCATCTACCTAAACCGGAATCATACAGACCCGATTTTGGAGACAATAGCATTGATTTTAGTTGTAAACCCAAGAGGCGATCTCTTTTTAAAGGCATCACGTTTGTTTTCTTAAACCGTAAACATTTTGATATGTATAGTCCGATAATAAAGTTGGCTGGTGGTGCTTGCAAAGATCTTAATACCGGCGTACAGAAAACATTTTTAGTGAAGGATAAAGTTGTAGTTATACAATATACACCTTCAACACAGACACAAAGCTCAGAGACAATAGGAACCATTGCAGGTAAGTAATTTTTTTATCTAAAATTTTATCAATAATTTAACACCTGTAATATTGAGAGCACTTTTATTACATTTAAGAAAAAGAAAGTAACTTGAACTAACATTTGTATTCAATTATAATTAGAACTACCAGCTTCCCGCGACTTCGTTCGCATACAAAAATAATCTTAAATTGACGTATAAAGTTTATACGAAGTTTAGCTAAAACAGAAAAAGTACCAAAAGTACAAATTCTTACCATTCTTACCCCTTAAAAAGTACCATATATTTCAATTTGGACCAAACGTAGTGTGAATTCACACGATGAAATTTATGACGTCTATTTTTCTTAATTCCCTTTTGAAGTTGCTACCAAAAATTCATTGCATTCATACGATGTTTTTTTTTTTGCACGTCTATTTTACTTCTCTCCAGCAATATAGTCAATAAGCTAGAAGAGTGACAATAATAAATAGCAATAAAACGTAACAACAATAACAGTTTAAAGAGAAATATGAAAAAAACCATGGAAAACAGAAACCGATTTATATTTTCTATCCCTCTTCTCCACACCGTTCACTATCAAACCAAAAATGAGGTCGAAAAATAGACTTCATAAAAGTGTTCGAGTGAATTCTTTTCACATTTATAATTAGTACGATTATTTGTCAGTAATGGGTTAATTCATGTCAAAAATCCTGAAATTTTTTTCTCAAGAATTTTTTCTATTGCCCAAAATATACACTTGATTGGTTTTTAGAATTTTTAAGAATAATACAGGCTCATAACAAGTCTGTGCCGATTTTGATTAAAATCTCTTCAGCGGTTCTTCCGTTATAAATATCCAAACATACAAACTTTCTACTACGCAGGCAGGAACTCCATAGGAAGGAACTGGGGTCTGCAACATAAGATTGTAAACTGGATCTACACATCGGTTGTCAAGCTGGTTATTTCCTATGGTTGTGTGGTATGGTGGGAGGCATTGAGGAAGAAAAGTCACAGGAAATTACTAGCTAAGGTTCAGAGATGTGCCTCGATGGGTATCACAGGTGCTCAGAGGAGCACACCTCAGGCTGCCTTGGACGTCATTCTTCATCTACTTCCTATAGAGGATTATGTGGTGGGAACGGCGACTGGAAGTCTCCTTAGACTCGTAGAAACAGGTTTGGTGAGGACAGGAATAACAGGTCACAAATCAATCTTAAATGAGATCAGTTTTAGTGATCAGGGATCCGTTACACTTGGGTTTACGGACTATAAGGTCGCTGAAATCGACTTTAGTAAAACACCCTCAATGGTAATTCCGGATAGGGACTATTGGGTCAAATCCGATAAGCTATATGAGGGAAGTGCAGTCTTTACAGACGGATCAAAAATTGGGGAAGGCACAGGGGCTGGTGTCTATATCTTGGGAACGGACATTCGTAGTTCTTTCAGACTGCCGAATTAATGCAGCGTTTTCCAGGCTGAGATCTTGGCGATTCTCAGGGCCACGGAGCTGGTGACCAGGAGGGTAATTATGTAATTCGATTCGAAAAGAAAACTGTTCGAATTTGTATGTTATTAACATTACAATTCGAAAACATTTCCGTTCGATTCGGATTACATAATAACCCCCCAGGAATGTAGCTGAAGGTGAGAAGGTAACCTTCTACGTCGACAGCCAAGCAGCACTAAAAGCTTTGAAGGGACACATTGTCAAATCGAAACTTGTTAGTGACTGTAGGAGAGCCCTCAACTTGCTTATGGATAAATGTAGTGTCATACTATGTTGGGTTCCTGGCCATAGCAGTGTTGAGGGAAATGAAACTGCCGATGAGCTGGCAAAAATAGGGTCGGCATTAGATGAAGGAATGATAGAAAGGTCGGTGAAATTACAGATAGGTCATTACTATAGAGAACCTAGTAACTGGATAGAAAGCGGGACCAATAGTTCATGGCGAAGTAGGGAGGATTGTAGAGTCTCACGGGGCTTGTGGCCAAAACTTGACTCAGGAACTGCTACTGGACATGAATAGGAAGGCGATGCGAATTGTGATAGGCGTGTTGACAGGTCACTGCTCGGTCAGAGCAAGAACCAGCATTTGGAAAACTGGCACTCCAGATTTTTGTAAGATGTGCGGGGATGAAGAAGAACCAGAAACCATTGAACATGTTATCTCTCACTGCCCGAAGCTGCAACGTCATAGGCTTAGATGGCTGAGCAGACGTTCCCATGAAAGCATTACTGATATCGGGAAGTGTAATCTAGAGGACATCAGGGGCTTCATCATGGGAATTCGGTGGCTCAAGGACGGGTAATAGGGTCACTTCTGGCTATAAAAGGGGGGTAAATATTACTGTTTGGGCAACAGAAGGGAATCACAATTGACCCAATTGGGTCTCCGAGTGGAGGTGCGGTATAGCACCACTGTTCCTAACCTAACCTAACCTACAGACTTTCAGATTAATAGTAGGATAAGTAGGATGTACTCGATTTAGGTTTAAATTTATTGACCTACATTTTAACCATACTTTATCAAATATGCAATTCAAATAAACACAATGGCAGCCGAAAAACGTATTTTCGAAGGAAAAAACACTATTCTTTTTAGCAAACGTTCAAAATGGGGATTTGTAAAAAGAAATTAATACATAAACTTCAAAACGGTTGTATAATTGAATACCCATAAAAAAGTGTCCATAATTCGCAATAAAAAATAATTCAGGGCCTTCGTGCATGCAACATGATTTTTAAAATTGATTTTATACATATGTTTATTTTGCTGTCAGATATTATTGCTTTACCTACTAAGTATATTTTGATTAAATTATTGTCCAATGAGGATCAGTAAAGTATTTTGATTTGGTTGCTTTTAACCGATAGCTGCACTAAACTCTCGATTTGTGTTCAATTAATTTATTTATTATAACATAAATTTTTTTTTTGCAATATTTAGAATTTTTGGAATCTAACTCCAAGCGCATCATACCAGAATATGAAATTGGTTTAGCAATTTTACATTCTTCGATAGATAAATATTGCAATCCTTGCTATAAGTTGTCTCAAACAATGCCTTTAACTGTTCCCAATGATCCAGCAAATGATTCTCAAACTAATTCGACGAGTGAGCAAAATACTTCCAACTTAAATTCTGAATCAATGGGCTTAGTTATATCTGAAACAAATGACATTTTGGAAACAAACACTTCTAACACTAGTTTGAATTCCCAAAATGCTTCTCCTAATATATCCATTGGCGAAAAGCCAATGGATAATCCAAGGAAGCGTAAAGTAATGGGAATGGATTTGAATGAAAGCGATGACCAAGATTTGTTTCAGTTTCAATCAAAAAAATCATGTAACAGAAATGATAACGAAAACAGAAATGATAATGAAAACAGAAATGTTAACGTCAACAAGACCTCAAATACCAATGTATTTTTACAAAAAACTCAAAACAAAAGTATCGTCAACAACAATGAAGATCAGCCCACAACCAGCAAAGAAACGCGTAAGAGGCCTATGATACCAGTTTTAAATGAAGATGATGAAGGAAATGAGGATGATCTTTTCAGTTTCGGAGATACACAAAAAGCAAAGAAAGCTCGTAAACAAACTGATGAAGATGGAAGAGAAGAGGGAGATGATTTGTTTAGCTTCAAACAAAGGGATTCATCTACAATTAGAACCATTGAAGTGGATGAAGACAGTAACGATGTGGAACCCACACAAAAAATTATTGTTGTCGTGAAGAAGCCACCCGTACAAATGCCTAAACCTAAAATTTTACCACATAAAGTGTCGGCTATTGATTGGATATCAAGTTCTTTTGGTAAAATTAATATTAAAAAAGAAAAATCTGCGTTGGGAAAAAATGAAAATGAAGCCGATAATGTTGTTAAACCCGAATCAGAAATCAAAACTGATCCCGATGCTGAATTTACTATAACTGAAGATCATCGCCAATGGTTGGAATCGTTAAAAGATGCAATCGAAATACAACAAGTATCTCTTAATAACACTTTAAGATATGCTGATAAATCCCATTACAAATTCAAAAATCGCTCAAATCAAGTAGAAAATTTAAATGGTACTCTACCAAACTTCAAACGATTTGTTAAGGTAAGTACAAACTGATTAATTTATTTCAAAATTTGAACATTTGAGCTAATTATTTTTATTTCTTTGTAGAAATATCATGCTCCTTCGGAAAATAACACAGCATCCATAAAACTACATTTACGTTGAAATTGTTTTGACGTTTTATTATTATATTCATATGAAGCGTATGAAAACCATCTTAAAAATTGCGTTTTACTTAATAAAAATTCAAAAAGTATAAAAGAATCTTGTGCACGGAGTAATATTTTTATTTGATATTGTTTTTAAACACCTGCGTGAATATACCTAGTTTAAGTCAATAAGTAAAAATATTTTATGAAATGTACACAGTTGCTTTAATGCAAAGTTGAATAAATTTTTTAAGCTGAAATATATTGTATTCAAAATACATAATACGGGTGTGGAATTATTCGATACACAAATGATATCTGAAATATTTGTATAGCCTTTCTCACAAACCTTTAAACGATGAAATTTGTTAATATTTTGTTTGTATTTGTTTGAACTATTCAGATATAAGATGAAAAACGAGTTGAAAACGATAAAAGGTGTGATGTCTTTTTGCAATGGTCCTTTTGTCAACTATACTGGGCCTTATTGTGGTTGACGTATTTCAACTTCGCCTACGACATTTTGGTCAGATCACAAATGTTGCGGTGTTGTTAAATCTATTACAAAAACATCGTGATCAAAGTCAAAATACGCCAACCACGATTAGGGGATTGACTTAAAATGATTCTAAAAATTTAACGGAATTCATTACAAGTTTTCATAATGGTTGATTTCAAATCGTTTTGAAAACGATCGCTTTCCATCACATCCTGATTATGAATTTTTAATTTCAGAAATAATCCCCCTGATCGCGATTGGCGTATTTCGACTACGACATTTTTTAATATGGTGACCAAGAACACCGCAACCACAAATTATAATACCAGAGCTGAAAAAAGTGACTTATTGAAAAAACTAAAATCAGTTTCTATTTTCGAACAAAAGAGACGAATGTAGTGTACTTGTCATATATTTGGTCTAATTATTAAATTTCAAAGATTTTGTACTGGACTAAATAACATTGCAACATTTTTTCTTTAATCTAGTACAAAATCGTCGTAGTTGAAGTCGACATACGGCACTCGTAATTAGACCCAATATGTATGTTAGTTCAATTAATGGGGTTTAGCTGCTCCTCTTAAAAATAAATAAAAATTATCTTATCCGATAGAAAATTTATAAATTAAATAAAATATTGGCCCGTGACCCATATTTATTATAGTTATGGGCCTTCAAATCTTTTATATAAAACTGATTCTACATTTCATTTCTGTATGTAATGGATCAATATTGGTATCAATTAAGAGCTGTGCAGAGAATCTTTAATAAGCAACGGCGTTTCATGGTATAGAAAAAATGTCAGTAACTCCGTAAAGTTAATTTTTTTTTTATTTTTGCACTTTTATTTCTGTTTTATTATTTGATAACAAAAATTTAAAATTTAAAAACCCCCTGATATATCTAGAAAAGATGTGATATCTTCTAAACGGCTGGGCCGATTTTCTTAAAACATAGCTAAGAACCCTCTCGATCAAGGCACCTTTCAAACAGAAAAACCTAAAACAAAATCCGTCCAGCCGTTTTTTCTGTACGTGGACACGGACAGACATACAAGATACACAGCCACACACTACAAACTTAACACTCATTTTTGGTCGGGGGTTAAAAATACATACGAGTATAGATACATATATATTCTACAAAATTTTCAAACTTAGAAATTTATGAAATATATTAACAGCTTTTTTTGTTTCACCGTTTTGTACTTTTCGTTCAAACAATTTTGTGGCACCGGCCCATTCGTGGCCAAGGATTTTCGCAGTTATAGAACCTTTTAAATTTTTACTTCTCGACTTGCCTTCAATTAATATAAATCGCTTTATTTCTTCAACAGAGTTTAATTTGCCAATTTCAAATGTTTGCATCGGTTTGGAAGAACGTTCAACTTGGGTACCCGTATCAGTTTTTTTTAATTTTTGGGCTTTTACAGTTGCTAACTTTTCCTCTTGTTGCAGTAAGGCTTCAACGGATAGATCTTCAACAGGTAGGGTTTCCCTTTTTTGAGAAGTCAATTGTATCATTTCTAATTTAGCGGGAAATTCAAATTGTGTTTCTTTCAAAAATTTAGATTTCGAATTTACTGGAAATTTAAGACGATATGACAATGAGCTATTGTATAAGTCTGCTGCAACATTTAATAGTTTTATACTCAGGCTATGAATTTTTGCCAATACAGCCAGCAACAAAGTGCTTATTTCAAAAAAGAAGTACAAACGTATTTGGCAGGTAAAATACTCCGCTCCAGATTCACAGCAATTGCAAATGCGTCGATACAACTCGTAGACTGCTATTAGTCTTATTAGTAAAAACTCAAAACTTTCCCTGGTGGGCATGTGTATGCTTGTACCTTCCTCATAGTCCACGTCGGGCAACGTGTTTCTAAAAATGTTCAAATCACGCTTAAAATCAACTCGTAGTAGACGGCACAAAGCTGAGTTCACTTTGCAAATGTCTTTAAAGCCTTTCATTTTGTTAAAGGAATTTTTTCGTCTCGCCATTAATCTGGAAAGCAATGCTGCCGTCTCATTGAATTCCTGTTCATATTGACCGAATTTGCTGAAGTATTTGTCGATAGCCGCATGTAATTTTAGAGCTAATTGAAGACATGATTATATGACAAATATTTTTATTATAGAAGCACTTACCAAAGTTACCGTGCTTTGCGGGTAACGTAACAAATGGTGGCTTTTTTAAATCAAAATCATTCCAAATTTTCTCCATGAATAAAGTTAGTATGGTCTGTGGAAAAGTAAATAAAAAACATATGCTTAAAAACAGTCATTGTGATGTGCAACGTATTATTTTTCGTTTACGTAATTGATCGATAATTTAGTGATGACAGTTTCAACACTTTTTCAATTTACAATTCATGTAAATATTTGGAGTTGATTTTACTAGCTAAAATATATATGTTGGATATATAGCTCAAAATATGAAGGCAGCCAACCAAGGCAAATTCATATAAAATATACTTAGCTCAATCGAAACGATAATAATATGTATAACAATCATGTTCAGACCTTTCACTATTTTTACTATAAATTTAATTCCTTATGAAGCACCCTGTTACAAGAAAATATCGTTACGTAAGAAATGACATTTGCTTACATTGAACTTGTCTTATTGGAGAGAAAGAAATTATGTTTCTGCGAGAGTCTCTCACTTGAATCTCAATTTCCTTCAGCGTTACCATTGAAAATTTTCAAAAATTGGTACAAAAAGGGGATTTCCAAAATAAGTGGCACAAAACGGGGATTTCTAAGAAAAAAAGAGACAACTTCAAAATCAAGAAAAATTAAAAGAACAAGCATATTTATTGAGTAATTTTTATATAAAAAAATTAAACAAACAATAAAAACAATTTCTCATGTATATATAACAAGTAAAAAAACATTAGTTTTATGAGAACTGATATAAAGCGTGTTTAGAGTGTCACAACTTTGAGTTTTTTTGAGTAAATCAATTATAGCGCCCGCTGTGTAGCATGTGGCTCCGTCCTGTTGGAAACACATATCAGCAAGATTAATGCTACGTAATTGAGGTACGAAAAAATTTCGAATCATGTTCCTATACCATTCAGCATTGACAGTAATATTCTGACCATCATCGTTTTTGAAGACATAAAGGGATGTAATGGTGTTTCGACAAAAGCTTGTGAATTCTCCTCACTCCAAATGCGACAATTCTGCTTATTTACGTACCCATTCAACCAGAAATGGGCTTCATCGGAAAATAAAATTTTTAATGGAAATTTAGAATCAATATCAATTTGTGCTTCATGCGTTGCTCTGGTGCAAGTCGATTCATAATGAAATTTCAAAGCAAACTAAACAAAAAGCTACTATCAGCTGTTATATGGGTCCTCAAATAAAGCAGTGATGCCAACTCAAAGTTGTGACACTCTAAAAAGAGCACCCCTTACTACGTTTATATGCACGTATTATTTGCAAGTAAAAGTTCTAACTTATTAACACACGATAACAATTACTGATTACTGGGGACGAGATATATGTATAAAGAAAAATAAATTTTTAGTTTTATAATTGCGTATTTGACGACTGTGAATATATGTATTTCTATATTACCGGCCGTTTAAACAGCTAGTTGAGTATTTGAAAATAAATTTTTTACTTGAAAATAAGACCAGTATAAATGTAGTATAGATGGCTACTAAATAGAAAAAAATCTTAAGATCTATGATAATAATAAAACAGTGATCCAATTGCTGCATTTGATATCGACCGAAATTCTAATAGAAAATAAATAGAAATTTCGTTCGACATCGACTGCTATAGTATAATTAAAAAAAATTTACATAACCATTTAAAAGTTTGATAACAATTTGAAAATTCGATTCTGAAGAGACACTTTACCTAAAATCCATGTTAATATAACTATTACAATTCGGTATCTTCTTCGAAAGTATTTTTATTAAATTAATTTATATTTTACTGGCAAAGGGAAATTTTAAAGAAATTTAAATTTGTGTAAATTTTTTTTAAATTATTATAGATAAACTAGCCGATACCGAGGGAATGCGACTTCAACTATATTCATGAATGTAATTAGTTCAATTGTTTCGTCTCGTATTAAATATGGTACAATCTCACAGTTACTGAACCAATTGGATAGTTTTGAGGCTACGAAAAATATTAAAATTTTTATGGCCAGAAATCAGATTGATATTTTGGATCCTGCTCTTTTGCGTCGTATTGATCGTTAAGTTGAATTCCCACCACCAAACGAGGAAGTTCATTTGGATATTCTTAAAATTAATTCGTGTAAAATGAACTTAACTCATGGTGTTAATTTGCGTAAAATATCTGAACTAATGCCATGATCTTCAGGTGCTGAGGTAAAGGGTGTATGTACAGAAGCCGGCATGTATGCACTATGTGAGAGGCTTGTTCATGTTACACAGGAAGATTTTGAAATGGACGTGGCTAAAGTTATGAAGAAGGGTTCCAAAAAGAATATGTCTATTAAAAAGTTTTGGAAATGATTATTATGATTATTAATTTTTTTATAAATCCGGAGACATTTGTTTCCTCTGAATATATTTATGTGCCTTCCTAAATATGGAATACATATTACAATATTTATAATAAATTAATAATAAATTATTAACAAATGCAAAAATTCTTTAGTCATTAGTTGATATCGCGAAGATAGCTAAAATCCATGACAATTATTAAATTATAAATAGTTAATTTATCTAAAATCCATGATAACTTGCCGCATTAAATATATGTCTAAATTTACTTAGCTATTTAGATAATTCACAGAAAACAAAAATATGAATTTACCTAGTGGTTAAGGAGTTTTAAGTAAAATTTTAATTGATCTTTTGAACACAGAAATCAACTAAAATTTTTGTTAAATTACCTAAAAAAATTTGTAAATGCCATTCTACCCTTTCACTTAGTTAAAATTATACCATGTTTTATGTTTTTTTGTAAGTTTTATTTTATAAAGATGAAGAAATAATGTGTAACTCGCTGACTTTGCAGCTGCTGCATCTGGATATATTTTTGCGTTTAATTAGGCAAATTTGTCCATTGACTTAAACTTCCTCCTAAAACCGGTATTTTTTGTGGTAAAAACTCGGATATTCTTACATCATTTGTTTTTAGCATGACGTTTCAAATGATTTATTTGGCAGATGATAAACTGATTGCAGAAAATACAAATGTTTTTTTTTTGTATTATTTGTTTTTCATACAATATTATTTCCTTTGTCATAAAGATTTTTAACTTTTAAAATTATGCACTTTTATCAAATTTGGCTTTCACAATTGCTGGGGAAAATACAGTTACAATTACCTACATATGTATAGGGTTGCCATTTCGATTTTGAGAAAAAGAGGACGACAACCACAAAATACGTGGACATTTGGACCAAAAAAGAGTACAATATTTTTATAAATAAATAAATTTATAAAAACACGTTCGGAAATCAAAATAAGTGATGCCATTTGAAATAACATTGACGTTGACTGTGCTTCCAACAATGCAAAAGTTTCAATTTAATACTAATTTTTTTTAATGAAATTAGTTGCATTAAATTTGTTTTGTTGGTAAGAGGTATAGATAATCAAAAGAGATTATATATACTATATATATTTCATAAATCTATTTGAACAAGCGCTGCGGTAGTTTATGTATATGATGCCATAGCGCCAGAAAATAAGCGGATGAGTATCTGTAGATATACTAGAATTTCTCCATGTCTTCTTTAGAAAAATTACACCTTAGTCTTGACAAGGGCTCAAATTCTACTTTTTGTGTCCTTAACAGAACTTCCTTGTGTTGTTATATAAAACTCCTCGCAAAAAAATAAGCATTAAAAATAATTAAGCAGCTTCAAAAACATAAGTGTAAACAGTAGGAAAACTCAGGACAATTGGTAAAAAAGAAGTAGGACCACCCTGGATGCCATTAAAAAGAGGACAGTGTCCGGGGAAAAGAGGACGGATGGCAACCATACATATGTATGAGTATATCGTCGGCTTAAAGGCTCAGTTAGCGGACTGTAATGCAATGTAACTGTAATGTAAGAAACAGCTGATCGATATTTTTATATGAAAAGTAGGTTACGTTACATTACATCTCTATAATATATTTCCATTACTTTTCACATAACAATATCGATCAGCTGTTTTCTACCGTTGCAGTTACATTACATTACAGTCGGCTAACTAAGCCTTTAGAGTGTAAACCTGCTAACTCACTTCCAGCAAATTTTACAGTAGAGACAAAATACTGTTAACGGTTTATATACAAACGTTAACGGTTTCAAATTAGCCTAATACATTAAGTTTCTTCGACATATAAAGCTTCAAATTAAAATAAATATTTAAGCAAATCAATGAGGCGTCTCTTTCTCTTTCAAATGGCATTAAAATGTCATATGCTATATAAAGTGGATTTAGCAGGTTTACACTCTAAGCCGACGATATGTAAATATGTAATTTCATATTTAAAAATCTTACACAAATGAAAAGATTCATACCAAGGCCACCCAAAGAGTTTTAACACCATGTACTTCCACAGAAAATAGTATTTCAACTATTTAAATTTAAAAAAAAATTTTTTTTTGCATGTTTTTATATGAAGTTTGACACAGACTCCTAGTTATGAACTTAATAATTAAGTACGTAATTAGCTAATTTTTATTTAAAATTAAGTTTTAATTAAATACGATTTAATTTTTTCTGTGGTTAATTAACCCTGCGTTTAGACAGCATATGGCAAGGCAGTCGAAAAAGGGGCAAAGTGCGACTTTAGTTGCACAACGGTAACGCTGATTTCATTAATTCATTTTTCTGGATGTACAAAAAGTTATCAGGCAGTTGGTGTTCATTTCGCAAAGTGATTTAGTTATTTGGTGGAAAGCTGTGAACGTTAGATAATCGTAGTCTTTCTTTCCTATTGTTTATTGTTTTTAACAAAAACGAAATAAATACATGTATTTATAAAATAATGGCTCTTAAAAGTACAAATATTTTCTTTCTGCGTGCGATGTCAAAGGCCTTTTGTAGGCCGGAAGGATGGAAGGAAATGAACAAACAACCTGTACGCAATTTTACAGTGGCCTTGACACTGAAACAAGAGTAAGAGTTTTTTGAATAGATTAAACTTTGATAGCACAGTATGTGTGTATTTAAATTAAAATCTTGTATCTTGTTTTGGGTTTAGCATAAATGTCGCTTTTGTCAAAGCCAACGGTGAAAAGATTAAAACAAAAGGTAAGGAGGGAGATTCCTTGCTGGATGTTATAGTTAATAATAACATTGACTTAGATGGTTTTGGAGCGTGCGAAGGAACACTTACGTGCTCCACTTGTCATTTAATATTCAAACCTGAAGATTATAATAAACTGCCCGACAAACCCAGCGATGAGGAGTTGGACATGTTGGATTTAGCTTATGAATTAACAGATACCTCTCGCTTAGGTTGTCAAATTAACTTGACTAAAGATATGGACGGCTTGGAGGTGCACGTTCCTTCTACAATAAATGATGCACGCAGTGCGTAACATTTAAATGATATTGGTCGTGATTAGTGAAAATAGAACAGTTTTAATCGAACAAATCCCTGTGATTTAAAATGCAAATGTAATTATTGTGTGTATGTACATATATTAAAGTTTTGTTAATTTTTCTATAGACAGTAGTAAAAATTGAAACAGAGGAATCTTTCTAAAAATCTAAAATTAAGTTTTTGTCTAGTTTAAAAAGTATGTACATATGTATGTATGTATATGCAAGCAACACCTTTCGGCACACTTAAAAATTTTATCAGACTTTCTATGGTTTTAATGGTTTTTTGTTTTTCATACACTTGACCAAATACATGCTCGCCTTATCAGGTAGTCAAATACTTTTAATTGTGTTTAAACAAATGTAGTATAGATTAGATTCAGGAATTAATTTCAAAATTCATAAGATAAATTTTTTATAATTTCAAACGTTGCACATATCGTCGTCGAAAATCCAAAAGTACGTTTCATCAAAAAATTAAAAATCGTGTTTTTGATTGATTATGAGTCGTTGGTTAACTTACATGCCTCTACCAATTTTTAGATTTCTGCGAACAAAAATAACTCTTTAATACCTATCCACAATTCAAAATAACGTAGCAACAAGTGTATGATTTTCACAAGTCGGAAGTATGTACGTATCTTCAAACTTGGGTAAGAAATTAATATAAAATATTTTAAATTTTAAATAACAAAGCTAATCAATGCTTGATTTTTCTTTTGTTTAGTCGCCTTGATTCCGTTTAACATTAAAAATAGTTTTGTTATATCAAGCTAAAAATTAAAACAGTAAAAAAAGTTCAATACGGCATTGTTCTCTCTTTTCCGAAAGTGGGAGAAAACAAAAAAACAAAAAAAATTTATATTGACATAATTGAAGCGGGCGCAGAAAATTCTCGACGAACATTTCCAAAATCTTATTTTTTAAACATAAGAGCCGAGCCGCCCGTCTGCAATTATTTAGTAAAATATTTTTTTCAACCCTTGGATTATCATAATCACGGTTTAGAAAATGGGTGAATTCGAGTGAATTACATATTACACAATCGATTTATTTTGCCTTCTGTATACCATTCTTTTATGAAATTTAAATACATACATATTTGTTTTGTATTATTTAAATGACAAAATTATTACTTTTATTTTTAGTATTAATTTTAGTGGAACTCCATTATTTTTTATCAAAATAAGATAATCTTATATTTGTTAAACTCAAGGTCGCTTTCATAAAATTGTAATGAGTTTGTATTTATTTTCGATATTTCGTTAACGGTTTGTTAACATAGTCAGGAAATAAGCAATTGTTAACGAAATATCAAAAATAAATAGAAAATCAATTAAAATTATATAATAACAAAAATTAAAAATTTTAACAACCCTCTATATATCAAGAAAAGATGTGATATCTTCTAAACGGCTGACCCGATTTTCTTCAAGCAAAGCTAGGAACACTCTCGGTCAAGTCACCTTTCAAACAGAAAAAACTAATTCAAAACCGGTCCATCCGTTTGGTCTGTACGTGGACTGGGACAGACACACAGATACACAGACACACACTACAAATTTATAACATTTTATATTGGTCGGGGGTTAAAAACGAACTGAAGCTTAACAAACGTAAAAATATTATCTTCTTTTGATAATAATAAAATCCAATAATAATCATTTCACATTTTAAAAGTCTGTTTTACTTTTGTTAAAAAAAATAATTATGATTATACGTCTTTTTGTTTCAGAAAACACAAAAGCAAAAGAACGTAACAAACATTACTTAAAAAATATTTTGAAAAATATTGTGTTTTCTTCTTAAATAGTTTAGTTGATGTGTTTTAATTTCATATTCCATCATTTGTTTCTATTTCTAAAGTATATATTTATTTTATAACGTTTTTTGCTTCTCCTGTAAATTTAGACGACGATTGTCTATATGTAGATATCGAGCTATAACCGCAAGAAAAGCTTAAGTACAAAAAAAAAACAAAACATTACAGGAGAAGCTTTTTTAATATCTTCGCTGTTATTTCAGTTAATTCATTGAATTTTAGTATTTAAGTGTTATGCTAAATATATGTAAGTAACGCAACAAATTTTAATTAAATATGAGCATAATGGTATTTGTTGTTAATAAGGATTTTTTTTGCTGTCTTCCTGATGATGGTTAAGCTAAAAAAAATTTTTAAAGAAATAGAAAATATCAGTTTTTAACGTAAACTTGTCTCCAAATTGCTTAATTGTTTTTTTTTTTTTTTGATCGGCCTCAGGTAGTGAATCTTCGACAGACTTATCACTTTTTAAAGAGTTCGCTATTAAATTGGTTGTGTATAATTTTGTCGACGGAAAGTATTTTTAAATCCATATTTCGTTGGTCACAAGTAGAAAGGCCCTAACTCAAATAACTGTAACTTTACAGGAGAGGGTAAAAACATAAAAATAAACAGTACAACTGCTTGTACAATTGATTTGTACAACTGCTTGCAAAAGCGTTATTTTTCACACTGTTGCAAGAAAATTTTGTGACGAGGTTTATTTGTGTGAAATGTTTTGGACTCACTGAAAAACTCAATTTCGTGAAAATACGAGTTAGGGCCTTTCTACTTGCGACCATCGATTTGTACTTTTGTGAAGAAATTTTAAATAAATTGCTACGTACTTGAACTGAACTGGCGACTATGTTAGTTTTTTTTCCAATCAGATTTAAAACATAATGAATTATTTCAGAGTTATCCAAATAACCAAATTTAAGATCATAGATGATTTTTTTTTCAAGTTGGGAAAGATAGTTTGGAAAGTGTTTTCCAATCTTTAAAATAATGGTAACTCACCTCAATACAACCATATTTTTTGGATTACTTGCACCCAGCAAAAATAGTGATGAAAAAAGTAGAAATAGCACCACAACTACTAATTCGAAGCACTCCAAACTCCGAGCAAAAAGTAGTGAATTTTACATTAGCGTGTCATTGAAGCGAAGTGGTTTGTTTTTGCCAACCCGTGAACGAATAAAATTCACTTTTTATTTGCTATAAAAACTCTAAAATAAGGTGTAGTTTTTTATTGGTAAAGTAAATCCAATATATTTAACATTTAGGATGTGGTTATTAACCACTTTTCCAAGGCAGTTAAATTTATGATTTTGGAAGTGGTGCTTATTCAATAATTTATTAAACCACTTGGAAAGACTTTCAATTCCTAAAAGTATTCTAATCATTAAAATAATTGTCTCACAAGAAAAAGAAAGGAAATCGTCTTCAAGTTTCCGTTAATTTTTGAAGAATTTGTACTTTTAAGCATTTAAATCAATCAGTCAATTTTATTAGCTTACGGGCTAGGAGTTTGAAGTGGTTCGTATCCGTAGTTGTGGTGCTTTTTCTACTTCTTTTTCATCACTTTTTTTACTGGGTTTTTATTTTAGAGAATAATAACAGTAAAATAGGTGATTTAACATTACTTTAGATATGTGATTAAAAATAACTTCTTTAAACCAGAAAAAATGCATAACCTACTTTGGATGTAATTAAGAAGTAGTTTCTAAAGAAGTACTCATTTTATTTTTTGCTGGGTAGAGTTGAATGATGGGCTTTATCTTGATTCGCGTATTTCGACTTCGACTACAACAATTTGGTTCTGTATTTATTTATTTTTATTTTATTTTTTTGTAGAAAGAATTTTAATGATTTGTTTATGAATTTACATACTCTATGCAATTATATTCCCAGAGTTTTTTATACGTAAATGTGTTGTCCTCTATCGCCTATATCTGTGTCTGGTTTTGTTGAGATATATTCCATGGATCACGAGCTGTAGGATAATTTCCAAATGCATAACCAAGCTTACAATAAACTGGTATGTGATGCTTTGATCCTTATATTATTAAATGATGCATATTTGATCCAAATGTAATGAGCTACATATATATATATACTATATATAATACAGATCTTACCTTATAAAATAATGAAAACGGATTGTAATTATCGTTATCCAGTTTTTAGCTAGAGCCGTTGGAAAAAAGCTTTTCCAAAAAACTTGAAAGTTGTGGTGCCAAAAGTGTTATTTTAGTTATTTGGGTTAAAAGTGCAATGCGCATGGCCGGATTACATGCTATTAGTGCACACACATGTAATTTTTGCCGGTGGAGCGAATAAAATAAATACTTTCGGCAATTTGGGTGGTCTATGTGCATTCAAGTTTTTTATATGTGGGTGAATAAATTGCTATCAGAAAGGGTTGATCTCTGTTAAAGTCCTCTCTAATAATTTTTTTTTTCAATTATTGTAAAAATAGAAAAATATTATCTGCCATATTCATAAAAAATATTTTAGGTTTATTAAGCGCTTATTTGACATATGTATTTCTATGGGAAATTTGTCAAATAAATCTGTAATAAACCTAAAATATGTTTTATGAATCAGACCGTATATATTTAATCCTTTAATTCCAATGAAAAAAAAAGAAAAATATTAATAATGTAAAAAATGCAGAATAAAATATTCAATTATTGCTAATATCGAAAATAAAATCTTTGAATCAAGTTGGTTAGTCGAAAAATTGCAATAGACCAAAAAAATTAATTTACTATTTTTCTTTTGCAAAACAAATATATATGTATGTATGTAATTAAAATTGTATGTATGCATATACATACATATGTACATACTTCATACGACGTCGGCTAGTCCGAATATAGAACTCTTCAACACTATTTTTTGTTACAAAAACTGTAAACAAAAAAATAGCAGTCAGGTGTCTTAGAACACCCGGTTGTAGCTATGCTAATTAGTTATATAAAACAAACTTAATGTGTTAAATAACAATGCAATGCAATTATATTATATGATGATGTCAAATTCGTCGCATATATTTCAAAACGTTTGCATTTATTTCCCATTATTTTCTTTTCTAGTGACGTACGATTAAATTAATGTATTGTTTGTGGACGGCGGCGGATGTTAACTGGCTTACAGCCGATCGGCTGTGCTCTATGGTTTGTACTCATGTGCAAAACAATATAAAATCGTTCCTTTTTGGGAATCGTTCGGAACGATCCGAAATATTAAAGGAACTTCGTCGTTCATTTCGTTCATCGTTCCTTTTTTTACCTTGAATGAACGATGAACGAGAGAACTTTTCTGTCGTTCCTAAAAAAGGTCAGCAAATGCAGTGCATGTATTTTGATGTTTAAGAATTGCTGTTTGCTTATGTACATGTATGTATATTTTCGTGTTGAGCAAATTATTGTTTTTATTATAATTAAAAAACCAATTATATATTAGCGCGTATAAGTTTATTAAAAAACACAATTCATTATATAACTAGTTAATTGTCAATCTTTACACAAAAATATCAACCTTGTATATATCAGAAATAAGTGAACGATTGTTGTGTATAATGCTCTCTTGATGAACAATTAACTTGGTCGCAAATACCGCCCACTGCTGTCAAACTTCATGTAAGTACTTATAAAATCAATCTCTCAAACTTCATGACAAAAAACTCTTCAACTATTCTGTGTATATGTGGTTGTAATAATAACACCACCTTGTTAAAAACACTTTAGTCGGAACGATGAACGATAAGAAATTAAACGGTATAAAAGTCCGAACCGTTCCTTTTAGTGAATCGTTCAATGGAACTAGGTCGTTCTGGAACGGCACAACTCTAATTTTGACAGATAATGCCAATTATAACAAGTTGATGATTTTTATAAAAAAAAAACGTATTTCGAAAATCATGTTGGTTAAGCTTCTTTGGCGGTAATGGCTCGATATGTGTGTAGATACTATATATGTATGTATGTATTAAGTATTTAATTTCAATAAAGCATACCCAACCCTGTAGGAAGTGTCAATAGTACACAAAAAAAGTTTTAAAATCAAAAAGAAACAATTTCATTTCAAAACGAAAAGTTTGTGAAATTGAACTAAGCTTGTTTAATTTTTTAAAATAAAAGCCCACGTTTTTGTTATAAAACTGCTTCGGTATAAAATTAATGCTATATATATTAATATCTTCCAAAAAAGAAAAATTGCTTAAGTCGAGATAAGCTAATTTTGAGTTAATGGCACCCCTGTAATTTTCATATCCACAAGTACACCTGAGCAACAGCTCAATTATTTTGTAAAAGTTTTCAGGAATACATAGCGCAATTAATTGCTGATATTGTGCGCTTTGTTAATTTTTAGAGCATCGTTATGTACATAGGCACATATCCCCTTATCGTGGTTGGCGTATTTCGATTATAGAACATCACAACATTTTTTCTTTAATCTAGGACCAAAATGTCGTAGTCGAAATCGAAACACATACTTCAATCACGATTGGGCCCATTTTTTCAAGCTATGTAGCCATTTTAGTTATATTACTTCGCCAACAATTAATTGCTGCAAATATCGACGATGGAGGGTGCTGCAATTTGCATATAAGAAAAATCTATGATGTTGATGTGACTGCGTTGAAACTCGGGCCCTCGAAGACCGTCATTTGCTTTGTAGCAGACTTGGGCAGTTTCAATTACATTATTTTAAGTTACGATTACATGTTATTGTAATTGAGATTTTTTCAATTACTAAGTGTTTTCGCAGATGGATCGAAATCGGAGAGTTTTTATTGCCCGCTTTGAGCAAACAATTTAATTCCTGCTAGACAATAAATGTAGTGTAATACAGGCTGAAATATTAGCTATAAGAAGGACAACTGACTGGATAAAATACTATAGAATGTACAATGAAGCTATGCGTATGTGCATCGATAGCACAGCCGCAATCAAATCGCTATCAGGTGTATACACAACATCTATTTTGGTTCATGAATGCCGTATGTTTCTTAATGAGATGGCGAGATATTATAACCTAGAGTTAATCTGGGTACCAGGGCATGGAGTCGCGGAAGGACTAGCTAGTCTAGCCAAATGGTTGGTAGTCCTTCGAAACGTTGAAAAATAAAAATAGAGCAGTGGGTGGCTCTTTAAAATTGAGAAGTTTAATTTCTCTTTACGAAAAATGGACGATGTGTAGCCCATTTAATTATTTTTTAAAATAAAAAATGGACGATGTATAGTCCATATACATAATTATTTTGTATGAAAAATGTACGATGTATAGCCCATTTGATTTTTCGTATGAAAGATGGACGATGCATAGCCCATTTAAGTTTTTTGTATGAAAAATTGACCATGTATAGCCCATTAAAATTTTGTATGAAAAATGGATAATTTATAGTTTATATACATAATTATTTTGTACTAAAAGTGAACGATGTATAGCCCACTTAATTTTTCTGTTTAAAAAATGGACGATGTATAGCCCATTTACATTTTGTATGAAAAATGGACGATATATAGTACATTTATTTTGTTTTTGTATGAAATATGGATGCAGTATAGCCCAAATAAATTTTTATGAACCATGGCTGATGTATTTATTGTCCTTTTAAATTTTGTATGAATATATATATGTATAGCCCAAAAAATTTTTTTTATGAAAAATTGACGATGTTTATATAGCGCATTTAATTTTATGTGTAATATAGCCCATTAATTTTTTTTTTTTTGAAAAATGGACGATGTATAGCCCATATAAATTTTTTGTCTGAAAAAAATGGACGATGTATGTATATCCCATTTAATATTTTAAGGGGGTGTTGGCTGAAGTAGTTGCACGTTGACTACAAAACCGAAGGTCATGTGTTCGAGTCCGGTCTCCTACACTCATTACGCATTTTTCTCATGTGCATTAGTGTCCATTTGTATCAGTTGCTGTTGGAAAGTTCAAGCGATGAAGACATAGACACTGGGCACTGAACTACACCGGCTTAAGCGGAAACTAATCCTAATGTAACATCAGAGCGCCCTCCGCAGAGTCATTGACGAAGTATAATAACCAATAAAATGTCTACTAAACACAGCTTCAGAAATTCAATACGCCTCACTGACACCAGAGGAGAAGTCTGCATTATTAGAAACTTGCAAACAAGCAGAGTTGTTGTTTTTGTATGAAAAATGTACGATGTATAGCCCAATTGATTTTTTTGTATGAAAAATAGAGGATATGTAGCTTATTTGATTTTTGTGTATGAAAAATTAACGATGTACGAGTATAGTCCATTTAATTTTTTTTATTAAAAATGGTCGGTGTATAGCCCATTTAATTTTTTTGTATGCAAAGTGGACTACGTATAGTCCATTTAATTGAATAATGGTCAGTATATAGCTACTTTAATTTTTTTATGAAAAATTGACGATGTGCAGCCTTTTTTTTTGTCTGAAAAAATGTAGCCTTGTAGCCCATTTAATGTTTTATATGGACAATATACGATGTATAGCCCATTTAATTTTTCTATATACATCATACATTCGTGTAAAAATCAGGCTTGTTTAATACCGAGAAATTCGGATGATGAGGTAAATTTTCTGTATTTCTCATCCAAACAGGGAACACAATAGGACCAATCAGGATTTTTAGTGAGCCGGTATTTTGTGAAACTGGCAGCTCGTAAATCCTAAGCTATACTGTTGTTTTGCGTTTATTATAGAAGATTGTCCAGTGGAGTGCGATTATAAGGTTCAAAACATCACATACCAGGGAACAAATTACGGCATTCGATATGATTCGAAATTTAAAAATATTTTCGTATAAACTCTATTGAAATATTTTGTAATTTCGTTCGATAACGAGTGCCGCAATTTGCTCCCAGCTTATTATAAGCTTTGTTATGTATTTGAAAATTATCTTACAGCTCTTGATCCATTTTATCAATATTTTCGGTTGAAAATGCCCGTTTAGATGGAAAATGATGCAATTAATACACAGAAAGTAAGAACTTTTGAGCTTTTGAGTTCACGGGGATTTGCAAAATCCCAATAATGGGATTTTTTTCAGTATTTGTGATGTATTCTTTTTATTTTTAGCCGGGCGCAGATAATATTTTTGGAAATTTTTAAAAGCATATCTTGTCTTAAGGTGGCATAATAAAATTTTTGGTTCCAGCTTTGGAATTTGAGAAAAAAGGCCTTAATATCAATTATAAAAAAATAGGTCTATTTCGAAACAATGTGACTCCTTCAATAACGAAAATTTTGGACAAAAAATTTCTTTGTAATATTTCTTATAGTATTGTCTTTTGAGTAAATGAAAACATGGGGTTGCTATTTTTACAATATTTTTTAATAATAGCGAAATAATTAACCTACTTTTTTGTTAATTGTGCTTTTGATACCAAATGTTAATGAATGTTAAAAATTTTTTTCTCAATTCATAAGTTTTTTTTGCAAATCAAACAAAATTTGACTTCTGCATTAGCAGAATAGTGGACCAAGGTTGGTAAAAAAGCCAACATTTTTATATTGTTTCTTGAATATTTCCTTAATTGTAAGCGAAAACCCATAAATGTTGCATACTTTTTTTAGTCTTGGATAGTAAAAAAAAATCTACTTGCAAAAATCTTTTTTTATCAGATCAAAAACGTTAGCTGGGCAGTGCACTATAGGAAATATCACCCATTTTTTTGGCCAAAAGTAAAAATTTGAATTTTTGCAAAGTTTATTTTTTTGCTTTAATATAATAAAAAAATATAACAAAGTAAACATAGCTTCTTAAATTTAAAAAAAAAAATTATTTCTATTACTTCAGCAGTTGTTTTTTTTACGATTTCTAAACCAGTTATCAGAAAACCTTTAAGAGCAGTGAATTTTGTGACATCTTCTAATAAAAGTTTTCGTAACAAAAATTTATATTTTTGAAAAATTAAAAAATGGGAAATAATGCCGTAAGTAAGTACTTTTACATTCTATAGCAAAATGTTGGTAAACTCATCTATAAAATCGATTAAATTGGAAAAATTAAAGTGACCGTGAAATGAACTGATGGAATTATGAATTAGAATTTTATATAGACTTACAAAAAAATGATAACACATGTTAGACATAATATCATAATAGTTCTCTAGAACAATCAATTATCTTCCAAATTTAATATATTTCATATTTTTTTTTTAAATTAATTTTTTCAGGTGACTACTTCGTGCCAAATTCAGAATTATTCAATAGATGGCTAGAGAAATAATGAAATTGACAAGAAAAGCCGCTATTTACGCCCATTTCTTGTCATACATTTCTGAGAGTGATTACTCCGAAAACTGTTATTAACAGTATTTAAAAGAGCATTCACGATTATTTTGTTCAAATATGAATATAAAATGGCGTAATAGTTCCAGAAATTTTAAAGTTTTTGTATATTACATTTAGTTGACGGTTTGGAAATCGAAAATCAAATTGTTGAATAAAATCCTTTTTAAACATCACTTTGTTTGTTAATTCATTAAATTGGTAAATTAATATCTACTTTTATATTCGAAAGGTAAGTAAGTGTACACTAGAAAAAATTTTTGGAAAAAAAGCAGTTTAGAAAACCAGATTATCTATCAAAGATCTAAAAAAATCTTGGATGCGGAAACCTATAACCCGTAAACCCTTCTTACAACTAATTATATGTTAATTTTTAAGTTAAATTTACTTATGTTTTTTTTTCCTTTTCGGTCACTCCCTCTCTCTTAAGTGTTCACGAAAAGTCAAATCCAAAAAATCGTTCAAATCGGTCTACCCGTTTGGCTGTAATTAATTTTGGCCAAAAAAGGGGTAAAATTTCCTATAGTGCATTGGTTTGAATTTTTCATTAACTTAAGGTTGCCCACTTTGTGGCTTTGTGGCTCCACCCCTTTAAATATATATAGCATGAAGTCCAGATTTAAGCTTTGTTACACCTGTATGAAATTTAATAACAATCGAACGGCCCGTTTAGAAACTGCTGAATTATTACCATTTACAAAATCCCCCACTATGTTTCGGGTACTTTAGGCCCACTTTAGGCACCAGAAGCCACCGTCGGATCGAGCTAAAAAAATAAGACCGCATTTATAACAGCAAGCCTCATATTTTAGATAGTGCAAACATATCAATTAAAAAAAAATTTGCGACCAGTCTATTGTCCACATTTCCCTTTCCAGCTTGCAAGTACTCTCTGGTGATATTTTTCATAATAGTGCTGAACGCTAATGAGGCCGACACCACATTAGAGAGGTCCACAAGCAGATCCACCCCTTATCAAATCATTTTCCTGTTCACTACTGACGAGTTTACTATGCTAATGTATTCAGATAAGGTAATGTCATCTTGATGATCTAATCTAGATTGCAAATTCTTTTCTGGTATTATTTTTCTCCACCCCAGTTTTCCATTACCTTCTGGATGTAGAAAGCGCCTTAAAAGTATTGCCAACCTCGCTGCACTACTTGTTGATGTGTTCGAGCAGAATTAAACCCTTTATTGTCATTCTCAACTCAACTTACACATTGGCATTGCCAATCACAACTCAAATAATGGTTGAATTTGAAGTTGTATTGTACCATAAAATGTTCAGGTAAAACTTAGTTGTGATCAAAAATACTAAAAAATAATTGGGTTGTGTGAAAGTTGGGTTGACTCGCAGACGAACAAAGAGCGTTGAGTTGAAAACGGCATGAATTTAGTATAGCACACACTTAAAGTTCCGCATTTGTAGGTCCTTTTAAAAATTATTTCTGTACATTGGTTTTAGTACTAGCACTCATTTTGTAAAATATTAGAATTATGTAAACTTTTATATATCGTTACCTTAATATAGAAAGGCCCGAACTCATTATTTTTTTGAAATCGAGAGTTTTGCAATTTTCGATATATTTGATGTTCTTCTATCGAAATACACAAAAAACTTGATTTCCAAAAAATAATGAGTTAGGGCCGTTCTATACTAAAGTAACGATATGTATGTATGTTAAAAGTTAAATTAACAATTATGAGCAACAATTTTATACATTTTAGGTTGAACTCACCATCAAACACATTAAAAAAATCTTATTACAAACCTTCTAGTTAGTGCGTCAACTACAAAGGAAATGACGGTGTTGGAGAGCCTGTCTTTAAATACTGGCCAGACCCAGTTCGTATTAATACTAAGATTTTTATGATATGCGTTGGTATCTATGTGTAATGTATATCGCAGCACCCTCCTCCGTCGATATATGTAGCAATTAATTGCCGGCGAAGTAAAATAATTAATAAAATGGCTACGGAGCTTAAAGTAATGCGCCTACTTAACAGAGGAGGTGCTGCAACGATTAGTGCTGGTAAACTATCGACATTTTCTATTATAGATATCTATCTATAGTTCATATTTCACTATCGATACTATCGATATTACTATCGACTGAATGTTTGTACTTGAGTAAAAAAACTTTAAAATTTTTTTACTACTGGTATATATGGTATATGTCAATAGGCGATTACATTGGCTGGGGTACACCTAGTCAGCAGTACTATTGACAATGTCACTATTAAATCACTAAAATTTTACTATTGACATCGAGCGAGAAAATATCCTGTAGACTAAAGCCACTAAAATTTACTAATGAATCTTTGGTGCCAATGTATCCATGTGGTCCCAGAAGAACTACTTAGTCCGTAGTGCTACACTGTAGTGGTGGATTTTCAATGACAAGCTAATGTTAAATGTCAATAGATAATTACTTTGGCTCAGGTGTCACTAGTAAATCACTACAATTTCACTATTCTCATTTCCTGCATGGTATGAATTTATTAACATACCCATACCCAAAAGAAAAGTTTGTCCTACTGTAATTCAGCGCGAATTAAGACCAAGTTAACTTGTAGCGAGAAACTGTGCTTAAAGCTCTTGTTACACGTCTTCAAAACTGCATTTTATATAATATCGATGTCGATATTTTTTTTTTGATATTTTAAAACTATCGATAGTACTGTCGATAGTATCCCATCACTAGCAACGATGCTATAAAAATTAACAAAACGCACAATAGCCGAGTTGAAGATGGGCTTGGCTGAAGTAGTTAGCACATTGACTACAAAACCGAAGGTCATGGGTTGGAGACCGGTCACCGACAAAGTCATCAAATAACAACACCACGAATTTTCCTGATTTGTATTTGTGCCGCTTTGCGTCACTTGTTGTAGGAAAGTCCAAGTGATGAAGGCATAGACACTGGTCCCCGAACTACACCGACTTCAGCGGAAAATTAATCCAAATGTAACATCAGAGCGCCCTCCTTTGTCGGTATTGTGCAGCAGAATTATCGGCGAAGTAAAATAACCAATAAAATGGTTGCTAACAGAGGCGTTGCGACACTGCCTTACTAAAAACGTGCTAAAAGCAAAGTTGTAAAAGAATGCAGCTTCCCTCAATCTTTTCCTTCATCACCTGTTTTTTCTATCACTATCCCTTTCCTAAAGAAGGTAACACTTAGTAATATCAGTTGGCACTCTTTCCCTGAGTATTACTTCTCTTTTATATAAAAAAGTTGTAAGAATTAGAAAAAAATATATTAAGCTTCTCTTCTCTCTATCTATCTGTCACTTCACCATATGTACTTGCACTATCCCGTTCCTACTCTCATGTGAAAGACAGAGGTAGTAGTACAGTCTCTTTCTGTCTTTCTCCCAGCTGAATTAAGACTTTGCAAAGTAATCTTTGCATGTGAACAAGAGGTGTAACACAAAAGGACCTGTTATTTGGATCCAAGTGAATCGAAAATTTACATTCTCTTCTCAGTAACCTGCTAACTTACCCTAACATAACCTAAGGTTCGCGCATTGATTTAGAATCTAAATTTCAGATGTAGAGTTATTTTTATTTAAAAACAAGTTTAATTTTTATATTTTATATAATTTCATTTTTTATTTGTTTTATTCGGTAAATCTTTCGAAACTTACTTAAGTAAATAAAAAATTAAAACGGAAATAAATAATACAAAAATAATTCAAATAATAAATAAATTACACACACACACGTACATAAGTAATAAAAGGGATCCTTTTTATAATTTTAAAATTTAAATTTCTAAAGGATTACACTCTTTTACTTCTTCCTTGTTAAAAAGTTAAATCCATAGATTTAAAGATAGATATTGTTAAGACAAGAACTTAATGTATTAACAACAATATACACTTAAAAGTGGCAGGCGAAACTTGGAGGTTGGATGCTAATAAGGAAAACTAAAAAAATGTAAATGTAATCGTATTGAATATACAAATTTAGGATAACGTTCGAAATGCATTCAACAAATACTTGCAAGGAACGTTGATATTTCGGGCTTTTATTTGCCATTGATATTGTTTATAAGAAATGAAAGATGGGAAATTGGAGGTCAAAACATAACCAACTATGAGGACAGTTAGTTATGGTAGCCCATGGGTGCTCCTTTACGATCGAAATGCCGTACACGTACAAACAGGAAAGCGGCGACTAGGGAGGCAACAGCCAAAACAAGTAACAGCATAACAAGACCGCCTACAAAACTGGGCACAGACATACAAATTGTTTCGGGATCAGCATTGCGTGCTGATTGTATAACCACCGTTTCATTGTTGGCATTGCTGTTGAGAGCAAAGTTGACATCACCGGGAGCAACAACTTGAATAATGCGACTTGTATTTACGTCGGTCATTTCTTGGGCATCTCGTTTGTAGATACGAGGCTTAACAATAATGTCGATGGTATCACGACGCCTGCGTGCCCCACGCAAATCATCTAGACCTTCCACAGAACGAGGACGACCACCAAGAGATACTAAGTTTCCACCTTCCATGTTATCTTTGCGCTTGACGGTATTGTATTGACCAGGTTGACCGGGTAGAGGTGGTGGAGGCATATGTAGTTCATTGATATTTTGAGCAGGAGCCTGAGAGCTAGACGGACCGGATTCGGCACCAGCAGTTTGGGCTTGTGGCGAAGGTACAACATCGGGTTGATTTTCTGAGTAAGCTCCCGTTGCATCGGCAGCCGGATGTCTTGGATCGGGGTAAGCAGCTGGTGGTATGCCACCTAAGCCGAAATCACCACGTTCGTAAGTCTCTGGGGGTCCATATTCCGATGACAAAGCATTTGCACCGATTTGTGGTACGCCGTAATCGCCACCTCCTAGACTAGGACCACATTTTGGCTCTGGACAGTTGTAACGACATACTTGAATTACACATTGGAAATGTACATTCATTGAATCGGGAAACTTAAACGCTTGGAAGTAAGCAAAGCTAACCACGGAAGCTGAAGGCCCAAAGTTTTTAATCTTTTGGAATTTACTCATAATCTTTGGTCTGACTACGCAACCGTTTTGATCTACCAATTGTATGGGGGCACGTTTGCCATCATGAGCCACACAGTTGCGCACCAACATGTCGAATTTGTTTTCATCGTCTTTAATTGCTAGAACCATGGTCATGGTTTGACCAATCTTTACAATACCCGAAACCTCAGAGGCCCAAGGACCCTTGCCGACTTGAATTTGCATCCAGCATTGCAGATTGTCACCCAAGAAATTGGCTGTTACTGCATGCAACATATCGACTTGGAAGGGTCGGAAAGTCACAGCTTTTTCATAGAAATCATACCATGTGCAACGTAATTTGCGCGCCTGATCCCAAACTTCTTGTACATAAGGATCATATTGGATAATTATGGTATTCTCCACATAGCTGCCCGATGGCGTTGGTGCACCATAGCCAGCGGCATTATGATTCGCCGAACTGGTCATTCCACAGCTGTTGAGGAATATTTCAAAAGTGGCACTCAAGTGGCCGGTACCGGGCTTCAAATGCACACAGTGGGGATCGCTGTAAAAACCCTTTGAGAATATCATACCGTAAAAGGGTCGATCGAACTCGATATTTACACGCATATGTGTCTTTTCACACTGCACTTGCAAGTGTTTAATCTGGGGACTGTCGTTTGTTGATGCCAAGGGCCAAGCTTCATCTGAGATATCGTTACTGGGCCCAGCCGCTAACGCTGTTTGTGGTGAGCCATACACTGGTGATGGAGCAGGCGGTCCATAGACTGATCTGTGTTCCAGAGGCAGGGAAGCTGAATCCACATGTGGTCCTTCGCAGTAGGCATTCTTTAAGAGAAAATTAAAAGAGAAGAAATTTTTTTTAAATATTATTATGGTTAAAGTACACAAATATTTGAATAAATTAAAAAAAACTAAAAAAATTCCGGCAAAGTTAATGTGAATTCACACGATGAAATTTATGACATCTATTTTTCTTAATTCCCTTTTGAAGTTGCTACCAAAAATTTCTTGCATTTATACGATGGGGGATTATCGGAGTTGACCCAATAGTCCCTATCCGGATGTTCTACTAAAATTGATTTCGATATGTATTTTGTTATTGTAATTTAGAATTTTTCCATACAAAATTTTGCAAAGCTAAGCATTGCGTTTTACAAAACTAGACCCTAAATGTTGCATTTCCCGACCTAGATTTAAATATACATGTGTACCTCGGATTACAGGTTAATATAGGTTATGGAAACAGAACATGTTATAACTATAAGATGAAATTTTAGTTTGAATTAAAACATGAAATCTTTTTAGGTTTCCGTGTTTTCGCCCGTCTGTCCGTTATAGGCTGTTTTCTCGAGAACCATAAGAGCTACGGACCTGAAAATTTCACAGAATAGGTACAAATGTTGAGATCCTAACGTAGTGTAGTAGACACTTCAATTTTTAAAAATTTGTGTATTTTTTGCAGACTACGCTGAAGTTTAAAAAAAATCAAAATTAATGGGTATTCTATCAGTTAATGTAATTTGAACTATGTAATGTTGAAAACTTGCAGTGTCGTGGAAACCGTAAAAGGTAAACTCTTGAAATTTTCAAAAACGTTAAAAAATCCCAAAATAAAAAATCGCCAAAACAAAAAAATCGCTGAAAACCAAAAAAACCCTAAAGCGAGAAAGAAACGCCACAACTAAAATAAATCGCTGAAACTAAGCTAAATTCTTAAAAATCGTCAAAAACGAAACAAGCGGCAAAACTAAAAGAACGCAAAACACTGAAAAAAAGTTACAAAGAACTAAAAAAGCGCCAAGAACCGAAAAAAAGTTTACCGTGTACATACACGCAAAGAAAAAATATGGTTGAGGTAACCATAATCAAACAGCAACATACTATGATTGAATTATATGGTTGCAGTCAAATCATATTATTGTCAATATAAAAACTAAGTTTTAGTAAAATTATTATCTGAGTTAACAATAATATTATCTTCAATAACAATTAACTTTGTTAAACCTAATAATAGTACTGTTCAAAGTTATCACATTTTGGTTAAACATGACAATAATATTATTAGATGTGACTAAAATATAATTAAGATTAACTATACCATATTCTAATATTATAATAATATTGTTAAATACGACCACAGTATTATTCTATTTAATAAAAATATTTTGTTTGTTAACCATATATTGGTAGATCTTTTGCTTAAAACAGCTGTGCGTTAAAGCCAAAATAAATAAAAAATAATATTGCTGAAATAAAATTTATATATGTGCACGTGTACTTACGCAAATATCTGCGTATATATAAAATGCAGACACGCATGTATAAACATATATATGTATATATATTTTTGTTGATCTATCCGCTTGTTTATATATACTTCATTTATTTATTAATTTATTTAACACTACGCGTGCAATACCGATAGCTTACAAACGAAACACTGAACTGACAGAAGATATTTCTGAAAAGGATTTTTTAACTAAATATAGTATGCTTTTGGATAACATTATATTGTTATTTACATCATATTATTTTTACATAATAATACAAATTATGTTGTAGTCATACATTTTTAACAAAACTATATTGTTAAGTTCTAACCACATCACAGTTTTTATGAATATAATAATGTAATTATTAAATTCAAACATTACTTTGTTTATCGTAACTCAATTAATGTTTAAAATAACAATAACAGAACCTAATATTGTTTTCTCAACCATGCTACAACGAAATCTTTTATTTGCGTGTAAATTTTGTTTAAAAATATCTATACCAGGTAAGATATTCGATTATGTAGGCTAAAGTTCGTATAGTATTACATATGTAGTGTCCGTAAGGAGTCAAAGGCGCACTTTATTGAATTTATTTATATATAGGGCCTGTCCCACGATGTCGACAACGTTCGTTGTTCTTGCAAATGTAAGTGTGCGACAAGTCAAACGTTGTCGATATCATGGGGGACAGGCCCATATCTTTTTATATTTTTCGTACCTGTTTTATATTTCAAAAAATTTTTAGTATTTTTTTCATAAATGAAAGTTAAAACTCTTAAGCTGTATATCAGTAAAAATAGAGTAGTCAATATTTCCGACGTCTAAAGAATCGTTATAGGTGCTGTTCAGCTCAAAGAATGGAACCATTTTGAAGAACATAAGAGAAAAGATCTATTTCGCATTCACCTCGAGCTCACACAAATAAAATAAATTTATTTAATTTAAAATCTAATAAAAATAACAATCTTAATAACTAACTAAATATTTGAATTTTTTATTTTTTAAATACAAAACTTGCAAATGGATCATCTAAAAAAACACACACACATACAAAACATACCGAAATCAAAAATTGTAGAAAGTTTTAGTTTTTGTAAAACTTAACAAGCGTAACTATCTCTTTATTATGAAATGTCAAATTAGGTTTGAAAATTTAAAGATTTAAAAATATCAATGTTATTTAAGAGCACAATAAATAAGTGATGAAAAAATAACTTAAACATCTTTCTTTTCTGCCGTTAAATGTTGTCATTTTTTAAAGTAAATTGTAATGATACTCAGCACATGTAACATACTACTACATATTTTTTACTAAATGGTTGGCTGGGTTATTATGTAATATCCGTCATATGCTCGTTATTTTACGATAATAAACTAATTTTTGTTTTGTAATTGTGTTAAAATGTTAAACATTAACAGGAAATTGTACGTGTATTTGCCAGCGTTCAGGTTTAAAAGAAATATAAATAAGTGATACGAATGATGGTTAGATACATATTAAAAATGAGGTTGCAAGAGCCATTGTGCAATTTACAAAATAAACATACATACCCTGCAGTTTTAAAAGTAGAAATTGACTCAAAATCGTTAGGTATTTATCCAACGAAAAATCGACTAGCTACTGCACTAGCCACAAGTAATGCAATAGTTCGTCTTTTGCCTCTCTCACTCATGGATATGTTAATGTCTTTAACCTCAAAAAATTTTTTTTGCGAATGGAAAAAACTGTGCTGTTATTCAAAAGAAAATCAACAAGAAAAAATTATTTTAAGTAATTATTTTGATTTTGTGTTGGCGTCAATTACAATTGGCAGTTCGTGGTCGGTGAATGTGTAATTTTTTTAATGAAAAAAGTGCTTTTTTTAGAAAGGTAAAATGAACAGCAGAAGTCAATTAAAACAACGCATTAAAAGGGACAATTAATTGAAAAATATATTATTAAGTATTTGTTTTATCAATGGGAAAATTAATTGTGTTGAATAGCGAAATCACTGACGAAGGGTTATGCAGATGGTGGCAATTGACTACCGTCAATGTCATCCCCATGTTAAAATCGTCAGTCGTGTGCATTGCTAGTACTTAGGCTGGTAGTTATTGGTAACGATTGGACATTAGCTAGCTACGCTGACTGTAGGGTACATATCATTACCTTAATATAAAGAGGCCCTAACTCATTATTTTTTTTGAAATCAGGATTTTTTAAATTTTCGCCACATTAGATGTTATTTCATCGAAATATACAAAAAACTCGATTTAAAAAAAATGATTTAGGGCCTTTCTATATTAAGGAAACGATATGTATGTATATAAGGTCGAGAATACATCTATGTGCCATGTGCCCAGAAAAGCGTACCAACGTAGTAATTATACTAATGGAAAACTGTTTGATGCAGACACGTATTTATTAAGTTAAACACCCTGCAAACATTTTCCAAGATTTTGTGGTGGGTAGTATCCGCTTACAAAGTAATGAGTGGTACTTATTTATCTAATTATTTTATGCGTATAATAAATAAAATAACAACTTCTTTCTATCATTACGTGAAAGTACTTATTGTAGTACTTTCCAGTTAATAATGAAATATATCTAGAGAAAAATTTATTGATCGTGAAAATTAGCTTTGGTTTACTATAATTTTTATTACAAAATTTAGTTATTTTCGCATATTCTTCAGTATACATATTTACATATTTTCTTTGCAAAATTATGGTTTTTAACAATCCCAAAAAAAGGTACAAGTTTTATAATTTTGTTACAAAATACTATTTATTTTTATTACAAAAAATTGCCAATTAGCTTTTGAATAATTTTAGGCAAAAAGTAATCTAAAACATTTTGGCATATTATTTTAAGCAAAAAATAACCCATTAAATTTTAAATACTTCTAGGCAATCAGTAATCTATTAACATTTGGATATTTTTAGGCAAAAAGTAAAGGGTATCGCATACTTTTTGAACTTCTCAAACAAAAATAATGAGTTATGCAGTCAAATTGTAAGTACTTACGACTGGAGAGTATATACACACTTTTTGCATTCTAGTAGGCAAACTTTTTTGCTGGGCAGTTTCTTTCATACATAACTAATAGACAATTTTGTAGAATTGAGACGCTTAGTATAATAACTCTCTAAGCCACTAAAACAAAATATTGAATAAATCGGCTTTTTAGTTTAAAATAAATGTAAAAAATCGGGGTTTTAATATTTTCTACTTTAAACACCCTTAAGTTGCATTTTAGGAGGATAACTATGACGTGTCCATTGATGAATGCTTAAAACCCATTCGAAGTGCCATTTTGAATGAAAAATTTTCCGTGGCTTACAAAGTTATTGCAATAAAAAAATTCTATAAGTCTTTTCTAATGCTAATAGTGATAACAATATTTAAATAATGTCTACAACATCTACTTCACTTTCGGTATGTGCAGCCTCCAAATTATCGTAGAAATTGTGATTAAATTGTGGAATGTTGGCAGTAATGATTTTATATTAATCATCTTATTAGACGCTATTTTACGAGTAATATATTCAGTGTACTTTTTTGTAAGTCCACTTAATGTGTTATTTGCTGGGGCCTAATTCCCTCATTCCATTGCGAGCGAGTTATTTTGGGATTTTCTCATTCGATTTCGAATAACACATAACTGTGAATAATCTCCAAAAAGAAATTATCTGATAGAAACGTGAAAAATAAGAAGAACAAATTTATATAAAAAATTAGGTTCGAGCCACATTTCCCGAGTTATTGGTCCTTAAAGTTTAGTAAAACTGCTAAAAAACAATCAAAATGTCTTTTAAATACATATTAATTTCTCTACTTAAAATAGACATAGAATGTCGCGAAAAGCATTGGTGATCATAGAATATTTTTCGCATACCACTTTTTTTCTTTCACTGTATCTATAAAGAATTTAATACACCCGCTACTCATGTGTTATCATCGCTGTCTCATTGACGACTAAATGAAAGAGAATAAGAATGTGTGTGATTATCAATGATCGAAGTAACAAATTAACTGCTTCTGGTCAACCAATAAAAGAATCGAAAATGTGGCTAGTGCTCTATTCTCTAACTTTACACTAATTAATTATTATTAAGTTATTAATGAAACTAAATTTGTGACGCTTAAATAATTTTTAAAATTGACCCGATGATCACGCTACACAATCAATGCATGTATTTACATATATGACCTGCTCCACGAAAAGGGACCTCTGCGTCGAAAATTTTTTTTTTTACTTTTTGAGTGATTCTTATAGGAAAAAAACGCTCTTTCAAATGCCGCAAACCGCAAGTTTCTATGTCTTTTAGTTTTTTTTACAAATCACCTTTGAAGATGAACATAATTAATGAAAAAATTTAAAAATGTGCTATAAACAGATAATATATAATATAATATATTATATTATAATATTTGAAATTTAAAAAAAGTTCAATATCAAAGGTACAAAATTACAAAAATATCAAAATTTTACTCTTTTTTACTCCTAACACGCTTTTCTGGTGGTTCTTCTGTATTTTGCTGCTTTTCACCTTTTCACCTTTAAACGCGTTTTTCTCAATAACTTCTTTTCGGCGCAGAGGTCCCTTTTCGTGGAGCAGGTCACATATATTATTGAAAATTTGTTCAGTAGAAACACATCACAAAAAAATAATTACTTTCGTACGAAATATTTCCTTTTAAAATAATAAAAAATTCTTCTAAAACCTTAAAACACCTTTCTATAAACAGCAACAACTCTGTAAGCCACATTAACAAAAATAATTATATATTTTGTGCAGTAACTGCCACAAAAACTTGAAAAAAAAACATACCGCGCTAGTTTCTGATATAAATTTTATGTCTCTTGGGAATAGTCCTTTAATACGTATTGATTTAACAGAAATATCGGAAGAATTTGAAAAAAAACTCTTCCAGTTTCATCAAAATCCATCGATGAAAAAGAGAACAAGTAAAGTTAGTGAGTCTTACAGAGTTATTGAGGAAAACAAAATAAAAATATATAATTTTGGAAGAAGTAGATTTTATAATGATATACCAAAATAATTGAATTTACTTAAAATCTTTATAGCATACAAAGCTATGGTACCCAGCAATAGATTGAGCACATAAAATCAATTTTTGATTGCATGTGGCCTGCGGAGTTATTGCACTAAGCATCTCAATTCAACATGATTGGAAACTGTTTAAATCAATAAATACAAGTCTGAAACAAACAGTTTTTCATTAGTAATTAGTGGTTACGCTTTATTTAAGGTTGTTGTGGCTGCAGCGGTCAGCGTGTTGACTACCACGCGATGAGTTTAAGCTCAAATCTTGGCCGGAAGAGCCAACTATAATATATATATACAAACATTTTTTCTGATGTCTGTGCCAATATACACAATTACGTAAGTTAAATAATTGATCAAATAAAATGACTACATTAAATTAAGTTCATGTTGTTTCAACATGATTTTTGAACTCATTAAAAACGCATGCGACATTACTTGTTGATATATTGAAATAAATATCCAGTGAGAAAGGCATGCAAAAACGAAATGAGATCATATTTTTATCTCCAACAAATATCAAGAATACAATAGCTCAGTGGTAGAGAGTATGCCTTGACAGTCTGAACGGCACGGTTCGTATTCTGGCTGCGATAAAGGTTTTTTTTGTTTGTTTTATATTTACGTGAAAAAACGTTATCGAATCAAGGAACTTGCGTGGGTTCTAAGCACTTATTTCAATGATGAGCACTTTTGTTAAATGTGAACCCATTCTCGTCAATGACAACTCTGTGTTAAAATCATGCGCTTTGCACCTAAATTGAACCAGTTCATTTTCAGTAGAACCCATGCATTAACTATTTCTTTTGCATGTTTTTCTTTTTTTGCTGAGTAGTGTTATTTCAGCATCAAATTCAAGTGGTTTCAACTTCGAATAACTTTGATTCAGCATGATTTTTCATTTTAATTTAACTGGAATGTTAAATCCACATGAAATAAAATTATTTCAAATGGGAAAATTTTCTTTGAAGATTACTGTAAATCATGTGGAATTAACATGAAACACATATTAAGTAAAATCAATGCTGATAAATGTTAAATCAACCTTGTTTCTGTATATTTTAACATGCGAGCTGATTTCGTCCTATTTCCTACACTCAAACGAAAAGACATATACTATTATTAAGTAAATTTTTTTTCTCAGTTTAAGTAAAAAAAATTCTTACTGCCTGAGTTCATAGAAGCCATGTAAAAATTCTCGTCTGGCTGCTTACATTGAAAACAAAAACAAAATTTGAGTGCTTTGTTTTCAATAAAATAGGCAGACTAGATTTTTTACATGGCTTCTATGAACTGGCAGTTAGTTTAATGTGTAGTTTCCACAATGCAAGCAAGCGACTTGTCTAGAAAATTTGTATAGGAATCACTCAAAATCTTGAGTGCTTTTCATATATTTTTCCTAGACGAGTGCTTTGCTTGCATTGTGGAAACTACACATAAATAATTGTTTCTAAGTTCAAGCAAATTTTTTCAAAAATATTGTAAAACTTGCTTAATATGATTAAAACATAAATAGTTCACATCCTTGTCTCTTTTCAAGGAATTAATATACAGATAAAAATCAGTACTAGAATTGAGGATATAAAAAAACTAAAAATTAAAATTTACTAAATTTGAGATCAAAGATGAAAAGATTTTTTTTTCGCAAAACTATGGAAAAATTTTACTTAATTTTAGTAAAATTGTAAAAGTATGTGTTCGTTTATCACTAGTCTCCAGTAAAATCGGCTTTGGCGCCATACGACAACTTTTTTTACTCAAGTTTAGAAAATTTTCCGAAGTTTTAATTAATTTTTTTTTCGAGTGTAAAATTTGTTGTTTTCCGTTATGAATTATTATTTCGATAAGAATTTGCAATGAAATAAAGGGCAACACATATTTTAATGCCTTGTTGTATTCTATTCTATGCAATAATAAGCATTTGTTTATTTCTGGTTCCTACTGTAGGTATAAGAGTATAAAACTCCGAACAAAGTTCTGCTAAAAGGGGAATTTATTAATGAATGGAACAAGTGTATATGTATGTACATATATTAAAGAAAAACTATAAATGCAATATAAATCTAGGCGCACGGTAGTTCGCCAGGCCAGGAGTTTCGGCCAATGCACGCAGTATGTATATTTACACGAAGCCATTCGTCATGTTTTTACCCCCCTCATAGCTTTGTTCACGGCAATTGTAAATAAAAAAAATTAAACCATAATTTGAATTAATTCATGTAAGTTCACATGCGAAATTTGAAAGTTTTGCAATGAAAGCTTCCTGAGACATGGAGGTGCAAAAAGTGCATATTTTAAGACATACTGACCTGTCCACTGACGCACTAATCAAATTGATGAAGCACTTCCGCTATAGCTAGAGAGTTGAGATTTGGTACACAAGTAGATCTATGTAAGCAATTATGAAAATCTAGAAAATTTAGCCAGGAGGGCGGGGCTACACCCTTAAAAATTAAAATTTGTGCTAGTGAGCTGAAATTTGATACAGAGCTAGGTCTAGATGAGCAATTAACTAAAAAGTCTGAAAACCCGGAAACTTTAGCCAGGGGGTGGAGCTACGCCCATTAAAGGTCAGAATTAAAAAAGCAAATCAAAAGTGCTTAACGGAAGCTATTCTATTGAAATTTGGCATACATACTACGATAATGCAAGGCTATAAATTTACTGTTAAAAAAGTGGACGTTGACACGCCCATAAAATTTAAACCTCATATTTCATCTACTACGGTTCAGCATATTTAAATATACTATTTATGCCGGCATTATTATCCGTTTACAACGAAACTTAACACGAATAATAAGCACTGCCCGAAGAAAATCTTGAATTTGAAAAGTGGGAGGGGTTACGCTCATAAAAATTAAAAAGCCAAAAATGCGCTAATGAGCTGAAATCTAATACACAAGTAGGTCTTGGTGAGAAACCAACTAGAAAAATCTGAAAACACGGACATTTTAGCCAGAGGGGCGGGGCAACGCCCAGAAAAATTCAAAATTAAAAGTTGAGCTAGCGAGCTGAAATTTGACACAAAAATAGGCTTAGGTGGGAAACCAACTGGAAAAATCTGAAAACCAAAAAAATTGTACCAGGGTGGACGGGGTCACACTAATATTGTTTGGAATTACAAACTATATATGTATACACCTTTTAACTCAAGCCACTTTAGTAAAACCTTGCATACATGTTGCACGTATGCAAGGCTTTAAGCTACAATCTTTAAAAGTGGTCGTGATTCCGCCCATAAATTGTTAGACTTGTGTTTCATCTTTAAAATAGTGGGCAGGATAACGCTCACTGGGATTTCCAAGAGCGATTATTCATGAAATTTTAAAAAGGATCTGAAGGTCCATCTTTTTAGAATTCCAATCGTTCAAGAACTGAAAGAAAGTGACGTGTTTGTTAGAATATTTACAACTAACTTTGGTGTTATTTGTTAATTAATAATTATAAACATGTAATTTGGCTTAAAAAGCGATACGAACTTTAGCCTGATCAAATCATAAATATAGAAACAAATGAAGTTCGAACAATAATAATTAAAATTAACTGAAAGTGACTTTGATTTACGCAAAAATTTTTGTGAAACGATGTTGAAGCGTTTTCGCACTGTAAATCCCGTTTTTTGGAGCGACGAGGCTCATTTTCACTTAAACGGCCACGTCAACAAGCAAAACTGCCATTAGTGGTCTCCAAGAACCCGCAACCCTCGATTGAAACATCAAAAACAATTGCATTGCCCCAGGGTAACTGTTTGGTGTGCCTTATCTACGCACGAGATAATTGGAACATTTTTTTCGAAAATTCTCGAGGTCAGGCGACGAATGTCAATGGTGAAAATTATCGACGCATGATTATGGAATTCTTTTTGCCAAACCTGTGACCTCATCCATCGTACTCTTCCCACACATGGTTTCAACAGGATGGGGCGACTGCACACACAGCCAGGGATTCGATGAATTTGCTTTGGGAAAATTTTTCCCAAAAACTGATCATTTGCTTTGGGGACATCCCATGGCCACCGAGGTCACCCTATCTAACTCCCATGGATTTTTTTATGGGGCTACCTCAAAGAGAGGGTTTATAATGACAATCCCCAATCTCTTGTAGTTTTAAAGGAAAATATTCGTCGAGAAACCAGGTCAATTGCACCAAGTTTACTGCAGTGTGTGGCGCAGAGCACAAGGCTCCGTTTTGAACAGTGTGTTCAACTCAATGGAAGACATCTGAATGACATACTCTTTAAAAAATAAAATCCGCATTTGCATTCTATCTTGATAATTTGGCAATATTTTTACCTTTCTAAAAAAGCAGATAATAATGGATATTTGTTCACTTCTTTATACTATATGGGAAAAAATGTTGTCAAGTTCACAGATTGTCTAGAAATGATATGACACCCTGACGATTACAAATTTATATAATAACTTTTTTTTTTTTGAAAATGCTATAAAAAACTACTGAATATTTTCTCAAATTTCTTTTTTTATTTGAAAGTACAATCCTTCCGGTTAATAATGAAAAATAATTTCATTCAAATGGCTGCCTCGGCTGGCCATGCAGTAGCCTACACGATCGGTCCAATTTTTAAGCACATTATCGATTGTGTGCAGCTTTATTTCACCAATGGCTTCACGAATATTGTCCTTTAAAGCGTCAATTGTCTTTGGCTTGTCGGCGTAACACTTATCTTTGACGGCACCCCACAAATAATAGTCCAACGGTGTCATATCGCAGCTCCGAGGTGGCCAAACGACATCAGCTCTGCGGTTGATAATGCGATCTTCAAAAACAGGGCGCAAAACATCGAGTGTAGCTTCGGCTGTGTGGCACGTAGCGCCGTCCTGTTGAAACCAAATGTTGCCAATATCCTCCTTTCAATTTTTGTGAACAAAAATTAGTTCAACATGGCCCGATAATGATCGCCATTGACTGTAACGGCCCCTCCTTGCTCATTTTCGAAAAAAATGGCCCAATTATGCCTCTGGACCAAAATCCGCACCAAACAGTGACTCGTTTTGGGTGCGTCGGCTTTTCAATGTATGCGTGCGGGTTTTCTGTGCCCCAAATGCGACAATTTTGCTTGTTTACATACCCGCCAAGATCAAAATGAGCTTCATCTGAAAAGATGATTTTTTTTGGCAAAATCGGCATCTTCTATAAGTCTCATGTCTGTCGAATCAGACATGAGCTAAGTGTTACCATTCACGAAATAAGCACTAGTTGAAAAAAAAACGTTAGATGGCGGACCCTTTAGCATATTGCAATGATAGGTAGTATGCCAAAGAAGAACTTGGTCAAAATGTTTATCTCACTACTTTCAATGGCCAACATTTTGGATAGGAAGTTGGCCTTTTTCGCATTTATGTTTTTGTGAGGATAACAATTACAGGCATTCATTGACTTCAAATAAGAAGTTCATTTTACATTTCGGTAATTTTTAAAATAATTTGCAAACATTATTGGACATGACATTTCTTAAATATTTGAATGCACAATTTAACTCATACATAAGTACACATACATGTGTATGTATGTATGTATGTATTTATGTACATACTCGTAGATCAAGAAAAGTAAAGATAAATAAAACTGCGTAAAGAGCAACGATAAAAAATGGAAAACAAAAACTGAAGTGATTTGTGATTTGCAATGAATGAAAGAAAGTTGAAACTGGTACAAATCAGAGCATAACTGCATTTTCGCTAAATTCATACTAGCATTATTAACAACAACAACAACAATAGTAATAACAATTCATAAAAAATTTAAGTAAATTTATATGAGTTGTTTGTTAGAGCATGCCATTGTAAAAATGAAGATTAATGAATAATATTGCATACAGACTGCATATTATATTTTTTTGTTAATATCTTCTAAATACTACAAATACAAAACATGCTTAGCTGCACTTTTGAAAAAAAAAAAAAAAAAATTAAACCTTTCTGCAAACGAAACACCTCCGTGCACTCAAACAAAATTTTTATAATTTAAAAAAATCTTAAATTTATTTGATTTTTTATTATTAATTGCTTAAACTACTTTTACAGATATTTCATCTGCAATTTCGCTTATAAACATGAGAGCGGAATAAACCAGTTAATTAAAGAATTTGGTCCAATAAGCTTAAAATTTTTTTAAAAATTTGTCTCTAATTGTAACGAATGGTAAAAGGAAAAAAAACTAGTTGCTTGGTTGGTTGGTTTTCACTGATTGATTTAACTAACATAAATACGATTAATTATGAGTCAAAAGAGGAAAATTATTAGAATTATGCTTTTCAATATTAAAACCAAATTTTCTCTTAAAAAAATAAAATAAATGAAAGTACCGAACTAGAAAGCTTGAATAAGAAAAATTATTAAGTTTTAATATTTATAGCGCACTTTTTTTTTCAAAATTAATATTTATGCTTGTTGAGTAAAACATTAATTGTTTTTTTTTTTAATATACATTGTAATTGATTATTGAGGTGTTAGCTAGATCCTATGCGGATTTCACTGTTGCTAATGCAGATCATCAGGGAACCTCTACCCAAAACTTTCATTTAAACAAATGAGAAGCTCAACTAATACGAGTATCATAGTTTGAAACAAGAACTCAACAAAACCCAATAAGTTTTTTATTTTCTTACTTCACCATTGCACAGAAAAAAGTATTCACCAATTAATGTTTTCAATTAATAATTTAATTGATTCAATTAAATTTTTAATTGTATTAATTAATTTGAGTGGAAAAACTTAATTGATATTATCAAATTGTTTATAGGTGAAAATTTAATGAATTTTTTAATTAATATTACAAATATTTTAATTAATATTACAAACTCATTCAGTTCATTTTTGTGTGTGGCTGATTTTATTTTAGCTCGAATTGTAGTTGTAGGAAATATATGCATATATCGCTCATATCGCTCATAACCCAAAAGAAAAGTATAGTTTGCCGGAAAACGAGTTTGGTTTTCAATTTACACAGAATTTAATGGAAAAAGAAAATTTTATTTTCCTTTCAAGAGTTGAGTAAACAAGATATTTGTATCACATTTTTACATAATATAAAGAACGGTATGAGGATTAATTCTGGATCACTAACTCAAAAATTTCATTTTTTGAGATATGACGTTGTTTGAGTAAATGAGCGATATGTAATTGAAAATAAATGTAAAAAACAACAACAGCTATTCAAATTATAATTTGTGCTTTACATGTTTACAGTACGTCGCATTTCATAAAAAGTTTAGCCGTCAGCGACTACATATGCTATGCAGATTTTAAATATAAAATTATATTTTTTTTATCAGATATAGTTTTCGAGATATACCTTTATGTTAAAAATGAGGGCACTTGCAAGATATATATTATCATAACTTGAGAAGGCCATGCTCTATTCAGTTAAGTGAAAAAAAATCAAAATTCGACAACAAAATTATCTTTAAGCCATTCAAATATTCAATTCAGTTCGGAAATGGAATTGAATCCATCTCAAGATGTCAAGCCCTAGCCTGAGCATACCTCAGTATACCAGCACCCCCCACAGTCTGGACACACACCTGACAAATTTCCGTATTTTAGTTTTATTTTTTAGACACCATCTTCTACAGAAATGCTGTGGATTGAATTCCGTTTTCAAACGAAATTGAACTCTGTAACATGGCCGATTATTTCTAAATCTGCGCAGATGTTTCGGCGATATCGTAAAAGTTTGAGCAAAACAAAATATTTTTTAAAACATTTTTTTACATTTCTGTTTTTAAAACTTCATAACCACAGAAATATAAAACAACCGGCCAGTTTTTTGTTCAATAGCATGTAGCTAAATATATTCCAAAAGAATTGAGCCCTTTTCCATTGAAATTGGTGCACAACTTTTTATTTTATTCACAATGTAGTGACAGAACAAAAGTGATATAAATTGAAATTTCCATACAACAGTACCACAAACAAACACAAATCCAAAAGTTTTACAGATATCTGTTGCTTAAAAATTTGATTTTTATGAATAAATGTTTTTTAGTTCTCTTTCTAAATTGTAAATAATAGCGAAAGTTGTACACCAATTTAAATGAAAAAGGGCTTAATTTCTTTGGAATACTGGTTTGCCGCACAGATATTAAGAATACATTATTGATGCGGCAAACCAGTAACCACCCGACGATTCAGCTACAAGCTACTAAATCAAAAATAAGCTCGTTGTTGTATTTTTATTTGATTTGTATTCTTAAAAACAAAGAAATCAAAATTTTTTCTAAAATTTTTATTTTTTTGGGTTATATTTTTATGATATCTCCGAAAGTACTAAGCAAAGTTAGAAACAGTGTTTGCACGGCCTCAAGATTATTTTGTTATTGAATTTCGGTTTTATTTCTTTACTAAATAGAGGCATTCAGAGCTAATGATTGGAGGAACGTATAACCAAAATCGTTTCATAGCTGTCATGTCCCTGAGTAAAAACAATCTAAGACCGCTCACAGGCTTCCTCACAGGTCATTGTACACTGAGAAAACACCTCAGCAGACTGATTCTGTGAGTACGACGATGAAACCCCAGAGCATATTCTGAAGGACTGTGAAACGTTATGCCACAGAAGATTTATCCAATTGGACAAGCACCTATTGGAGGATTGGGAACTGCCAACACTAGACCCACTGGCAGTCCTGAGATTCATCAGGAGAGTATGTCTGGATGAGGTGCTCTAGCACCTGGCAAGGGCTACAATAGATCTACTTTGGCCGCAGTGTCCTGTGTTTCCCGTTTGACTTAATTCATTCATTCATTCATTACTAAATAGAGAAATCCCTTGTGAAGTTATTCTACTATGTGTAGTGTAGTGAAGGCACTCATTTTTTACATAACGCAATTCAAGACTATGGACAATCATTTCGAAAACACCAAACGATATAGAAATGCGAAGACGAAAATAGTAGGGAAATCGACAGTGGCTCAGTGAGTATAGTATTTGCATTCAAATCTAGCACATCATGGATTCCTATTCCAGTTGAAGCATGTACAAATTATGTGTGAAAAATATAAAAAAATGCTAAAAAAAATTTATTTTTAAAACTTTATTTCTTGATGGTTTACCACATCTAGATGTATTTCTATGCTGCTAAGCAAATAAATGTTTAAACTCGTATTCATTTTGACACGTGTTATATAAAAATAATATATAGCGAATTTTTATATTTTTTTTATTTTACTAAAGTTCATATTTTTTAGCTTTAGGATTAGCAACCGGTTCTAGTTTCGAAACTTTATATGAGAGGGACCGGTAACTTGTACGTATTATAGGCTTGCACAGACATACCTGTTTGCATCAGATTTGCGTGTGTATTGGTTCTGGTATGAACAAATATGTTATTCAGCGTTTCTGTTACTAGTCCATAATGTTGATTTTTTTTAAGCAATTATTGTATGGTTGGGCAATGAGCAAATGAGAACAACACATGGCTGATGAATGCGCTGATTTACACGGGCATAATTGTGCTGGAATAACATGCCAGTTTGTTGGTGAGAGAGGCAAAGAGAGTGGTTTTGTGGTTGGCATAACTTTTGAACCCCGCATTAGCAGCATGAAACCAATGCGCACACAGCTTAAAAAACAGCAAATTTTAAATGAATACGAAAAACACTAACACACACAACGCTGTGTATACGTATACATTTTGTGCCAGATGCATTAGTCTCGTGTAATTTGGAAAAGAACAAAAATTGTGCGGCTTAAAAATTGTTCTCGTGTAAACTACCTCAATGAAAGTAAAATTTCACATACATACATACATATGTAAGTAAATGATACATGAAACCAAGGCAAATTCACATCAGGTGATCTTAATTCACCAGCTGACATAACTTCTCTGCTGTCAAATCAATGCAAAACGCTATAAAAGTTTCTGACAGCAGGAAATTTTACACTAAAAAATACACAAGGCGAATATGCAGAGTTGCAAATCGAGACCACTTGGTATCAATTCGCCTTGCATGAAACACATGAGCTGCAAATAAAAAAGAAAAAATTACACACAATAGGTCTGTTCCAGATGCATAACAAAACAGTCCGAACTTGTACAAAGTTATCCAAAAGCGTTCCAGATAGCAATTTTTGTGCAATTGTGAGAGCGAATGAGAGAGTAATTTTTTTCATTTCCTGTACAAACTAGTACGAACTTTTTCTTCTGGATAAGTTCGGACAAGAATTAAATAATCAGCTGTATTTTATTTACATATGAAACTGAAAAATTAATCAGAAAATTTGCAAATATAGGAAAAAAGTTTTTACATACAAATTTATTAAAAAGCAAAATGGAAGTTTTTTGAACAAAGTTGTAAGTACAATTGTGCATATTTCTCTATTTCTTTAATATAAAAATATGTTTTTTTCAATAATTCTCGTAGCTTTTACTTTGTTGGAACTTATTTTCATTTACTTTTTACAGCTGTTGCCAATGATGCAAAATTTTTGTTATTATAATGTTATGCGTTTTAAGCGACTAAAATCACTTAAATTAAATTTAATGTAAAATGTAAGCAACATTAGTATTTCAAGATGTGCAATTATGGTTTTTTGCGTTCCAGCAATTTTGGATAACTTTTGCATATTCAGAGAGTAATTTTCTTTTTTCTCTCATTAGTCCGAACTTGTACGAAATCTTGTGGAACAGACCTAATATGTATGTGTAATTACACGCAGAGCAAAGTTCTCTCTCTCTCTATTCTTGTCTGCGCCACAAAAAACCTAACGAACGTGACACTAACATGTGCTCATTATTTATTTGTTTAAACATTGGTTTTTTCATATACATATTTGTATTACAACATGTGTTTTTGAGCAAAAACATATACAAACAGTTCCTCAGCAGCAATAAAATAAGCAATGATTATCTGCTTTAATTAATTGTATTGTAATTTGGAAAAACACGAACTCACAATAAATCTTATACTATTTCTTTTGCTCACACTACAAACATATGGTACATGCCATGGTATATTTGTTTTCGCTATACTAATAAATATCATTTGTATATTAGCCTTTAGTACGTACTTATATAGGTGCCCTCAATGTGAACTATTTGTATTTTTGTTTGTGCTATCTGATAAAAATATTTTCACATTGTATAAAATTTTACTGTGCAATAATATTGCATTACTTCATGATTTGCCTAGTGGCAATACAAAATCAGTGCATTTTTCGTTATGCGATTAGCTGCTAATGCAATATTAATCCATTACATTTAAGAGATTTTATTTAAGTGCAAAAAATAGTACACTACAAGCATCAAATTTAAATTTGCACTAAAATTTGTCTGGTTGTATTCATCTGTTTTTGACATTCATTCATTATTTTTACACAAACAAATCGCCTGTTGTTTTTATATTTTCTTAGTTGTTGTAGACCTGCATATACTTTATATAAATATGCCTTGGAACTAATATAGAGTAACCCATCTAGATCTAGTCGTTAATGAAAATGTCCCAGAATAGTTCTGAATAATTTCTGGACATATAAAAATGGTATTAAGGAAAAATTTTTGGTCCAATTCAAGAAATGCATACTCATTGGCGTAGCTATAAATTTTTTCTTGGGAGGGGGGGAGGAGCATTATGACTGGTGATTTTCATGAGTAATAATAAAATAAATAATTACATGCAATTTATAATAATTCCAGGGGGGCGACAGCAATTCTTGGGGATGCACCACCCAGAATGACCTTGCTACGCCTATGGTCATTCTTAATGAATTTAAGCCATGTAAAAGAAATTAAAAAAAAATTACTTAAAACTTGTTTGCATCCGAAAAGTTTAAAAAAATATATAAATCTTCTGATGTGACACTGAATTTGGTTAGTACGTTTTTAACATACAGATGTCGTCAAAATAATATCACCACTTGAATGGTTCATTTAGCACGCATTGTAAAGGCAAATTAAGTTAATATTAAATACGAGTATCAAGAATTTGAGACATTTTAAATTTAATTGAACTATAGTAAATTTTAATCAGAAATAATTTTTTAATCGGGCTTAAGTTCAGTAATTTCAATTCTTATTGAATGAAATATTTTTATTAATCAACTAGATGAGCCCGGCAAAAGTTGTTTTACCCTCAATTATTTTTTTAACTACAAATTACTCCATACAGTGGTCACTTGTTGGGTCAAAAACAAAACGAAAACCTACCCGGTATTGACCCGATCCTGTGTTGAAAATTTCAGCTCCACATGTCTTATAGTTCCAGAAATCATGCGTTAGTAACAAACACACACTACTACGATTTTATATATAAAGATGTGAATTTCTAAAGAAGAGAAGAACAATTAAACTAGACTTTATTAACTGGGGAAAATACCTATATATTTCTGTGCAGCCACGCACTTCATCAGTACCCATTTCAGCCATTTAACGCAAATTTTCAATGAAATGGAATATGAGAAATGATTATATTGTGTATACAATTATTAATTTACCTTTGGTAAATACATTTGTAAGTATCACTATTCATTTTCTGTTTTTCCGTTTTTTCATTTTCTCTATATCACTCTATCTCAGTATGTTTAACTATTCTTGGTTATCTTTTACGATCATCACATTAATTATTTTTACTTTTATTTTCTTCACTTATTTAGAAACTCACATTAACTAATAAAAATATTTCATTCCATAAGAATTGAAATTACTGAACTTAAGCCCGATTAAGAAATTATTTTTGATTAAAATAGCAAAAATTTATTAAAATGAATAAATAGTATATTCATATAGAATACAACATAAGATAACATAAGTTTTTAACGAATAAATTAAATGTTTTTTAAAAAGTCAGAAAAACCGCTGTCAAAATAATATCACCACACGTAGTCAGCAAATATTTACATATATTAATTTTATTTCAAGTTAGTGTTTATTTTTATGTATTCTTACATATTAGTACACTTAAGAAAAAGCTCCAACGCAAAATTAAGAACACGCCACATTAATTCAATAATTTTCAATATAATAGAAAATGTATAGGGTGTTTTTTATTGAGGTATAGAACTTTAAGTTGGCATCACTTTTTTAACTGGCGGCCATTTTGTCAGCTGTCAAGTGATTAATATTTAGTTTGGTTTGCCATTTCATAATGAACAGGTTGACAAAAGAACAACGCTTGCAAATCGTGCAAATTTATTTCGAAAATAATGGTTCAGTTCGCGAAGTTTACCGCAAGCTCCGTCCATTTTATGGTCGACATAATCGTCCATCAGAGCAATTATGGAATGGACCTGTCAATTGGCCACCAAGATCGTGTGATTTGACACCATTGGATTATTTTCTTTGGGGATATGTGAAGTCGCTCGTCTACGCCAACAAACCAGAAACGTTAGGGGACTTGGAAGCCAACATTCGTGGCGTTATTGCCAACATACGGCCCCATATGCTCGAAAAAGTGGTTGAAAATTGGACCTGTAGAATTGGCTTTATTCGAGCCAGCCGCGGCGGCCACATGCCCGAAATCATATTTAAACGTTAATGGCATAAAATTATCCTTCCAATAAAGCCAAATTGATGGACATTAAAACGATTTTCTTGTGTTTTATTTCAATTCGAAGTTCTATACCTCTAAAAAAACACTCTATATATTAAAATACTTAAAAATAAATAAAATTAATAAATAAGTACTGTAAATGAATATTTTTCCATATTGAAATAACAAATTTCAACATGACTATACTTTCGATAATGTTTCTTATTAATTAAATATGGTTTTTATTGATTTTAAGCTGTTGTTTCTCTGAAGCGTTAGCGTTTTCCTTGTTGAAAATAACCGCTTGGCATCTTCTTCTAATCGAGTTTACTAAACTCTTGCCACCTTTATGCAGTAAAGGAATACCATACCTGTTGCACTATATCCCATAGGTCATTATTAATGGCTTTGGACACAATCAAAATGCTTGCTGTCAAGTTCGTATACGTGTGCTTGTTGGCTTGATAATACCATGCTTGATGACCCATCAAGCATTAATTTTTATTTTTATTTTGTGCTGTTCCTTTGGTAAAAAAAAATATAAAAATGTCTCTAAATGGAGAAAATTTAATAACATAATGGCAGAAAAGTTTCCAAAAAAAGAGAAAAGCAAAATAATAAATTAATTTAAATTTTTCTGATTTCCTTTTTTAATTCCGATGTTTTTTTGGCAATTGTTCACAAATGAAAGTTTATTTATAATGAAAATTTGTTCGGGCTTGATGGGGTAAGACTATACACGTATTATCAAGTGACAGCAAGCATGACAAAAATCAAAATTTTTTGATTTTCCATCAAGGATACTATATATAACCAATCTCAGCAAGCATTTTGACTGTGTCTGTGTACCTCATTTTCAACGTCCGCCCACAAATTTTCTATAGGGTTAAGGTCTGACGACTGAGCAGACCACTCCATGACTGATATTTTGTAGTCCTGGAACCACCTTTTTAGCTTTTTTGCTAGTATGTTTTGGGTCATTGTCTTGTTGCATGATCCAAATCAGCGGCATGTCCTCAGATACATATGGTATGATATGATATTGCTTCTGCAAGAATTCATACATATTCGGATGCATCCATAATGATATTTATACGATGAATAGGCCCAACACCACAGTATGGAAAACAACCCCATACCATAATACTGGAGCCTCCATGTCTTACCGTTTTCAAAGTAAACTTTGGATTGTATTCTGAGTTTGGTGGCCTTCTAAAGTAAGATTTTAAGTCCTTACCACCAAGTAAGGCTATTTTTGACTTCTCAGTCCAAAGAATGTTACGCCACTTTTCAATGGGCCACTCTAAGTGGCTCTTATAGCAAACGTTACTCGTTTATTTACATGCTTCCTTGTGAAAAGCGGCACCTTTCTTGGACTGTGAGCTTTCAGGTTCTGTTCTCTCAACTATTTGGCATATAGTTTCAGTGCTTATGCGCAAATTTAGCACTTCTTTCTGACATAAAAGGAAACTTTTTTTTGATTTGTCGAACTATGCAATTAATCATTAAACATGGTTTTTCTTTCACAAGTTTTGGCTTTAAATTTGTATGTTATCATTTTGTTTGAACAGCCAATAAGATTTTTAACTTGGGAGTAAGTTTTATGACAGCTTTCTTTACGAGTCATTATACATTTTCCATGGTTTTTTTAAACTTTTTTATTAGTTTGACAAAAAGTAACTTACTCATTGAAAAAGCATCATACAAAGAACGAAATTAGGAAGTTATGAACAAAAACAAAAATCCGAAAAGCTTAAATTACCAGATGAACTCTATACCCCTTTTGCGGTATGTCCTTTTTTCTACGAGTCAAATATGTATGTAAGTAGTTACGACTTAAATGATGGTATACTCTTTGCATACTAGAAAGAAAAGTTTTTGCTGGATTATTTGTTCCTAAAATATTTGATATTTGCACTAAAAGTTTTCCACAGGCCGATTCATATAAAACATGAAATAAGTTTACAAGAAACATGAGCGAGGAACTAAGGTTTTGTTACTCATCCTATTTTTCACAGAATGATAACAAACTTCTCGTTTGGAAAAGTTCTCACCAAAGTTACAGAAGGCACAGGTACTTTGACTTACAATATACATATGTATTATACATACATAGTTATATATGTATGTAGTATAACAATTTTATTTAAATTCATTTGTACTACATATAAACTGATATAAAATTAAAATGCAATTTTTGTTTTGTTTTGCATATCTCAATGTGAAAGAAAAATAATCCACTACAAAAAAATTTTATTCAACTGTGAATGAAACATTTTTCCAATACATTCCATGCTACATATAAAAATTTCTACTTGACTAACAACAACAAACCAACCAATTTTTTTTATTTCATGCCAACTACAGCTTTAAACGGTTATAAATGCCAACGTACAAGTCCACATTTTGATGAGTTGCAAATAAACTCATGCGTAACGGTCATTGTAGAATATCGAACAGTGAGCGTTGCATCTTTTGTCTGTTATCTTTATCTTATCTTTGTAACTTTTCATCTCTTTTTTTTATTTAATATATGCATTTGATTTTGCTTTACATTTGCTGCTCATTTATAATTTTTTATTATTAAAAAATAAAACAAATATATGCCGTTTTTATGCTATACCATTATATTCATATGTACTATATACATACATATGTACATACATATGTATTTATAAGTGTATGTAGTTGTTTACACTTGAAGAAAAACTTTTCGTGTAACTAAAAATTTTATGCCAAAGTCCCATAATGTTAAGGCCTAATTATAAAATTTTATAATTATTACCAACTAAAGAAAATAACAAATAATTATTAGCAATTGAAGGGCCCAATTCTTATCTTAAAGTGCCGAATAATTAGTTTAGTTCTAATAATTCATGCATTTAAAATCACGTTATATAGGGTGTTTTTTTAGAGGTATAGAACTTCGAATTGAAATAAAACACAAGAAAATCGTTTTAATGTCCATCAATTTGGCTTTATTGGAAGGATAATTTTATGCCATTAACGTTTAAATATGATTTCGGGCATGTGGCCGCCGCGGCTGGCTCGAATAAAGCCAATTCTACAGGTCCAATTTTCAACCACTTTTTCGAGCATATGGGGCCGTATTTTGGCAATAACGCCATGAATGTTGGCTTCCAAGTCCCCTAACGTGTCTGGTTTGTTGGCGTAGACGAGCGACTTCAGCGGATGCGTATTATCACATAGAGTAAACGTAGTGCGAAAACGATCCATGGTTAACCATGATGGACGATTATGTCGACCATAAAATGGACGGAGCTTGCGGCAAACTTCGCGAACTGAACCATTATTTTCGAAATAAATTTGCACGATTTGCAAGCGTTGTTCTTTTGTCAACCTGTTCATGATGAAATGGCAAACCAAACTAAATATTAATCACTTTACAGCTGACAAAATGGCCGCCAGTTAAAAAAGTGATGCCAACTTAAAGTTCTATACCTCAATAAAAAACACCCTTTATATACATAAAATATGCATTACAAATAAAAAATATGTATATAAAACTAATAAAATATGCATTTATTAACTTCTTTTCCCAACATTTAATAACATTAAAAACTTTAAAAAATCAACTTCATTGCTTTCTTAAGCAACATTTTGTCATTAAAAACTTAAAAAACATAAAAAGGCTCAGCTTCAATGCTCTCTCAACAAACATTTTGTCATCTTAACGGGGCACTAATATTCGAGGGCATTTGTACCGGATTGGAGCCACGAATGACAATGAATGCAGGGCATGCATGGATGACATGGAGACAATGTAGCACTTCCTTTGTCATTGTTCAGCTTTCGCCCAGCCGAGATCCCGTTACTTTGGGGATGACACCTTACCGGACATTACCCACCTTAGGGGTAATAAGCCAGTGCAAGTTAATCTCTATTTTTGATGTTGTGTTTAGACCAGCAAACCTATAAATCAATACAGTATTTAAACCATCTGTAAACGCATAAAATTGAGAGTTTAAACCACCAATACAGGCCATATGGTTTTGTTACTTACAGAACATATGTTTTGCATTAAAAGAGCACTCAACTTTTTTCCATGTCCTTACTTTTTCTTCAGATCTTGTTCGACCTATTTTCTTACACTCCATTATACTTTTATACTATTCTACTTCGCCAAGCATAAATATGATCTTTCCCAGTAAAATTTGGCGACCTTTAATTAAAATTTTTTAACTTTTTTGCACTTTTGATTGTGCAAAGAATTGATAGCCTGCTGCAAAACAGCTGTTTTTTGACATTTATTCTAGTGTTGCCACAATATTATTTTTTAAACTATACATAAGGTTGAGTTTAAGCTACACATAAATTTGAATTAAGTTCAACTAAACCAGCGTTTAAACTTTGACTGATTTATTAGCCCTTAGAGGTATTGGCTGGAAAAGCTTGAGGGACTACGTGAACGATACTGAGTTCCTATGAAGGTGGGGTTCGTTTGTTAATTTATATGAGAAGGCACAACAGGCCTCTACTTGTTTATGTATATGTCCCCGGACATGAGCGTAATGGATCCTCTTTTCAACCTAACCTAACCTAAGTCGAACTTCTATTTGCGTACATGAATAAGTGAGGTAAATCTCGGACGATTTTTTCTGAAAAAAAAAATTAATAAAATAAAAATGAACGTTCCACGTTAGTACGTGAAATATTCAGTTTATAAATTCTCTATAAAATATTGATGCAGTTTGTTGCATTTTATAAGTCCATAATGTTTTTGTATAACTTTATCTAATTTTAATAATAAATTAAATTCATCATAATTAATTCATCTTCAATTAATTAAACTTGAGCAATATGTGAAAATATATTTTACATTGTTTTTCTTATAATTTTTTTTTCATGAAAAAGGTTACAACTAAAAAAACGTGAACAATTTTATCATAAAAAAGGTGACATTTGGAATTAAAATCATAAATAATAATACTTAAAAATATGAAAAAGGTGACTACCTTCAAGCTGTCAAAGCGGACAAACCGGCACCTACTTCGATGTGATATTGTCACTTTATGATACACTCATATATTACGTTCATACGCGCACTATTTGCAAATAAATTAACTTACTGTTTATACAGCATTTTATCGGCCTGGCCCACGATGTCGACAAAAAAGTTTCTTTCGCTTACTTACATTGAAAACAAAAACAAATTCTCTTATTTTGTTTTTGTTTTCAATATAAGTAAGCGAAAGAAACTTTCTTGTCGACATCGTGGGCCAGGCTGTAAATGTATAAAAACTTGGTAGCACTTCTATAGAAATGTGACTTATGTTTACAAAAAAATTTGTAAATGTACAAAATAACAAATAATAACTTGTTTTAATATTTAATGAATTGAACAGGCTAATGTTCGTATCGCCTTTTAAGCCAAATTACATGTGATAATTATTAATGAACAAATAACATCAAAGTTAGTTGTAAATATTCTGACAACACATAGTTGATCGGAACAGCCAGCCGTTTTCGAAGGCCACTAAACCTTCACATCAGCGTTCTTCTGTGTTTGGTCCACTGTGTGTGGTGTCTTGGCTTAAAAGGCGATACGAACATTAGCCTGTTCAATTCACTAAATATAGAAACAAATGCAGTTCGAATAATAATAATTAAATTAACTAATAACTTGTTTTATTGTCATTATTTTTTGCTATCAGTGTTTTTTTGTGCAATATTTATCAATTTATTGTTTTTTTATTGCAACATTTGTAAGTGTGGCAACCTTAAGAATTTTATTTGCAAATAGTGCCTTAATCGTGAATAGTTTTCTGAATTAGTAAGTCGCAATAAAAACAATAATATGGCAACAATTACAGTTTTATTTGCGTATAAACGTAGTAATAGAGTAGAACTTTTGAAATGAGAAGACGGTTGCTGAAGCAGACTTATAGCACCACAGCGACTAAGTTTTTCGTTCCATAGTAAAAAAACATATTAATCATCATATTTTGTTAAATATTATTTTTTCAAAAAAATTAAATTCGATTGGCATAACAAAAAATCAACATTTCGATAAAAAAAAATCGTAAATTCCTTTTTCTCAAATCTGATCCACTGTGCCTCGGGGTGTCCTTATGATTTAAATTTTATCATTTTATTATTAGGAAGAGGGAACTTATGCGAGGGGTAAAAACAGGATAATTGATTTCGTGTAAATATACACACTTTTTGCATAGACCGAAACCTGCTCTGGCATACTACTGTGGATCTAGATATTTAATTTTTTTCAAATATGTACATACTTCAAAACTTCTTTTAAAATATTCACTTATTTAGCAAAAATTTTTCTCTGAGCGTATGATTGCTTGAGCGTATGAATGTATGCAAGTGATGCTTAATATGTAAAAAACAACTATAAGATAGACTGTCCATATCATTTAATCTGTGAACGAATTTCTAAATATGTTCTTTATCTTTACTTTTAAACTACGAGTATATGTGTAGACACACTTTCATATATGTACATGTGTATATTTGCTGCCGTGTTTAAATTTTTTTTTTTGATTTACAAAAGGTTTAGAAGAAACATTTTTTTATGTAAATTTTTTTGATAGACCTTTTATAAACTAAAATAGTTTCTTTTTAATATTGCTTTTTATGGTTGAAATCATTCAACAAATTTGCATTAAAGTAGAACACTTTTAGTTAAATCTTTCAACACTTATAGATAAACAATAATAATGCTGATAAGACTCTTTGTATATTTTTTTAATAGTTACTATTAGATTTTCTACAAAAAGTCATCATTTCACTTTTTATTTTTGAAAATAAATTTAATAAAACGTTGTTTCTATACTCACTTTTAGGGTAAACACTAAATAGAATATCGCCAGCCAATTCGACCGCCTATGTTGTCGTCCCATTGTGTGGATAAATGTGTGTTTGGTTGTAGGGGTGTGAAGCGAAACAGAAAGAGGGCAGTATTAAGATCCTTAATATAAAGTGTTACGTCCGAAGCTTAGGATGAACATACATAAAAACACACACTATTTCAATCTAAAAATATATAAGAAAATATAAATTAATCTATGAGTTGTTTTATAAAAATATAGTTTTTAAAAATTAATACTTCTTCACCTTTTTAATTAAATTATGTTATAAAAGTCATTATTGCCAAAAACAAAATTCTATTTTATAACATTTATTAATTTTTATTCGATTTAATTTAATTTAGTTTAACATTATTTTAAATTGCTTTATTTGATTTTCTTTTGCTTTATTTTATTTAAGTTTGTTTTATTTTATTTTTTTCTGTTTATTTTTATTTTTTATTGTATTAATTTTATTTTACAATGTTTTGCAAAATTTATTTTTATTTTGTTTTAAGTTATTTTATTTCATTTGATTTTATTGTATTTTATTTTATTTTATTTTATTTAATTTTATTTTATTTTATTTTATTTTATTTTATTTTATTTTATTTTATTTTATTTTATTTTATTTTATTTTATCTTATTTTATTTTATTTTGTTTTATTTTATTTTATTTTATTTTATTTTATTTTATTTTCTTTTCTTTATATTTTTATTTTATTTTGTTTTATTTTATTTTATTTTGATTTATGTTATTTTATTTTATTGTATTTTATTTTATTTTATTTTATTTTATTTTATTTTATTTTATTTTGTTTTATTTTATTTTATTTTATTTTATTTTATTGTATTTTATTTTATTTTATTGTATTTTATTTTATTTTATTTTATTTTATTTTATTTTATTTTATTTTATTTTATTTTATTTTATTTTTTTTATATTTTTATTTTATTTTATTATATATTATTTTACTTTATTTTATTTTATTTTATTTTATTTTGATTTATTTTGCGTTATGCTGAAATTTTTATTTAGACAATCAAATTAAAAGTTTCACAGTTGTTTACTTCTTCTAACAATTGTTTTTCTTATTATCTACTCTTGCTGTTGCGTGCTTCTTTTCTAAGTCTTTCGTTTCTTTTATATGTTATTTTTGGTTTCTAGCGTTATTTTAAACTTTCAGTAGATGATTCAAGCAGGTCTTTGTAACTATTGAATGTTCTTAGTTTGTTTATTGGTTGGAGCTAAAAGAAAGCTGTTAACCGGGTAGATCTCTGAAATACTTTCGTAAAATTAAAAAAAATGCAAAGTTACCAGATCAATATAAATTTGGAAGCCTGGAAATGCTGCATGGAAATGTACAAAAATACAAGGAAAATTAAAACATGCATTCACTTCTGAGTAAAAGTAATTTAACAACAAACAATTCGGAAGATAATAAGTTAAAAAGTAATTTATTAACACACGAGTGCTACTATTTATATGTATATTGCACAAAATATATGAAAATAATATTTTTACAAAAAAAAAAAATTTATTAAAATTTATTGGTTTATTGGTCATCACAGTCAACACTTTTTTATGCAATCAAATGAATTTTCAATTAAACCCACTTTCATAGTATATTTTTTCAAAACAAAACAAACACAGCCCGCGAAGCGATTAGCTTGTCTGTGGAAAACACCCGTAGTATATGGCGGGAATCGAAAGCACGACCTCTGGACTGACAAGGCCAGCATCGCTACCGCTCAACCACAGGGGCACCGCTAAAAATTTAGCAGCAAGCTCTTGCTTAGTACCGATTGTTTATGTTTTTTAATTTTTTTTTTGGATTTTCGCTTCGTATTTTCAATTGATATTAATTTTATAAAGTCAAACCGAGCCTTGATATTTACGAACTTTACGCTACATCTTTGCACATGTTTAAATTTTTCTACATTTTTATAGATTTTTAAGCTTTAACTTTAAGCTTTATTAAAAAAATTTTTTGTTTAAGCAGACCTGATATTTTATAAAAAAAAATTATTATCAATAAACAAATTTTATATGCATATACTAGTATATTTCTACTTAGTACAACTAATGTGATTTTAAATTATGATACTATTCCCAATTTTGTGTCAAACTACTTAGGTATGTATCCACATATGAGTTATTTGGTCCAAATTCGAACCATAAGACAACCACTAGTATTCCTAACATTGCAAAACATTCCAAAAATAATAAAAAAGTCTTTAACAAACATTTCTCATTAAAAATTTTAAATTAAATTAAAACAAATTTCATATATGTACTTCCCCTTTTAACCGGCAACTACATTTGTATAACGATCAGCGTTGCCACTAGTGGAAAAAGAAATTACACAGTTACAAGTCTAAAATAGTGCAAAACCGAATGAAATAGTGCAAAAAATTTAAAAAATTTTTTTATTTATTTATTAGTTTTTTTTTAGTAAATTGAAATTTAAAACAAGGTAACTTTTTTAATATATACATACATTCTTTGGTTTTTTTAGGCATATGCCATATTTACATATTTTTAAAATCGATGCTCTTGTATTAGCTGATAACTCAATATTGGGGTATCAATTTTAATTAAGTTCAGTTAACTTAAAAAAACTCTTTCAACAGAAGCGTTTAAGAATGGTAATATTACAGCTTTTAAGTTTAGAAAGAGACTATCGCCAGCACAGTTTTTACTTTAAAAAATTTCACGTCACTCATTGTCTAATTTTTGATAATCTAGCTTAACAAATGGAAATCGATTTTTATTTCAATGATTATAAAAATTTTACATTTGTTGTACCTTGGAACAATATTTTAAGCAGCTAAATTAATATAAATTCCACTTTGCTGTATAACAAGTTGCTCGTTTTTATAGGTTAACCAAAAATAACTCATTTTGTTTTAAAAAAATTGTACAACTTTGATTACCTCAGCCCTTAAACATTAAATTAAAATTAGTTAAAAGTCCAAGAAAATTAGAAGAGAACTCCAAATAGTATTTTGTAGATTTTTCATCCAATGCAGAAAGCATTGATTCAGTTATTATTCAATGATCTTCTAAAACTTCCAATCTTCAATATAATCTCAATACTTCATATTGTTAGAGAAAAATTTCAATGCAACAAGCTGTTAATGATAACAATTGCGTTATAATAGGTGATAAGATTGTATGGCTCTCTAGTGGGAAATATCGTAGAAATTCTCAGAGTTTGCATTGCGTTTATAATAGGATCCAAGACTTCAGAAAATTTAATTGGACTTTTATTAAGACTTACAGAAATATTCTTTTGTTTATATCTTTATAACAAACTTTTTTAGAGACATGGGGATTTCCTGCAAGCTTGAAGTTTTGTCTATAGAATTTTGTAGTATATATAACTTGATTGTGTCTTAAGTCAACTTATGCTGTTATTGTTTTAGAAAATATAAATAGAAATGCCATTAAAGTCAAATAGTGCAAAATTACACAAAAAATTTATGGTGCAAAAATAGTGCAAAGAACTTTAAATAGTACAGATTTTGCACTATTACACAGAAAGTGGCAACGCTGATAACGATACTTTTATGCAAATACCTACACACACACTCTCTCCACCTTTCTCTTTGCCAACAGCGTACTCTTAAATGTCCATCATAAAGGTCTCTCTTATAATATATACATAGTTTATTATCATTTATTTGCTTTTGACTTTTATGGCAATGAAACATTTTTTCTACCATGTGCAAGTGTTATTGGGCAAGACAAGTGTGCTATTAACCCAAAGAAAAGCATAACAACAATAAAAAAAAACTGCACAAACTACTACAGACACTTTTATTCTATTTATATTTATTGTTTTAGTTTTTTATGAGTTCTGCTGTGTTTACTTTGTTGTTCCTGCTTCTAAGCAGCTCACGTGTTGATATTCCATTTATAGCTTTTCCTTTTAGCTTCTTTGTTGTTGTTTGCTTAGCCAACAATGTTTGTACGAGTATGTATGTATTTGTTTAAGTTGAAGACAATTTTTTAGAAAAGAACTTACTAGACAGCTTGTTGCGGTTGCTTTTGTTGTTGTTAATATTTTCACGCTGGCCTTGTTAAGTTGCTATGAGCATGTACTCGTATGTGTGTTTGTCTGCTTTTGTTCATTCATTCATTTGTTTTTCACTCATGAAAATAGTTCTTGGACCATATACTTGGTGTGAAAAGGCAAGTGTTTTTCTTGTTTTTGTATTGTGGTTTATAGGTGTGTGCTTATGTTGGTTTATTTATTACGAAATTCATGGGAATTTCTTTTTAATGTGTTAGGTATGTATATGGATTATATTCAAACTATCTCGATGGCTTTAAAGGAAATTGTTTTGCATACCGTTTTTACTTTCTTACGTAGTATTTTATGATGCATTAAGGCTCAGTTAGCCGACTGTAATGTAATGTAACTGTAATGTAGGAAACAGCTGATCGATATTTTTATATGAAAAGTAGGTTACGTTACATTACATCTCTATAACCATTTCCATTACTTTTCACATAAGAATATCGATCAGCTGTTTCCTGCTGTTGCAGTTACATTACATTACAGTCGGCTAACTGAGCCTTTAGTGTCAATGTGGGGAAGTAAATAGAAGTACATTTCTACTACACATTATTATAAGGGATAAATTATAATAAGAAACTTAGTGGTTTCTTAAATTAATTTTGGGTGATGATGTTTCAATTAACAAATCGATCAAGGAACACTACTAAAATGGAACAAAACGCTGTTTTTGAAGGGCGCTACACTTTAAACAGCCGCGTTTTTGTGTCCGTTTAGTGTCCGTTTGCAAAAATTACAGTCCTGCATACAGAATTTTCAATGTAAACAATGGCACTCTGTACTTATTTTTACTCCAATGATATCCCAATTTTACTTTAATTTTTTTCTGTAATAAAGCTTGGATATGATTAACGATGCATATTCCTTTTGCTGCTATTTCCGATGGTATTGAAATATAAGCTGTCGACAAAATATTAAAAAGATATGACCCACTAAAAACAGAAATTCAAGTGGTTCTAATCATCTGATCGATAGTGTTCAACTTAGTTGTCAGTTGAATGACGGATTCTGTGTTCCTTCACTAATATAAACAGATCAGTTGAAAGTGAAACCTGTTCTCTTCTCATCTGACATACATAGGCACATATTAAGAAATCGTAACCAAAGTCGAAACTAATAAAACAGAAACTAAAAAACAAATAGTTCATACATAGTTATAGCTTTTATTCACAATTAATAACTGCTTTCAGATGGTAAACGAAATGCAACCTTTTATCGAACTAAAATGTCGATAATATTTTGAACGATAAATTCTGCAACTAATTAAAATGCTTATGAAGCTATTGAAAAAGAGTTTTTTTCTTAAAAAAATTTATACAAATTCTGGTTACAGTCTGTATATAAATCAATTAAAATAAGGTCATGTAAAAATAAAGTTATTCAATAGAATTATGTTGACACCCAAAACACATCTAATTTATTTTGATTGCTTTATATGGATGTTTTTTTTTGTACGCAATAGAAATTAATGCAAGAAGTGAAGGTAATAAGCAGCGACAAATACTTCATGCATTTAAAAAAGGTATTTTAGGCCCCTAAAATATGACATAAAAAACGCAAAATATGCACTAAAAGCAATAAAATATGCACGTATTTTAAAATTTTTTTGTTCAAATGAAAAGTTTTCTATTTACATACAACTAAATAAAGATATAAAAATATTTTCTTTTCTCAAGAAGTGCGTGTACAGGACTTTTATATTACAAGTATTGTTATATAAGGTTTGTTCATCTACTAAAAATTGTTACAAACTTATAACAATTGTTACTGGAAAGTGTTCATTAACTCAAAATGTTTGCAAGGAGAGAGCAAAAAAATTCTTACTTAAATTTTTACTAGTAACATTTTTACTTGCAAGAATTATCCAAACAGCTATTCTGTGTTTTGTTTTCAAATAAATTATTTATAAAATATCTGAAAAAAAAGAAAGCATATTTTCTCAATTCATTGTTTTTCTTTGATTGTTTGTTTTCTATATCTCATCAGAGATGGAAAATTGTTTTTTTTTTGTATTTGTTAATAGAATGGAATTAAAAAATAATGAAAAATTCATAAAAATGGTAGACAGTGTGTACATGTATATAGTATTTCATATTAAATGTCGATTTTTAAAACTTTGGTAATTTAAAATATTATCAAACAAGATTAATATGATTGATGATGATGATTTCCACGATAACGCCCCTGCTCACACATCGTTGCTTGTACGCGACTTTTTGGCCAAAAACAACACACTAATGATGCCGCAGCCACCGTATTCCCCAGATCTGGCCCCTGTGACTTTTTCTTGTTCCCGAAACTGAAGAGGCCCATGAAAGGACGACGCTACGCTATGACTGACGAGATAAAGACGGCATCGAAGGCGGAGCTGAACAAGATAAAAAAATAATTTTTGAAGTGCTTCGAAGATGGGAAAAAACGTTGGCATAAGTGCATTATATCTGAGGGGGATTACTTTGTTCATGAATAAATAAATAATTTTTGAAAAAACACAAAATTCGCTATACTTTTTGAACACACCTCGTAATTTAAATGATTCTTTTTATAAAATCTTATATATTTATTTAACTTAACCATTACAGTCAATTGAGTACTAGCTCCGTTAAATCCGTTACCATTTAAAAAAAAATATCAAGTTTCCGCAGAATTGTTCCACTACTTTCGGCCTTAATAGCAGACGTTTGCCTCTTGAAATCAGCAAAATGACAATTTCCATTAAATTTGGTAGTTGTATGTGCTTGTATAATTGTTCTATAATACTACAACAGTTCAAGGGAATAAATTTGCAAAAAAATAAAACATTAATACTTTTTAAGCAATAATATTTTTGGAAATTTGATTTTTTGACAAAATATGACACAAAAACATGTATTTATAGCAAAATATGTGACAAAACTATGCATTTATGACCAAATTATGCAAAAATATGAATTTTCAGCAAAATATGCAAAAAGTTGCACTAACAAACCGATGCCATTTGTACGCAAATTCATCGTTTCGTAAAGATATTTCTTTCGTTCTTGCCATTATCAGGGTTAAGGAAAAAAACATGCATTTGCATGAAACACCTGTCCCTGGTAATAAGTTAAGCTTATTATATAGGAAATTTTTGGGAAATAAAGAGTATTTGTTGTTTTGTGCATTTTAGAGAGTCACAAATTTATTTTACTTTTTAAATATATTGTAAATGAAGTCAATCAGCTGTTCTTTGAATGTGTCAGTTAGTTGGCATTTAGTTACAGTTTCACCCATAATTAAGTGCAAACTCTTACTGCTTAAAGTAATCAACTATGAATAACTTATAGGTACTTTAAAAAGTTTACAGTAATAGCCTATTTAAACAATTTATTTACGGCCTGTCCCACGATGTCACTAGAAATCGTTCGATCGAATATTTATATTGAAAACAACAACAAATTTTATAATGTTATTGTTGTTTGCAATACAAGTTGTCGATCAAACGATTTCGACTGACATCGTGGGACAGGCCGTTTAATATCAATTCATATTTAAAAGTAATTTTTTCGTACAAAAATTAATGAAAATCGGTATTTAAATATGAATTGATATTTAAATAGAGTTGGTGAAATTGGCCCTTAGTGATAATTTCTGAATACGCACCAATATGTATTTCGACAGTAAAATTTTATTAGTAACTATTGAATAGTATGAAAGCTGAGGTAGTGTAAAGACAGCTTTAGCGATAAAATAGAATTTTTCTCAGTCTAATATGCATATGCATATGTACTTATTTAATAACATTTATTACATGCAAGAGAAAATTTATTAAAGTATTTATTTTATTCGCTCCACCGGCAGTTTCTGATAGACTGGCCACAAAAAATCACATGAGTGTAAAAATTGCACTGATTGCGTGCAAGCCGGCCAGGCACAATGTACTTTTCACTATAAATACTTTTGGCACCATAGCTTTTTGAAAAAAAAAGAAATATTCTGTCGCTTAAATTTTTTTACTATTTGCCTCAGCTGAGCATACTTCAAATTAAATAAAATGCAAATACTTGAGCAGCTTTCAAAATATAAACGCTTAAAGCCCTGTACGGAGTTCTTACAGAATTTCACGTTTGGAAATTTACATTTATTTCTACACACAAAAACACAAAAATTAATTAAAATTTTATGAAAATTAGAAATGTCAAAAATTCCGTGACCAAACAATTGTTTGAACATTAATTTTTGTTTCAGTTGACTGAAAAAAGTCTCTACTTACATTTATGACATCTCTAAGTTAGGCAATAAATTTAAAAAATTCCGTGTACTTATCTTTTGAAAGTCCGTACTAGCAAATGGAAATTTCTTTATGAAATTTACCAACCTGAATTTCCGTATTTTTTTTACATACAGTTTGTATGAGAACCTGAAATTCCGTATGAACTCCGTACTGGGTTTAAAACGGTAAAATATGTAAATATTGATTTTGATAACCGAGAAAAATAAAATAAATTTCAAACTTATTCCAAAATTTATATACTTAAATAAGTTTATCAGAAAGTACTCGTATATATCCAATTTTTGAAACATTTTATAGTATAATAACGTTCAACTCTTGAAAATATGTATGCTTTGGAAGTACTTCTCAATTCGTTGACTCTATGAAGAGAAAAAAAACAAAAATTTTTTAAAAAACTTTCACTTAGCTTAACGGAAAAAAAGCTGTATAGTTTAAACAATAAACAAAACAAATAAAACTCCACTCAACTAACTAACATCTTAAAAAAGTAAGAAACAAATAAAAAATCTTCAAATAAAAAAATTGCTTGAAAGTGCTGATGGCATACAATGGTAAACAAAAGATATGAAAAGTCTGCTGCTTGTTTGTCTCAATTGGCTTCACAGCTCAGTTTTTATTGTTGCCGTTTTTTTTTCTCAACAAACCGAATTTTTTTTCATAAATAAAAATAAAAATTTTATAGATTAGAGGGAGTTTTATTAACAACACGTATTAATTTCAATTTTGTGTTTATGTATCAAATGGCCAAACATCTGTATTTCAGTTTCATATTAAAAATATCATGAATTCTTTGGTCTACATCAAATTTATTACGTAAAGGCCGATAAAACATAATATATATGTGTATATATATATATATATATATATATATATATATAGTATGTATGTATACACATGTTTTTTTGTCGCCAATTTAAAAAAAATGTGCAAAAACTTAATAGGGCAATAAATAAAAAAATTTTACTTCTTAAAGTGAAAACATAAAATGTCTGTCCATCGCTTTTAAAATGTTTACATTCATATAAATAGGTAATTATTCCTTTCTTCTTTTTGTTTTTGCAATTTTAATTAAGAGTTTTTAATTTGTTTAACTGACCTTTCACATTTGTATGCAGTTTGTTGTTTTTTTTTGGCTTTTCTCAAAGAGTTTACATATGGGCATTTCCACTTTTTTGTCGCGTGCGACAGCAATCAGTTAAGCGTGCATTTCAGAGCAATGTGACTCAGTTTTATTAAAACTTTATCTAATGTAGAGCTGCTGTTGGCCTACACAAATATATGTATAAAGAAGTAAAAAAGAGTTTCGTTTTCTATGAAAAAAAAAAAACACGCACAAAAAGTTGACATTCGCACGCTACAAAAAGTTGACATTGCTGTGGAAATGCCTATATGTATTTATTTAATAATATATTGGCATTGACTATTTGCAAAATATTTATTAAATTATTTTGACCCCGTAGCGTTAATATATTAAAACCTCTAATAAATAAGGCTTTCTGTAGAAAGTCTTGTTTTTGGTTGATGGTGAAATAGTACATCTGCAAAAATTTCTATAAAAGTTTTGCTAAATTAGCAGACGTAACGTATTGTAGTTTAAATTTTTTTTCCTATAAACATTTACATATATAAAATGAAAATAAACATACACTCAGGGAAAAGCTGCAACTTAAAATTAAGAAAGCGTTACATTAATTCAATCATTTTCAATATAATAGAAATTAGTAATAAAATACTTAAAAATTAATAAAATTAATATTTGTCCATATTGAAATAAGAACTTTCAACATGACTGCTTCTTATTAATTCAATATGGTTTTTATTGTAATAAAACAAGTAAAAGTACGTTGCTTTGCTTGGTGGAAGTGTCAAAAAATTTTAAAGAAGAGAAGAAAAATTAAATTAGACTTTATTAGCTGGGGGAAATACCGATATTTTTCTGTGCAGCCACGCACTTCATCAGCACCCAAGTCTATCTACTGGGGTAGAGATTGTTATTAACATCAGCTATTTAACGCAAATTTTCAATGAAATGGAATATGAGAAATGTTGTGTATACAATTATTGATTTACCTTTGGTAAACACATTTGTAAGTATCACTTATTCATTTTCTGTTTTTTTAATTTTTCTATTCAGGTTAGCACGAAGTTATGTCACTTTACCTAAGTATGTTTAATAAAAATATTTAATAAAAATATTTTAATAAAAATATTTCATTCAACCATAATTAAAATTACTGAACTTAAGCCCGACTAAGAAATCATTCACCTAAAAATTTAAAATTGTCTCACTTTATTTTAAAACTTGCTGTTTTAACTTTGAAATTTTGCTGATGGGCTTCTACTTTATAAATTTAAATCTCTATATTTAAATATAAGACGTATTTGTATGTAACGGATGAACTCGAAAGCAGATGCGTGATGTAAAAAAAACTATTTGCTGGACTTAACCCAAAGAAAGCTTCGGATATTGATGAGATTAATAACAACATGCTGATGAAGTTGCCTTGTATTGCAATCAGCATCCGGCTATTCATTTTCAATGCTAGTTTACGACTGGAGTATTATCCACACCCCTGGAAGCTTGCCACGATCAAAATGATTACAAAGCCGGGCAAAGCAAGAAGAAGAAGAAGTCAATAAGTTTACTATCAACAATGTCAAAGCTCTTCGGAAAGCTGCTCATGACAAAATTGTCCCCAATTCCGGACTATCAATTTCGTTTAAGAATTCAGCATAGATTGGTTCAAGTTATAAGAAGTACATTTGAAGAAAAGAAGTATTGTTCTGCCCTCTTTAAAGATGTTTCTCAGGCATTTGATAAAGTGCGGCATAAAGGCCTAATTTTAAAATTGAAGACATATCTAACAATAAACATTCTAAAGCTTTTGGAAAGTTATATTCTTGACAGGAGGTTCACTGTTATAGAAGGAAACTTCATGAGTGTACCCGAATCTATCTCTTGCGGTATGCAAGAGGGGAGTATACTGGGGCCAGTTTTGTATTCGATATACAGCCTGCCTTAGTATGCACGGAAAGTCTCACGAGGCATGCCGATATCTTCAAGAACATATTACCCACCTGGAGCAATGGTTGAACTTATGGAGAATATTCGTAAAAGTAAACGAACAAAAATGTGTTCAGATAACTGTTGCCGCATTAGAATCAACAATCAAATTGTTCCTCAATATTCACAGGTGAAATATCTTGTTATATGTATATCTTGATCCACTTACATTGAAAGACGACATTGACTCTAAGCTACCACAAATTAAACTAAAATTAACTCAGGTACATTGGCTGATTGGTGGAAATTCAATTTTCAGTCTAGGTTGTAAGTTTTTAATACACAAGTCCCTTTTAAAACCTATAAGGTGCTACGGAATTCCGCTATGGGGCACTGCTTCAGCTTCAAATGAAGAGAAAATCCATTGAAGGGAAATCAAAGCTTTAAGGTTATTAAAAATTCAAATTTACATTGTGATTTAAATATGGCACTAGTGAGTGACTGCTGAAATTGCAAAATACACAGGCGAATATTTAACAAAACTCGAATCCCATCCTATCGTGAAATTTACTGCACACCTCCGTTTAAAAAAGGCGGACACTAGGGCTCTAATACGCAGCACTCCAGATAAAACTTCTTGAAAATATGTTTGTGCTTAGTCCAACATTTATGTATTATTAATTACTATCACTAAGTTTATGTCTAACTAAATCTAGACTTAAGATTTGAATACTTATTGTTAGTTAATTTTGAAAATACAATAAATAATTATAAGTGAAACAATTTTTTAAATGTTTAGTTGAAATTATTTAGAAATTTAGAAATTATTTCTGATAAATAATTATATTTACATATTTAAAAAAAATATATGTGACAGGGAAAGTTAAAAGAGACCTATGGGTTGATTCTTATAGAAGACAACACGGTCCTTCTAATGCAACAAACCACAGTCTTCTAGCTGCATTAGTTTGCGCATAAATTACCTTCAAAATACACTTTTGATCAAAAGAAAAGTAAAAAAGAATCCGATGTGACAAACTTTTCTGCTATTTATCTAATTCGCTTGAAACTCTTCACTCAATTTTTACCGCCCTATGTTCCTTAAGGCCACGACTCACTATCCTACACAATCGTACAATTTACTAAAAAATACAACCCTGATCTGATGAATTGTTATTGTCTTTTGAAAATTTTTAATCATACCAGGATTGTATTTTTTAGTAAATTGTACGATTGTGTAGGATAGTGAGTCGTGTCCTTAAGGAACATAGGGCGGTAAAAATTTCTTTTGGTTATGGCAAATTTTTTCTTTAAATTTTTAACTAAAGTTTTAGCCAATTTATTTAAGTATAACAAAGCATAAATAAAAATATCTCAGATACTTTCAGACCAAAACTAAACACAGTCATTAATGAAAAAAAACAAAAAACAAAAGACTTAAGCAACATGTTAAAAAAAACTGTAATTATTTTAATTTTTTTTTAATTACATAGAAACAACATAATTAAAGAATAATATTCTGCTTTTATTTTAAACAAAAGAGATAACCAATGAACTAGTAGTTCTACGTTTTAATTAGTTGCAGTCTAGCTTGATGTTGCAAGTTTAATAAAAACAAAATAATGTTGTTACATTTTGTCTAAAACCATTAAATTTTGCCAACAGTTGTAAAAGAGTTTTGTTGTTGTTTCAATAAGCGGTTTTTAAGCAATTAACAATTTTGCGAAAATAAAAGTTTTGAGAAAAAACAAATAAGTAAATACAACTCCAAAATAAAAAGGCAGTTTTGAAAATCTCAACAAATTGACATTGACTTCATTATCATACCATAAAAACAATTATATATTTATATACATATATGTACATATGTATGTATATATCATTAATCCTTGTCTACGTGTATGTGCTCTTTCGCATAAACGGCAAAACTACTCTTTGTCTGGAGTAATTTTGGAGTGGAAAGAAGTGCTTTACCAAAATGAAACAGCAACCAAACAAAATAATACGGCAAAAATTAAAAAAAAACTCAGTTAAATAAAAACGTGTGCATTATGTGAAAGTGAAATCGGAATTTAAACTGAAATTATCTTCAAGTATTGTATTGTTGATTAAACCAAAAAAAAAAAAAAATAAAAAAATAAATAAAAAATAATGTCTAAGCAATTACAATTATGGTTTTATTGGGAATTATATAAATTAAAACAAAATGATTTAACGAGTCTCAAAATAAATTGTAATAAGGATTGCAAGGTTATTAAAATATATTTTATCTGAGTAAAACTTTGTACATGCATACATACAAACATAAGTATGTGTATTAAATTAACCATTTTTGCTGTGCTTTTAAAAGTTACTTTTCACTCAGTTGTAATTAAATACGAAATTGTATTGCTTATTAAACACTTAAATAATGCTTAAATAAAACACAGATATTTAAAGGATTGATATTATGCATTTAAAGTATATTTAATTAGTATACATTTGCCATATGATTTCGAAAGCTTGTTTTCATTGTCTGATATTTACTACGTTTATACGAAGTTGTTGAAGTGCTCGGGCGTCTGGCGCGCTCTTCATCATTCACATCTTCTCGGCCTTTTGAGAACATTTTGTACCACCGATAAACGTTGCTTCGGTGCAAGATAGCTTCTCCGTATGCCACAGTCAACATTCGGAATGCATCCGCGCACTTAATTTCGTTTTTCACACAAAATTTGATGCATGTTCCTTGTTCCATTTTTTTAATAGGTAAAAATCGAAGACGAGCCAAAACACGTGCAAGCACAGCAGCTGTCAACAATTAACTGAACATTCAAAATGGTCGAAATTGTCGGCATAAGTGAGAGACATGAGCACCAACATAACGCCACAAAAAATCAAAATTCGAGAATACGTAACCCGCGAAAATTCATTCGATACTTTTTGAGCACACCTCAATTTGCAAACAAAACTTATTGAGGGTTACCGCAAGGTTCCGTTCTTTCACCAACTCTATTCCTTATTTTTATAAATGACCTTCTATGCAAAACTTTCAACCCTATCTATTCTTTCGCGGACGACAGCAGCATTTGCCATTCTTTCTCATTCAGCAAGAGACCTAGCCTGCCACAGTTTGAGGCTATGCGACAAACAATGAATGAGACTCTAAATTATGATTTAGCAAAAATCTCTGAATGGGGTCATGCGAACAGGGTCGACTTTAACGCCCGTAAGACTCATAGACGCATGACCGAAAATGCTGTTGCCTCTGTAATTATGGGGGGCATAAATATTAAGGAATCAGATGCTCTTGATGTTCTTGGCATGAAAATACAGTGTGATGTCCGATGGACTGAACACATTTTTCAAGTTGCAAAAGAAGCATTCAAGTGCCTCGGGTTTTTAAAACGGTGCAAACGATATTTCACCCCATCCGATCTCCTTACTATTTATACCACTTATATCCGACCAAAAATGGAATACAACTATCATGTATGGGCCGGCGCTTCAAAGTCTATTTTGGGGCTGACCGACCGCGTACAGGAGAGAGCGAAGAAGCTCATCGGTGACAGTAGGGTATCCAGCTCTATTGATTCATTGGAGCATCGACGCAATGTGGGGTGCATTTCCTTGTTCTATCGTTACTACAACGGAATGTGTTCTAATGAAATTAGGGAACTTGTTCCTGAAACCCGCACATTTATACGCACAACACGTGCCTCATTCAGAGCACATCCCTTTGTGGTCGATTGACCAACGCATCGCACTACGCATTACAGAGAGAATTCCTTTTTTAGCCGCACTGTTCGTATGTGGAACCAACTACCTACGGAGGTCTTTCCTGTCACTATCAGCTTGCGGAAGTTTAAATCAAATGTTCACAGACAACTGAAACTGAATTGTTGGCATATTGTTGTTTTTGTTGCGACTTACTTATTCAGAAAACTATTCACGAATAACTTACGGTTTACACATGCAAGTACATTTTTTTAATAATACAATCATACTGCTACAAGTTGTGGGCTCACTGGCAGAGATTTTCTTTACAAGTGAGTTTTTTACTTGCGTGTTGGTAAATTGTCAAAAATAAAAACAGTATTACCCTTTAAGGATTTTATTTTAATTTTAATGTCAGCATACGTGGAATAATTTTTAAAATATCAATATTTCAACTTGTATACAGAAAAAATAATATAAAAAGTAAAATCATGTAATAGAATTTATGATTTATTATTAATTTGCAGCATAAATTAATTATTTATTTGGTTAAAAAGCTGTTCAGTTACTTTGCTTCCCTGCAACCTTCCTATGCTAAGGATTTGGTAACCCAGACATTAAAAATTCATACAAGCACACAAAAAGTAGAAACAATACACAGGATAATTTTCTCTATAACCTTTGCCTTCGAAGACATTTTAAAAATAAACTTGCACTTGCAAGTGTAAACAATCAAGCAAGTTAAAAATGTTTTTATTATTTCCTTCGACGTATTGGCTTCGATTACGATTACGATTAAAAGGTGTGATTAATCGCCATTTCGATTACGATTATAATCGCACTGCAAACCCTACAATGGTGGTATTCTATGTGTGATGCAAATGGTATTGCGTAAGTGCAAATGCAAAAGAACAATTTCTAACAAACACCGTACACAGTCAATGTACTAAGTTTACCATCCATGTTTGGTCTGTATACTCTGAACCATACTGGAGATCATTTTTTGCTTTCGGAAACGTTATTTATTAGCTGAAGGATGAAACCTTTCATAAAGCTCTACACATAAATGGCTAGCCAGAAGCACTCCAACAGATAGTTGTTAAATACTATGAAAAAACATTTCCCCCTCTTCTGTTTTCGTAAAAAAGTGTAACCATATTGCACTTGTTCGTTTAAGGGAGCTTAACACAAAATTTTGCAATTGCCAATGTTTGCAGGTCAAATCTACTCTCCGCAAAAATCTTTTAAAAAAAGTTCTATCTCTCTTTTTGTGATATAAGAGTGTATATTTAAGAAAAAAAAAAACAAAAACATTTTTTTGCCGCTACTGACAATTTTTATATTTTGAGTTGAGCCCTTTTGAGGAACAAGTGCGATATGTTAACGTCCTCTCGCAAGTTTCCGGTATAATGTGCATATAAAAGATAGAAAAACTCAATAGAAAAATAAAATAAATGTGCTGAGAAGGAAATCTAGATTTATGGGTGACATGTGTTGACAAATTTAAAGACAAATCAATAGAAGAAAACATTATTCAGTTATAGAGATTAAACGTTCAAGCTTTTTATGTATTTTTATTAACCATTTTCTAAAGTTAAGTTCGTTTATAAATTATCCGGACACATGCGGCAAAAGTTTTCGCACACTTTCATTAATATATCCGGAAATCTGTGAGTAGCCGTGATTACTGATGCAGACTTTTTTATGATATAAAACATAAAATAAATATGTATGTTATCAAATCGTTAAATACTCTTATCAGTTTTTCTAAAATAAACATTTCAAGTTAATACACATACCTGTATGGATAGATAACAGTGACTGCTTTGTTATTTGCAGCCATAACCCAACATGTTTTGTTGCAACACAAAGTTATTATTGAAAACTAATGCAATAAATGCTTTAATTTATGATCTAGACAACTTGTCTTGTTTTTTTTTTGTACTGAAATGTGATTTCTATTTAATTTATTACAGGTTAAAGTAAACAGCACCCGAATAGTATAAAAAGTTGGCAAATTTAATGACAACGATATTGTCTCTGGACTAAATTAAATTAAAATAAAGAAACTTCATTTCTGTGCTACAAATATGCAAAACTTTCAGTAAACTGCACTCTATATATGTAATACTATATGAGCTTTAGCTATACATATAATAAAATATCTGTGTGAATAAGGAAAAAGTGCTTAAGTAATATTTTACTGTTTTGCAATAGAGCACTTTTAAACTTTCAAGTCGATTTTCATAAATTTGTTTTTTTTGCAGTTAAAATGGGAAATTTAATATTCACTTAATATTTTTCTCATAAAATATCGTTCTACACACTACAAGTAATACAATCAATCTGAAATATACCAAAATATAAGCTAAATGAAGCAATTATTCCAGCCTTGTCATGAATTCCATATGTGAAAATTTCCGAATAAAATTTTTCGTTCACATGGATTTTAATTTCGTATCATCAATTCCAATAAAGTTAAAAATTTATATACTTCCACTTTTTCCAATAGACAAGTCGTTGTGAATAACTTTCTTCATAAATTGTCAAAATATTTCGCGATCGTAGGAACTTTTTTCATACCAATTGTTCACACGTTCGGAAATTTCCATCAACATTTTTTTTATGATAAGCCTGTATAAGTCGAAAAGAGATAAGTAGCGATTCATTGCGCTAAAACTTTCCGAAAAATTGTGAGATTACACCGATGTAATATGCCATTAACTCAATGTCAGCTTAACTCGGCTTAAGCACTTTTTCTCTTTTTTCCCCAGCTATCTTATTTGATGTAGAATTTTTTTTTTTAATTAAGTACCCGGGAAACTTTTTTCTAGTTTTGGCGGTTTTTCTTATTTTTGGCACTTTTTTCGCTTCTTGGCGATTTATTTTAATTTTAAAGATTGGCGATTTTTTTCGGTTTTTGGCAATTTTTTCGGTTAGACGATTTTTTAATTTTAGCGTTTTTGAAAAATTCTAGAGTTTGCCTCTGACAGTGAGTGACACGTCAAATTTGTGTATGTGTTGGTAAAATTCAGTTTTGCCTATCACAGCAACACATCGAATTCATACCATTAAATTTCATTTCAAATTTGTTTTAAAAAGGAACGAACGTTTCTTTTTTGCGAGATCTTTTTTCCGCATTATGATATTTTTCAAGTAAAATGTCGCACTGCGCATTTTTTCTGTTTTATTACTATTATTCTTTAGATTTAACTTGCCATAACGCAGGCAAACTGCGATAAGTTTCACTAAATTCAAAATGACATTTTTTTCATCTATTCATATTTCACACTGCGTCACCCAAAAACGACAATGTTGTCGCTGCAAAAATTAAACAAAAATGTCATTTGAAGTAATTACGCGCACACAGATCAAATTAGCTTCAAATTTCTGCCGCGACGGTAGTGCAAAATTAAATTGTTTTGATTTTCGTCAAAGTCACATCAAATCATACGTGTGAGTTGTTTTTTACTAACACTGTCAAAGAAAAGCAGAGATTGAAGCGCCAGTTTGATGTTTGGCCATGCCGCTTTACGGTTTCCGAGATACAATAGCCTTTAATTTTGATTTTTTTTTTAAATTAATTGTTGTAGTCTGTATAAAAATACACTAACTTTGCAAATGTCAAGTTTCTATATATAATTGTATGTATATTACATAGGATTTTAGCGGCCAAAATTCTACAGGTCGGTAGCTCTTAGAGACGTACATTGCAGCGAAAACAATAGGGTTGCTTTTCACCTTTGTTGTACGGAATGCTAAAAAGGATGAAAATAACAACTCCCGCGCAACAGGATTCTTCACACTGGAATATTTCTGCCACAAATACCTCTTGCTTATCTTCTGGCTTTTCTTTTGTCTTTCAGCACTAAACTTAATATTTGCTTAAGCAAAGTTTAAGCAATATTTAATTATAATTTGTTTTAATTGTTAAATCACTGTTTTTGCTGTAAATTTAACTTTCGGCTTAAATGTTTGCAAGATTGCTCGTATTTTTTTATTTTACATGTTTCATAACGAAGCAGCTGGTTTAAGTTAAACGACGTCCTATATACCAAAATGTTACAGCCATAACTAAAACCAAAATTCAATTCGTTTCTATCATGGTAAAATTATACAAGGTACTTGCACGACTACAACAAAATTACAGCACCAAAAAACACACGCATTTTGTTGGTAGAAACAAACGGATAATTGTCAGAAACAGATGTCTTTTGTTTTTAAAAGCAGAAATCACAGGGTAACTAAAGTACAATTGCAGACGTGGCATTCATGCATGTTTATAGTCATTCAGTGTTGCCAATATGTGTGTAATACACAGTGTGCAATTTCTACTCTCATGTGTGGGCCATGTAATGAGATTCATGTATAATCTGTGTGTAATTATACTTTGGAATCTATTTTTATTTATTTTGGTTTTAATTTTAACTCACACAAAAGATGTGTAGTGCAATTTTCTTCAATGTGTAATTGGAGACACAGCCATATGCAAATTCATTGGCAACACTGTAATTATTTCAATCACACACATACACTAACATTTTTGCAGCTTGTAAACAAAGTTTGACAACTTTCTGCATTGTATACATTAACAGGCTGGGCTTGTTAATGTACCTTGTATAATTTTACCATGGTTTCTATGATTACGGCTATGGCGAGTCACCTATAATCAGATACAGTGCTGCCCATCACTTTTGTTCGAACAGCTGTTTTGTATGGTTACGATTATGGCACGTTTAATTTAAGCTTTAAACATACCCTGCTCTTCTTCTTCATTTTCTTTTGACACTCAGTTTTTTTTTTTTGCAGAATATCTTTTTTCGATCAGTGCATAATTAAATACTATGGGTGATTATTTGTGCATGTTTTTCATCTTATACAAGCTTGTAAATTTATTAAAGGGTAGATTTTCTAAATATAAACGATTCTTTTGTTTTGAAATTTGTATGAAAAAAGAAAAGAATCTAGAAATTCTAAAAGCACAAGTTTATTTCAAAATGTTTTTATGTATTTTGCTGTCACTCACAATTACTTAAAAATTTTTTGAATTTCACAAGTTGAACAGAAACAGAACCGAACAGAAAAACTAACGACTTGTTTAAGATTTCTGTAGACAAAAGAGAGTCAGTAACCTGATTCGTAACAGAACAGAAAGTAAAAACTAATTCTGCTTTAATTCCTCCTAATTGATTTTCAATATTGAAATTCACGTAAAGAACTTTCGTCCACGAATTTTTTGTCATTTGTTTCTATTGTATTTATACCATTAGGTTGATAAATTTACAAAAAAAAAATATCAGTTAATTAATTCAGAATTGTAACTAATTTTTTTTTGACGGCACTTTATTGTCTTGAAATATGCTAAGAAATAATAATTGCCAGTTTATAGAAGACAAGAAAAAATTCTCCTCCAGCTAAATGTATTGAAAACAAACAAATTTGAGTACTTTGTTTTTATTTTCAATATAAATAGGCAGACGAGACTTTTTACTTGTCTTCTATAAACTGGCAGTAAGACACAAAAAAATTAAATATTTTAGTTTGAGTTTAGTTCAAAAATTTAAAAACATAAATGTCTTCATAGCAACAAGTGCACGAAAAGTATGTGCGAGTATATTATTTGTAAATCTTTGTTTGCTTAAAACTTTCTTGGGAAAAGGCAACTTTCAACCGAAATGTTGCAATAATGAAATATGTGGAATGTACAGTAATTAGATTTTGTTGCTTTCAACACTATATTTTTAAACTTAATATGACTTTGTGTTGTATTGTTAATTTAGTTCAACGCAAACCACAAAATAGAATCACAGGGCAAAAGAAAAAAAAAATAACAATGCGAGTGTTGAACACAAGATGTCACAGAAAGTACACAAAGAAAAATAACCAAAACCAAATCTTAATATGCTTGAGAATTATGTAAAAAAGTTGTTTGTTAAACAATTAATTTTTTGTGCTCTACTTGGAAAGAGGTGATAAGCGACTGGGTGCAGGTTTGTATGTAAGTGCATATACATATGTACATATATGGATGGGTATATTGTGTAGCGAAGTGTGTTCAAGAAGTAAAAGTGATTTGAATTGAATTTTCCGCATTGTGCATTTACCAACTGTTTGCATAAATTACAGCTGATATCATTACTAACTTTTCCTTCACGACAATTATTGAAGCTTTTACCACATCCAGAAAGCATTTTGCTTCTTAAAAGGTACACATAGGTTGCAATATCTGAACACAATGATCCCTGACTATGAACTAGCATCTTGCTGAGGTGCTTTGAGCCATCTAATCTCTCACTGATTAAGAGGCTTACTAGTGATGGCTCTACTATAAAGGACTAACAACACATGTCAAAAGCTACCATATAGTGGAACACCCTGTAAGGTATCCCCTAATATAGGGACCATCCGCCACCATCAGATGCAATATCTATTGAATGTCAACATAATGTTGTCTGGTTGACCACGTCTATGCAAAACCCTTCTTCCAGCGATTTTGGTAACAACTACAGCCGCTACGTATTCGCTTGAAGAAGACCTCACCAATCATTGGAAGCAGTGTCATACCTCTCCAACCGGGAAGCCGGAGCAAAGAACTTCGAAGTCACCATGTCGTCATACTTGCTACATCATCTATTAAACCCCCAAGGCTTTAATTCTTTCGTCTTTTGAACTCGGGCCAATTCTAGGGCACACTGCACCTTTACCAGTCACGCAGCAAAGCTGCTTTCTTTCAATCTAAGTGTGTGTACATCCATTACACACAGACATTTCAGCAATTTGGCCTCAAAAGGCCATATTACCCATATCCCTGCGGAAACAATGCCAATGTTTTTCAAATCTTGCTACAAGGTCTACCTACACCTTGATACCATCAAAGTAGTGTCGTTTGACTCACGTAGCAGGGTTTTACGTCTCAATGTACGAGTATATATTGTCTAATTGGCTTTTACTTCTTAAGCGTGGTACTCTGTTCACAACTTCGTACGAATTGCTTTCAAACTACATGTAAAAGTATTTGGTATGAAATATTTGCGAAATGAAATGTTCTTATTGCGAAAAACACGTAAAATCTATCTGGCAGCATGTTTTTCCATGCAAAATGACTCTGGCATTCATTTTAGTTTCGCTGTGAAACAACATTAGCAGTACTTTTTTCGCACGGAATTTTGACAATGTTGCATACTTTCAAGCAATAAAAGCGAGAAATTTATAAAAACAACCGCTAGTTGGGCTACACTTAGTACATGTCAAATTTTTCACGCGAAATAATCAATGTTGCCTTAAAAAATTTTCACAACTTCGAACAGAGTACCAGCCTTTAAGCGGCGTGGCCACGTATCAAACTGACACGTCAAATTTGTGTATGTGTTGGTAAAATTCTGTTTTGCTTATCACAGCAACACACATTGGTTGAGGTTCATAGAACGAGCGGCTAAAAATAGAAGAAGTTGTCGAAGAACAATGAAACTAGGCACATAAGCATTTTTTGTTTGAATCAAGAAAAAAATGGAAAAATCAAAATGATCCGCCCACTTTTACGCCCACCTCCCACACAAAGTGAAAATTAAATTTTGACCTATGGCATTGTTTTTTGGCACATAGCATTTTTAAACACTCAGAATTATTTGTGTGAAATTTGAAAAATATCCGCCCACTTTTACGCCTACTTCCTATACAACTTGTATTGAAAAAGTGGCATTTACGCCCATCTCCCATAGAAAAAACATGAATAAGTAATTAAATCAGAAACAGTATATTATTGTTGGTACTTAATGTATTACTTATTAAGCTCTAACGGAAAAGATTTAGTGCAATAAAGAGAGCAAGACATAATGTGTAGTTGTTATTGCATGCAACAACATAATAAATGAATGATAACACAGCACCTAATAGTCTATCGCATATAATCGTGCTTGATCTCCTATTGTTGTTATCAAACAGTATCAGTAAACAACAATTCAAATTTATTGGAAGCTTATGCTTTTTTCAACAATGAAATACATAACAATTAACACTATTGACTAGTATGTATGTATATTACATTATGTAATAAGTTTAAACAGTAAAGAATTATGGCAACAACAACAAGCATGAACGAAAATTAATGTTTTGTTACTTTATCACTTTATAGTTTTTACTGTTTTTTTAAGAAAGGAGCAAGTATATAGGAGCAGCTGAATTTTTTTTAACTTTTCGCTGAGACTTCAAGCTGTAATCTGACATCTTTCGTTAAACAGCGCTCCACGGCGCTAAAAAGATGCAGTCCTCTGAAGTTGATGAACATTGAAATTTTGATGTTGTTTATATTTCGTTCTACGAAATTTTTTATATGGCACTTTTTCCAACTTTTTTAATACAAATCTCATCTATGATAATTGTTATTTACGAAAATATACAACAAAGTCGTACAAAAAGATTGAATATACAGTAAATTTGCATGCTATTTTAAACAAGCGAACATATATGAACTTCGAGCGTGTCTGTCCAAACAAATAATAAATATATCAGCTTAATATTACGGAATCATAATATTCAGATATCTGACAACAAAATACCAAAAAATTATCCAAATCGGCGAACATGAAAAAAATTAATTTCGGCCACTCTTCCACATATGTGCAACACATCAAATTCATACCATAAAATTTCATTTCAAATTTGTTTTAAAAAGGAACGAACGTATCTTTTGCGACATCTTTTTCCGCATTATGATATTTTTCAAATAAATTTTTGTACCGCGCGTTTTTTTCTGTTTTATTACTATACGAGGTTTGCGGGTTACGTGTATTCGAATTTTTATTTTTTGTGGCGTATGTTGGTACTCATGTCTCTCACTTATGCCGACAATTTCGGCCATTTTGAATGATCAGTTCCATTTCATTTGCAATAAAAGTTGCGTATATAAAGCAGAAATCTACATCAACTGACACCACACACAGTGGACCAAACACAAAAGAACGCTGATGATGAAGGTTTAGTGGCCTTCGCAAACAGCTAGTTGTTCCGTTCAACTTTGTGTTTGTCAGAATATTTACAACTAACATTGGTGTTATTTGGTCATTAATAATTATCACATGTAATTTGGCTTACAAAGCGATACGAACTTTATTTAGCCTGATCAAATCATAAATATGTATATGAAATTTTTTCATCCATTCATATTTCACACTGCGATGGTAGTGAAAATATAAATTGTTTCGATTTTCGTCAAACTCACATCAAAACTATACATGTGATTTTTTTAACAACACTTTGGTAGTAGAAAAAGCAGAATTTGACGCGTCAGTTTGATGTGTCGCCATGCCGCTTTACATATTCACTCAGTATTGCCACAATTAAAATATTTAGTAATATGTAAAATTAAAAACAAAATTTTAAAAATTGGCAACACCGCTAATACCAAACATTACAAAAACAACGTGAAGAAATATCAATTTGTGTCATCGATTTCGAATTCATGATATTTTTTAACCGCAAGCTTCCCTAAGCTTTAGCCAATTGGGCAAGCACCTATTGGAAGATTGGGAACTGTGTCCTATGTTTCCCGTTTGACTTAATTCATTCATTCATTCATCCATAAGCTTTCGTTAACAAAACACTGGCACTTAACTTTCGTTGTAGGGACAAATTTTTACGGCTCGTAATAATTCGTTCTAAGGTTAAACTAAAAATACTGGCAACAAAAGCTCAAATTTACACTGAAAACTACTCACTAGCAAATTATTTAAACTAATTTTTTTTATTTACATTTAGTCGAAACATAATAAATATTTATTCCAGGAATAATCGATTAATTATCTTTTTTCCGAATATAACAAAAGTTAAATTAGACTGGTTGGGTGAATGCTGTTGAATTTTCTGTGTTGCAATGCACTTCTCACTTTCACTTTTAAAATAAATGTTTTAAATAATTTAGCCAAAATCTTAAAAATTTATTAGTATTATTTCATACTAAGGTGAAGAATCGTTAAAAATGTTTTTTCTTTAGTTGTGTATTTGCGAAGAAAGTGATGTTTGTTTTGTTTTCTTTTTAGAAAAATGTGTACTTGCAATAAATCTCTATTAATAACTTTAATTTTAAATTAATATTTCTTTTGAAAAGCTTAACATTTCTTAATTTTAAACACTCGCTTCCTTTGCGCTGCAACTTCACGTATTTAATTAAAAATAGTTTTTCAGTCTAAGGTGGTAATTAACTTTCAGTTTTTAAAAATGAGTTTGCTCTTTATATGTTTAATTATATGTATGTATGTCGGTTGAAACTTATGCAATATCTTTTAAATTTTGTATTTGTATGTAAAATTTAACACTTTCTTCACATGGCATTAAAATATTTTTATTTTGGAAATTTTAATTTTTTTTTTTTGTTAAAAGTTTTGTTCATGAGTTGTTATTGAAAGACTTAATTATTTATAGTATTATTTTCTTAAATAGATGTTCTTATCCATGATACAATAATATAGATACCCGCGAATCTACAAAAAATTTACAATAAATAAAACTACAGGGCTTTTTATTGATGTTTTGTGATTACAACTGTCAAAAAAAACCAAGAGAAAACAAGAGACATGTACATGATACAATTATACAAGGTACTTGCACGACTACAACAAAATTGCAACACCAAGAAACACACGTATTTTGTTGGTAGAAACATACCTATAATTGTCAGAAGCAGATGTCTTTTGTTTTTAAAAATTACAATCACAGGGTAACTAAAGTACAATTGCAGAGGCGGCATTCATGCATGTCAATATGTGTGTAATACACAGTGTGTAATATTTACTCTCATCTGTAGACCATGTAATGAGATTCATGTATAATATGTGTGTAATTCTACTTTGGATGCAAATTCATTGGCAACACTGTAATCATTTTATTCACACACATACACTAACATTTTTGCAGCTTGTAAACAAAGTTTGACAACTTTCTGCGTTGTATACATTAACAGGCTGGGCTTGTGCAAGTACCTTGTATAATTGTATCATGGACATGTACTTGCGTTTTCTCTTGTCTTTACAAAGCTTTATTTGCATTAGTACAGTTTTAATAGGCATCATGAGCGTGTATTGGTAAAACATGATTGCATGTTCTGTTGTATTCAGTGTTGTCATATTAGGGGATTTATCCCCAAATCGGGGATTTATTTTTTGAAATGGGGATAAGAATTTTGGTTTGGGGATTGAGGAATTCAATGGGGATAACTTTTATGTTTTGGGGATTTTATGAAGTTTTTTGGGGATTTGTATTTTACTTAATATATTTTTATATACTTCTCGGAATATTTTAATATCAATACATATTTCAATTGCTCTGTTTTAGTTCATAAATAATATAAAATGATAAATGTTAACAATGAATTCGTCTTTAACATTTGTTGTTAGCAAGATTTAAATAAGGTTTATTACAAGACAAACAGGTACTCGCATTGTGGAGATTGCTCATCAGCTAATTTTATTGTTTACACGTATGTACTATATATTATTTGACAATTAGTTCTTTACCTTATTTGATTTTATATACATATAACAAGCAACTTAAACATGTTTTTGGGCAGAAGCTTGTTCATATCAAGATGCCTCTGGATCACGGCCGTTTAAAGAACTGGTGGAGTATTCTATATATTAAATTTACTTTGTGTATCAACGAGCAACTCTTGCATTGAACGAGTATTTTCGGCAATGGCGTCAATAAAAAATTGAATTGGAAGCAAAATTCAATGCTAAAATCTCTGTTACGAATTAATATACAATTTAAAAATAATTGAATTTGTTGTGACACTTCTGATCACTCTCCAGAAGTGGTAAAATTAGTACAAATTGCATTTTGGGGGATTTTGGGGATAAAAATTTTAAAGTTGGGGATGCCAGTCGAAAAAAATCTGGGAACCCTGGTTGTATTTGCAAAGCTGGTTTGGATTAGTACAGTTTTTTAAGGCACTGTTACAGTTTATAGACACTGTATTGGTAAAACGTAAACAACAATTGGCAGATCACATCACAAAACAAACTCCATCAGCTGGGGCTTCGAGGTTACCTGTATTATTGTATCATATTCTTATCTAAACAAAATTATCTTAAGTTTTCTGTACATCAAACCGGCTTTTAGAAATTCAGAGCTTTGTAATAGAATTTTGAGGAGAATAGTTTTGCAATTTTCATGGGATATGTTCATGCTAGAGGGCATAGAGACTAATACAGAGTGCTCAGTAAGGCTTCATTTAAACCTGATTAATGACCATTTATTGATGTTTAAGAGTTTGTTAATTATATTCTGACTAATTCTTATCGACAAAGATTTAGACTAGAGAATTACTCTAGTTTTGAATTCATCATCAGCTCACGATTTCTGACTCTGCCTTCTCATTGTATCATATCAAATGCAAGTTACTAGTTATAAAATATGTGGTGGTAGCACTGCTCACGTAAAAATCTACAGGAAACAGTGCCTCTTTTCTGTCACTTGGGAGAAGTTCTCGCACTGAGAAAAATTAAATAATTATATTGGTTGTCCTATTTTACACGCATTCGCCACTGTATACATTCATACTCGTATGTGTATATAAAATGGAATGGAAAATGTGTGGGTGTTTGTGTTGCTGTTTGAAAACATAATTTATGTGTGTATACGCATGTGTACCCGATTAATAGTCAGAGTATTTTTGTACTCGCGCGCCATTTTAGCCGTCGTCATGGTTCAACCTGTAACTACTTGACAGCAATGCATTGGAATTATTAAAATTCAATGAAATTTTAAAATTTCTCAGTCACAGTTTGCTCAAATAAGCACAAGTAACGATGCCATCGCTTTTTTGCGTAAAAAATTCCTGACTTAGTGATTTCTCAAAGGGGTCACTCACTGACACCCTTAAAATTTTGTGTTTGAGGCTAAGTGCAAGATAATGCCAAAATCTATTCAAGATCTCACGTTGAAAAGTTTCATGAAAAGAATATAATCCTGCAAGCGTAGCCCTCCTCTTTACAATTAAATAAACATCCGATGATTTTGCTTAAAAACACTGGTTTTTCTTACACATCAAAATACAAGTTCTTATTGTAAGATAAACGTCGACAAAAAACTAATTTGATATTTATAATTCGATTAGGCTAAAGCTTGCATCGCTCTGTAAGCCAAGTAACATGTGATAATATTTAAGGAACAAAGAACAAAAAGTTTCTTCCCAGTGAAAAAATTTTTTCTTTACTTCCAAAATATTAATAACATCCAGATAAATGATTAAGAAGCTATTTCACTTATACAAAATTGGAGGTCATATGTAGTTTCCGCAAATACTTACGATATGTGTTGATTTCTTAAGAAAATTAAATCCATGCCACGAAGTATTAGATTTTATTTATAAAAAATTATCTTGATTTTAAAGAAACTTAGGAAAATAAAAAAAAAGAAAATAAGAAAGAACAACAAGAACAACAGATTTAACCAACAGCATGCATGACTTTGGACTCACTTGCAATGACAATCATACATATTAAAAATCATTAGAAATGATCAAAAGTTGCACTACTTCCGGATGACAAGTTCGGGATATTATTGACTTCCTTGAAAGCTCTTATTTTACTGGGATTGTAAATATTCTGACAAAGACTGGCAGCATGGAACAAAATGTTGTTTTTGAAGGTTGCTACACCTTCATTATCAGCGTTCTTACGTTTTTTCCATTGTGTGTGGTGTCAATTGGTGTGTATACATATTTTTCAGTGCAAATGGAATATGTGAATTGTTTTGATTCATCGTATTACAATTTTCTGAAAGCTTTTTTGTAATTAACAACAGTCTTGCCATTGTTGTTTGTTCATTACTAATTATGCATATGATTATTAAAACAAACTTTTTTTTATATATTTGTGCTAACCTTAATAGAAAATGAAAAAACGGATAAACATTTCATTGAAAATTTGCGTTAAATAGCTGATGTTAATAACAAACAATCTCTACCCCAGTAGATAGCCACTTGGGTGCTGATGAAGTGCGTGGCTGCACAGAAAAATATCGGTATTTCCCTCAGCTAATAAAGTCTAATTTAATTTTTCTTCTCTTCTTTAGAAACTCACATTAATTAATAAAAAATATTTCATTCAATAAGAATTGAAATTACTGAACTTAAGCCCGACTAAGAAATTATTTCTGATTAAAATTCACTATAGTTCAACTAAACATTTAAAATTGTCTCATATTTGTTTAATTTTTGCTTTTAATTTAAATAATAAAAATTACAAATTTTAAGAACCCCCGACGTACAGACCAAATGGCTGAACCGATTTGCTTCAAGTATAAGCGAAAAGATATTAGATCAATTAGGGCGTCAAAGACACACATATTTATTAATGATTATTATTATGTATGTAGTATGTGGTATCAATGTTATGTATATTATGTTGCATATACGTGCCGTGCCGTATACACCACTGTACATAGGGTTACCTGACTGCTGGCGGTGCTGGTATTCTGTCTTTTGCTCCGGCTAGAGCTCGCCGTCTTGGTAGGGTTCTTGCCAGTCTATCCTGCCGTCCGTTCGTGGCGTGTCGATCGTCGCAGTCTGATTAGTCAATAGTTAAACTTTCAGTCCGAAGTATATATATACATATATATAAGGTTGTTGTAAGGTCAAATGAGAAAAACACCTATAGTTACTGGGCAAATACCCTGATACTTTAATCCCCCCGATGACCTAGGATGAGCTCAACCTAATTCTCGAAGGTGTGAGTAAAACACTTTAGATGTAAAAAAAAATTAATAAATAAATGTTTTTCCCTACCTAACGCGCTAATATATATATATCTATACAATTTTTATATATATAGGTAACCGTCCGTTCCCGTCGTACGCGTAAGTCCGAAGTCAATTGGGCAGAATACCTATTGCTACCAGAAATGATGACGTGCTGCTCCTTTGCTCGTTGGTTGCTTGTATAGTTGTTTGGTGGGCTCCGTTGGATGGTTGTTTTGTTGGTGGGATGGCTGTTTGGTTGGTAGCTTTGTCCAGTTCCCCCGTTGGATGTGGTGTGTTGTAGGCGTTTTCTTTTATGTTCTTTAAATTTATTTAAACGTTTTTTTAATTAAATTTTATTGTACCTTTTTTTGTGTTTGTTTTAATTTAAGTTAATGTTTAATGTTTTAATTTAAGTTTAATGTTTTTTTTCCAAAAAAAAATTTTCAACATATACTTTTCACCGGTATATTTTCCGCCAACCACATCTTTACACTTTCACTGCCAATCATCTAATCCCGTTTTGTTTTAAAATTTTTATTTAGGGACTTGCGGTGCTTCTAGAAATTCTTCACAAAAAACTCCTAGCAGTACCTCTTCCAGGAATTTCTTTTGGATTTGTCCCTCTATATTTTTTTATATAAAGCCGTTTTTGTTTGTGTTTGTGTTACTTTTTATTTTCTTTTATCTTTCTGTCAAAAAAAAAAATAACTTAAACAGCTGGGCGGTAAGGTTGCCACTAATGATACTGCCTTACCGGCCTACAGGGTGTACGCAACATATTCACCAGAATACATCTGAAAAAGATGTGATATCTTCTAAACGGCTGGACCGATTTTCGTCAAACATAACTAAGAACACTCTCGACCAAGTTGTTTGGTCTGTACGTGCACTCGTACACACACACACACTACAAACTTATAACACCCCGCGGGTGTTAAAAAATGTTCTGTTTTGTACTTAAAATCTTATGTTTACCAAAGAAAAATATATTATGAAATATTTTCGTTACTTTTGTCATATTAAAAAGTTTGTCTAAATTTATTTCGATGCAAATATATTACGAAAGATTTATTTAAGAAAGTTTTTTTTTGTAAAATATTTTAAGAGTCGATCTTCTCTGATATTTAAAATTCTCTCCCATGTTCTGGCACAAATAAAATCTGCCTTAATATGCCCATTCCTCTTTGGATGGTGGTTTTACTTTTTGTATAAATTTTCAGCAATTTTTCATATTTGTCCATTAATATTAATAATATTTAAGGTTTTACTTTTAATTTCACTCTGGGAAAGATGCAGTTTTTCTCTTTTACTATATCAAAATAAATATATTTGTAAATACATACATATATATATATATATATGTATATATATATATATAAATCTAGCTTTCTTCATTATATGCATGTACTTTTGTTGTTTGCCATTGTCTCAAATATCTTTAATTAAAGCAATAGTAAAAATATGTTTATTTTACGATAATTTTTTCAACTTTTTGTTATGATTTATTATCAGTTTTTGGCAAATCTATGAATTTAACCAACAAATGTCTGCATAAATTAATCAAACATTAAAGATAAAAATACAGTTAAAAAGAGGAAAGAAAAACAAAGCATAAAAGAAACCACGTACATATTTGAAATGATTGTCAAGGCTTCAACAATCGAAAAATGAAACAAGTCTATGCAAGAAATAAGTATATACATACATACACACATACATATGTACATACATCCAAATGTAAATACAAGCAGTGAGTGTTAGTACTACTGGCTAAATTTAATTCATTCGTAAACTTGTAATTTAATAAGGAAAATGAAAACCACTTTCTATGCAGAAAAAAAATATCAGCCAAATAAGAGAGTATTTGAAAAACTGCAACATGCACATCTGGTGCATAAAGCATATTAAAAACTGCCAACATTTTGATATCATGCCACTGTACACACGTATGAGAAAGACAGCACAATGCAGCACATCTTTAATAAAATGTAAAACAAATAAGATTTGTAAGTGGTATATTGCTCACCAACCGAAATACCATCCAAGCGTAGATGTATAATTTAATATACTTTTCTTTTACTGTTTTAAGTGTATAAAGTTACACCTGATACATATTTGACCATGTTAATATTTGGCTTGAAATACTAAAATTTTTACTAATGGAGGGGATTTTTAATTAAAATGCTGCTAAGCTTGAAACAGAAGGTTAAAAATTTTTGCTAAGAATTAGTTATATTTAACAGAAAATTATTTAATTCACTAAAAAATTATCTAATTGAGACATTAAGAAATGCCTTTGTGGGTCTAAGATATTAAAGAAGGGCTGTCAGAGCAGAAGGGCTGAGATCAGACAAATTCTAACATACGCATTGAAGGTCCATGGGAAGAAAATGCAACATTAAAATTTTGAAGAAGCTTCAACGAATATGCTGCCTAGTTATAAGTGGCGCTATGAGAACTACGCCCACCACAGCACTGGAAACCATTCTTTATGTCCAGCATTAGATACGAAGCAGCTCTTGCTTCAAAACATTTACAAGAGATGGGGGGAATGGATCGGACAAAACAACATATGGACTTTATTATAACTGATTGTGAAGCATTGATACCAGACATACGCTCCTAACTCTAAGATCGTTTTAGATTGCAAGAATATGATTAATGATTTCGCAGTACAGAGCAAAATATGTCTTGTATGGGTGCTGGCCCACTACGGCGTAAATGGACTGGCGAAAAAGAACAGAACGTTACAGACAATAACTCTTATTAATGCAAAGCCCTTCAAAGCAAGGGCGAAGATAGTACACAATATGGGTAATATAGCAAAAGTCAAACAAGGGGCCTGTTGAAACTAAGCAAACCCATGCTAGGGGCACTCTAACTTATGCGGGCACTTGTACCGGATTGGAGCCACAGAAAACAATGATTGCAGGGCATGCATGGAGGACATGGAGACAATGAAGCACTTTCTTTGTCAGTGTCCACCTTACTGACATCTTACTGGACATTATCCACCTTAGAGATATTTACTGGAAAAGTTCGAGGTACCACGTAAATGAGTTCTTATAAACGTGAGAGCGCACAACAGGCCCAAGCAGGCTTATGTGTATGTCCTAAGGGCTCCTGTCTTGAACATAAACTAACCTAACCTAATACTTTGATCACATAAGCTCTGAGGGAAATATAAATTGCAGTATTATGACATAAATATAAATATATGTTACCTAGTAGTCTCGTAGCGCTCGAAATTGGATTGTATAAATTACTGGTATGGGGTGAATAATGTCCCTGCATCCAAGATTATTTAACTAAATTTAATGCTAGATATCCTTTGTTTTTAATTTCCATTTTCTTTTGTTCATAAGCTGTAAACTACTTAAATTTAAGTTAGGTTCTTTAGTGCTTACCTTGATAATAGTTGGTATAAATTTTTTAAAAAACAACTCGCTCTCATTCTATTAGCAACAATTCTTTTTTGATAACACGCTGTTCTTATTTTGTTACCGATGGTTCTTGATTTGATAAAAACGTTGTTTTCAAATTATTAACTTATGGTATTTTGTTCTCAATTTGATGTCATACATGTGCATAAAGGACCATCAATTTGGTTTTAGAAGTCAGCATAGCACCATTGAATAAACGCATACATTTGTTCAATTTATAAGAAGAACATTCGAAGAAAAGAAGTATTATTCTACCCTCTTTATTGATGTTTCTCAGGTATTTGATAAAGTGTGGCATGAAGGCCTAATTTTAAAATTGAAATCATATCTACCAATAAACATTACAAAACTTTTGGAAAGTTACGAGTACATCTTGCCCGGCAGTTCACTGTTGTGGAAGGAGACTTCATGAGTGTGCCCGGATCTATCTTATCCGGTGTGCCACAGGGGAGCATACTGAGGCAAGTTTTGTATTTGTTTTATACTTTTGATATTCCTTTGAGCAGTAATATCCACACATCTACATTTGCCGATGATACAGCCTGCCTTAGTATGCACCAAAACCCTCACGAGGCATCCCAATATTTTCAGGAACATATTACCTAGCTGGAACTATGGCTGAATTTATGGAGAGTAAGACTAAACGAACGAAAGTGTGTTCAGTTAACATTTAACTTGCGAAGAGATACTTGTTCCCCCATTAGAATCAACAATTAAATTTTTCCTCATTATTCACAAGAAAAGAAATTTTTTTTTTGGTATACATCTTGTTTGACGGCTTCCATGGCAACACCACATTGACTCTAAGCTAACACAAATAAAACTAAAATTAACTCGGATACATTGGCTGATTGGCAAAAATTCAACCCTCAGTCTAGATTGTAAGCTTTTGATATACAAGTCGCTTTTGAATTCAACTATGGGGCACTGCTTCAACTTCAAATGTAGAGGAAATCTAACGAAGGCAAAACAGAATTTTACGGTTAATAACGTCGGCTCAAATTTACATCGTGATTTAAATATGCCACAAGTTACTGAAGAAAACTCCAGTCACACCCTAATACGCTTGCTCGTAATATCTTGAACTTTACTGGACACATCCACTTAAAAAAGAAAGACACACTAGGGCTCTAATAGTCAACACTCCAGTTGAAGCTGCTTGAAAATATTTTTTTTTTGCTTAGCACGACTCTTAGGTATTATTAATTACTATCACTAAGTTTATGTCTGATCTGACACCGGTCGGTCCTGATAAGTATATTTAGATTTAAGATTTAAATACTTATTGTTAGTTCATTTTTGAAGTAATAGTAAATAAATATATGCATTAAACAAATTTTCATCAACAGTTAACAATTTTAGAACATTAGATCTCCGGGCCGCTGCAGTGCTTAGTAGGCAGAGAGTTTTGCTATCAAAGAAGTAGGAGATTGGTTGATGCATTCAAATACGACTTACTAGTAGCTCTGGCTTCAAATTTCTGCTTCTAAGAGCAGCAAGAAATAGCAGAGCAGTTCAATACTAAAATCATCTGGATTGCTGGGCACTAAGGCGTTCAGGGAAACCCTAGGACTGATAAGCTTAAAAAGCGTAGGACAACCGTACGGTTTCCACCAAATTTTGAATATGTTGTAGGTTCACTTATAGTTAGCCGCAAGAAACAAATATAGTCCAATCTGGTTGTTTTGGCGATGGGGCGTCCGCTTAAGCACAATCGACCAAGAGGTTTAAGTGAACGCGGAATTCTAGCTGCCAGCTAGAATAATGAATATGAATAATGTGCATGTGTTTTTTGTTTATGTTGGTAGAAATAAAAAAAGTCTCATGCCTCGCAAATTACTAAACCAACTTAACGAAAATTTAACTTATATTTAGATAAACAAGCAGTAAACCAAGAGGCTAAAAGAAAATTTTAAAATTTTTAAATATCATTTCTATTTTGCAGAGTAATTCTTTGCCAGAAAGTCATAGAAATTCAGATGCTTCTTTTTTTCATATATTATTTTGTAGTTTGTATGAAATACATAAACAGATTCATGGCACAGACTTTTTTATGAACAAATTAAATGAAAAAAAAAAATCACATACAATAATACAAATAAGAGCAATAGAAATTTTTAATATACTCAAATTGGTGGCTTACATTTTATTGTACGCATATTTGCGTTTTGCTTTATTTTTTCCATTTGATTTGCTGCCAATAGGAACATTTTGACAAAGTGGATACAAAAAATAGTACGAGTATGGCAATGCTAAATAATGTTGTTTTTATGTCTGTAACTTGCGGTCTACATCTAACATATGGTCTACACCTAACATAATATGTAAGATGAGATCGTCAAATTCAATCGCAGAGCGAATTATGTTACGTGTAGACTTCAAATTAGTGTTATCTCAATCTTATAAGATTTTTTATAAGAGCGTTGTAATCTTATGAGAAGAACTGTCAAAAAACACACGTACATGAAAATAAATTAGTATGCATGTGTGAGTGTTTATTAAAATAAATGAAAAACAATGTTTTGGAAAAAATTTCTAGGATTTTATATGTTTAATTTGATTTATAACTTAAAGTTTGTGTGAAAAAGTGAAAACAAAATAAATAATTATACAAAAATAATACATGTTAACTCGATGAGAATTTGCATAAAATGAAATGTTATAAGAAAAGTAAAAATACGTGTTCCTGTTGTATGAGATGAAGAGAAATATCGGCATTTTGTTTTTGTTATTCTGCCGATGTTCTTTCACATATTATGTCAGAGTTAATCGCAGTTGTAGACGCTATGTAACATAAATTAACATTAATTAAGTCACGTTAATGCTTGGTTAAGGTTTTAACATGGATATTAGGGAAGCTGTTTAAACAACACGCAATTAAAACATGAAATGAGAACAATTGCACTCAGGTACAAGCTGCAACTTAAAAATAAGAATGCGTCACATTAATTCAATTACTTTCAATATAATAGAAAATGTATATTGAAATGCTTAAAAATAAATAAAATTAATAAATAAATACTGTAAATTAATAGTTTTCCATATTAAAATAAGAAATTTCAACATTACTAGACTTTCGTTAATGTTTCTTATCAACTCAATATCGTTTTTATTAATTTTAAGCTGTGTTTTCTCTGGGTGTAGTAATTAAAAAAATAAAAAAAATAAAAACTCGACTGCGACCAACTTTGAACCGTTAAATATGCTAAAGGGTCATTCGAAGTGAAAAATCATACGAAACACCTAAAGATGATTTTAAAATGCCTAATGAATGTTACCCATTTTGATATATTTAGTTTACTGACTTTTTACTTTTTCGTATTTACAAAATGGCGGGTGTTGCTTGCCATATTGAGTTTTGACTGCTGCCAGAATAAGACAAATCGATTGATATAAGAAGCATCAAAATCGGTTCACGCATTCGGTTTATATAGTGTCGCAAAGAAACACATATAATTACATACATACATACATTGGCTGATAAACACAATATACTTCTTTGCGACGCGCAGTCGGGTAAAAAAATTGATAGTACACAACAATTTATGCCACAACCTTCAATTTCCCTGCAGTCCGAGTTCTAACATTTCTTATGAAGCGCACCAGTCACTTTTACATGGGCATGGCCTGGGATAGGGTTAGTTGATACTTTGTATGCACTTTGCGGCTTTTCACTGAACTATCTCATAGGGATCTAATGGGTGTATAATAATATAAATTATTTAAAAATGTCATTCCGACACTTAACGGTAAAAATAAGAACCTTAAAATTTTTTTTATTGTTACAAATGCACTATATTTTATTTTTAATTTAAGCAGATATTTTTTTTGAGTCGGACTAACAATCTCCTGCATGATATACACACCAGCTACTCGGTTAGTTAAGCTCAGGTTAATATCTAACTATAGTTACAGGTCTGGTTCCAGAGTGGCTGGGCGGTATAATTGGAGGGATCTGGATCCAATCACAGCGAATTTTTCAGTGCCCCTTACTATAATACTAGACCGATTCCCAATTACAAAAGATCAGACGTTCCATCACGACAATGGTGAATATGTAACCATTTACAGGATTTGTATTTTTTCACCATACACTACTCCCTACTTTTGATAATACCCCCATTTTCTCAAGTCATAGGACGAGTACGTTTGCAACAATTGTCACAAAATTTTCTGTATTTCTGTATATTACAGAACAATAAATTTGTTAACTTGCAGTTAGTGCTAAAGTTAGTCATTTCATGTCAGGTGAAGACATAAAGTAGCATGGTAGACAAAAACATTTTAAATTTTTAATTGAATTGACCAAAGCGATCGGAATCTGAAGCGCCAAAAATAAAATTTGGATGGAATGGTAACCCAAACCATTCCGAAAAGAATCTGTGTTACGGCTGTATGTTTTAATTTTTTTATAAAAAACAATTCTTCAAAGCATAAGATTCTTTTTTTTCAATAAAATAATGAGTATCAAGTGTCTTTGTATTTTTTATAAACTCACACATTCTCATATAATTCACTCACTTGAATAAATGAAATTAGGTCAACAATTAGCAGCATATTGCAACAGTAAGCAAGCCATCACTATCTTACTCGTTGTATTAATTTGTTTTTCGTTTCTGTTTTATTTATTTTTTCACTACAAGTTTCGTAGAGTAAACGAAAACGAAAAATACCACACGTTAAAATGCCGTAGCTTGTTTCGTTTGAAAATAAAAAATAACTAAAACAGTCGAACTCAGTGTGTTGTCAAGTCTTAAATATATGTATATGTACCAGCTTTATTTTTAAATTGCAAGTATTTCAACACAAATGCAAAAGAAAAGCCAACAACTACCACGTTTTATTTTGCAACCGGTTTCAGAAGCATGTTTATTCATGCATTTCTTGTCTGAGGCATGGAAATTGTGTGCAATTGCGAAAGCACCACAATGGGTTACAGCTCCTTTCCTTAACGGTATTAATTTTAATATCATTACCGGGCATAAACAACAAAGAAAGCAGTTGACTGAGTGCCTGGCTGACTGGCTACGAAACCAACTGACTGGTTTGTAAGTTTAACTGTCGTACAATTGTCTGTGAATGTTTGAAGAATTGAAAAATGAAAAGTGTGAACGAGCCCTTGAGTTTTTACTTTCATTTCTTTGTGTTTCATTTTGCAAAAGTTCGTTGCTATTGAATTGTGTTTTATTGTGTGGTCGCGCAAGCGCGCGTGTGTGTGTGTCTGTGTAGTGAATCAATGCAAGCGTATTTGTGAATAACACAGTATGGTTACTTTTTGTTTGCCTTCTTTCTTTGGTTACATTGTTGCTTATAAATTTCTTATCTCAATTTTTGGTATCAATGATGTTTCTGTAAAATGGTTAACGGTAATGAAAAGTAAAAGTTAACTAAGAGCGGAACTTTAAGTTATTTTAAAATTTTTCTTCACTCTTGTTGTTAATGGCCTTTAACAGTTGCACTGGTTATTTTCGTGCTTTCATTTGTTTTATTGAAAAGATATACACTATGGATGTATGTATGTTAATGAAAAAATAATTAAATAAAATATTTTTTACCGCTTTAAATTGATATATAGTTTTTTTTGTTTATATTTTTACTTTAATAGTGAAACAATTTTGTGCTTTTTTAAATATGTAATTCAAATAAATAAAATTTATGTTGAAATTAAATTTAAACCTGCTATGGAGTATGTGTCTTAAGTCGTTTGTTTTTTTTTCTTTTCAAGTAAAACAAACGTTTATATCGGGTGGCGAGTATGTGTGTTAAGTCTTCTGTTTTAAACTAAGCTATTTGTTGTAAAATGTATGTGTGTGTGCTAAGTCTTCAGTTTTAGACTAAGTCATTTGCTGTAAACACTTTCTCGTTGATTTTGATATAAAACTAGAGCTGTTAATTGAAATCAATCAATGAAATTTAATGAAATTGGGAAAATTAAAAAATATTGGATAAAATAATAACGCGTGTGAAAATGTCTAAATAGTGCATATAATTATTTTAATTAAAAGGAAATATTTATTGATTTATACCAAGTATACTTTGGAATGGCTAAAGATTTATATTTTAACAGCACTTAAGCTACAAAATAAAAAATATTTTTTAAGAAAATTGAGCATATGGAAATTGTTTTATACCATAAGTTTAAAGCCCTGAGTGCTTTAAATTCAACTTTTTAGCTATTTGGTATTCTTAAGATTAATTTTATTCATATACAAAATAAAAGTACCTTAGAATATTGAAAAATATATTTTTGCAGTCAGCATTTACTTCAGAAAGGTATACATATTTTCAAAATTTTGTGTGTACAAATTAATTCAAAGTAAAAAGAAAAAACTATTACCTAAGAATAACATCAATGAGATCATCTCAACGTAATTTTATCCTTAGTATTAAGAATTTTATCTTAAACCCCCTAAAAAAAATGTTCATAAAGGTTTTTTGAAAATGTTCTCCTTCCATTTGATATAATTTACATCCACCTGAATATGAAATAATTGTTATTTAATATTTAAATAGAAAACGATAATCTTCCTAAACTCTTTAAGAAAACTGTTGTAATTTCATAACCACATATGTTATATGCAAATAAAGAAATTGAATGGAATTGAATTGAATTACCTAAAAATTGTTGGAAACAAAATTGGGTTTGATTAATATTTTTTCCTGTTCCAGTAAATTATTTGTCCTTATCTGATTTTATGCAAAAAAAGATTCTATAGAGTGAAGAATTCTAATTCATACAATTAATATAAGATGACCTTTGTAACAAGATTTCATAGAGAAGATATCTGTTCAACTAACAAAATGACATACTGTACAGATAAGCTATTTGTTTAAATTGTTTATTTAAATTCAGTAAAAAAAATTTTTTTTGGATGAATTAATTTATTAGTTGAAAAAATCTGAATGTGATCACAGTTTAGCAGTATTTTGTTTGTATCAGTAGTTTGATATAAACTACCATCATATACATATATACTAAGATATTTTTTCCAGTTCTGTTATTTTGAGAAACACCCGTTTAGATTAAGGGTGACCTAGCTGCGACAAAGCTTACGTTCTCTTTTGGAGACTTTTTGTTGCAATAGTCAGGGGACTTTTTGATATTAATTTGATCAATGCTTTTTATTCGTTCATTCGTAGCACTGTTGCCATAAGGAACTAATTATTAATTTGGGAAATATAGAATTAATATGTGTCCATATATTTTGTTTTTTGTTTTTGATTTACTACCTTTTCTCTCCATACTTTATTTGTTTATAATTTTTGCATTATAACTGTTTATTTCATGCATATTGTAAAAAAATGGTCTAACTGGCAACATAGCTTGTACATAGCATAACAAAAATACGAGAGAAAGAAATGTGTGAGAGAGAAGAGTTAAAATTGTCGCTTCAGTTCCTGGCAGCGATGCCAACTATTTGTAACCCAAACGCGCTATTCTCCTTCGCAAAACACGCTAGAACGCGCTAAGTTGCAGCTACGAGCTATTTTCCAACGCGCTAAATTAAATGTTAATAAAATTCCCTGTATTTACATGTGTATTAGTTAATACAATTAATTTTTTAGTAGCTCTTTTCAGATTTTATAATATTGTTTCTTCTAAATTATATCCTAAACAATTAAAATCATTTAATACAGAATCAGAATTGCCTTCCAAATAATCGAAATCCTTAGTTTTTATTTATTTTATTTGTCAAACTTTGTAACAACTTATAGGTATGTATATAAATTGTCGAATAGTTTTGCGATTCAAATGTTTTTTGTACTTCAGCTAGAATAGATGATTAATAAGTTATATAAATATTTTTGATCACGAATTTTCATGAAATTTCAAAATATTTGCCATTTAGAGTATTAAAATGCGTTTTTAATTCTAACCACAGTCAAGGGAATTTTATTTGCGACAGCTGAATTATTATCCAATTTAAAAAATTTTATGAGTTTTGAATACTAGAAAATTGTTAAATTTATGAAAAAAAAAATTTTTAAAAAATATTGAACTGAAATGATACTAACTTTATTCAAAACGCGCTAATTTAGCGCTTTTTTTAGTAAACGCGCTAAGACAAAAAAAAGCGCGTTTGGCATAGTTAAAACTCGCCAAATCTACAGCGAAACGCGCTAAATTGGCATCGCTGGTTCCTAGTACGTGAAAGTGATGCCAACTATTTATAACCAAACGCGCTAGAACGCGCTAAGTTACAGCATTGTCAACTGTTTATAGCCAGAACGCGCTATTTTCCTAAGCGCTAAATTAAATTTTAATAAAAATCGTTGTATGTACATTATTATTATTATTATATTATATTTGTAAATACAATTGATTTTTTTTAGTAGCTCTTTTCACATTTTATAATATTGTTTTTTCGAAATTATATCCTAAATAACTAAAATCATTTAATACAGAATCAGAATTGCCTTCCCAATGATCGAAATCCTTAGTTTTTATTTTTATTTTATTTGTCAGACTTTTTGACAACTTATATAAATTGTCGAATAGTTTTGCGATTCAAATGCTTTTTGTACTTCAGTTAGAATAGATGTTTAATAAATTGTATTAATTTTTTAGTCACGAGTACGAGTACATATTTTTACATTTACAGTATTGAAATGCGTTTTTAAGTCTCACCACAGTCAAGGGAATTTTATTTGCGACAGTAGAATCATTAACCAATTTAAAACATTTAATAGATTTACATTTACTAGAAAATTGTTAAACTTATTCAAAAAAAGTTAAAAAAAATATTGAACTGAAATGATGATGACTTTATTAAAAACGCGCTAATTTAGCGCTTTTGTTTACTAAACGCGCTAAGCTTCTCTTCATTTCTCGCCTACAAACACGACTCGCAAGCGACGTGTCGCAGCTAGGCCGCCCTTCATCTAAACTTGCTCTAAGAAGAGTAGCAGTGGAATTAAACAGTGATCCTGATTTTACCATATTTCAGCATTTCTGCTTAAAAAGTGTGTATAAGTATTATAATTTTAAAATACTAATAAGGCCAGGGACAAGAACAAAGAATTAACAATCAACCCCATCCAAATATTGATAAACTAGTGGGAAAAGGTAATGAATAGTAAAAGAGAAGGTAATGCACAGCATGTATGATTTTTCATTCCAGAATTCATTACTATTAAAATAGAACATGTTCTAGGAAAGTAATGAATTATTATAATGCGTACATCCCTTCTTCTACAGATGTAATGCACGTTGTAATCCATTAGAGTTTATTGTATTCGATTAAATTAATCTCTCGTTTCTAAGTGAATGCATTGTCTTGCCTTGGAAAATAATATATTATTTCTTCCATTACGTATTTAACTGTATATGGGCATTCCCATAGGAATGTCAACTTGTTGTCGCGTGCGACATCAAACAAATATGTTTGTTTTTTCAAGGAAAACGAACGTTCGTTTTTTTTTTACTTCTTTATATATTTGTGTAGTCAGTCAGCAGCTCTATATTAGGTTAAATTTTAAGAATAATCCAGTCACATTGTTCCGAAATACAAGCTTAATTGTTTGCTGTCGCACGTGACAAAAAAAGTGGACTTTCCAGTGAAAATGCCCACATACAAAATAAAAGTGGTTGAAATGCGTGGCATTAATCAACACTCGCAATAACAATTCTGTGGCAAAAGGAAAAAAGAGCTTAAGTCGCGATAAGCTAATTTTCAGTTAATGGTACCTTCATAATCTGCATATTTGCAGATCAAAATCTCAATTCATTTGTGTGATTTTTCAGGAAGTTATAGCACTATGACTTGCGACTTATCTTTTTTAGACTTCCAATCTCATTTGGAATAATAGCTTAATTTAGGTAATACTTTGATATATTTCAACTTTAATGTATTACTTAGAGTGTGTAGAACAATGTTTGCTTATAAAAATAAAGGTTAACAGAAAATTTCCCAATTTAACTGTAAAAGAAATAAATTTCTGAAAGTCAACTTAAACGCTTAAAAGTGCAAAGCAGTAAAATATGACTTAAGCACTTTTTCCTTATTACCACAGAATTATCACTGAAAATAAAATTTCAGTCAACAAGTTTTTTCTTTGATTCCTTAAATTTCTTTATGACTGAAAAAAAAATATTTTCTATAAATGTGAATAAAATTTTATTTATCAATAATGCAAAAATCATCATCGCAGAAAACTCAAAAGATTTTTTTTATGGAATCAGCGATTTTCGTATTCAAATATCAAACTAATTTTTTCTGTGTACTCGTATAATACCAAATCAGTCGTGTACGTTATGTCATATATCTATAAGATACAATATATTTTTAAGCACATCAAGTACAAAGCATTATTCATTCATAGTTTTACTTTAAAATACGGCAAATGTACTGTTTCAAGCTATTAACAATTTCCGTTAAGATCATTAATCACATTAAATCGACGTGTAGATTTCAAATTTAATTTTAATGAATCTTATTGCAATTTAACGACTTTATTTTATTTTATTTATTTTTTTATTTTATTTTAAATGCAAAAATTTGCTTGATGTCATGGGAGAAAGTGAAATCGATTTCCTGGAAGCAGTATACTTATTTCATTTACTTATTCAATTTTCTTTTTTAGATCGGACATAGTTGTTATTATAAATCAAAATCTAAGCTATAAATCAATGACAATGATCAAATGACCGCCATAGATACAAAAAAAAAATTCAAAATAAAAAATTTAGCTACAGTTTTCCAACTGCGAAGCCATACCACCAAACAACTTTGATGATTGTACGCAAAGAAAAAAATAAAATATCTCCCCCATATGTGATTTAGATGATCATCAATCATTGATTTTCACAGAGTATAAAACGAACCAAACTGAAGCAAACTGAAACTAAGTGACAAAAAGAAAGAAAATCAACAATTTCAACTCCAGCAACAACAGCAATAAACAGCTTCACCAATGAATAAAAGACGCGAACAAAAAAAAAATAAATAAATAAATATAAAAAAATTACTGTAATTGGCTTGTTTCAATTTTAAAACATGTCTAGTTTTCTCTTTGCCACTTTGAACAGAAACTGGAGAAAAATCAAACAGAAAAAATATCAAAACTGCTAAACGAAACAATTATTGTTATTGCGTTTGTCATCATTATTTAATGTTGTTTCTGCTATTAGAAAATCTAAAAGAAAACCTGTGCTTTATATTCAAAGTGCAATGAAAAGAAATTTTTTATCTACAATCTTATTATATTGAAATACATATCTAATTTTTCCCTAATTCCCAGTTCACACTAGTCAAGTCTTATTGCTAATCTTATCAGTTTTTCTTCTTTGAACTTTCATCAGCGTTCACACAATGCAAGTCTTATTTTTGAGCTCATATTTTTTATGCATAGTTTTGTGTGTGCATGTGCGCTTTTTTTAACATTACGAATGAGAAAAGAAAACGTATTGACAGTACATGAAGCTAAGTACTCTCTCTCTCTCTCTCTCTTACAAACTAATCAGCTTAGCAATAAGACTTGCATAGTGTAAACTAGGACTAAGAAACTTAGAAACAGTTGAAAAAAGTTTGCGACAAAATGGCATCGATTTGTTAAAGCATATTTTTGCATATGCTAAAATAAATACATATTTTTGCATATTTCATTATAAATGTAAATTTTTAATACATTTTTTAATTTGTTCGTGCTCTAAAGCAAATTGTAGTGTTTTTTGATTAGTTGCGAAGTATTTAAAAGCTGCAGTTTCTAACGCTGTGTAAAGCCTGTTCACAATTTCGTGCGAAATGCTGTCAAACTACATATAAAAGTATTTGGTGTGAAATATTTGCGAAATAAATTCGCAAAAGTAGTACTCTGTTCTTGTTGTGAAAAACACGTAAAATCATGTCTTTCCATGCACAATTAGTCTGGCATCATTTTAGTTTAGCTGCGAAACAACATGAGCAGTGCTTTTTTCGAACGGAATTTTAACAATGTTGCATACTTTCAAGCAATAAAAGCAAGAAATTTATAAAAAAAACCGCGAGTTTTGCTACATTTAGTATATGTCAAATTTTTCACGCGAAATAATCAATGGTGCTGAAAATTTTTCCCAACTTTGAACAGAGTACCAGCCTTAAGAACAGAAGGAACAAAGAGGATAACGAAAACAATTTCAATAGGGATGAACAATTTTCGATAGTAATTTTTGTGATATTATTCGATATTCAAAAACACCGCAGGACTCCTGCAACTCATTAGAATAACTGAATATTTTGGCTTAATTCAAGAATACCAACACGGTTGAAAATTAAAGAAAAAAATTAAACCCAAAAAGGTCTGTGTAATTTTTTTGTGCGCTCTCTATTGGTTCCATATTAATTTTATGGGGATAGAAATAGTTTTTGAGAGCTCCTTGGCGTGTTTCAGCCTTTAAAGATAAATATGAAGGGACACGACATGGGGAAATTTTAAAGTCAAGAAACTTAAGCAGTGAATTGGTATTTGTGCGTACAGAGTATGACTTTCTTGTTAATACTATAGTCCAATTACAGTGTTTTGATTCTTTTAAAGTTCAAGTTGAGCTAATTGAAGATGCGGTTAAAAGAATTTGTGCTCTAAAAAGCAACATAAGTAAAAAGAAAATTAAAAAAAATTATTTTTTTAATATTTACTTAAAAAAGTGTAACAAATTGCATCAATATTTTATAGTTCCAACAACGAAAATTTAGAAACTGATTATTCCACAATCAAACCAGCAGCATTTAAATATGCACCATTAATAATTTCTACTGATGTGAAATGTTAATTTTTTATATATAAAAGTTTTTTTTCAGAAAAAATCGTCAAAGATTCACCTTTGAGAATTAACAAAAACGAAGATCGACTTAGCTTTATTTTTTATTCCACATGATGTGACAAAATATTTGTTAAGAAAGCATTGAAGCTGAGCTTTTTATATTTTTTAAGTTTTTAATGACAAACGGCCTGTCCTACGATGTCACTAGAAATCGTTCGATCGACAACTGAAACTGATTTTTTAAAATTTGTAATATTATTAAATGTTGATAAATGCATATTTAATTAGTTTTAAATACATATTTTCTTACTTTTAATGCATATTTTATATGCATAAAACGCGATTTTAACACACATTTTACTATCGAATGCCAATTTTTGACATTCGCTAATACGAATATCAGAAACAATATTCGCCAAGGGTTATCAATCTAGTGGTTTCAAAACCGCCAGTATGCCAAGGTTGTCAGCTGCTAAATATCTGTCATCTGAAGCTTCATTTATCTATTGAAATATTTAGCATTTGAGAATATGAATCGTTTAACAAGCGAAAAAACTAACTTAACTCTTATTATGGTTATTATGGTAGTCATAATCGACCTACTGTGCAAGGAATTGGCAAGATTATAGAGAAATTTACAGATGTAATATCGCTGGTGATAGTGCAAGTGTGTCGGATAATACAAAGAAGCAGCGCGGTTCCACGAACCACACAATACGTCTGATTTTTACTTTATTGCATGCGAACTTTCCAGAACGCGTAATTTCACGTTTTTTGATTTCAATTGGCCACCAAGATTGTACGATTTGAAGCCATTAGAATCTTTTTGTTGGAACATTGGAGCATTTGAAAACCAGTATTCGTCAACTTATTGCCTACATACAGCCCTAAATGCGCGAAAAAGTGGTCGAAAACTATTTGAAAAAGATCGACTGCTCAAATCAATATAGAGGCCATTTCAATGAAATGAAAAATCATAGATTTAAAAATTATTTTGATATTTGAATATGAAAATCGCTGATTCAAAAAAAATTTTTTTTAATTTTCTGTGATGACGATTTTTTTATTATTGATAAATAAAATTGTATGTACGTTTATTGAAAATATTTTTTTTTCAGTCAACAAAGTTATTTAATGAATGAAAGAAAAAAGTTGTTGACTGAAATTTTATTTTCACTGGTAATTGTTATTGTGTATTTGTGCGACGTTTTTAACCAATGTAACTCGATTATTCTTAAAATTTAACCAAATGTAGAGCTGCTGACTGCCTACACAAATATATAAACAAGTACAAAAAACGTTCGTTTTCTTTGAAAAAACAAACATATTTGTTTGATGTCGCACGCGACAAAAAGTTGTAATTGCTGTGAAAATGCCCATATACAGTTTATTTTGATAAGCAATATGTTTGAATCAAATACAGAATTTTATTGAATTCTTTTTTTATATTCAACAATACAGTGGTCGAATCGTCACACCCGTGAACGTACAAGTCAAGTCGTTAGGTAAAAACACCATTTTCGGATTATAACATAAGTGAACGTACTGAAATCCCATTCAACTTATGCGATTAACTTATCACTTAATTTGTATTCGTACGATTAAAGGTACTTTTATTCAAAACGTACTTTTTTTAATAGATTTTTTTAGAATATGTATTAATTGATACATTATAACAGACAAAAAAGGTAGTTGCTTAAAATTTACTTTTTACAAAGTTCTTTTTCAAAAGTTATTATTTGAAGGCCTCCTCATTCATAAAAAATATTTTTGATTTATAAGAAGTGTATAAAACAATTTTTCATAAAATTTTTTTATTATGAACCCTTTATAAAGCAAAAATATTTTCTTTCAATAAAACAGTTCAAATTTACGGCCTGTCCCGCGATGTCACCAGAAATCGTTCGATCGCCAACTTGCATTTCAAACAACAATAACATTAGAAAATTTGTTGTTGTTTTCAATATAAGTATTCGATCGAACGATTTCTGGTGACATGGTGGGACAGGCCGTTAAACTTTTAAGAGATAATTTATGTTAAAACTGCTCTTAAAAAATATCTTTTGAGGGTAAATGTGCTTTCTGAATTATTTTTTTCTGAAAATGTTTGTTTTTTAAAGGAACATTTTAAAAACGTACTTTTTTGAACAGCATTTTTTTTTTAGAATATATCTGTGGCAATAAGGAAAAAGTGCTTAAAGGCTCAGTTAGCCGACTGTAATGTAATGTAACTGCAACGGTAGGAAACAGCTGATCGATTTTGTTATGTGAAAATTAATGTAAATGGTTATAGAGATGTAATGTAACGTAACCTACTTTTCATATAAAAATATCGATCAGCTGTTTCCTACATTACAGTTACATTGCGTTACATTCGGCTAACTGAGCCTTAAGTCATATTTTACTGTTTTGCAGTAGAGCACTTTTAAACGTACATGTCGATTTCCAGCAATTTATTTCTTTTACAGTTAAATTGGAAAATTCCCTGTTAACCTTTATTTTTTTTAAGCAAACATCGTTCTAAACACTACAAGTAATACATTTAAGTTGAAATATACACAAGTATACACAAGTATAAGTGGAACTTTTTAAGGTGCTACCTCTTTCACTTTTTTTAAAAAATATTTTTTTAGGCTACTAAAGATCCCTTTTTTTAAACCTATATTTTTTAAAAAATACTTTTTGTAAAATGTACCTTTTTTAAGAGATAGTTTTTTAAAAAGTTATTTTTTTAAATCCTTTCTTTAATTAGATTTTAGTTTTCAAATATCCTTTTTATAAATGCACTTTTTTAAAAGGTACTTTTCTTAAAGGTACTTTTTTTAAGAGGTACTTTTTTCAAGAGGTACTTTTCTTAAAGGTACTTTTCTTAAAGGTACTTTTTTAAAAAGTACTTTTTTTAGAGGTACTTTTTTCAAGAGGCACTTTTTTTTAAAGGTACTTTTTGAATAGGTACCTTGTAAAAGGTTCTTTTTTAAAAAATGAAATTTATATTATTTGTGTATTTTGTTTTAAAAGTTATTTTAAAATTAATTTTTTGAGAAGTATTTTTTTTAACTTATTTTTTTTTAATTTCTTTAGCTTTGACTTTTAACTTTGAATTATATTTTTAAAGGTAATTTTTAAGTGGAACTTTTTAAGGTACTATTTCTTTCACAAGTAAAGATTGAGCCACACTTCGATCTAATAATCGAAAGCATTTTTTCAACTACGCGGCGGGTGACCTTGTAATTTTTTTAGAAAGAAAAATTTTTCAATTTTGTTGGAGGAAAAAATACAATGTGTATTCAAGATAGAAGTATGTAGATACATGTATGTATGGATTTCTTAATATAGCATTTATTACAAAAGTATTCAGTAAATAATATTTATTTGAAACGAATTTTCGATTGTTTTATTATTCAAATAATCAAAATTGAGGGTTTTGCAAGCTGCAAATGCAAATTTTCTTTTGTTATAGTTGCTTGCATTGCAAAATTTTAATACGAACTTCGCTGAACAGACCTTGAATTTCTTTTGAATAATTCGAGTTATTTCATTTTTTTTCTTTTAACTTACTCATCCTTTTGTAATTAAGATCTTTTTATTTTTACATTTTATTGTTATTTCAAAAGAAAGAAATAAAATAAAATTTCTTAATACCTCACGGTTTTTTTTTCTACTTTATACTACTCGTATTTTTGGAACAACACTTTTTATTCGTTATTCATTTATTTAGTTTCGTGTTTTTTATACTTCAATTTAAATTCGGGCAATTTCGAACTAACGCAACTGACAATTCTGATAATATCTAAAGTAAAAGTTCTCATTATGTTTTATATGTATGTATTCAAAATGTACTTACGAAAGTTTAACATTAATTTCTTGAAATTAATTACGATATAAAACTAATCACTCTACTTAAACCAATTTCAGATATTAATGTCATACGCTATTTTCCATTAGTAAAATGATCTTTAAAGAAATGCTGCATATACATATGTACATACATATGTAAATATGTATGTACTCGTATCTAGTTTTGTTAATTTCAATATTTGCTGCTTGAAATAAAGTTCTCATTTTAACTAAAAGAGACATATAAGCGTTTTTTACAATTTGTTTTTGTTATTTAAATATTACCAAAGATTTCATAAAGCAACCTTAGCGTATTGAGTTTAATTAATAAGCCTTTGTTATTTAAAAATTTCTTTTACATTTTTTGAATTAGTTAAAGATATGTACGTATGTATGTATGTATTTTTAAAATTTACTTTCATTTTACCTCAATCTCATCTCAAACTCACAATTTTGAGTGAAGCCGCAAGAAACATTTCAAAAGATTTTCTATTAACACAGCCAGCAGGTTACTTTGTTGGCTGGTTGACTGACTAAATCAAGTTACTAGTTTAAAGTAGAGCAAAATACATACAAACAAACATAAATACATACGAGTATGCGTAAATATATATTTTCGTATGAGCATATAATAGTTGTTGTAAGTGTTTTGTTGGCTACCACCAAGCCAAGCTAGTTTTTGACTCTTGATAATGAAAAGTAGCAGATAGAAAGAAAGAAGAAAAAAACAATTATAACAAGTTGGGGAAAATTAATGGAAAATTGTAAGAGTATTTTAAAGTTTAGCCATTATTATGGCGCCTAGTAAATTACTCTGAGCAAAGAAGGCAAAAATACATACATATGTATATAAGTATGTACTCGTATGTATAAAAATGCAAACTTATTTTTTCATATACAAGTACGTACACATGCTGCATAGACAAAAGATATACATAGTTTCGCTAACGAATTCAATTGAATTGAATCGCACTTTCGTTCGCACGAAATGTTGATCCACCATCAAAAAGTAACAGCGCTAAAGCGGAGTAGCAGTAACTGCAACAGCAGTTGAAGTAGAAACATCATCATCAACGATTTCACCGATTCGTTCAAGTGTAAATAAATGAAATAACTACATCTCTCAGACATAGCTCGCACCGATACACAGACACCTCGAGATACTCGTACTTTAGAAAGAAATACTCCAAAAAAAAGTAACAGAAAATTCAAAGTTGTAAACTACGAGTATAATGACCAACTACTATCATCGTAATGATGTTTGGAATGGCAATAAAGATAATGATGTTCACTTTTAGTTACCAAACATAACAGTTTATCATGTGTGTGTGTGTGTGAGTGTGTGTGAGTGCATCATCACTTTCGAAAAACATTCGCTGGAAATTTGGTGGCAACTACAACATACTCGTACATACATATGTACACACATGGATATATATATATACATATGTATGTATGTTTGTAGATTCATACTATACGTCTGAATAGGCGTACAGATTTTTACTTTTCTTCACATCGCTTGTTTTTGGTGTTCGTTAAGATCCATCAAAACAACAAAACTCGTATAATGTTAATTTCTATTTAAGCAATTTTTTGCTCTCAGTTTTAAACAAATTGCTTTTGAGAGTTTTTTAATATACATATTTATTTTGCTTACCTGTGCTGGGCTTTTATTCCGTTTCTTTTTTTTTGGAAATAGTTAAGTTAATCCGTTAAAAATATTTGATTTTGTATAAAATCCGTTACTAGAATGGCACGTTAATTTGTTTTTGCAAACAAACACTTCGCAGCGATTTATTTTGTTTCAAAGTTGTATAAAATATTTCAAATCTTTTTCAATGTTATAGGTATTTTGATTTGTTCACTATTTTGTTATCTTCTTTAATTAATTTTAATAGTAATAGATGTATTTAATTTTTTTTCTTATTAATAGCTTTAAATAAAACACCATCCACTTTTATTTCAAATAATATATAAATATTTCTTTTGTTGTTGTTTGTTTCAAAAACAAACAAAAATACCGTAAAAATTTATAAAAATATTAAAAATTTTATTTCTTAGTTAAAGATCCGCTTTATGAACAGGATTAGTTTTGTTTTCAAAAATTTTTTTGGATAAGTTTTCCGTTTTTAAGTCTATGCGCTTAAAGCAGCACCTCTCTTCGGACGAACAGTTAACTTGGTAATGCGGCTTTGCCGTTTTAGTATCATGATTTTTATATCGCGTGAAAGTTGTGACCTCTTTCTCTGCTCAACGTTATCAAAAACCTACAACTTTCATGCTCTTTTGTTTTCATGAATTCTCTTTTGTAACAACTTCAATGCAGAAGCAAACTTTACCTCAATATCTAGCCAGATTAATTAAGTTGATACATATTCCTAAATGATTTACAAAAATTCCCCTTCAATATTTTATGCCTGTATGTAGACTTTTTTCCAATGTACTTTTAATATTTTTGTTGCTATTGTTGCTAATATATTTTCTTTGTATACATAAAGGGTGTTTTTTTAGAGTGTCACAACTTTCAGTTGGCGTCACTGCTTTATTTGAGCACCCATTTAACAGCTGATAGTTGCTTTTTGTTAAGTTTACTTTGAAATTTCATTATGAATTGACTTACACCAGAGCAAAGCGTTTAAATTGTTGAAATTTTTAATCAAAATAATTGTTCTATTCGTCAAACTCATCGTGCACTTCTTCCATTTTATGGCGTACATAATTCTGTTTGAATGGGTGCGTAAATAAGCAGAATTGTCGCATCTGGAGTGAGAAGAATCCACAAGCTTTTGTCGAAACATCATTACATCACATCACATCACACAGAAAATTACTGTTTGGTGCGCTTTATGAGCTGGCGTAGTAATTGGCCCATATGTCTTCAAAAACAAAGATGGTCAGAATGTTACTGTCAATCGTGAACGGTATAAGAACATGATTCGAAATTTATTGGTACCTCAATTACGTGGCATTAATCTTGCTGATATTATATAGCGGGCGCTACACTTGATTTACTCAAATAAACTTTTGATGCAAAAATAATTTCACGTAATGGCCCAAGTAATTGGCCACCAAGATCGTGTAATTTAACCCCATTGGACTATTTTCTTTGGATTATGCTAAGTCACTTGTCTACGTCGATAAATCAACATTCGAAGAGTTATCGGCGAAATATGGCCGCAAATACTGCGAAAAGTTATTGAAAATTGGTGTTCCAGATTGCACCTTCTACGCGCCAGCTGTAGTAGCCAAATGGCAGAAATCATATTTAAACATTAATTTCATAAAATGTTCTTGCCTTGTTTTATTATGACTTAAACTTGTGTCACTCTATAAAAAAGCACCCTTTCTACTGTATGTGCGTATGTCATTGAACTCCTCCTAAACGGCTGGACCGATTTGAATGAATTTTATTGTATGCATTTGGGTGGCGCCCTGGATGGTTTAGATTTACAAAATAATAAAACTAGGACCAGGAGGGCGATAGGGGGAAATTTCTACCATTCCGAAACGTTGAAACCGATTTTAATGAAATTTAGAACATAGATAGACCTGCGTCTAAAAAGTCACAAAATGACCACAGCCATTTTAGGTTAGGTTAAGTTAGCAGGCTGCTGGTAAGGAAGGGTGAAATTTAGAGTCCAGCTCACTTGGGTCCAATACAGTGATCCCTTTGTGCTGCCTGTTAGTTGAAGAGAAGATAGTCAGAGAGGGTGATAGGGAAGGGATAGTGATAGAGAAGACAGGTGGTGAAGGAAGAGATGGAGGAAAGCTTCATTCTCTTACAACTCTGCTTTTTGCACACTTTTTTTGATAATGCAGTGTTGCAGCGCCTTCTGGTGTTAAATGAGGCGTATTAAATTTTTGAAGCTGTGTTTAGTAGCCATTTTATTTTATTGGTTATTTTACTTCGCCAATGATTCTGCAACACAATGAAGGAGGGCGCTCTGATGTTACATTACGATTGGTATCTGATGAAGTCGGTGACCAGTGCCTTATGCCTGCATCACTAGAACTTTGCCCACAACAACTGATACAAAGGAAACTAATGCACATCAGAAAAATGCGTGGTGTTGTTATTTTTAATGACTGACGGAGACCGGGCTCGAACCCAGGACCTTAGGTTTTGTTGTCAACGTGCTAACTACTTCAGCCAACGCCACCCTCACAGCCATTTTAAGTCTACTCAGTTTTTTTCTGAATGCGAACGAAGTCGCGCGAAAATTGTAGTATTATTCTAGTATTATATAATCACTTTTTTATTTTTTGTATAAACGTATTAAATATTGACACAATTACTTTTCCAAGTTTCCTCAAAGCTCAAAAATTATGGGTGTATGGGAAGTTTGTTCATCTAACCGTATGCTTCAACCATAATTTAAAAAAGCTTACAAACGCCCAATGTTTGTAGACAAACTTCCAAAAAACTATTGAGAATTAGAGAACAACAATCATAGTTGGCCAAAAAACTTCCTCAAAAAGCAAAAATGGGCAGATGGACAATTTCTGTCTCTTCAAAACTACCTAACCGATTTTTTTGAATTTAAAGACATGTATCGAGGAGCACAGTGCACCTAATTCCCCCTACCCCAACCATAAATTTATTGCCCTTCAATGGTAAAATTATTAAATTTATACCATAATTCATGTAACCTGTAGCTCGCATCGCAAAGTTTTCCGCATGAAACGAGGGAATTGTGACAAAAAGACACAAAATGGCTTTTCTCCTATAATTATTTCTATACCTTTACTTTACTAGAACTACCTGTCATTTAAATAAATTTTAAACAATTATTGGAAGGATGCGAGAAAATGTATTTCTGTAACAACATTTTGTGAAAAGTTTCTAGCAAGAACTGTCAAAATAAGTCGCATTTTAAATCGGTGCGAGAACAACCAAATTTGAACAAAAATATATGATATTTTCAATTTGTGTGCAAAAATATGAAACCTAAAACAGTTGAAAAGATATTCGTATGTAGCGAATTATGGAAATAAAATTATTATTAACAAGTCGATATGATTATATTTATTTAGATTTTTTATGTGTGTAAAAGTCTTATGTAGAGACAATTCATATAAAAAATTTCTTCTAAGCATTTAACATTAATTTTATATGTTTGTTCGTTATTTGATTTTCTTTTTATTGGCAATTATTTCTTTTTATTATTATGTTATTGTAATATTATTTTTGTAACGTTTTGTTTTCATTTGACACTGGATTACTAAAAATATTCCAGAAAAACCAGAGTCAGTGTTGTCTCTTTTCGCATTCAAAAAAAAAATATGGTTGCGGTAACCATAATTAAACAGCAACATACTATGATTGAATTATATGGTTGCAGTCAAATCATATTATTGTCATTAAAAAAAAAGTTTTAGTAATATTATTATCTGAGTTAATAATAATATTATCTACAATAACAGTTAACTTTGTTGGACCTAATCTTAGCATTGTTCAGAGTTATCACATTTTGGTTAAATACGACAATACTATTATTAGATGTGACTAAAATATAATTAAGACTAATCATACCATATTAAAATATTATAATAATATTGTAAAATACGACCACAGTATTATTCTATATAATAATAATATTTTGTTTTTTAGCCGTATCTTGGTAGATCGTTTGCTTAAAACAGCTGTGCGTCAAAGCCGAAATAAATATAAAATAATATTGTTGAAATTAAATGTATATACATGTGCACGTGTACTTACACAAATATGTGTGTATACACGAAATGCAGACACGCATGTTTATACTGCATTTATTTATTAATTTATTTAACACTACGCGTGCAATACCGAAAGCTTACAAACGAAACACTGAACTGACAGAAGATATTTCTGAAAAGGATTTTTTAACTAAATATAGTATGGTTTTCGATAACATTATATTGTTATTTACGTCATATTATTTTTATATAATAATAGAAATTATGTTGTAGTCATAAATTTTTTAACAAAACTATATTGTTAAATTCTGACCATATCACACTTTTTATGAATATAATAATGTAATTATTAAATTCAAACATTACTTTGTTTGTCGTAACGCAATTAATGTTTAAAATAACAATAACTTGTTTTCAATGACCACACATTTGTTTCGGAGAACATAATATTGTTTTCTCAACCATGCTACAACCATATCTTTTCTTTGCATGCAGAAACGCTTCTTTTCTCACAAATCGAGAAACGATGAATTTTTCAGCCCCCAAGTGTATCTACTGGGGTAGAGATTGTTATTAACATCAGCTATTTAACGCAAATTTTCAATGAAATGGAATATGAGAAATGTTGTGTATACAATTATTGATTTACCTTTGGTAAACACATTTGTAAGTATCACTATTCATTTTCTGTTTATCCGTTTTTTTCATTTTTATATTCAGGTTAGCACGAAGTTATGTCACATTTATGAATTTATTTGTTTCATACGTGATGTAAAAAATTTTATGATGCGAGAAATACAGAAACGGGCTGCTGATATGCGAAGCGTGAACGTTTTACAATGAAAGCTTGCTGTGATATGGCGGTGCAAACACATTGCGATAATGCGTTTATAAAAGCTGACGTTTAAGAAAGTAGGCGCTAACACGCCCATAAAATTTAAGAATCCTGTTTCATGTACTTCATCGCAGCATATTTAAATATATTATATATGAATTAGTTAGTATCCGTTTCCAGCGAAACTTGACACAAATGATAAGAATTGTTTGCGAAAAAAAACCTTAAGACTAGAAACTAAAATTTGCACTAGAAAAATCAGTAAATCCGAAAATGTTTACCAACCTGCTTATTTGACAATATTTTTACTCTTCTAATAGAGGGGAGACTAATGGATATTTGTTCACTTTTTTATATAAAAAAAAATATCGTCAGGTTGCCTAGAAATGATGTGATACCTTGATGATTACAAATTTATATAATTCATGACAGATTGTAGAGATAGATATTGTGCCAAAAAAGAACTTGGTTTACATTTTTATCTGACGACTTCTGATGGCCGAAATTTTGGATAGAACTTGGCTTTTTTCACATCTATGTTTTTGTTAGGAAACACATATCTGCATCTAAAAGGTTATATGGGTTTAATATTTAAAAGAAAAACTAAGACCAAGAGGGCACAGGATGCTAATTCTACCTCTCCGAGAGTATGCAACCAAATAAAATTATTATTTCACTTGGAAATCTTTAGAAACATTTTGAAAGTTCATTTAAAAATGAAAAAAGTTAAAACGGGAAAAAACTTAAACATTCCTTAAAAAAAGTAAACTCAATATTACTGATTGGCAATTTATGGAATGAAAGTAAGTTTAATTTCTCACTCGAAGCAAGAATTTTGAGGAAGTATAAATTTAACACTTTGGTTGCTCAATGGTTAATTTGTTTGTATCTATATTTCCTGTTGATCTACATATCTTCGCTGTTTCAATTAACCGACCTAACTGACATTTTTTTGAAAAATTAGTTAAGTCCTTTACTAGACTATATAAGTCATAATACATCTTGTCTACAATTTACATGACTGCAAGCATGCCGATATAGGTAAAAAGATTTTTAACCCAGCCATAAGAATGAATGTATAAAACAACCATAAAAGCTGCTCGCCTGTTAAATTTTTCAAATGTTAGTTAGGTCAGTTAGTTAAAATAGCGACGATATGTATGTATTATAAATCCACTAGAATAAGTTACTGTCTTTTTTTTTGAGTGTTCTTATATTAATACTTTTTTATAAAGCTGCAAAATGATAAGTGCAGCAAGCCATTAAAATTGAAGTTGTACGTATGCCAAGTTTTTGCTGGCTAATGCTAAACATAAGTTCCCATTTTGAAAAGAGTTTCCCCTGTAACTGGCAACATTGAAGCCAGTTTTCAGCAGCGAATTGAAAAATAGAGTTGTATGTTTTCTTAAAAATGTAACTAAAAAAACTCTTTTTTCATAAAACAATAAAAGATCTTCCTCTCATATTTCTCTTCTTATACCAAAGAGAGGTTTTTTTTAATTAACAACAACAAGTCAGACACATTCATACATGTATAAAACCATATTAATAAAAATAAAAAAAAACACAAAAACGAGAACAAATAATACAACTGGTACCGTACAGGTTTCCTCATTGATAGTAAGAGTGAGTTTTTAATAGTTGCCAATAATTTTTCATTTTTATTTTTTTATTTCTACTACTTACATACATATATGGTACGTATAGTGTCATCTGTTTTGAGCTTCTCCATTCATTTCAAATGTACCTGTTCCATTTGAAAAACCAACATTCGAAAAATTAACATGATAATGATGAAAACGATGATCATTTTTTGCTAGATGATATTAAGCATGTTGTTCATGTTTTAGTTTATTACCATTTTTTGTAATTTTTTGCTAAGCTTTTGATGTTGTTGTTGAGGAATTTCTTTTTTGTGTGGAACTATTAAACTATACCATTGTTTGCGAGTTTTCGATTTCTGCTGTTATCTTTGCTTGTTTCATTGTATTGTACTTCACGTACACTTTGACGTAAATCACGAACCTTTATTTACTTTTTTTTTATTGTTTAAAAAGAAATAATTTTTAGTTGAATGGTTTGGTTTTTTACATATTTATTTGTTGGTCAAGGTAACTCGTGATGTGCGTATGCAATTTATTTTTATATTATACATCCTTACTTAATTTCTTTATAATTAGTCATCTACGGCCTTATGTATAAAAAAAAATTGGCATGAAGTTGGCATAAGTGAAATTGAATTAGGTGTTAACGGGTTCCTCCATACAATTTGCATTACGTAGTTTTAACCCAGTACTAAGTCCTTGCGTGATTTTTAATGTGAAATTTTTATGGCAAAACTCTTTAAGATCATGTTAAATTTTGCCTCTTATGCTAACTAACTTCATGCCAGTTTTTTCTTATACATAAGGCACCCAGTTTTTACAATTGCATATCGTTTGGTTACATTCATGTCCATTGCCTATAAACAAAAGACTTAGGAAGCAAACCTTAGCGGCATAAAGTAAGAGGCCTGTGCCACGATATCGACAGCGTTCGACTTGTCGCACACTTACATTCAAAACAAAAATAAATTTTAAAATTTTATTGTTGGTTACAATGTAACTGTGCGACAAGTAGAGCGTTGTCGACATCGTGGCACAGGCCCTTAATGCTGGTACTGGAGAAAATCACCCTGGTAGACATGATTTTATATTTTTTAATTTATTTACTGAATATCCAACTTAAGCCCAGTAAGGAGTTCTTTCGGAATTTCACGTTTGTAAATTTACATTTATTTCTACACGGAAAGATAATCGTGTAGAATTATGTTTGCATACTCGTATACACAAATTTATTTATATTTGAATTTGCAACACTCAAAAACACTAAAAATTAATTACAAAGTGATGAGAATTAGAAATGTCAAAAACTCCGTGACCAAGCAATTGTTGAAAGATTAACGGCCTATCCCACGATGTCACTAGACATCTTTCGATCGAATACTTATATTGAAAACAACAACAAATTTTCTAATGTAAATTTTCTATGTAAAAATATGCTGGGCAAGACATGGGGTCTTTCACCTAATCTCACATATTGGACCTACACGGCGGTAGCTAGACCAATTCTACTCTACGGAATACTTGTATGGTGGAGGGCGACTGAGACAAAAGCATACCTAAAAAAGTTAGAAAATATCCAGAGACTAGCAGAACTCTGCATCACTGGAGCTCTAAAAAGCACACCTGTTGCAGCTTTAGACGTTATGTTAGACCTTAAACCAATAAAACTAACCGCTCTGAATGCGGCATGCAAATCCGTAATCCGACTCAGGACAACAGGACAGATGTTGTACAAACCATTTGGTCACGGTAAATTGCTGGAACACATGGAATGTAGCTCGGACTATATCATTCCAGAAATTAACTTCCTAGCCAAACCACAGATCACTATAAGGGAAGAAGGCTATCTTGAAGGTCTTAACTGTAGTGGCTATAGTTTTAATTTCTTCACTGATGGCTCAAAGATGGATGTAGGAGTGGGAGCTGCGGTTTACTGCCCAGAGCTCAGTATAGAGGAATCTTATAAACTGCTTGATTACTGTAGCATCTTCCAGGCGGAAATCTATGCAGCCAAAATGGCTGCAGAATTAGCTTTCACCCCTCAAACCATAAATGCGCGTGTGAATATATATATAGACAGTCAAGCAGCAATTAAGGCAATCTCAGCAGGCTGCAACTACTCCTCGGTTCAGCTCATGTGTAAAAAGGCCCTAAATATTTTATGTGCTGGCAGACAAGTACATGTTTATTGGGTCCGAGGGCACATGGGGATTGAGGGAAACGAAATGGCCGATATACTGGCAAAAAAGGGGACCCAATGGCATGTGGAAGAAACGGTATATGTCCGGAAACCAATTCAATGCCTGAAATGGATCATAGACTCTAAGATGAAGGAAGAAGCGGGGGAAAGTTGGCTTGCGACGAAAACTTGTAAAACTTCTAAAATCGTGTGGAGCTCCTATGACCCTAAATCGACTAAATTCCTTTTATCACTAACCAGAAGCGACTGTAAACTTCTAGTGGGGGTATTAACTGGACACTGCTGGACGGCTTCGTATGCCGTCAAAATAGGACAGATACTTGACGGTACCTGCAGGAAATGTAGGGAGCATGGAATATTGGAGACAGTAGAACATCTACTGTGCCACTGTCAGGCTCTAAGCCGCACTAGATTTGACTGTCTTGGTGATCACACTTTTCGAAGTCTTGAACTTGTATCGGGAATGGAAATGTGTAGACTGCTAAGGTTTGTTAAATCTGTGTGGAAGTCATTCGATACAGGCAGCACGAACCAGGCTGCCATACTTACAGGTTTCTTGTCATCTGCTGGTATCGCTAAGGATCAATACTGGTCTGTGCGAGATCCCTGACCAACCAGACTAACCTAACCTCTCTAATGTTATTGTTGTTTGCAATACGAGTTATCGATGACAGGCCTTAATTTTTGTTTTTTTTCTGAAAAAAGTCTCCACTTATATTTATAATATCCCCAAGATAGGCAATAAATTTCAAAAATTCCGTGTACTTTTCTTTTGAAAGTTCGTACTAGCAAATTGAAATTTCTTTATGAAATTTTCCAAACCTGAATTTCCGTAATTTTTTTACATACAGTTTGTATGAGAACCTGAAATTCCGTATGAACTCCGTATCGGGCTTTAAGCCTAAAAAATATGTTTTTTAGGAAGCATAATCACAATATTTTTTGAACTCTTGAAAATCTCAAGGATACTTCTTTCCACTGTTTCCCTAAAAATGTGTGTTAACAAAACTGCATAGGACTGAATTTTTACAAACATGTTAATTTCAATGCTTTTCAAATGAGTTCAAATGTGTATTGAAAAAAATTCAATTTAAATAATAAAAATTAAAATTTTTTTAAAACCTCAGACGCAGTTTACGATGTGGCATAAGTTTAATATTAGAAAATTTATTATAACTTCCAAATGGCTGGATTTTCTTCAAACGAAAAAAAACCTAATTAAATTCGGTCTAGCCGATCTAGAGCTACGGCGTCAAATATACACATCTTCAAAAGAATACATCTAGAAAATATGCATCTTCTATGTCACCTTTCAAACAGAAAAAAACTAAATCAAAGCCGGTTCAGCCGTTTAATCTGTACAAACTTATAACACCTTTTTTTTTTGGTCGGAGGTTTAAAAGGTTTGGAAAATAAAATTTACATGGAAATTTTTTTAATATGCCTGATTTAAATTTTTTTTTTTCAAATCTGAATTATTATAATACATATTCACAAACTGCCAGGTTCAACTAAAAAAATATTCAGATTACAGTAACAATTTTTGCTTCTTTGATGAATTCAATTAGTGAATTTTATACAGAGTAATTGCCACTTTCAAATATTTGCTTCAGATATTTGTATTTATCAAAAATTGTGCGTTTGTTTCTTATTTGTAGAAAAAGTCTGCATTCGAAAATAAGATGATCAGGGTTTTCAGGTATATGGCAGTGTTGGCATATATTTGAGTCAACGACCCTGATCTTGGAAAGGTACACATTTCCAAAGGTTTGCCCAGTCATCAATATATTAATAATTTTGACGTCTTCTGCTTCCAAGGTTCCTGGCTTACGAAACCATGGCTTCCTTTGAATAAATGAAAAAATATTTGCAAATAATTTATTTTTTATGATGTTGAAGGCTCCATTAGGGGTAAGCTAAGTCATGAGCTCTGATCCATTAATAACTGAATTTCTTTCAATGGAGTCTGCCCTCTCATTGAAGAAGATTCCAACATGACTAGGAGTCCAGATCACATCGCACTGTAGTATACCAGACTCAGATAAATTTCTATGTATTTCTGCAGCATAGTAGTTATCAGATTCACTCTTTTCCAAAATTTTGCACGAGCTATAACTATCAGTAAAAATAGCAATTTTCATGTTGCTACTAAGTATAGCAATGTTAATTGCAAGTTGAATGGACGCTTGAAGTTCAAATTTAAAAGAAAATTCACAATTATTAGTAGCATTAAAATACCACAACCAATAGTTGCTCCTCCAGGCCTCCTATTGACAAATAAAAAATTTTCATACAACTGATTTCATGAAAAAAATACTTAATGTAAATTAGCTATAAGTCTTTGGGATAGTGTGTTTAATTTTGAGCAAAATCTAGAATTTACGAGATTTCGAGCTGCATCTAGTAGACTTCAAGTAAATGTCACTCGTTTTAGTCGAAATTAGGGATGCCAATCGAAACTGGTTTCACGAGTCCCGTGATTCGGGATTTCAAAAACTCAAATCCCGGAATTTAGTGATTTATCGGGATCCTGAAATTTTTTGAGATTCAGGGATTTTCGCAAAACTATCAGGGTGTGAGTAAGTGCAAGATTATCAGCGTGAATTTTGAAAAGCTGTGCAAGCAAAAAAAAAAAGGTTAAAAATACGGTCTAATTCATAAAAAATATTTTAGGTTTAGTACAGATTTATTTGACAAATTTCCCATAGAAATATGTCAAATAAGCGCTTAATAAACCTGAAATATTTTTTATGAATAAGGCAGTTAGTATAAAAACAGCTGTACACAAAATTAAAGCGCAAAAATACTTGTTTTTGTTGTATGTTTCTCTTTTAAATGAAGAAACAAGAAGTGATTGAAGATGCGTTCTGTACAAATAAATTAGTTGAAAAACTATAAAATTCATAAAACTGTAAAAATTCTTAACTAGTGAAAATATAGAAAATTAGAAGTAATTTTCCAATTCGATTTTAGGATACCAACACTTAGTTTTACTTTTTTCAAAAAACCTATGAGCCAAATATGCTATTAGAATTTTGTTAAAGAATACGAATGTTATTAGTATTTTAGTAGTGACTGTTCACTTTGATTTGAAGCGAAAAACTGTTAATAATAAAATGTAAGTAGCGCCAAAATTATTTATTTTTTAAATAGTTATTTAATTCTTAGAAGTAATTCAGCAAATAAAAACAAACTGAAATATCAACCGCGCTCAAAATATCCACTTTTTCCACACGAAATTTTTTTCTTTCCGAAAAAGCAAATTTATAATTTTAAAAAAGGGAAAAGTGGAAAATCTCGCGCAAAGATACTCTTTTGTTCATGCGGCGGGTGATATGTCCATGTTGTGCACATTTGCACAGAATTATTGAATGCACTTAGCTGAGCATTGATTTAGCGATTGCCATCTCGTAGTCTCTGACCGCAGTTTTTATGGCCACTTTCAGCGAAAAATTTCATGCAAAAGTGTTTAATAATTGGAGAAAAGCAGTTTCTTTCCCCTTTCCAATCGTTAGAGAACTCGTTAATATTTCCGAAAGATAAGCAAACGTAGCTTTGTTAACAGTATTGTTGCGGCTGCAACTTAGTCGTAGAAGAATGTTACGGCAGTAACGTTAGAGTTATAATAAAACTTCAGTAATAAAATTTGGCAGGCTGATTTAGCTGTGGTATGTTTTATTATCTACAAAATTAAGTTTTATTTGTTTTACAACAACACTTAAAATAAATGATTACAAATTTTATTTGTACTTACTTAACTCTACTCTCACGTGTCTATTCTGGCTTTGTCGTTAGTTTTAAACATTACTTTGTAAGCGGTTATCAACTACCTAAATACCAGTTAAAATTATCCAAAACCAGAGTAGCCACATAATAAAGTTCAAATGAGTTGTCATATACTCTAGGTGTTTACACCTCAAAATTCAAATATGAATAATAAAAAAAAGTCAAATAAAATTACGATCCCAAATCTGCAACAAGTATAATTCTCAAAACCTCTAGATGCATCGGTCAAGTGCAAATGATTTGAGGCATCTCTTAACTTTCTTTTAATATTTGTTATTTAATATGTCCGTTCATTTTTTTTCTCTTAAAATTGTGATAAATAAATTGCACCAATTTTAAAAACTTTTTAAGTTTAAAATTTTTTAACGCACTAGTAATCCCAAATTATTATTTCTTATTAAGTAAAATATTTTTTTTGACTTTGAGACCTTGTTACTTATTTAATTGATCGTCTAGAACTACGTACGTTAATATAGTGTTTTCACACCTAAAGTTAAAACCTGGGGGCAAATTACGGCATTCGATACGATTCGAAATTTAAAAATATTTCCATATAAACTTTATTGAAATATTTCGTAATTTTGTTCGATAACGAGTGCCGTAATTTGCCGCCTGATTTTAACTTTAAGACCATAAACAGCTGACTTTGCGTTCACACCGCAAGTTTGATAAATTCAGGTTTTAAACAACAGGTTGTTTAATAAATTTGCTCAAAATAAAATAAATCTCTTGTGGAAATACATACATGCATTTGTTGCTGTATTTTTTCTGCTTTTTATAACACTTATTTGACAAACTGTACAATAACTGTTTCTGTTTGTATGAAAAACTCAGATATGCTCTAAACTGAAAACTATTTTATATCTTGTAAATGAGCATTTTTAAATTATGGAACTACTTATACAAAGTGGAGAATTACTAGGAAATCAAGTTATAATATATATAAAAAATGCACAAACACATTATCGGCAGATGGATATCAGTCTTATCGTCTATTTTTACTTCACAGCGGTCAATGCAAAATATTTTCATTGTTTTCCGTCCAAAAGATTCTTTTTCTCCGCAATTTTTTTATGATTGTTGCGGTTGCATCCATTTTTAAGTTGAAAATGTTCCAATCAGTATCTATTCTTATTGGTCTTTCACATACGAGACTAATTTTTATGCCGCACAATTTTTGTTCTTTTTAGAACACACGAGACTAATTCAATTGGCATAAAAATGTATACGTGCACACAACTTTGTGTGTTTAGTGTTTTTTGTATTAATTTTACATTTGTTGTTTTTTAAGTTGTGTGTGTATTGGTTTTGTACTGCTGATGCGGGGTTATAGCTGGTTGAAAAATTATGCCAAGCACAAAACCACTCTCTTTGCCCCTCTCACCAAAAAACTAGAGTTTTATGCCAGCACAATTGTTCTCGTGTGTGACTGGCCATTCACTGACATAAACAATATCAGTTGCTTCCGGTCATTTTAACTTGGTAGCACTGAATTTAACACAATGAAAACAAGGTTGCATTTCATAGAACGAACTAAAACCATTTTTGAAATGTTTTAACAAAATCATTTTGTATGGTAAAACCAGGTTTTAACAGTTGGTTTTAACGTTAAAACCAACTTTTATTAAAACGATGTCAATGTGAAAACACTATTATGGACTAGTTATATAGAAAAAATCTAGCTCCCTTCAAAATATCTGGCATAAATATATAATCTGAGATTAAACTCGTAAATCGAACACAAACTCTACATTCACTCAGCCAGAGTTAGTAATTTCAAATCATTAATTTCAGTCGTTAAGCATCTCTGGGTTGAAGAACAGCTCTCGCGTCTCGTAATTATTTCTTAAGTGCGGTCAGGCTTTTGTGTGATGTTTGGCCTTCGAGAGTTTTTCGTCTCGCTCACACTGGTTGACTGATCTGCCAGGGATAACCGTATATTCTTGCGGTTATTCTGAGGAATTTCTTTAACAACTACGTTGCTACTTCCTATGTGAAGGCATAGGTCGTGCATAGTCAGTCACAAATACTTTTTTAAAATACTGTTAATACCATCTTGGGCATATGGTCTAGTTACCCCGCCCATATTTGTGCAACAATACTTTGAAAATTTACTTTGTAAAGTATTTATGAAATAAATAAATAAATAAATAAATCATTAATTTATTTTTTCGCTTAAACAACCATTCATTATAAACGCAAAAGATAAACTTTCTTTTATGAGCCCGTCTCTCTGACTCCCTCAAAGCATTACGCAACAATAGTATTGACATAAAATGTTTTTGCTTTCAAGTCTTTCGTATTTTTTCTTATGAAAACAAAGGAATTTAACACCTCGTGGTTGTATTGCAAAAACCAGAAAAATAAATTGAATTGAAAGCGAAAGCTATTTCATTTGTGGCATCATATATTTAAATTTAAAGTTATTTCATTTCTTATTTTGCCATCTATGCCCTCATTCAATTAAATTTACTTTAATTTAATTTAATTAGCATTATTTTTAACAGCAACCACAATGCGCAATGTAAGCGCACATAATTTATTGACACCAATTATACATTGTTTTTCTATGGTTGTAGTTGCTGGTACTGAATGGGTCGCGCTCATTTAAATATTAATGGGATGACTGTATTGTTTTCTTTGCCATATTTTTAACCGTTTTTTTCTTCTCTTTATTACACAATATTTTAACCATTCACGTTATATGTATGTATAGATAAGCAAATGTGTTTTTGGCTAAACTTAAAATTTTTTGTGGATTAATAATATCATTATGGTCACATACATACACGGATATATTCATACACTATATACCGTTATTATTTTGACAAACATCATAATTTCATGCAGAAATTTTCGAATGCAAACTTTATTTAATATAATTCTAACCAATGAAGCTCTGTATTAAATATAACAAATAAATTTAAAATTTTCTTTTTGACATTATTGGCTCTTCATCCAAATGCATACAAGGATTTCATTTTCAAGTATTTGTATTGAAAACAAAAAGATTTTAGTACTTTTGTTTTGTTCAATCCAAATATCCGAACGAGAGTTTCAGTAACATTTATTGAACATGTAGTTATTTTGCAGCTAAATGTATGTATGTCAATATATAACCTGTGGAGATTTGAGCTAACTTAAAGGTAATTATGGTTCATCACAGACGAGTGACAACTGACTCAAAAGCTAACTGATTTCCCATATTAAACGCTATTCAGTTTTTCTACATAATGTCCTCAGAATGAGTCAGTACTAACTCACGCTGCATTAGTTTTAAATAACCGCAAGTTAGCTCATTTCGAGTTAGTTTTTGGCTGATAAAATTCAAGTGCACTATTGTTAGCTGCGAACTGACTAAGTAATGGTTGGTCCATTATGAGTTAGTTTGTGATTTAACTTACTAATTAATTATTAACATTTTTAGTCATTTTGAGGGTGGCGTTGGCTGAAGTAGTTAGCACATTAACTACAAAACCAAAAGTGCTGGGTTCGAGCCCGGTATCCAACAGTCATTAAATAACAACACCAAGCATTTTTCTGATGTGCATTAGTGTGAATTTTATCAGTTGTTGTAGGAGAAAGTTTAAGTGATGAAGTCATAGTCACTGGTCACTGAACTATACCGGCTTCAGCAGATACTAATAGTAAAGTAACATCAGAGCGCCCTACTTCGTTGTGTAGCAGAACCATCGACGAAGTAAAATAACCAATAAAATTGCTACTAAACACAGCTTCAAAAAAAAAAATTAACACGCCTCATTTAACACCAGAGGCGCTGCAACGCTGAATTATTACAAACGTGCAAAAGAAAACAGAAATGTCTGAGAAATCTCTTCCTTCACCACATGTCTTCTCTATAGCTATCCCTTTCCTAAAGAAGGTAACACCTAGTAATAGTAGTAGGCATTCATTGCCTGAATGTTACTTCTCTTAAAAAAAAAATAAAAACTTAAGTAGAACAAAAATAAGCAAATTAACTAACATGTGCATAATTAGTAATGAAAAAACGACAATGGTAAGACTGTTGTAAATTTAGAGACACATTTCAGCAAATTCAAATACGATAAGTCAAACCAATTCACATATTCCATTTGCAAGAAAGTTTCGTATATAAGGCAGAAATATACATCAACTGACACCACACACAGTGGACCAAACACAGACGAACGCTGATGATGAAGGTTTAGTAGCCTTCGAAAACGGCTGGCTGTTCCGTTCAGCTTTGTGTTTGTCAGAATATTTACATTTAAATTTGATGTTATTTGTTCATTAATAATTATCACATGTAATTTGGCTTAAAAGGCGATACGAACATTAGCCTGTTCAATTCATTAAAATATAGAAACAAATGCAGTTCGAATAATAATAATTAAAATAATAAAAACTTAAATTTGAAAAAATTTTAAATTATATTTTTTAGAGACGAGAATATGTATCGAACCGTGATCACTTTGTTTGCCAGCCTACTTAACCCTTAGCTATTGCACCATATAAAATATAGAAGGCACATAGTTAACATAAATATGAATTTTACGAGTATGCTGACATCTTCTCGATAAACGTTGACTCATCTCTGCATAATAGTGTTTTCACACTGACATGGTTTTAATAAAAGTTGGTTTTAACGATAAAACCAACTGTTAAAACCTTTTACCATTTTACCATACAAATTGTTTTTGTTAAAACCAACTTAAAACCATTTTTGAATTGGTTTCAAGTTGGTTTTAGAAAATGCAACCATGTGTTCGCTGTGCTAAATTCAGTGCTGCCAAGTTAAAATGACCGGAAGCAGCTGATAATGTTTATGCCAGTGAAAAAGAATAGATACCAATTGATTTTCCACTTAAAAATAGATACAGCGGCAATAATTATCGAAAAAAAAATGCGAAGAAAAGGGATCCTTTGGACGGAAAACAACGAGAATATTTTCACTGACCTCTGGGAAGTGAAAATAGACGATATGACTGACATCCATCTGCGGACAAAAAGGTTAATCTTATAATATATTTTTGTGCATTTTTTATATAATAATATGATTTCCAAGCACTTCTTCACTTTGTATAAGTAGTTACATAATTTTAAAATGTTCATTTACAAAATACAAAATAATTTTTATTTTAGAGTGCATTGTACTATTTCTGAGTTTTTCATGCAAATAAAAGCAACCGTTGTACAGGGTATCAGATAAGTATTATAAATAAAAGACTGGAAAAATACAACAACAAATACACGCATATCTACAGTACATTTATTTTATTTTCGACAAATTTATAAAACAGCCTGTTGTTTAAAACCTGAATTTATCAAACCTGCAGTGGGTACGCAAAATCAGCTGTTTATGGTTTTAATGTTAAAACAGTATAAGCTTTAAGTTAGCAAAAAGTAAATTCAAAACCTATAGAGGAGAAGTTAGTTGTACAAAAACAACTCACTAATCGCTGCATCAGTTTTGAGTTAACTTAAAGTTAGTTCAATACTTATCGGGAAGAAGACAGTTGTACACAAAACAACTGACTCACATCTGTATCATTTGTGAATTAGTTCAGAAGCTAGTTGTAAATGAGTTAGCAAAAAGTCACCTATATTTTGAGCTAATTCTTAAAAAACGACAGGCTACAAATGTATTATACATACATATCGCTCATTTACTCAAACAACGTCGTAAATAAAAAAATGCAAGCACTTGAAATTTAACTAGAAACAAAGTTGAAATCAAGCATTTTTCAATTAATTTTCAAGTTTGAAAATATTTTGAAATAAAAAATCAAAACATACATACATACTGTGAGCGTCAAAAGAAAGTACACAGTTATTTCATCGGCATAAAAGGTTTTGTTACAGGACCAGTGTTGCCAGTAAATTTCTAGAAAAAATATCTACACATGGTAAAAAAAATCCGATTTTTCCCTACACGTTCAAAAAATTTCCCCTTCAAAAATCCCTACGCATTTTTGTCATTAAAATCGAAGAAAATCATTAGTTATAAAAAATACATATATTTATTAAAGCTCTGGTAAAAAAATAAGTAAAAAACTAAAAAAAATAATACAGAGATACATATGTAATTTTAATTAAATTCAAATAAAACAACATAAATTTTTTTTAAAAATTAATATGAATAGTTCTTTTCAAATAAAATTTTAAAGGTTAAATTCAATTCAGTTATAAAAACAGGGGGCAAATTACGAAATATTTCAATAGAGTTTATATGGAAATATTTTTAAATTTCGAATCGTATCGAATGCCGTAATTTGCCCCCAGTTTATTTTAAAATTAATATGTATGTATGCATACCCAAAGGTGAATTCATGTACCAGTACCTGTGTTCTGTAACTTGCGAAAAGTTTTCGTGTCCTCTTTTCCACAGTCTGATTCATATAAAACCTGAAATAAGCTTACAAGAAACATGAGCAAGAAACTAAGGTTTTTGTTAATCACCCTGTGTTTCACAGAATGATAACAAACTTCTCGTCTAGAAAATTTCTCACCAAGTTACAGAACAGCTACTTTTGTTTAGGAAGTTTGGCTTGTCAAATTTCATTGCAATAAAATTTTTAGGAAGTTTGATTTGTCAATTTTCATTGCCATAAAGTACTAGGCAGATTTTGCTGCTGCAGGCTTGACACCACCTGGTATATGCACTCGCCTTGGCATATACATACATACAAAACTAACAGCAATAAACATATATAACACCATGATAAAACCACATTTTGAATATGGATCAACCATATTATATACATGCTGTTCTGACCAACAAATGAGAAGATTACAAAAACTAAAAACTAAGACCATGAGATCATTTTAAAATGCAATTGCTTCACTTCAGTAAGATATATGATAGAAACACTGAAATGGATGAATATACAAGAAATGTTACAACTTAATACAATATATTTTATACAGAAGATGAAAATGGGAAGAGCACCTGATTATCTGATTGAGCAAATAAGATATGTTGGGGACGTACAACCGTATAACTTGAAAAATGCCTTAGATTTTAGAGTCCAACGAGCAAATACCTACACGATGCAAAAATTTCTTTTTTTTTAAGAACTGTTCCTTTACAATATGATACCAAATAATATTAAGAGTGAAAAAAAATAAATATTTTTAAAAGAAAAACAATAAGTTTCATAAAAAACTCTAATTTTTAATAAGAGCTCATTAAATGTTGTTAAATTAATATGAAATGTCATTTAGAAAGTATTATAAATACTACTAATAAAAACTAACAATTCTGGAAATATATTTTTAAGCGATTTTAACGAAAAGAAAATTTTCGTTAAAATTTGTAGCATTATTTATTTCATAAATAATGCTACATGACGAAAAAATCCCTATATTTTGGAGAATATAGTATCAAAAATACCTACATGTAAGGATTTTCCCCTACTTCTGGCAACACTGGTCCTGAGACACCTGGCTTCTTTTTTTACATACAAATTTATTAAGAAGCAAACTGGAAAGTTTTTTGAACAAAATTGAGCTTTTAAGTACGTTTGTGCATATTTCTCAATTTCTTTAATATAAAAAAATGATTTTTATGCTTTTTTAAATAATTCAACTTATTTTCATTTGCTTTTTACAGCTGTTGCCAATATAACTTTTACCTAAAATACAAGTGTATCATAGTTTTTATACAAATTCAGCATATCAATGTGAAACAGGTTGAAGCTCCACCCCCTTCTGCAATAGGTTCAGAGTTAATCTTTCATATTTTTATTTTGTCTTCGCTAGGGGCATCAATCCTTAGAACCTTATTATTTTGGAGATAATTTGATTATATTGTGATGTGTAACATGTATTTGTTTTAAAAAAATGCCGGTCAGAAAACTCTCCAGACATACTGTTGATATTGCCAATTATAAACCGTTAAACTCACGTTGTCACTTTAAATTTCAATTCAGTTGTTGTATGCGTGTGCATGTATGTATGTACAGCCATATGTGCGTGTGTGTATGTATACTTTTCTTAACGCGTCAGTATTTCTTTTGACAGTCCTATGATATAATATTTTATAAGACAAAATATGTACATATGTATGTACATACATATGTGTGTATGTATGTATGTAATGAAAATTAAGTTGTTTTATAATTATGCAGCTGAGTAATTATGAGTAATGCCTTCGTGCAATCAAAATAATAAGGAAACTAAATGTGATTAAGATTTGTAATTTTTAAGGAATACAAAATAAAATTTAAAAAATAAAATATTCGCGTGTTTAATAGAAAACCAATTAAATTAATATTTGCTTAGTGCACGGTACCAGATGTATGAAAACTATTAATATTTTTTATATGAAACGGTAATGCTGTAGCAGTGATAAACTTACTAAATAAAATGTGTTTAATTATATGATACCTCTTAAAACAATTTTTGGATAGAAGACAAAGCGTAATTCAACAACACAGGCAGGTGGTGAATTCCGCTTTTTCAAAAAGCTTTATACTGCACATGACGTTATTAAAGACCAAAACTGTTTGTATGTTATGAGTTGGTTTTACGTCTATAATAAGCAATATAAAACAAACAAAAAAACAATTCTGTTTTTTCTGTAGCTCACTTTTGAGCACTTTAGGGTTAATTCCAGTGCCTCTGTTCTGTAACTTTGGTGAGAACTTTTCTAGACGAAAAATTTGTTATCATTGTGCGAAACACAGGATGAGTAAAAAAAATTATTTCTGTGCTCATGTTTCTTGTAAGGTTATTTCAAGTTTTATATGAATCAGCCTGTGGGAAACAGGACAATCATTATAATTGTTTGATTTTTCTCGACGCGAAAACTTCTCGCAAGTTACAGAACAGAGGTACAAGTGTTCTTGGCGATCGTTTCTAGACTTCTCATTTGCCATTTAAAATTGGAGAATAATGTAGTTTTAACCCTCTATTAATCCTAGCGTGATTTAAATATAAGATTGTATGGCAAAACTCGTTAAGACCATTTTCAATTTTGCCACTTATGCAACTTTCGTAGTCTCTAATACGTAAGAGCTCTAGACATAACTCTAGTTAGTGCGAGACACGCTCATTTAATTCGTAAATGATTGTCTCCTCAGACTTGTCGTTCTCTGACCATCGCTACCTGACATTTCAAACAGATATACAAGATTACACTTTAATAGATGTAAAACAAACTGGGATGAACAGAACCAAATTCTCAACAACTTGATAGTGCATCCTTCAAACATAGAGGTAGCTGCGGATATTGGCATAGCCCCAGCAAAAATAAATTTGGTACAAGTAAGCACTAAGCCAAAAAGAAGCGCTTCGGAAGCGCGGAAAAGCACACAGTGCATCCCTCTGCCTTACGAGCATGCACTAACGTAAGCGAACGACGAAATTTAACACAAATATTACGAAGTTAGTCGGATATTTGTACTCAAATTCTCTTTTTATAGTGCATCCTCTTTCGAAATTTTTACTTCGAGTTTTTATTTGAATTGTATACGAAAATAAAAATGTGCTTCAGTAGTTCAGTGATTAGTTTTTAGCCTAGCATACGGAGATCCTGAAATTGACTCCTGGTTCAATGCGCGAACAAAAAGTAATTGATTTATTGTATTTAATATATGTATAATAAATATAAAAACAAATTAAAATATTGGAAGTTAATCCAAGAGTAGATATAAAATTCTGATCTAAAGAGCAAATTTTTTCATTATGTACATATGAAAAAGGCATGAAGTATGGACTTCTTTCTGCACATCCTATATGCATTCAGTAGCTCATACCGGAAGAACTACCAAGTGGGACATTAGGAATAATAATCTTGTGATACTGAAGCAGTTTGGTAAGGGAGAGTTGTGCTCTTTCTCCTAACATTTTTTCTGGGGCCGTAGACACGCTAACAAATGTGTTTAAAGAACCCATAAGTTCATTCTGTAAGGCATCCATACAACTTCCAAATCGAAAACTACCCTCGTGAACTGAAAGCATAGCATAAGCTCGTAAAAACTGCAGAAAACTTTTCAATGCAACAAAGAGGACTTACAAATGGTCACTCTATAAAGCCTTATTGAATAAATTCAAGAAGGAAGCTAGGAATACATAACGCAAAACTGTGATAAAATTCTGTGGCAATCTAGAATATTTCTCCAAGAGTAGCAGATTGCGTAAAATCTTAGCCAAAAGACTGTCGATATCCGGCTACATCCAAAAAAATTATAGAAATCTGACCACTAATGGTATCAAATCCTTAAAGGTCCTAGTGGACACCCATTTTCTGGGATGTCAACCCTATATTGATATGCTACAAACATATCCTTCACATGCCCAGTCTCCTATGTCTACAGACATTACTATGAATAAAGTAAAATGGCCCTTAAAAGCTTCCATCCGTTCAAATCATCAAGACCGATTGGTATTATTCTTGCGGATCTACAACAGAACACGGATCTAGTGATTCCATGATTACTTGTCATATGTATACAAGGTCTGTATCCTGTGGTCATATATTCTGATTGCATGGAGTAAATGCAATGCGATCTTTATCTCCAAAAAAGGGAAGGCATCACACACCAAGGATAAGAATTTTAGACCCATAAGATTAACTTGCTTCCTTTTAAAAATCCTGAAGGGAGTGATGGATGTTCATATCAGAACAACCATAGACGGCCTCTCAACATGCCTACACCAAGGGTAAATCGATTAAGACTGCCTTATATTTGCTTGTAGGACACATAGAGAAACCACGCGAGCATAAAGACTTCACCATGGTAGTCTTTATGAATATTGAAAGTGCCTTTTATAATATTGATCCGACCGCAATCATTCAGTCTCTTATGGAGCTGGGGGTTGATCAAGAGACCTATCAGCTTATCGAAATGTTGCTACTATATAGAATCATCACTTCCGCCATAGAAACAGCTACAATCACCAAGCAGGCCCATAGAGGTACACCTCAAGGTGGTGTGCTATCACCCCTGTTGTGGAATGTCACAAATATTGGAAGTGGGACTAAATGAGGTTGGTGTTTGATGCTCACGGAGCGGTCTCAACCAAAACAGAACTGGTGCTCTTTTTCAGAAAACACAAAGTGCCCCACTTCAATCACTCGAAACTAAACGGCATTACCCTAACCCTTTCGGATAATGCCAAATATCTGGGTGTTGTCTTTGGTACTAAGCTATCCTGGAGAGAAAATCTTCAGGCAAGAGTAACGAAAGACTTAATGACAACCTACGTCTGTATGAATGCAATTTGTTCTACTTTGGACATAAGCTCTAAAGGAGTCGGTTGAATACTAGAGATGGTCATGGAAAGTCTCTCAGATTTCCGAGCGAAAGTAGCATACTACAAGTAGAAATATCTGCCATTAAAAGAGCAACACACTGACTTAGGTTTCATCGGATATCAAATAGAATTATCCATATCATAACTGAGTCTGCAATTAAGTCCCTCACAGGTATGTATACCATGTCTTTTCTTGTCCAATAACGTTGCAAAGCCCTTAATAAGCTTGCGCAGCATATCATATTGCGCAGCATTCAAATTCATATTGCCCATGGGCGAGTGGGCAGACTATTTTCGCAACATAGTTGCGGATGACCTGGCAAAGAGGAGAACCCTTCTCAGGGAAGTCGATGTCGATAAACTCTAATCCTGCTGGAGACGCTTTAATGTTGCCTTTCTTAAATCAGATCAAGACAGATGGTGCAATGGGCCCGCCTGCACAAAAGCGATAACCTTCTTGCCTGACCTAAACCCTCACCTCATGAACCTCACTAGGAAACACATGAGGAATCTCTTGGCCACACTGACCGGCCACTGTACTTTCGTAACCCAGGAGGAAAGTCTATGTCCCGCTCTATACCGTCTGCACTGCACAGTCTGAAGTGCGACTCAAAAATTACAGCCTTTATATAAGTAACAGCGACTGGTATGTATGCCGACTCCCCCACAACTTATGCACACACATGACCCATTCTCTACCTACTCTCTTCCTTTCCGCCTTCTCTTCTTTATTTTCTTACTACTTTACAGGTAGCACAAAAGGATCAAAATATTGAACCCAAGCCTCACTTATTTGTATAAATTTTTGTAACTTATAGTAACAAAATTTATTAAATTTGTCTGTGACTTTTTTGGATGATAGAACTTTACCATAATTTAATTGTACTATTTCTTTATACAAAGTTTTAGATTAAGTATTATTTAACTACTTCGCTGTGAATTTTAACTTTTGTTGATACGACTAAGTAAAATATTGATAGTAGAAATTGGTTAGATTTACCTTTAATTTATTTTCTATATAAAACGTTTTTGAAAAACGTCGCACACCTCACATTCTCTTAGTAGTTCACAATTTTACGTACAAATTAAATGAAAACAGGAGAGCGTATTATTAAGCGCAAGTCCCGTGTGCGGTGTTTTGAGGATGCCTGTTATAGAAGCAAAGTTCAAACTTACGGCCTGTCCCCCGATGTCACTTTGCAAACAACAATAACATTAGAAAATTTGTTGTTGTTTTCAATATAAGAATTCGATCGTACGATTTCTAGTGACATCGTGGGACAGGCCGTTACTTTCCTGTTTATAAGTTATTCGAATGTATTTTGTACATGACATAAACATCCATATGTATGTACGTATCGGTAGCTGAATGATGCATACATACGTACATATGTACATGTAAGTGTGCACATTTTCTTGTATAACTTTAAGGAATTTTTAATTTGCTTTCGATTTCATATTTTCTTATGCTGTTTACTATCCCAGCAAAAAATAAATGAACGCGTTCAAAATGAAATAGTGTTTCATGATTTTTGAGCATTTGTTTTTTCTAATGCATTCTGAATGTCATCGCAAATCGCAAATCATTCTATAGTTTTTGAACTCGTTAAAAACGTATGCGACATTACTGGTTGATATACTGAAATAAATATCCAGCGAGAAAGGCATGCAAAAACGGAATTAAATTATCATACAATAGCTCAGTGGTAGAGAGTATGCCTTGACAGTCTGAACGGCACGGTTCGTATCCTGGCTGCGATAAAAGTTTTTTGTTTGTTTTGTATTTACGTTAAAAAAAACGTCATCGAATCAGGAAACTTGCATGGGTTCTAAGCAATCATTTCAATGATGAGCAGTTTTGTTAAATGTGAACCCATGCTCGTCAATGACACGCCTGTGTTAAAATAAAACATATTCATATGCAGTAGAACCATGCATATGAACTATTTCTTTTGCATGTATTTTTTTGCTGGGATGTTATTTTCGTAGTGTGACCAATTTAGCATTTTTGGCACTTATTCCCACTAGATAGTTCAAATAGTAAGAATAATCAAGGAAATATGTAGAAATCATAGGGCAACTTTCAATTATCATGCTCACAATAATAAGCCGGACAAATGCAGTATTTATTAATATTTATTTCTTTTGTAGTTTCTTTTAATAACTTATTATTATAATTTATTATTCGACATATTGTCATAAGTCTATTTTAATTGAAATTTATTTGCTGGTGGTTAAGCATTGTCTATATATTTCATTGGTGTTTACCCAAATCATCAGTAGACTTCAACCACATTTTGAACAGTCACAAACCTCTTATCTTATGCACAGACTTTCAAAAACTATTTGAGAATTAACAAATAATAATATTTCAGAAAATTACTAATGAAAAACTGTTTGATTCAGACACGTATTTATTAAGTTAAACAATTTCATACATAACTAATAGACAATTTTGTAGAATCTAACGTGATTAGAAACTGTCTATCTGAATCAAACAGTTTTTCATTAGTAATTTGTGGTTACGCTTTTTTGGGTACATCTGTGCCAGATGTGTACTCGGCAATAGAGAATACATTGACACTAGAAAATTTTTAATTAGTTCTATGAATTATTTTCATGCATGATCTATTTGTTAATATTTAGAAAATTTTCGGCAACTTTAATTTTTATACAATTTGCTTGCCCATGTCTACTTGTGATATTTGAAAACAATTTTCATTTTAATTTTATAATTTAATTTATAAATTTAAGAGCTTTATTATTCGACATATTGTCATAATTATATTATAAGTGAAATTTATTTGCTGGTGGTTAAGCGATGTCTATATGCATTTCATTGTTGCTTTAACAAATCGTCAGTAGACGTCAACCACACATTTTGAACAGTTAAAGCAACAATGAAATGCATATAGACATCGCTTAACCACCAGCAAATAAATTTCACTTAATTTATAAATTCTGAAAAAAAAATTAGGACAGGGTTTTTGAAACAGATTTTTAGGTCTATTATTGTCTTTATTTGGTTTGATAAATGTATAGTACAGCATTTTAATAAAGAAGAAACGCGTTTTACATTCTATTAAACTTTTACGCAATTTATGATTTACAAATTCTGTTGTAGATCCTCTTCCAGTAAAAAATATTATATGCTTTTTTTGAGTTTAGCAATTGAATACAAAATACAAAAATTTTTTATGTTTTAAACGTTACAACCAACTGTTAAAAGCTGGTCTTACCATGCAAATTGTTTTTGTTAATATTTTCACTGACCTCAGCGAAGTGAAAATAGACGATATGCCTGACATCCATTTGCGAAAAAAAAGGTTAAGCTTATAATATATTTGTAAAATTTTTTATACAATAATGTGATTTCCAAGCACTTCTTTCTTCACTTTGTATAAGTTGCATAATTTTAAAATGTTCATTTACAAAATATAAAATAGTTTCTATTTTAGGATGCATTGCAAAATTTCTGAGTTTTTCATGCAAACAAAAACAATTGTTGTACAGGGTGTCAGATAAATATTTTAAAAAGCTGAAAAGATACAGTACATTTATTTTATTTTGTACAAATTTATAAGACATTCTGTTGTTTAAAAACTGAATTTATCAAACTTGCAGTGGGAACGCAAAATCAGCTGTTTATGGTTTTAGCATTAAAACCAGGTTTTAAATTTCGGTGTAAGAACAGTATAAGTCTCTTTTTTAAGCTTTATTTACATATGGCTGGTCACACCGTAATTCCTAAAACCGCAAACAGCGATTCACATTCACACATGCATAAATAGTGTATACTTACGCTAATACTTACATACGTTGTACGTAAATATATGTATGTAGATTGTATAAACTGGATCATAATATCACTTTCACTTGCTTTGTTATTGTTAGTTTTTATTTTATGTTGATTTCATTGGTTTCCATCAAGTCCAAGCTGCCTGTTGTTTCTTTTTTGCATTTTTCTTGATTTTTTGTTGTTCTACTTAAAACAATAACAAAATATTTTAAAGCAAAGATAAATATGCATAGTCTGTCGGAAACTAAGTTGACTTTAAATTAACTTTAAGCTTATTAGCTGTGCATTACCTTCTCCTTTACTATTATGGGATATTAACATCCCAGTGGGAAAAGGTAACGAATAGTAAAGGAGAAGGTAATGCACAGCATGTATAATTTTCATTCCAGAATTCATTACTGTTAACACAGAACATGTCCTACGAAAATAATGAATTATTTTATGTTCTATAATTCATAACCAGGGAAACCAGAAATATGTTCTAAGGAATGTTTTTTATGCGCATTCAATATGCACTAAAAACTAGAAAAAATGCACTAAAAACTCCAAAAATATGCTCTTGAAAATAACATCAATTTGTTTATTTGTAAATAAAAATACATTTTTAATTCAACAATTCAATAACATTCGCATATAAAACAAGACAAAAATAAAAAACAAAACAAAATAAGTAAACAATAAGAAAATTAACAAAGAATAACTGCCTTGTGTACGTTTAAACACAATTGCCATACAAATTTTGACTTATGCAAGTAATACAAATTATTTTTTTTTTGGGATACGGCCGTAAAAATTTAACTTCGACTTCAAAGGAGATCACGAAACCAGGATTAAAGCTTTGGAACTGTATATTGGATAAATAAGGCAAGCTCTTTATTTATAATTGTTATTGCAATAAATAACAAAATATTGACCTAGATTATCAAATAAAATTTGTTGCCTGTCACGTTTAAATATACTTTAATACATTGACAATATTCCTTCAACATCTACTGATGTAATCGGGGCAGAGTCCGTCACAAACAGCAAAACCAAATTTTTCTTAAAACTAAATAAATAAAAAATAAAAACGTTTGGCTGTCAAATATGCTCTAAAAATCGAAAAATGGCCAACATAGGCGTGTAAGACTGACATATGCAAAAATATGCTTTAAAGGGTAAAATATGCAAAATTATGCACTAACAAATATATGCCAAAATTCATAAACAGTTCTTAAATGTCCAAGAAAAAACATGCAATTGCATATTTGCGGTTTCCCTGTTCATAACACTCGTCACAAGCAAAAACTATATATACATTCTTCTTCTGCAAATGTGGTAATGCAAGTGGTAATCAATGTGTAATTATAGTGATTGATCAAATTACCCTCTCGTTTCTAAGAGAATGCATTGTCTTGCTTTGGAAATTAATAAATTATTTCTTCCATTATTTAAGTAATTAATGCCTACTTTTCCATCTGGGATAAAATTTAAATGAGCTTCAAAGTAGCTGAAAGCAAATTTGTTGGCACTCACCAAATCCGATTACGTATTCAACTTAAGATTACATTGTAGTTAGCTTTTAGTTAGTCTAAGAAAAGTTAACTATAAGTTTACTATTTTTGTAGTCGACTAGTGATTTTCCGACAGATTATATGAATACTACATACATACTTATAAATACATACATATGTATGTATGTATCAGAGCTGTAAATGAATCATTCTTTTTTGATTTTAATTCGTTACGAATTAGCAAATTTTTAATTAATTCTTTTCGCACAAAAATTGAATTGAATTAAATTTGAGTCAAATCAAATGAATTTGGTTTTCAATTCAAATGAATTTGTCAAATGAATTGCAATTCGTTTCTAATTCAAATGAGTTTGTCAAAATGATTTGCAATTCATTTTTTAAATTCATTTGAATTGAATTGATTTTGAATTCATTAAAATGAATTAAAAAAATGAATTGCAATTCAAATGAATGAAATCAAAAATGAGTTGCAATCAATCAAAAACAGATCTACTGGAATGAAAAGTGGAAATTTCTCCAATCAAAATTAAAATATTCAGTACAAAAATTGAAAAACCTTGTCCTGGATCTGCGCCTGATCAAAGAAAACATGGTGTATGGAGTTTGTTTCTTCAAAACACATTTAATATTCCAGAAGCAATTAATAATTTTTGAAATTTTGTGAACCACGACCACTCAACAACAAACTTTTTGGTAATATTTATGTTATATTTATTTCAAAGAAATAAAACTATCTTTCACAAATAAACACAAATCAGGAAAAATTACAATGTATGTATTTCAAAATGCAATTGTGTTTTCAATTTTATCGTAAGCGTCATGTTATAGAAAATAGACTTTTTTATTGAAATTAAAAATGGGTCTAGCCCTTAGCTTAGAATTATCAAAATGCCAAAATTGTTGATAACTTTTAAGATACAGACTGTACAATTTTATCGTAAGCGACAATTTACGTACAAAAACAAATTTGAATATTTTAAAAAAACCTTTTCCTGAAAAATTTAATTCTTGTCGCTTCCAATAAATCGAAAGTAACGCTTGAATCTTTTTTATAACACAATTTTAGTAAATGAGCGAATGAGAATTAATTGCATCAACTAATTATGATTTTATTTCAGTTACAAAATAAGGCTAATTAAATGTAATTCACGTCAGCTATTGCAACTGTGCAAAATGCATAATTGCACTTTCTGACGTGAGCAACCCATTTTTTTTAATTGTCTATAAAGCAGCACAATATATACATTAGACCGTCTCAGTTTTTATATTTTTTTTTCGAAATTCCTTGATGAGCATCGATTTTCTTAACTCTCACTCAAATATTGATGAACCGGAAGTGCTCTCTCAAATCGTTTTTTTGTTTTTTAAGAAAAATGCCTTTTTCCAAAAAATAAAAAAATCTTGCTTTAGTAATTTGCCTCTAACTCATGCAGTTCTTAACGGATTTGAACCTAATTACATATTAAATGTGTTTTGCCGTTCAGCGTATTTCAAAATAAAAATCAGTTCTTCTTGAAGAAACAAACTCCATACACCATGTTTTCTTTGATCAGGCGCAGATCCAGGACAAGGTTTTTCAATTTTTGTACTGAATATTTTAATTTTGGTTGGAGAAATTTCCATTTTTCATTCCAGTAGATCTGTTTTTGAATTTGATTGATTGCAACTCATTTTGGTTTCATTCATTTGAATTGCATTTCATTTTTTTAATTCATTTTAATGAATTCAAAATCAATTCAATTCAAATGAATTGCAATTCACTTTGACAAACTCATTTGAATTAGAAACAAATTGCAATTCATTTGACAAATTCATTTGAATTGAAAACGAATTGCAATTCATTTTTACCCAATTCATTTGAATTCATTCAATTAATTCAATTCAATTTTTGTGTGAAAAGAATTAATTCAAAATTTGCTAATTCAGTGCATGAATGATTCGCGAAATAATTCAAAAACGATTGATTCATTTACAGCTCTGGTATGTATGGATTTGTGTACTGATAAACATTTTGTAACTGCTTATTTAAGTTATTCGTATTTTGTGTTTTTGCACACACACACACTTACATATGTATGTATGCCTTTTTTAGTGGGCACTGACGGCTATAGTACCGACTGTACATGCATATACAAATGTACTTATGTATGAATAGATATGTATGTACATACATGCATATTACATACATATATGCATACGCACATATGCATATGTGTGTATATATGCATACACATGGAGAGTATAATAAATTTGGGTCACATTTACTGTAATGCATTGTCAATTAAGATTTTTATTCTAAATGTTAGGACGTATACGTTGTAAAGAATTAATTAATTTCATATAAAGTAAACGTACATGTACATAAATACATATCGCTCCTTTACTCAAACAATTTCATAACTAGGGATGCCAATCGGGACTGGTTTTTACGATCCCGGGATTCGGGATTTCAACAAATCCCCAAATTTTTTGAGAAAGGGTTTTGAAAGAGGTTCACAAACAAAAGTTTTATATTTAATTATTGTTGTTCGAACTTCATTTGTTTCTATATTTATGATTTGATCAGGCTAAAGTTCGTATCGCTTTGAAAGCCAAATTACAATGACAATGGCAAGACTGTTGTAAAAATGAGCTTTCATTACAAAAAGCTTTCAGAAAATTGTAATACGATGAATAAAAAAAATTCACATATTCCATTTGCAACACAAAGATGATGAAGTTGTAGTGACCTTCGAAAACAGCCGGTTGTTCCGTTCTACTACGTGTTTGTCAGAATATTTACAACTAACTTTGGTGTTATTTGTTCATTAATAATTATCGCATGTAATTTGGCTTACAAAGCGATACGAACTTTAGCCTGATCAAAAGACAATCAGCGCGACGTTGCTACGATGGTCTGCGGGTACAACTAACATCAGTACAACATTTGTTTACCAAAATTTTAATGTACTCATAACATTAAAATGATAACGCCGAATGACCGTCCTCCGACTCTTGTTTTCAACGTTATCACAATACTCTAAATACAAATTTATAAGGTCGTCACAATGGAAATTTCCCAACTTAAGCCAAATTGTTGTATTTACGGTGTTGTAGCGTTATAGAATTATTTTAAAGGGGGGTATTGGGAAACTAAAGTCGAATTTTTGTATATACAGTGTTGTAGTGCTATAGCATTACTAAGAACGCGGTATTTGTAAACGGTACAAAAATTTTACAAGAGTCGTAATTTTGTATTTACAGTGTTGTGGTGGTACATATTTTTTGCGCAAAGTCACAATTTCTAACTGGGCATGCTTATAAGATGCGGCACCATGAAAAAAAATATAAATGCGAATGCAGGAAGTGAACTTTTAATGACACGTTGCATTCAAGTTTTGACATGAAAGAATAAGTTCTTGTACCTTCTATTTCCAAGAAAATTGTGACATATGTACGTTTTCGAAAGCAAGTTACGATTTTTTTGACATATGAAGCACAGATGCAAACCTGGCCTAAGTAATTAAAATTTTGCAGAGTAATAAGGTTAGTGCATGTGAACAATGTGGCTCTCAAGGAAAAAAGTTTGGCGACCACTGTTGTACCCATATTATACTTTGAAGCTTAAGTACACAGAAAGCGCATAAATAGAACGCGAAATACATTATGCAAGTAAGTTTTTTAACAAAAAGGCTTTTAATAAAATATTTAATAACTCAGTCAATTTCCGAGGAATTTTTTAACACAAACCTGCGAATTACTCTTAATCAATTATGTTTAATAAGAAAAAGTCATAAACAGTATGGTTACAGTACAAAAATACTGCATAAGAAATCCAAAGTAGAAAAGTGCCGAAAAAAACCACAAAAAATTATATTTGGTGAAAATATCTGAAATTTACTGAAATAAAATATGTATGGTTCCAAATGGCTTAATCTCTTCTTTCCAACTCCGTTTTTAAATTTAAAATCAGTCTATATTTATGTAAGCTAGTCAGAGGCTAATAAGTGCATGCGGGTATGAATATGAAAAACCGGTTTTTTAATTGTAACTCAAGATTTTAGGGGGTGCTTGGACAATTTTAAATACAGATTGTTGTTATGCTCAACAATGCCTACCAGAAAAATAACAACACTTCACAGGTATTTTTTTTTTTGCCACACAGTGTTACTTATGTAAGTTTTCTTTGAATGAAAACAAAAACTTAAAATTTCAAATTTGATTCAACGAATTGTGTGAGATTTCTTTTTTACCCGACTGTGCGTCGCGGCGCAAAGAAGGGTATTGTGTTTATCAGGCTACATATGTATGTATGCATGTGTGTTCTTTTGTGAGACTATATAAACCAAGCGTGTGGACCGATTTTGATGACTCATGCGCCAATGGATTTGTGTTAATGACAGTAGTTTAATCTGGCGGCCGTTTTGTTTACACGAAATAAATAAAAAGTCTGCGAACTATATCAAAATGAGTTTCATTCGACAGGTATTTGAAAATCATTTTTAGGTTTTTTGATTTTTTAAAAGTTTACTTACTTAGAAAAATATACATATTTATATGTATGTATGTATGTACATATGTATTTAATTAAGTAACAAGCACATGGTGTGTATTAAATAGTTCAGTATATAATTTACACACTCTTATGGTGTGTTTTTAGCAGACTTCAGTTTTAATCGTTAATTAAATATGATAATGAAAGTGCTCATCGTCGTTGACTTTTACTTTCTTTTGATCACACATTGACCATTCATTCGTCTAACAAAATACTTACATATACTTACATACATATGGATATGTGTCTTTTGGTTGTATAGATCAGTATTAAGTAATATCTAATAGTGTCAAAAAATTTCTTAAATTAAAATTTGCTTTAAATGCTAATTCCGGTAATAAAATACTGCATGTATATGTATGAGTGTATTGGTGTTAATGTGGTATTATATAGTATACCCTCTAGTCAGCCTAGAACCTTTTGTCTCCATGTCAACACTCTTTTCTCTAGCGACAATTGCACTAGTTAAAATGTCGACAACTTTCCTTTTATTTGCGAGTAGAGATACGTTAGAGACAACAGTTCTAGAGTATTTTTGGTGACATTGTCAATGAATAAATGGGTCCACCCCTCAAATGGGGCCAAATTGGAGGGGTGGACGCACCCCCTTAAACACAACTTATCGCTATGAAATTTTTTTGTATTTTTTTACATAACACTGAACCGATATAAGAAATAAAAAAAATTCTCCATACAATTAACGGCCACTCTAATATACATATGTGTTTAAGTTTGTTGCCCCAACCCTTACAAAATTGTTAACGAGGGTCACTAAAATGTACTAGTAAATCTTTGGTTCAGATGTCTACATATGGTCGTAAAAGAATAGTGCTGAAGTCTACTAGTAGATTTTGAATGACAACACTATGTTATATGTCAATAGGCGATTACATTGGCTGGGGTACACCTGATCAGTAGTAATATTAACAATGTCACTAGTAAATTACTACAATTTTACTATTGACATCGAGCAAGGAAATATCGATATTGTAGACTAGAGCGAATCTTTGGTGCCAATGTCTCCATGTGGTCTCAAAAAAACTACTTAGTCAGCAGTGCTACAGTCTAGTGGGGGATTTTCAATCAACAAGCTAATGTTAAATGTCAATAGATGATTACATTGTTTGGGGTACACCTGGTCAGTAGTACTACTGACAATGTCACTAGTAAATCACTACAATTTCACTATTCGCATTTTCTGCAGGGTATGTTCAAAATTACTTATTATGTATGTATATATGTATGTATATACGTAGTACACAATTGTATGCATGTATGCTAGTATGTATAAATTGAATTTAGTCATGAAAAAAGTGAAAAGTTTTTTAAATTATATAAGAAGGAATTAAAGAAATTATGCCAATGCCAAAGTACATACATACATACATATATACATGCATACATAAGTACATACATAGATATCTGCATACATATGTATGTATGTATATATTAAATTTTTTATGTTTTTCTCTAAAATGAAATTAACCTTTCAAAATTTTTTAACTTAACAACAACATTTATTCACAAGCTGCATTACGAAATGTATGTAGTTAAATAATTTAACAATTTCCTCGTGCTATTAAATTGGAAAGCAAATGTTTTCCGATAACGAAACCCCGATTACGAATCACAATTTGACGGCACAACTCTGATGAAACAAAGATTGACAAGACTTTATCATAACGGCTTTTTGCTGAAATATTTCTTTGTTGAAATTTTAAAAGCATCTTCGAAAACACACACACACTTATGTAAATATTACAAAGAAATAATTTAGATAATTTGTTGTATCTTTTTATCAATAATTGTAATATGTATGTGATAATAAACGGATGAGAGGTAAATGCTTTTAAAAATAATATGTTTTCGATATTTCGCCACAAACTTGAGTGGCATTTTTGCCAAACATGCATGTGAGTTGCATTTGTTCGTAACTTTGGAGCTTCTTATCTAACGTACGTATGTATATAATTTTATTGTAAAGCGTGGTTTTTATAGAGTGACACAAGTTTAAATCATAATAACACAAGGAAATATATTTTTAATATCAATGAAATGGGCTTTATTACAAAGAAAATTTTATGAAATTAATGTTTAAATGAGACATTCTTTTTATTTTTTATTTTTTAATTTTTAGTTGGACTATAGTGAATTTTAATCAGAAATAATTTCTTAGTCAGGCTTAAGTTCAGTGACTTCAATTCTTGTTGAATGAAATATTTTTTATTAATTAATGTGAGTTTCTAAAGAAGAGAAGAAAAATTAAATTAGACTTTATTAGCTGGGGGAAATACCGATATTTTTCTGTGCAGCCACGCACTTCATCAGCCCCCAAGTCTATCTACTATTAACGCAAATTTCAATGAAATGGAATATGAGAAATGTTGTGTATACAATTATTAATGTTTATATATGATTTCTGCCATGTGGCCGCCACGGCTGGCGCGTAGAAGGCTCACTCTGGAACACCAATTTTCAACAACTTTTCGCAGCATTTGCCGAACAGTTGCTAATTGAGAAAAAACCAAAAATCAATTAAAAACTTAATTGTTTAAAAATTTTATTTAATTAAAAATTTAATTGACTCAATAAACTTTTTAATTGATTTTTGGTTTTTTTCAATTAAACGTGCTTATTGCAAGAAAATTTTTTTTCTGTGTACTCGTCATAAGATAGGTATGTATGTGGCTTATATCACGTGTTCCTAATGCTGGCGTGCATACGGCTTGAACTATTGTAAAGTATGCTGCTTTATTTAAACACTTCTTTGCTATTACATGCAAACGTTTAGGAAGTTGTAAAAGTATACATTCGTCAATTTTCTTTCAATGAAACAAAAAACCAAAATATAATTTGCTTCACAAATCTCACAACAATTTCTCATTCAGCGCTTAAACATTTTGAGGCAATCGTTAAAAATACATCTATGTGATTAACTTAATGAAATATTTTGGAATAACGTTTTAATTAATAGACATCATATATCACCATCTGGCCAACCAACAAGATTCATCCATCCGTTGTGCTCTCCAACCGAGCATACAATTGTAAAATTTGTTGTTCAACGAGTACAATTGGACTAAAGTATGACTGGCCGAAAAGTTTGAAATTATAATTAAGTGCAGGTCAAATACGTGTGTGTGAATTATCGTTATTTTCTGTTGTTAAGCATTTAAACTTTAAAATCGCAAAATGATGAAAATCAAAAAAAAAGCCTTTTATTTTCACGTAATTGTTTGTCCTAAGTGTAAATTATAGAGAAAGTATTACCAAAACTTTTACGCTCAAAATAATTCGTTTATTTTTCTTTTCATTTGTTGCTTGTTGATTTTTTTTAAATCTAATTTTTAACAGATACTTTCCTTTTTGTGTGAAAATTTAAATAAATAAACTATAAAATTGCAATTACATATTTGTTTGTAGATGTGTGTATATTTTTTGCTTTTATAACACTGAATATAATACACGTGTTATACAAACATAAATTGATATAGACTTTTTCGAGGATTTATCATTCATTGATAGTGTTTTTGCAGTTTCTATTGTTATTTTGGACATGCAATGTAACTTTATAAATTAATGAATTAAATGTGATTAGAAATAAGTAATGAAATGTTTTTTTTTTATTGAAAATTAACAAATTTTGATTGAATATTATGAATTGCACGCTTTTTTTTAGAAAGAGAATGAAAATCAGACAATTCGATTTTAGTCAAAAAATTAAGTTCGGAAATTATGACGCTTAAACTTTTTTGGCGGTCACTGCACGATATACTAAAGTCTTGGTGTGATATATTTTTTTTCAGATAAATTAAGTAAAGTGCGACTTACTCGCACACGAAGAGTTCTGTACGGATACTACATATGTAATAATATATGAACTTTAGCCTATATATATTGCGTTTTTTTGGTTTTTGGCGATTTATTCTAGTTTTAACGATTTTTTTAGTTTTGGCGAGTTTTTTCGTTTTGGAGATTTTTTCGTGTCTTGGCGTTTTTTAATTTTCGCGTTTTTTCGGTTTTTGGCGTTCTTTTAGTTTTGGCGTTTTTTTCGGTTTTTGGCGATTTCTTTTAGTTGAAGGAGTTTTGATTTAGTTTTGGCGCGTGTTTTTCGTCTTGGCGATTTTTTCTGATCTTGGCGCTTATTTTTTTGTTTTGGCGTTTTTTTTTTATTTTGGTGATTTTTTCGCTTTTTGGCGATTTATTATAGTCTAGAGATTTTTTGTAGGGCGCTTTTTCCGTTTTGGCAATATTTTCGGTTTGGCTAGTTTTTAATTTTGGGATTTTTTAGTTCTAGCGTTTTTGAAAATTTCAAGAGTTTGCCTCTTACGCTTTGCAAGATACAGCAAGTTGTCAAAATTACATAGTCAAAATTACATTACACTAATAGAACACCCTTTAATTTGGAGATTTTATATTTCACTGTTAATTGTTGTAGTCTGTATAAAAATACACTAACTTTGCAAACTGCAAATGTCTATATATAATTGTATGTATGTATATTACACAGGATTTTAACATTTTTCACCCTTTAATTTTTAACTGTCTTATACATATTTGTTGTTGTAGCGGTCAAAGTTCTACATACTCTGTCATTCAGGTTCGTAGCTCTTACGGTTCTCGAGAAAATAGCCTGTGACGGAAAGACGGACATCGCAGCGAAAACAATAGGGTTGGTTCCTTTTCACCTTTGGTGTACGGAATCTTAAAAAGGACAGTAAGTGCTATTATAGTTATTATTTTCATAAAAAAAATCCTGCCTTAAAAAAATAATGTCAATTGACTTTTCCTTGCTGGTCTCTATCTAGGTAGTTCAGTAATTTGCCTGCCCTGTAAAAAAAACAGTTAACGGGACTAGTCTGGTTTTATTCGCCAGCTCCTCAATTATCATGAGTGTTGCCAGCTACATATTTTAGCAAATTTATTTATAGTTTTCAAAGTTTTTTATTTTATGGTTTTTGACTAGATCTACTATAGAAATATCTGAGCTTGTACTGTTATAAGAAATACTTATAACTGAAGTTTTTATGTATATTATTTAAGTGGTATTAAGAAAAAGCTAAAAAATTCAACAACACTCTGCAGGAAAGACGATTTCAAAACTTACGATTTTATTTATGAAAACTGCAGAATATTACACAGTGAAACACAATTAAAATATAAAAAATAAAATTAAAAAATATATACACACATACTTAAAGCAACAAACCAAAAACAGTTTGTCTTAAGTAAAACGAAAACAAGCAATTAATTAGTAAAGAACAGAAGAGCAAAGACAAGACTGTTTTAAATCATTGATGGCAAGTTTGAGCTTTCATTACAAAAATACTTCAAAAAACCAAAACGAATCAAAACTGTTGCCATATAATGAAGGTGTGTGCGGCCTTCTAAGACAGGATGTTGTTGCATTCTGCTAGTGTTTGTCGGAATAGTTACAATCAATGATGGGAAAGTTGGTACGATCGTACTTTTTTGATACTATTTGACATGAAAAAGTACCGTAGTACTCCCCCAATACATTTGATACTCTCACAGTCAACTTAGAAATGCAGTCAGAAGACGCGCGAAAGCATATATTTTTGTCAAGAATTAAATTTCTTTTTCGACAAATAGCACGAAACTTTATTAGTAAAGATATTTTGGAAAAGTGTAACCCTTCACAACTAAATATAAACGAAAACCATTTTTCATTCAATGATATTTTCTGTGGCACAGCAGGTGATCTATGTATATACATATAAGCGCAAATCATGTGGAAACAACTGACTTAAATCAGTTTAAAGAAATTTGTAAAAAGTTTTATATTAAATTCCGTAAATTTCTAAGGGCAATAGTGTACTTTGACACTGAAATGTTAGTTTTGTTTAGTTAGGATTCCCCTGAAAATGTTTTATCTGGTAAAACCAACAGCATTATACCACTTTTAATTAAAATGTTTCCCAGCGAAAAGCAAAATTTTTAAAATATTAACAACCAATATAGAGCATTGGCTGATATCTAAGAATGGAAACCATTAACAACAGAATTTGCAAAATTAATGGTAATAAAACTGGAATTTCTATTTATATTCTATAATTTTTAAAAAAGTACAAGGTTCAGATTTTTTTTTGAATCCCAGGTGGTCAAATTTGGCCCACTGTAACTCCTCTCCAGCTTAAGAAAAAAGACATGTGTTATAAAGCCTAAGTCCTCCTCTAAAGATGTTCGAAGTTTTAGATAAATCCAATCAGTAGTTTAGAAGTTCCAGATTTATTACCATTTATTTTCCAAAAGTCCCCACTAAAACGAAAAACGCATTAGATGAATACATGTTTCCTGATATATCGAGAGTATCTTACGGAATTTTGTTCACACCTCACTCCTGTGCAAATGTCGAAAGGATTTTTTCTTACCAAAATCTTATCCAGCCCATACATATGTATGTATGTATCTGCTTTATATTTCTTTTTTTATTTCTTTGTAAATAATTTTATATAATTATTTGTTAATAAAATTTAAATAATAATTTTTGGTACTCTCGGGATCAAAAATGTACCAAAAAAAAATTTTTTTTTTGGTACCGAAATGCAAATCTCATTTCAAGGTACAACGAATGTAGATTCAAACAATGAAACACGTCGCTCGCTCACACTTTCTCTCTTAAGCTGAAGGTCCATACCATCCATTCCATGCGTTGTTGCGTTTTATGCATGTGTCAAAAAGTAGAATCAGTGTAATTGTATGTGGCAAGTTACAGAGCAAAACGCATAGAACGCATAGGCGCATACGACGGATAAAGTAGGTTTACTTTCTACTTTTGTATCCGTCGCATGCATCACGAAAAAAGGTCAGCTATTTTTGATGGCCAAAGATGGCAAATTATATTATGTTTTCAATGATATCGATAAAAATGTTCGTGTGGTGGATTTGAATTTTAAATTTTTTGGCATAAAAAAAGTTTTTAATAAAAGAAAAATAAAGCTTATTACTATTTTTAAGAATAAAATACATTAAAATCAGTTTTTAACATAGTTATTTCACGAACGAAATTTGCATTTAAGTTATAGATTGCTTTTATGTACTGAGTGTCATCTTTGTTGTGTTTATTATTTTTTAAGAAAGTGCAATGTTGGAGAAGCTAATATAAGCTGTGGAAAATATTATGTATTATTTTTATTAAAAAATATTCCACAAATTTCAAAAATTCTTTCAGTCATAATTTCACTTTCCATTTTTTCCCAAAATTGTGTTTATTTGATAATAATAAATAATATTTACACTACATCTGATAAAAATAAAAATACCTGGCGCATAAAACGTATTGCATGTAACTTGTATTTTGAATCGCATAGGACGTACAGAAATGCATTCAACGCATACGCATAGAACGGATGGTATGGACCTTCAGCTTTAGTCGATATCTCTCTCTATTAGTCTCTCCTAATGTTATGTCTCCCAGAGGCATTTGCACGAAATATAGCAGATTTCAATTAAAATCTTTTGCAAAATCCATGCCGTTTCCATTAAGTCTTTTGATATTTATCAAGATTTCTTATACAAAACAAAAACCATTGACTGAAATTTTTCGTTGTTGTGATTCGCTGGCACTTACTTATATGTATATTTTATAGAAAAGATTACATAAATGTCGTTTACTTAAATATTTTATAATAAACAAAATAGATCTACATTTAAGAATTCAGACACAAGCATTTTGATCCAATTGGGAAACTTGGAAAACACCTATAGCTAGATGTTTTCTTCCGCCAAAGGGGGGAGGGATGTTGTGAATCATAATTGAACAACCCTCGCACCCGTACATTGCACTAATTTGTTGACGCAGTGACTTTAAGATAACCAGGTGATTGGCCTACTGTATCCTATTCTGATGATGGTGCTGCCATCTAAGCAACAGACTGGCTGAGTAAGTACGTACCACATTTATATAGCAAACCGCTTATTATAAGAACAGACGTCCGCTTGCAGACGCCCCAACTGAGGGTTGTCAAGAACATCGCCCAGGAGCCATCACGAAGAGATTCGTGAGTTGACTTGAAGTACAATTAATAAGGATCACCCTGTGTACACCAAATTGAACCGATCAGAAGTTTTGCCTTATCATTGCACCCCCTGGCCACCAGACTTTTTTATTTGGTTTAATAATAGTAAATTATTTTAATATAGAAAAAATGTGTTTTTCATATTATTAAACTTTTACCAATTTTGGCGTTTTGTTTTACGAGCTCTGTGGTAGTTCCTATTTCAGTAAAAATATCTGTGGCAATAAGGAAAAAGTGCTTCAGTCATATTTGACTGTTTTGCAGGAGAGCAATTTTAAGCGTCCAAGTCGATTTTCAGAAATTTATTTCTTTTACAGTTAAATTAAGAAATTCTCTGTTAATCTTTATTTTTTTAAGCAAGCACCGATTTACACACTGTAAATAATACATTTGAGTTGAAATATGTACATATACCAAAGTATAAACTAAATTAAGCTGTCATTCCAAATGACAGCAAGCCGCAAGTCATTTTGATCTAACTTCTTGAAAAATTTCACAAATTAATTGAGATTTAGCCCAGAGGTACTTTCAAATATGCAGATTACGGAGGTACCATTAACTTAAAATCAGCTTATCTCGACTTAAGCACTTTTTCCTTTTTGCCACAGATATTATATGATATTTTTAATTTAGTATTTGAATACAAAATAAAGTTTTTACTGTGTAAGAACAAAACTTAGTAGCAATAAACTATATTATCTACATACATACTCGTATATCAGTTTCCTTGCTTTTTTGTACGCTTATAATAATTCTGTAGAGTTGCATCCGTAAACCTTAACTAACTATAATTTTTACATACATATGTTATGTATATCAAACGTAAAAGGTTACTTCATGATGCAATTATACAAGGTACTTGCACAAGCCCAGCCTGTTTATGTATACAATGCAGAAAGTTGTCAAACTTTGTTTACAAGCTGCAAAAATATTATTGTATGTGTGTGAATAAAATGATTACAGTGTTGCCAATGAATTTGCCTATGGCTGTGTCTCCAATTATACATTGAAGAAAATTACATTACACATCTTTTGTGTAGGTTAAAATTAAAATTAAAATAAATAAAAATAGAACCCAAGGTATAACTACACAGAGGTTATACATGAATCTCATTACATGGTCAACACATCAGAGTAGAAATTACACACTGTGTATTACACACATATTGGCAACACTGAATGACTATAATCATGCATGAATGCCGCGTCTGCAATTGTACTTTAGTTACCCTGTGCTAGCTGTTTTTAAAAACAAAAGACATGTGTTTCTGACAATTATCCGTTTGTTTCTACCAACAAAATGCGTGTGTTTTTTGGTGCTGTAATTGTTGTAGTCGTGCAAGTACCTTGTATAATTGTATCATGGGTTACTTATCAAATGTGATTTTTCACCACTGTAAATTAGTTGAAATTACATAATATATAGTACGTTTATACGTACGGCTTATTTGCAAATAAAACTGTAAATTGTTGCCATATTATTGTTTTTATTGCGACTTACTAATTCAGAAAACTATTCACGTTTAACGCGCTATTTGCAAATAAAATGCTTGAGGTTGCCACACTTACAAATGTTTGCTAATAAAAAACAATAAATTGATAAATACTGCACAAAAAAACATTGATAGAAGAAAATTATGGCAATAAAAACAAATTATTATTTGTTGTTTTATACATTTACACAATTTTTTTGTAAACATAAGTAACATCTCTATAGAAGTGCTACCAAGTTTTTATGCATTTACAATTCCGTATAAACCGTGAGTTAATTTATTTGCAAATATTTTTATTTGCAAATAGTGCGTGTATAAACGTAGTAATAGTTATTTACTACGTTTATACGCAGGGCTTATTTGCAAATAAAACTGTAAATTGTTGCCATATTATTGTTTTTATTGCGACTTACTAATTCAGAAAACTATTCTCGATTAACGCACTATTTGCAAATAAAATGTTTCAGGATGCCACACTTACAAATGTTTGCTAATAAAAAATAAAAAATTGATAAATATTGCACAAAAAACAATTGATAGAAGAAAATAATGGCAATAAAATCAAATGATTATTTATTACTTTATAGATTTACACAATTTTTTGTCACTCTTCAGGCTCATTACCACCAAGTTGCAACAGATGATGTTAACACAGACGAGAACCCTGGATGGCGAGATGATTTGAAGTTCTTATATGCACTATGTCAGGCATATCGTAATTATAAAACAACTTCACGATGGTCCCGAATCAGCTGGAAGAAACTCCCAAGCTTACACCAGGCAAGATGGAAGTCGCGTGGAATATATATGCTGTTATAGCATTTTTTCTGATGCCAGAGTGGGCAAACGTTTGGTTATTGTTAACCTCACTCACCAAAACAAAATGCAAGAAGGCAATTAAGTGTTTGAAGACGCACTGGTCGGTCGAGGAGTTCTTAATTAACATTCTAACCAAAATGCTGAACGTGCTATAAAACTGATGGAGGGATTACATGCGAAGTGCATAGGAAAATATAATTTTTAAACATTTTTTTTTGTACATTCTCTACTTATTACTAACTGTTTTATATTATTAATTTTTTTAACTATATAACGCAAAAACAGCATGTAATTTTTTTGAAAAAAAAATAAAAATTTCACTTTCTTTCATCCGAATGAAAGGGGGAACTTTTTTTAAAAAACACAAAAATGCAAATAAATAATACAAAAAAAACTTCCTCGATTGCAAGTGGTTTCATAATTTTTTATTTTTTGTAATTACACTAATGTATATATCCAAAATGTAAAAGTGTTTTAATAATTAGATCTGCTCTTAATATAAATATTTATGATATATTTTCAAAATACTTTTAGTTATGCATTAAAGACAATCACAGTTGGTGAATGTGTTTCACATATTTTACATATTTTTACGGAAAACACGAGCAACAGAAATAAAATTTCTAATAACATTTACTGCTTTTGAGGGAGATAATACTTTAAAGTTTTAAATAATCGCGGCTTTATTATAATGCTCCATCTTCGTTTATACATAATTTCAAATCAAAACTCATTTTATTTAATTATGAAGATACATACATAACTGTAAAAACCCTTCCTGGCAATCGGGTAAAAACAGTCACACAAATCTGATGATTTTCTTATTTATTTATTTTTTTAAATGCTAGTGCTTTATAAAATTTTAATTTATTATAATTTAAATTATGATAAATTTGTAAATAAATAAATAAAATAAATAATTGTAAAAAATCATTGCATTTACGAAGGTTTTTCTCTTACTGTACATGCAAATAATATTGAACTTTTGAATTAAATATATATTTTTATTTCCAAATAATATTATTTTTATGCGTTTTTAGTGCATATGTTCAAGATTTGTTACTGTTTAGAAATTTTCTACTGAAAATTTTGTAAAAAGCGTTACTAAAGCGTATAAAAACTCCGAAAACTGCGTTACGTAATATGTGAATGGCCCTTAATGAATGAATTTTGGAAAGTGTAGTAGAAATTTTAAGCTCATAGAAGCTGTAGAAACTTCGGGTTGAAAATACTTAAATTTTATTGAAACCCTGAAGAAAATGTTTTAAGAGAAATAAAATGAAAAATCAAAGACATTTAGACGGACTAGGGTATGTAAAATTCGCAGTATAGTAGTGTATCTTGCTTATACTTAACGATAAGAATCCTCCTTGAAATATTTCACGAAGAATGAGACTGACACATATTTGGTCCAAGTGTAATGGGGCTATATAATCTACAGACCTTACCTTATAAAATAATGAAATCAGATTATAATTATCGCTATACAATTTTAAGCGAGAGCCGTTGAAAAAAAGCCTGCGGAAATAACTTCGTTTGAACACATTGAAGGGCCATGATAGACCATAGTTAGGTGAAAATTATATACAGGAAAAATTTTGGGTTATTTATTCTAAACAGAAATGTTTATATAAAATTTTTCCGAAAAACAAAGAAGTAACACTCAGGCAATGAATGCCTACTGCTATTACTATTTATTACCTTCTTTCGGAAAGGGATAGCGATAGAGACGACAGCTGGTGAAGAAAGCTTCATTCTTTTACAACTCTGCTTTTTGCACGTTTTTTTAATAAGGCAGTGTTGCAGCGCCTCTGGTGTCAATGAGGCGTATTAAATTTTTGAAGCTTTGCTTAGTAGCCATTTTTATTGTTATTTTATTTGTTACATTAGGATTAGTATTTGCTGATGTCAGTATAGTTAAAGGCCGTGTCAGATACAACTTCAATGCTTTGCGTGACGTTTCTAACGTTTGCTGAAAAGCGTAACACAATAAAAACTTTGCCAACACTCACTGTTTGTTTCACTGTTTTGTTTTATGCGTGAAACATAGCACAATTCGATTACTCTGATGCCACTAACTCGTGTTTTGTGTAAATTTACCAAAAGTTTAATAAAACTTCATATTGGCCAAACAAATTTAAAAAAATTATAACGATTGATTGTCAAAGCACGCAAAAAGTTGAGAGTTGCCTAACTTTTCGCTTCGCTTTGCGTTAAAAGTTCTTTATGTGACATGTTTCATAAATATAAGCATGTACTCGTACATACATTTCATCTTAGATGTCAAACCGAAACTTCAACGAAACGCGAAGCAAAACTTTTATCTGACATGGCCTTAAGTGACCAGTGACTATGCCTTCATCACTTGAACTTTCCTACAACATACTGATAAAAAGGGATACTAATGCACATTAGAAAAATGAGTGATGTTGTTTTTTAGTCTTGTTTTAAACTCGGCAGTTTTTCTTGAAGCAGTTCTCTTCAATTCTCTTTTACACACAGACGGTTTCTTGTTCAATTTTCCTATTGTTTTAATGCAGCAGATGAAATAACAAAAGAAAATTTAAGTAACTTTTCTGTACAAGCAAGTCAGTATCCCTCTTCTTTCTTCTTTCCCCTCCCTGCCATAAACTCAGACTTGCTTCAAGAAAATCTGCCGAGTCTAAAACATGAGTTAATGGCCTGTCGGAGACCAAGCTCGAATCCAGGACCTTCGGTTTTGGACTCAACATGCTAACTACTTCAGCCAACGTCGCCCTCATAGTGAAGATAGGTTATTTTTTTTTTGGTGAAAAGTGCAATGCTCATGGCCGGTTTGCAAGCTATCAGTGCAATTTTTATACAGCTATGATCTTTTATAGCCAGTATATCGGAAACTGCCGGTGGAGCGAATGAAATAAATACTGTCGGCATCCCATACATTTTTTGGATAATCTAATGCACATACACACACATTTGTCAATATTTGTATTGAATAAGTTTCTTGTTGTGATTGATTTATTTTTGCCCTGATTATTTATGTATGTATCTTTGGGAATTTGCAAATTTGATATTTCCCAATTTGTCACTTTGAAATGTTGCAAAATATTGAATAACTTTTTCTTAATACACTAAAATATAATGAACAATAGCTAAGCAATTTTATTGTATTAAAGTTTCGGCCTTTAGCAAAACCAATTATTGGCTGACTTTAAATTTTTTGATGAAAACAAATATGTATGTCAGTAAATCTGTAGTAGGCTTAACAAATTATGAGTACGATTAAGTTATGAGTCTTCTATCAATGCAAACGTTAAACCATATTTTAGTTTTTGAAGGCAATAATTTACATCTGAATGCGCTTTTGTCTTGTGTTAAATTTTGTCAGCTTTAATAATTATTTTTTTACGAGTATGTATTATAAAATAAATTTCTATGCAAGTTTCTTATGAGAGCTTAATAAATCAAAAATTTTTAATATGTATCAGGTCTTTTTGTGGTAACAAGTTTAATTTGCAGTTTGACCACGAAATCCAGTTGTTTGCAATAAATTAATATGAAACCTTTTTTGATATTTTTATGCAGAATATGTTTATTGACTTACTTTATTGCTATTTATTTATTTAATTCATACTATTGAAGTTTTTGTTTTTAGTAATTATAATATAAACAAACAATTTTTTAATATACATAGAATCAAGAGTGACAACTTTCTTTGGTTCATATCCGCCACAATACAATTGCTACAATAATCGGTACTGCTTTATTGGGCAAATTAAACCTTATAGGGTTTTCACACTGACACGGTTTTAATAAAAGTTGGCTTTAACGTTAAAACCACCTGTTAAAATCTGATTTTACCATACAAAATAATTGTGTTAAAACCAACTTAAAACCAATACAAAAATGAAATGCAACCTTCTTTTCGCTGCGCCAAATTCAATGCTGCCAAGTTAAAATGACCGAAAGCATCTGATAATGTTTATGCAAGTGAAAAAGAATAGATATCAGTTGATAAATTTTCAACTTAAAAATAGATGCAGCGGCAATAATTATCAAAAAAAATGTGAAGAAAAAGTATCCTTTGGACAGAAAACAACGAAAATATTTTCACTGACCTCTGCGAAGTAGAAATAGACGATATGACTGACATCCATTTGCAAAAAAAAAAAGGTTAAGGTTATAATATATTTTTAAATTTTTTTATACAATAATGTGATTTCCAAGCACTTCTTTCTTCACTTTGTATAAGTAGTTGCATAATTTTAAAATGTTCATTTACAAAGTATAAAATAGTTTCTATTTTAGGATGCATTGCAAAATTTGTGAGTTTTTCATGCAAACAAAAACAATTGTTGTAAAGGGTGTCAGATAAATATTTTAAAAAGCAGACAAAATACAGCAACAAATACACGCATCTCTACAGTACATTTATTTTATTTTGTACAAATTTATAAGACAGCCTTTGTTTAAAAAACTGAATTTATCAAACTTGCAGTGGGAAAGCAAAATCAGCTGTTTATGGTTTTAACGTTAAAACCAAGGGCCTAATTCTCGCATTCGATTACGAGCGAGTTATTACTCGAACGTGCAAGTTTTTAACTTTTGGCATTTTCTCATTCGATTTCGAATAACACATATCGAAATTGCTAATGACAGCATGCGATAACGAGCAACCATTCGTGTTTTTACTCGCAAGCAAAAAGGCATTCGAAATAACATTTGACATAGAAAAAGCGAAGAAAAAGACTATGTAAATTCAATATTTTACTTATTTATTTATATCTGTAAGTACCATGTACATACATATGTACGTAAAAAAAATACAAATATAAAGCAAAAAATATTTCAGCCCACAGTTGTGAAGGAAAATACAAAATTAAATAACTCTGGGAGCATCTAAATAACAAATTAACTGCTTCTGGTCAACCAATAAAAGAAATCGAAATGTGGCTAGTGCTCTATTTTCTAACTTTATACTAATTAATTGTTATTAAGTTATTAACTAAATAAAATGAAAGTAACATTTATATCCATCTCGTTTTTTTTTTCATATATGTACATATGTATGTATGTACATGCATACATATGTACATACATTTTCGCATGCATACATACATACAAACATATGTTTTTGCTTACAATTTATTCAGTGTTGTGAAATTAATTTATTTGCTTTTTCTCAACACTGAAACAAAAACTCGATTCGCTTGGTATCGAGTGGCATCATCAGAAAATTTCTTGCTATCTAAGTTAATTTCTATTCGAATGCAATCTCGATGGTTTTAACTTTAGGTGTGAAAACAATATTATGCTTATGTTTATTTGATTATTGGCAGACAGAGTTTTGCTTTCAGAATGCATTATTTTCAAAAACATAAAACTGCTGTGGGTGTACAAATGTACTTTTAATGTTTTAACATACAGTCTTGTGCAAAACAAAGGCAGACAAATCCCTCTTTGAACTACAATTTCAATATTTCAATAATGATTATTTCAAGCAGCGCTTTTTACACACTTTTACAGGGAGATATTTCCGAATATTCTCATGTGCATTAATCGAGATTTTGCACAACAATAACAATAAATTGGAGAATGACATAATTATCAAAAAAACTCTTTGGTAGGTATATCTCTATAACTCCAAAGTCCAACAGGCTTATTAGTACTTATTATACCTTATACTAGATTTAAAAATTTATTTTTCGATGTTATTGTTGCGGCTTGTTCTAGTAAGAATGGAATGGAGTAGAAAACGAAGTAACTTCAAACATATAATTTGTTTACTTCATACAATTTTATTGTTTCTTTATCTCTAAGTTGAGATCCGTAAAACATGCCATAATTGAATAGTAATAAATTTATTCTAAAATTTTGATTCGAACGAACAAAAAATTTTCAATTTAGAATTAAAAGTATTCGAATAAAGTTCAAATTTATTCGCCTGTTCGTACAAGAAAAAAATCATAAAATTTCATTCGAACAAATATAAAACACGAAAAATTAACAACACTAGTAGTTACGCCCGTTTGCATTTCAGGTGACGATATGTACATATCTGTGGCAATAAATAATAATGGCTTAAGTTGACATAAGTGCTTTTTAATTTTATTACATATTCTTATTCTCTTCTTCAAGATCTATCACTCAGCTAAATTTCAATTATATATAAAATGTTATTATTAATAAAACTATACGCATTTATATTTTAACTTAATTCTTCTTGAAAAATAATACTTAAGTTAAGATTTAATGGCATCTTAACTCAACTTAATTGTTTTTTAAGGTAGCTACATCAATATTAAAATGTTTGATCATTAAAACTTGTATACACTTAAGTTCAATAACTAACAGCCCATTCAAATTATTCCTCATAAAAAGAAAACTAAGCTTTTAAAAAATTATATTATCTCAGGTTTTCTGCATTTTTCAATTTAACCTAAAGCACTTGTCTCGACTTACTACCAACAAAAATTATTTTGCTTTACAATAAAGTAGTTTAAGTTCACTTTAGTTTTTATTTTTCTGTAAATGGTTTTTTTTCATAACATCTTAACTAAAAAACAACGAATATTAACTAATACAACGTATTTTTTTTTAATAAAATTAACAGTTTTGTTCTAAATAAATGTGCATCTTTTTCGGTGGCTAAAAATGTTATATGTATAAAAACCAAACTCAATTTACTTTAGACAAAACCCTTAATACCTCAAAACAAGAAATTTCGACTTAAGCCACAGATATGTATATCGATAGATAGAAGATATACTCGTAGATTAACGTCATAACCTCATAACCTCATATTTCTCTATGTGAAAGTATTTATATACGAACGTTTTTTTATTGAGGTATAGAACTTTAAGTTGGCATCACTTTTTTAACTGGCGGCCATTTTGTCAGCTGTCAAGTAATTAATATTTAGTTTGGTTTGCCATTTCATCATGAACAGGTTGACAAAAGAACAACGCTTGCAAACCGTGCAAATTTATTTCGAAAATAATGGTTCAGTTCGCGAAGTTTACCGCAAGCTCCGTCCATTTTATGGTCGACATAATCGTCCATCAGAGCAATTAATTCGGTTAACCGGTCAATTGGCCACCAAGATCGTGTGATTTGACACCATTGGATTATTTTCTTTGGGGATATGTGAAGTCGCTCGTCTACGCCAACAAACCAGAAACGTTAGGGGATTTGGAAGCCAACATTCGTGGCGTTATTGCCAACATACGGCCCCATATGCTCGAAAAAGTGGTTGAAAATTGGACCTGTAGAATTGGCTTTATTCGAGCCAGCCGCGGCGGTCACATGCCTGAAATCATATTTAAACGTTAATGGCATAAAATTATCCTTCCAATAAAGCCAAATTGATGGACATTAAAACGATTTTCTTGTGTTTTATTTCAATTCGAAGTTCTATACCCCTAAAAAAAACACCCTATACTTTTTTATGAATAACTCTTGTAAATTTAAAATAAACTACCAAATTTCATTTACTACTGCAAAAACCAACAAAATTTTTTTTTAATTTCTGCAAATTATGTTATTCATAACACATACAAGAACTACTTTAGCAATTTCCCCCTAAATATTTAGAAAAAAATTTAACTTTTTTAATATATTACATCCGGTTTAAACAAACAAAAAATATCGTCCTTTATGCCTCAAAAACACATTACGTAAACTTTGGAAAAGAAGTTATAAAATACGAACTTCATTTACATTAAAAACATCAAAAAACATACGGGGAATAAATACATATGTACGAGTATGTATGTTTTACTCGTTATAAGAAGCAAAAGCATGATCAAAAACTAAAAATACCAAAATTTTTATGTCATGAAATTTCGCAATAATTCCTATAAAATTGCAGGTAAGCAAGCCACCTTAAAAAATGTTGTCAAAACAACAACACGTACATACAAATATCAGGCAAGAAGTGGTGGAAGTAAAGACTAGGACAGACCGACGATACAACTATAAATACATAAATATATATTCGTACAGTATACCCCATTTAACTACCAATCGGTTAAATACCTTTATCGCTTATTCACTCCAAATAATGAATCTCCGATTTTTTAATCGCATTTTCACACAAAAATCCACCCTTAATTAACTTTCGTTTAATGCAAGTGTTTTTATCTCGTTCCAGCTCTTGTCTTGGTTGGCCGCTTTAATTTTAATTTGGCGGCGCCAGGTGTGTGATGGTCTTCGTTTTCTACGACTGTTCTATCCAGCGCCATTTTCTGTTCCGCATCTCGACATGTACAGGGATTTGAAAGGTTTGGGCCCATAATCTTTCATTAGTTGTCGTAACTGGCCAGAATATTTCTGTAGCGAGTTAACATCCTTCTTCGCTGCATTCCGCGATTCACGTCCATAGAGAAGAGCTGATTTTATGCAGGAGTTAAATATTTTTAGTTTGGTTCTTTTCGAAATATGAACTGATCGCCATATGGGGTTAAGAATGACAAAGCTTTTATTCGATTTCTTAAATCATCTACAGAGCGACCTGTTATAGTCAGAAGACTTTCAAGATAGCAGAACGCTGATACATTCTCAAGACTCTTTCCGTCTATTGTGAATGCGTTGTTGTTGGAGGCATTAATTATAATTGCTTTAGTTTTAGAAATATTTAGTTTTAGGCCAGCCTTAGCTGCTTCTGTTTTCACTGCATTAATCTTAGCCCGCATATCATTGAAGTTGTGCGATAGTAGACATATGTATGTCGTCAATATAGTCGAGATCTTCTAGCTTTCTGTTGAATCCCCAAGTTATTCCCCTCTGCTCACATGAGTCTCTTCTCATTATGTTATCTAGCACGATATTGAAAAGTAGGGGTGATAGAACACAACCTTGTCTCACTCCAGTTTTAATTGGGAATGAGTCAATAATACAGCCATCATGAAGAATTCGACAGTATGCGTTGTGATATAGTGCTTTAACAATATCAATTATTTTTGTTGGGGTACCTTTGCATACTAGCGAGCTCCACATGGTGAAACGGAAAAGCGTATCGAATGCTTTCTCAAAATCGATGAATATCAGATAGAGCTGCGTCCTCCACTCAACAGATTGCTCAATTATGATCCGTAAACTGTTCACATGGTCAATGCACGATTTTCATTGAGGAGAGGCGGATCGAATGCGACTGATAGCCTTTTATTTATGACTTGTGATATTATATTGCTTGCGATATTGATGAGGGATGTGCAACGTCAGTTCTTGCATTGTGAAAAGTCCTTTTTTTTGTATATTAATAACAAGGCACTCCTTTAAGTCATCGCGCAATGAGTTTGTTACCCATAAATTTTTTATAACGAAGTAGATAAACTTGGCGCTGATTTCAGGTGATGCTTTTAACAGTTCAGGAGATAAATTGTCCGGGCCAGGAGCTTTGTTATTTTTGAGGGAGTTTCTGGGCAATCAGTGGGTATCAAACATCAGTAATGAGTAGTGCAAAAGTGAGCAGAGTTGAATCATGACTTATAATTTCTTGTACTTATGCGCACTCATACTTATTGCAATGTTGTCCAACTTCATATTCAATCGAAAGTTTGAAGTACACATCGAACTCATACTTAGCAACATTCCTGACGTTGTTGATTTCAACTCTCCTTGACTCAATGTCTATAGACGATGCAAAATAAGTATGGTATGGCAAAGCGAACTTCGCATACGAATATTAAAATTATGAGGTTACATGTGCATTTGTTTATGCACTTTATGCTAGTTGTACGAGTAGTTGTAGATGTAGTATATGCATGAGTTGAGTGAATGTGTGAATCAATGTAAGTATTTAGTATGTATTTATACATAAGTATTTTTCTGAAATTATAAATCAAACTGAGGTGATTCATGAGTGTGATTGTGATATGAGTATGGTGTCGACGTCGCATTCATATTTATTGCAACCTACAGTTACTGTCATTAATATTCGGTTTTCAGATTCACAATCAATAAAAAGCCTATCAAACACTGGCAACCATTTAACTGAAAAATTTATTTCATTATTTTATTTAGCAATTGAGTACGAATATGAATTCATAAAAAATAATCGAAAAAATTATATCAGTAAGTAAAAATTGACAGATTATTTGACGTACTTCAAAAAATATAGCGTCATTAATATTCGGTTTTTTTATGAGTAAAGAAAAAATCAAGGGAGTATGAACCGTTTTGATTATAATTAGTCCTTGTAAGGATATTTATCTCATCAGAGGACTCCACTTAAACAATTTTACATATTTTGAATTCAAAAAAATATACGATCTTTTTTCCGAATATCACTTTAGTCTTCCTCCCAGTTGTAACTAAAGTCGAGAATGTGTCACAGACTTTACGGGATGAATTTGTCACTCAAACTTTGATTAAGAATTATATCTACCATTTCGCGGGTAAGATGAACTATTTTGAGACAATTACATGCAAGCTATACCGGAAAGGGGCTGTTTTATGACAAGGGTCATATCCTTCGTAATACTGAAATGTGTTAAAAATATCTGAATATATGCATTCATATATTCGTACTCAATTGATAAATAAAATAATGAAAGAAACTTTTCAGTTTAAATTGTTGCCATTGTTTGGTAGGCTTTTTATCGATTGTGAATCTGAAAACCGAATATTAATGACACTAACTGTATACTTATAAATCAACCTTATCGTGAGTGTGCGTAAATCAGAGTAGTTGAGTTTAAACGATGTCTACTCATTTATATTTAAAATTTCATGAGTCAGTATGAATAGCGAAAAAACGATGCATTTCCCATCACTGGTAGGTATATCGTACCGAACAGAGTGTTAGATGCAATCAAATAGGTTGTGATTAGCGTTCGTTGTGTCTGTTAGCGTCGAGGAGTAGTGTTCTACTCATGCATCCATCTGGTCTCTTTTGGATGGTGGCAACCGATTTCTGAGTTAGTTTCTTAGCAATTCTGTATAAATCTTTCGAATATATGCATTTTATATATTTATTTTTTGTAATATGAATAGTTTTTCTTATATAATAATATATTTTATTTGAAGAAATACATATGTATGTACATCAAGTATGTAAGCATGTATGTATATCAAGTAATTATGTACTCCATACAACAGTGAGTTCGGATAAATGTATTTCTAAAGGTATTTAACCGTATTCTCATAATTACTTATATGAGGTAATTAAATGTCTTTAATACCTTTCCCCAAAAATCATGACATTTTTGATAAGGTAATTAACGGGGGTTTACTGTACACACACATGTACGTATATTCATAAAGGTTTAGTCAGCCAAACGTAGAAAAAAATTTTAAGTACAATTCAAATATACATCGTACATACATAAATACCTCGTACATATATGTATGTATATGTACGTATGTAAGAATGGATGTAGATATGTATGTTTCTGCAGAAAATTCACTTTCACTTAAAGGTGATTCAACTCTTTTTTTGTCTCTGTTTTTTTATTCCCCTTAAATTTCTGCAGCACACACAGTGGGACATCAGAAGTACATTTTTAATAAAATATGCTTACAAAAAGTCAATTCTGTGGCAATAAGAAAAATGTTCTTAAGTCATATTCTAATGTTTTGCACTAGAGCACTTTTAAACTTTCAAGTCGATTTTCAGAAATGTATTTCTTTTGCAGTTAAATTATGAAATTCGGTATTAACGTAATTTTTTTTTTTAAATATCATTATACATACTATAAATCATAGATTCAATTTTAAGTATACCAAAGTACGAGTATAAGCTAAATTAAGCTATTATTCCATATGAGATTATAACTCGAAAAAAGAGAAGTAGCAAGTCATTGCGCTATAACTTCCTGAAAAATCGCTCGAAATAATTGAGATTGGGCCCAGGGGTACTTTCAAATATGGAAATTACAGGAGTGTCATTAACTCAAAATCAACTTATCTCGACTTAAGTACTTTTTCCATTTTTCCACAGAATTTTTAAAGCAAACATATAAAACAAACGAAAAAGACAAATATAACAAATATTTCACATTGTTAACGCATTAATAATAATCCCAAATTATTATTTTACTTATTCAGTAAAGTATCTTTTTATTAAAAATACATTGAAATTGATTATTGAGGAGTTAGCTGGATCCTATGCGCATTTCACTGTTACTAAGAGTCAAACCTAAATTAGAGCAGGGTACGTATTTACGTTCGAATTTAGGTTTGACTCCAATGCAGATGATTGGGTAAAGGTTCCCTAAGGATTGATTAAGTTTCTAAGCCTACTACGCTTATTTTTCTTTCGTGATTTTCAAAAGAATTATTATTTGTGAATTCTCAAATGGCTTTTGAAAGTCTATGCATAACATAAGAGGTTTGTGACTATTTAAAATGTGTGGTTGAAGTCTACTGACGATTTTTTAAAGCAACAATGAAATGCATATAGACAATTAATGCTTAACCACCAGCAAATAAATTTCACTTATAAATAGAATTATCAGGGTTCACACATCGAAATTTCACCTTATGTTGTACGTCGTACAAGTATTTCAAAACATTTTCTACAAATCAGAATTGGTCACAAAATAAAATTTATTGGAAATTATGGTGATAAGCATTGTACCAAGCCAGAACTTTGTCCTTTTTTGGATGTATGTACTTGGTTAGACGGCTTTTACACACGCAAAGCTTACTTTGTAAAGTAAATTTTGCATTTGTAAAAGCTGCCTTAGGAATCTTGCCCTTACTTTCATATTTATGTTTTTGCGTGGATAAAATTTACTGCGTTTTTTTTTATTAACGGTATGTTTTTAAGGACTTATAATAAGCAAAAATCAAACTTCAAATAAGAAAAGGTAAGTATATACTAGAAGTGTGCACAAGGTATGAAAAAGTGCAAAAATAGAGAACAATGAAACGAAGAACACACACAACCATTGTACAATAGTTGAATAGACAGTTGTGACAAGTGTGCAATATTTTTATTGAACTCTTCATAGTGCACCATACTTCGTTTCTCAAACTCAAAATTTCGTAAAATATTAAGTGATAATAAAACTTTTTACTTTTATATCCATTGTGAAAGATATTATTTTTATAGATAAATATTTAATTTTTTAGTCTTAAATCAATAAATTATAAAACTTAGAACAGTATCGCATGCGAACTAACACGCTCAAACAATCTACGTTGTTGGTTTTTTCTTTTACACATACACATGTTTTTACTCATTTTACAATTTTGATTCGTTGAAATATGCTTAGACACTACAATAACTAATGTCCTTGCTTGGCATATACACAAATGCTGTTGCATGCTTTTGATAAAATTGAGCACCAGTTTCAGTGTTCTCATAAAATCAAGAGCACTAAAAAGAGAGAACAATTCAATAATGTACACCATGAAGATTAAACAAGCAAACATCTTGTGCTCAGCTCTAGTATGTACATATGTATATCTATATGTACATATGTATATGTATATGTACATGTATTTGTATATTATAACCCAGCGGTAAAAATCAGGAGGCCTGCACCAAACAGACCTTTCTGAACGCCTTCTTAGACCTTCTTTAAGATTCGATACTCATTCTTCCCTGCTTTCTAAGGAAGGCCTTCCATAAGGCCTCCGAACTCCCTTCTAAAAAATTCGATATACATTCTCCATTCCCTTCTTTTAGAAGGCGTACAGAAGTTATTTCTTTTATAATTTATGATCATAGCAACAATTGCTAAACTGCGTTAAAACCGCTACAAGAACTAAATCGCATTCCAAAGAAAGGAACGAAAACAAAAAACTAAAATAAAAAAGCATAACATGAAGATAACAAATAGTAATTAAAAAAATCAAAAAACCCAACTGCGACCAACTTTGAACCGATCAATATTATCCTAAACGGTCATTCGAAATGAAAAATCACAAGAGAAACCCATTTGATATTCGCCGACTTTTTATTTTTTTGTATTTACAAAATGGCATCTGTTGGCCACCATATTGAATTTTTACTACTGTCATATCTTTAGTGACACTCCCGGTATTAAGAAAAATCGATTGACGCAAGAATCAATAAAATCGGTCCACGCGTTCGGTTTATATAAGGCCGCAAAGCAACACACATACATACATGCATATATACATATGTACTAGTGTTGTTAATTATTCGTGTTTTATATTTGTTCGAATAAAATTTCATGATTTTTTTCTTGTTCGAACGGACAAATAATTTTTGACTTTCGAACGAACAAAGAATAAAATAATTTATTTGAATAATTTCAAAAAAGTTTAATAAGGTGTAATATGAGTTTAATTTTTTTTATTAACAAACAAAAAATAATTCATTACACAAGAAAAACAAATAGTTTTAACAACAAACTTAGAAATATTATTAAAAACCGAAAGAAAATTAGTTGAAAAACTTACGTTTTTAAACACATTTACAAAGAGTTTTAATATGTCATTGATTTTTTTTTTCAAATAGTTATTTAATACCAGCAGATAATCCCACTTTTTAGCTTGTAGACGGTTCTTTTTTTACTTTTGATAAAAGAACAAGCAGAAAAGTATCTTTCACAAACAGCACTTTTACAGCCAACTTCACTTCTTTACGCGCTGTCAAAAATGGATTTTCCAATCGCAAAGCGTTGACGCCGCGTTATTTCGGTTGGTCTCATAGACAACGCTTTGCGTCGTAAATTAGGTTGGTCTGTTAAGGAGGCATTATCTTTTCAAAGCAAGAAAACAACACGAGTATTTATAATTTGGAGTAATTTGATTACTAAACATCATATTGTTAACAGATTAAAAAGCTATGAAATGTAAAATACTTTTTATACAAAGTAATTAAGGAAATTGTTCGAATATTCTAATACAAAAATTATTCGAATAATTTTTTATTCTAAATTGAAAATTTCTGTTCGTTCGAACAAAAATGAAAAAAAGTTGTTCGAATATGCGAATAATTTTTGTTCGAATGACAACACTAATATGTACATACATACATAGGCTGATAAACACAATACCCTTCTTTTCAGTATTGTGAAGATCGGTTGTGTGTTCTTACGGTAAAAAAATTAAATTAATACGGCCTTATGTGTAATCAAAAACTGGCGTGAAATTAGCATAAGTGTCAAAATTGAACTACAATTTGACATTAAAAATCGCCGCATAATGTAGTTTTAATACACGATTACATCCTAGCATGATTTTTAATGTAAAATTGTATGGTAAAATACGTTAAGACCATGTTCAATTTTGCCACTTATGCTAACTTCATGCCAATTGTTTCTTATACATAAGGCCGATAATAATTATACACAAAAAAATCGCAAAAGAGAGGAAAAGATACCTACATACATACATTAGATGAAAATGATTTAATATTAGTAATAAAGAAAAAAACGCAAAAAGGCTGCAGAAATAGGCCTTCCATCACGCCTGCTAAAAAAAGGCCTTTAATTAGGCCTATTTAGTAAGGAAGCGTGGAAGGCTTTGGGCACCAATAACATGGCGTGTAAAAAAGAAATGAATACGCAGTGGGACTAGCAGGCCTTGTGTCTGCTAAATAAGGCCTATTTACTCCTTATATTTATCGCTGGGAATGTTAAGGTGACCCACTTATTTTGGACAACATTTTTGTCAGCACAAATTTTTTATATGCGGTTAAGAGAGATATCAGAATAATAATAAAATGTATCATGTTTTTATATTTTCGCATATTATTAAAAGTATTTTTCTGCGATTCATGTATTTCTAATAGATATTTTTAACTCATTAGCATTTTGGTAATATTCCTTGCATGCCCTGATAAATTACTGCGTAGTGTGTTAGTTCATCAGTGTTGTCATGGGTTTGATTCCCAACAGTACGACTGATGAAGGTATTGTGCTCGCAAAAAATTAAGTTTTAATTGCTTTAATAACATTCAGGCACAAACTTTTTCATAACATAGTGTCCACACCTGATGAATTTATATCATGATGAATGTCAAATTGATATAATGATGAAAATTCATCACGTATTGACTCAATTTATTAATATTATGGCAGCGTTATGATATAATCATCAGAGCTCACGGCCTGATAAGTTCATCTTGATATCAAATGTCATTTTGCATGTTACTGTGCACATAACGTTTATTTATTAAACAATTTTCGTTTCAAAAGACGGCACAACAATTATTTGTGACCAAAAAATTAAACAACACACAAATTATATATTTTTAGCAAGTATTTTTTAAATATTTGTTTGATTCATTATGATATAAAAATCATCATCGTCTGCCCTTTTGTGTTGATATTAAAAAACAAAAATACAGTTGCTTTGCCGGCGTTATATTACGAATTATGATATAAAATCGTCAGGCGTGGACACTTTGTAAGAGATTAATGCTAATTTTATTCTATTGGACTCAAAACTGCTTCTTACAGTTTTGAGTCCGATATTAAAGTTTATTTCTTATCCTCTGATTAGCTAATCCAAAAATGTATTTAATTTAACTTTAATTGAGTTCGATGGCATGTCACAAAGTACACAGAGATGTCACAAGGCGGAACATACTTGTGTTTTCGGACTGTCCCGCTCACTCACTACCTGTGTCCTCTTTAATGATTCTTTCTTCTTTCTTTTAGTGACATTGATTTAAAGTATTTTCATTTTATACTTCGTTAAAGGTTAAGATTAATACTTATGAATGAAAATGCTTAAAGATAAATCCAGAATCATTTGAAAACAAATCCTAATCACTTTTTTAATACTTATAATCTTTTACACACAATAATTCAACACAACAAATTCTTTCCTTTAATTTTGTAAAAATGTTCTCTTGATCATTTCACAAAGTACACATTTTCCCTTGTTTGTTTTGATTACTTTATTAACAACTTAATAATAAATATAGCGGGTCCGCCAGATAACTTTTTTTTCAAAAACAGGGCGCAAAACATCGAGTGTAGCTTCTGCTGTGTGGCACGTAGCGCCGTCCTGTTGAAACCAAATATTGCCAATATCCTCCTCTTAAGTTTTTGTGAACAAAAATTTGTTCAACATGGCCCGATAACGATCGCCATTGACTGTAACGGCCACTCCTTGCTCATTGGCCCAATTATGCCTCTGGACCAAAATCCGCACCAAACAGTGACTCGTTTTGGGTGCGTCGGCTTTTCAATGTATGCGTGCGGGTTTTCTGTGCCCCAAATGCGACAATTTTGCTTGTTTACTTACATACCCGCCAAGATCAAAATGAGCTTCATCTGTAAAGATGATTTTTTTGGTAAAATCGGCATCTTCTGTAAGTCGATCGCAGGCAATATTTCCCAGCGTTTTTCAAGCATATACACAACCATATTCGTTCAGTGGAAGGATAAAACTAATTATCTGTCAAATCAGACATGAGCTAAGTGTTACCATTCACGAAATAAGCACTAGTTGAAAAAAAACGTTAGATGGCAGACCCTATACTACAGTTGTCTTTTTCTCGCAGAATCTGTGTCGCAGATGATTTTAGGTTTTTGCTTCTTACTAGTCTTGGAGTGGTGTGGTGGTGCTTACTTTGTAGTCTTGGAGTGGTGTTTAAACAAGTCCGTGACTTTTTCAATTTCTCACTTCTAAGTGTTGTTGTCAATAGACACTAGTCAGTTGACTCCTGTCAAAATTTGAGCATTTAGTTTTTGCTTGACAGCAATCAATATCAGACTACCGCATGATTTGAAAAGAAAATGGAAAAACGTGAATTTGGTGCGCTCATTAAGCATTCACCCCTATCGGGAATAAAAGGCAAACATTTATATAGTTCACCTGAAATATTTCCCATGAACAAAAAATGGCGAACAAAATTAGAAAATAGTACACTGACACAACAAAAACACAAAAATTGCCGATCAAAAAAAGGGAACAGATTTCACGTGAACATTTATTCCCGATAAGGGCGATTATTTTTTGCGGCAAAAATCCATCACTCAAGCAAAGCCTAAGCTTGGTAAATACTATGTGGGCTCTTCGCCGTCAATTTCAAGCACGAAAAGTTGACGAGCATTTTATACATTGCCCAGTACTTCACCTTTGCATTGTCCAGGCCGAAAAGAACCTTTTTTTTTGACAAATATAATTCGGTTAAACAACCAACCCCAAACACTCAACTGCAAAGTAGTCACACGACTGCGTTTGACTCATTTTAAATTTCATTAATATGGGAGCTAGTGTAAACGTAACATTGAGGTTCAGCTTTTTAAAATATTTTAAGAGACAACTACAATTTCTTTATTCCTTATTTTTCAATTACATATATACGAGTATGTACCACTTTTATATGTGTTACCATCAGTCCGTCCCACTGTAAGGAGTTGAAAATAATTTGGTATCAACACAAATCATACCAAGAAAATACAATAAAAGCTAAGCGCTCAAATAAAATATTTTAAGCACGTTCGTTGCTCCCTCCCTTATCGTATTCATTAGCTTTATACTCATGACTTTTGAAGAACACTGCACGCATACTTGTGGCTTATAAGCCACTATTATTGATATTACTTCACATTTAAGAGCGTAGGTAAATTGAAAAAAAAAATAGTAGTCAGTGCCAACTGTATTGAGTAATTTGTATTTTTCCAACATGTTGCCACATAAACTATTCAGTTATCAGGCAATATGCAATAATGGTGATGATGGTTGCCTACTTTTGAATAACAGCACAGTAACTTCTAGTTTACTTTTATCTTAATATATGCCCTTATTTTTTATTTAATTATTTGGTGTAAAAATTTCAACACCAGCAATATTTAACAACAGTAAAAATATATTTATGTATGTGTGTCAGATACGAGTATACTGTGTTGCAGCACAATTTGCATTCAATTTAAATGGCATTTTTAATGAAAATATAATCAATTTGTGTCGTTTTAAATGACATGTAAATTGCAAATTGCAAATTGCTTACTCATACTCATACTCATAAAAAGGAGTGCTGGCTGGTTAATCTGTCTTTCTGACATTCCGTCAGCCGGCAGCATATGCCTTTTCAAACTGTAATGTAAATCAAATGATAGCGAAAGTAGTTTCTTTTGGTTGATGAAAATAAAAACAAAACAAAAACGACAGTGATATTAAAAATTTTATCTTGTAGGCGACTATTATTTATGATTATTATGTGTAGTTGTTATATTTAATAAATACATTTTTATTGGTTGACATTTACTTCAAACTGCGAGCGTGTGTCAGTGTGCTTAATGATTGTAAAACAAAAGACTTAGGAAACATGCGCTATAATAACAGTGAGACAAAAAAAAATTAAGTAAAAATATCTGGGATGTTATATCATTTTTCCGGTAGGTATTGTCGAGTACAACAACACTCTGATCTTGGAATTTTCAAACTACCCCCAAAAATTTGAGTTACGGCTAAGCACCGGTTTTCCATACCCGTGGGCACTTATCAACCTGTAACTAAGTTGAGTATCAATCGATTTGAAATTTATAAACTTATTTAAAAAGAAGAGGCTAAGACCTTTCGAACCATATATATTTTGTTTCAGTAAGTTTCAGTTATATGTGTGTATTTCTTTACCAAACATAACTTTTTCGGTTTTTTCGTCACTGTTCTACTTTGGATTCGTTCTTAGACAGTATTTTTGTACTGGGACCATACTGTTTATGACTTTATTTATAAAACATTATTGATTAGAATTGGATTGGATTAAAAAATTCCTTAGAAGTTGACTGAGTTATTAAATATTTTATTAAATGACTTTTTGTTAAAAAAAAACTACCTGCATAATTTTTTTCGCGTTCTATTTATTTAAGCTTTCTGTGTATTTAAGCTTCCAGGATGATGAAAGTACAATTTAATAGACGTTATATCAACACAAAGCATAAAATTTGCACAACAATGGTCGCCAAACTTTTCCCCTTACTAAAACAATATATATGGTTCGAAAGGTCTTAGACTCTTTTTTCTAAATCCGTTTAAAAATTTAAAATCGGTTGATACTCAACTTAGTTAGAGATTGATAAGTGCCTGCGGGTATGAAAAGCCCGTGGTGGGTGTTTGTCATGTTTTTGTTGTTGTTTTTGCACATCAGACAAGAGGCAAAAACAAAAACCACTTTACTGCGATTGCTTAAAACTTTTAAAAGCAAGAGTTTTTGCTTCTTCGACTGTGACTGTTTGCGACTTCCAAAATCACATAGACTGCTTCTGCTTTTACTTGCGATGTCAAACAAAAGCAAAAGCAAATCAAATTCAAACTTTTTAAATCGTCGACTGCTGAAGGTACTGCGCAATTGGTCATAAGTCGTTTTGTGATTTTGCTTTGACTGTAACTGTTAATGCAGATGGGTAATGATAAGCATTTAATATTCAGCGTTATTCCAGTTGTCAACATCGACGTCACGTCAATATAATACCACAAAATTGATGCTTGTCTGTCCGTTGTCGAAAACAACTGACTGCTATTGACAGGCTCATGCTATTTTCTTGACCTTAAGGAACAGAAATAGACTATCAATAGCACAAAACTGTTCTCGAGATCGAGTAGACAAGTCCCTATTTTTGGGCATTTTATTGACGTGGCGTCGATGTTGACAACTGGAATAAGGGTGATTAAAAGCAGCTAAGCCGTATTCATTGAAAAATAATATTTGATCATTTTACTTACTTCTGATATGTACACAAGAGTGGCCGTTATTTTATATTTTTTGATTTCTTGTATTCTCTCCCCCCAAATCGGTTCAGTTTTATCTAAAAAAAATGCAAAAAAAAATTCATAGCGATAAGTTGTGTTTTAGGAGGTGCGTCCGCCTCCCAAAGTTGGCCTTCACACAATCTTGACACTATAGGTTCGATGGTACTACCAAAAACCCTATAAAAACCCTATACTCAGTTTGGCGATTTTGGGGACCAATTTTTTTGTGGGCTTCCAAAGATTTCAAAACTCTGTGCGCCCTCAAAGAATGGTGTCTTCAGTTTTTGACCACCAGCTAATTTAGACTTGGTGATAGCGCTTAACTGTATATGGCAATATTGTAGCTAGAAGTCGACTAAATAAATTTTATTAACATTTTATGCCAAAAAAAATTATTTCTTCGTGCACTTTGTTTTGCAAAAGTGTCTCCTAATTTTATTCTAACAATATTTGGCAAAGTTGTAGCTACGATAAAGCTGGACAGCTTTTGTGAACATATCAATACAATCGGAATATGTCTAGGCACCGGGTTGTTTCAACTTTGATATTAGTTGAACTTCTCATTTGTTTAAATGAAAGTTTAAAATATTGGTCCTTATTACAAGTGTCGTATTACGACTTCGACTATGACGATTTTGTACTAGACTAAAGAACATGGCAAAATTTTTTTATTGATCTACTACAAAATCGTCGTAGTCGTAGTCGAAATACGACACTCGTAATTAAGCCCAATATTTCTAGTTGTTATAAGAAATTTTTGGGTAAAGGTGAACGGTAGAGGTGAAAACTATCGATAGTGTCACTATCGAAAATGGCACTATCGAAAGTGTCACTATCGAAAGTATTTGATAGTTTACAAAACTTTATCGATATATCGATTCAAGACTATCAAAAGTTAGAAAAACTATCGATATATCGACGATACTATCGTGATAGTATCTAACTTGGATTTTACTCGTATAATTTATTTATTTACACTAACGGCCTGGCCCACGATGTCGACAAGAAAGTTTCTTTCGCTTACTTACACTGAAAACAAAAACAAATTCTCTTATTTTGTTTTTGTTTTCAATATACATAAGTAACCGAAAGAAACTTTCTTGTCGACATCGTGGGCCAGGCCGTAAAAGTTCGAAACAAAATATTTTCTAAACTAAACAATGCAAAACAGAACTTATGTTCTTATTATTTCTCAGTTCAATAAATAACAAAACTAAGCGACATGTAGTAAAAAATATACTTTTTTATTGATATTAAAATTTTATGGGGTTACCCATAGCTTATAATTTTGTGGCCACAAAGAAAAAGTGCTTAAGTCGTATTTTACTGTTTTGCAGGAGAGAACTTTTAAGCCTTCAAGTCGATTTTCAGAAATGCATTTCTTTTACAGTTAAATTGGAAAATTCTCTGTTAACCTTTATTTAAAAAAAACATCGTTCTACACACTGTAAATAATACATTCAAGTTGAAATCTACCAAAGTACAACGTAAATGAAGTTATTATTCCAAATGAGATTAGAAGTCTAAAAAAGATAAGCCGCAATTCATTTTGCTATAACTTTTTGACAACTCGCACAAATTAATTGAGATTTTGCCCAGCGGTACTTTCAAATGTGCAGATTACGGCGGTAAGATTAACTCAAAATCAGCTTAACTCGACTTAAGCACTTTTATCTTTTTGCCATAGAATTGATGGTTAGCCGGGAATAACGTTGTAAGTGACAAAATAATAATTTTTTTTCGTTCATTTTTTTTTTAGTTTATCGAAAATAATGATAATTACCATTAAGTTTTCTTTTTGTATCTCTGTTACATTTATCAATTGTTTGTGACAATTTCTTTTGCATGATTTTGTTGGTTACTTACAAAGTTCTTCCACTAACTGACTGTTTGTAATTGTATTTTGACGGTGGTAAGATGCATAATTTTGCATGGTTTGATGTTTGAACAACGCAAGAGAGTAATGTTAACGGATGTTTGTGAAAAAAAAATGGTTTTGTACAAATTGTCTTTTACAACGTTATTCACGGCTACGCTTCAATTATCAAAATATCGAAATTGTTGATAACTGATTTTTTTTAAACCTGTTTGAATATTATAAAAAAAAACCTTATCCTGAAACTTTAATTTGTATCGCTTACAATTAAATCGAAAAATTAGGCTCGATATTTACTTAATTGCTTTTAGATGTGTATCATTTACTATCGCTAGTGACTAAAAAATATCGCTTGTTTTCGAGTATTAATCGATTGCAGAATAAAACATCGATAGTCACAAAAAAAATTAACTATCGATAGTATCCATAGTGCCATCGATAGTTTTCCACCTCTAGAGAACAGTAAAATGCACATAGGATCCAGCTAAGAACCTCTCAATAATAAATTTCAATGTACATACGAGTATGTACATACATATTTTTAAATAAAAAAAATATTTTACTGAATAAGTAAAATAATAATTAGGAATTATTAATGCATTAAAAAATATTAAACTTAATTGATAAAATAAAAGACCATATCGTTGGTCCCAAGTAGAAAGGCCCTAACTCAAATAATTGTAACCTTACAGGAGAACGTAAAAACATTATCAGCCTTATTGGGAATAAAAGTTCGCATGAAATGTGTTCCCTTTCCCTAAAATTGTCATCGCCAATGCTTACGTTGTTGTTGTTGTGTCAGTATACTATTTTTAATTTTGTTCACCATTTCAAGTGAACAAAATGTTCACCTTTATACCCGATAAGGGTGAATAGAAACTATAAAAGTGTTTGTACAAATGCTTGTAAAAGCGTTATTTTTCACACTATTGCAGTAAATTTTTGTGACCAGGTGTATTTGTCTGAAATGTATTGGAACTAGAGATGGGCGCGTGTTGAATTTTTCCAACACAACACGACACGAACACGAATGCCAAGATGTCCAACACGTACGAAACACGCACGCGAAATTTTTTCAAAACACGAAACTGCACAACACGCACGAAATCAAATTGAATTTGCTATTCATGATTTTTTTTATATTCAAGTAGATACATATTTTTGTTTAATTTCAGAACTTTAAGCTTAAGAGACCCCTACATTATCAACAAATTTGATAGTTTTAGTGTTTGACGATAAAAATATAAAATGTTTTTACCGGAAATTCATGCATACATATTTTAACACCAAAAATCGATTCGTGTTTATCATGTCAACACGCACGAAATCATATTTTCTGTCACGAACACTTTGTGTTGAGTCGTGCGTGTTCGTGTCACGAAAAAAACACGACACGCGCCCATCTCCAATTGGAACCCCTGAAAAACTCAATTACGTAAAAAATAGTAGTTAGGGCCTTTCTACTTGAGACCATCGATATGTACTGTTTCATATTTTTTGACATTAAACAAGCCTCCCCCAAGATATAATCTAAGAAAAAAATAAATTAGTTCTTTATTTATGGTAATATACAATTTTATTTCGTTTGCAATCATATTAAAAATACAATAAAAAATAGTAATTTGATCAATATCAAATCAACAACACAACTTTTTAGGCTAATCATAATAAAATGGAATGTTATTCTATAAAAAATAGAATTTAATTTTATTAGATTCATTTGTTCCTCATTGATTTTTAATTATATTTAATTTTGATAAACATATCACATAAATAGCTGATACACATACATACCATACATACATATGTATGTATGTATATATAATAATATTATATATGAAATTATGTATTTATATTAAAAACAATTGAACATTATTTTCGAATGTCGTTTGGTAGCTTTATATACATATAAAATTATGCGAATACTTAATTCTAGTTTAATTCAAATTAAATTGTGGGTAAAAATTGCTAGTACATAACTTCCAATTAATAGAACTTGAAAAAATTAACATGATTTTCTTATAGTGTAAAACAAAACATATGTTTGTATGTATATATGCATGTGTTAGTAAAATAATAGCAAAATATTGAAATTAGTCTAAAATACAACTCAATATTTCATATTAAATTCATAGTAAATGAAGCATTCAATACATATATGTATATACTCGTATGTATAATGTAAAACAAATTTTGAAAAACAAAAATTGTGTTAAACTCATATTAGGAACTAATGGGATGTTGAACATTTTAATCGGTTTCTTCATCAGATTTACTAAATAACTTTTTTCCTCTTAAAGAAGATATATCCAATGATTTACGCAGACTTAATTGAGAATCGGAATCCCAGTCATCAATATAACCTAATGTGGATTTATCCATAATGAAATCATCACTGCTATCACTATAAAAATAATTCATTAGATTTACACATATTAATAATAATTTTTCTTTTTAAATTGATTTTTTAAGCACTTACATAAAACTTGTTTTTGTTAAATCTTTTCTTGAGCGAAAACTATTGCCCTGATTGTGATTGACCGGTGTAGAATTAACAATTTTACTGTTTTTCGTTTGATATGGAGTGAAATGTTGTTGGGACAACTCCAAAAAATCGGTATCAAACTGAAAATCTATACGGCCTTTGGCTTTTGACGTAGCAGCCGTTGGTGTTGAGGATACTAAATGGGTACGAAAATATATGGGTCTTTTCGTTTCTGCAGTCTTCAAAAGCTTCGTCTCTAATTCAGGATATTTTTGAGATTCTTTTATAGCGAAAACTGTGAATAAAGATGTGATAAATGTAAAAACTATGTTCTTCAAATTGCACAATTTTGACCAGGCCAAGCGACGGGAATTGCGTATTGTTTGTTTCTGTAAATGTATGGAAGAGAACATTCAATATTTGCTTTTCATTAATAATTTTTGTTTTGTGACATGCTTATATATACATATGTATGTACATACATACATTCATACCTACATATGTATATACAGTTACTCAGAGAAATATTTTATATACATATGTAAAACTCAACAAATTTACAAAAATAAATGTTACATAAAAATATCTTCTTCGAAAATTTCAAGTTTATTTTTTTACATATCAAATAAGAGAAGCCTTAACTGCAATTATTTTAATAAAAATTAAAACAAAAACATTTTTAATTTATGAAATTTTTAAAAACTTATGAAAAAATCGCTTATTTATCAGGTCACAAAAGTACTTTGCTTTTTGAATTTTTTATACAGATTATTCATTACTAAAGCAGCAAACTACGTTTTAAAATTTTGTATGATATCCATTATCAGAAATGACCACTTGCAGTTGCCTTGGCATAGATTCCACAAATATTTAGAAAATTTCAAGGTATTTTTTATACTTTTCTTCTTCCAATACTCGTCCCAAGTACACTTTTGATAAAATGTTATTTTCTCAGATTTTTTCCTCCAAATAAGCCCAAAGATTTTCAATAGGACTTTGACTTTGTGATGGTATTGGCAGATATTTGGTTTTATATAATTTAATGTCCAAGGCTATATGTTTTGGGTCGTTGGGTATTAACACATTGATATACAGACCAGTGAGCTGCAATTTTCATGGTGTTTGATGATTTACTCATACAATAAAATTTTTACTCACATTTAATCACGTACAAAACATTCAACGTACAATAAAATCAGCATCGTTCTAATATCTGTTCATTGGAATGATTGTGAGTGGAGGGATCGAACATGTTTTACTCAATTCATTCACATACATTAAATGTTTTATTCAGTTTTAATCATGCAACAAAACTCAATGTTGAATATAATCAGCATCATAGAAACGAACGCATCGTTGGAATAATTGTGAGTGGAGAGATCGAACTTGTTTTATTCAAGCTTCTATGTGAACAATCGCTGACGTTGAATAAAATCAAAGTAGTCAAGTTCGTTCAAGTTATTTTAAAACACACACACACACAAACATGTCAAACAGGGGTGGAAAATTGGAGGTTTCTTTTTGTTCCAATTATAAAAAAGGTGCAACATTTCGTCGGCTTGTTTCTGGTTTGCGGCACAGTAAATTGAAAATACATTATGTCTGCAGCAAACCAGAAACAAGCCGACGATTTGTTTAACTACGAGTTTGAAAATTAACATAATAAGTTTGAAAGCCTGCCTCAAACAAAAATCTTTACAAAACAAACATCTTTATTCGATTGTGCATTAAGAGTCTTACTATACGAAGTTTGTTAGCTAAATCCAAAAATGTTTTGGGTTGAAGTCTACTGATGAGTAACAAAAAGCGGGAACGAAATGCATATAGACAATCGCTTAACCATAAAAACAAGCAAATTTTCAAATTAAATAAATAAAGACTTTATGTCAAATAAATATACTTCGGTATTTCATTTAACTACGAGTATTAATAACAAAATCTTCAAAAGAACTTACATAAGGGGAACTCGTTTAACCTGTTTTATATCTCTTAAAGTTTAACCTTCTTATTTACAAATATGTTTGATGCTTATTAAGAGCTTTGAAAATGTGCCCTATTTTCATCGATATATTTTGAACCGCTTTACCACTCGAAGATCCGATTATACATATTTATTTGTCATCTCAATACCTTGCATTTGAGTACGAAGAACGACCCAATCGGACATTTCTAGCTCGAGATATGCTTGGTCAAGTGAAAAAAGGTCGAAAAAATGAAAAAATTACAATATCTCAAAAACTGTTCCATAAAAATAATTTAACCTTGATTTTCGAATTCAGCGGAAGAAAATACATAAGGAAAATCACCTCTCATCAAATGTACATGAAAAAAATTTAAGCTTATTAAAAAAATTAAACTGAATCTTAGAAATTTATATAAAATTTTTGTCTCTAATATTTTTCAAAAAGTTGGTAGCGACTAGCTCTATTACACAGTTTCTTTACTTTTACCATCCCTGATATGAAACTCCTAAATTAAGTACACATACCCATACATACTTAAACATTGATTTGTTGGCTCTTTATAAATACAACATTCATACACAATGATTTTTTTTCATTTTCACTTTTACTCTGCATCAACTACTTGATGCTGATTAGAATGAACATTTTTTCCTTTCGCATTATGTTCTTGTTCAAAACACTCATTGTCGAGCCAAAAAACCAATCATTCGAACTGATTGGTTTGATGCTACGCATGATTATAAATCATATCCAACAACATTCCACTCACTTGAGCGATTAAAACTTAGCAACGAATATGTGTGTTTTGAACAAGTTTGATTTTTTCAACAAAAAGACATGTTTTTAGGATATTGATTACGTATGATTATTTTTCCGATCACTCGTTGCAGTTCCCTGATACAGACCCATTTGTTCAGCACTTGCTTGTAGAGTTTCTCTAGAAATAGACAAGTATAGATGTTTATCCACTGTGCTTTATATAAACATCAACTTTCCCACTCCTAGTGCCGACGTACAGCCCCAAACCATGAGAGAATCACCACGATTTTTTACTCTTACTGTCTTATTCATAAAAAATATTTCAGGTTTATTAAGCGCTTAGTTGACATATTTCTATGGGAAAATAAACCTAAAATATTTTTTATGAATTAGATCGTTAAGATTTAGTGGTTTATTTGGCTATCGCCACACCATACGCCGTCCATCTGACACAAAAATTATGAATCGAATTTCGTCGCTAAATATTATCGTGTTCCCGAAATCAAAAGTCTGAAATTTATGTAGTTCAGCAAATAGCTAACGCTTCTGTCTATTATTTTCCAAAATCAAAGATTTTTTCTAGCTACGCTGCCGTTAGTATTGTATTTTTGGCTTTTAGAACCCTACGGATGGGCTTGCCACTTACGTGTGTCCATAGTGCCCCCTTTAGCATTTCTTTAAGACTTGGCACATATAAATAGTGGTTTTCCCTATTTTCTTTAAGTTTGTCTTGCATTTCTCACCGTTAAAAACTTTTCTCGGCTTTTTCGTGGAATATTTTCAATATAACTGCGCTCTTTTACACGTTTAATAGTAGGTGTGTTTCTTTACTCTACATTGGGATCCCGCGGGATCCCAATTTGCACGAAAAGCGTTCCCGTACTCGAATCTTGGGTAAATGAGAGAGGTTTTGTGAGAGTAATGTTCTTCTTGCATGAAACAGCCTGTACTTTTTCTTCGTACAGAAACAATCAGCTGTTTGAAAAATAAACAACAACAAAGAAAAATTACATTTTCCCAAAAAACTAAAAAAAATGGTAAAATGTATGAAAAAAAAAACTCTTGGTGAACAAAGTTTTATAAGTTTCTTTTTGTGTACTGAAAACGTATGTAAGTCCTCGACTAGACTTGCAATTTTTTTTCCTGCAATTTTTTATAATTCTGCTTTGGAATTGCATAAGTGTGTCCACATTATGAAATTCTAGTTTTGCAATCATTTTTTAAAAAATTTTATTACACTACAAATTTCCCTGAAAAATTAAAAAGCTATTTGCTTTTTAATATATTTTGTGTTTTTCATACAACTCAAGACAGAAAATAAAATAAAAAATCAAATACATTTAAATTAATAAATGCGAATTTCAAAACAAAAGAGAATTGCAGAGCACATGAAACTGTGTACCCCTCCTCAATCTTCTCACCGCCCTCACCAATAAACTCAAGAACAGGGACTAAGTGAAAAAGTTTAAATAAATTTTTACTTAAAAACGGTGTTACAAAACATTTTAAAATAATTATATTTAATTATTAAAATACATACATATGTATCTTTTATTATACTTATTTCACGTATTAAAGGTTTATCAATTAACAAATTTAAATTCTTTTATCAAATTTTTCGACCTTTTTTAATATATTCAATTAAACTATTTTTTGAGAAAAAAGAAAATTTAAATATCAAAAAACAAAAACAAGAAATATCCTGAAGAAGTTAACCGAATGTTAACGCAATATCGAACTAATAAATTAAAATATAAGCAGACCTACAGCTTAAAAAAATAGTTTAATTGAATTAAATTATTTACTTTGGTTTTGTCTACCCATACATTTCCTTTTTGTTGTATGCAGATCTGGGACTATTGCATTAAATAAGCAAATGCATTAACCATTTTCCCACACTAAACTAAACCAAAGCAATGCGAATGCAAATTTATTACATAAGCTCTAACTTTAATAATTATAGTGCAATTTTGTTTTGCACTAAAATAAAATTTTCGGAAAGTAATGCATTAATACTGCACTAGAACCAAATCACATGGCCAAAAATACATTAATTTTGCATTCCACTAAACACATTATGAAGAGTATTATTGCATTATCACTGAAACATATAGTGCGAATTAGAACATAAATGTGTACATACATACATAAAAACATACGTACATACATAAATATGTACATTTTTTTTCTATGTACTTACATATACATATGTACATACGTGTGTACATACACCTAAGACGAGAAATCATATCAGTACGACTTTTTTTATAACTTTTCAAGAGAAAGACAAAACTTGATTATCAAATTCTTTTATCTAATTTTTCAACCTTTTTCAATATATTCAATTTGAGCTTTAGGTCAATGTTTATTATTATTTTATTACTTCATATAAGCCCGAGATGCAACTTACTTGAAGTATGAAACTTATTAATTTTTTTAAATTTGTTCTGAAATTTAGTTTGTATTTACATTGACAATTTTTCTTTTCTTTAATTTGTATGTACGTACTTATATACTGTGAGAGTCAAAACAAACTGTACACCTGCTTCTCTTGTACAAAAAGTTTTATTTCGGTATTAAAAAATTAAAGTTTTCGTAACTTTATTGTCATTTACAAAACACTATACAATGTGCTTAAAATAAATGAATAAAAATTTAAAATAACAGTTGAAACAAAACCAAAAACCCTGCAATTTTAATGCGTCAAAAGTAATTGTACAGTTTTACAATATTCAAAAACAAATAATGGCTACTACTTTCTTTGATTTCCATCAATTTATTTATTACTTCTATTGACATTTTTGACCAATCCCCCTAAAAATTTCTTTCGGAAGGTTTTTGCTGGTTATGTTTCTTTTGCTGGAGTGTCTGTCCAAATTCTTCCAGAAAAAAACAATTATGTTGAGGTCCGGCGACTGTGGAAGATATTCCAGTTATTTTGGTGTATGATACAACAACCACTCTTTAACTGTTTTGGCTGTGTGAAGAGGATTTTTGTCCTGTTGGAAGATTCATACTCGATCTAACCTTAAATTATCTAATCAAGGCGCCGAATTTTCTTTTAAAATATTTGAGTAGTCGGTTTCGTTCATTAAACTGTCAATAAATACTAGGCTTCTCAACCCGTTTCCCGCTTTTCAACCCCACACCATCACCGAAATCCCGCCATACTTCGTGGCAGATATAATAGTTTTCTTCTTAGAACTTGTGTATATAAACTATTTGAATGTAGCGCTCGGTGGATTGTTTTGACATTAACTTTCAATCCAGATGATTCTCTACACTTCTGCTGGTATTTGCGCTGCACTTCCAGCTGAAATTTATCTTAAATCGAGCATGAATCTTCCAACAGGACAAAAATCCTCTTCACATTCAAGCAAAACTTCGCATTTCGTTCCAAAGAATTTGAATGTTAGCGTTCCGTACAAAATAGTAATAAAATATCATCAGAAAAAGAAAAATACGTCACATATTATCATCGACAATATGAATAAAATCATTAACACATAGAATGAAAAATAAAGTCCCTAAAACAGACACCTGAGAAACATTAAAATAAGGGACGAGTCAGCTAAATAACGTATGAAACAGGAATATTATGAAGTTTATGACGATTAAATTGTAAATAGAAAATTTTTAAGATCCATACAGTGTCACAGCACACATACGAGGTTTTTTCAAAACATATCGCGAATTTTTAATTTTCGCGGGTTACGTATATTCGAATTTTGATGTTTTGTGTCGTTATGTTGGTACTCATGTCTCTCATTTATGCCGACAATTTCGGCCATTTTGAATGTTCAGTTAATTGTTGACAGCTGCCTTGCTTGCACGGGTTTTGGGTCGTCTTCGATTTTTACCTATTACAAAAAAATGGAACAAAGAACCTGTATCAAATTTTGTGTGAAGAACGAAATTAAGTGCGCGGATGCATTCCGAATGTTGACTGTGGCAAAAGGAGAAGCTACCTTGGACCGAAGCAACGTTTATCGGTGGTACAAAATGTTCTCAGAAGGCCGAGATGATGTGAACGACGAAGAGCGTGCCGGACGCCCGAGCACTTCAACAACAGACGAAAAAATTGATGAAGTGAAGAAAATGGTAATGGCCAATCGTCGAATCACCATTAGAGAAGTTGCTGAGGACTTAGATATGCCATTAGATTTTTATCAATGATTTGGGCATGAGACGGGTCGCCGCGAAATTCGTACCAAAATTGCTCAATTTCGACCAAAAAGCATCGCATGAACATTGCTAATGAGCTGTTGGACTCTGTCCACGACGACCCAAATTTGCTTCAGAGGGTCATAACTGGTGACGAATCGTGGGTTTATGGTTATGACGTGGAAACCAAAGCTCAATCATGTCAATGGAAGCTGCCGCACGAACCAAGGTAAAAATCGAAGACGAGCCAAAACACGTGCAAGCAAAGCAGCTGCCAACAATTAACTGAACATTCAAAATGGCCGAAATTGTCGGCATAAGTGAGAGACATGAGTACCAACATAACTAAAATTCAAAATTCGCGATACGTTTTGAGCACATCTCGTATGCACATATCGAACCATAACCGCCACAAAAAGCTTAACCGACACATTTTTTAGACATAGTTTTTTTTACGAAAATAATCGCTTTTGGTCAAATAGTTAAGTTCGAAAATTATGTCGCTTAAGCTTTTTTGGCGGTTATAGCACGATATTCGGCAATGTCACAGAGTTAAATTCCGTTCGGAAACGGAATTGAATCCACAGAGCATATCCCAGCTTACCAGTCTCCAACAGCCTGGACACACCTGACAAATTTCTGTATTTAAGTTTTCTTTTTCAAACACCATCTCCTACAAAAATGGGGTGGATTGAATTCCGTTTCCGAATGGAATATTACGTAAACTTCATCATAAGTATGTACAAAATAAAGATAGAGCTTAGCCTTATCGTTACAAAAACATTCAATCAAATGACGAAATACAATTTTGCTTTATCCAAATTTCTCTTTTAAACGATAATTTTAAAACTGGTGTGGAAAATATGAAGCCTTCGAATGTGGGATAAATATGAAACAAAATGATTTTTTTTTTTCTATAAAAAAAGTAGAGTAAAATATATCAACATATTTTATCTGAATCACTTGAGAGAAGTGGATAAATTACCCAACCACAATCAGAAAATTTTTATAGATGCATAACAGCCACAACGGTAAAATGTAATCGAAAATTTCATTGCACATTTGCAAAATGTAAAATTTGCTCTCAGCTTATAGAAAATTAAGTTAGAAAACTCATATAACATAAAGCTCTAAAATACATAAGTACATAATATGCATGTTCGTAAATAAAACTTACTATTTTGTGCACTAACTCCCAATGTCTTCTGTGCTGTAACATTGCACTCAATTTCTTGTGGCTCAACAACTGATCGACGGTTGGTCTTTTTATGGGATCTGGTGTCATCATATCCTTTATAATATTTTGCAAGTCAATTGAAATTGTTTTAATGAAATCTTGGGGTAGTACTGCATTTCTCAATTCTTGCCATAAAGGACCGTTCGATGGTAATTCTAGATAACAAGATAGTTCCAGCATTGCAATGCCTAAACTGAATATATCGGCAGCCTTTGAAAAATTGCCCTGCATTATTTCTGGCGCAACATAACGCGAATCTCCTTCGGTTGCCTGATGGCGATTAGCACGATCAACATCAATAACCAGACCAAAATCAGCTAATTTGCAACTGTCGTCGTCCCCAATTAAAACATTATCTAGTTTGATGTCCAAATGGATTAGATTGCGATCATGAAGACTTTTCAAAGCCAATAATAAATCCAGTAGAATTGACCAGATCTTTTCTTCAGGTATGGTACGTTTACGTTCTAAGTAGCAGTCCAAACTCTCACGACACAACTCCATTTGCATATACAAGCGATCATCTTGTTCCCAAGCACGATAAAATCTCAGGCAGTTAGCATGTCCAGAGAACTGTTCATATCGGCGTACTTCCTCCAAACGTTCTTGCCTATAACATCCACTACGAAATAGTTGTTTAGACATTTTAATTGCATACAGCAGACCATCCTCTTTGGAGCGTACTTTAAATACTTCGCCGAAGGAACCTTCTCCGATTTTTGCCAAACGAATGAAACACTGTTCAAAATATGTGACATTTGAAGAACAATCATAACTAGAACTTAACAAATTATCGGCCCCGCATTCATCATCTGAACGGAATGAAATAGCATGTGCAGTGCGGTCACGATTAAAATTTGAATCAAAACGAGGTTTCAATTTTGGTGGCTTTAAGCAGTTTGTATCTTCGCGCCGATGAGACTTTGTGAATTAAAATTAAGTTATTTTCAAAACAATTTCATTATATTTAAAAAGCATGTCTAACCTGCTTATATGAATGCCGAAAAACATCTTCCCGTATTTCTGGTACTGGTAGGCGGGTCAATATTTCAGTCTCCATGCTAGTTAAAGTTGAACTTGTTATATGTTAACTAACAAATATTCAACCATACAAATTAAATTGTAGTGTTTGTCACAGGACAATATATACCATCAATAAAAACAAAGAATATGTCAATAACACAAAAAGGATCCAAACGGAATGAAATTGTACCAGGTGGTACCAGTTTAAGTACAGCACTGCATTTAAATGGCAGTAACAGTGTTGCATATTCATAAGTAACACGACTGACAACTTAAGTAGTCTGGTAGCACTTTAGCTGTATCCACACGTTCAATACAACATTTCATTTTCATCATTTCATAACGTAGTGTACACAACTGATGATTTTATATCATAACTCGTAATATTGGTTATTACAAGGCATATCAAACAGGTACATGCATCAGGCAAATTGCTCATCCGCTGATTTTTTGTTTACACGTTTATAACGAAGAATTCATTTGACAATTACTTTTATGCCTTGTTTGATGCATACAATTTTTTGACAATTACTTTGTAAAACTATGTAAGAAGCACAGAGTTGCCACAGTGTTTTCTCTAATGCGTGTACCTGTAGTAAATGTGCCTTGGGTTATTATTATTACTGTAACCTTTTTCTTTTTCTAATTTTTAATTATTAATGTACATAGTATATATATTTTTATTTAAGTATTTTTGAAACAAATGAGATTGAAGTTCTATTTTTTATTTATTTTTTTATTTTTCTCTATTATTAGTACTAAATTTTCTGTCATTCCTATTAATATTAATATCATGTAGATTTTTATTGTAACCCGTATGTAATAAATTTTTCGGCCTTATAGCCTTATAACTACTGAATTGAAAATAAATACAAATATAAATATAACGCGGCAGAGCAACTGGCATTTTTTCATTAATATCAACACAAAGGGGTAGACGTTGATGATTTTATATGATGATGAATCAAACAAATAATTTTAAAATACTTGCCAAAAATATATAATTTGCGTGTTGTTTAATTTTTTTTTGGTCACAAATAATTGTTATGCCGCATTTCTTAAAAGCAAATTGTGTAATAAATAAACCAAGGCACATTTACTACAGGTACACGCATTAGAGAAAACACTGTGGCAACTCTGTGCTTCTCACATAGTTTTACAAAGTAATTGTCAAATACTTGTATGCATCAAACAAGATACAAAAGTAATTGTCAAATAAATTCTTCGATATAAACGTGTAAACAAAAAATCAGCGGATGAGCAATTTGCCTGATGCATGTACCTGTTTGATATGCCTTGAAATAAACATTAAATGCACAGTGACACATAATATGACATTTGATATCAAGAAGAATATAAAATCAGGCCGTGAGCTCTGATGATTATATCATAACGCTGCCATAATATTAATAAATTGAGTCTATAAATAAAATAAAATAAATGAAATAAATAAAAAAGTTGAGTTTAATAAATAAAGTGGAGAACCAACCTCTTCAAGTTGTTCAAATGCTTCCGTCAATAAAGTATAATGCCAACGTTCTAATTTGGTGCGTCAATGTCCGTTGAAAAAGGCAAAGTTTAAAGTATGTAGTATTTCGGATTCTATGTGCCTGAGTCTTGAGTGTATTGTAAATTGAAAGGCAAAAATTGCAAGCCTGGCCCGATGTTACAGTATATATTTCTATTCATCGGATATCACACGAATTTTTTGTGCCAATTAGGAGATAAAAAAGTATTATTTTCAATCACATACATATGAAAATTATTAATTTTTAACATATCTTTTGATATTATGGTTCTAGTAAAATTAAAAAATATCGCTAAATAAAACGCTAGGTTAACACCTCAATATTTCATTGATAATTTTAATGGGCCTTTCACACACGAGACTAATTTTTATGCCGAACAATTTTTGTTCTTTTTAGAACACACGAGACTAATTCATCCTTCATAAAAATGTATACTTGCACACAGCTTTGTGTGCATTAGTGTTTGGTTTTTGGTGCTGATGCGGGGTTGTAGCTGGTTGAAAAATTATGCCAAACACAAAACCACTCTCTTTGCCCCTCTCACAAGCAAACTAGCATTTCAAGCCAGCGCAATTGTTGTCGTGTGTGACTGGCCCATGTACAAGGTACTTGCACAAGCCCAGCCTGTTTATGTATACAGAACATGCAGAAAGTTGTCAAACTTTGTTTACAAGCTGAAAAAATGTTAGTGTATGTGTGTGAATAAAATGATTATAGTGTTGCCAATGAATTTGCATATGGCTGTGTCTCCAAGTACACATTGAAGAAAATTACACTACACATCTTTTGTGTAGGTTAAAATTAAAACAAAAATAAATAAAAATAGAACCCAAGGTATAATTACACACAGGTTATACATGAATCTCATTACATGGCCCACACATGAGAGTAGAAATTACACACTGTGTATTACACACATATTATCAACACTGAATAACAATAATCATGCATGAATGCCGCGTCTGCAATTGTACTTTAGTTACCCTGTGATTTCTGCTTTTAAAAACAAAAGACCTGTTTCTGACAATTATCCGTTTGTTTCTACCAACAAAATGCGTGTGTTTTTTGGTGCTGTAATTTTGTTGTAGTCGTGCAAGTACCTTGTATAATTTTATCATGGACTGGCCATTGAAAATGTGAGGCAGGGATGGCAAAGTTGGTACAATTGTACTTTTATTTGGTAATATTCAACCTCGAAAAGTGCAATAGTACATTTAAGGAATCTCTCCAGTTTAACTCCGCATTTCTTTTCAAACGATATTGTTCTCACTTGAAAACAGTGAGCTTTCACAAGCAAATCGCAGTGAAAAAATGAAAAATGTAAGCTCGTCCATTTCCAAATCAATTTTCTTCTAAATTCGGATGATAGAGCACAACTTAAACAGGTGTAACCATATGCTTTAACATCCCAACTCACAAGCAAATTTGTGAAAACGATTCGGTAGCCAGGACAAAGTTGATTTTTTTAATATAAACAAAAAATATATGTAATTTGAATTAAAAAAAATCTTGTAGTACAATTAAGGTCTAAAGGTAGAGGTCCATAGCTCGCTTTTTGCGCGTTACGCTTTCTATGCATCTGTCAAAAAAGTAGAATCAATGTAATAGTATGTGACAAGTTACATTGCAAAAAGCGCAGAACGTGTAGGCGCGTTCAAAGCAAAAAGTAGGTCTACTTTCTACTTTTGTACGCGTTACAAGCACCATGAAAGAAAGTCAGCTGTTTTTGAATGCTAAAGATGTTAAATAATACTTTATTTCTTACGTTATCGATAAATATTATTTTGTCGTGGATAATTTTTTTCTTTTTTTTTCAATAAAAAAAATTTCTTAGTAAAAAAAAACTTGTTTAATAAAATATGTGAATATTTTCATTAATGCGATGTATTTTAATTAACTTTTCACCACACTTTTCTCAGTAACAAATTTTGCATATTAGTTATCGATTACTTTTACGTACTGAGTGTCATCTCCGCTAAATCTGTATTAAATAGCTGCTTAGAAAAGTTATTGCTTAAGCCAATAATGTGCATACATTTATATGTAATTTTCAATTTACTTACATTAAAGTCAACAACAGCCGACAATCTGCTGGAATAGCCCTGGCCGAGTTCTTCTCAAGACTATCTTTTAAAATGCGAATAAATAGTCAAAGACATCTGCAGACATTCTTGTCGCGGTTCGAAATTGCTGAGGGTCAGAAGTTTTAATTTTTTAAATGTGGTTTCAAAAAACCCACTTAAATTCCGTTCTAAATACAACGGCCGTACCCAAAACCTTTTCTTTTTTGAAGTTGTTCATAGGCATTTTTTGCACATAAAATTAAATATACAAACTCGACTAACTCCACAAATTCTTTTAAAAACTCGATTTCACTCTCCAGTTTTTCTTTATAAGTATTTATAAGCAAACGCACACAGCTGATCAAAACAAAAATAAAATGGCGCATGAAAAGCAGTGCATGTAACTCAACGCGAACAAAGTATAGAACGAAACAAGAGGATGAAACGCGTTTAAAGCATAACGCGCAAAAAGCGAGCTATGGACCTCTACCTTAAAAGTTAAATTTTTGAATTTGGTACAATGCTAAAATTCCCAATGCCGTCCCTGATGTGGGTAACAAAAAAAAAACATATCAGTGGAGCATCCTCATCGAGCTCAATTAAGTGAGAACATTCTAAGAGTAAAGTACACGTACACCATCTTTATTGTTGGCAAAAGTTTAAATAAACAGGAAGTGAAGAAAATATATATGTACATATTTTCATTCAAGACAATATGTTGAAAATAGTAGTCTTGTGTTTTATGCTTTCTGCAATTGTAACGGCTGTACCCAAACCTGAGGATGTACCTGCTCACAATCCATTGGAACATGATTCCTTGCATGCTGCACATATTGCTCATGGACAACATAATGCACAGTATGACCATGAGCAATTCTTAGGAGAGGACGAAGCCAAGACATTTGATCAACTACCACCTGAGGAGAGTAAAAGGCGTTTAGGATTAATTGCAGACAAAATTGATGAGGACAAGGATGGATTAATTACTATATCGGAATTGAAAAAATGGATAGAATATACGCAAAGACGTTACATTGATGAAGACGTCGACCGTCAATGGAGACAACACAATCCAAATGGTAACGCTACTATCTCGTGGGATTCGTACAGACATGATGTGTATGGCTTCATGGATGGATTAAGCAAGGACGAGAAGGAGCACGAAGAAAACGGTATTTCATACCAAAATATGTTGAATCGCGACCGACGCCGTTGGGGTGTAGCAGATCAAGATTTAGATGATGCTTTAACGAAAGAGGAGTTTACCGCCTTCTTACATCCCGTCGACCATCCCAGTATGCGTGATGTTGTACTCACAGAAACCATTGAAGATATCGACAAGAATAAGGATGGCAAAATTTCCATTGAAGAATATATCGGCGATATGTACACTGCTCCTGAAGAAGGTAGCGAAGAACCTGAGTGGATAATCAGTGAGCGAGAAACGTTTGCAAAATTCCGTGATGTTGATGGTGACGGTTTTTTGAATCGTGAAGAAGTAAGGGCTTGGATTGTCCCTAACGACTTTGATCATGCTGAAAGTGAAGCCAAACATTTGGTCTATGAAGCTGACAACGACGGCGACGAACAATTAACTAAAGCTGAAATACTTGAAAAGTATGATGTTTTTATTGGTTCTAAAGCTACTGATTTTGGTGAAGCTCTTGGTCGTCATGATGAATTCTAACTTTATAAAACGTTGAGCTCAAACAGCTAGGAGTTTGTTGCAATTGTAAATTTCAAACTCCTTACCTGATAGATTAATATAAATTTTTTAATACTCTGCTCCACTTTGTGCATTACTTAAATTTTATTTATAATTTTGTAAAACTAAAACTAATATTTGTTTGTGAAAAGCAAAGCAAGAAACATGTATCATGTAGTTAGTATATACATATTTAAAATTAAATTCATTATGTCATTCGCAATGATTCTATGCCATGTGCATAGTTCCAATAATCTCGTATTCTATGCCAAATACCTAGTAAATACATAATTTCTTCTCTTGTTCTAATTGTAATATACATACAATTATTAAATATTGTAACATTGCATTTAATTAAAACTAAGAAAAACCTCGAAATACATTCTATTTTTAAATGAAACCGTCATGATTTATGCATGTATGTACGCATATCTTTTTTATGGACAATTATATTTGTTTGTGTGTATATACATATGAATCTAATTGTTTTGATACATATTATTAAAGAAACATGTGTGAGATTTAATAGCTTTTCATTTTCTTTATTTCAATAGCCAAGGGGTTATTTACTACATTTTTCTTATCATAAAGACTGCACTAGAACACATCATCAGTTGGCTTTATATTTTTTAGTTCTTGTGATAAGCCGTTAAGAATTTTTACCGAAAAAAAATTATGAAGTAGTCATATATATATATTTCAATATTTTTGCTGAGATAAGCTTTAAATTTAGACTAAAGCAAATACATACAATGAATGTACATAAGTATGTACATATGTATCATGTAATTTTAAACCGGCTAATTTAAATAACTATGAACACTGGGTATGAGTAGACCAAAAATAAAATTGCAAAATGTATAAAAAAATACAGCACATACACATCGCTCATTTACTCGAACAACGTCATAACTCAAAAAAAACCTAGTCTGCCAGAAAACAAGTTTAAAGTTTTCAATTTATTATTACATGCAACATAATAAAAAAATTAAATTTATCAGTTAAGAGTTGAGTAAAAGAGATATTTGTATGAAATTTTTGCATCATTAACTCAAAAATGCCATTTTTTGAGTTATCACGTTGTTTTATTATATATTGAGAAATAACCGCCAAAAAAAGCTTAACAAACACATTTTTTGGACATCGTTTTTGTTACGAAATCAATTATTTACGATCGCAAATAACCGTTTTGGTCAAAAAATTAAGTTGGAAAATTATGCGGCTATAGTTTTTTGGCGGCTATGGTACGTTAGATATGTGTACATATGTATGTATATATGCATGTTGATGTTTACACAAATTTATTGAGTTTATATATACATAAATTGAAATAAGAATCAAAATCCTTACTTGCTGGTAATATGCTGATCAAATGCATGAACTAGTTCCTGTTATTGTATGTTTTTCATGCACAAGTTCCATTTTTTATATACGTACATTAAGGCTTTCACGACATAGTGGGAAAAATTTTTTTTATCGGATCTAAACGCATAGTAGCTTATTTTGTGCCACTTGGAGTGCAAATAAGACCTGCAAAAAATATATTCAATCGAACAACGTTTAGAGGTTGCTCAACGCTCCCAAAGATTTGCTATAGAATAGCTTTTGTATACCTATTTCTTTAGAAAATTTACTATTTTGTACCGGTGTCGATTTGTGAATTGGAAATTGATCATGATTGTAATATTTGCTTAATACCCACTGTAAACAAGTTCTCAACACACTTACATACTTGTTGTTTTTTCCTACGTATTTTTTTAATCAATGTCTTCAAACAATAACAATTCGTTTTAAAACCGTTACTTTGCTTCGCTGCATAAGCAAACGTCGCCTCGGCAGTTCGCTGCTTGGTAACAGCAAGTAAAGTGCGTAACTATTACTCAGTTTCTTTCCTTTACACAAAAAAAAGTCAACAAAGCAGCAAGTGTTTCTCCTTCTCATTTGCCCAGTAGTCAGTTTGAAGTTGACGCTTGAGAAACAAGCATACTAGACTATTCTGACAAAATATTCATAGCTTTGTCAATTGTGTGTAGCGTACGGTTTTTGAATAGTGTTTTAACAATTTTTACGTTTTGCTATAATATTAATTGCGCTTTATAATGGCTTCAAGTACAACTGCTGCTACTAAGACGAGACTCAAAACAAATATCTGGTTAATTGGACAGCCAGTACCTAATCTTCCCTTAAATGTACTTCCAACCGCATCTGATGTCTTAAAAACTTTTTTCCATCACCACAAAACCCTTAAAAAAACTGTTCCACAAAGTCTGAAGTCCACTACAGAAGAATTAATGGAAATTTTCGTATCCCAATGGCTTTCCAACCAAACATCGTTTCTAAAATCAAATATCTTGTTGAGGAATACAATTTGCTGAAGAAAAACAAATCACGAGTTTCAGAGGCACAGAGTACTAGAGAAAATACGTTCTCAAACAAAATTGAACTGCTTTTCGATATCGCACATAAGGAAGCTGAAAGCAAAATCAGAATTGAAGAAGATGAAGTGTTTCTAAAGGATCAGCGAGGAAGTAGAAAGATGAAGATGGCTGGACTGGACACGGAATTGGCAATACGGGAACTGCGGATCCAGGAACGGAAACAAGAAAAAGAAGAAAGAAAACGACGTGAAGAGGTAAGAAAGACAGCTGCTACTACTACTATTACGAAGAATGAGACAGAAATGCAGAAATTAATTCAGGTGGTAGAGGATCACAGAAAGAGAGTTCCCGATGCTCGAAAAGTTACACTTAAAGCATATAATCCGCGATAACAAGATCATAATGCTGATTAGCACATTTTGCTTAGAACATATGTATTAAAGCTCAATAAAAAGAAGTCCTTTGAGCAACCCCTAAATATTTTTCGATTTGTTTGAGTTTTTGCACAAAGCAATGTTTATAAAAAAGGAACAAAATAAGCTACTATGCATAATCAAATTCAAAAAAAATTTTTTTTGAACAGCCCTAACGTACATACATATTTGTTCAATAAAACACGAAACAATCGTTTTGAAAAGGTGTGATGAATTCCGATCGATTTTCAGTATAATTTTTGAGCTAATTTTGAACTACCGACTTCTAAAAAGTACACTAAAAGATAAAATATAATCCACATAATAAGTTTGTGAGAAGAAATTTGTAAACAATGTTTGGAAAAACTATTAAAAACAAGTTTTAAAATTATTGACAAAACGACTATAGGAAACACATCACACCTTTTATCGTTTTCAAATTGTTTTTGTGTCTAAATAGTTTTTCATCACATACCGGATTATCAAAAGTTCATACTAGAATTGCTAAAATGTACTAGTGACTATCTGTTTCCAGTATCTATCCTAAGGAACTACCTAGTCAGTATAAAAAACGTCCATAGTTGCTTTTCAATGACACGCACATGTTAAATGTCTATAGAAAACAGCGTTGTCTGGGGTATAATTCGTCAGTAGTACTGGTGACAAAGTCGAAATTGAATCAGTATTGTGTCACTAGTGACATTTCCCACGGCATATTCAGATGCTCCGTTGACAACGTCACCAAAAAGTCACTAAAATAGTCTACAAAAGTGGTGACTTAAGGACACACTTAACCCCACGTTTCCTTCAGGGTAAATATATGTATACATGCGTGTTGTACATGCATATGTGTGTATGCTAAGATGGCTTTTACACACGCAAAAGAATTATTTTCAAAGTCTTGAGCTTAAGGAAAGTGGTCTTCGCATGTGTAAAATCCGTCTAACGAAATTCATACTTTTACATATCGCTCCTTTATTACAACATATATGCACCATACACACATAATTTAAAAAATGCGTTTAGCCAGAACAATCGCGTTTTCATATTTAATATTTTGTAGAAATTTCAGCTCGTGAGAGTCATTTTTAGATATTCGTATTCGCCAAATTCCGGCAAATACGAAAATTTTTCCAAAAAATTTAAATAAATTCAAAAGTCCTAAACGAAATTTAAATAAATGCCTAAAAATATTAAATAGAACTCCAATTTGATGTCTATAAATTTCACATATAACATTCGTATTGGCGAATACATATCAAAAATTGGTATTCGGCACATCACTAGTATGTATACTTACGTATGTATGTATATGTATATAAGCATGTCACAAAACAAAATTAATTATTTTAACAAATATTTTAAATAAAATTAAAAAGTGTAGACTCTTTAAAGCAATTGCTCCAGCATATAATTAATAAAAACGATGGCTAATAGCGACTAGCACAAGACCTACGGACTGGTGCTTTATACAGAAAGTTGTAGGTTATTCTTTGGGTGGCTAAAGGTCAATCGCCACCTCTAATAATAAGCCTGTGTTAAATTCGCCGCTCAAATGCTAAAGTAGCTAGCGAATGTACAGGGCAATTTACGGTATTCGATACGATTCGAAATTTAAAAATATTTCCATATAAACACTATTGAATTATATCGTAATTTCGTTCGATAATGAGTGCCGTAATTTGCCACCAAGTTCGCAGTTAGTCCCTTATACCACTGGCTACTATTTCTAACAAAATTGTTAGCATGCACACATCAATAAAACTATTTTTATTCATTTCATTATTTCGCTAACAATATCTTTATTTTGAATGCTCATACATATCTACATACATTGGCAATATAGAAATTGGAGCTAAAATATACATAGCAGCCCATTTTCTAGAAGAAAGTCGAACTTAAAAATGTGAAGTACAGATGAGGGAAATCGATTTAAAAATAAAAAAAAATTACAAAGCCCCGCAGTGAAGGCGTTTCATATATAAACTTATTTTTATTTTCAATAATAATCAATTTCATACATAGGTTTTACATTATAATCTTAAATCTGTCATTAATTTTTGAATTTGAAATCTATAATTGTTCAAAAGTCTCAATAAATTTAACTTCCTTTTTCTATAGGAATATTTTAAAATTGGCTTTTAAGACCGCTTGAATAATTATTACGACTGTAATATTGTATTTTAATTACTGGTTCACTTTCTGAAAATCAATAACTTGCGATTGGTTCAAAGCTGATTCAGAAATGAGAATCGTTTTAAAATTTTTGGATTTCCAACACATACCTGATTTTTTTTATTTTAAATATTTATATTACCATTGAAATGTAAATACAGTTCGTTTCCAGGTTTGTATGTATGTATGTATGTATTTTATGATTAAGAAAACTATATGCATGGAAAAATAGATTTTTCATCTATTAAACAAGCGATATGTATGTACATATGTACACATAAGTAGCATTTAAAGTTATATATTTGTAGTAGGAGAAATTTTGGTTAAAAATTTATTTACTTAAATCAACCCCTTGTTTTTTTATTTACTGTAGTAATAGTTCATCAGCATTCATCAGACGACGTATACGCACCACCATATTTCTTACATTTTTTGGTTTATCATCATCTGTTAAAGGTGTTGACCGTATAATAGCTGCAGATTACAATTGTTAATTAAATTTTAATAATGTTCTATTAATTATTGGTAACTAACCTAATTTTCTAAGCTGCTCAGCGTTGAAACGTTGCAGTTTCACAGTGCAACGTTTTACAGATATTTGTTCGCGAGCTTCATCCAAAGACTCCATATTACGGCGTGTTCGTTTAACCCTGATGGAACAATTTTTCAATGTAGGATATGCAGTCATTATAACCACAAATTTTAATTATAAACTTTTATATTTTATCCTACTCAGTGCAAATTATCTCATGAAAAAAGAAAAATGGACGCCTCAGGTAGCTTGTTTTTGTTTATTGTACTTTACTTTTTCTTATCAATGTGCCTTGTCAATGGTATAATTATACAAGGTACTTGCACGACTACAACAGAATTACAACACCAACAAACACAGGCATTTTTTTGGTATAAGTAAAAATAACAATCACAGGGTAACTCCAATTGCAGACGCTGCATTCATTCATGATTATAGTCACTCAGTGTTGGGAATATATGTGTAATACACAGGGTTCCCAGATTTCTTTCGACTGACATCCCCAATTTTAAAATTTCTATCCCCAAAATTCCCCAAAAAGCAATTTGTACTAATTTTACCATTTCTGGAGATGGATCAAAAGTGTCACAACAAATTCCATTATTTTTAAAATTTATATTAATTCGTAACAGAGATTTTAGCAATTCGTACTTAATTTTGTTTATAATTTAATTTTTTATTGACTCCATTGCGGAAAAAACTTGTTCAATGCAAGCGTTGCTCGTTGATACATAAAGTAAATTTAATATATACAATACTCTACCAATTCTTTAAACAGCCGTGATCCAGCGGAATATTGATATGAACAAGCTTCTGCCCAAAACATGTTTAAATTTTTTTGTTATTGTAAGCATCAAATAAGGTAAAGAACTAATTGACAAATAATTTGAAAGTAATATATTGCATACATGACCACAATAAAATTAGCTGATGAGCGATCTCTCCAATGCGAGTTCCTACCTGTTTGTCTTGTAATAAACCTTATTTAAATCTTGCTAACAACAAATGTTAAAGACGAGTTCATTGTTACCATTTATCATTTTATATTATTTATGCACTAAAAAAAAGCAATCGGAAATGTATTGATATTAAAATATTCCAAGGATATAAATAAAAAATATTAAGTAAAATACAAATTCCCAAAAAATCTCATAAAATCCCCAAAACATAAAAGTTATCCCCAATTAATTCCTCAATCCTCATATCAAAATTTTTATCCCAATTTCGAAAAAAAATCCCCGATTTGGGGATAAATCCCCTAATCTGACAACACTGGTAATACATAGTGTATATTTTATACTCTCATGTGTAGGCCATGTAATGAGACATGTATAATCTGTTTGTAATTCTACTTTGGGTGCTATTTTTATTTATTTTTGTTTTAATTTTAACCTACACAAAAGACGTGTAGTGTAATTTGCTTCAATGTGTAATTGGAGACACGGCCATATGCAAATTCATTGGCAACACTGTAATCATTTTATTCACACACATACACTAACATTTTTGCAGCTTGTAAACAAAGTTTGACAACTTTCTGCATTGTATACATTAAGAGGCCGGGCTTGAGCATGTATCTTGTATATTTTTACCATGGCCTTGTCAATATACATACATATGCAAGGCCCATGATACAATTATACAAGGTACTTGCACAAGCCCAGCCTGTTAATGTATACAATGCAGAAACTTGTCAAACTTTGTTTACAAGCCGCAATAATGTTAGTGTATGCGTGTGAATAAAATGATTACAGTGTTGCCAATGAATTTGCACATAGCTGTGTCTCCAATTACAATTACAATTATACAAGGTACTGGCACGACTGCAACAAAATTACAGCACCAAAAAACACACGCATTTTGTTGGTAGAAACAAACGGATAATTGTCAGAAACACATGTCTTTTGTTTTTAAAAACAGCAATCACAGGGTAACTAAAGTACAATTGCAGACGCAGCATTCATGCATGATTATAGTCATTCAGTGTTGCCAATATGTGTGTAATACACAGTGTGTAATTTCTACTCTCATGTGTGGGCCATGTAATGAGATTCATGTATAACCTGTGTGTAATTATACCTTGGGTTCCATTTTTATTTATTTTTGTTTTAGTTTTAACCTACACAAAAGATGTGTAGTGTAATTTTCTTCAATGTGTAATTGGAGACACAGCCATATGCAAATTCATTGGCAACACTGTAATCATTTTATTCACACACATACACTAACATTTTTGCAGCTTGTAAACAAAGTTTGACAACTTTCTGCATTGTATCCATAAACAGACATGGGCCTTGCCCAAGGCAAGGTACTTGCACAAGCCCAGCCTGTTAATGTTTACAATGCATATAGTTGTCAAACTTTGTTTACAAGCTATAAAAAGTATGTGTATGTGTGTGAATAAAATGATTACAGTGTTGCCAATGAATTTGCATATGGCTGTGTTTCCAATTACACATTGAAGAAAATTACACTACACATCTTTTGTGTAGGTTAAAATTAAAACAAAAATAAATAAAAATAGAACCCAAGGTACAATTACACACAGATTATACATGAATCTCATTACATGGCCCACACATGAGAGCAGAAATTACACACTGTGTATTACACACATATTGGCAACACTGAATGACTATAATCATGAATGAATGCCGCGTCTGCAATTGTTCTTTAGTTACCCTGTGATTGCTGTTTTTAAAAACAAAAGACACCTGCTTCTGACAATTATAGGTATGTTTCTACCAACAAAATACGTGTTTTTTGGTGTTGCAATTTTGTAGTAGTCGTGCAAGTACCTTGAATAATTGTATCATGGCAAGGCCTATGCAATTCTACAAAAACACAGCAATACAAAAAAAATCATAAGTTTAAGTTGTCAGAAACACACACAAACATGAACTAAAGTGTATGGCGCTAACAACTTTTAACAGTTTAAACACAAAACCAGAATATCATCAGGACGATTGCATTGATCTGATAATAAGACCTTGTACATATAGGGTGTTTTTTTAGAGGTATAGAACTTCGAATTGAAATAAAACACAAGAAAATCGTTTTAATGTCCATCAATTTGGCTTTATTGGAAGGATAATTTTATGCCATTAACGTTTAAATATGATTTCGGGCATGTGGCCGCCGCAGCTGGCTCGAATAAAGCCAATTCTACAGGTCCAATTTTCAACCACTTTTTCGAGCATATGGGGCCGTATGTTGGCAATAACGCCACGAATGTTGGCTTCCAAGTCCCCTAACGTTTCTGGTTTGTTGGCGTAGACGAGCGACTTCACATATCCCCAAAGAAAATAATCCAATGGTGTCAAATCACACGATCTTGGTGGCCAATTGACAGGTCCATTCCGCGAAATTATGCGCTCATCGAATGTTTCCTTCAATAAATCGATTGTGACGTGCGCTGTGTGGCATGTAGCGCCGTCTTGTTGGAACCACAACTCATCCACATTCATGCCATCCAATTCGGGAACAAAATAGTCGGTTATCATGGCTCTATACCGGTCTCCATTAACGGTAACTGACTCTCCAGCATTATTTCGGAAGAAGTATGGCCCAATGACTCCACCAGCCCATAGAGCACACCAAACAGTCAGTTTTTGTGGATGTAATGGCGTCTCAAGGGTCTCATGTGGATTCTCTTCACTCCAAATGCGGCAATTTTGCTTGTTGACGTAGCCATTCAACCAAAAATGAGCCTCATCACTGAACAAAATTTTGCGATGAAAATCAGCATCGAGATCAATCTCATTTTCGGCCCATACACCAAAATCACGACGCATTGCATGGTCTCGCGGCTTTAATTCTTGCACAAGCTGAATCTTGTAAGGTCGCAAGCGCAAAATCTTCCATAAAGTTGATGGACAAAGCTCCAATTGCTGTGCACGGTGGCGAATCGATTCATTCGGGTCCTCTTCAACACTTTGCTCTACAGCGGCAATTGTTTCTTCGGTGCGCACTGTTCGACGTCTCTGCGGATGCGTATTATCACATAGAGTAAACGTAGTGCGAAAACTTAACAAAATACTAGCTGCCTTATTCATAAAAAATAATTCAGGTTTCTTAAGCGCTTATTTAACATATTTCTATGGAAAATTTGTCAAATAAACCTGAAATAAACCTAAAATATTTTTTATGAACCTACGGTCTAAGTAAGTGTATAATTTTGCCAACATATAACACAATATAATTATGTTTTCTTAGTCATGAAAAAATGTATTGTGCCACCTGTGAATATGATATACACCTTAGCAATGATATAGAATACCAAAAAATCAAAATTTTATTGCAAGTTTATGGGCCCCTTAAGAAATTAGAGAAACTAAAAATGTTAACTAATTTTAGCACTTTGTTGTGTCTGCTGTAGAACATTTTAGCACTTTTATTTCTGCAATCTAGCACTTTTCTCTTACATCTTATGGCAACACTGGGTATTATCAAGCAATATTTGAAAGCACATCAAAGACGACTTGTTTTGCTGACAAAATCTCTGTATTCGCATCACTTTCTTAATTTCTTTCAAATTTTGTTTATACCCAAATAGTTAAATTAGACATTTACCTTTGAAACGAATTATAGTGAACAACTTCAAGAATTATGGGTGATGTGCAGATGTTGATGGAAATGGGATTCCCCAAAGAAAGAGCGTAAGTAATTTTTGGTAATAAAATTGAAATTATGTTTGTGAATATGAAATAAAATTTTTTTCAGCGATTACGCTATAAAAGTCACGAACTACAAAGGAGTTGAACCGGCTATGGAATGGTTGCTGGCTCACTCAGATGAAGATATCCCAAAAGAAACGCCTGGTGTTGCCATTGGAGAGCAGGTCTCTCAAGTGGTTGCCGAAACACCTTCAACATCAAATGCAACAGAGGGCGGCGTGGCCAAGTCCCTAAAATGTGACGATTGCGGTAAGCTTTGCAAAGATCAAGCAGAAGTAGAGTTCCATGCTGCTAAAACTGGCCATAGTAACTTTTCGGAATCAACAGAGGAGAAGAAGCCTTTGAGTGAGGAGGAAAAGAAGCAACAATTGGCCTTAATTGAAGAAAAACTCAAGCAGAAACGATTGGAACGTGAAGAAAGGGAAAAGCAGGAGGCTGTAGAAAAAGAACGCAATCGCATCAAGTCTGGCAAAGACATGACAGAGGCACGAAAGCGCTTAGAGGAGATGGAAATGAAGAAAATCGTAGAGCAACGCAAAAGAGAAAAGGCAGAGGAAAAAGCTGCTCGCGATAGGGTTCGTGCTCAAATTGAAGCTGATAAAGCACGTCGTAAATCATCCCAGCAACAATCTCCAACAACGGATGGTCCAGTAGTGTCTGCTGCGGTAACTTCTACCACTCCTCCCACACTCCCCAACATTATTAAGTCTCCTGTCAAGGACTATAAAGAGACTCGTATACAAATTCGTTTACAGGATGGTTCTACATTAACCGAAACATTTAGTATCAATGAAAACTTGTCTGCCGTGCGTGTATTCATTCAAATGAAAACTGATAGTGATATGCCCTTTGGCCTAATGACGTCTTTTCCTCGCAAGGTCTTTGCATATGACGATTATGAAAAGCCTCTAAGTGTTCTGGGTTTGGTGCCCTCTGCAGTCCTTATTGTGACCAAATCGAATGTATGAATTTCAACTTGAAGGCTATTGAATTAAAGCATTTTGTAAAGAAAATGGTCAAATGAGAAATATAATAGCCATCAGTTCAAGATTTTATTATATATAGTATAATAGATTTTTTACTATACTACAAATGCAGTCTGATTTAAATTTGATGTATTTTTATTTAATAAAAGGTGAGTCGGCAACAAGAAAGAGGTTTAAAAAATATACATATCTAAAACATGTATGTAGGTATTAAAAAATTACGCAAAATAAAGGTTACACAAAAATGGGAGGGGGACTAAAATCAGATGAAGTAACGTGGCTTGGTCTGTGCCGAACATTTTTAGTTTCTCTTATTTTTACTTTTCGTATTTTACATTTTGTTGCTTCATATCATTTTTTCACTGTATATTAATATGTAGTGAAATTATTAATATGTCGACAGTCAAAACAAACTTTGCCCACTACTTCTAAGTTTTCCACACTTATTATCTAATAGAACTCATGTATGTACATAACTGTGTGCATAGGCCGGAAGTTGATCCGGCGCACTACTTTAATTGTGAATAAAATCAAATGCAGGATTCAGATATCAGGCAAATATTGCTCGTTTTCTGTATGTTCAGTGAATAAAATCTGGAATTTTTCGTTTTCTACTTTTTACAAGTTGAAAATAGGAGAGCAAGCAAAGTCTGCCGCATAGCTGAACTGCTTCCCGTTTTATTACATTTTCCCTTTCCTATACGATCTGGTACCTCTATATTGAATAGCACCTCTGTATTAACTTTGTTTTTAACAGCTGTGTTTCATTTCACATACTCCTTACTGACGACTTCAAAATTTGCAAAACACTTTTGTTTTGCCGGCTATTTTTAGGATTGTTAGAACATAACCAGAAAAAAATACATACATAAATAAGTAATCAGAAACAAACTTGAAAATGCATTTTGAAGAGCTGGAAGCTTTAAATCCTCGCACTCCCACTTTATCGCGCATTGAAACTCCAACACCTCATAAAGTATCTGTGTTGATACTTGTTCAGCAATACATCAAGGTACGCAGTTAGGTATTTGCTCAATATTCCTGTTAAAATTCATCAAATTAATTTTTTATTTTTCCTTTTTCGTAGGCAAAGAAGGCCGCTGTTGATGCTGGAATTCCCTATTCTGCTCAATCTCGGCGCAATTTCTGTATGCTGCTTCTGAAATTGATACAATATCCGGATATGACTTACAACGACTTATATCAGTTACTATGTTCGGCTAAATACAAAATAGAGACCCTACATCTGGAAGGATTTGAGAAGGTAATGTCTGATCTTTTTACTTTGGGAATTGAGACATTGTTTGATTTTGCGGAAATGGAAAACATTGAGAAAATGTTAGCCGAGCAATTGGGTGTGAGTCAATATAGTTTGGTCGGCTTGTATATACGTCGAGTTGGTGTTATATTGGAGCGCTTGTCGTTTCCACAAATGATTGCTTTGCATAAAAATATTTGCTTATACTATGAGAAAGGTAAATAACAAGAAAATTTCAATTTAATTTAATAATTCATAACACGAAACTAGCACAACAAAAGTTCTAAATTATTGCAAAATATACCTTCAAATGCAAAAGGGCCAATTATAAAATCATATCAACAACAAATGCAAAATCGCATTTTTGATTAATTAATTACATCCAAACATACAATACATACATATTTTTATCATAAAAATCAGCTGAATTAAAAATGAAAATAAAGAAACTACTTCATTCCATTGAATAATTTTATTTGATCTCTCTCCTATAAAATTTAAAAAAGTGTAGTCACGTGATTTTGAATTTCAGCCAACGGTATACAAAACTTTCTTGAGCTTAGAAATATTTGTGTCTATTCTGGAATATGCGTCGACTTGGTAAAAGTTATATGTAAAACAAAACTTTTCTTTTCGTCTTCTCTCGGTCAGTAATTGACCCAAAGGTTATTATTCTTAAAAGAGCGTGCTATGCATTTGTAATTGAGTATTTTTTTTTTCAATTACATTTACCTTTTTGTAATTATAAAAAATATATTTATATTCTCAGTCGTAAAGCAGCTCGTTGGCAATTATCTCTCAAGTGCAACCAGGCCACTGTTGTTTATTGGCCTTCGAGAGTTTTGCGTCTCGCTCGCACTGGTTGACTGATCTGCCACGGATAACCGTATATTCTTGCGGTTCTTTTGTGGAATTTCTTTAACAACCACGTTGCTACTTCCTATGTGAAGGCATAGGTCGTGTATAGTCAGTCACAAAACTTTTTTAAAATACTGTTAATAACATCTTGGGCATATGGTCTAGCTACCCCGCCCTTATTTGTGCAACAATACTTTGCAAATTTACTTTGTAAAGTATTTATGAAATAAATAAATATATATTTATATTCTGCACCATTTTAATTTAGTGTTATTTAATATTTATTGAAGTTTTTAGACCACTTTCATAATTAAGTGCACATTTACAAAATATAATTGCAATTCAAAGCTTCCAACTACAATTACTTGTAATTGAATACTGTCCTTTGCTTCAGTTTTTTTTTTAACAAGGGAAGGGAGTCTCCGGGAGAAATCGAATTATGTTTTTTATATGGAAAGCAATGCCATACAACGAAAAATATCAGAAATGACAAACTTTGCTACTAGTACACACTATTGCGATTTAAGTTTGAAATTTAAGAGCACTACAAAAATTTATTTGTGTTTCCTTTTAATTTTTAATAGGAATTCGATCCCTTGCCATTGGGCCACGCAAATTAATGCGCGGCAATATATTAGACAGTCACACGACCTCAAATACAGCTTATGAAGAAAATACAATTGAGGAGTCGGTTCTAGACACCGAAACGGTTCATCAGGACAGGAATCCTCACAGCAAGTGGTCTCCTAAACAAGCTCAGCTTTTCGTAAAACAGCAATGTAATCTGCTGGAGAAAAATGAACTGCGTGCTTTGCCACCGTTAGAAATGCAAACGAAACTTAATGAAATAATTCAAGATAATCCTCTTAATGCAAAAGCATATTTTTTGGGTTATATGAATCAGCTGCGCTTGCGCGATGTATTCGGATCCATCGATGCTTTACACCGTTCCTTCGATCGCAGTCCAATGCATATGATGGCCCAATATGAACAAAAGGGCTTTCAATACTTTAGTGTTAATTTGGCTATTTTGCATGCTAGCTTTAATCATAAAAAGGAAGCTTTAAGTGCATTAAAAGAATGCATCATGCTAGCTCAAGAATGTGGAGATAAACGCTGCTTAGACCTGGCCAACTCTTGGTATTGCCTCTTAAATAGCAGTCGCATTGGACCGTTTGAGAAAAGTTTGCCTGACATACAGGATCCTGGCCTTATACAAAGTCTTTCACTGGCCATTGAATTTGTAGTAGCATTTGGTGCTAAATGTGGTTACTTGCCATTGGATCTCTTTGAATTGTTATTGAAAAGTGACGAATTGAATAATAAAAATTCCTTATTGGAACACATATCAGATTCGCTGGCGCTGCGCACCACTTTATGGGTGCTTTATGGTCGTTATGAAATGTCTGCTTTGTATTCACAATTGTTATTAAATTTGAAGAAAACTTGGATCTTTGGCGATGTCAGTAATTCTGAGAGTGTAAGCAAAGTTTTATCTAATCTGGCACTATGGTTTAACACCCAAGGCGAATATCAGCTGAGTGCCGTTCTAATACACCATGCCCGTAGTAGATTCCCCCGTCACCCGTTCGCTGGTGATTGGATGACCAGTGAATGTCACATTTCTATACAGCAAGCCATATATCGTGGCCGTTGGCAAGAGGCGCTACGCTGGTGTTGTCAACTATATTTGTTAGACCAACGCGATGGTAAAATGCAAAGAGCTTCTGTTTTTATAGCCAAAGGCTACAGCAATATAGCTCAGAGAATTTTACAAAGAATGCTGGAGGACAAGGAGTTGGATGTTCTGCGACAAATCCGTGTACTTATTTTGTTGGCCTACAACAGCATGGCGAAAAATAATGTTTCAGCCGAAACTATAGAACTTCTAATGCAGGCTTCTGTGCTTTCCGAATCAGCATACATGCAATACGAACATGCATTAATCGATACCATTATTGCCCAGGTATTGCTCTCAATGGGATTACCACAAAAAGCATTACAAGCCTTACGCAACTCAATGGACAAAATTTATATAAATGGTGGTATATACGATCGTGCAAAAACGGATTTTACATTTGTACGTTGCTTGGTAGCCGCCGGTAAAGATCAAGATCAACAGCACAAGCGTTTAGTTAAATCTCTACCGACATTAGATAGAGCCGTCCAATCGTTTCGCAAATTGGAAGCACATGCAAAAGTATTGGACGTGTTTGCATATATTTCAAAAACATTTAACATACTTGGCTTTTTAGCGGAACGTAATAAATATGCTTGCAAGTTTAAACACTACTACACCGAAAATCCAGTATGTCGTGAGTACTTGGGTTTGGCTTTCTAAATTATTTTTACTGCTACATACATATTTAATTCTAATCAAATCTACGTCAAAAGACTTTATATTATTATTCTTTTTAATAAATAAGGTACTACCTTTTCATAATTAAGCTAATATGATTTTAAACAATGTTTTTAATATCATATCTTAACGCAAAGCTTACTGTAAGGAATATATTAGAATATAAATGTGTGATGCAATAAAATTTCAAAATTACGGCAAATTAAATTTTTTCATTTGTAATAAAAAATCTCTAATCTCTAAATTGCCTTACAGATTTTCAGCAATGAAAATTTAACTTTAGTGAATTAATTAATTATTCGCTCTTAAAAATTACTAATTTTGTGCTTTTTAGTGCACATTTACAAATGGACGTTGCGAATTTCAAATTATTATTTTCTATTAAAAAAAGGACTTGCTAAAATTAGTCCACTTTCAAAGAGGATGGATTTCCTACGGAAAGTAATTTATAAATTTATTTAAAAAGAAATTTACCTTATACAATAGCTTAATACGTACAGAAATATTCATCAAGATTTATTCCATCTTTTTACGTTTTGAAGACGAAGGTTTGTCAAATACTTGTTTCATTCCACCAGCACGTTCATTATGGAATTTTATGTTATTTGAGGTTTCAGCATACCATGGTGAATCGAATTTCGTTGTATCTTGGTCCACTAAATGCGTATATTTGGTACGACCACAGCGGCCGAAATTTTTAACTTGCATAACTTTGGGTAATATAGTTTTGTCGAAGTGGTCCTCTAAGGTTGCTTGTGCGAAGTCTCGTTTCAGTACATCATTTTCTTCATCCAAATAAAATGCACCACGATGATAGTATTTCTGAAGAAATTTATATTTTCCTTTGACCGCTTTGTTGGTAACAAGCTTGGGATTTTGCCGCAATTCTTGACGGCGTTCCTCGTCGGTAAGAGTACGCATCCGCTCAATTTCCGATTTGTCTCTTTCAGCGCTGTAGATAGAAATGAATGAAAAGCAAATATAAATATTTATTAACTGCCGTTCATAAAAAATCATTGTTTTTATAATTCTTACTATCTATCCTTACTTATCCTTACTAATATTATAAATGTGAAAGAGAGTTTGTTTGTTTGTTTGTTTGCTACCCTTTCACGCCCAAACCGCTAAATCGATTTGGAAAATTATTTCTTTTGGTTTATAAAATAAATTCTGTATGAAAAACTGTTTTATAAATCTCTTATCCCTCAAACATATTTTTTATGAATGAGACCATTAATATTAAAAGTTAACTTATAGCATTTACATATTGAATCCAACATTGGAAGATGTTCATTTTCTACCTACATCGACAAATTAATTTTTTTACACGATTTTAAACTGTTGCTTCAATAACACATTGAATATAAAACTTACTTTTCTCTTTCCTCACGATCACGTTTCATGCGCTTTAATTCTCTCAGCTTCCAAGCCTCGTATTCGACTTCATCATTTTCATCGTCAGTGCATACATCCTCAATGTGCGGTTCGGCTGTGTCGGTCTTCATAAAAAATTTAAATATTTATTACCATCAAAGTAGGTAACGAAAAAAAAAATCCCTAGCTACCTTAGTCTTTTCCAAATCCTTCTTTACACTTTCTTCCACTAAGCGTAGAGTGTTGCGACGCCTTTCTTTTGCTGAATGTTTAGCCTCAACTTCGATCTGTTTTTGTTTTTGGACTTCACGTTCCTTTTCCTGTATGGTAGCGCGGTCTTTCTTGCGTACAAATAAGGGCTTTAATCTTGGCTCATTGTCTTCCTCACTTTCCGTTTCTTCTTCGTATTCAGAGCTTTCTGTATCGGAGGATTCTGATTGTTTTTCCTCTTCTTTTTGTAAAATTTCCTCCTCTTTTTGTTGTTGCAACATACGTTGCCTTAATTTTACGCGTCGTTTTTCCAACTCAGATTCACTTACATCTGAATCAGAATCTGATTCAGACGCAAGAGTTATTTTATTTGTAGCCTTTTCGATGCTACGTTGTTGTTCCTCCTCATTACCGTCTGAATCACTTTCTTCTAGCAATTCGGGCTCATGTATATGACGATGGCGTTCCAAGCGTTCTCTTTCCAATTCATCAGCTTCAACTGGCCGTGCTCTCAAACGTCTTAGACGAGGATCATCAACCTCCTCCTCTTGTTCATTTTCCTGCTCCTCTTCCTCTCTTTGGCGCTCATCCTCTTTATTTTCTCTACGTTGACGTCTCTCATGCTGGGCAGCAACCAATTGCTTACGTCGGTGATCGATAAAATCTTCTAAATCACTGTCTTCAGAACTGGAACCGTACTTTGCATAATCTGGCCTTTTTCCAGATATATAACGCTGTACCTTAACCTTTTGCATAGAAATTTGACCTGCAAATGATTAAATTTCATAGTTTTTACTTTGTATTGCGGAAAGTTGTTAAGGTATAAAAACCTTTTTCATTTCGCACGGGAACGGCACCAGCCGTGCTTTGTATACCGAGTGGTACAGCAGGATTACTCATGATACTTTAATATAAGTTCTTAAAAAAATTAATATTCTTCAAATATATAAATTTTTTATAAGTACATACTACTTTTTTATGCTTTTTTATTTACAATGCGTTGTGTTTAATTTCTCGTTTATTGTGTATTTAGTACAATTTGTTGACAGCCAGCTGTAAAGGTGAGAGACAAGAGTTGCCAGTGTTTCGAATAAAATGTAAAAAACGTGTAAATAGGTGTAAGACCGGCCAACAGAAATACACCGTTGAATTCAAATGTTTGAAAATCTTGTGCTGATTGCTTATCAACCAGGGGGCAAATTACGGCATTCGATACGATTCGAAATTTAAAAGTATTACCATATCAACTATTAAAATATTTCGCTATTTCGTTCGATAGCGAGTGCAATAATTTGCCCCCAGGCTTGTCATTTTAGCACTTTTTTTCCTCGGTTAGCACGAGATTTTCAAAATAGTGCTAAGTGCTAGTTTAGCTCTTTTCTAAAATTATTTGGCATTTTTTGAAATTTTTTTTTCATTAAATTTATAAATTTTCCATAGATAACTAATTCCTTAAAACAGATTGTGAGCCAATTAATATTATATGTACATATATCAAATTTACTTATCTTCATAAAGTGTTTAGTACGAGAGGAGGCATATAACTGGGTATAAATTGGTACAAATATCTCAAACGAGCATTCCACTGTCACGTAAGGACAAAAGCAACTATTTCTATATAGTTCTTAAATGATAAAACAGTCATAAAATTTTTTCTTGTTATTTAATAGGCCGCATACTGCATATGTACATACTAAGTTGTTAAATTTTATGAATTAAATAATTATTATAAATTATAATTATGCTTATTTTGTATAAATATTTATATAATTATAATAGCGTATCTGAAAATATACATGAAGAACACAATTCATGCCTTTTTTAAAAAATAATATTATTTAAATATTAACAATAATACTTATTCCCAACTGGGAAACTTTAATTAAGTTGTAAGCAAAACAATTTCTAGCAACTTTACGTTTCGACAACATTTTTAAAATGAGCTTTCAGTTTCCTATGAAAACGAGCAAGAAATTTTCATAAAAGTCATTTTATTCATAATACGTATACAGAAATTTCAAGAAAGTACGTTCATGTGTAAATGTAGCGTTAACATTTTAACATTAAAAATTAAATAACATTTTCGATAAAGTCAAATGAAAAATATGTAGACCAACTTTTAGCTAATTTTACGTACAAAATTTTATGAGTGTAGAAAACTGAAAGCTCTTTTGTTGTCACTCACATGAAAATAATTAAATGTCACATAAACGTAAACATGTGCCCCTATTACGGTTTACAGCTCAACTGAGTTTAGTTGAAATTGTAACAACTTAACTTAAAAACAACTTAACTGTTTTTTGGTATTCTGAATTACAACTAATTTTAGTTGTACTCGAAACAATGTTCGAAAGGAAAAGGATTTTATCTATGCTATGTTTTTTGAAACCATAGTAGCCATCACAAAACAGTTTAAATATTTTTAGTTTTGGTCTTGTATTTTATTTTTAAATTTCATGTTTTATGAACATTGCAACAATATTGGGTTGACAAATGGGATTGGTTGGCCTATGGAATAATGAAGCAAAACTAATACAACACACGAAATAAAAACCAAAATACAACTGATAAAAAGCAGTTGTCTCATGGTGAAAAAAGTTTTAATCCATAATAAAAATTTTACAACTACAACTAAACTATCCATTCAGTTGTAAATCATAATCATAATCAGGATTTCGTTCGTTATTTTAAGGAACGTATACAATTATTCATTTTCGAAAACAGGTTGTAAAACTGCTAATTAAAATCACCAGCCATAATAAAAATAACATTCTAGGCTGATTGTCGGAAGAAGCGATAGGAGACAATCACAAAAATGTGAGAAAGGTGCGTTTGTCGCATGCCAAAAAAAAAAAACTCTCGGATAAACACTCATAAGGATTTAATAACTCATTTGCTCCTAACCTCAGATCCTTTTTCTTATCTACTTTCATGAAATTCTGTTATTTTTTGTAAAAGTTATTGCATATTTTCTTCAAAGGACACTTGGCAGGACGAAAGGTCCTTTTCACAATTACGGTAAAAACGAAGCCACAAGGTGCGATTAAAATGGTTACAAAAAATATAATTTTAGACAGTTTTATTTTGAAAAATATAGCAAATCCAAAAATGTTGACTTTTTGAAACATGGGCAGTAGGCGTGTCGTTGGTCCGATTTTTTTCAAAACTTGAATTTTTCCCAACTAAGGTGAATGTAAATATGTATCAATTTTGAGAAACCTAGTGCACCTTTCTCAATCGTATAACTACGGTAAAATAATATAATCCGACATGATAAACTCTTCGGCTCTTGTTCGGCTAACTACGGTTTGGTTACGAACGATATAACGTTCGGCTAACTACGGTATTTGTAAATAAATTAATCTACAAGGAGAAATCGTATTCCGATTCAATACCTTCCCAGCGGGAACAAGAAGGAGTAAGGATGCCTTCTAGAAGGCCTCTATACTCCTTCTTTTGGATGCACAATGCCTGCTCGCTCGATTCCATACTCATATCTCTTTTACACGCGTTGTCATTGCGGGTAGGCCTCCTGTTCTTGCTTCTTTCGCCAGAGATTCTGGAAGGCTTTCAAATTAATGGATTTTGCTTTTGCTTTTTTGGTAAAAAAAAAACAAAACAAAACATGTTACTCCTTCCTTTCTCCCTTCTCGTAGAAGGGAGTGTGGAATGTGTATTTTATTTTTTATGCGAAAGAGTCAAAGCCTTTTATGAAGCGTTCTTTAGCAGTTGGATAAGAATAGTAGTTGAATCAAAAAATTCATAAACAGGGCTTTAATAAGGCCTGCACCAAGGAAGTCTTCTGAGTTTTACCGCTGGGTCCTTTTTGTTACAAAATCTTGATCTCTTATGCAGTGTTGTCATTGGAGTTGTGCAGCTCATGAACGAACTAGTTCAATTGAGCGATTCACTTCACTGAGCGCTGTGAGCCGTTCAATCCACTGAGCGCTTTCAGCTCAGTACCGAGTGGTTTCTAGATTTGTATCGAATTCTTTCAGCAGCTCGTTTTAGACACAAACTTGTAATCAAACCCACTTAAATTACATGTAGACTTCTATCAAAAGTTGTGTTCATTTACTAAAAATTTTTAAAAATTTGTAACAATTGTTACTAGAAAGCTCATTAACGCAAAAAATTTGCAACGAGAGAGCGTCGAAAGAGCGTAAAAAATTGAGAGACAAAAAAATTCTTGCAAGTTTTTACAAGTAAAATTTTTACTTGCAATAATTATTCAAACAGCTGTTTTGCGTTTGTGTTTACAAATTAATTATTTCAAAAATATCTGAAAAAGGAAAACTCAAAAATGTGAATTTCTTTATTGAAAAAATATGTATACGTATGTATATAAAAAGAAAGCGTATTTTCTTAATTTATTGTTTTTCTTTCATTAAGCCACGTAAATTCAATTTTATTGTCAATGAATTTTGTTTGTTTATCTTTGATCAGAGATGGAAAATGGGTTTTTTGTATTTGTTAATAGAATAGAATTAAAAAATAATGAAAAATGCATAAAAAATAGTAAATAATACATGAAACTGTGTAAAGTATTTCATGTCGAGTTGTAAAAATTTTTTAATTTAAAATACTAGCAAACAGGATTATCCAAAATACATTAGAAAAAGTACAATTGTATCATGATTTCCATCCATGGTTCTGACATGAATAAAATTTTCTTGCAAGTTTTTACAAGTAAATCGTTCATTTACTTTTTCGTATCTGGGAGAGTAATTTTGTAAATTTCTGCCTTGCTCTCTCGTTACAAGTCTCTGCTAGGAAAGTAAACACCTAAACTCTTTCAGCAAACTCATGTAATTTAAATTGGTTAAAGGTTTGTGTCTAAAACGACGTAATGAAAGAGTTCCATACAAGTCTTGTGCTTTTTTTTAAAGCAAATTTTTGGTGTCGCACAAGTATTTACATCAAAAAAATAATTGATACATACATATATTGTGATAATATTAAAATATCTGTAATACTTAATAATTTTAATTTTTTAATTAACAAATTCCGCTCATTAAACTACTTTAGTTTTATTTATTTTTTATACTTCATCTGCCTTGTTTTGTAATGTATGATCACACACACACTTTGTATGCTTCCGAGTTCGATCTTTCTTTATGCTTGACAAAATGTTTCACTACAAATGAACTGAGCGAGCTACTGAGCCAACTGAATGAAATACTTCAGTAAAGTGAGTTGAGCTGAAAAGAGCGGTCACTCAAAAGAGCTGATAAGCACAAGTCTAGTTGTCATAAGATGTAATAGGAAAAGTTCTAGATTTCAGAAATAAAAGTGATAAAATGTTCTACAGCACACAAAGCAAAGTGCTAAAATCAGTCAATCAGGCCCATATACTTGCAATAAAATTGTGAAATTTTTGTATTCTATATCCTCGCTAACGTGTATATCATATTCAAAGGTGACACAATACAATTTTTTAAAACTAAAAAAAAGGAATTATATTGTAGTAATGTGTTGGCAAAATTATAGGTTAGGTTAGGTTAGCAGGCTGCTGGTAAGGAAGGGTGAAATTTAGAGTCCATCTCACTTGGGTCCAATACAATGATCCCTTTGTGCTGCCTGTTAGTTGAAGAGAAGATAGTCAGAGAGGGTGATAGGGAAGAATAGTGATACAGTAGACAGGTGATGAAGGAAGAGATGGAGGAGGAAAGCTTCATTCTTTCACAACTCTGCTTTTTTGCACGCTTTTTGATAATGCAGAGTTGCAGCGCCTTCTGGTGTTAAATGATGCGTATTAAATTTTGAAGCTGTGTTTTGTTTAGTCCATTTTTATTTTATTGGTTATTTTACTTCGTCAGTGATTCTGCTACACAGCGAAGGAGGGCGCTCTGATGTTACATTAGGATTAGTATCTGATGAAGTCGGTGTAGTTTTTAGTGACCATTGCCTTATGCCCTGCATCACTAGAACTTTTCCCACAACAACTGATACAAAGGACACTAATGCACATCAGAAAAATGGGTGGTGTTGTTATTTTTAATGACTGTCAGAGATCGGGCTCGAACCCAGGACCTTTGGTTTTGTAGTCAACGTGCTAACTACTTCAGCCAACGCCACCCTCTGGCAAAATTATTTATGTTAAATTTTTTTACTGAGAGAAAAATTTCGTCACATTTTCTTTTAAAGATTTATATCAATCATTCCATTGAAAAGTCTTGGTTTTAAATTTGGAAGACTTAACCTGGTGGAGTACCATGTAAAACTCATGCTAATTCTGGTGACCTTTTAAGAATACTGTGATTTTATTTGACCTGGAGACTATACAACACTTTAGTGACTGGTGGGGACCAAAGATACACTGGAAGACGATTTTACAACTGCACTTTCTAGAGGACGCTCCCCGGCCATTAATATTTTAAATTAAAGAAAAAATAGATTTGTTCAGTGAACTTCAACCTTATTCTGTAATTCGCTGTAAATTCGCTAAATCGCTAAAATGCTGATCAAATACAAACGGTCTTTCTGTAAGCATTACGGCGCTGAAAATGGAAATTTAAATGTCCTAAAGTGCTTCGCTGAAGTACATAACGCACATATTAGTGTAACATATTCTATTGCATTTTAAATTAAAGTTTGGCCGTATGATGCAGAGCAGTAATGCATTCCGAACAAGTCCAAAATTAAACATTTTTGGCGATGACATAAATCGATAAATCGACTTTATAGATTTTCAGCGATAATTTGATAGTTTTGAATTGTGGCTGTTTATGATTTAGTGTGAAATATTTGCATATACATACATACATACATACATAAGTACATATACTCCAGTTTTAAAAGTAGAAATTGACTCCAAATCGTTAGGTATTTACCTAACGAAAAATCGACTAGCTATTACACTAGCCACAAGTAATGCAAGAGTTCGTCTTTTGACTCTCTCACTCATGGATATGTTATTGCCATTAACATCAAATAATTTTTTTTTGCGAGTGGAAAAAAAGTCTGCTGTTATTCGAAAGAAAATCAACAAGAAAAAAATAATTTTAATTATTTTTGTGTAATTTTTAGTGAAAAAATTGCTTTTCTTTTAAAAAGTTTAAATGAGCAGCAGAAGTAAATTAAAACGTTGCATAAAAAAGAAAAAGAACAATTAATTGAAAAATGTATTAATCACCGTTATCGGGGATAAAAGTTCACGTGAAATGTGTTCCCTTTCCCTAAAATTGTGATCGCCAATTTAATTTTGTAAACCATTTTTTGTTCACGGAAAATATTTCACATGAACAAAATGTTCGCCTTATATTCCCGATAAGGGTGAATAATTATTTATTTTATCAATAGAAAAATTAATTGTATTCATTAGCGAAATCATTGACGAAGAGTTATGCACATGGTGGCAATTGACTACCGTCAATCTCATCCCCATGTTAAAATCGTCAGTCTTTTGCATTGCTAGTAGTTAGGCTGGTAGTTAGTGGTAACGATTGGTAGTTAAGGAAATAGATACACATTCGCTAGTTACGCCGACTTCAGCGCAATTGTATGTATACCAGTATATATTAGTATATTAGTGAAGTGTATACAAAATTCACTACAGCCCAAAAAATAATACTTACATATTTTTCTTGTTTATTCCATAAATTAGTTTTTAATATTTGGAATACAGATGTTGACGTGCATTTTTAACTTACTCAACTATGACTAATTATATTAATTAAAAAAAAAGCGTGTAGACATGCATTCGGACCTTAAAAAAATTTGTTTTAATAGAAAAATCAAATTGCTAATAATCGTACAAAATCTTCAATAATTCTAGTCGCTGATGTTAAGTTGATGTACAAGCAAATCGGGGTTGAATTTTTTCATATCGCCAAGAAAAAATCGAAACAGAGTGATTGTTGTCTAGAACAATATTCAAAATAGTAAATATATATGTAGTTAAAAGAATATACTGTATATTTATTAAACAAGTAATTAATTAATTAAAAAATAAAAAAACCCTATTGTTGGCCGCCATATTGAGTTTTGAGTACTGTCATATCTTTAGTGACACTCCCAGAGTTAAGGCAAATCGATTGACGTAAGAATCATCACAATCGGTCCACGCATTCGGTTTATATAATGCAGCAAAGGAACACACATACATAAATAGGCTGATAAGCACAATACCCGGAATACTGGAATAAACAAAAGTTAAAAAAAAGTAACAAAAATTCACTTACAAATTTATTACTACCACATTAGGTGCGTTTGAGCACTTTTTTTTAGTAACATTAGGTGCGTTTGAGTACTTTTCCAGTAAAATCCAGTTACTGAGTAACTATTGAGTAATTTAAAGAAATTACTCTCAATAAGTTTGCATATAAAAGTATGCGAACGGAAAAATTGTAAAATCGAGTAAAATATATACAACAGCTGATTGGCAGTTTTGGCTCTAAAAAATCATACATACGTATATGTATATATGTATAAGCAAAAAAAAAAAAAAAAAAAACAAAACTATACATATGTATGTATGTATGCAAATGCAAAAAAAATATACATATCGTCGGGTAGTTACTGGTTACCTGCGAAAAACACATATTTGTTTTCTCGAAAACAAATATGTGTTTTCGAGAAAATTGTTTTATAAAAATCCATGATTGAAAATATTGTTTAATAACAAAAAGTAATAGATACATACTACTTATACTTATTTAAACTTATGGGCCTGAACCCCGGTGTCGTCAAGAAGGTTTCTATCGCTTACTTATATTGAAAACAAAAACGAGATAAGGAAATTTGTTATCGTTTGCAATATAATTAAGCGATAGAAACTTTCTTGCCGACATCGCGGGTCAGGCCGTTCAGGTTTCTAAGCTTTTTACCCTCAACGTGGAAAGTTATTAGGATTTACAGAAAAAGGCAACAATCTTTGTTGCCGCATATACCAATCATAACCATAATATTGTTCACTTCGTTTCATGTAAGTCAAATTAGTACATTTATTAAGGGACATATAAAAGGGGGAAAAAACTTTATATATCCCAAAATATATTAAAGATATCGATAAGATGAGAACAAATTTGAAAAAAGACACATCCATATATAATTGACCAATAACTTGTATAACAAAAAGCTCACCATAATAATCTATTCACTTTATTCACGTTTAAAAACAATGGGCTATACTCATATTCTGCATTCTACGTGAAATTAAATCATTAAGAATTGCCATAGCATTGTTGTTATAAATATGCGCATATTCGCATATTTCATGCGGAATACAGAACATACCCGATAATGCTTACAACTTCATACATTTGTTTTTTGTTATTTAAAAAATTTGGCTTTGCATTATAAAATCTTCATTTATTATTTTTTTAACCATTAAATGTTTTTTATTATTGATAATAATAACAATAAAGCATTTAGGTTGTAATAATGCAAAGCTATTTATCGAGCAGGCAAAGTCCTACCTTTAGCTAACAGCAAGTTGTGAAAATGGCCCTAAAAACTTTTGTTTTCCTTTGCTTTTGTTTGTTTATATTTAAAGACATATGGTCTCGTTTTACTGGATTTTACTGGCAACAATTTGTTTTGAAACAAAAACAAAAACAAAATTTTGAATTTTTTGTTTGTTTTGATTGTCGACATCGTGGGACAGGCCCTAAATGTCATCTAGCTAATTGCCACTTAAATTTAAGTTGCACTTAAATGTAGTTTAATTTTTTTCAGTGTTTAATTAAAGTTCTTATTAAATTACGTTGAAAGTACGGCAGCACTAACAAATTTCCATATATATATTATGAAAATCTTTCCAAACAAAAGCTGTTTAATATATGTAAATAAAAAAGTTAGGTTATCAATGTGTAGAAAATTAAAATTGCATAAAAACACATTTTATGAGACAAAATGATGGTCAGCACGCATTTTTCTATTTTTCCATGATATGAAACTATGAATTCTTTTTAATATGACCACACGATGTTCATGTACATGTTTTCAATAAACACACAATAATTTATGGTATGCTCGTAAAACTTAAGCAGGACTTATGCCCATTTTTTCAGTTGGTAATCAAATTGTAATTATTTTTAAGTTCTAATTTAATACGAAATTGTGTTTTTGAGTGCATAATTAAATAATAATTAAATGCTCAAACTTGTGTAATTAAGTATTATTTAAGTTTTATGAGCGCACCATATGTTTTTATGCGTGTATGTGTTTATTGAAAACATACGCATGAACATCATGTGGTCGTATTGAAAACATCATGTGGTCGTACTAGAAAGAATTTCCTTTAATTTTCATAAATATATAACATTTACAATTCGTAGTTTTATATCATGGAATAAATAAATAGAAAAATGCATTCTGATGTTCCTTTGGTTTCATCATATTCTGTGGGTTTCATAAAATGTGTTTTTATACTATTTTAGTTTTCTGAATTTGGATAACCTAACTTTCTTATTTATGTTAAACAGCTGTTGTTTGAAAAGCCTTCCATAATACTGGGAAATTTTGCAGTGCTACCGTACTTTCAGCGTAATTTAATAAGAACTTTAATTAACCACTGAAAAAATGAAATCGTATTTAATTACAACTTAATTTTAAATAAAATTTAGCTAATTACGTACTTAATTCTTAAGTTAAAAACTAGGGGTTAAATACACAATGTTGGTCATTTAAGTTTCATTTACTCGTAAATGTCTCTCATCTTTGTACTGAAAAAATGAATTCGGTATTTACTCGTACATGGCATTTAGAGATAAATGACACTTAATTAAAAAGTCAATTATTGGGCCTCATTATGAGTCTTAAATATTACAAATTTTAGTTAAATCGTGCCCAATTAGGTCAAACTTCAAATTTTCAAAAGTTTTCAGTACATTTTCCAATAAGTGCGATGAGCCGTGATTTGAGATAAAGCCTTAGGAAATGTTTACACAAGATAAAATACGAAATGTCGAATTATTTATTCTACATTATTAACTCAAAAAACGAATTTTTTGAGTTATCACACTATTGAAGTAAATGAGCGATATGTGAGAATATTGGAAAAAAATTAATTTGTTTACGAGAAAATTTACAAAATATTCTGTTCCTAGGGCTGAGCTTACATCTGGCATTTCTTGTGTGCCATGTGCCCAAAAAAGCGTAACCACTAATTACTAATGAAAAACTGTTTGGTTCAGACATGCATTTATCGATTTAAACTGTTTCCAATCCCGTTGGATTCTATAAAATTGTCTATTAGTTATGCATGAAACTGTTTAACTTAATAAATACGTGTCTGAATCAAACAGATTTTCATTAGTAAGTCCTAATTTACACTATGCAAGTCTTATTGCTAAGCTGATTAGTTTATTAGGAAACAGGGACGAGGGAAAATAAACGTTACTGTTCCCCTCGTCGTCTCTCTCCGTCAAACTAATCAGCTTAGCAATAAGACTTGCATAGTGTAAATATGGACTAATTAGTGGTTACGCTCATTTTACGCATGTGTGGCACATGGCACACAGATGTAAACCCGGCCTAGTTGGCTAATATTTTTATTTTTTTTTATATTTTCATATGGTGTTTAATTTTATGATTAATTTCCTTAGTTTCCGTCAAAAAATATTTCATTAAAAATATTTTAATCCACAGCTGAACTGAAGAAAATCAATCAATACATATGTACATACATATTACATACTACATACAGACATAAACTACGTCATCTATTTTGTTTACGTTTTGTTATTATTATTATTATTATTATTATTTGCTCAATACCAGTATTAATGGAAAAATGTAAATTCAATGAAGTCTGCCGCTTCTACTATTCCACTCTAACGATTTATTAGGGGATTCACATGCCAAAAATACGTAATACATTACACGATTAAACCTGTATTTATATTTTGTACTAAAAAAAATATCTTAGAGTTTTGTAAAATTCAAAAGGCGCGTGTGTAAATAATATTTGAGTTTAAACTAGAAATTAACTACCGAAAAGCAGTTCAAAGCAGTTAATTAAATAATAAGGCATTGGATTAAAAAGAAGTATGTATGTAGTGCGGGTATTACAAAGGGCACTCACTCACTGCTTGCCGCAGAGTTTCTCAAATGTTTGCTGTACTTTTTTAATTTTGAACACTTTGAATATGCGAAAATTAGTAACATTACTTCTGTTAAATTTTTTTTTAAAAGGCGTTTAAACAAGCAAGTCAATAAATCAGTACAATATTTAAACTATCTCTAATCGCATAACATTGGCCTTTTAAGCTACCATATGTTTTGCGTTATTAGCTATCAGTTGTTGTACGAGGTGTGCTCAAAACGTATCGCAAATTTTGAATTTTCATGGGTTACGTATATTCGAATTTTGATATTTTTTGTGGTGTTATGTTGGTGCTCATGTCTCTCACTTATGTCGACAATTTCGGCCATTTTGAATGTTCAGTTAATTGTTGACAGCTGCTTTGCTTGCACGTGTTTTGGCTCGTCTTCGATTTTATAATAAATAACTGTTAACAAGTGAAAAGAATACGAGTTTTTTTGCTCAAAAGTGAAAACGAAAAAATTTAAAAGTTTGAAATCGTCAATTTCGAAATTGTTTTCTTCTAAACTCGAATGCTAGAACACACACTATTAGTTTGTATTTTCTAAATTTCAACTTTAACAAACATGTGAAAACGATGTGGAAGCCAGAACATAGACGATAGTATTAAATATATGCCATAATTAATTTGTATGGGAGGTGCGCATTCACCTGCTTCTATCGCATATTGGTGAAAATGGGACCACCTGTGGAGTATACCATTTCATATAAAAAAAGAATTTTTAAAATCGCTTCACAAATGGCGGAGAAATCGGTGAACACATTAAAAAATAATACATAAATGACGAACATAAAACCTCCTTCTTTTTTGAAGTCGGTTAAAAATAAATTATTAATATGTAACAATAGTTTTTTTTTATAAAAAATGTAATTAATAAAAAAATGTTATTAATAAAAACCGCCTCTGTAGACATGTGAAATTTCACAAAAAATTCAAATATTCATTTAAATTTTCCCACTTTTGAATTATTAACTCAAAATTTAATATGCTACCGATTTAGAAACTCTGAGATAAGAAGCACATGCACATTCATGCATACCAATTCTGTTGGCTATTAAAATTCATATTAAATAATAGTAATGATAAATACCTTTAAAAGTTTATTTGTTTTTGTAATCCTAAACTAGACTCAAACGTGATGACGATTAATTTTATTTATTTAATTTTAAATTGATTTACATTTGAGGTTGCTTTCACAAAAAATTTCCGCTGTCTCATTTCCAGAAAATAAAAGAAAATTAATAACATATTGAGTCAAATAGATTTAGAAAAAACTTTTTCTTAATTATAAAATACCATTAGTTAAGAAAGTTCTTTAATATTGTAGTGATATAGCTTTCACTCCACCGCACACTGGTCGAAATAACTGACTAGCGGCGCTTACGTCAAAAACTAAATGTTTAAAATCGATAAATGTTTTGCATTGTATCGATTACCGATACTTTTCTGAGCAACTCTGCGTTTTTACTTTTATTTTGCTTTCAATATTCGCTCAGTTGTTAGCTGTCAAACACAACATTTGCTGCATTTAAGGAATTTGGCGCCTAATTACTCATTCATTAAGTGTTTTTTGTCACCTTTAAGTCAATTGTTTATCAATTTTGAGCCTAAAAGCTGTAATTGAAAGACAAAGGTATGTATTAACTAAAAAATAAATGTTTGTGACCTGTGTGTATCTAGTTTAGTAGTAGTGAATTGTAGAAGTTAGCATTTGTGATAGGGTGTTTAAAGTGTTATATGCTATTGTACGATGGAGTGCAACTTTTGGGATTCGAGAGTGTTTTAAGTATAATTCTTTTTTTTTTGTTTATTAATTTGGATTATTGTTGTTGTGAATCGTCCAATATGACATGCCAGTTCGCGCAATGTAATTGGTTAATTAATTTTTTAGGCACAATAAATGTTTAAGCCTATTATTTCCAACATAACTGTACCTATATATATATACATATGTCGTTTTATTAACAATATATAGCACTGAAATAAATAAAAATTGTTGTTTAGCCCAAAAGAATGTGAAAGATTAAATATATTAACTTTATAATGTTTTCCTGAATGAAAAAAAAAAATATCGTAAATATGAAAAAAATTGCAACTTTCACAAAAAAATATTTTTTAATATATTTAAAAAATTTTTTTTTGTTTAAGATTGTAGCTTAATCTATTTTCAACTAAAAAAAAATATTACACAAACAAAAAAAATTTCCCTAAGCGCTATTAATTAAACGCGGCTAAATGAGCATTTTCGACCACTGTGCAACGGTTGCTTTCGGAAGCAAAAAATAGCAGCATGAAGTTAGTTTAGTACATTGATGATTTATAAAGCGCTAACAAACATTTGGCCAACGAGCTACTAAAATAAATAAATAAATAAATAAAATGAAATAAATTAATTTGTGCTTTTTTCAGAATTTGTATGTTAAGTTTTAATTAATATTTAACTAGTTCAGTAAAATATAAATTTTTCTTAAAAATACATTGAAATTTATTATTGAGGAGTTAGCTAGTCCCTGTGTGCATTTCACTATTGCTAATGAATATCAACTACGAACTTTTATCAAAAAATTTCTACGAACAACTAGAGATTAGAGATGTGCACGTGAGCGTTTTTCGACTCACGACACGCACGCTCACGCAGAAAAATATTTTACTCACGCACTTTCACGCACGATTGCTTTTGAAAATTTTCACGATCACGCACGTTCACGAATTAAATGTTCTTAATCACGCACGAGTTCGAAAAACTCAATACACTCACACTTTTTTACTAACACATTCACATTTTTCGCACTCGCAGCTCTACTCGCAGCAAATTTAGCATACGAGTAAAATTTTGACACTCGCATGCAATAAAATGTCAAATAAACTAATGCAGTTACCCTATCAACAATATTAAGCAAATTAACTGGATCATGTTATAATTAAAACTAAAAATTTCGATTGTTTTCGATTAAATTGTGTGTGAGTTTCTTAAAATTAATACAATAAAAGGAAATATTTGTGTTATAGATTGCTAATATCATTAAAATATTGATAATAATAATTAATGCCAATTATTTCCTTAAAAATGATTCTATGTTGAGAATTTGGCAACTCTATTTTGTAAACAAAACAAAATGAAATGAAAAGAAATTTATAGTTGGGATTAAAAACTTTAAAGAAATAAAAATGGATGTAAAATTGTGCCAAAAAAAAACATTATAAAACTAATAAATTTGCTTTTATTAATTGTTGAAGCTTTAAAATCAAACAAATTTTTTGAAGTTTACTCCTAAAATGAACTTTCACTCTCATGTGTAAACAGAAATGCAAATTGCAAGAGATTCGAGTATTTCGAAAAAATTTTCGTTGATAATACGTATACAGCACTTGCATGAGAGTACTCGTATGTGTAAAGGCAGGGTTATCACGATCACGCTTTCGAAAAAGTTCAATTTGTATGTTATTTGGGTTGAAAAATAGGTTCTTACAAATACAATGCATCATGGTTTTGTTTAAAAAAATTTAATTTAATTTCTGGTCATAATAAAATAAACAATTATTGTTAACTATAAAAACTATAATTATATATAAACTTAAACAGATTTTTGAAACAAAATACTGCACGACTGCTGAATAATTAAAAAAAAAACTGAAAAAAAACAGATAACCTGCACATTTGGCAATTATATTTACCATGTAGGAGGATTGGGGTAAAAGGTGTATCCAAGTCCCACTTTTGTCCACTATTTTGTTGACTTTTTGGAGACATTGCCAACGGAGCGCCTATATATTAATATCCCTACTTACTGGTAACGCTGAAGAAATTAATGAATTAGTCCCTTTTTTAACCGAGTTCCAAAAACGAGGAGATTATCCATTCGCCTGTATTTTAGTAATTTTTTGACGAATTTGAGAAATTATTTTTTTTTAACAGGAAGCTTTCAATTTAGTCCCATTTCAAAAAAAAGGGGGAACACTTATCTACTTTTATTTGTGGGATTGCTACGATACTTATAATACACCTTGCACGCTCATAATGACACAAAATAGATGGGCCCATTTAAAATTATATTTCACGTGCTTCTACTTAACCGATTTTTACGAAACTTGACACATACCCTGGGTTGTAAAAATTATATGTTCTGGAATTTAAAAAAGTGGGCGGGGACATCCGTAAATATTATTTCATGTCGTTCTACTTGACCGATACATATTATGTACCTACATACTATATACTCGTACATTTTTTTTCAATTAGTTATTTTTTTTAATAAAACACCAAATGTGAATGTACTAGTGAGTCAATGTCTACATATGGTCCAAAAATAACTGCCTAGTCAATAGTACCAACGGCAGTAGTTGATTTTCAAAACATGCACATGTTAAATGTCTAGAGCAAAAAACATTTTCTGCGGTACAATTCGTCAGTAGTACTGGTGACAAAAGCATTGGTGAATCAGCAGTGTTTTTCAATTGATGTTTCCTACATACTCGTAGTATCTAAAAAACATACATAGGTACAGTTACATATGTACCTACGCAGGAATGTTATCTCGTGAGAGCGTCAGAATTCGTGCGTGATTCTTAAAAACAGCTCACGCACGATCACGCACGAGTAATTTTTGTTAAGTCACGTTCACATTCACGCACTCACGCGTGATTAATAATATATTATGTTAAACTTCCATTTAAACCACAGAGTATATCTGAATTAAAAAAAGTGACTTACGAAAACAGCTAAAATCAGCTGATTTTCGTACTGTTAGAAAGGGACAAATGTAGTGTGCTTGTTATTAAATCTTTAGTACAATAACCACAACAAACAACAGAAAATGTATACTTAGTGAAATGAACAAGTGAATATTTGTGCATAATTAGATTGAAGAAATTGTACTGTTGAATTAAAAAACACAAAGTGAAAAAGATTATCAGTATTAAAAAATTTATTAAAATTAATTTTCAAATGATTACAGACTTCATTTTAAGCATTTTCATTTAAAAATATTTAGTTTTAACTTTTACTCACAAAAAGCACACAGCGAATGAGACCACAAAGTTTAAAATAATATTAAGCTAAAATAATATCACGCGAAAGAAACAGTAAAAAGGATTTGATGACTGCGTAAGCGAGAAAAAAAAACTGCAAACTTTTGTCAATAGATCCCTGCTTTATATTTTTCACATAAGATGGCTAGACAACTGGGTATCAAATGCGGAGTTATACAGTAGAAGCAATATAAAACCTATTGCTATTGCGGTCACAGGGGCTGGTGTCTATATCTTGAGAACGAACATTCTTAGCTCTTTCCGACTGCCGAATGAATGCTGAGATCTTGGTGATCCTCAGGGCCATGGAACTGGTGGCCAGAAATGTAGCTGAAGGTGAGAAGGTAACCTTCTATGTCGACAGCCAGGCAGCGCTAAAAGCATTGGAGGTACACAATGTCAAATCCAAACTTGTTAGTGACTGTAGGAGAGCCCTCAACTTCCTTACGGACAAATATAGTGTCAGACTATTTTGTTTTGTTCCTGGCCACAGCAGTGTTGAGATAAATGAAACTGCCGATGATCTGGCAAGAATAGGGTCGGCGTTAGATGAAGGAATGTGGGACAGATCGGTGATCGGTCATTACTATAGGGAACTCAGTAACTGGGTAGAAAGCAGGACCAACAGTTCATGGCGAAGTAGGGAGGATTGTAGAGTTTCGAGGGCTATGAGGCCAAAACTTGACTCAGAAAGATCCAAACTGCTACTGGACATGGATAGGCGCGTTGACTGGTCACTGCCCGGTCAGAGCAAGAACCAGCATTTGGGAAGGGGGCACTCCAGATTTCTGTAGGATGTGCGGGGATGAAGAGGAACCAGAAACCATTGACCGTATTTTCTATCACTGCCCCAAGCTGCAACGTCATAGGCTTAGATGGCTGAGCAGGCGTTTCCATGAGAGCATTACTGATATCGGGAAGTGTAAACTAGAGGACATCAGGGGATTCATCATGTGACTTCAGTGGCTTAATGACGAATAATAGGGTGACTTCTGGGTAGAAAAGAGGGGTAAATATTACTTTTAATGGGCAATAAAAGGAATCACAATGGACCCAATTGGTACAAAAGGGGGTAAATATTACTTTTAATGGGCAATAGAAGGGAATCACAATGAACCCAATTGGGTGTGCACCAATCTTCCTAACCTAACCTATTGCTATTGTAATTCGTGAGAGGAAATGGAGATGGATAGGGTATGTGTGAGTTTTATTTGCGAGTGGAAAAAACTTTGCCGCAATTCACATATGATTAGTAAAGGGTTATACAGATGGAGGCGATTGACCCCCATGTTAAAATTGTCGGTTGTGTGCATTACTAGTAGTTAGGCTGGTAGTTAGTGGTAATGATTGGTAGTTAAGGAAATAGCTAGACATTCGCTGGCTATGTCAATCGCAGGGATAAAACGGAGTGTTACAATTTTATAGTACTAAATTATAGCCTTGCATTGATATGTAAGTGCAGTGTATGAACATGTAAAGTTTCAATAGAATCGCTTCTATTGAAACCGTTTAATTTTAATTTATAATTCTAATCTTAAACGTTATAGTCACGAAATTAAATTTCATGTTCATTATCTAATGAAAGTACACAAAAAAAAAGAAAATTTTATTTTCAGTAACCGATCATATTCAATCAGCAATTTTTAAATTTACTTCTATTGTTCTAAACTTTTTTTAAATTGTAGGAATACGTACTTTCCACATCAAACTTGTACATATTTTAAAAACTTATCTAAGAATTAATAGAAATAGTAAAACATATTAACTTATAAGCAAAGAGGCATATTCATAGTCAAAACAAAGTGCACTTTAAGAGTTTTAAACCAACAAATTGACAAAAAAAAAAAAAAAAAAATTAAACTGACATACATAGCTCAACATGGTGTGAAATGTCTTAAGGTCAGCAAAGAACCAGCACGTATAGATTTTGAGCTACATACATATATAAAAATTTTGTTTCGCAACATTGCAAAATGTTTTAAATACAGTCATTATGTAGTGAATTATTCAAAATTTTACCAAAGAATCATAAAGTATTTTTGCAGATTCGTAGTCTAAACAATATTTACTTTCATTTTTACCCGACTGTGCGACGCAAAGAAGGGTATTGTGTTTATCAGCCTACGTATGTATGCATGTTTGTATATATGTATGTATGTATGAATGTATGCATGTACACCCAGAGTAAAACACAGCTTAAAATCAATAAAAACCATATTGAATTAATAAGAAGCATTAACAAAAGTCTAGTCATGTTGAAATTTCTTATTTCAATATGGAAAAATATTAATTTACAGTATTTATTTATTAACTTTGTTTATTTTTAAGTATTTTAATACTATAGGGTGTTTTTTTTAGAGGTATAGAACTTCGAATTGAAATAAAACACAAGAAAATCGTTTTAATGTCCATCAATTTGGCTTTATTGGAAGGATAATTTTATGCCATTAACGTTTAAATATGATTTCGGGCATGTGGCCGCCGCGGCTGGCTCGAATAAAGCCAATTCTACAGGTCCAATTTTCAACCACTTTTTCGAGCATATGGGGCCGTATGTTGGCAATAACGCCACGAATGTTGGCTTCCAAGTCCCCTAACGTTTCTGGTTTGTTGGCGTAGACGAGCGACTTCAGCGGATGCGTATTATCACATAGAGTAAACGTAGTGCGAAAACGATCCATGGTTAACCGAATTAATTGCTCTGTCGACCATAAAATGGACGGAGCTTGCGGTAAACTTCGCGAACTGAACCATTATTTTCGAAATAAATTTGCACGATTTGCAGGCGTTGTTCTTTTGTCAACCTGTTCATGATGAAATGGCATACCAAACTAAATATGACAGCTGACAAAATGGCCGCCAGTTAAAAAAGTGATGCCAACTTAAAGTTCTATACCTCAATAAAAAACACCCTTTAGTTTCTATTACATTGAAAATGATTGAACTTATGTAACGCGTTCTTAATTTTAAGTTGCAGCTTTTCCCTGAGTGTATGTGTGTTCCTTAGCGGCTTTATATAAACCGATCGCGTGGACTGATTTTAATGATTCTCACGTCAATCGATTTGTCTTAATGCTGGGAGTGGAAGTAGCAAAAATTTAATATGGCGGCCAACAGACGCCATTTTGTAAATACGAAAAAAGTAAAAAGTCGGCGAACTATATAAAGATAGGTATCATTCGACAGATATCAGCTTTAAGTTTCTTTTATGATTTTTCATTTCGAATGATCGTTTAGGATATTGAACGGTTCAAAGTTGGTCGCAGTCGGGTTTTTTGATTTTTTTTAATTCTTTATTGGTGTATTTTTTTTGTAGTTTGAAGATAAGTGAATTTCATCGCAGGGAATTTAGAAATGTCATTTTCCATTTTTTTAGTTTTGCCGAAATATATTTTACATTCTCGCAGAAGCTTTCAAATTGGCATACCACACGAAATTTAGATATGCTAACCAATTTATTAAAAGATATTAGGTAATTCCCGAGATACATTAAAAACAGCTAAACAATTATATAATTGATATACATATGTACATACGAGTATGTATATATTAAAAAAAAATCAAAATAATACAATAGATTCTACTATTGTAAATTTTCTGTAGATCTATTTTTTGAGAATGGATTTTACTATCCCTCAGTATTAACCAACAATAGTCTTCCATTATTGCAGGATCATAGCGGCCTTAATATCGGTTTTCCATGATTATGGTATCTTGATGATATCTTATTCATCACTAATAACACAGTGAGATAACAAAAAAAAAAAATAATTAAGTAAAAATACCTGGGATGTTATATCATTTTTCTGATAGGTATTGTCGAGTACAACAACACTCTGATTTTGGAATTTTCAAAACACCCTCAAAGTCTTGAGTTACGGGTAAAAACCGGGGTTTCATACGCGTAGGAACTTATCAACCTCTAACTAAGTTGAGTATCAGCCGATTTTAAATTTATAAACGGATTTAGAAAGAAGGGGCTAAGACCTTTCGAACCATATATATGTATGTTGTTTCAGTAAGTTTCGGCTATATGTATGTGTGTATTTTTTTTACCAAACATATTTTTTTCGGTTTTTTTCGTCACTTTTCTACATTGGATTCGTTCTTATGCAGTATTTTTGTACTGGGACCATACTGTTTATGACCTTACTTCAGTGTTGCCGGAATCGTATTTCAATTTTACACAGACGAACCTTCAAAATTATCCAAAATATTATAAATTACACAAAACAAATTTTGTGTTTGATTATCAAATAAAAATGCTTTTTATATAAGAATATATATCGAGTGATTTTTTTATTATGTGTTTTTTCAGTGTGAGTTTTTTCAGTTAAAAAAAAAAAAAAAAAATTCATAACTTGTGGCAATTCAAAAAATGCTCAGTAAGGTTTGCCATTTCACCATGAGTACACTAACAAAATTCAAATCATTGAATTTTATTATCAAAATTCGAGCTGTGTGAGAAATGTGTTTCGTAAATTATGTCCATTTTATGGTCGTCATATCCGATCGACTTTTCAAGGTGTTTGTCACGAAATTTCGCACCAGTTTCACTTTTTTTGCGCACTGAGGAGAATATTGCTGTTATATCGGCCAGTGTCTATAAAGATAGCGATATGTCAACAACGAAACTTTTTCTTTTCGGTAATTGAGAATAAGAAAGTGATTTATAAAAAATAACTTGAAATGAATCTCTGAAGCATTTTCAGCAACTTTTATTTATCTGATTTGTTTTTCCGGCCTCCTGTTAACAAATGAAACAATTTTCATGCAACTTATTTTGTAAAAAAATATGCTTAATGTAAACTAGGTATCACTGTATGCGATATATAGAGATGTGCAAATTTCGTGATTTTATCGTGTCACGCGTGATCGTGATCAAATTTATAATTAATCACGCGTGAGTGCGTGACAGTGACTTAAAAAAAATTACTCGTGCGTGATCGTGCGAGAGCTCTTTTTAAGAATCACGCACGAATTCTCACGCTCTCACGAGATAACACTCTTGCGTGGGTATATAACTGTATTAAAAATTTTAAATTATCTTATAATAAATACTACAATCTATGTCTGAGCTGCACAAAGTAGCACCAGAGTGCCGAACATCAATCGGCTTCTTATATGTACAAATGAATTCACATACGCGAATACATTACTCTCGAGTTTTTCTCAGTGGCCAGATCTGATTTATGTACATTAATATGTATATACATACATATATGTAGAATGAGCCTGCAAACATAATGCATACACACATATGTACGCATGTATAAACATACATATGTATATATATGTAAGAACCTATTTTTCAACTAACAAACATAAAAAATCGTGCGTGATCGTGATAAGTTGTACACCCCTCGTGCGTGATTAGGAATATTTTATACGTGAGCGTGCGTGATGGTGAAAATTTTCAAAATCATTCGTGCGTGAAAGTGCGTGAGTAAAATATTTTTCTGCGTGAGCGTGCGTGATCGTGAAAATTTTCAAAATCATTCATGCGTGAAAGTGCGTGAGTAAAATATTTTTCAGCGTGAGCGTGCGTGTCGTGAGTCAAAACTCGCTCACGTGCACATCTCTAGCGATATAGTGCATTTTTTCATTCCAATATATATATATGTATTTTTGGTTGGTTCAAAATCGTCACCTCAATGTTGTCTTTTACTTTTATATGCAAAAAATATTGACACGATGGCACCAGACGACTACTGATTCTTCATGTAAGGTTTCGTTAATTTTAATTTGCTGGAAAATTTTTCTACCGAACAGTTCGAAAATAAATAAAACAAAAAGATCATCTCCAATGCAAGTATAGCCAAACAAAAACATAAAAAGATTATAAAAATGTTTATTAGTAAATTTAAGATGTAAAATTCTTTTTAAATGAAATTAAGATGTTTTATTAAATAATTTACTTGTGTATATAGAAGAGAATTTTATACAAAAAAGGACGTATAATGAATCTCTGATGCTTTTTTGGCAACTTTTTTGATATGAGTTGTGCCTCCAGTACCTGTGTTCTGTAACCGGCGAGAAGTTTCCGCATCGAGAAAAATCAAACAATTATAATGGTTGTCCTGTTTTCCACAGGCTGATTCATGTAAAACATGAGCAGGGAACTAAGTTTTTTGTTACTCATTCTGTGTTTTACAGAATGATAACAAACTTTTCGTCTCACCAAAGTTACGGAACATAGGCACAGGCCTCCTATTGACAAATAAAAAAAAAAAATTCCAGTTATTAAATTTTTTGAACGATAAGCTTTGAAAGAAAATTAAGTTTGGGACAAAAAGTTATTTTGGGACAAAAACTTATTTTGTCACAAAAACCGTTTTTTAATAGAAATATAAATTCAGTAACAAAAATAAAATTTTCCGGCCACATTTATGCAAAATGATCATGGAAAATTTCGACGAACGAGTGGGTATATGCATGCGAAACTGGGGAGGCCATTTACTTTATGATTCAATAAAAAAAAATACAAATACTCTTACAAGCATTATAATTATTTTTTTTCAAAACAAAAATTAAATTTAAGACTTTTTGGTACAAAAAGTAAATTTTTAGCAAAATATTTCACTAACAAAATTTTTTTTTGCAATTTTGTCCCAAAAATTTTGTATTTCTCAATATGACGCTTTTACACAAAAACTCCACTCCTTTGCATGACAAGTCACTTTTTTTCATAAAATAATTGAAGTCACATCTGTCCCAAAAACTTTTAATAAAAATTCACTTTTTCCCATAGCAAGTGACTTTTTTTTTAAAAAAAAGCCACGTTTTCCATGACAAGTACACAATTAGTTTTTAAATTTTTACAACTCAAACCATTTTTTTAGAAAAAAAACTGCCTTTGTGATTTTGTGTCCCAATCACATCGTCGCAAAAACCGCTTTTGTCACGGAAACAAAATTTTAATCATAAAAATACCACTTTTTTGAATGAAGTCAGTTTTCCAACATCAAAGAATTGACATAAGGCGGATTTTTCATAAAAAAAATAAGAAGATTTTAAATACATTTTGCACAAAAAGCAAATTTTGGTCATGAAAGTTCGATTAAAAAAATTTTGGAGACCAAAAGACTTCTTCGCACTGCATTTCATATTTCACTTTTGACCCAAAAAATACCAGCTTTTTAAAAATGTCACAATTCAAATTGTCACAATTGAAAAATAAATTTTTTTTTTGAACGACAAGCCGTTGCTGTTGATTTCAAACAAAAATTTATTTTTGTCCCAAAAATATAAGTAACTTTTTTACAAAAAATTATTCTATAAGAAGTAAAAACACGTTTTAGATATTTTCATCAACAAAATAATTCCAAAATTTTATACAAAATTTTCTTTAAAAACATTTATAAAAATTATTTCTTTTATTCTGGTGGGAGTTTTTGTTTTTGCGTTTGTGTTATTTTCTACAGCCAACTTCTTCGCAGGAACTTGGGCGAAATTACACAAAAATTACACAAAAAATTTTATGGTCCCAAAATAGTTCAAGAAAATTTTTTTTTGTTTCATTTTTGGATAATTATACAGAATACAACATAATTGATTAAAAGTAATTCACTGAATTGTTTTGAAAAATTCCTTAGAAATTGTCTGAATTATTAAATATTTTATTAGATGACTTTTTGTTAAAAAACTACCTGCATGATCTTTTCGCGTTCTATTTATGCGCTTTCTGTGTATTTAAACTTCCAGGATGATGAAAGTACAATTTAATAGACGTATGTATATCAATACAAAGTATAAAATTTCTACAACAGTGGTCGCCAAACTTTTTTCTTTGACAGCCACATTTTTCATAAAAAAATTAAAACTTACATACATATATTTAAATTTGTTTGCCTCACTGTGTAATGTACTGGATTTCACATACCATGGTTTAATTATTTTTTTAATAAAAATTCCAGTGGTGCAGTTTTATATTGTTTGCGTTATTATTTTTATTGTATATCATTCCATCAGCTTTTTTTACACACAATGTGTTCGTTAATATGTCTAGATTTTGCAGGGTATACAAATTGAAAAACTTCCTTGGGAATATAAAATTAATAGGGTCAAAGCTTAAGGAGGTGAAAAAGCATATTTCTCAGTTCCTTGCTATGAATCTCAATTACACTGATACAAACTATAACCAAACTAGAACTCAAATGACAGGAAATTTTGTGAAGATTATGAATCTGCGAAAAGATTTGATCATTCTGATGCCGAAATTCGAAATAAATAGAGAAATAGCAAAAAAGTACATATTTAGCCTAAAAATAAAACGTGAATATTAATTACTATTAATTGTGATGTGGTATAAAAGTTCTAATGATGAAGTTTTATATTGTTAAATTGTATTGTAATTCAGTTAATGACAATGAATACTAAAAAAATGTACATACATAAGTAAGTAGTCTTAGCTTTGGTAACTGCGTATAATAAAAAGTGTAGCGCAATCAATTCGTACGTTCATATATTTTTTCTCAAGCAACTATGACAATTGCCCATTCCAACATACAAGAGGATCTCTACTTCGTTTATGCAAAAAACTAAAATACGCTACAACTAAAAAAGGCACATGCGTATCAAGCGCATTGACTCTCTCTCATACTTATAGTCTGAGTATGGTTATACCCAGGTTATGGTAATTTAATCGGACAAAAAAAAATATGCATAATATTGGAAATATTTACATATTCATCAGTCGCCACCGTATACAATCATTTGTGTATGTATATAAAATGGACTGGAAAATGTGTGGGTGTTTGTGTGTGGCTGTTTGAAAAGATTCTTTGGGTGCGTGTGTAAATAAAATAGCCCTTTATGCACGCATGTGTAGTCGATTAATAGTCAGAGTATTTTTATACTCATGCATATGATTTTAGGTCACACAGTCTATAAATTTTAGTTATTATTGTTAGTGCTGCGTAATTTAAAATTTTTTATAAACATAGTTGTTGGATGTTTATAGTTATACGTATTCGGTTTAAAACTAATGCGTGTGTGTGCCTATGAGCGTGTTTTTTATTTTTAGCTGTACGCATTCATAGTTGTTTCGTGCCCAATGCTTAAAGAGTACATAAACAAACGATACTTTTGTCATTCTCTGGTGTGTGTGTTTGTAGGGAGTGCTAAAGGTTTTATAAAAAGAAATGTTGTATTTTTTTTTCGAAAAGAAAGTGGCACAAAATTTAATACCTATTTGAAAATTTCTTTTTGAATGTTCTTATTTCTTCTTTGAAATTTAAAGAAAATTGATGAGGGTGCAGTAAATTTCCCGGAATTTCTTATTTGCACAATTAAAAAATAAGTGGCAAATATAATATGTACATACATATAAGCTAACCAACAATAAATAGAATGAATATGTAACAAAATTTATAGATTTTATTTATAAAATCATAAATTAATCAAAAACTTAACAAATGACACATATTTTATCTAAAATTTAAACGACAATTAATTAAAAAACAATTTTTCCTTTAACAAATAATTGTTTTCAATTAAAAATAAAAGTTATAGCATCATTTTGGACGACACATTAAGAAAAATTCTTCGAAAATTTTCTAAATCACCGAAAATAAGATATTAAATTTTGTTGTAAACTGAATCATTGTAAAACAAGTTTGCACCCCTCCCAATTGTTGCAACAGAAGATGACATCCACATTTTTAGCACAAAGTGAGCAATAATAGAAAAAGTTACTGTTATTGTTTTTGTAACTAAAGTGCGCTCTATAATTATGAGAGGCAGCGTTATCAGTTGTGGGCAGTGATGTCAGATATGGCGATATGTCGCCAAACGTGGCGACAAAAAGGATTTTTTTTACAAAATAAAATATTTCGTGCAAAAGATTCTAAATGTTGTAACTCTTTATCTCAAACAAAAATTTCTGAAATTCCAGAAGTTAAAAAAAAAAATTATGGACCACAAAATCTCATTTGGTGTTTATGAAGCACAGTGGGGAAAACTTGCTTCTATAAACATTTTGATAATGAAGCACCAAAAACCCTGCATGAGTTCTCGGCTATACCACTTCAATGATATAATATGTATGTGTACTTAAATACATATTTAAGTAAACGTTAAACGTTAAACGTTTTATCACAAGTTCAATTTATCCTATTTAGATTGATCTTTTTTAATAAGTTATTTTTAAGTATTTTTTAATAAGTTATTTTTTTATACGCCAGTATTTATATGTTAATGTAAACACTTCTCTTAATTTTTCTTAACCAACATAATTTTTATGTCTTACGATAGACGTTACCTACTGAATTTAAAATTTAACAATATTGGGTGTTTTTTATTGAGGTATAGAACTTTAAGTTGGCATCACTTTTTTAACTGGCGGCCATTTTGTCAGCTGTCAAGTGATTAATATTTAGTTTAGTTTGCCATTTCATCATGAACAGGTTGACAAAAGAACAACGCTTGCAAATCGTGCAAATTTATTTCGAAAATAATGGTTCAGTTCGCGAAGTTTACCGCAAGCTCCGTCCATTTTATGGTCGACATAATCGTCCATCAGAGCAATTAATTCGGTTAACCATGGATTGGGCACCAAGATCGTGTGATTTGACACCATTGGATTATTTTCTTTGGGGATATGTGAAGTCGCTCGTCTACGCCAACAAACCAGAAACGTTAGGGGACTTGGAAGCCAACATTCGTGGCGTTATTGCCAACATACGGCCCCATATGCTCGAAAAAGTGGTTGAAAATTGGACCTGTAGAATTGGCTTTATTCGAGCCAGCCGCGGCGGCCACATGCCCGAAATCATATTTAAACGTTAATGGCATAAAATTATCCTTCCAATAAAGCCAAATTGATGGACATTAAAACGATTTTCTTGTGTTTTATTTCAATTCGAAGTTCTATACCTCTAAAAAAACACCCTGTATTTGTAATGTAATGACAAAATAAAAATATATTTTGTAGCTAAAATTTAATGTTTTATTATATTGGCGATAGTTGGCGATATTCGACAAGACATTTGGCGATGAGGCTGAAAATAAAACTGACAGCACTGGTTGTGGGGATTTATCCCCAATTAGGAATTTTTTTTGGGTTATTGGGGATGAAAGTTCTTCTCAATCTCTTGGAGACCTCATGTTGGCTTGTAGGAGATTTTTGAACATAAAATAATTTTCTAAACTGCTTATAATTTTGTAATTGTACTCAAAATCATTATTATTATTATTATTATTTTAAGGCAAATGAAGTCAATCATTATTGTAATTTTCCATACATAAGAAAAAATAAATTTTTAACTTCCCGCTACAGGAAGTTATTGATTTTCGAAAATCGAGTTTTCAGATCCTGGCAGTGGTTTTGACTATTTTCGCTTTGATGTCCGTATAGATGCATATTTGTAGGAGTGTGTGTGTCTGTGTATGCTTGTATTTGCATGTACCCTGTAGGAAATGTCAGTAGTGAATCAGTACTAATACTACTACTGGTACTGGTACTATTATACACCCAATCAGTACTGATTCACTATTGACTTTGTCACCAGAACTACTGACATATTGTGTCATTGAAAAGCAACTACTGACATTGGTACTACTGAGTAGGTAGTTCTTTTGGGACCATATCTAGACATTGGAAACAGTTTGTCACTAGTACATTTTAGTAATGATAATGATAATGCAACTACATATTTTGTTAACATTTGGTGTTTTAATAAAAAAAAATATATATAAAAAGAAAACTAATGCATAAAAAACATATAAAAAAGAAACTGTGTAATTAATTCATTCGTTCAGCGAGTAGAGATTTGGTTTGCCGTTTCTATTAAATATAAACGAAAAATTCAATGTTTCGTCGAATTATTAAAATCAAACACTTAAGTATGAATCTGGATTTACAGCAAATTTTTAACTGATCCCACAAAATCTTCTACATTCTCATTAAAATTTCCACAATTATTTCGTTTTAACATTTTTTATTTTCACACCTACAAAATGGATTGCTTCTTATTTGTCTTTTGCAACTTCTTTTTGTTTGATTCTTTGAATTATTTTTTTGATACATTTATATTTGCCTTTTAAATTGATTTCGTGAACTAATTATTATAAAAACTTGAATTTTGCTTGACGCCACTTGTATTTTCGACGAACCATAAAACATAGTTGTGTGTATCTTACAAAATGTTTTCTACGCATCAAAAACAAAGTTAATATGTAGACGCTCCGTTGGCAATGTTACCAAAATAGTCAACAAAAGTGGTGACTTGGAGACACTTAACACCATGCTTCCTTCAGAATATGGAAACATCTCATGAGTCATGACTTAAGAACGGGTCAACGAATCAGCAACAAATTTGCTGAACTCACTGAGATGTCGCTAGATAGTGAATCGATATTTGAATATATTTTTTTTTCTAAACAATCTTTAAACTACTAGCCTCATCAAGTTCAAAATCTAATCAGCTCTTAACCGCAAAAATGCCCTTCGACTGCAAAGTCTTCTTTCAATCGATTTTAGATATTCATTGATTTCACTGTGCTCGAATTCGAAACTCTTTTTTTGCAACAAGCCGGGTTAAGATTGAAAACTTGGTTAAAAGCACCTAAAAATCGCAATTTTTCCCAGTATTCTACAATTTATTAATCTTTATATCCATAAATATTGATTGAAAAGATACGTATTGATGAACTCACATCCTGAGAAAACTTTTTGAAAAAAAAATTTGAAAATTTTTTTCGAATTTTTTTCAATTGCGGGCAAAATTTGTTTTTTGCAATTTTTTTCAAAACTTTCTTTAGCACTCATGTTCATCCATAATATGTTCTGAAAACATACAAAATTTTGCATTTAAAAAGTGGTCGGAGGAATGCCCATTAAAATTTAATTTTATATCGCATAAATTTTTTTCGAAAATGTTCTATCAGATCTTTGCTTGAAGTCGGTTTTTTTGGCAGAATTATTAATATAAGAGTAAATGAAGTTGAAAACATTTACTTATTTGCCTCTTATAAATAGAAATTTGTAAATTTTGAATTGACGAGGAAGAAGTGCCGTCCGTCCTCTTTTCCCCGGACACCGTCTTCTTTTTTAGGGCATCCAGAGAGGGGGGGGTCCTACTTCTTTTTTATCAATTGTCCGGAGTTGTCCTAATTTTTGCACTTATGTTTTTGAAGCTGCTTAATTATTTTCAAGGCTTATTTTTCTGCTTAATAACGACTGAAGGCAGAATTAGTTTGTACGTGCTGTTCTATTGTGAATCAGCGGTTTTGTTGCTGTACAATTGAAAATCTGTATGTGTGTGTGGTTAGTTTTTCCTTTTTCGTTCTGTTCGTTGCGGACAAGACTGTAGAAAATAGAATTCAACGTTAAGTGACAGCCAAAAGTGTATATGTATTAGTGTGTTCTGATATTTTGTATACAGGTGTAATCAATTCTGTAGGTTGCCAGCTGCTTCCTTTCACAGAAAAAGTAATTGCAAAATATTTTATACAGAAAAGAACGACACAGAACGGCAACGAAAAGTAAAAACTAATCAGGCCTTGAGAGGAGTTTTATATAACAACGAGTTACAGTCTACGGCGTATAAAATACAAAGTAGAACTTAAAACTGAAAACTACAAAGTTAATTCACAAAACTACTCGAAAGGGAGCATAAATCGAAATAGCAAAGATTAGAGATTTACTTGGTATTGGGTCTAAATCAAATATTTGATGGTTTGATACTGAAACATTATGCTTATCGTCAATGCTTGATATTCGATAAATAAAGAACGAGTATTTCAATTCTTCTAAATTAATCTTATTGAGTTAGTTGACCTGAATGTAGCTTTACCCCATACACGTTTCAGTTCAATTGTCAATTGAGTCTTTCAGTTGAATTCATTCTTGGTCACACACTTCATAAACTGAATTCAAAGATTTTCATTCAACTGTCAAGTTTATATTTTTTTCACAATTACAAATTTAAAAATTTAAAACTTCTATTACATTCATTCCTTATTTTTTATATATTTTTATTTAAAATTCAATGGAATTATATACAATTTTAAAAATACATAACTTTTTGTATACAAAATAAAGCTACAAACATAAATTTTGACAGCTAATCAAGAGACTCGAGCACACACAACACAATCGAATTGAAAGATTTCCTAGTCAACATGCAAAATCAAAATCTTTTGAGTTTTCTTCAACCAACTCGACAACTGGCAAACTAATCAATTGATAGACGCTTTGATTTGGACAACAACCGACTCAGTTGAAAATTGAATTGAATCGTGTATGGGGTGCTTAATACGGTCAGCCTTACACCTCATAGAACTTCTGTTAAGTCCACAAAAAGTAAGCCTTGAGCCCTTATCCAGACTAAGGTATAATTCTTCTCAAGAAGGCGTGGAGAAATTCTAGTACATCTACAGATACACATCCGCTTATTTTATGGCGCTATGGCATCATATACTCGTACATAAACTACTGCAGCAATTGTTCAAACAGATTTATGAAATCGTCTTCCTCCGAAAAATTTGAGAATGGTTTGCTTATTAAACAAAAATTGTATACATATTGGCGCATAATCATAGTCCAAGCAAAGTGTACTTTAGGAGTTTACAACCAATATTTTGTATGATACTTTGTTGTTGATTTTAAGTTCTAATAACTTCTATCCCTGTAATGATGTATAAAAACAAAAAATAACTCAACTTCTGTTTTGTTTATTTTACCTTTAATTTAAATTCAGTAAGCGTATCGGTATCGTAGACACTTCTTCTCTGTACCGGGATAATTCCCTAAATATTTTCGTGCATTTTTTTTAATTCTCCATTAAAGTTCCTTCAGTTATAACTCAAATTTCTATTTTCTTCGACAATTATTCCATACAAAGATTTTATAAAAAATTTAAAGAAAAATTTAAGTCATGACATTTTACCAACCCTATTTTTTTGAGAGGTGTAAATACTCTTAAGGCTCAGTTAGCCGACTGTAATGTAATGTAACTGCAACAGTAGGAAACAGCTGATCGATATTGTTCTGTGAAAAGTAATGGAAATGGTTATAGAGATGTAATGTAAAGTAACCTATTTTTCATATAAAAATATCGATCAGCTGTTTCCTACATTACAGTTACATTGCGTTACAGTCGGCTAACTGAGCCTTTACCAACAAAACAAAATTTAATGCAGCATTTTCGTAGTTATTTCAAATGATATGGCATCAGTTAATTTGATTGCCCAACATGTTTTTATAAATTTATTTTTAAAAATATGGTCCTCTTTTTTGGGCCAAAAATGTCTTCGTTTTTGTGGTTGTCGTCCTCTTTTTATCGAAATGGAAATGGCAACCCTACATATGTATGGTGGGATCGATAATTGGAAAAAATTTAAATATATTATTTACTGTTTACATTTCTATGTTACACGTGATTTCCTCATGCTTGCAAACAAGAACAACTTGTATTTTGTTAAAATAAATAATTTATTAAAATTTCTTGTGTAGACCCTTTAAGCGTTAAATACATACTTGTTTATTAGCTAAAGTCCAAGCAAAGCATATAAGAGAGCTTTTACAATATTTTGAAAATAATTTGTTTTTAAATAAAATTCTACATTAGCCTTGATTACTTACTTAACCCTTAAAGAAAATTTATACAGATGTATGTACATGTGTATATAATATATCTATGAATATGATCTCGTCAAACAACAATAACGAGCGTTTTATATTTTTTTAAAATAAATTTATAAATTTTCTTATTTATCGTTAAGCAGCTTCGTTTGTTGTGATGGAGAAGAAAATTTAATTTCTCTGGTTTAACAATAGACGAGACAGTCTTAAGTATCTATGAGATACGAGTAGAAAACAACATTTAACAATTTAACGTTCGTATAAATACCGAACATCAATGAAAAACAGAAACATTTATTCGCTTATTGTCAATACGATCGAATCGTTGGAAAAAAATCGTTGACATATTTTTATTTTTAATTAACACAAATTATAAATTAGTTCACATTCGTATGTTTAAAAGAAATGAATGAATAAATTGTGCCTGCAGTGAATGAAAATAATTGAAATATTTGTTTTAATACAAAATAAAAGGATTGAAAGGATGCTTAAAAACTAAGTATATAATATATTATAAAGTGCAATAAATTACTCGTATTTCATTTTTATCTAATAGTTAAAGTGTTTCACAGTGTTTTCGTTTTAAATAATACAAAATGTCTGTTTGTTTTTAACAAAGAATTTGTAACAAGCATACCTTAACGATTTCAATATAAAGCTTTTGTTTAAGCAACTTTTAATTTAATTTTACGTTAATGAAATACCGGAATAATCGCGGTACAATTTTACAATTACAATTTAGAACCTTTTTGGTTAAAAAGCAATATTGGCACAGAAAACGGTGCTTTCAAGACGGTAAGTGGATTATAGGTGGATGTAGATGTATATATTTTTTTTTTCAATTGATTGAAAAACATATATACTTGTGCTTTGCAAAATTTGAATTTAAGTTTTTTGAACTTCAATAAATATATATATATATATGTAATTGTACATATCCCTCATTTACACAAACAACGTCATAACTGAAGAAACTTAGTTTGGCAGAAAACGTGTTTGAAGTTTTCAATTTAATGGAAGAAGAAAATTTTATTTTTCTCTCAAGATATTTGTATGAAGCTTTCACACAATCTGAAGAACGACATGAGGATTAATGCTGCATCACTAACTCAAAAAAATGGAGTAAATGAGCGATATGTGTGTAGGGAAAAAGTGCAGTTTTAATTACTACACATTCTCGAAATAATAATAAAAACTATTAGATCCATGATATAAATTCCATTCTCTAATTTTTTCTTGACATTCACCATCTGTCAAATACATATAAGGATTATGTAGTCTCCTGTAAAATCGTGCTACTGTATTAATTTAATATTTCCCCTCTGTTTCCTGTTTGTTTGAATTTTTTTTTTCAAAAATTATTTCAAGATTGTTTTTATAAAATACAGAATGTTAAATAAAGAATAAATTAAACAATTAAGTAAAGATATGAGTGCAGCATCTGTGAAGATCTGATCGGTTATTAAAACATTTTTTTTAGAAAAGGATGTTACAATCAACAAGAAACGAGCTGTGTAGATTAAACAAAATGCAATATCAATCAATATTTGTTAAACTTAATGAAAATTCATTGTCAACTAATCAAAATCAGCAATAAATTTGGTTTCTCAACGCCAAATTTAGATGAAAATATAATTGGAAGACTTCTCTTAGGCAGAAAACTTAAAAATATGAGATAAGTTATTACATAATCACTTTTCAAACTGCACAGATATGTAGTTATGTATATCACTTTCTTTATTCGCAAATTTTTGTTCAGGTTTTTTTTGGGGGAAAACTTAAATTTGTTCTTTATTTCTCTCAAAACACAAACTTCAAAAATCCTTATTTTGCAAAACAAAGAGAGAATGGAAGTACTTTCAATATTTATATCATGATTAGAACCATTTTGAAATTCAATTATCATTTAAAATTCTTGTTTTTTTTTAATGAAGCTTAATTAATGTTAATGGCAATGTTCCCAATTTGAAAAAATTTTTTTAGCGCAACTTCAAAGAAGTTATAAATGATATAGAATTTTTGGAAAATTAAAAAAATGTCACAAAACTAAAAAAATGCATGCTTTTGGTCGTGTCTTGGATTGAACTTATAAAAATCTAAAATCAGAAAATGTTTAACATGTTCGAAATTGATTCGAACTTGATTCGAAATTTCGCGAATTTGGGCCAGCAGAAATGCAGTCAGCTGTTTGAGAAATAATTAATGTTAAAGAAAAATAAAATTAAATTAAATTGAAATCTTATTTGAAAGAAATTATAATTTTCACTAAACAAGTCACATCGACTGTCTTCTATATATAACTGGTTATCCATGTTTCGGTTTGAAAAGTAAAGTTAAATAAAATACTTTGTAATGCTTGGACCTTGCCATTACGTATGAAATACGATGTCATTTGCAATAGTTGATCCTTTTTGAGGTAGTTTTCGGCCACTTTGTTTTCGCACATATTCTAAAAAAACAAATTACGGCATTCGGTAACGAATTGTGTTTGTATGGAAATTTCACATGTACACATTTGCATAAATACATACATATGCATGTATGTATGTATGTAGTAATTGAAACTTACCATTTCTTTACTGTTAAATTAAAACTATAATATCATGATTTCGGCAGAAATTAAATAATTTCCCATACATTTTGACACATCCCAAATTAACTCATTTTATTTAATTTCAACGAAATTAATATGAAATTACAATGGACAACTCTGTTTTTGTATGGAAAACTCCTTTTTTTTCACAACCATGAAGATATTTAGAACCACGAGAAGCAACAAAAAATTTTTTTTTTCTTTCTTTCGTTTTATTTACAATCTATCCAAGGATAATAAGTAAATTTTATAAAATAAGAAAATAACATTCATTGTTGAACTCCAATAAGAACAACAATATACAAAACAAAATTGTTAAAGTTACATATTTCAAATTTATAATATATACATTATATACAAAAATCTTAAAGTTTTATCTATATTAATATTTACATATATGTACACAGAATTTTATTTACATATGTATGTATGTATAATTCATTAGGTTCGAAATGGCAAGTCTAATATGTGGTTCCTTTTCAGTCTTCTTACTTCGTTTGTGTCATCTAGTAGCATTATTGCCAATGGGTTACAATGGTTACTCAGCCTCTCCAAGAAACAAAAAAAAAAAAAAAAATTGAGTGCGTCAATTTGGTTAGAAATAGTTTTTTTAAATTAAATATAAAATTAAAATATGATTAAAAATCATTATATTGAAAAATATTGTCATGTGAAAATTTAAAAAGGCTTTATTCAACTGAAAATAATGCTCCAACGAATGCCACAACGAATCACATGTTTGCGAAATTAACTCAAATGTCATTTAGTACCAACATGAACACTGTTAAGATCGTTGTTAATTTCATCATGAAATTACTTGATTTCGTGGCACGATGAACGGGCTATAAAAGAAATTTCTATATTTTGATTATTTTTTCAAAAGAAACTTCAAAAAATAAAAGCAGCCTCTTAAGGTTGCTGCTTCCTAATATTTGATAAGGAACTTTGCGTAAGGTTAGTTTAGGTTGGGAAGGGTGGTGCCCAAAAAATGCACCTCCACTCGGAGACCCAATTGGGTGCATTGTGGTTCCCTTCTATTGCCCATTAAAAGTAATCTTTGCCCCCCCCCCATTTGTACCCAGAAGTCACCCTATTGTAAGTCATTAAGCCACTGAATTTCCATGATGAAGCCCTTGATGTCCGTTAGTTTACACTTCCCGGTATCAGTAATGCTCTCATGGAAACACCTGCTCAGCCATCTAAGCCTATGACGTTGCAGCTTCGGGCAGTGACAGATAATATGTTCAATGGTTCCTGGTTCCTCTTCATCCCCGTGCCAGTTTCCCATATGCTGGTTCTTGCTCTGACCGAGCAGTGACCAGTCAACGGGCCTATCATGATTCGCATCACCTTCCTATCCATGTCCAGTACCAGTTTGGATCTTCCTGAGTCAAGTTTTGGACACAAACCCCTCGAGACTCTACAATCCTCCCTACTTCGCCATGAACTGTTGGTCCTGCTTTCTACCCAATTACTGAGTTCCCTATAGTAGTGCCCTATCGGTAATTTCACCCATCTGTCACACATTCCTTCATCTAACGCACATTGAACTTTACGTAAACATTTAGCAAATAAAAGTCGACAACATGCACAGTGGTGGCAGTTATATAGAAGAAAGCTACAAAAATAGTAATAGTTGGGATATCGTATTGAAACTTCTACAGTATACTTCTGATTATATTAAAATACATTTCATAAAAAGTGGGCGTGGTCACTCTCAGTTAACGCCCACTCTATGAACATAAATATGAAAAATATTATTCTTATTTCTTTGTTAACAACAAACAAATTCGTTTCTTAATTTTTTTTTATTTTTTTTATACACTATATACTTTTTCTAAAAATAAGTGCTCGGAAACGCACAGGAAATAATTTTTTTTATTATATTCAATGTAATTCAAACATTTATTCAATTTATGATATTTTATTTAAGCAGCGAAATTTGCAATTAAAAACGAGATTTTTCCATATCACTTTTGCATTTTTTGGCTTTGAAGATTTAATTCTTAATTGTAGGGGTACATACTCGTATGTACTCGTATATAGTTACAAACAAATTGCTGTGATTGCTTATATTCGCTAAAACCAGACCTACAGTCAAAACCCCATTTTCCAATCAAAACAAGATTGTCTGAATTTATATCACACTCTGTGTTTAGGGATTCATACTGGAGATCTAGAATACCTGAAGCTGTGTGGTCAAGTAAGTCCTGTTTTGGATTTGCAACTGGATAACTTTTTCTCTTTTCTTTCACACCTGTTCATAACTAGGAAACATGCAACAGCAAATCTTAGTATTCACGAAATTTTGATTGTGCAGATACTGCTGTTTAGTTAAATTCGTTTCAACTATCTATGCTACAACTTCAGCAATTTTCAATTCTGGAAAAAGTGATTTTGGTTATGAACATGCACCACGCAGGACATTTGCTGCGGTTTCATCAATCTTAGCTAATCTACGCTCTTTTGTTCTCTTTGAACAATTTTGAAAACTTGAAACAGATCGACCACGTCTATCGTATTTTAAAGAATGTTCTTTAAGTGGTGAAGGAGCTTTTAAATAAATCGTTTTTCTTATATCTAACCATTCCTTGTGGTTTTTTAAAACGCGTAATTTTTTACGTTGGTTTTTTTTCCACATAATATCAAATTGTTTACATAAATATTTGATACACTTCAGAAGATTGCAACATGTGTCTTCTTGGTTTTCAATATTGTTTCATTGAGGTAGTTTACACGACAACAGTTTTTAAGCCGCACAATTTTTGTTCTTTTCCAAATTACACGAGACTAATTCATCTGGCATAAAATGTATACGTATACACAGCTTTGTAACATTCGCTGTTTTTGAAGTTGTGTTTGTATTGGTTTTGTGCTGCTAATGCGGGGTTGTAGCTGGTTGAAAAATTATGCCAACCACAAAACCACTCTCTTTGCCTCTCTCACCTACAAACTGGTATGTTATGCCAGCACAATTATGCCCGTGTAAATCAGCGCATTTAACCACGTCATTAAACACTTGCTGCAATTTTTCCACATTTGAACCCTCTTTCGAATATGCAGAGGCGTGAGAATAGGCATTTATTGGACGTTTCTTTTGTAATAAGTAAAAAATATATACATCTGTATGTATGTATAAATAAATTTATTAATAAAAGAACAAAACAAGTTGTGCAGCACAAAGCACAATATGCAAACATACTCGTATAATAAAACACGAAAGTTAGTCGCTAACTATTACTTTTTTAACATATGTATGTATAGATATATAAAAAGGTTTGGTCGCTGAAACAATTTAAAACGATTTGCAATGAATACAAAATTCATAACTCAACAGTATGTAGAATTAAGAAAAAAACGAGCAACTTCTAACGAAGTTCGTGGCAAATGCATTTATTTTAAAAGTTGACCTTTGATCCCTTAAATAAACATTTTATTTGGTTTAAAATAAGCTTTCTAGTGGAAAATAGGCAAAGAAATTTTTTACTCCTTTTTCGCAACAAACTCAGTTTTCGCAACAGCCCAAAATTTCTATTGGTTGCGTTAACCGAATTTGCACTGTATGTATGTGACAAATTTATGTAATGATATTGGTCATCTGCTCAATGTCAGTTTTGCTCTTTGCCGTAATATTGATGTAAAAAAATCTGGTGATGGGGCGTCGAAAGAAAAACTTATATGTTTTTCTATAACTGCGGGTAAGTAAGTGTTATTATCTCAGTGTGGTGGTTACAAGTTCAATTATCTGCCGATAACTAAAGACCCACCACAGTTTCCGTTTGTTAAAAAATCCTATAAAGTTTTGTATTGAAAATATTTTGCAGATAATCGTAAAGTAAATTAATTCCTAATTGCATAGGGAAACACGAATAAGGAAAACAAGTTGTTATTTTTATTTTCGTTTACATACACATATTTTTTTAATCAAATTTTATAATCATTTAGCGTTCGAAAATAGTAAATATCACGAAATAAAAATTGTATTTTTATCAAATTTAATAATCATTTAGTTTTTGAAAACAGTAAATATTATGGAATGAAAACATTTTTATTTGTTTTAATATTTTGTTAATAACAAAATAATTTTCACTTGTTATATTGTTAAAAAAGATTATCATAATTTTTGTCAAGTATGTATGTACATATCGCTCATTTACTCAAACGACGTCATAAATCAAAGAAAAACTAATTTGCCAGAAAACGAGTTTAAAGTTTTCAATTTACACGCAACTTAAAGAAAAAGAAAATTTGAATTTTCTTCCAGGAGTTGAGTAAGCAAGATAATTGTATAAAATTTTTACACGATATAGAGAACTATATGAGAATTAATTCTGCATCATTAACTCAAAAATACCGTTTTTTAAGTTATGGCGTTCTTTAAGTAAATGAGCGATTTGTATATTAGACTAGTCGCAAAAATTTTTTTTCTTTAATTTATATTTGCGCTATCTAAAATATGGGGCTCGTTGTCATAAATGCGGACTTAATTTTTTAACACGATTCGACGGTGCCTTCTGGTGTCTAGTGGGGCCTAAAGTACCCGATGCACCGTAAGGGATTTTGTTAAAAAAGTGGAAATAATTCTGCAGTTTCTAAACGGGCCGTCCGATTGTATGGAAATTTCAGACAGCATTTGAGGAGACTTAAAGGTATGGTTACACTTAAACAAATATTTGCCCAGAAAACGTAACCCCTAAATATTAATGAAGAAGCTTTCAATTTAAGTCTGTAATTTGGACTATATATCTTTAAAGGTAGCGGTGCCACAAGGCCCCAAGGTGGGCAACCTTGGGTTAATGAAAAATTAAAACAGATACCACCCTGATGTTTTTGATCTGGTAAAAAAAGATTTTTCACAAGGGAGGTTTTTGCTTTCCAAGAGCTAAAGGTAGAGGTCCATAGCTCGCTTTGCGCGTTACGCTTTCTATGCATCTGTCAAAAAAGTAGAATCAATGTAATAAATAATAATATAGTATGTGACAAGTTACATTGCAAAAAGCGCAGAACGCGTACGCGCGTTCAAAGCAAAAAGTAGGTCTACTTTCTACTTTTGTACGCGTTACAAGCACCATGAAAGAAAGTCAGCTGTTCTTGAATGCTAAAGATGTTAAATAATACTCTATTTCTTACGTTATCGATAAATATTATTTTGCCGTGGATAATTTTTTTCTTTTTTTTCAATAAAAAAAATTTCTTAGTAAAAAAAACTTGTTTAATAAAATATGTGAATATTTTCATTAATGCGATGTATTTTTTAATTAACTTTTCACCACACTTTTCTCAGTGAGTCCTAATTTACACTATGCAAGTCTTATTGCTAAGCTGATTAGTTTGTTAGGAAAGAGGGACGAGGGGAAAAGAAACGTTACTGTTCCCCTCGTCTCTCTCTCCGTCAAACTAATCAGCTTAGCAATAAGACTTGCATAGTGTAAATATGAACTAACAAATTTTGCATATTAGTTATCGATTACTTTTACGTACTGAGTGTCATCTCCGCTAAATCTGTATTAAATAGCTGCTTAGAAAAGTTATTGCTTAAGCCAATAATGTGCATACATTTATATGTAATTTTCAATTTACTTACATTAAAGTCAACAACAGCCGACAATCTGCTGGAATAGCCCTGGCCGAGTTCTTCTCAAGACTATCTTTTAAAATGCTGAATAAATAGTCAAAGACATCTGCAGACATTCTTGTCGCGGTTCGAAATTGCTCAGGGTCAGAAGTTTTAATTTTTTAAATGTGGTTTCAAAAAACCCACTTAAATTCCGTTCTGAATACAACGGCCGTACCCAAAACCTTTTCTTTTTTGAAATTGTACATAGGCATTTTTTGCACATAAAATTAAATATACAAACTCGACTAACTCCACAAATTCTTTTAAAAACTCGATTTCACTCTCCATTTTTTCTTTATAAGTATTTATAAACAAACGCACACAGCTGATCAAAACAAAAATAAAATGGCGCATGAAAAGCAGTGCATGTAACTCAACGCGAACAAAGTATAGAATGAAAAAAGAGGATGAAATGCGTGTAAAGCATAACGCGCATAAAGCGAGCTATGGACCTCTATCTTAAAAGAAGTCTGCTTCGCTTACAATTAGAGAAATATTCGAGAAAAAAAATTTAAATTTTGGCTTTTTTAACAACCTTGGTCCACTGTTCTGCTAATGTACATTGCACATACATACATACATACATACATACATATGTACATACCTATCATAAGTCATTGATGCTTTAAATAAAAAAAAAATAATGTCATAATTTTACCGTTTGTCTGAGAGTATACGTACATATGTATGTACATATTATTTACCAATTTGATTAATTACTTTACTATATTGTGAAATTTGTCACCTTCATTCATACTCGTATAAAGGCACAAAATATCTGTTAATGTCTAAACGCTAATTAATGGTAAATTATTAAATAACAAATAAACAAACAAATTTATTTACGTACAGACAATTTTTGTTGTCGAAAGGTACATATTTGTTAAACAAGCAAACAAATTGTTCAAGATTGGTAAAATTTCGTCAAGCTCTGAATGTATAGTTACATGCATTTACACACATACATACTACATATGTATGCATGTATTTACATATGTATATAGCATATATTTCGGCGATTTTAAACAAATTTTCCAGGCTAGTTAGTTGACTGTTTGTAAGTTAGAAATTATACTTAGGAAATAAATTGTAATTTGTTAAACAAACAATTGGGGAATTCCAGCGGTTGTCATAAAGATCATATTGTCATAATCAGTTTCACTGAAGCGCAGCCGTGGATGTTACTAATGCAAGCCAAACATTTTTATCTAACTACATATCGTTAGCTAAAATGCAAAATGGCGTAACTAACAAAAAATTCAAAATCGAGTTTTTGATTGATTATTACGAATGTCATTAAACTACATGTCTTGATAAAATTTTACACTTCTTCCATCTAAAATTAAGCTTTTATTAACAAAAAAATAAACAAGGGGAGTAGTTGTAGTTAACAAGTTTGTGCAGTTTTTGTTAGTGTTTTTTCCTTCTCCTGTAAAATTATGTTTTTTGTTAGTTACGCCTTCTTGCATTTTAGCTAACGATATATACATATCTTGTTTATTTAAAAATAACTGGATTATTCGAGACTTACCAAGTGTGACCCTAGGACATCCTAGATACATTAAACTCATGTGTATAATTAAAAGAATTTTGCTATTTATGTATATCAGAGTTTTATGTACTCTTAGATTAAGTATTTGTTGGCCAATACTTCACCTTATTTTTATATTTATTTATGTATAAAATGGTCCAAAATACAATTGTAAACTTATATTACTCTATAATGTACATTTATCAAGTACTTTTTCCGCGCGTTCAATCAGGAGTCAATCCAATGATCTCCGGATTGTAGGCCAGAACACTACCCACTGACCTACCGATAATCGTATCGCTATAATATATAACGAAAATTTATTGAGTTCGCTACTCAATAGCATATTCCAACGATATTCGCCGTCGGTTGAAAAAAAAAGAAAAATAACAAGCTCAAATTCATTTCGTTTTGCTTTAATTATTCTTTGTGTTTTTCTCTTATTTTGCAATTTTGTATGCAGAGATGCCACATGATATACAATTAAATGGCGAGTACAACACAGATGTACACTATCGTTAAAAAGAAATTACAGAATCACATTATTGTTACCGCAAACGAAAAAATATATCGATAAATATTACGATTTTCGGTTCGCAAAAAGTTACTGAATCCGGGTACAGTGCTGTAAATTGAATCATTCTTTATTGATTTTAATTCGTTACGAATTAGCTAAATTTTGAATTAATTCTTTTCACAACAAAAAAGAATTGAATGAAATTTGAAACAATTCAAACGAATTAGGCAGAAAAGAATTTCACTTCGTTTCAAATTCAAAAGAAGTTGTAGAGTTAGTTGCTATTCATTTCCTATTCGTTTGAATTGAATTGATTTTGAATTCATTCAAATGAATTAGAATAATGAAACAATTCAATTGCAAATTATTTTTTCTAATTCAAAATCAACTCAATTCAAATTAATTGAAAATGAATTGCAATTCGTTTTGACAAATTCATTTGAATTGGAAATAAATTACTATTCACTTTTAACAAATTCATTGGAATTGAAAAAGAATTAAATACAAATTTGCTAATTCAGTGCATGAATGATTTGCGAATTAATTAAAAAATGAATTATTCATTTACAACTCTGTTATTTACATACTGGATTAAATTCGCATTCAAATTTGTATCCACGCAAGCGAGAGAGGATGCATTATAAAAAATTTTAGTATTTGAGTATGAATGGTCAACCAAACTCGTGGTGTTTGCGGTAAATTTCATCACTCGCTTACGTTATTGCATCCCCGTAATGTAGAGAGTATGCACTGTGAGCTTTTTCGCGCCGCCGAAGCGCTTCTTCTTGTCTTTGTGCTTACTTGTACCAAATTAATTTTTGGCTGTAACATTATTAGGTGCAAAAATCCTGTAGGCTGGAAGCAGGTTGGTAAGCAAGAGCATACTTTCTACCCTTTACAAACCTGCTTCCAGTCGCCGGTAGTTTTTGCTGGTATACAGACACACCAAAACATAAGCCAATACAGATGCCACACACAAGCAACAGCTCCCAAACAAACAAACTCCCAGTTAGCCACGTCTTTCGGACATCTTCCAAGAATGATGCACGACAGTTTCAAGGCGTGGAGAACCTATTGCCGACAGCTTAAACAGATCAGTGAGGACATTTTCTAACAAATGGCCGCTAAGTTCAATTAAATTAAATATTGCAAGACTAGTAATTTCCATCAGAAAAGATCAAACATGTACATAAGTGTTTTGATTACAATTGCCCTTGCTAGGCGAACTCCCTTTTCGTTTTTTGTAGGTTTCGAATTTTAATAAAATATTTTACGATACGAGTACATTGAACTGCGCTGTCAGTCATGGCTTACTTTGAATTGAGGAAATTCATTTCTAGCAATGTTGTTGTTTTTGGTTGTGCAATGTAATGCATCGATATACTCGTATTTCCGCTATCTTGTAAATAATATAAGAATCTCATACATACAATACTTGCCAACAAAATTAGTATGCTGTTATTTGGCGTTTGGTTGCTACGGCAGCGTCAAGTTGGTATACCGACGACAGCTGATCTGTGTATGAGCAGATAACACACATACGAGTATTTGAACATACAAAATTATGTTGATAAAAAAACTAACAAAATAATGTGAAATATGTAGTTCTAACATTCCTATTAATTAATAATGAGTTGTTACATAACATTTCCATTTCCATTTTAAATAAACATATTGTGCCATCACCGCCAAAAAAGCTTAAGCTTATGGCTCGGCATATGCATAAATATGTATGTATGTATACATGTATCTCTATAGCAAAAATAAAACCAAATAGGTAGACCTACCCAGAAACCCTAGAACCTTGACGAATTTGCTAAGGCAGCTTTTATACGCATTTCGCGAATTCGGCTCATTAGAAATACACATATAAATTAATGTACATATCTAATGTTTTTATGTTTACGTTAATTAATATATTTATTAAATGTAATTGTTTTGATGACTGTCGTTAAATTTAAATTTCTTCCAGGCATATAATAAATATATGTATATAACTAGTTTTTGCCTATTTTTTTTATTTGTTCAGCTATTAGTTAAAAATTACATTTTATAAAGACATTAATAACCAGTATTTTGTTTTCTTAATAAATTTTAAACAATACAATTTTTGAAATTAAAAAACAACGAAATGGAAGCAACCAAAGTCTATTTATAATTTGATGTTAAATTTTTATTTAAAAAGGTTGTGAAACATTTGCTCAATTTCCAACCTATTGTAGGAGACGTAGTTCGTACATGAGTTGTTGGTAATTTCAACACAAACATTGTTTATAAGCAAATGTTTCTACAGAAATTACCAAAAACGTTTGTACGACCTACGACTCCTACAAGAGGTTGTGAATTAAGCAATTAAATGTTTTGTAAAGTTTGCATATGTGACTCTCAATCACATAACTCTTATAAGATTTTTACTATAAACATATCAAGTTTTTTTGCTTATTTTTTGGGTTTAAGTCTGGTGAACAGTTCCTTAAGCAGAAACGAAATGCATATGGACGTTGCTTAAGCGACAAAACAAACAAAAATTCTATACAGTTATTTTGTATAAAAGATGAATGAAACAGATTTCCATAATAAATTTGTCTCATAAGCCCTTTATTTTTTATGAATTTGGCAGTTGAACTGAAGTCATCCATTTGTAATGGAGAGTATACACGTTACTACAAATCGTATGATAAGTCGTACAAGTATGAAATTAGTAACGTGTATTATGCTGTCGTATGTATGAAGTATGCTTTGCAGTATGAAAATCAAAAATTTTTTATTTTCGTGGGCGGAGCTTCGATAAATACGATAATAAGTATTGTGTATCATGCTGTTGTACAGCAAAATTTGTTTTATGACGACCTGATTTAGAAAACAGAGTTTTTCTGCGCATATTTTATTTAAAAAAAGAAAATAAATCATTTGGGGTATTCACACCAGTGTCTTTAGTGTCACAATGTCTTAACATTTTAACATAGTATAAAAAAATTGTTGTTGTGATTCAAAGAAAACATTATAAAATAATAAGACTTTCTTAGCTATATTTATTCAGCGATGCCAACTTCGCGCGTTTCGCGCTAGATTTAGCGCGTTTTAACTATGCCAAACGCGATTTTTTTCGTCTTAGCGCGTTTACTAACAAAAGCGCTAAATTAGCGCGTTTTGAATAAAGTTATCATCACTTCAGTGCCATATTTTTTTTGCATTAATTTAACAATTTTCTAGTATTCAAAACTCATAATATTTTTTAAATTGATTAATGATTCAGCTGTCGAAAAAAAGTTCCCTTGACTGTAGTTAGAATTAATAACGCATTTTAATACTGTAAGTGGCAAATATTTTGGAATTTCACAACTAAAAATATGTACGACCAAAAAGATTTATATAACTTATTAGGCATCTGTTCTAACTGAAGTACAAAAAGCATTTGAATCGCAAAACTATTCGACAATTTATTTATAAGTTTGGCAAATAAAATTTAAATAAAAACAAAGGATTTCGATTTTTTGGAAGGCAATTCTGATTCTGTATTGAATGATTTTAGTTATTTAGGATATAATTTTGAAGGAACAATATTATAAAATCTGAAAAGAGAATTTAATTTAGCGCGTAGGAAAATAGCGTGTTTTGGCTACAAATAGTTGACAATGATGTAATTTAGCGCGTTCTAGCGCGTTTTGCGAAGAGGAATAGCGCGTTTGGGTTATAAATAGTTGGCATCGCTGTGTTTATTGTTTGTTATATCTAGAGCTGGGTCCAACTCGTTCATTCGCCACAAACCTATGATCAAACCCATGTAATTTAAATGGGTTTGATCTTAGGTTTGTGGCAAAAATGAACGAATGAACGAGTTGAACCCAGCTTTAGTTATATCTACATGTAGAAATGCGTGAGAGTTTACCAAAGGAATTGAGAGAGAGGGTGAGAGAGAGTAAGCAATATACAAAGGTACCAAAATACAAATAAGTACAATATTTATAATTGTATATTATGAGGGATTGCTAACAGTAGTCACATTTTTTCGTGTTATTACTTTAAAACGTGTTAATTTATGAGTACCATTTGAATACCCAAATTATTTTCTTTTGCATTATTTTTTTGTTATTCTGTTCGACTGCGGTTCACTTATTATTAATATATCCACCACATTATTCATTTATCCATGTGTATTTTGCCTTAAAAATTTTTCTTTCAAATGAATTAGTACGATTTGTAGTAACGTGTATCTTAAAACCTTAAGTAACGTGTATACCCTGCATAACATACAAACTGTCATATTCATAAAAAATATTTAACGTTTATTACAGGTTTATTTGACAAATTTCCCATAAAAATATGTCACATAAGCTCTTAATAAACCTGAAATATTTTTTATGAATATGGCAGAAAATAATTATCCAGACAAATTTATTTTGGTATATACATACGTAGTAAGTAGTTAGGCAATATTTTTATCCAAAAAAAAAAAAATTTATATTACATACAAAAATAAATTTGTCCGCGGAAAATATTTTTCTGAAACAAATGGGTGAATTCAGCTGTAGGCTGTAATTTGTTTTTAGTTTTGGTAAAATAACAAATGCGCAGTGGGAGTGAATAAAGATTTTTTATATGGGGTCCGCCAGATAACTTTTTTTTTTTTGAAAACAGGGCGCAAAACATCGAGTGTAGCGTCCTGTTGAAACCAAATGTTGCCAATATCCTCCTCTTCAAAATGACCCGATAACGATCGCCATTGACTGTAACGGCCACTCCTTGCTCATTATCTGTCAAATCAGACATGAGCTAAGTGTTACCATTCACGAAATAAGCACTAGTTGAAAAAAAACGTCAGATGGCGGACCCTATATATTAAATTGGAAATTTCTCAGAGACCGATGTAAGGGAACAAATTATCACAATAAAAAAATTGAGTTTAAGTTAAAATTACGAACTTCTCAGAGCTCAGCTCATTTAAAGTTGATTTTAAAAATGAAACAAATTATAATTTTGACCTAGAAATTTGTGTCTCAAAATTTCCATCGATGCCCAAACTGTGTGAGCGTTTGTTCCGTTCTGTTTAAAATAAATAATGATCGACAACCAATGCAGCAATTTGCGGCAAAAAATCTCGTTTATTATCTGCGTCTAATGCTCACCATTTACGGTTACGTGGTGCAATCGGTGTCTTCAAAAAACCAAGAGCTAATCACTTTGAAGAGTTTGCGTCGCTCATTGTGATTTTTGATGCCAACTTTTTTGGCTCTAAAAGCACATCAGAGTTTAAAAAAAGCACTAAAAAGCGTAATTTTGAGTTGAAAAAGGCATAAAAAGCATAAACGTGACAAATGAGTGAAGTTTATTAATGTTTAATATTTTCTACACTATTCCCTATTTCGCCAATAGTATTAACATCTTTAATGAAATGTACCAGACAAAAAGGTATGCTTTACACTGAAAAAATAAATACAGGAAGTTTTTGTTAAAGTAATTTTAAGAAAGACACAAATTTCTTAAAAGCACTACTTAGTGCTCTCAGTCCAGAGGTCGTGGGTTCGATTCCCGCCATAGACCCTGGGTGTATTTCGCAGACAAGCTAATCGCTTGGCGGGTTATGTTGTGTTTGTAAAAAAAAAAAATTTGGCGCTTAGGGTCTTCAAAAAGTACTAAAAAAAATGCTAAAAGCACCCAGTTGGCATCGCTGATCAGCAGCTATCAGTTCGTAATAAAATTTTTCATCGAAATTCATTGCAAGAATGTCTGCTGATGCTTAATTGTGTGTCTCGTTGATGTTTATTGATTCTTTCTGACATCGTCAGCGACAGCAGCGCTGTTCTCGGTCGAACGAGCAATAAGAGACCGGTCACTTCTTATGACATCTGTAGTGGATCCAGTTTGCTTAATTGTTCGAGCACATGGAACACGACGACGTCCACATTTAGTACAATAGACTGGCAATTTGTCAAATAATCGTTGTAAATATTTTCTAAAATTCAAAGAAAGTAAGAAAACATAAACAAAACAAAAAGCATTTTATCTTAAGAAATAGCACTGTCGTTTCAAAAATACTTTCATTAACTTTATTAAAGCAATTAAAAATTATCAAGCACTCATTTAATTTTGAGCTAAGAGAACAGCTGTTTTCAAAAACATCTGGCAATAACTTGCAATTTGTTTTTGCACATTATAACTGAGGAGCTGGCGAACAAAACTAGACATGTCCTCAGTAAATAATTTTTTTGGCTCTCCAAGTACACATCTATGAAGTCACAAAATATTTTCATTCAAAACCATTTCGATCCTGCCTTAAAATAATAACGAAAACTGACTTTTCCTTGCTGGTCTCTATCTACGTAGTTCAGTAATTTGCCTCTCCTGTAAAAAAATAGTTAACGGGAATAGTCTGGTTTTGTTCGCCAGCTCCTCAACTTTAAAAAAGACTTCATTATGAGCGAAAATTCGCTATAACACTTATAGAGTACTAATTTGTAGGAATCGTAGTGAAAAATTATTGAGACCGGATAATATTCTTCACAGCCGACAGTTCGTTACAACCAAACTCTACTGCATAAATATATAATCATAGCTTCACCCACAGCATACCAAGGTAACAGACTAGGATAGGTCGGAAAACTCAAGAAAGTTTTTTAGCAAGATTTTAAATTAAATTAAATTAAATTTAAATTTTAAATTAAAATTGCTGTTTACCAAAATATATAATGCTCGCGGAAATTTCCCTTCTTTGGGTCCTCGTGATTCCGTCCCATTTAAGAATTCTAAGTTTGAATTTAGAACTTAAGATCATGTGTAAGCTGCAGCTTTTTCCCAATTATTTCATTTAATACTCCACTGTGCATCGCCTTGTGTGAAAACTCTCTCAGCATTTGATTTTTACGCTCTTTGACTGCATCGTCGAATGTTTTATGTTTATTCTTACAATTCCCTTGTACTTACTTTTAAAAGTCAGCTGTTTGGATGGCTACAGCTAAGCTTGGACTTATGCAGACATTTGCTCAGGCTTGCATTTATTTCCACAAAATATATTCCAAATGCTGATAACTGCTTTTCTTTCCAAGGCAGTGAATTGGTGCAAGTTCGCTTGATTCCGAAACTGAAAATATAAGTGTTGAAAAAATACCTTAAAATGATTGATTATGTTACTTGTCAGTTTTTTTTTAATGTTTTCTGTTATTATTACATTAAAATTAAATGTACTTGAAAAATTAAGTTTAACCACAGTGTTTACAAGAAACGCAAATAGAATAAAATATAAATAGATAAAAAACAAATGGTCACATACATACAGGGCGGCGCAAAATCAATCATCCAAATTTGTTTTTGAATAACTTGTTTTTCCTAAATAAAAACAAAATTATTTTGGGTGATGGAAATCTTTATTTGAACCTTGAAATTTTTTTCTGTTAAGTGGAAAAGTTGACATCCGTCAAATGGCTGTGCCTGTTTTATCACATTTTCCATTACTTTTCGCATTCCTGTCGAATTTTCTTCTTAAGGGCTGTGATCGTCTAGGACTTGTTGGTAGAAATTCGCAACTTCAAGAATGAAGTCTGAAATGGTTGAATTGGGTGATCTTGCTGGCCATGCCAAATCGATAAAAAGGGGGATTCCGTGACCAGGAAACTCCTCCTTCACAAATATCTATTGTGGCTCCTGTTAAGTGTGCGGTTGCGTCGTGTTGTTGGAACCATATGTTCACCAAGCCCCGCTCATTCCATTCCGGTAGAAATAAGTCGTTAATCATGACCATGTAGCGTTTGCCAGTAACACTGCTTTGAGTGGATATAACGGCATTTCGTGCATCTCACGCGGATTTTCAGTGCCCCAGAAACGAAGATTTTTAATTATTGACGTAATCTCTTAAATGAAAATGAGCCTCGTCTCTCGTGATGATTTTCGATGCAAAATCGTCCCCTTCGTTGATGAGATTGAGGCTGGCATTAACTTATTCACTTTTTACACCTTGTACGGGAAGACTTTCACTAAAATTCGCTGTAGGATACGTCTCGTAATGCCCAGTTGCACTGCACGTCGTCTGGTTGATTTTTCTTCGTTCTCAGCGACATCGGCAGCCACAGCCACGATATTCTTGACAGAACGACCAGTCTGATGGCGGTCACGCCCTGCAGTCTTTTGTGGTTCCAGTATGTTCGATTCGAGCAGCTAGTCGGCGGAATATTTAGCCAGTTGGTGTGACACAATTAGGAAATCGATTTCGGAATTCATGTTGCGCTAAGACCATCGACCGATTATTGGTAAAAAAAATATCGATATAATCATTCCACGCTCATGCGGAGTATAGCGCTCTATTGCTTGTCTGCTTGTATATATGATTGACGAACGACGCCGTTTACAAAAATTATAGCATATTCCGAGAGGGTGGTTAATTTTGCTCCACCCTGTATATACATACTGCGTATGCAATACGCCGAAAGACTTGTGTTACATATTTTTTTAATGGAAAATAACTACAATAACTTTAAAAACTATTGTCCAACTTTATTACATACATAGTTACAAATATTACAACAGCCTTACACATTTATGACGTGACTGCTTAGCGTTTCTAAACGCATAAAGTGCAATCGCTTAAACTTAAACAATGTCGTCTGTGATCAAATGTGTAATGAAAGTGTTCAATACGTCTGCAAAGGCTTTTTTTTGATTGTTGATGGCTGGCTGACTTGTTTGTTGTGGGAACTTAAAATGTTTAAATATTTTTAATTTATATTCATTCCTCGAGAATGCATGTTAGTTTATTTAATTAGTACATTTAATTGCAATTTTGCGCCCCTGTTATTTCTTTTTATTAATTTCAAATGGCCTTAAAGACAAGTAAATAAATTAAAATCGGAAATTGTTAAAATTATTGATACTAAAAAATTTAACCACTAATCAGAAATCATTCATTCCTTAAACATGTCAAACAGTTCTCAACTCTATTCTTACATTTATATTTGTGTGTGTGTGTGTGTGTAAGTATTTTAAGCATGAATGTGTGACTCTTAAAAAAATTCCTCTTGCACTTGCCTTCTTATCAAGCGAGTAGAGATCTTGCAAATAAATTTTTTTATATAACAATGTGTCCACACAAAACAATCAACAACAATAAAAAATTAATCAATGTAAATTAATATACGAGTACACATAACAAATTGGCGTCTTAAAGAAAACGACAAACCAGCTAGCAACTAAATATTACAAATGTGTACATACGAGGGCGGTCCCAAAAAGAGAAAAGATAACACAGCAATTTCTCAAAATAATCACCTTTTAGCTCGATTCACTTTCTCAGGCGAAGAAGTGTCTGGAGAATAATAATCCTTTTGGAAAAAATCCATTCCATTTCATATAAGCGGTTCGAATAATTTGTCTTAAAGTGGGCTGTAAAAAAAAACGTTCTATAAAAATGCTTGTCATAAAATTTTGTTATAAGTCTCGTATTAGAAAAACGTTCGAAATTCGACCTAAATACCAGAGATAAATGAAAAATTAAAATGCTTAATTTAAACTTTTGGGTTCGATTTCCAGTTTCGCCATGCCTAAAGACTTGTATTTTTACAGAACATTTGAATTCGTTGTGTTCCCGTTTAAGGGTAAGTTTTCGAACCCCCAATTTGAAAGGGACAAAAATAACGCGCAAATGTTACTCGCTTGTCTCTAATACCTACATATATATACTACTTTTTGTCATGGGAAAATATTTCATTTGCAAAAAAAAAAAATATATGGAAAACGGATCACTTTGCAGCCCAAATTCAAGTAAAAAAAAAAACTAAATATACCGGGAAAATCGATTTGAGAACGACTTTTGCGGTTGTATAAAAATACTCCTCGAAATTTTTTTAGAATGATGTACATAACTACATCGAATCATTCAGTTTTTCAAATTCAAAACGTAAATACATACGGAAAACCAACCTGTTTGCCAAGAGTTTTGTGCTTATCAGCCCATGTATGTATGTATGTGTGTATATGTATTCCTTTGCGGCACCGGGAGTGTCACTAAAATAAAAATTCAATATGGCGGACAACAGACGCCATTTTGCAAATACGAAAAAATAAAAAGTCAGCGAACTATATCAAGATGGGTATCATTCGACAGGTATTTTAAAATCATCTTTATGTGTCTCTTATGATTTTTCATTTCGAATGACCGTTTAGGATATTTAACGTGTTTTTGAGTTTTTTAATTGCTACTTGTTTCGAAAGCTTTCTTTCGCGTTAAATATCTTTGGAAAGGTGCGATCGATTTTAGATTTTGGTTTAGTGCAGCTACGTCCAAGCCATATGCACAATGTTCGAGCTTTTAAAATAGAGCTTTGTGCTCTCACAGCGATAACAATACAAGGTGGGCCAAAAGAAATCACCCTATTGGAAGATTATATTATTTTTGCAAATGGCGGCTAATGTCAAATCTGTTTTGACATTTGTGAACTAGACAGATGTAATATACACAGCCACGAAGCAATACACTTCCCAAGAACGCGGAATAATCGGTATTATCGCAGCGCGAATTCCGTTGCCGATTCCCCGGTCGTCTGGCACCGACTGCGCAAACACTGCGCCGTTCCCGCACAAAGTCCAGTCCGTGCATCAGCTGCTGCCTGTCGACCGCCAAACGCGTGTAACATACGCCCAAGCCATCCTCAATCTCGAGGGCGAAGTGGACGATTTTTCGACCAAAATCATAATGATCGATGAGGCTCATTTCCACCTCAGCGGGTACGTGAACAAGCAAACCTTTCTCTTCTGGGGCATCGAAAATCCACGAGTGATGCACGAGGAGCCATTACACCCACTTAAATTAACTGCATGGTGCGCAGTTTACGCTGGAGGAGTCATCGGGCCATTTATTTTTTTCGAGGACGTTTGACCGACAACAGTGGACGGTGCGCGCTATATGACCATGTTAACCGAGTTTTTTCTACCGCAATTGCACGAATTAGGACTGGAGGACATGTGGTTCCAACAGGACGAAGCAATGGTACACACTGCGCGAGCCACAGCCGATATTCTGAAGGCGGCGTTCCCGGGTCGCCTCATCTCTCGTTTTGGCGATTTACACTGGCCTGCAAGATCACCTGATTTAACCATTCCATACTTTTTTAATGGGGTTTTTTGAAGTCCCGTGTTTACTTAAATAAGCCCAAGATCCTGGAAGCCCGCAAGGACAATATTTGACAAGAGTGTGAGAATCTGTCGCCCGAAGTTCTCGCCGAAGTGATGAAAATTGCTATAAAACGAGCCCGTATAGCAATCAATTGTGATGGCTCCCATTTGGCCGATGTCATCTTCTCGACTTGACCAATTAAATTCTAAAGATTCAAATAAATACAATAAAAAAACAGAATCGAAGTTTTTCATTAAAAAAAAAAATGAGAGCCAAACAACATCGGATGATTTCTTTTGGCCCATCTTGTACAGCAGCCAATTAGATCTCGGCGCCAACAATGCTTGCTGCTTACTTTGTAAAGAAATAAGAACAAGTTGTAAGAGCTTTTAAAGCTATTTAACTCAAATGCAAATGTTATACCACTGATTTTACAGAGTAGAGCTGGGTCCAACTCGTTCATTCGTTAATTTTTCCACAAACATATGATGAAACCCATGTAATTTAAATGGGTTTGATGATAGTTTTGTGGCAAAAATCGAATGAACGAGTTGGACCCAGCTCTATTACAGACCTTCCCAAATGGTAAATATTAAAGCACAGTAAAGCTCAGTTTATATTGTCCTTAAGGACAACGGCAGATTGTGGTCGAATGGCGTTGACTAAGAAAATCACACAGTATTAATGAGCACAAAGACAAGGAATTAATTCATGTATTTATTGTATTTATACTTGTTAAAAATTCAAATAATACGTGCAAGTGTGATTCTGAACGCAAAATGTCATCAAAGTGGCAAATAATACGATAAAAATTTTGACATCCCATAAGACTTTTTCGTTTTTAGAAAATTTTCTAAACGATAATACTTTTCATTAGATCAGGGTTGCATTTTCACACAAACCAAATTCCCAAGTCGGCTGTTTCGCCGCCGCTAGCGTGTCGTCATTGATGTAATGTTTTGTCATATGTATATCTGCTCAAAATTTTGAATAAGTGAATCGTATGGAAGTATATTTCGCTGACGTAATTTTTTAAGGTTTTTGTAATATCTTTTCTTAAATTTGTTATTTACATATAATATTTTTAATTGCTGAATTTTTTCAAGTGCCGGCACGTTCCCGCCTACATGAAACCGCTTTGCCGCCGCTAGTCAATGAATAGCACAGACATTTTTATTTTGAACAGCTGTTTTGTTTTCTGCTTGTATTACACATTTTATTTGAAGTGTGATGGTCTGAACACAATATGAGATTTTACGTTAGATTTTTTGACAGTCGCAACGAATGTATTTAGATTTCTGTATCGTAAAATGTGATGAAAGTATTAATACTTGTATAATAGTCTGAACGGGGCTTTAGCAGCAGGGTACGTATTTTCAGCACATTCAAATAATATTTTATACGTTTAAATATTCTAGAAATAAGTAGCCTGCTGCTAAAGCAACGCTCGACGCTCTAATTTAGGTTTGACTCTAAGTCTGACAAACATCGTTTCTGTATTGTTTAGTACGAAGACGAGGACTTAATTCATGTAATTTAAATAGATTTGATCATAGGTTTGTGTCTAAAATGAACGACTAAACAGCATCAAGTATAAATGCACTTCAGTAGTTCCACACATTTATACAAATACAATTAGTCTTAAAATATACTTTCATATACATATATATTTCCTAAAAGTACAAAATATATTTCCTTACATGCATTATGGGATGTTATTTTTGGTAACTAATATGAACTAATTGTAAGCTATTATTCATTCATTCAATATATCTGTGGCAATAAGGATAAAGTGCTTAAGTCATATTTTACTGTTTTGCAGGAGATCACTTTTAAGCTTTCAAGTCGATTTTCGGAAATTTACTTCTTTTACAGTTAAATTGGAAAATTCTCTGTTAACCTTTATTTTTTAAGCAAACCTCGTTCTACACACTATAAATAATAATACCTTTAAATTGAATAATACCAAAGTATAGCCTAAATGAAGCTATTATTACTAATGAAATTAGAAAGAAGTCTTAAAAAAATAAGCCGTAATTCATTTTGCTGCTTGAAAAATCGCACAACTTAATTGAGACTTTGCTCAGAGGTACTTTCAAATATGCAGATGCGGTACCATTAACTCCAACTCCGACTTAAGCACTTTTTCCTTTTTGCCACAGATTTTGTATTATATTGGCAGCACTATACTTGCTCATTATCGCCAACAAAAATAGAAATTAGTTACATTTTACTAGAACGACAAAAGCAGTATGTAGAATAACCTAACGCCTTGCTGTCGTCAAAAGAATCATTCTTATATAAACATGTGTAATCTATATTTGACATATTGAAGTCGGTAGTGTGCTGCAGTGAATGTGTTTAGTGCTTAATGCTTAAGATGGAATCACACAAGCAAATATCTCTGTCAGAGTCTAAAATACAACGCATTAGTTTAATTAATGCCCCAATTGTCTGTATGCAGGAACTATTATAAAATCTTGGGGCAAGAGTCAAAATATATACGAGTATATGTGCACACAACTAGGAATAATTAAAAAGCGTTATGCATTTTAACTAACGACCCAAGAAGTGTAAAACCAATAAACCGCATGCAAGCAAACACTCCGTCCGTTTTGTACGTGTATTGAGTATCTGTGTGAGTTAAGTAATAACTACGAGTATGTGATTCAAATATGAATATCAAGTTTTGTCATCTTCATCATTATCATCATCGGCTAGATCTACTCGTGCACAATGTTCATGATTAAGATGGAATTATTAGGTTGGCTAAGTATTCGTTCTGGTGCCTCAACAAGTGTTCGTTCGCTCTTGTTTGCTGCTGCAGCTGATGAATACTTAATAAAATGTATTGGACGCGTGTTTCTTGTTGTTGTTGTTACTATGGGAAAATATTTCTCGTGTTGTACAACATCTTAATGTATGAATAGTTTCGATCGATCTCGTATATCCATCTCTTGGCTGTATCTTGCTGCTTCAATACTGGCTCGTGCCAGTATGTCTGGCAGTTACTGCTATAAACCGGATATATTTGCTTTCTCATAAATTTTTCTTTTGTATTGATTTTACGTTTTATTTTTATACGATCGATACGCTATGTAAAGATTGTCTCAAATAAGCAAATGAGTGTTGGCGTATGAAATACAAGCTGCTACAAATTTATGTAAAATGAAACACAGTTACACTGCACACTGGGACAGAATATTCACATACAATTTTACATTTCGTCGGCTTAGAGTGTAAATCTGCTAAATCCACTTTTTATAGCATATAACATTTTAATGCCATTCGAAAGAGAAAGAGACGCCTCATCGATTTGCTTAAATAAAGGGTCCGCCAGATAACTTTTTTTTTTTCAAAAACAGGTCGCAAAACATCGAGTGTAGCTTCGGCTGTGTGGCACGTAGCGCCGTCCTGTTGAAACCAAATGTTGCCAATATCCTCCTCTTCAAATTTTGTGAACAAAAATTCGTTCAACATGGCCCGATAACCATCGCCATTGACTGTAACGGCCACTCTTGCACTTTTCGAAAAAAATGGCCCAATTGTGCCTCTGGACCAAAATCCGCACCAAACAGTGACTCGTTCTGGGTGCGTCGGCTTTTCAATGTATGCGTGCGGGTTTGCTGTGCCCCAAATGCGACAATTTTGCCAAGATCAAAATGAGTTTCATCTGAAAAGATGATTTTTTTTTGGCAAAATCGGCATCTTCTGTAAGTCGATATTTCCCAGCCTTGTTCAAGCGTATACACAACAATATTCGTTCAGCGGAAGGATAAAACTTATTATCTGTCAAAGCAGACATGAGCTAAGGTTACCATTCACGAAATAAGCACTAGTTGCAAAAAAAAAAAAACGTTAGATGGCGGACCCTTTATTTATTTTAATTTGAAGCTCTATATGTCGTAGAAACTTGGGCCCTTATTATGAGCAACTTTCGATCTTCGAATGTAGTCGAAAGTACTGATCGAACGAATTTCCATTTGGTATTATGACGAGCATTCGACAAAGAACTTCGCTATTGTGAATAAAATCGACAAAAATACAAACATTGTTTGAAATTTAGATTTTTTAACAATTTTTCATATTAAAATACTTCATCGAAAGCTAAATTCTGTTCGATAGAAAATTCGTTGCTCAGCGAAATTTTCGATGCTCATAATATGAATTTAACATACGATTTTCGATACCCAGCGAAGATCGAAAAGCGAATGAAACTCACAATATGTCCTTTAATGTATTAGACTAATTTCTTAAGCTTTGTATAGAAACCGTTAACAGTATTTTGTCTCTCCTGTAAAATGTGCTGGAAGTGAGTTAGCAGGTTTACACTCTAAGCCGACGATATGTAAGTATGCTTGGGAGAAATATCTTCAACCTTGAGTATGGATGAGTTACTCCGGCTTAGCGCTAAACTATGGAAATTATTTGAATTATTTACACACATGTAAAATGTGCTAATGCTTTAACTTCTTCCAACTTTTTCACTGTTATGTTTTTAATACCCTTGATCCTGTTACATCCGTTGTATGCAGGGAGACGAGAGAGTGACTTAATGTACTCGTTAATGAGATGTGAGACTCAGAAATTTTGTATTTATATTCCTTTTGTTGAACTGAAAGCAGAGATAAAATACTGCCCACTCGGGGATTAGGATACTTAAACATTTTTGGTTATAGTGGGGCAAAGAACAGGTTTCAACCTTATGGAAGGAAGCCAGCCGCTCGCTCTCAAGGTGTGGCATCTATATTTTTACAGTTTTGGGAACTACAGGAACTGTTTCGACGAAAAGAGTCAGTACAACAATATCTATGGCGGCAGTGAGAAGCTTAGGTTTAGACATCAGTAGGTTAGGTTTACAGGTTACCAATGAAAAAGATGAAATATTCGGTGGAATTAGGCTGCAAGTATTTGTGTTCCCTTTTTATTATCTGAAAGTAGTAAGAGGGAGAAATTAGTAGAGTAACAAAGCTTAGAAATGAGACAATAGAAGATAGGTATGGACTGAAGAAGGTAAAGTATAAGAGTATTAGATGAGAAAGAGATAAGAAATAAAGATAGAGAGAGCGATAGAGAAAGATAAGGAGAGCTAGAGAGCGAGAAAAAGAGCGTGCGAGACAAAGAATGATGGTGATGAACCATCCGGTGCTCCTGATGAAGGAGAGCAGATTTCTCAGGTCTATTTGAGATAGTTGCAAAATGTATCTAAATCAGTGATCCGCAAAATAAAATATATTTGGATTGGTGAGAAAAATGAGAGTAAAATAGAGTTACACTTGAAGAAAAGTTTTGTAATTTAAAATACATGCTGTGGTTATTAATCGTTTGAATAGTTTTTGTAAATAAGCAATTAAATAAAACCTAAATTAAAAATTAAAAATCTAATAATCCAATCAACAATGAAGTGCATAAATTCCAAATTAAATTTATTCACAGCTCTGAAATGTCTTTTTAAACTATCTTCCCTATTATTTTTAAATGTTTCGTAGCATAAAATGCATTGCATATTGCCAAAAGCATTTTTCATCACGAAATATTTCTAGCTTCCATAATTTTTTTGTTGTACAAATTTATTCAATTTGAACTTTAATTTCGTACCATGTGCTCAGAAAAACTAAACCAAATTCATTGGTCGCTTTCTCAGTGACGACTAAACGAAAGAGCATAAGCATGTGTGTGATTTTCTTGTCCGCAATTGTGGATACAGTAATACGATGCATCGTCTTAGGTGTTATATTTGTGTATACATTTTAAGACTGATATAACGGCAAATGTATACATATTATATACCGTTGAATAGACAATTATATCTACTGTTGTGATAACATAGAAAAAATTAAGAAACATTTGAAATAAAGAAAATAAGATCAATAATTTAGACAAAAATAAAAAATGTAGAAAATAAAATTTTTTAATCAAAATTGGATTTTAAATATTTCGAAAAGTATTGAAGGTAGTTGAATATTTTTGCTTCAGTTTGCAAAGCTAAATGTATGTATACTATTGAAAAAAATTAAAATGTTTCGCAATATATAATTTAATAATACTTTTTTCTTATTGGGAAAAATTGTGTTAGAAATCTCCTCTCCTGCCTACATTTATGTGTAGGATGTAAAGAGTTTCTTACAGATTACTTATAAGAAGTTTATTTATAATAAAACACCAAAAAAAATTACAAAACCGACCGTGCAATTTTTTTTGCCACATCCGAAAATCAGATTAAAAAAAAAAAAAAATTGCTAGTTTTCGACCTGCATGTAGGGTGCACCAACAAAAATCTCCAAAACTTATTTCACAGCCTTTCTTAATGCCTCTTCTTTTAAAAACAATCAAAGTTTTAATCAAATACTTAATAATTTTTTAAAATATTGCAAAAAAACTTAAGAATACTTTTTTCCCAAAATATATAAAATTTTCTCATATTTTTCGAAAATCCAAATTGCAAAATTATTCCTTGCTATAATTTTTGAGATATCAAAATGATTTTTTTTCATATGAATTTGGATAAAGTTTTCTTTTAAAAACAATAAAACTAAACAATTTCTGCTAAGTAATAAAGAAGCTATGTACTAACAATTAAAGAAAGTCATGGTCAAAAATTAAAAAAAAAAAAATTTGAATGTCAAATATCTTGGAAACTGTAAGATATAATATAGTGCTTTAAGATGTTTTATTTTTGTTTCTTAACCTTGATTGTCCCGCTGACAAAATTATTGAAATCGGTCCATATTTACAAAAGTTACAAGCTCCGAAAGAATTTCCCACTTTGAGGTTCTTTGGAGCTACCCTGTCTTACAACAGGGTGCCTTAAAATATGCTTTCTCAAAATTTCAACACTTCTACTTTCCAAAACAATTAGTTTCATCTAAATCGGTTGACTAGTTCAAAAGATGAGGACTTTTTACCACTTTTTTTTTAATTCGCGCCACTGTGCGATGTGAAAACTTCGCAGGTGTTTGTGGTCGATTGTGAGCAAATGCGGCACCCATCTTGCGAAAACTTTCTTATAGCGAAATTATCATTCGAAATTGAAAACACTGCGCCATAAATCCACTGAATACACTTTTTTCCACTTTCATCTAAAATCACACGATAGTCTGCGATCAATGGCTGTGAAATATGAACAAAATTTTATAGTATAGTAGAACAAATTTTTATAGTAGCCAACTGTCACTTGCCTGTTGACAGGAGCAGTGTCGACCCTTTTAGTTAAGAGTTGGGAAATTTAAGGACTTATTGACCCGCCCTCGTTTAATGAATATCATCCTATTTCAGAATTACAATTCGTTTGATACGAAAAGCTGTTTTATATGGCTACGGTTATGATAGGTCAAATTGAACCTTTAAGCAAAGTAGGAAATCCAAACGAACACAATTCCACAAATACGCTTTTATGGACAAAAATAAAATAACTATTTAAAGGAAAGACTATGATATGTTTTAAAGAGCAATATCCGAGTCACAATTATATAGTTTCAAAGAATTAACACATTTCACACTTATGATAAACTAGATGAGCCCGGCAAACGTTGTCTTACAGTAGTCACTTGTTGGTTAAAACACAAAACGAAAACCTACCCGGTATTGACCCGAATCTGTGTTGAAAATTTCAGCTTCACAGGGCTTATAGTTCCACAAATCATGCATTAATAACAAACAAACACTGCGATTTTATATATATAGAAGATATATAATCTAGCGCCTTAAAATATGCAACGTACTTGTTATTTGTATTACAAACTGTCAAACAATGTATCACGCACCGGCGCCATCTACTTAAAATGAAACAAAATGAAACGTACTTATTTTCGTGAAGTATACTCACACACCACGTACTTGCGCCGTTGTAGTACATGCTATGTATCAGAGATGGCGCTGTATGTGAAAAATGATTTTCCCTGTTTTCCTGCTTTTCTCTTGAAATTTTCCCGAAATTTTCTTTGCTATAAACCTCACGGAGCCCGATACCTTTCCAACGAATGCAAAACCGTGGAAATCGGTTCGTGCGTTATGGAGTTATAGCATCAGCAAGGGAAACCCGACTTATTTTTATATATTAGATACAAATCTAAAGTACAATCGCTCGAAGGAGTCCACTACTTTCGTGTCTGACACGCTAATTTTCCATCTCGTTACCAAAAATATTGCTATATTATGATATGAAAACCATGTAGTAAGTTAATTTACACAGTACAGGACACACTACTCCAACGTAATTTTTTACATTACTTTTGATACTTTTTGAGTAATTCAAGTAATCCCGGTTATTTTTAGATTATTTGTAAAACGGAAAAATTTAAAATGAATAGTAATACTTACAAATGCATTTACCAAAGGTAAATCAATAATTGTATATACAATATAATCATTTCTCATATTCCATTACATTGAAAATTTGCGTTAAATAGCTGATGTTAATAACAATCTCTACCCCAGTAGATAGACATGGGTGCTGATGAAGTGCTTGTCTGCACAGAAAAATATCGGTATTTTCCCCAGCTAATAAAGTCTAATTTAAGTTTTCTTCTCTTCTTTAGAAACTCACATTAATTAATAAAAATATTTCATTCAAAAAGAATTGAAATTACTGAACTTAAGCCCGACTAAGAAATTATTGCTGATTAAAATTATTTGTAATCGTAATTAATTAATAATTAACTCAATTCATTGCTGTAAAACTTCAGTCTACACAAGCGATGGACTTTCGAATAGAAAGTTACTATTAAGAGAAGCACAATATTTTTGCTGTCATGTAAAGAATAAGAACCAATGAAATGCTTAAATAAAATGCATAATGATAAAAACTCCAAAGGAGAAATGCATGTAATAATTTGGAAGAAGGAAATCCGCTAATTTGACAACCAGTGTTGCAAATATTATTTGTCTTTCCATTTCGCTCATTTACTTCAATAGTGTCATAACTCAAAAAATACGGTTTTTTTGAGTTAATAATGCAAAATAATTCAGCTTTTACTACCACCTCGTCAGAGCGGAATATTTTTTAATTTTTTCATTGAGTTGTATGTAAATTGAAAACTTTAAATGCGTTTTCTGCAAAACTACTTTTTTTTGAGTTATGACACTATTGAAGTAAATGAGCGACATGTTCTTATTGCATTGATGTATATTTAGAATGAGCAACAACGTCCATGGATGTTATGATATGGAAATAATGTTCAAGCAAAAACGTAGTGGCTTCGCTGAGTAAATATTTTATGCCATGTTAATAACCTTCGGCCGGTCCTAAGCATTTTCCTCTTAGGAGAATATCCTTTAAGACGCAGCACGGCTAGGCGAAAAGTCTTAACTATACGACGCCACTATTTAACATACTCATAAGATATTTCTCCTTATTCTGTAACTATGTGTCTATTTCACATCAATACAATATCAAAAAGTTGGCGCTTGCGAACTCCCTCTCAAGAAAATTCTTGTTCCCTGAGGTCTAGAAACTACCATGAGCCTCTTAATAGCAGTCAGCTGTTTTCGCCAACGGGCAGACAAGCGAATAATTGTTGGCATTGTATTGACTTGATGTCGACAAATAGTTAAAGAATAAGGGGATTATTTTGCCAAAGAGAAAATAATATCTATATACTTTAGTTATTCCATGCCACTATTTTTAATTGGTGCATATTTTTGTGCAGAAGTGTACTGCTTTTTTATAGTTTTTATAGCTTTTGTTAATTGTATACATAGTTAACTTTTCTTAGACTGACTAAAAGCTAACTGCAATGTCATCCAGAACAAATCCCAATTTAATTCTTAAGTTGAGTATGTAATCGAATTTAGTGAGAGACAACAAATTTATTCTCAGCTACTTTGAAACTCATTTCAGTTTTATATTAAAATTTTGCTGTTTTTATTTTAGATGGTACCTTGGCTGGGTAGTTAGCGCGTTGAGTTTGTCACAAAATGCCACAGTGTGTACTCGGCCAAAGTCAGTTGATTACATTGAAAAGTAATCCAAGTGCCAGTCAGTACTAGTTGCGAAATAGTTAGCTTAAAGTTAGTTTAAAGTTAGCGGAATTTCCGACAGGGTATGTACTCGTATGTATGTATATGTATGTGTGTAGATTTATACATATTTCCACTGTTTGATAATTAAACTATTTACAACTATTTTAATATGCACCAAGTTTAAAAATTATGAATGAAAATACCCGACAATTAAATAGTAATAACGTTGCTACTGCAAGTAAATAGTAACATCGTTGGCGCACGTAATGAGATTTGACTGATTTATTTTGACATTTCAATGTTTAAGCTTTAAATTAAAAAAAAGATGATAGATCATTTATTGTAAACAACTGTCCAGTGATTATAAAATTAAAATTTTATTGAAAAACAAACAAACTGTAACTTCGTAGCGCCAGTTTAAATAAAATTATAATTGGAAAAAATCTATACACATCGCTCATTTACTCAAACAACGTCATAACTCAAAAAAAAATCAGTTTGCCAGAAAACGAGTTTGAAGTTTTCAATTTACACACAACTTAAGGGAAAAAGAAAATTTAATTTTTCTCTCAAGAGTTGAGTAAACCAGATATTTCTATGAAATTTTTACACGATATGAAGAACGACATGAGGATTAATTCTGCATCACCAACTCAAAAAATTCCATTTCATGCGTTATGATGTTCTTTGAGTAAATGAGCGATATGTACATTTCATGAGAATAATTACTCTGTTTTTCGTTTTGTTTGTGACTATGATTACAAAAATGTGCATATAAAATTAATTAAACTAAAATTTTTATTTTTCAAATATTACAACTAACATCCACACTCAGTTACATTTTTTATTTAACTTTTTCAAAACTATAAATTGATTACTTTTTTACGGAAAATATTGAGTAACAAAAATTGGCACAAAACTTGCACTTAAATCAATTAAATGTTATTCACTGCAGAAAATTAACTGATTCCTTCATGCATGGTGACATTTTTTGCCTTTGTTTGAATTTAGCAACAATTCTTTGAATTAATTTTGCCCCGTTTATTTAATAGATGGCTATTTACTCGCATGCTGTACCCAAAAAGAAATCAATCAAACTTTTAAATATTCTGAATGTACACTTATAAAGAAAAAATAAAAAATTAATTGCGATGACGCGATGCGACGGTAGAGGGATTTCGAAAAGGGCACAACTCTGAGTTCGGTACGTCCAGGAGATGTAAAATAAAATCACTTATTTCCAAAAACAACTGGCTGCTATTGACAGGGATGTGTTCAAGATTTGCGTGGGCACCTGCCTTTACGACCTTATCTCACGGTGGTCTTATTACCGGGTGTAGGTAGGACGCCAACCATCGCCCCCATGCACCCTTAAGAATGAACTATGTGCCCACTCCACAAGGCACATAGGTTGCAATCTTCGATCATAGTAGTTATCCCTGTACTATATCTGTACCTTGCTGAGGTACTTTGAGCTATCTAAACTCTGCTGCTATGTCCGTGCCCATAGCAGCTTCTGTTGTATGGCAACAGCACCTAGAATAGTGTGTGGCTGACCGCGTCACGCCAATCACTAGCATTGATTTAACACTGGGAAGCCAAGACTATTCTCCCAGCGTTTTTGGTAGCAACCACAGCCACCACGTACGATTCTCCAAGTTCTCACGCCGCAAGTGCTTACACTCACAGTGAGGTCTCCAAGAGAATTCCTTACCATTGCCGGCACAGCTCAACCACTCATCAGTGTCAGACGCATGCCTGTGCCGCCAACAATCCAGTGCCTACTCCACACGGATCAACACCATCCCTTTAACCCCGTGGGGTAGGACGAAATCGACCTTTTAGCAAAGGATCATGACGGCCGCTACATACACCCGAACACCTAGAGCAGCTCGACTGTCGGGCAACCGGCACCCGTGGAACCAGAGACAAGCATCTGGTGATACCTAGAAGATCCACCACAAGGGCTTCACCTCTATCGTCTTTTGAACTCAGGGAAGTTCCAGGTGACGCTGCACCTGATTGACAACACAGACCTGTTTCCTTTTAATAAATATGTGCACATCCATTGCTCTGTTGCCAGAGATTGGGTAGTAACACATAAGTTCTACGGGTAATGTACCAAAGGTACGTCAACCGAAAAAGCCACATCACCCCAGCTGGGGCCCCGCGATTGCCAACACCCGTAGTCCGAAATAGACTCCCCGGGGGGGGGCCTATTGACAGGGAACAGAAATATACTGTCAATAGCATAAAATTGCTCTGGAGAGCGTGCAGGCAAGCCCCAATTTTTTGGTATTGTATTGATGTACCGCCGATGTTGACAACTGAAATAAGGGGGACTTTAAATCCATAAAAATTATTTTTGGAGTTTCATGCAGGATTCAGTCAGCAAACGAACATGTGCCTTCGGTTTCAACACCAAAAGCTTGGGTCTCCGCTATAATGACTACTATTCCAGTTGTCCAAATAAAGAGGAAGAAGTGGCAATAACACATCTTCTATGCCTCTATGCTGATGTCTAAACAAAATTTATTTAGATCAGTGAATCGCACGCCATACCACAATTGTGGACAAGAAAATCTCACACATGCTTATGCTCTTTCATTTAGTCGTCGCTGAGAAAGCGACCAATGAATTTGTGCACGCATGTACGAATTTTTTTCTGGTTTTTGATTTAGTTTTTTTGAGCACATGGATTGAAAAAAAAAAATTAAAAATAATTATGGAAGCTAGAAATATTTCGTGATAAAAAATTCTTTTGGCAATATGCATCGTGTATCCGCGATGTGGACGAGTTTTAGCCCGTTTGGAGCCGTGGACGAAGCGTGGATTCGCCACAATAAAACAGAGACCAAACAGTGCCGAAGAAGGCCAATGTTGGTTTGTCAGCCAATAAAGTCATGTCATCCGTCTTTTTGGATGCACGCGGTATAATCCACACTGAATACCTCCAAAAGGCTACACCAATAACATGGCAAATATTATGCCAACATATTGGGAAGAAAAGAGTTCTTTCCCACCTGTTCATGGCAAGGGTGCACACATGTGCAGTTTAAATGGCAAATAACCATGAGTTGGACTACGAATTGCTCCCTCACCTAAAGCAAATATTTCTTGTTCCCAAACCTTAGGAAATGGCTTGGTGGAAAGAGATTGATTCAGCGATGAAATCTTGTCATAGACAAAAATCTATTTTGATGACCTCAAGAGATATTATTTTTTGGAAGTGATAAAAATAAAAATAAAAAGAAACGTTGGTTCAGAAGATACTGTGTTGAAAAATAAAATGAGTTTTAATCCAAAAACCTGTGCTTCATTCACAGAGTCACAGACTTAATGACCCGTCCTCGTAAAACATCTGTTTATAGTTATGGTACAGGTTATGGTTTTGTCATGCCGTTGTGTCACTTTAGGCGTCAATTTTTGGTTTCAAGATTAAACTTAATTTCTCTCTCTAATTAGCTAGTCCGAAAATTACCATTATCTAATCGATTATTTTTGAGTGATAGTTTAAGCTTCTCAGTAAAAATCGCGAACTCAAAAACTGGCTTTAAGAATCTATTAACTCAATGTAGAAAGTTCGATTTGTTTTGTTATTTCGCATTTAATATGAATGAAATTTTTTTTGCTATTTACCGCAAACATTTTAATTAATTTTTGTTTTTTTTTTATAATTTTGTTTATTATGAGAACTCATTCCTAAATTCTTTTTCAATGACAATTAATTAATTGAAGAACGGCAGGCTGTGCAAGTACGTGTACACAATAACAAAAAAAAAAAAAACAAAGGAAATATTATTGAACTTGAACACACATAAATATATGCAAAGAGTCTTCCAATAGGGACTTATAAAGTTTGACAGTGAACATATTGTGGAAGCTATATCTGTCGAAAAATGTAAAAATTCTGTTCGGGAAATGTTCTTGGCGCCTCTATTATTACCAACTTATACAGTTTATGCCACAGTGGACCTTCTGCACTAGCGATTTGAGGGTCTGATCATCTCGCATGGACATTTCAGATGCAATCTAGCGAAGCTGCAGCGGACATTTGAGCGATTTTATATTCGGCAGATAATGACATCCTTAGGCCTTTCAAACCTGAAAAAAATTTCTATGATATCTATGACACACACTTTGTTTTGTTAAAATTTAAAGATAAGAAGCGCTTAATGAAACACTCTTTACATATATTTTTTTTCTAATTGCGGTTTTAATAAAGTAATAATAACGGGAAGTAATAACAGCAAACACCCATAATTTTAATTAATTATCGAGACATCAATTAAGAAACAAAAACATCTTAAAAAGCAGATAATACGTCTTCAAAGCTGATTGTCTTTTTAATTCTTAATAAAAACAAACCATAAATTTTTATTAAAATTAAAAACAAAAAAATTGTAAATAAATTTTTCAATTTGTTTTCTCGTTACAGCTTGTTGAACTTTCGGTTTTAACTAGAACTTTCTGGCTTAAAGGAAAGCTTAAACGGAAATGTAAATTATTCGCCCCTACATAAATATTGTTGTTAAAGAAGGGATAAAACTAAAAGGAAGAATACATTGCTAAATCTACTGAGAAAAGGAGCAACGCAAAGAAATACTCGTAGTTAATTTTGCTTGAAAAATAAGTGTTTTTGTTAGTTGAATCAAAACTCGCACAAAATGTCTGCAGTCATGGTGGCCATATTGAAATTATTATTTTTATGTGCTTTGGCCCACACTATTAGCTGTTTAGCTTTGCCTGCTACTAGTGTACCCAAAACATATGAAACTGCTACAGACCCTCCTCCAAATATTGCTAAATATTTAATAGTGAGTGATGAAGGAGACAGTACAGCTGAAAATTCCGACTATAAGTCAGCTGGCTCGCTGTTATTGAAGTCATATGAGGATTCGTGGACAGAACAGCCTCTAGAAGAATGCAGTAATCCTACGCATAAGGCGGTCTTTTCGCTTTACGATTACACTGTGCTATTGAGCATGTTGGTCATATCGTTGGGTATTGGTGTATTCTATGGATACTTCAAGAAATCTAGTGGCTCATCCGATGAATTTTTGCTCGGTTCGGGAATGTCCATTTTTCCGGTGACACTCAGTTTGACAACTAGCTTCATAACGGCTATTGAACTGCTGGGCAATCCATCGGAAATGTACTATCAGGGAACACAATTTGTTTTGATAGGTAAATTCCCCAAAATATCTGCAGTGCAACAAAGAATATTATAACTGAATTGAAAATTTTATTTGTTTGCTTTCAACAGTGATCCCTATGGTTTTTGTTATACCTGTTGCTATCAAAATATTCTATCCAATTTATTACAGAATGGAATTGACCAGTTGTTATGAGTATTTGGGTATACGTTTTGGCAAAGAAATTCGTATACTTGGGGCCGTCTTATATATTGTGCAGGTAAGATTTGCGATAAAAATTTCCCTTATGCAGCAAAACGTATAAAAATAACTTTTCTCTTTTAGATGTGTTTCTATACAGCTGTTGCTGTCTTAGCACCTGCCATAGCCCTCTCAAAGGCTACGGGATTGAATACAAAAGTTGCTGTGATTTTAATTTATATGGTTTGTGTTTTCTATTCATCTCAAGGAGGCATGAAAGCAGTCGTAATAGCTGATACTTTTCAGGTGAGCATAAAGTATTTATGTATATGGAAAAATAGGAAAGAGTAATAACAATAAAAAATACATATAAAACAATTGCTTTATACATCTAACATTTCCGTTAAACTTCTCTTATCAAATCAAACTACTACTGTATTTTAGAATGAACATACCACGTGATTGCATAAGGAATTTTTAACCGACTTACAAAGAAAGGAGAAGGTTAACTATTCGTCTGTATTTATTTATTTTTGGTAACTTCATAACTCGGTACATTTTAGACCGGTTCTAAAACTTATTTTTAGCTTTCATTTGGTTTCATTGTAACATTTTTTAAAATTGATTTATGGTGTTTTACTTGTTCGATTGCTACAAAACGTACCCAACACATTAGGCTCTCGTAACGACACAATCTCGAAGTTGAAAAAATGGGCCGAGCCACGCCCAATAACACTTAATATTATATTGCACATGCTTTTATTTGGCCGTTTTTAAAGCTAAAAAAGACACAATTTTGCATTAAAAAGAATGGGCGGTGCCACGCCCACTAATATGTCATATATAGACAATGCTTAACCACTAGCAAATAAATTTCAATTATATTCTACTTCTATTTCTATTTTACGAAACTTGGCACACACCATGAGCTCTGAAAAATACTTAATCTCGTGTTGAAAGAAGTAGGCGGGGATGTGCCCATTAAAAGTTGTTTTCAAATTATATGTACTTTTATTGATCTATTTCTATGAAACTTAGCATAATTTCGACTCTTACAATGACATAATACTGTGCTTAAAGAAAGTGGGCGGCATCATGCCCATTAAATATTGATATTATACTTCTAGCTGAACCATTTTTACGAAACTTGGCACGCACCTTGAGCTCTGAAAGTGATGCGATGTTGATTTAAGAAAAGTGGGCGGACACTTATATATTTGTCAAATTGGACATAACCACGCCCCTAAAAATATAAACTTGGCAATAACAATTTGAAAATAAAAACTTAAGGTAAATTAAACCGACTTCAAAAATAAGCACCAACAAGCTTAAAATAATTTAGAATAACTTAAAAAAAACATTTTTTTTTATGTGTTATCTGCCTGATTAGTACCGACAATTTTTTTATAAAGAGAAGTAACACTCAGGCAATGAATGCCTACTACTCTTACTAGGTGTTATCTTCTTTAGGAAAGGGATAGTTATAGAGAAGACAGGTGGTGAAAGAAGAGATAGAGGAAAACTTCATTCTTTTACAACTCTGCTTTTTGCACGTTTTTTAAATAATGCAGCGTTGCAGCGCCTCTGGTGTTAAATGAGGCGTATTAAATTTTTGAAGCTGTTATTAGTAGCCATTTTATTTTATTGGTTATTTTACTTCGCCGATGATTCTGCTACATAACGAAGGAGGGCGCTCTGATCTGTTGAAGTCGGTATAATTCAGTGACCAGTGACTATGCCTTCATCACATGAACTTTCCTACAATAACTGATACAAAGGGATACTAATGCACATCAGAAAAATGCGTGGTGTTGTTATTTAATGACTGTTGGTTGCCGGGCTCGAGCCCAGGACCTTCGGTTTTGTAGTCAACGTGCTAACTACTTCAGCCAGCGCCAAATAAAACTTAACAGAAAATTAAACCGACTTCAAAAATAAGCATTAAAATGTAAAAAATAATTTAGATTAAGTTAAAAAAAACATTTTTTTATATGTTATCTGCCTGATTGGCACCGACCTTGCATATCATTATTATTTATTTATTTATTTTTGAAGTTGCTTTAATTTTCTTTTAAGTTTTATTGTACAACAATAGAACAACCAGCGCCAAATCAAATAACGTTAAAAATGTAATTATTTCTAATTGAATTAGAATGTGTTTTTAATCAAGGAATAAATAATTCATTGATCGGGCTCAAGTTTAGTATTTTGCAATTCGTGTTATAGAATGTAATATTTTATTAATTAATGTGATTTTCTAAAGAAGCAAAGAAAAGTTAAACTAGACGTAGCTGCTGTAAATGCCGCATTTATCAGCGCAGCACTTTGCACTTTGTCAGCACTCATGTCTATCTAAATGGACAGAGTTTTTAATGAAATAGAATATGAGAAATGGTTTTGTATACAATTATTACATTTATAAGTATAACTAGTCATTTTCGTTTTTTTTTATCTTTCACTTGTGTGCAGATCCATGAAGTTATATAATTTCATTCTTTAATATGAATTGAAAAATACTGAACTTGAGCCCGCTTAAGAAAATATTCCTCGATTTTTATAAAATTTAATGAAATTTAAACATCAATTGAATAAGTACAAATATTTATAGCAAATGCAAATCGGTCTATCTAATATTTGGAAAGTTTTACAGCAGAAGCAAAAAAATTGTGTAATAATAAAAAAATCATTATAGCCGAAAGACTTTCAAGTCTTGCAAGGAGATATATAGTTTGACTTACCATTGCGATATCAATGAAAAAGCAAAATTATTAATCTTCTATTGGATAGGGTGGCTTACATTTTCTCAAAATGTCTGAAGAAACTAATTTATATGTATATACATATGTATGTACATACATGTATGTAAATATGTATCATAAAAACAATTTTGTAATTATAATGCATTAAACACATTCGCTACAGCAGGCTACCGACTACAAATTCTCAAGGATGGAATACACATATTTATATGAGAGTGATTCTTTTGAAGACAGCAAGGCAACAAGGCAGCAGGTTGTTGTCTATGCTGATTTTGAAGTTGTAGTCCAATTAAACTAATTTCTATTTGTTTGGGTACAATGAGAAAATTCAGTGTTGCCAGTATAATACAAAATGCTGAATGAATGATATCGTACAATTATTTCATATTATATAACAGAAACAATATCCAAAAGTTGATGTAAAGCATAATGTGATTATTTTTTATACTTTTAAGTCATATAAGTACATTTTGAAAGAGTAATTTAATTTTTATAAATGCGAAATATTTGAAGGTGGCAATACTGAACTATGTATTTATACTTAAATATGAGATGCAGATGCTGCTGCTGCCGTCTCCAAAATAATTAAGTAGCTGGCTACGAGGCGACAAATGCTGCTAGCGGCATTTGAAGTCGTGTGTTCGTGCAGCCTGCTGTGGGTGAATGTGTTTAATGCATAAGTTTCTAAAATTGTTTTTATATTTCTCTTTCTATATAACAATGTTACCAGACTAACAAAAATAAAAACATCCCTGAAGAAGTTGGGATTTTCCAACGAAACGTCGGATGAAATAATTAATAAAAATAAATAATCGCTTATTTTAATTCGCTGACCTTAAAAGCCCATTTAAAAGAGTATTTGAACTAAATATAGAAAAAGGTCAATAAAAATAAATACTGAATATTGGAACTAGTTTACATTGTGCAAATTCTAATTAATAAAAAATTTATTTTAATGAGTAAATCTATATTATAGTCAACTTCACTATGAAATTTAATACATACGTATTTAAAGAGACTTTTAAGCGAAAACAATAAAAATATTTAACTAAAATTAATAGCCAAGGGCCTGTGGCAAAAAAAAACTAAATAAAAATATACTTAAGTATCAAACCAAAAAAGTTTGTCTTAAGTAGAATAAAAAATAAGCAAATTAAGTAATATGTGCATAATTAGTAAAGAACAAACGACAATGGCAAGACTGTTGTAAATTTAGAGATGGTAAAAATGAGCTTTCATTACAAAAAAGCTTTCAGCAATTCACATATTCCATTTGCAATAATGGCTGAGTATATAAAGCAGAAATCTACATCAACTGACACCACACACAGTGGACCAAACGCAAAAGAACGCTGATGATGAAGTTTTAGTTGCCTTCGAAAACAGCCGGTTGTTCCGTGTTACTACGTGTTTGTCAGAATATTTACAACTAACTTTGGAGTTATTTGTTCATTAATAATTATCACATGTAATTTGGCTTACAAAGCGATACGTACTTTAGCCTGATCAAATCATAAATATAGTAATAAAAATATTTAGTTATTCAAGCTTTTCGAACATAAGTTCGAATTTTCGAAGTTAGCTAAAATTTTAAATAAATTTTATAATCATAACACAGTAAAATGACATATTTTGTGCTATATGTCCAAACGTTTTTAGTTTAAGCTATGCTCGAAAATTCGAAAATGCTCAGACCCAGATATTACTGCGTGACCTTAAGACAAATTGAAAATATTTAAGCGAGAAAGATGATTCAAATTGCAATTATTTCATTTCCATCTTCAATATATGTATATATTGTGAAAATATTTGATATCATTTTTTTAGCAGTCATATATGAAAATATTTTATATCATCGCACTGTTCTAAATAAAGGCTGTTTTTGATAGAGTGTCACAACTTTGAATTGGCATCACTGATTTATTTGAGCACCCATTTAACAGCTGATAGCTCGTTTTTGCTTAGTTTGCTTTGAAATTTCATTATTTTGAAATTTTTTATAATTATAATTGTTCTATTCGTCAAACTCATCGTGCACTTCTTGCATTTTATGGCGTACATAATTCTGGTTGAACGGGTATGTAAACAGGCAGAATTGTTGCATTTAGAGTGAGGAGAATCCACAAGCTTTTGTCGAAACACCACAGAAAATTACTGTTTTCGGCGCTTTATGGGCTGGCGGAGCCATTGGCCCGTATGTTTTCAAAAACGATGATAGAATGTTAAGTTGTTGAAAATTGGTGTTACAGATTGCGTCTTTTACGCGCCAGCCGTGACGGCAACATGGCAGAAACTTTATTTGAACATTAATTTCATAAATTTTTTTTCCATTAAAGCCCGTTTCATTGATATTAAAAACATATTTTCTTGTTTTATTATAATGTAAGCTTGTATCACTCTATAAAAAACATCCTTTACATCTTAAGCTAAACATAGAAACAGAGATATATGTATTTATGTATGTACATACATATCGTTCATTTGCTTCATTAGTATTATAACCAGGGAAAATGTAAATATGCAATTGCATGTTTTTTCTTGTGTAACGTTTTATGAATTTGGGCATTTTTAATCTTTTTACGCCATAGGATGAAAGAAAGCTTCCGATCATCCAAATCGAAAGGGTTCGGGTCAAACTGTTTGGTCGATTGGACATGAAAATTACCCATATCTAAAAAATTGATGTATTTTCTGTATAATTATTTTATATAATGACCACAAATATATAAATAAACATTAAGCAAACGACAATGGCAAGACTGTTGCAAATTAAGAGATGGTAAAATTAAGCTTTCATTATAAAAAAAGCTTTCAGCAAATTGTAATACGATGAATTAAAACAATTCACATAATCAGTTGGCACAGAAATGCTAAGTACTGGTATATAAAGCATAAATCTCCATCCACTGACACCACACACAGTGGACCAAAGACAATGAATGCTGATGATGAAGGTGCAGCGACCTTCGTAAACAACTAGTTGTTCCGTTCTGCTAGTGTTTGTCAGAACATTTACAATTAACTTTGGTGTTATTTATTCATTAATAATTTTTACATATAATTTGGCTTACAGAGCGATACGAATTACGATTAGGCTAAATCAAATCATAATTATAGAAACAAATGAAGTTCGAACAATAATAATTAAAACTAAATTAAATATAAATAAATACTTTTGTCCACCTAGATTGTGGAAATATCGCACTGTTGTCAAAATCGACATCACGCCAATACAATACCCATTGTCGCAAACAACTGACTGCTATTGACAGTCTCTACTAGACCTTTTAGACCTTAGGGAACAGAAATAGACTATCAATAGCACAAAATTGTTCCCAAGAGCGAGTGGACAGGCCGCAATTCTTGTTTGGTATGTTTGGTATTGTATTGACGTGACATTGAGGTTTTCAACTAGAATGAGGGTGTTAGGGGCCATCCACATATTACGTAACGCAATTTTTTCCGATTTATGCATTTATTTATTTTATTTATGGGAAAATGCAAGTAATTGAGAATGGACGAATATTCGTGAATTCGAATACTTTTGTTCCTTTATTTTTATTTTCTGTTAGACTAACACAGCGCGTAGACAAAAATCAAATAAGCTTGCAAAATATAAATAATAACGATTATGTATTTATGTACATACATATGTATATGCATATATTTATATCTATTTAACACGCATGATTCTTGATTTATTATGTATTTCTTTGATAAATTAAATACATAAATAAATGAAAAATCGAAATGTTTTTGTACGAAATTAGTAAAATTTATGTTACGTAACAATTTTACAGACCCCCCCCCCCCTACCACCCGTAACAAATCATAACAAAACTCGAACCCCCCCCCCCCCCCCTCCCAAGGGCGTTACGTAATATATGGATGGCCCCTTAGTCTTGTAGTTATTGTGTGTGATGACAAAGTTTTGATTTGTTTGTATAAATGTTTTCAAAATTATTTTCGACAAAAGCTATTAATATCTAAAAACGATTATCTAAATCCATGCCACAGAATCGCGTGTTTAGCTTATGTGAAGGAATTTATCTAGCTGAGCGTTTTTAACTTCAAAACAGAACACATTTACGAACAAAAGATGTCAGAAGGCTAATTGAGATGATATCACCCACCCCTCCTCCCCACCCAAATGTTAAATACTTGGCCGCAATAAATAATTTTTGAGAAAAGAGTCACAAATTATTGAAATTTAAGTGATTTAGATGAACGGATGGTGGTATGTGACAGATCGTATTATATTATATATAACAAGAACCAGAATCTGCACACCTGCTTGCTAAAGAAGATATTCGATGTGGTGTTTTTTTTTTAGAAAATTTCTCAATTTTAATTTGCACCATTTCGATAAACTGCCTTAAATATCCTGAACACAATCAAAAACGTTACACTTGGAAATACTTATTTTTGGTTTGGTACTTAACTGTGTTCTTCAATTCATTTCATTTTATTTATTTACTTAATTTAATTAAATAAAATTTTTTAAATGCTTGTGATATTTTCTTTCACACCGACATGGTTTTGATTTGTTAATACAACTTTTTTATTTCAATTAATGGCTAAATTATTATTTTTTAATTTAACTAAACACTTTTAACTTGCACGAATACAAAACACTTTATATTAAAAATCATTGTTTACTTAATCAAAGAGACATTGAAACTAAACGGATTTTTTAATGCAAGCAACTTTTTATAGCAACACTTATGTTGCCTCGATCAATCTATTAATATCCAGAATCTCCCAGTTTGATTTAGAACCTTCGATTTGATTCATTCATGCTTTCGGGTTTTTTGTTTTTGGTGCGCTGTCAATAGAAGATCGCAAAATCTTACTTCGTAACATGATACACATGTTGTTGTTGTTGCTTTTGGCTTGAAGCAGGTTTCATAGTGTTTTAAAGTAAATTTAAGTGCGAGTTAGTTATTCTTCTTAAGATTTTAATTGAAGTTAAACCTGTGCCTGGATTCAGTAACATTTATTACGATAATCGTATCGCTATAATACATATAACGAAAATTTATCGACTATGCTTTTCAGTAACATATTTTAACGATATTCGATGTCGGTTGAAGTAAAAAAAGTAATATAACAAGCTCGAATTTATTTAGTTTTTCTTTAACGGCCTGGCCCACGATGTCGACAAGAAAGTTTCTTTCGCTTACTTACATTGAAAACAAAAACAAATTCTCTTGTTTTGTTGTTGTTTTCAATATAAGTAAGCGAAAGGAACTTTCTTGTCGACATCGTGGGCCAGGCCGTAAATCTTCTTTGTGCTTTTCGCTTGTTTTGCAATTTTGTGTGCAGGGATGCCACATAAAATACAATCAAATGACGAGTAGAACACAGATGTACACTATCGTAAAAGAGAATATACAGAATCACATTATCGTTACAGTAAACGAATAAATATATCGATAAATATTACGATTTTCGGTACTGTTGCTCAGCCATTGAAAAAGACAATGTTTTGAATCAATTCCTCCATTCATAGCAGCTCACTTCGACTTATTATAAAAGAAATGCAACCATAATAACACGTCAAATAATATAGTCTGATCTAAGCTTCTTTAGCTGGTTTTAGAGTGAACTGAAATGGAAGTGGTCCTTAATATAATAATCTTTCCTTTCGTTTTACTATCGAAAAGCTTAATTTGTGCCAGTTTAATGAAAGCTCTTGATGCTTGCAGGTTAAACAAAATTGAAACAATACGTTCGTTTTAAATTTACGGCCTGTTGTTGTGTGTAATGTAACTGTGCAATGAGTCGAACGTTGGTGACATCGTGGGACTGGCCCTTAATGTTGAAAACAACAATAAAATAAAAAAAAGAAGAGAGGTGTCTTAGGACACCCGGTTAAAGCTTTGCTGCTAAGTTATATAAAACAAATTTAATGTGTGAAATAACCGCAAATATTTCAAAACGTTTCCATTTATATCCCATTACTTTCTTTTCAAGCGGCATACGATTAAATTAACGTATTGTTTGTGGCCGGCGGTGGCTGTTAGAATCGGCTTTATTCTCTGGTTTGTGCTCATGTGCAGCTTTGTTTTCTCTTTGTTATTGCTTCACTCACTTCTGAGAACGAACATTTTGTTTCGTTTATTTTCGTACTCTGCTTTTAAGTACAAAGAAATCAAAACAAAAATAAATTTATAACTGTAATAGTGTCGATTATTTTTGTTACGAAAATCACGACCTAACTCCTGTATCGCGCAATAAATAGCAAAGCTATAAAAAATTTGATTCTTATGAAATAAAAACTATGTGCTAAATCAAAGTCATCAGGCCCCGTATTCTGTAACTCGCTAAAGCTAAATTCGATCGATAAAAAGGTTGAACAAATACAAAATTAAAAATCTTTTTCAATGGCCTAAAACAGTAAAATTTTGAGCGATTAGATTTCTAAGCCACTGCCTGATTTAGAAATAGACGTTCGAGAATTTTATTGGCAGCCGAAAAATTTTTAAATCGATTTTAAAGATTTTTAGCGATAGAAATTACAGAATACGAGGGCTGGTATGTGTTAGATGATGCCGCACAGTGTAGCACACTCGGACAAAAAAAAAAAAGGAAAATGTAACAGCTAAGTTCTAAATTTCTTTTGGCATTTAAAAAAAAATTTAAACATAAAACAATTTTAATGTTGTTCGTTCGAAAAGTTACCACTTTTGTGGATAATTTTGTGAGTAGTAGCTGCCGTGGAGAAAGTTTTTAAACTTTATGTGAATAATTTTTATTTTTATTTTGTTAAATAAATTCTATTTTTGAAGAAGCCATTTTTGTACTTTTTTAATCTTGATATTACCTGGAAATTAATGTGCCTTGTACCATACTTCATAAATTATTTATTTTTTAATGACTTTCAAAATTGTTACACTTTGCCTTTGCTTACTTTTGCTTGTTTTTATCTCACTAAAATTTACAACGAAAAATTTCTGCAGTAAACATTTTGCAAAATACTCAGTCAAAAACTGTCACTTTACTCTCTCAGCTTGTGTTTTCATTTACTGTCTTTTGGGTAAATGAACGCAATTTAGTAAACTGCAGTAAACAGGTATTTTTGCAAAAAAAAAAAAAAAAAAAAAAAATATGCTGTCACACTGACACTCATCAAAGAACAGATTGTATGATTCGAGAACGAGCGAAATTTTAAAACATTTCATTAGAATTTGAAAGCAAATAAAATTAAATTTTTTATCTCTTATCGTTTTATTTCAGGCTGCTGTTTTGGCCGTCTCCTTAGTTCTGGTGGTAATTTTAGGCTGCTTTTACAGTGGCTCTCCTATTGAAATATTCGAAAATGCTGCTGAAAAAGACCGCTTGGAGTTTTTCAAGTAAGTTTTTGTGTTCTGCTAAGAAACTCCTTTTACAAGATTAAATTTTTCATAAATGATTTTCTTTTTTGAATTTAAAGTTTTGATTTGAATCCCACTACACGTCATACGGTTTGGTCGGTGGTCATTGGTGGCTTTTTTTATTGGACCTCTTTGTTTTGCACGAATCAAGCTTCGGTACAAAAATGCATGTCCTTGAAATCTTTAAAGCTGGCTAAAATAGCTTTGGCTTTGGCTATAGTGGGTTTGGTGATTGTCTTCCTACTCAACTTCTACACCGGCCTGATGCTCTTCAATCATTATAGCGGTTGTGATCCCTTAACAGCTGGACGTATAACGGCCAGTGATCAGTTATTGCCTTTTTATATAATAAATACTTATGAGCATATTCACACAACCGCTGGCATTTTTGTGGCTGGTATATTTGCGGCCAGTTTGGGGTAAGTAAAGCTTACTAATTATTTTTTTTGCTGCAATTATTTTATGTTGGTTTGGTTTTTAGCACGGTGGCCTCTGCCTTGAATTCTTTGTCGGCCGTTACATGTGAGGACTTGTTGGTTAATGGCATGAATATTAAAATCACTTCCGACAAGGGTGCTCTTTATGCCAAATGGATGTCTTTGGGCTTTGGCTTTTTGTCTTTTGGCTTGGTGTTCATAGTCGAGCGATTGGGAGGTGTCCTACAGGCCACACTTACCTTGAATGGTTTAATTGGTGGTGTGACTTTGGGCTTGTTTGTTTTGGGCTTAGCTTTCAAAAACGCCAATACAGCTGGCGCTTTCTATGGAGGCATTATCTCTTTAGCCTTGGTTATCTTCATAGGTGTCATTGCTCAAGTAGCAAATGTGGAACCAGACTCGTTAACAGTTTCTGCAGCAGCTTGCGATTGTTTGGTTAATTCAACTCAAACTTTAGCTGCTGCTTTAATTGAATCCCTGCCAATAGAGGAACCAGCTGGATTTACGTAAATATTATCACTATAAAAATTAGTTGTTTTTTGAAGTGTTTAAAAAACCTAAGTTGAAGTAAAAAAAGTCGTAAAATATTTACTTTTCGCTGCTTTGGCCTTTTCCAAATGTTTAAAATCAACCAATGCTTTTGCTTGTGCTTGTGAAAATTAACACCAGTCGCAGTCGAAGCAGAAGCTGCAAGCGATTTATGAACAATTGTGCAGTATTTTCAACAGTCAACGATTTCAAAAGTTTGACTTTGATTTACTGTTTGCTTTTGGTTAGTTTCGGTAGTAAAAGCATGAGCAGTCTGTGTGCTTTTTTATAAGTACCAAACAGTCACAGTCGAAGAAGCAAAAGCTCTTGCTTTTAGAAGCTTTCTGCAGGTTCAGTCAACTATTTTGTGGTGTTTGTCATTTTTGTTGTTGTTGTTTTTGCACATCAAACAAGAGGCAAAAGCGAGAGTTTTGCTTCTTTGACTGTGACTGTTTGCGACTTCCAAAAGCATATAGACTGCTTCTGATTTTACTTGTGATAGTAACCAAAAGCAAAAGTTTTAGACTTGGCAGTTTTTCTTGAAGCAAGTCTGAGTTTATTGGACAGAGGGGAAAGAAGAAAGAAGAGCGGTACTGACTTGCTTGTACAGAAAAGTTACTTCAATTCTCTTTTGTTATATCATTCGCTGTATTAAAACAATAGGAAAATTAAACAAGAAACCGTCTGTGTGTAAACAAACGAGCAGTTTTAAAAGAGAATTGAAGAGAACTGATTCAAGAAAAACTGCCGAGTCTAAAACAAGACCAAATAAAATTCAAACTTTTCAAATCGTCGACTGCTGAAATTACGGCGCAGTTGGTCATAAATCTTTTTGTGATTTTGCTTTGACTGAAACTGACTGTCGTTTATTTCAAAAGCAAAAACAAAAGCAAAATCAAATGAAATAAAAATCATTACAGTTTTTTAAACACTGGTTTTTTTGGCTTAACTTTATATACATACTTACTTACATTTCTTAAATACTTCTTTAACAGTTCTTGGCCAATTTTCAAAATCAGCTACATGTGGTATTCCATGATCGGCTGTTTGCTGACACTGTTTTTGGGTCTAACAATATCGCTTATTGTAAACAATGTGCAGAAGCGTCGTGTATTAAAAATAAATTCCAATGGCATACATATGAAGCCTGAAACAAGGACAACAACTAATGGTACAACTATTATGGGGATTTCCACAATTTCTGCAGGCTTAATGCCCAACGAGGAAGCTGGCCACGTCAATCATGCCATACGTTTAGACGATGAATGAATGAGAAAAATTTAAACTATACAATTCGTACAAATTTAAATAAGAAACTAATATTATTAAACGCTTAGAATCACAAATCCTACAGACATCGATGTTTACATATTTGCATACAATTGCTCAATTCACAAACTACATATTTGTAGGAGTTATAGATCGTACAAACGTTGTTGGTAATTTCTATAGAAACATTTGTTTATAAGCAATGTTTATATTGAACTACAACTCCTACAAATTGGTTGTGAACTGAGCAAATATTTAAATTTCGTTTACATATACTCAGTTAATAAGAAAATGTACTTTATAGTAAAATTTATATACAGATGTATTCAATACCCACCGAAGAAGATTTGTCATGAAATAAGCACGATGAAGGAAACATGATGAAATCTATTAAAACTTCGCTATTAACATTAAATGTTTATAAACGTATAATTATTTACAGATATAAGTACATACCTACACATTCCTTAATTAATTTAAGCATATTTACAAAAACTCTGCACGTAGAAATTACCTCTTAGAATTTAGTCATGTCATAAAACTTTTTTTTTTTAATAACTAAACCAAATATCTGTTTTTATATACCAAGCAGAATATATACATGTATATATATATATATATATATATATATATATAAAAGGCAAAAGTGCCTAAGTCGAGATAAGCTGATTTTGAGTTAATGGCACCTCCGTAATCTGCATATTTGAAAGTACCCGTGAACAAAATCTCAATGAATTTGTGCGATTTTTCAAGAAGTTATAGCAAAATGAGTTGCGGCTTATCTTCTTTAGACTTCTAATCTCATTTGGAATAATAACTTCATTTAGTTTATACTTTGGTCTATTTCAACTTGAATGTATTATTTACAGTGTGCAGAACGATGTTTGCTTAAAAAAACTAAAGGTAAACAGAGAATTTTCCAATTTAACTGTAAAAGAAATAAATTTCTGAAAATCGACTTGAACGCTTAAAAGTGCTCTCCTGCAAAACAGTAAAATATGACTCAAGCACTTTTTCCTTATTGCCCAGATATATTTTCGGCGCTACACCAAAACTTAATTTAGTCTTAAGTTTACTAATATAACAGTATTTCATTTTGTTAACAAACATTTTAACTGGATTGTTTTTTTTTGTTACTGAAAAAGAAATGGTTAAAACTATTAAAACAGAAACTAATTGTAAATAAATTATTATAATTACCAGTATAAATAAACTATTAAAAACAAAAATATTTTATGTGTAACAGCGGTCTTATAGTTTTTTTTTTTTTTGTTAAACAGCCCAATCATGAATATTCCCTCGGAATTTATTTCTCAAGGAAAATAATTTTCTCGAGAAAACATTCCTCTAATCATAAATTCCTTGGGAAGAAAAAAGAGAAATACGTGGCATCACCGCATTATGAAGATTGTTGTTTTGCTTGTTTATTGATATTTTGTTTCTCCCTTTTTTTTGAGTGAGAGAGCAAAACAAAATTATTAAAATTCACCAAATTGAAAAATATGTAAAAAAAAGTTTATAAATGATTTATTTGGGCATTATTTGTGTTTTTCCAAATAAAAGAACTATAAAATACAAGTTTATGTATATAAATTTTGTTTTAATGGAGTATTAACCATGTTTTTATGTAAAGATTTTCAGTGAAAAAGCAAGTTCAACTGGGAAAAAGGGAAAAACAAATTCATGATAGGAGAAAAGGGAAAAGTGATTTTTTTTACGATTGGGCTGAAATATTTAGTTCGTTATATGTATGTACAAAAAAAAATAATTTTGTTTTATAAAGGTTTCGTGATAGAAAATCTGTTTTCGTGCGTGTTAAGCAAAATTGACATGATGAAAACGAAACGATTTTTCGTGTGAAAATATGTCTGCATAAATTTCCAGTAAAGAAAAAATTTTATATTTTGTATCGTCAAACACATAAAACCATCAAATTCGTTGATAGTGTAGGGGTCTCTTAAGCTTAAAGTTCTGAAATTGAACAAAATTATGTGTCTATTTGAAGATAAAAAAAAATGCTTTTTTTGCTATTCAATTTGAATTCGTGCGTGTTGTGCAGTTTCGTGTTTTGAAAAAATTTCGCGTGCGTGTTTTGTACTTGTTGGACATCTTGGGATTCGTGCTCGTGTCGTGTTGTGTTGGAAAAATTCAAAACGCGCCCATCTCTACAATAGGGTTTGGGAAACGGGAAAAATGTCTGCATATATTCCCGGGAAATTTTTTGAGATTATCCCGGGAGCACATGATATATAAACATTTGCAACACACATACATATTTATAAAATGGCATAACTGACAGTCTAATTTACTTTCATTCATATAAGAAATTTGTATTATAATCCTTTTTTATTTTAATATAAAAACTTTTATTATTATTATTTTTTTTATTACAAAAGTTTGTTTGAATGATTGTGTGACTAAATTTACACGATAAAATTGTTTAAGTTCTCTTTTAAAGTTGATGGGTCTTTCCTCGTTTGTTAATATGCTGTTTATCGATGTCCAAGGAAATTTTTCATTCTAACAATCTCATTTAAAACAAAAACTAATTTTAAAAATTTGCTTTTGCTTAGAATGTAATTGTTAGAAAGAAAGAATTCTTTTGACACCGATAAAGAATTAGTTAAATTTCCGTTATTTTTTTTTAATCAGCCCAATCATTAATATTCCTTCGGAATTCATTTCTCACGAAAAAAAAATTTTCTCGAGAAAACATTCCTCTAATCATAAATTTCTTGGGAAGAAAAAAGGGTAATACGTGGCATCACCGCATTATCAAGCTCGTTGTTTTGCTTGTTTGTTGACATTTTGTTTCTCCCTTTTTTTTTGAGTGAGAGAGCAAAACAAAATTATTAAAATTCACCAACTTGCAAAAATATGTAAAAAAAAGTTTATAAATTATTTATTTGCGAATTATTTGTGTTTTTCCAATTAAAAGAACTATAAAATACAAGTTTATGTATATAAATTTTGTTTTAATGGAGTATTAACCATGTTTTTATGCAAAGTCCCTTGTGTTTTGCAAGAGAAATATTTTTAGTGAAAAAAGCAAGTTCAGCTGCGTTCATAATACCTGATTTTTTTTATTCTCGCATTTGGTAAAAAAAAGTGGAAAAACAAAGTCATGATACGATTTCATTAAAAATTCCATAAAATTGAAGTCATGGGAGAAATTCCTAATTCAGCCCTAAAAAAGTTCTTTCAGATTTTAATACAAATATTAATACTTTTGTGGAAAATGAAACTCTGACATGCTGAGTTGTTATTGTTTTTTGAAATTTTTCAAACTGAAATTAGATCAGCGCGGCATTTAGGCCAAAAGTATTAATTAATTATTTAATTATTAATTAATGACTATTCTTTAATCACTATAACATAAGAAAGTGGAATACTTTGTTAAAGTATCAATGATTGCAATAATCAAATCGTTTCCTAAAGTAAATAATGGGATGCTAAACGAACTTGAAGTGATTTTTGCATGAATTAGTGAACAAATTTTGGAAGCGTAAAAGAAATTTTAGGCTCATAGAAGCTGTTAAAACTCTGAAATGAAATACTTAAATTTATTATAAGTCGATGCTATTATTGAAACCCTGAAAGAAATATTTTAGGAATAATGAAATGAAAAATGAAAGACATGTAGGCAGACTGTGCCTTAGGGTATTAGCACTGTAACTCGCTTGTACTTAACTATAAGAATCCTTCTGGAAATTTTCCAAGAAGTATGAGAACTTAATAAAATGATTTGGAGGCCTTATTATAAAATTATTTACTATATTCTATTTGCTTGAACTCTCTTAAAAGCTTTTCTTAGAATTGCTTTTGCATTAATCTTTTTGTTAAAAAAACGCTTACATTAATAAAAAAATTGAAATTTCACCAACTTTCAGTTGATAAATATATTTAATTTAGAAAATTGGCTTTTCCCTGGAATTCCCGGGAGCGCGATTTTTTCATTCCCGTTTCCCGGGAAGTGCAAAAGTCTGGGAAATCGCAAATTCAACACCAAAGGCTACACGATTATTTTTCCCTGTAGAAAAAAATGTAAATTTGCAAACGTGAAATTCCGTAAGAACTTCGCACTGGGCTTAAAATTTTAAACCCTGGACACTTATTAAATATTAGAAAAAAACCTTATTTAATATATACATATATTGTTATTGAAATAAACCCTTGTCCTATGTTAATTTGCATGTAAAAATATTTACTAAATAAAATTTTTTAGCGAAAACCTATTACATATGAATATCTTTTCTTGTAAAACTTGCCAAGTCAAAGTAGATTTCTTTGCTTAAAAGCGATAACATCATCATAAGTCAACTTAAGACAATATCGAGTTCTATATGCTACAAAATTTTACAAGCAAAGCGTCATATTTATGTGAAATTTCCATGTCTCTAATGAAGTCAATATATTAAAAAGATGCAAATAAAATAATATTGACTTAATTAAGTCTTCAAAAAAGTACCATAAAATTTGTAATAAGCGCCAAATTATACTAAAAACTACATTTTCGAAAAATCTTGCATGCTTTTGTTAATACCGTGATCTTTTTTTTTTCAACAAAATGTTTTTTCTTTTAAAAAAAATTTATTTCCAAAACTATGTTTTTCGACTTATGATGTTATTGCTTGTGACCACAGATTTATATCAACTAGATGCAACGCTATAGTAAAATAACTAGAGGAATGAGAAGAACAATAGTCGTTGTGTGTTGCGCATTTATCCAAAAGGGCAACTACAACAACATGCAGAAAAATGGAAGGAAAAATAAAAATATAAAAAAATTTACAACACGTAATGGAAATATGTCGGCCAAACAGAGATATGCATATTATTTCTGCAATCACGTTCTTCACGGCTGTGTATACCATATTCGGTCTTATCCAACAATATCGCAAAGCCCATGCACGGACATGGGACCACAGTGAGCAACGAAGTTGCTAATGGTCTGGCAAGTCGAAATTGACTATCCATGTGGGCTCCAACTTCAATCCTATTGGAGACGCTTCAACACACACAAACACTAAAAATTAATTAATTACAATTTGATGAAAATTAGAAATTTCAAAAATTCCGTGACCAAACAATTGTTTGAACATTAATTTTTGTTTCAGTTGACTGAAAAAAGTCTCCACTTAATTTATAACATCCCTAAATCAGGCTTTAGGTTTATTACTTTTTCAAAACTAGTTAAGGTAAATATAATTTTTTATTTTTATAGTTTTTACCCTTTTTGTGCTTACTTTTCGAGTTTTCTCTCACAATTTTGTACTTTAATGCGTCATGACAAAAGCGCCGTTACATATTTAACATTTCTTCAACCTAGTGATGTAGAGTTTTATGCTCTTTAATAAAGTACTTTCACTTTTCACGCTGCTTGACATTTTTTTTAAACTAGTCCGTGAAATCACCGCCCTTGGCCCCTATGTGCTGCGCTGCAGAATATCGTTCAGTAGCCTCTGCGAGTTATCGGTGGTGAGTTTTTATATTAGCAGTAGCGGCTTGTTGGGTCGCTCATTCTACTGAGGTCTTCAATCTTTCACTATTCTCTTCTTAGTCTGGATCTCTAATCATTTCCCTTTACACTTTCCATTACTTCTTTTTTTACTATTCACAGGCAGTACGAAGGAATAATTTTTTCTTGTGTGCTAGACTCTTTCTTCTATTTCATACCTGCAAACTGTTAACATAAACCTAATTAAAATATGTATATGAAAACAGTTACTTGCCTAAACACTAAACTATTCATGGACAAAATTAGATGTGGTTAATATCACTGTGCAACATTTTTGAAGTAATCGAGTGCAAACTCTTTCTTGTGTGGAATTTCTCGAAGTACTTATAGAAAGTACTTATAGCAACACAATAAGGCCTCATTTGTTGGATGTTGATAGTTTAACTACTGTTCGGTTTTTGTGATCTCATTTATGTTTTGTCTAAAACTTGATTTTTCAGTAGAACTTGCAATTTCCTCGCTGCTATATCTCGGAAACCAATTGTAATTTTGTTTTGCTGCCTTCTTTTTTTTTCTCGAAGTATTTTTTTTCATTTACGCTGCTATCCCTTGTGACTGACTGACCACAGTAATAATAAATCCTATAACTGATATCAAAAGACTTAAGACAGCAACGTATTAATAATTAAAGTCAAAATAATCAAAAGACTTAAGACAGCAACGTATTAATAATTCTAATCAAAATAATGAAAAGACTTAAGCAGCAAAATATTTTGTTTAGTGGAATTTTGTTTTTTTAAGTGCTTTAAATGGTTAGTTCGGAAATCTAGCGGGTGATTTCCTAATTCCGAATTTTAATTTAAATTAACTTTAGGTAACCATGGAAAATGGGTCCAGGCCAAAAATTAGGAATGGAACCAAACAAAAATTTAAAAATGCCTCCAGAACTTTCTACTGGAAACAATAACGCAAATTCTTCATATTTTATTTATTAATTTAGAGCCGAAATGGGAATTCAACAGCCCGTTTGTGGAAGACGTTGGCTAATAGATTAAAAGAAACAAATACAAGTTTTCTTTAATCTATTACAAAAACGCCAAGAGTTCTGACGTCAATGTCTTATTCAAACAGGCTGTAAATTACTAGTCGAATCAATCCACGACAAGACGTTTTTTGATATGTTAAAGCCTGGTACGGAGTTCTTATGGAAATTCAGGTTCCCATATAAACTGTATGAAAAAAAAAACTTACGGAAATTCAGGTTGTTAAATTTCATAAAGAAATTTCCATTTGCTGGCACGTACTTTCAAAAGAAAAGTACACGAAATTATTGAAATTTATTGTCTATCTTAGGGATGTGATAAATATAAGTAAATACTTTTTTCAGTCAACTGACACAAAAAATAAATTATGTTCATACAATTGTTTGGTCACGGAATTTTTGACAATTCTAATTTTCATCAAATTGTAATTAATTTTTAGTGTTTTTGTGTGTTGTAAATTAAAAAATAAACCAATTTGTGTGTATGCAAACATAGTTCTACAAAAAAGGCTACACGATTATTTTTCCGTGTAGAAATAAATGTAAATTTACAAACGTTAAATTCCGTAAGAACTCCGTACCAGGCTTTAAAGTATAAACAAATTTTATCAGTCGGTGATGAACCCGTGCAAGTTCCTTGATCTTAAATCTTTGTAGATGTTAATTTTCAACACTGGAGCAATGACGAATTTATTCGGATTTAGGAAAGCGTTGAACATGAGTTCACTTCATGTAAGGATTAAGAAGGCGTGAAAAGAACAAGCTCTTTGAACTATTTCAGTTTTATTTTCTAGGTTTGTATTTACAAAATAATAAATTGCTTTCAAACTGAAAAATTAAAAAAAGCCGAAAAATGGAAAATGGTCCATAAATGAAGGAAAACTGGCACAAATTAGAAAATATATTATGAAACATGGACTCAAAAGAGAGTTCGTAAAACTTTATTGTTATTCTCAATAGATAATTTCGACAAGAAGAGGTAGGCTAAAAATTAAAATTGCACTCTAAAAAAAAAAAAATTATTCCAAAAAATTTTTCAAATATACGTTTTCCTGGACTAAAATTTACTTTCAGTACTTATTTTTAATGTTCCAGTATAATGTTACAACCTCATTTTACGCAACAAAACTGTATAGAGTGAAAAATTCCAAGTCCTACGATTAATATAAAATAACATTTGTAACAAAATTGTTTGGAGAGTATTTCTATTTAAATATAGAAATTGCATACTGTATAGAGCAGTTATTTGTTTTATTTGCTTTTAAGTTTCAGTAAAAATAAAACAATTTGTTGATTTAAAAATAGGTTTTTTTTTTCAAACAAATTGTTACCTAAAATTAGCAAAATAATAAATATTTAGTTCAGAGAATTTTGTGCTTCAATTGGAAAATCTGTTTCTGTGTGTATTTCAAATTGAGTATATTATTTAAAATGTGTTGAACGATGTTTTCTGTAATAAAATAAAAGCGAACAACGAATTTCCAAAATTTTACTGTAAAAGAAATAAATTTCTAAAAATCGGTTTGAAAGCTTAAAAGTGATCTCCTACAAAACACTAAAAGATGGCTTAGCACTTTTTTCTTATTGCCACTGAATTTATTAATTGTCAGTTTGTACAAACTTGGCAGTCTAATAATTCTGGAAGCCTGAAAGTATGCACTAATATTAAAGCAATTAAAAATATCAATTAAAAATATCAGTACTTGGATTCAGTAACTTTTATTACGATAATCATATCGCTATAGTAAATATAGCGAAAATTTATCGACTTTGCTATTCAGTAATATAACCAGCTCGAATTCGCTTTGCCATTTTGTGTGTAGAGATGCCACATGAAATACAATTAAATGGCGATTAGAACACAGATGTACACTATCGTAAAAAAGAAATTACAGAATCACATTATCGTTACATCAAACGAATAAGCATATCGGTAAATATTACGATTTTCGGTTCGCAAAAATTTACTGAATCCAGGCACAGACGTTTGTTTTCTTTCAGAGATTGTATCTTACTTGCCTTTAAGCCCAGTACGGACGGAGTTCTTATGGAATTTCACATTTTTGAACCTGCATTTATTTCCACACGCAAAAATAATCGTGCAGCCTTTTATGTAGCATTATGTTTGCATAAACACAAATTCATTTATTTTACCAAACAATTCTTTGATAAAAATTTAGAATTGTCAAAAATTCCGTAACCAAACAATTGTTTGAACAATAATTTTTGTTTCAGTTGACTGAAGAAATTCTCCACGTATATGTATAACATCTAAGACAGGCAATAGATTCTAAAAATTCCGTGTATTTTTTTTTTACATTTTTTTAAAGTACGTACTAGCAAAAGGAGATTTCTTTATGAAATTTACCAACCTGAATTTCCTCAATTTTTTTTACATACAATTTGTTTGAGAGCCTGAAATCCCGTCTGAACTTCGTACCAGGGGGCAAATTACGGCATTCGTTATCGATCGAGATTTCAAGATATTTCTATAGAGTTTAAATGGAAATTTTTTTTTTCAAATTTCGTTCGATATCAAATGCTGTATTTTGCTCCCGGGCTTAATAGTTCAATAAAAATCGTTTTTCTACCACTATTAACTCACCACGGTTGTGTTGTCGGATATAAGTACTTAGTCAAGACACCAATCATCTTATATATTTATAGCAGAGTCTGTACAATGGAAACCTGGATGGTTGCCAGATTGATGCATATTATCAAATTACAAATTTACCCATAAAACAGGTTGAAACGAATTTTTTAATCGTTAATGTAAATGTACCACATGTATCTTCTTAATTGGGTAGACATACATACATACATATATATGTACGAGGTCTGATCAAAAAATAACTGTTATTTTCAATTTTTTCAAAAAGTATTTGTTTATTCATCAATAACTATCTTGTCCCATTCAAAGTAATCCCCCTCAGATATAATACACTTATGCCAGCGTTTTTTCCAATCCTCGAAACACTTCTGAAACGCTCTTTTTGGTATCGCCAACAGCTCCTGTTTCGATTTTTCTTTTATTTCCTCAATCGTAGCAAAACGCTTTCCTTTCATCGGTGTCTTCAGTTTTGGGAAGAGGAAAAAGTCAGCGGGGGCCAAGTCCGGTGAATACGGTAGTTGAGGCATGATACCGGTTTTTTTTGGCCAAAAACTCACGCACAAGCATCAATGTGTGAGCTGGTGCGTTATCATGGTGCAAAATCCATGATTGTTTTTTCCACAATTCTGTGCGTTTCTGACGAACTGCTTCGCGCAAACGGCGCATAACTTCAAGGTAGTAATCCTTATTGACCGTACGACCTTGTGGCAAGAATTCATGATGCACCACGCCATTGCAGTCGAAGAAAAAGAAAACAGTAAGCAAAACCTTCAATTTGGCCGAACTTGACGACCAGGACGAGCATCGTCATTGACATCTTCTCGGCCTTCCTTAAACAGGTTATACCACAATTGAACTTGTGTTCTGCTAATAGTAGACTCGCCAAACGCCACAGTCAACATTTCAAATGTCCTTGCGCATTTAATTTAATTTTTTATACAAAACTTAATACAGTTTCTTTGATCAATTTTTTCGAATAGTAAAAAATCGAAGAGCACACCAAAACACGACTAACCTTTTTATCTTTCAAAAACAAACTGAAAATCCAAAATGGCTGATATTGCCAACATATATAACAGACATGTGTACCAACATAACAGAAAAAAAAATGCGAAAAGCGAGCATACGTAACTCACGAAATTTGAAAATTTTTTTTTTTTTTATGCATACATATATTTATTTATTGTATCTTCAAAAATGAACTAACAATAAGCATTCAAATTTGAAAATAACGGTTATTTTTTGATCAAACCTCGTATACGACATATATTTTTTATTGTGAAAATGAAATTACAGTGAACTCGCGAAAACGTGATAACTCAAACACATGAGCAAATCGAAAACGTGAACAGTTCAATTTTTACATTGCGTACTCTAAAACGTGAACAAAGTTTTCTTAGTTTTTTCGCTTTATTTTTTGAATTTACATTTAGTTTTAGGAGTTCGCAGAATAAATTTGTTGTTTATATGCATATACGAGGGTTTTTCAAAAAGTATCGCGAATTTTGAATTTTCGCGGGTTACGTATATTCGAATTTTGATTTTCTTGTGACGTTATGTTGGTACTCATATCTCTCACTTATGCCGACAATTTTGGCCATTTTGAATGTTCAATTAATGGAACAAAGAACCTGTATCAAATTTTGTTTGAAAAACGAAATTAGGTGTGCGGATGCATTCCAAATGTTGACTGTGGCATATGGAGAAGCTTTCTTGGAACGTTTATCGGTGGTACAAAATGTACTCAGAAGGCCGAGAAGATATGAACGACGAAGAGCGTGCCGGACGCTCGAGCACTTCAACCGCAGGCGAAAAAATTGATGAAGTGAAGAAAAGTGTATTGGCCAATTGTCAAATCACCATTAGAGAAGTTGGTGAGCATCTAGACATATCGATTGGCTCGTGCCATTCGATTTTTATCAATGATTTGGGCATGAGACGGGTCGCCGCGAAATTCGTACCAAAATTGCTCAATTTCGACCAAAAATCATCGCATGAACATTGTTAATGAGCTGTCGGACTCTGTCCACGACGGACCAAATTTGCTCCAGAGTGTGATAACTGGTGACGAATCGTGGCTATGACGTGGAAACCAAACCTCAATCATCTCAATGGAAGCTCCCGCGTGTACGTGCAAGCAAAGCAGCTGTCAACAATTAACTGAACATTCAAAAAGGCCGAAATTGTCGGCATAAGTGAGAGACATGAGTACCAACATAACGCCACAAAAAAATAAAAATTTGAATATACGCAACCCGTGAAAATTCAAAATTTGAGATACGTTTTGAACAAACCTCGTACATACATATATGTATGCATATGTAATCATGAAACTACTTGATTTCGGTGCACGTTGAACGGTGTGGGTTTTTTACATGTGATTTGTGAGTTATGTGACTCATATTCAATTTCTTATATCTGTCAAAATTACACAATTTATAGACGACTTAAGACGTATCAAAATAAATACAAACTTAAAGAAATTTGTTGTTGTTGGTTAAGTGCGTCTAGATGCATTTCGTTGGTAGTCGAGCAATTACCACAACTACCAGTGAAAAATTTGCCAATTTGAAAAATTGGAATTTCCATTTTATTATGTAATGTACACTTGCTAGAACAAATATCCGTACATTTAATTAAAATTATAGCAGTAACTCTACTAATGTTTCTGCAATGCATTTGAAATTTTATGCAGGTAAAAAAAGATTTACAATGATAAAAAAAACTTAAAATAATATGAAAATTCACAAGAAAAACAATTGGTACACAAAAATTTAAATCAATAAAAAACCAAAATTGTTAAAAAAAATTGAGCAGTTAAGCTTAAATTAGACATGCAATAACCATACAAAACAGCTGTTCGAACCAAACTAATGGGCAACAATGTATTTGATTATAGCTGACTTGCCATAGCGCCCTAGCCATAATAGGTTTTTTTACACTGACGCACATATAACATCTACCATCAATTTGCGAAAATGTTAACATCTTCCCATCAGAAATACACACTAATAAAAAAAACATCTATCTACATACATCTTTAAGAGATGCTCCTATCTCATTTTGTTTCGTGTAACATCTTTCATTAATTGTAGTGTCATCACTAGCAAAATAACATTGTTGTGTCCAAAACTAAGAAAAAATACATACATACAGATGCACATATGTGTGTATATATGGATATGTACCTTTAAAAAAAATCTTCATCGTTTTCCTCAAAAGCTTTTATAGTTTTTATGCACTGCATTATTAACTGGGTTTGCTCTTGCAACTCTGTTCTATGGAGTCGTCCTTATATTGGGTGGTTTTTATTGAGGTATAGAACTTTAAGTTGGCATCACTTTTTTAACTGGCGGCCATTTTGTCAGCTGTCAAGTGATTAATATTTAGTTTGGTTTGCCATTTCATCATGAACAGGTTGACAAAAGAACAACGCTTGCAAATCGTGCAAATTTATTTCGAAAATAATGGTTCAGCTCGCGAAGTTTACCGCAAGCTCCGTCCACTTTATGGTCGACATAATCGTCCATCAGAGCAATTAATTCGGTTAACCATGGATCGTTTTCGCACTACGTTTACTCTATGTGATAATACGCATCCGCAGAGACGTCGAACAGTGCGCACCGAAGAAACAATTGCCGCTGTAGAGCAAAGTGTTGAAGAGGACCCGAATGAATCGATTCGCCACCGTGCACAGCAATTGGAGCTTTGTCCATCAACTTTATGGAAGATTTTGCGCAAAGATCTTGGCTTGCGACCTTACAAGATCCAGCTTGTGCAAGAATTAAAGCCGCGAGACCATGCAATGCGTCGTGATTTTGGTGTATGGGCCGAAAATGAGATTGATCTCGATGCTGATTTTCATCGCAAAATTTTGTTCAGTGATGAGGCTCATTTTTGGTTGAATGGCTACGTCAACAAGCAAAATTGCCGCATTTGGAGTGAAGAGAATCCACATGAGACCCTTGAGACGCCATTACATCCACAAAAACTGACTGTTTGGTGTGCTCTATGGGCTGGTGGAGTCATTGGGCCATACTTCTTCCGAAATAATGCTGGAAAGTCAGTTACCGTTAATGGAGACCGGTATAGAGCCATGATAACCGACTATTTTGTTCCCGAATTGGATGGCATGAATATGGATGAGTTGTGGTTCCAACAAGACGGCGCTACATGCCACACAGCGCACGTCACAATCGATTTATTGAAGGAAACATTCGATGAGCGCATAATTTCGCGGAATGGACCTGTCAATTGGCCACCAAGATCGTGTGATTTGACACCATTGGATTATTTTCTTTGGGGATATGTGAAGTCGCTCGTCTACGCCAACAAACCAGAAACGTTAGGGGACTTGGAAGCCAACATTCGTGGCGTTATTGCCAACATACGGCCCCATATGCTCGAAAAAGTGGTTGAAAATTGGACCTGTAGAATTGGCTTTATTCGAGCCAGCCGCGGCGGCCACATGCCCGAAATCATATTTAAACGTTAATGGCATAAAATTATCCTTCCAATAAAGCCAAATTGATGGACATTAAAACGATTTTCTTGTGTTTTATTTCAATTCGAAGTTCTATACCTCTAAAAAAACACCCTGTATATTACGCCTTTTAGACGCCGAAAGTTTACTTTGCAAAGTCTTGATTCAGACAAAAAGAAAAAGTATTGCTCGCTCTGTCTTTCTGTCTTTCCCCTTGCGTGTCTAAAAGAGGTGCAAGCATTTTAATTTTGTGGCAATATACATATGTATGTATGTTTTTACATATACAATTTTCGAAATGGGAAATTCGACACGCGAGATGTAAAATAAACATGACTATTTTAATAAAATTAAACGAATTGCTTATTACAGATTTTTAATTTTCAATTTAAATTCGAAAAAATGTTTATTAGTTTATATGAGTTTAAATGTTATTAGTTGCTAAATAAATAATTTTCATCAATTAAATTCAACTTAATTTTAATAATACAATATATATATATACAATTGCTGTTTGATATTAAGGGAACTTTAATAATCAGAAATATTCCCTTAAGGCGGTCACGTTACGCTGATTTCTTCGTCACTGTCAGAATTCGATTCTTCATAGTCGTCATAATACATTTTCAAGAAATCAGGATTTTGAAATTGTTGGTTGTGTTGTTGTGGAGCATTAAGCTGGTGCTGCTGGGCAGCTGATGCTTGTTGTTGTTGTTGCTGCTGAGCCATGGCCGCCTGGTGTTGTTGCTGCTGCATGTGGTGCTGCATGGCGTTTGTTATAAAAATACTATTAGCTGGATGCGCTGGATGTAAAGACATGGAATGTAAAGAGTCGGGTGTACCCACACCGCCAGCACTGATATTCAACATGGTTATGCGTCGTTGTTTCGCTTCGTTTAGGGTTGCTTCTAATTTAAATTTCAAATCAGCTGCTACCAAATGTTTATGCATCTCAGCATTAATTTTTGCTTGAAACTCGGCACTGGTCATGGGCATTATGCCACCAGTAGTGGCATTACCGCCACCGCCACTACCACCACCACCACCTCCACTATTGCTGGGCGGTGATGAAGCTGTTGATGAGCTTGATGATTGATCGTGTTGTGTTGGCAATTTTGCTACCGTAAGCAAGGGAGGTGGTGAAGAAATCGGCATTTGTTGTAAACTACCAAAAGAAGAGCCAATGCTGGTAACTGGTTGTGGTATGTGATGCATAATGGGAGGTGACTGCAGCGAATTAGGAGTTTTTGGAGATGTCATGGGCTTGGGAGTACTGTTGGCTGAATTGCTTAAGTCTTCTTTGGAATTGGGGGAATTAGGCGGGGAGACACTGCGACGTTGCGGTGACATGGCCATAGGTGATAAAGGTGTTAGGGGACGATCTCCTTTGGCATCAGATAAGTCTGGATTGGGATTGTTTTTATTGGGCAAGGTTTGATCCCTTGAGCCGCCACTGGCTAAAAGTTCACGTTCCTTGGAGTTGCGCCACTTCATGCGGCGATTTTGAAACCATATTTTGACCTAAAAATAAGGAAAGTGTAATAGATTAATGACAAAAATGAAATAGTTCACTAAAGTTTCTGTTATCTTAAGGTACTTTTATTTATTTATTGAAAACTTGGTTGTTTAAGTGAAACACTTAAGACGGACATCCTTGAATAAATGCAAATCTTTGCCTTGTATAATAACAACAAAATACTTGTACTTTCTACCAACCAAAAGTGCTAAAGTAAATATATTTCCGAGTATAATTTCAAACAAATTGATTGCAAAACAGATACAAATTATTATTTGATAGCATCTCTACTACAAAAACAGTCTTGTAAACACACACACACACACACACACACACACACATATACATATAAACACTTACCCAAACATTTAAAAATTCATTTAGTGTTTCCGTAGAATAAGGATAAGCAAGGAGTCAGAGGATATTTTGACGCCCAGTTTGTTGGCTCTTTTGTTTGTTTGCTTGTGGTAGTTAGTGGTGGTGGCGCAAAGTTTGAGAAGTATATGTGACTGACAGATACGAGAAAAGGCGGCAACTTTTAATAGAAACTGTTTTTGAATTATTGTACATGTATTCAACATATTAAGTGTGAGTGTGCATTTGTTTGAAAAAATATCGAGGGTCAGAATGTTGAGACGTTGATGCAAACTTTTTCATGCAGTTAACATTTTTGCGTATTGTCTTTTTGAATATCGGTGCAGATGAAGTTGTTTATTGGAAAACAGCAGGCATTTTAACACTTAAAATCAATGAAAAGAAGTAATTTAAAGTGTGTTTTTTTCTAAGTAAACTGTTGCCATTATGAATCTATTTCAATTTAACTTTCATATTGGAAACAAATAAATTGAGCGATTTTCAGGCTTTAATTTGAGATTATAAATATTTCAATATATTTAATTTAATTTAATCGAACGTCAGTTGCTGTGGAATCAAGAGCTTTGTCGGTAGTATTTTTTTAGCAGAAATCTTTTTCTGCTATTTTTTTCGTAAATGTTAAGGTTTATTAAGGCTATTTTATAAACAAAGTTCAACTCATTCAAGGATTTAAAGTTTGGCATTTTCCCATTAGAAAAGGTGGAAGATCTGGTCCAAAGACCGCCACTGCGATGCCTGATGGATCTTTTGTGCCACAGATCTGTAAATTAAATTAAATCGATCTCTGTATGACTCTCCTTATGAAAGTCAGCACAGATATTGGAGAAGCGCGCCTAATATCATCTGAACACAGAAACTCAGAACGAAAAACACGCCTTCTACTGTTACATAAGACGATGCACTCACAAAGAATGTGTGCCGTCGTCGCGTCATCTTCCAAGCACAAACGACACAAGGGTGAACGAACTTGGTTTCTTTTCCACAGCGAATAGTTCAGTCCAAAGTGACCAGAAAGAAAACCAGTAACCAGCCGTAAATTATTCCTGTTGAGGTTCAGGATGCCCTTGTATGTAAATGGCCGCATCAATGCTTTGGCTTGCCTTAAACCAGAAGACGCCAGCCACATTTCCTTAGCGGTCGAAGTGTCATCTGCTTTGATCAGAGTTGTTATGGCTCTGGGCCCATGAACGGAGTAGCAGAGGCCCTCTTGGCCATGCATTTTCCCATAAAATCATTGATAAAATCGTGTAGATTTTCTTCACTTTTTTTTCTAGAAATTAATGTGCACCAAAAATTACTTTTTAGTGAAATTAGATATTTCGAAATTAACTACGAAATTTCGAATATATTAAAAACATTTATAATTTGTATATCCATCGAAAACGGTAAATAAATTTATGTACAAAATATAAACATGCATATCGCATATTCTGTTCAATAGTGTACTAACTTAAAAAAAACTAGTTTTGCAGAAAACACGTTTAAAGTTTTCAATTTACATACAACTCAATGAAGGCATGAACATATATTCTTGTCTCAGGAGGTCATAGTACAAGCGATTTATATGAAATTTGTAAGCAAGATAAAATACGAAATGCATTATTACTCTGCAGTATTAACTTAAAGAAGTAATTTTTGGAGTTGACCTGAATGTGCGATATGTATACATATGTCAGTATATTTGAAAAACTTTTTTATTTTCAGTGAGCAAAGCTGCAAGTACGTTTATTTAACTTCCCGTTTTCAAAAATAGAAAGTTACTGGCTGATTTCACCCTGCTTTTCGAAAATATAATTCTCATCAGGGCATGGAATTTTTTTTTGCATTTTTCCAACACTGAAACAAAAGCTCGATTCGCTTGGTATCCGAGTCACGCAATCAGAAAATTTCTTGCAATCGAAATTAATTTTTATTCGAATGCAATTTCGATCACGAGTGCAGGGATTAGCCCCCCGACTATTTTTACATTGATTATTGCCCCCCAAACCAAATGTTTCGATTTTTTCTGAAGTCAGACTTTTCGTAACGAATTCGTTAAGACATTTCGGTAGTTTCTCTGAACAACTTTTTTAATTAACATTTTTTAAATCATTAAAACTATGATTTATAAGTTTTGTTTTAAGTAAATGTAATAAATAAAAAAGAATTGTAAAAAACTATTAAAAAATGTAAGAATGCTATAAATATGTGTGCTTATGCTAACTACTTCGACAAAAGCAGCAACATAACGGCGAAGCGGTACTCTGCTATATACACAAAAAGAAATCGCATGTCGTTGCGAAGTCGTAATGACATATCGTATCGATTTCTTACCGACATGTCGTTACGATTTCGTAACTACATATCGTTGCAAAGTCGTGTCAACCATTTCACACAAAAATCGTTACGATTTAGGTAATATTTCGGTTCCGAAATCGGAAGATTTTGTCGACTAGTCGTTACGAATTCTTTACGAATTCGGAGCATTTGGTTTGGTGGGTGATTACATTGATGTTCGCATAGATGTATGTATGTATGTGTGTGTGAGTGTGTGTGCTTATGTGTGTTAGTAAACCTTTTATAATTTAAGGATGGCTTAATCGATCGGAACCAAACTTAGGACATTATAAGATCATTGAGCTCACTTAGATTTCGTGATTATGATAAACCGATCCGATTTTCTGAGTTTTCAAAAAAGTTTTTTTTTTTTTGTTAAATAAAGTTTAAACTAGTGAGCCAATCAAACCCAAAACTTAATAAGTTCTTTAGCTCCAAAAAGAGACATCGATTGCTGCGAATTCGAATAAAATCGATTGATGATTCATTATTGTTCTTGTCAAATAAATTTTCAGGATACATCACTTATTTTTCTTTACTTGAAAAACTGCACCATATAAGTTTGATTCAAATTGGTTAATTGGTATGGGAGATGTCTTTGTCGAAGGTTTAAATAACTCCAAGATTCAATGGATCTTCCATGGATTTCTCTTCCAAATTTGGGAATTAAATGAATTTTTTTTTTTAGATATTACTATTGTTATACTTGTTTTAACCCTTTATGACTCAACATCTTGAAACTAATTTTATTGAAAATATTTTAGGAGCTCGTAGCAATAGTACAAACATTTCTTCTCAGATTTTTTGAAATTTTATTTTTTGTAGCGAAAACGGGAGAAGAAGGGAATGTGAAGAGCGCCAAATATGTTGGCGTTAAGAGCTTCAAATTAAAAATAATTTCACTTACAATATTTTAGAAACAAAAACAATAATTGACTTGGACATTTACAAAACTTTGTGAAGTAAAACGCCAACAATATAACTTTAAAAAAATTGCACTACGCGTAGCTACGGCAACATTGATTTAATAAAAGCAGTTCGAAAAAAGATATTGTAGCAAAGTTATTAAGTTGAAATAAAATTAATAATTACATTTAATTACTAATTTTTATAGAGATTTAATGGTTGGTAACATATCTGTAACAAGGGGTGAAAAAGGGTTAAGTATTTTTACTATTCGAATTCGATAAATCGCTTAATTTCAGAACTCTGTACTTCACCTTTTGAATATAGAATTATTTGAACAGAATCGAGGAACTGTAAAAACTATTTTCAATATGAAGCTAAAAAATAATTTTTTTTTAAATACAGGGTGTCTGGTAACAGATTTATATTTTCAAAGTTTTATTAAGTGCATTGAACGATAGAATGGAAATGCGGATTTTATTTTTTAAAGAGTATGTCATCCAGATGTCTGCCGTCGAGTTGAACACACTGTTCAAAACGGAGCCTTGTGTTCTGCGCCACACGCTGCAGTAAACTTGGTTCAATTGAGCTGATTTCTCGACGAATATTTTCCTTTAAAGTTACAAGAGATTGGGGATTTAAATTATGAGCCCTCTCTTTGAGGTAGCCCCATAAAAAAATTAATGGGAGTTAGATCGGGCGACCTCGGTGGTCATGGAATGGCCCCAAAGCGACTGATCAGTTTTTGGGGGGAAATTTTCCCGAGGAAAATTCATGGTTTTGGCTGTAAGTGCAGTCGCACCATCCTGTTTAAACCACGTGTGTGAAGAGTACGATGGATGAGCTCGCAGGTTTGGCAAAAAGAGTCCTGTAATCATGCTTCGATAATTTCCACCGTAGACATTCATCGCCTGGCCTCGAGAAATTGCGAAAAAAATGGCTCAATTATCTCATGCGTGGATTAGGTACACCAAACAGTTACCCTGGGGCAATGCAATGGTTTTTGATGTTTCCATCGAGAATTGCGGATTCTTGGAGACCAGTAACGGCAATTTTGCTTGTTGACGTGGCCGTTTAAGTGAAAATGAGCCTCGTCGCTCCAAAAAATAGGATTTACAGTGCGAAAACGCTGCAACATCGTATTACAAAAATGTTTGCGTAAATCAATTTCTTTCAGTTCTTGAGCGATTGGAATTTTAAAAGGATGGAACTTCAGATCCTTTTTTAAAATTTCATGAATAATCACTCTTGAAAGTACTAGTGACGCTGCTCTTTTCCGTATTAAAAGTCGTCTTTGAAGATCGACTGGGCCCTGGCCGTGGGACATTCATAGCCGAAGCAGTTGCGCGGAATCTTTGCACCCATGAATGAGTAAAATTAATTTACATGCGGTCCATCACGTATTTGCCGAATACCGAACTTTGAACAAAATGGTCGACGAGCAATTACGTAAGAATCATTACCCTTAAAAAAGTCTCCACAGCGAAAGCGTGATGCTCACTCGATCACTGCAACATCGTGACTAATAAATCCGCACAATCGATAATTTCAACGGCTGCACCCTCCCACCGTACCGTTTATTGCTTTTTGAAATAATCTCATTTAAAAATATAAATTTGCCACCAGACACCCTGTATCAACTGCACGATTTATAGAGCTATAGAGCCTTAAATTGGAATAAAGCACAGATAGTGGGCCGTATTCGAATTTGACATCTGTCAGATGACACATGGACTGTTTTGATATATATTGTTTTTAATAACAAATTTTAATCTTAAATTTATAATTTATGTAAGGCTGGAGTAGTCTCAAGATTAATTTTCAATTTACTGAATAAAGATTGACAGTTGCTTTTCAATAAATCTTGCTTTTTTCTAAAAATTCAATTAAAAATATTTGCTTGAGAATTAAAAAAAAAATCGAAATTATTTTATAATTATCGAATGTAGGAAATATTGATTAATTTTTAATGCATACATACTTTAATAAATTTTAATATAAAATTCGAATTTCGAAAGGACATAAAGTCTTAACAGTCTAAATTATAAAATCAAAAGAAAGAATTTCTAAGATATACATTAAAAAATTATATTTTACAGAAGTTCGAAATTTCGAATTAAATTTCCATGAAACTATGACAAAACAAAATATTTGCAAGAACTTTTAATATTTTGATGTCGATTATGATTATGATTATTGTTACGATTTTAAAATGGATTAACATGGAACCATGTTAAGTTCACTGACTAACCCTTAATCTAATATTTCAGCAGTTATTCGCATTTAAAACTTGAATAAATATATTAACACATGATGCGATATAGCACATACGAGTACATACATTAGTACATACATACATACATAATAATTGCTTTGAATTCACTGATTTTTAGTCTAATTTGATTAACAAGTGTTTTAAAACAATTGAGCAAAAATCCCATGAAATCACATTAAATAAATCCCATTTAAGTTTTGATACTTAAAGACACACAACAATAATAAGAAGAAATAGAAAACAACAACAATAAGGTGAGTTCCAATAGAAAATAAAACAAGACTAATAATGTACAATAAAATTACACTAAATTGCACGCTTTATAATTAATTTCCATCAAAAACAGACATCATCAGGCAACATCATGCTACGCAACCCACAACTTTTAACTTAAACTGTTTGCAACAGCAGCAACTAATAGAAGAATAGACCAGGGGAAGCTAAAACAACAAACACACACACACACACACACACACACAACCAATGACTATACAACTTAACAAAGATATGTATACGGCAAACGAGTGAATGAAAAAGTAAAACCCATAATCATTAATCTTATCGCCGCCTTGGCTTATTATTTCAATTTACAGATTGTCGTTAGCAAACGGTACAAAATTGAATAAAAATCGAATGAAGCAATTTTTTTGTTTGCAAAAGTTAGTTTAAGATTTAATAAGTTTGTATGTGTGTGTATGTGCGTGTGAAAGAAGGATGGCATCACCACTCCACCCACAACAAGTAACAGCTACAAAAAGCCTTAAAATAAGTATTTGCTCGGCTTAACTTAAGTGGTAGAAAATGAAGTATGTGCGTGAGTGCATGTGTGTGTGTGTGTATGTGTGTGTGTGTGTGTGTGTGTGCGTTTGCAGTTGTGTATGTTGCAATGCCTGCGGTTTAACGGATTCTGGGAAAAACACAATTCTCAATGACCGGAAGCAACAACAATAACCACAACAACAACAACAACAATTAACCGGAAAAGGATAAGAAACCACAGAATAAGAAAAACAACAGCATTAAGCACAAAAGCCTTAGAGCAAATAATACGACACGTGCAAGATTATTCAATGGCAAATCGGTGAAATATTTACAAGATTTACCAGTTAATACAATTTTATGGTTTATTGCTTTTTAATACATATTCAGTTGTTGTTCTTGCAATAATTTATGATTATTTTAATAATCTAAAACCACACTTTCAAAGGAATAAGAGAGTGGCTAGAGCATATTAAAAAATAGGAGAATTTAATTTTATGTAATCAAGTAAGGGTACCCTTTTTATTTAAGTGCACATTGAGATTATAAATAATTATTTATATAAACATTCATACCACACCATGAATAGAAAATTTATAGCGTAAATAATTTGTTTGTAATTTTCAAATAATTTTTCAGAACTTTCAGGTGTTGAATCTAATGGATATTTACTATTTAGAACTGATGTAAAGTTTTAATACTATAGGGTGTTTTTTATTGAGGTATAGAACTTTAAGTTGGCATCACTTTTTTAACTGGCGACCATTTTGTCAGCTGTCAAGTGATTAATATTTAGTTTGGTTTGCCATTTCATCATGAACAGGTTGACAAAAGAACAACGCTTGAAAATCGTGCAAATTTATTTCAAAAATAATGGTTCAGTTCGCGAAGTTTACCGCAAGCTCCGTCCATTTTATGGTCGACATAATCGTGCATCAGAGCAATTAATTCGGTTAACCTGTCAATTGGCCACCAAGATCGTGTGATTTGACACCATTGGATTATTTTCTTTGGGGATATGTGAAGTCGCTCGTCTACGCCAACAAACCAGAAACGTTAGGGGACTTGGAAGCCAACATTCGTGGCGTTATTGCCAACATACGGCCCCATATGCTCGAAAAAGTGGTTGAAAAGTGGACCTGTAGAATTGGCTTTATTCGAGCCAGCCGCGGCGGCCACATGCCCGAAATCATATTTAAACGTTAATGGCATAAAATTATCCTTCCAATAAAGCCAAATTGATGGACATTAAAACGATTTTCTTGTGTTTTATTTCAATTCGAAGTTCTATACCTCTAAAAAACACCCTATATATACTATTTTATATTAAATCATATGATGGATTAAACATCAAAAGCATTAGTTTTTTCCAGCCATTTGGTCGAATATGAACAAAAAGTAAAATGTTGCAAATAGCGCTAGGTACCGCGAAATTTTCTTAATTGGTAACACTAGGTTTATTTAACACTAAAGGCGAATAAACTGAAAAATCGAAAATAAAAATGTTAACCATTTCATTCTAGATATTTAATCAGTCAATGAATATTATCATTATCAAAATTATTTATTTTTAGTTTAAAAATTTTTAACGAACTAATAATCCCAAATTATTATTTTACTTATTAAGTAAAATATTTTGTTTTTATCACAAATACATTGAAATTGATTATTGAGGGGCTTAGCTGTATCCCCTGCGCATTTCACTGTTGCTAATGCAGATCATCAGGGAACCTTTACTAAAAAATTTCTTAGAACAACTAGAGTTATTATGCTAAACTTTCATTTAAACAAATGAGAAGCTCAACAACAAATAACAAAGTAGAAACAAGATTTCAATAATCAACATATTTTTTATTTTCTTACTTTACCATTGGCTGACTTTTTTACAGCTTCAAATTGTAGTTGTAAAAGTATGTAAAAAGAAAAATACATATAAATAACAACAACAGCTATTCAAGAATAGAGTGTTGCCACCCAAGTATTTTTTTTTGACCGGGTGCAGTCAAGTTAAAAAAAAAAAAAGTCAGTCAATGGTAAAGTAAGAAAATAAAAAACATATTGATTATTGAGTTCTTGTTTCAACTTTGTTATTTGTTGTTGAGCTTCTCATTTGTTTAAATGAAAGTTTAGCATAATAACTCTAGCTGTTCTAAGAAAAATTGAAGACGTGCCAAAACACGTGCAAGCAAAGCAGCTGTCAACAATTAAGTGAACATTTAAAATGGCCGAAATTGTCGGCATAAGTGAGAGACATGAGTACCAACATAATGCCACAAGCAAATCAAAATTCGAATATACGTAACCCGCGAAAATTCAAAATTCTCGACACCTTTTGAACAAACCTCGTATATGAAAAAATAAAAAATACTTTGACTTGTCTCCAGGATTCGAACCTGCGACAACAAGGTCGCACACTGCCTACTAGCCAGCAGCAGGAAGTCTCCTTCATTATATTTACGAAAATATTTCTATTTCGTAACATTAATGATACTACGAAATATAAAATATTAAGCATTAGAAAGGTTTCATTCCATTAATGAAATTTGCATAAATAAAATATAATGTATAATTTTTTAAAAGAAATTTGTCGTTTTATTAATGAAAGGGGTCCAACGTAATGGTTTCATTCCCTTTACGAAGTGTTTTTCTTTCAGTGTGCAAAAAATATAAAAGTATTATTACGTCCGTTTGCATTTAAGGTGACGATATATAATACCGATACTGTACTTAAAATACTGGATATTTTTGTAACTGTAATTTAAATGGCAAAAGTAGAAACAAAAAAAGCAAGAAGGTCAGCCTTAAAGCAACATTTGAGTATGTGGCAGTGCTTATTACTCGTATTTAAAAATAGATTAGAATGCTGCAAGTGCAGTCACTCAAATTAAACACTGAGCTAATGGAGTTTATGAAAATCTTTAAAAGGCAGCTCATTAGATTAGTGTTGCATTTTCTTACGATTACTTAGGATAGTGAATACTAGAGATGTGCACGTGAGCGGTTTTTGACTCACGACACGCACGCTCACGCGGAAAAATATTTTACTCACGCAATTTCACGCACGAATGATTTTGAAAGTTCTCACGATCACGCACGCTCACGTATAAAATATTCTTAAGCACGCAGGCTCATTCTACCTATATATATGTATATACATATGTATGCACATATGTAGATCAGAGCTGGCCACCGGGAGAAACACGAGAGTAATGCATTCGCGTATGTGTATTCATTTGTATAAGAAGCCGATTGATGTTCGGCACTTTGGTGCTACTTTGGGCAGCTCAGACATAGATTGTAGTATTTATTATAAGAAAATTTTAATTAAATTTTTAACACGGTTATATACCCAGGCAGGAGTGTTATCTCGTGAGAGGGTGGGAACTCGTGCGTGCTTCTTGAAAAAACTCACGCACGATCACGCACGAGTAATTTTTTTCAAGTCACGGTCACGCACTCACGCGTGATTAATTATAAATTTGATCACGATCACACGTGATTCACGCGTGACACGATAAAATCACGTCATTTGCACATCTCTAGTGAACACCATACATAAATTAACAATTGTGGAAAATAGTCACTTTGATTTTTCCATGAATAATTGTAAGACAATGTATTAATTTTAACACAAGTGTAACACTTTCAATGCAACTAAAATATAGTTTAAAGAAATATCAATATCATTAAATTTAATATTTATTACATTTAAATGCATTGAAACATTTATTTCCTTTTAATAAAAACAAATTATAATTAATAGCACGTGATTTTGCGTAACGCACATTTCGATTCCATTAAATGCTCACGCTCAATCAAAACGTTTTATTAAAATGTTATAAATAAATCATCGTCATAACAATAATCATAATGCAACTAAATGCGATTAAAAAATATTTCAGAATGTTACCCAAAACACCAAATGTTGCCAAGAGAGAAAAAGGAAGTATAATCATAATATTAAAGTTAAAAGTAAAAGGAACAATCATAAATGATACAAATAAGAATGTGAATTTCTTTTTTGCTTTTTGTCTTTTTTTTATAAGTACAAACAGAAAAAAGGTCTAAATAAAGCGTTCACAATAAAAACAATTAAATTATTATAAGTTACTTTTCTGGTAACATATTTAACTGACATATTATTGCCCTAAACGCTTCAGACACCGAACAGCATCCCCCCACCTATTCTCATACAGATTTTCCAGCAACTGCCCACCCTTAACATCTGAGACGAAATTGAATTTACAAATTGTTAAAGCAAATAAGAGAAAAGTATACTTTTGGGAACTAACTTTTTGACGTTGTGTGCGTTTGATTGTGTGTCAGTGCAGAGTTTTTGAAAGCATGAATAATATTTAGAAAATATAGAAGCAAAAAAACAAAAAAACAGAATTAAGAAACAGCAAGTTAAATATTTGCAACGCTTTGTAACATATGTTTCACTAATGAGTCTCTAAATATACTGAGATTTTATTTATGTTTGCGACTCACTCGCTTTAAGGGTGGTTGGTTGGTTGTGTTGACGGGCTAAAATAACCCTGTTCATCAGGGGTGATTGGATAAAGTGGCCTTAAAGATGTGTTTAATGTTATTCGATATTATATTTAATAGAAAATTAAATAGTGTCTAGAGAATAGTGTGTTTATATGCATGTGAGTGGATTTTATGTTTCGCTTTTCCATCTGCAACGCTGAACAGTGTTACTTTAAATAGTGTGTTTTGGATGAAATTTCATGAAATTTTATAGATTACGTGCAAATATTCAATACATGTGCCTAATGTTTTTCTATTCCTTTCTCTTATTATGCTGGTTATTGATTATTTTTTATATTTTGAATAAATGCATACAATCTGTGAAATGAGAAATATTATCTAATTCACTGAGATATAACTCATCTAATAATGCGATATGATTGCTTCGAATAGCTGCTTTATTATGATAATGAATTTCAACAGGAAACTTTCATATTCAGTATATACAGGGTGTTTTTTTTAGAGGTATAGAACTTCGAATTGAAATAAAACACAAGAAAATCGTTTTAATGTCCATCAATTTGGCTTTATTGGAAGGATAATTTTATGCCATTAACGTTTAAATATGATTTCGGGCATGTGGCCGCCGCGGCTGGCTCGAATAAAGCCAATTCTACAGGTCCAATTTTCAAGTTGATGGACAAAGTTCCAATTGCTGTGCACGGTGGCGAATCGATTCATTCGGGTCCTCTACAACACTTTGCTCTACAGCGGCAATTGTTTCTTCGGTGCGCACTGTTCGACGTCTCTGCGGATGCGTATTATCACATAGAGTAAACGTAGTGCGAAAACGATCCATGGTTAACCGAATTAATTGCTCTGATGGACGATTATGTCGACCATAAAATGGACGGAGCTTGCGGTAAACTTCGCGAACTGAACCATTATTTTCGAAATAAATTTGCACGATTTGCAAGCGTTGTTCTTTTGTCAACCTGTTCATGATGAAATGGCAAACCAAACTAAATATTAATCACTTGACAGCTGACAAAATGGCCGCCAGTTAAAAAAGTGATGCCAACTTAAAGTTCTATACCTCAATAAAAAACACCCTATAGTATGTACATATCGACCAATAACCACCAAAAAAGCTTATAAGGGTGATTTTTTAAGAGCTTTCGGATTTGATTTATAAAAAAACACATTAGATTTAGAGAAATGTAGGAAATTTTTATTGGAGTAGGTAGAAGTAAAAATGGTCAGACCAGAACCGTTTTGCAGACTTGGATAGGACAAAATCCGGGAAGATATATCGACAGAGATCAAGAGTAATAGGGAACACCTTAGGCTCAATCTCCCAGGATCGAGACATGCAAAGCTAATGATTGGAACGTATAACCAAAATCGTTTCACAGTTCTCATGACCCTGAGTAAAAAAATCTAAGAATGCTCACAGGCTTCCTTGTAGACTGAGAAAACACCACAACAGACTTGGCATTAAGAGTAACAGCCTGTGCTGATACTGTGAGTACGACGATGAAACCCCAGACTTCATATATTTATACCACAGAAGATATAGCCAATTGGGCAAGCACCTATTGGAGGGTTGGGAACTGCCAACACTAGACCCACTGGCAATCCTGAGATTTATCAGGAAAGTAGGTCTAGATGAAGTGCTCTAACACTGGCAAGGGATACAATAGATCTACTTTGGTCGCAGTGTCCTGTGTTTCCCGTTTGACTTAATTCATTCATTCATTCATTTTTTCATTCATTCATTCTTTCATTCATTCATTCATTCATTCATTAATTCATTCATTCATTCACTCATTCATTCATTAATTCATTCATTCATTCATTAAACTATCTATATGTTTTAATATTTAAAAATGATTTCATCTAAATTTTGACCGCGGATATGTCTGAAGTGGTTCATAAGCAGGGTAAAATTTTGGCATAATTTCTCCATCATATCGCCGGTATCTCACGAATAAATTCTTCAATGTTGTCTTCCAGTGTGTCAACCATTGCAAACTTGTCCCTACAGACATGAGCCTTAACATAGCCCCACAAAAAATAGTCTAAAGGCGTTAAATCGCACGAACTAGGCGGCCAATTGACCGGCCCCGAACGTGAAAAAAAACTGTTCACTGAACTCGCCTCTCAATTTGGCCATTGTTTCTCGTGGTGCGTGTGATGTGGCACAGTCTTTCTGAAACCACATGCCAGCCAAGTCCAGCTCTTCCATTTTGGGCAAAAAAAAAGTAACACAGGTCCAAACTGCTGCAAATGGCGCCAAACCGATAATTCACGGTCTTCAACAACACTGGCAGATACAGCTGCGATATTTTCCTTTGTCCGCACTCTACGTAATGAGTTGGTGGTTTAATGTTCAACAATGTAATTTTGGTGGGAAATTTAGTTACAAGATTCCGAATAGCCGCCTCAGAAGGTCGGCCAAACTGACGATAAAATGGAAGAAGTGCACAATGCACTTTCTTCACGGAGCATGAATTTCGATAACAAAATTTAATAATCTGCAATCGTTGGTAATTTTTAAGCCGATTCATGGTTAAATTATAGACCAAACTCAACATGTTTAACAGTAATACCTAATTTGCATTAAGCATTTTTTTTATAAAATAAGTTGCATGAACATTTTTCATTCGTCAATAAGAGGCCTGGAGGAGCAACTCAACTCAAACATGTTCACAAAAATGCATCAGAGATTAATTTTACGTCCTTTTTTATATAACATTCTCTTCTATAGCGCTGCAATTAGCAAATAGAAAAAGTTTCGTGCAACAAAATTCATGAAATGTCATGAAAAAATTCTTAATGTAAATTAGGTATTACATGATACACGAAAACAGCTGAGTTGCCCATCACAGTGTTGCACAAAAGAAACTTGCTAAAAAATCACACTTTATTTTGTACTTTTGTTTTTACAAAAATCGTTTATCTACGATTGTAAATAACCGATTGTAAATAACCGATTGTAAATAACCGATTGTAAATAACCGATCTTTTTTAAGCAATCAGTGACACTTTCGATAGGTCGTCTAGTATGTGTTTTCCTAGAAATTTAAATCGCGTTATGTGCAATACCGGGCACTCTCAGAGCAGGTAAGATACTGTGCCTTCTTTGTCCAGTGCTTGACAGCTGTGCCAGAATAGACTATAGGGAAGACCTATCGTCTTAGCATGTCTGCCGATCGCCCATTAACTCACCAATTGCTCAACCAACCGCAATGTTATCTTCCATTTTTTCTTATTACATATTTGATCTGAGCTTTAAGGGCGGAAGCAAGGCTACATTTTATTTGTAATCCTATCCGTACTTAGTCCACACAATCTAGCTTCTGGTTTATGAAGTTAGTGTTTGAGAATATTATTTTTAATGGTGCCCAACGGTACTGAAACTGATCATGTATTTGAGGCATTCATACCGAATCCAGCACTGGGTAGTTCATCCTCCCATTCATTGTCTATGAAATTGCTTTGTGAAGGAAATCAGATGAGAGTGAAATCAGTCTGACAACAAAATCTGTACAGCGCATTCTTTCATTGATTAACGAACATTTTAGAGGTTTCAAGTAATTTTAGTGTGAGCAGTGTTGTCTGGAGATCGACTAAGATTCTGATTTTCTTCTTAAATCTTCTTTCGCATAGTATACTACCTGCCTCTTTTATGTCTGCTATTTCAGCTTAGAATACATACACGTCCAGATTACTTAGGAAATTTCCAGACTCAACACTAGAGAGCATGCATGATCCGTCAGCCCAGCAAAAAGATTCTGAGTTGGAAGCGCTAACAACTGAGGGAAACAATGTTGTTGAAACAAATTGCTTACTTAGTCCTAGTTTACACTACGCAAGTCTTATTGCTAAGCTGATTAGTTTGTTAGGAGAGAGAGACGAGGGGAAAAGAAACGTTTCTGTTCCCCTCGTCCCTCTCTTCCTCAAACTAATCAGCTTAGCAATAAGACTTGCATAGTGTAAATTCGGACTTAATAGCAAAAGCTTCGAAAAATGCTTCTGAAAGGCATTAACGTAAGGCAGGTTTTCTTTTGCATCTGATTATTACTTCTGTGAAGCACTTTAGTAAGGCAAAAAATTGAAGGTTAGCCGCGAATAACGTTGTAAGTGACAAAATAATAATTTTTCAGGAGAGTAAAAAAAAAAACGTTTTTTAAAGCAAAATCATTTTTTTCGTTTATTTTTTTAGCTTATAGAAAATAATGATAATTAGCATTTACTTTTCTTTTTGTATCCCTGTTACACTTATTAACTGTTTTCGGCCATTTCGTTTGCATGATTTCGTTCGTTAATTACAAAGTTCTTCCACTGACTGACTGTTTGTATTTTGACGGCGATAAGATGCATAATTTTGTAATAGACTTTTGTAGCATACTAATTTATTACTTCGCTCTTTTTTTGCATTCTGGATCTGAAAATGCTTTTCTGACTATGGTATGACTTCTCACTACTGGCATTATAAAGACACGTTCAACATTGCCCATTGAAGCTTTAATTGGACTTGCTTTTGTTCAGCTATTGCTTCTATAGGGAAGATTGTATCTACTTAAGGCTTTCAGATCTTTAATCGTTATGTGAGCAATGATCTTAAGTACTTATCCTGTGGCAGACCTCTGATAGAACTTAGCGAGTGGATTAACTTCAAACAGCACTTAGATATGCTAGGTAAGGGTGGCAGACGGAATCCGGGACTCATTTAGACTCTTTTGGTTAATTGTGACACCACGGGGGCTGCTTAAGCGGAGTCTTAAAAGAGCTCAATATAAAGCTACTGCACTATAACCTGAAAATGTCAATGGTGGGCATTCTTTTCTTTGCTTGTCTAGGGCAATAGCACAGGATATATTTTACGTGTTGTATTTCAAATTTAACCTCTGTGCATGCCTAGCTCGGACACAGTGTACGGAAGCTCGAAAGTCAGTGTATATAATAATTGCGGCTATTGAAGTGACATTCATTTGCAACTAATTCGCAATTTCTTTGATGGCAAAGATCTCTGTCTGATAAATACTGAAGCGATCTGGAAGTCACTTTGCAATACGAAGACCTTATGTCCTCGAGCAAACTCCGTAGCCCACAACTACTTTAGTTTTGAAGCCATCCGTATACAATTCTACAATTGGACGTAAGATCCAGTGAATCATTTTTGGACTGAAACCAGAAGTTTTACTAATGAACTTCTTGCAGATATAAAGTGCATATACTCTATAATAATTATCTTAAAACTTAGCTTAGAGTCAAGAATGACACCGATATATTTTGAAGTGTTAAATACTTTAATCTTAGTGTTGTTAAAGCTAATATATTGGAGATCAAATATTTTATACTTCCCAAAAATATCAAAGATTCTTTCCACCATGGTATTGCCCGACTCGGTGCCGCCTTCTAAATGTTTCTTAGATAGATCGGCCGGTCGCACAGCCTTTTTCTATAATGGAGTTTATTTCACGGTATCTATCACTAAAGATTTCCCACATACTGTACATCGGCTCTTAATTTATAATTTGTTATGTTTACTTAAGAGAAGTACACTTCATTTGAAAGCCTACAAAAAAGAAATATTACCGCCCCTAAGCAAGGTAATTTCTTTTAAATATGTGTATCATCTAGCAATCGTAATAAGTTTTCATAAGCAACCAATATTGTTACACTTAGTTAAGAAAATTCCAAGAGATCTGTAAGACTTTGTGGATCCGTAACTGCCACAATACGCGCTTTCGATGATTTTGTGCGTTAAAACTTGGTTTTTACGTTAAAACCATAAACAGCTGATTTCGCGTGCACATTGCACTTTTGATAAATTCGGGCTTTAAGCAACAGGTTGTCTAATAAATTTTTTCAAAAGAAAAAAAATCTCCTGTAGAGATACATACATATATTTGTTGCTGTATTTTTTATGCTTTTTGACAAACTGTACAATAACTGTTTTTGTTTGTATCAAAAACTCAGAATTTTTACAATGCGCTCTAAAATAGAAATTATTTTCTATTTTGTACATAAACATTTTAAAATTATGGAACTGCTTTTTCAAAGTGAAGAAGTACTTGGAAATCAAGTTATTATCAGGCTTATCCTAAATAAAATTTCACATGGAAATTTCCGAACGTGTGAAAAATCGGTATCAAAAAACTTCATACGGTTGCGAAATAATCTGACAATTTATGAAAAAAATCATTCACATAGATTTGTCTGTTGGAAAAAGTGGAAATATGTTAGTTTTTAATTTTATTGGAATTGATTAAACGCAATTAAAATCCTTGTAAACGAAAAATTTGATTAGGAAACTTTCACATGTGAAATTCATGATAAGGCTGTACATCTGTGGCAAAAAGGAAAAAGTGCTTAAGTCGAGATAAGCTAAGATTTTGAGTTAATGGCACCGCCGTAATTTGCATATTTGAAAGTACCCCTGGGCGAAATCTCAATTAATTTGTGCGAAGAAGTTATAGCAAAATGAATTGCGGCTTATCTCTTTTAGACTTCTTTCTAATCTCATTTGAAATATTGTGAATGGCATCGTCGACGTCACATCAAGACGACAGTAAATTTTGTCACTTGTCTACTCTTTTAGGGCAACAATTGGCTCTTATTTACAATCTCTTACTAATCTCTAAGGCTTTGTAAATTAATGGAGCTTGTTAATATTAGTCAATTGTTGTCTACAAAGAGTAGACAAGTGACAAATTTTACAGTCGTCTTCATGTGACGTCGACGACGCCATTCACAATAAGAGGGAATAGCTTAATTTAGGTTATACTTTGGTGTATTTCTACTTGAATGTATTATTTACAGTGTGCAGAACGCTGTTTGCTTAAAAAAACTAAAGTTTAACAGAGAATTTCCCAATTTAACTGTAAAAGAGATAAATTTCGGAAAATCGACTTGAAAGCTTAAAAGTGCTCTCCTGCAAAACAGTAAAATATAAATTAAGCACTTTTAACTTATTGCCACAATATATAAAAAACGCACAAATACATTATAACCTAAACCTTTTTTTTATTGGCGGATGGATGTCAGTCATATCGTCTATTTTCACTTTCCAGAGGTCAGTGAAACTATTTTGGTTGATCTCCGTTCAAAAGATTCTTTTTCTCGATTTTAAGTTGAAATGTTTCAACTAGTATCTATTCTCATTCACTTGCATAAACATTATCAGCTACTTCTGGTCATTTTAACTTGGCAGCACTATATTTAGCACAGCGAAATATAAAACCAACTTAAAACCAATCCACAAATGGTGTTAAGCTGGTTAAAAAAAAATACAGGTTGTTTGTTTATAATGTACGAGTAAATGGTATAGCGGGAAAGCTCTTGTGTCAACTGAATCTTATACGGAAACAAATGCAAATCCTTGTGCAAAATTGAGGCCAAAGTTGTTCTTTGAATACCAAGCTCCTGAGCACGGCGTCGAATTGAGGTTAATGGATTGTTTTGAACACTGTTTTGAGCAGCAATAATGTTTTCAGCCGATCTTGCAGTACGTTGTGGTCCATGCTTGGGCCTATCAACTACAGACTCTCTTTCTCGAAATCATTCACTACACGATAAATATGGGGTTTTGTTGGCACGTTGTTTCTACCAAAAATTTCACGTAAATCTCATCTTCACAGTATTTATTTATTTACTTATTTACTTATGCATATTATACAAAGTAGATTTGCATAATATGGTTGCACAAATATGGGCGGAGTAACTAGACCATATGCCCAAGATGTTATTAACAGTATTTTAAAAAGGTTTTGTGACTGAATGTACACGACCTTTGCCTTCACATAGGAAATAGCAACGAGATTGTTAAGGAAATTCCACAGAAAAACCGCAGGAATATACGGTTATCCGCGGCAGATCAGTCAACCAGTGCGAGCGAGACGCAAAACTCTCGAAGGCCAATAAACAACAGTGCCCTTGTTGCACTTAAGAGATAATTGCCAACGACGCTTGATGTTGACTCTATCAGAGCTGCTTTGCGACTGCATCGTCACAGTAATCGATGATTGATTTTGATAAAATATTTTAACGACTAAAACACGTTAGTTTATCGCATATTTTTCCTCCATATTAAATTTGCCACGTGTCTACTTCACAACTGCCAAATATGAACTGTCAAAACTAATGTTTACCAAAATGGTGGCAAAAGAAAGTAGTATACCTTCCCGGCGGACAACCTGTACTTTGTGTGGTAAAACCAGTTTTTAACAGTTGGTTTTAACGTTAAAACCAACTTTTATTAAAACCATGTCAGTGTGAAAACACTATTAGAATTAAATTTGCTATCAGTGTGCATAATTTTGTTTATTCGGGGTGGTGCCTTCAAAGTATAGCTAAGCATTTTCAAAGCATTTCTTGATTGCCACCATTCGGACGGGCACCAGGATTTTTTCATCTACGGTATGTCCAAAACCGGCTTCGGTTACCAAGGAAGTTCTGCATTTGCCAGCGTTCTGTCTATCTCGTGGACTTTACCCTCAACTATTTATGCATTAAGGACTTACATATGTATTTAATTTTTTTCCTGGCAGTTATTTCATTATGAAATACGGGGTGTTTTTTTAGAGGTATAGAACTTCGAATTGAAATAAAACACAAGAAAATCGTTTTAATGTCCATCAATTTGGCTTTATTGGAAGGATAATTTTATGCCATTAACGTTTAAATATGATTTCGGGCATGTGGCCGCCGCGGCTGGCTCGAATAAAGCCAATTCTACAGGTCCAATTTTCAACCACTTTTTCGAGCATATGGGGCATATGTTGGCAATAACGCCACGAATGTTGGCTTCCAAGTCCCCTAACGTTTCTGGTTTGTTGGCGTAGACGAGCGACTTCACATATCCCCAAAGAAAATAATCCAATGGTGTCAAATCACACGATCTTGGTGGCCAATTGACAGGTCCATTCCGCGAAATTATGCGCTCATCGAATGTTTCCTTCAATAAATCGATTGTGACGTGCGCTGTGTGGCATGTAGCGCCGTCTTGTTGGAACCACAACTCATCCACATTCATGCCATCCAATTCGGGAACAAAATAGTCGGTTATCATGGCTCTATACCGGTCTCCATTAACGGTAACTGACTCTCCAGCATTATTTCGGAAGAAGTATGGCCCAATGACTCCACCAGCCCATAGAGCACACCAAACAGTCATTTTTTGTGGATGTAATGGCGTCTCAAGGGTCTCATGTGGATTCTCTTCACTCCAAATGCGGCAATTTTCAACCAAAAATGAGCCTCATCACTGAACAAAATTTTGGGATGAAAATCAGCATCGAGATCAATCTCATTTTCAGCCCATACACCAAAATCACGACGCATTGCATGGTCTCGCGGCTTTAATTCTTGCACAAACTGGATCTTGTAAGGTCGCAAGCCAAGATCTTTGCGCAAAATCTTCCATAAAGTTGATGGACAAAACTCCAATTGCTGTGCACGGTGGCGAATTGATTCATTCGGGTCCTCTTCAACACTTTGCTCTACAGCGGCAATTGTTTCTTCGGTGCGCACTGTTCGACGTCTCTGCGGATGCGTATTATCACATAGAGTAAACGTAGTGCGAAAACGATCCATGGTTAACCGAATTAATTGCTCTGATGGACGATTATGTCGACCATAAAATGGACGGAGCTTGCGGTAAACTTCGCGAACTGAACCATTATTTTCGAAATAAATTTGCACGATTTGCAAGCGTTGTTCTTTTGTCAACCTGTTCATGATGAAATGGCAAACCAAACTAAATATTAATCACTTGACAGCTGACAAAATGGCCGCCAGTTAAAAAAGTGATGCCAACTTAAAGTTCTATACCTCAATAAAAAACACCCAATAGGTCACAATATTTGTGTAAATTTTTGGAGCAGTTTCATTTTCTTGGAATTTATTTGATTAAATTTTTAATGGGACTTGTTTCAATGGGAGTATTTGCTTTGGGCGTTATTTCATTCAGCCCTTATTGAGCTTATAAACGATATCTTCACCCAGAGAAAAAACAGCTTAAAATTAATAAAACCCATATTGAGTTGATAAGAAACATTAACGAAAGTCTAGTAATGTTGGTATTTCTTATTTCAATGTGGAAAACTATTAATTTACAGTATTTATTTATTAATTTTATTTATTTTTAAGCATTTCAATATACATTTTCTATTATATTGAAAGTAATTGAACTAATGTGACACGTTCTTATTTTTAAGTTGCAGCTTTTCCTTGCAAATACCATAGTATTTTATAATGTTTCAATTATGAAATACATTTTTGATGACCTCCGACATACACAACTTTCGACTGATATGTAAAATTGCCAGCAAATTTAACCGTGAGCTTTTCCACATGCAAAGTTTTTTTAAGAGAACTAACACTTACGCAATGAAAGCTTTCTACTATATATTACTATGTGTTATCTTCTTTAGGAAAGGGATAGTGCTATAGAAAACAGCTGCTGAAGGAAAGCTTCATTCTTTTACAACTCTGCTTTTTGTACGTTTTTTTTTCAATAATGCAATGTTGCAGTGCCCCTGGTGTTAATGAGGCGTATTAAATTTTTCGAAGCTCTGTTTAGTAGCAATTTTATTGGTTATTTTATTTTGCCAATGATTCTGCTACACAATACCGACGAAGAGGGGCGCTCTCATGTTATATTAGGATTAGTATCCGCTGAAGCCGGTGTAGTTCAGAAACCAGTGTCTATACCTTCATGACTTCAACTTTCCTACAGCAACTGTTACAAACAGACACTAATGCACATCAGAAAAATGCGTGGTGCTGTTGTTGAATGACTGTCGGAGACCGGAGAGGAGAACTTAGGTTTTGTAGTCCACGTGCTAACTACTTCAGGCAACTCCACTCTCGAAAAGTTGACTTTGCAAAGTCTTGAGTTATAGAAATAGAGAAATAAAAATAGAATGAGATTTATTTTCTCTTCTCTCCTACAAATTCAAGACTTTGCAAAATAAACTATAAGTATGGAAAAGCCATCTTTAAATTTCATTCCCAACTGAAATATTTCGGGGGACATATCGGATACAAAAATTGTGCTGAAATTCAAATTTTTCCCGTTTTAACCCATTTTACCCAAATTACTGATTGTCATGAAAAAAGTTTAAATCATATAAGTTAAATTACTTCGGCGCTAAGATTTCCAAAAATTATTTATATATACTAATGCTTAAGCAAACATAAACATTTTACAAAAACCCTTAAAAAAAATCGTGGCAATTTAAACAATTCAAAATGTGATAAAAGTAAATAAATAAAAAAAGAGATGAAAAATCAAACTAAATCCCATTTAGATTCAGTCGAGCAAATAACCATGTCGTTTATTTTATGTTCCTTTTGTACCCAGCTCTTATTTTTTTTTTATAATATCGAAATGAATTCGAATGTGCAACTTTTTCCAAATTATATGGAAGTTTGCCTTCTTTTTTCTTGTGATCCGTATATGATTGTATTGGAGTATTTTTTTATTCATTTAATTCTTTAAGCAAATCAGAAACAGATAAATGTGTGGTTTTGACATAAACACTTTCGGTGGGAGGATATCAAACACACAAACACACGCACTAACGCAGAGCTACTCGTATGCTTATAATGAATGAATAAATAAGCAAATAAAATCACAAATAAATAAAATCCACATTAAAATATAAAAAATAAAGTATGTACATACAAATAAACACTGGTGCTCGTTTACTGGAATTTTCAATAGCAAAGTGCTAAGAGCAGGGAGAGATTTTCCGTGCTTCAATTCAGTTGCCCTTTGCTGTGGACTGCTGACACGTTTTGTGACGCGTGTTTCAATTTAGCATTTGCCAATGTCGAAGTTGGTTGTTGCATCATGCGTACACAAGTTTATTTTTAAATAAATATTTAAGTTGCGTTTAAATATTCAAATAAACCACCCATTAAGTTTATTGCCTTGAGTTTTATTTTTGCTTTTGCATTTTTCTTTAAACTTTTTTCAAATCGATTTCCTTTGCGATATGATTGTGCCTTAAGTGGTTTTAATGCGAAAATATTCGTGCAATTGTCATGTGCTTAAATTAATTCCGTATCATTTTTTAATCGCATCTTCAAGGATTTTTATTTGTGGGTATATTTAAATGGATGTTTATTTCATTGCGTTTGTTGTTGAAAAAGGGGCAGGGGGGGGGAAATATTTAAAATGGAAATTAGAGAAAATTTTGCAATACATATTTAGTTAATTGAATTTTCATGTGTCGTATAATATAAATGAAATTAGAAATTTCAAAATAATATTAGTTAAAAAACTAGACTAAAGCCGAATTCCTACTATCCGCGCAATGTACCGATTTTCATCGGCTTACTGCAATCAAGTCATAAGTAATGAACCAATTAATTCAGAAATATATATGTGACCTGCTCCACGAAAAGGGACCTATGCGCCGAAAAAATTTTTTTTTACTTTTTGAGTGATTCTTCTAGGAAAACAACGCTCTTTCAAATGCCGCGTTTTTCTCAATAACTTGTTTTCGGCGCAGAGGTCCCTTTTCGTGGAGCAGGTCACATATGGCTAATTCCAGAAAAAGGTCAACCAAAAAAAAAAGTTTTTTTTGCTGAAAAATTCTTAATAATAAACCAGAAAGTTCTATAGCATTTTTAATTTTAGAAATTTTTTGACCGAAATATCCGACTGTAAGAAAAATATTTTTTTGCTGAGCCTTTTTTAGCGATTGTTTAAAGTATTACTTTTTATTTTTTGTAATTTAGAAATGTTCTAGGACGGAGTTTTAATAGAAGATTTTTTTTTTTGAGTTTGCTTTCCTTAATACCTAATGTCGCATACGTCGCATAAAATCAATATTTATTAATTTTTTTTTCATTGAATTAAAGTTAAATCAATATTAGGAAAGTTACTACGTTTGGTTCTCTTGGGAAAAATTGTCGCGTCCGAATTCTCGCATCCGTATTTTTACTTTGCCCATTTAAAAAAAAAATAAAAAAAATTTTCATATTTCGTGAATCTGCACATAAACGATTTTCTTCTACCTTCATTTCCACATTAAAAAAAAAAAAAAAAAAAAGAAATTCTACAAATATAAGTGCACAAAAATAACTTCTATTTTTGTCGCGTCCGTTTCTCGCCGACATTTGCTTATATCATTTTTCTATATTATTGGTATCGCCTTAAACTTTTGGAACGTAACGAATTGTAACATAAAAATTCGAACAGGTTTCTTTTCGAAATCAATTGCATAATAAACCTCCTGGGTGTGTCTCTGCAGCCAAGTCAAAGGAGTTTCGCAGTTTGTGTTTATTAAAAAAAAACGATTACTTTAATATCAAATAAATTTTGTGTTGAGTCATTAAATCATGTTGAATTCAAATTTCATGATGGTATTTATTTAGCGTGTATCTAAAAAACTTTTAAAGTTGTTGTGGTTGCAGCGGCAAGCCCGCTGACTACAACGGGGAAGCCAACTACATACAACACACACACACACACGCGCGCGCGGGTTTTCCTGATGCATGTGCCAGTATATACAATGACTACATTAAATTAAACTTGAAATAACTTTGATTTGACATGATCTTTCATGTTCCGTTCCCTCATTATCAAATTTACGCTGTTTCAGCTCAAAGGTGTTTATTCTGGAAAACGCGTCGAAGAAGTGAAAATTTCCATTAAAACAAAAACAAAGTTTCAAGAATTGTTTTTGTTTGCCATACATTTCTAAAATGAAATAAACGCGAAAATTTCAAAGCGTTTCTCTTTCTTTTAAAAACAGTTAATTTTGTTTGCTAAACAAAAACAAATTGTTTACATTTACTCAGCTTAGCTTTTGTTTTCCGAGTAACTTTCACCAAGTCGATGCGTATTCCGGAATAGACACCGAAGTGACTTAGATTGAACATTGGAATGTTAAATCAACATGAAATAAAGTTATTTCACAAGGAAAACTTATCGTTGAAATTTACTCTAAATCATGTTGAATTAACACGAAACACGAATGAAGCGAAATCAGTGCCGATAAATTTGAAATTAACCTTGTTTTTGTAGATTTTAATATGAAAATTTTCTGTGTGAATATAGTAATGGTAAAGAATTTTTTTTTTGCATTATATGACCCTCTAATTTAACTAACTGAAAAATTTAAAATAATATTTCTCGTTGTTGTAAGAAATTTTTTGGTAAAGGTTTCCTGATGATCTGCTTTAGCAGCAGTGAAATGCTCACAGAATCCAGCTACGCCCCTCAATAATCAATTTCAATGTATTTTTAATAAAAAATTATTTAACTGAATAACCCAGAAAAAAATAACAATAAAAATTCATTTTTCATGCAAAAAATTATTTCATTCAAAAAATTAAATACATCTTCAATTTTCCATGCAAAAATGAAATGGACCATACATCGCCATGCAAAAAATTAAATGGAATATACATCGTAAATTTTTTATGCAAAAAATTAAATTAGATTATTTCATGCAAAGATTATAATGGGCTGTACATCGTCCATTTTTTATGCAAAAAATTAAATGGACCATACATCGTCCATTTTTCATGTAAAAAATTATTTTCTGCAAAAAACTAAATGGACCATACATAAAAAATTATTTTATATAAAAAATCAAATGGACAATACATCGTCCATTCTTCATGTAAAAAATTGTTTTCTGCAAAAAATTAAATGGACCATACTTCGTCCATTTTTCATGCAAAAAATTATTTCATGCAAAGATTACATATAATGGACTATATATCGTCCATTTTTTATGCAAATTGATTGACTATACGTCGTCCATATTAGTGCATTCATGAACTCCAAGTAGTTCCATTTCTGGTGAAACATCAAAGAAATTAACACAACGATGTCATAGGACGGAAGTAATTTAAGTAACTGAATGGTAGTCGCTTAAAAAGTTGCCTAGAACAATTTTTTATATAAACAACTGCCTTAGAATATTAAATGCAGTACGTGTAGTGCTTTGGTATGCAATGAAAGTGGTAAACCTTTCGAACTAGTTCCAATTTTTTTTTTGCTGGGAAGTAAAATAATAATTTGGCATTATTAGTGCGTTAACAAATGTTAAACTTAAATTGCAACATAAAACACACTAAAAGTTAGTTTATATACCAAATACAATTTTGGATTTTCCAGCTCTGAAACCGTCATTTCGATTTGGTTTATTATCATTATCAATATTTTTGGGACCATTTCTGACAAACTAGTGCAAGACCGAAGTCTCTAGGTTTTTTGGGTGCTTCGGAAAGCTGATTTCGCTTACGGACAGGTGGACGGACAGACGGACATCTCTTATTCGTCTTCCCAATTCATAGGGGCCCCATTATATCTGTATGCCTTATGTGGAATACCCTTTCCCACTTTCGTGAAGAGTATAAAAATATGTATATCCTGAAATATATGCAAAAATACTTTGATTTTGTAACAACAATTACACGCAAAGAAAAGATATGGTTGTAGCATGGTTGAGAAAACAATATTATGTTCTCCCAAACAAATGTGTGGTCACTGAAAACAAGTTATTGTTATTTTAAACAGTAATTGCGTTACGATAAACAAATTAATGTTTGAATTTAATAATTACATTATTATATTCATAAAAAGTGTGATATGGTTAGAATCTAACAATACAGTTTTGTTAAAAATTTATGACTACAACATAATTTGTATTATTATTTAAAAATAATATGATGTAAATAACAATATAATGTTATCGAAAACCATACTATATTTAGTTAAAAAAAAATCTTTTTCAGAAATATCTTCTGTCAGTTCAGTGTTTCGTTTGTAAGCTTTCGGTATTGCACGCGTAGTGTTAAATAAATTAATAAATAAATGCAATATAAACAAGAGGATAGATGAATAAAAATTTATATACATATATTTATTTATACATACGTGGCTGCATATCGTGTATACGCACATATTTGTGTAAGTACACGTGCACATATGTATATACATTTACTTTCAACAATATTATTTTATATTTATTTCGGCTTTGACGCACAGCTGTTTTAATCAAAATATCTACCAATATATTGTTAAGAACAAAATATTATTATTATATAGAATAATACTGTGGTCATATTTAACAACATTATTATAATATAAGAATATGGTATGGTTAGTCTTAATTATATTTTAGTCACATCTAATGATAGTATTGCCATATTTAACCAAAATGTGATAACTTTGAACAATAATAAGATTAGGTTTATCAAAGTTAATTGTTATTGTAGATAATATTATTATTAACTCAGATAATAATATTACTAAAACTTTTTTTTTATTGACAATAATATGATTTGACTGCAACCATATAATTCAATCATAGTATGTTGCTGTTTGATTATGGTTATCTCAACCATATTTTTTCTTTGCGTGTACAGTCAGATGAACGTTAAACCTATAATATTTTTCACTAATAACTGAAAAGTACTAAAATAATTACTTTCACATAATGATATCAATAAGTGCTCATTGTATTTTTTACGTGACATAATAAAATAATTAGATAAGTAAGTACTACTCATTACTTTGTAAGGCATTAAACGAGTAACGACCCATTACAAAATCTCGAAAAGTTTTTACTGGTATATTCCACAACAATAATTTTTCAAAAATACGATAAACGCCCAAATTTATTATTATTAAAATCGAGCTTTTTACATATTTCGATATATTAGAGGTTCATTTATCGAAATATGCAAAAAGCTCGATTTGAAAAATAAAAAGCAAGTTAACGAATTGTATGTTATTGATATTGCTTTGGTAAACTTTTTAATAATGAATATTTATTTGTTTTCTCTAAAAAATGCAATTGCTGTGTTTTCTTTTTAGTTGCCTCAATTCTTGTATGAATGTTCGTTCATTTGATGGCAAGAATTTTGAATTGATGTTCATTCGGTGCTGAAGTGTGTTTGTTAAAATTGTCATTTAACGCGACAATAATGGTTGCAATAATACTTGAAATGATGGATTGCACCTGAATTGCACCGTTTGTCATTTTGCTGGCCAACAGAATACAAAGATAGAAAAAACATACAACACATTTTTGTATTTATTTTTGGGCACAGATTGAGAAGCGAATTGATGCCATTTCATCGTTGTGAAACCAAATAACTGCATATTTATGGCCCACAATCATAAAAAGTGGCCACAATGCAGTGGAAATCTGCTGGGATGCATACAACTCTTCTTCGAAATATATGTATGTATGTATGTGTGTGGGCAAGTATGTGTGTGTATGTTATATGTATGCGAGCAATAAATGAGTATGCACAACAATATTTATGAGCTTTTGTTGCATGCAGCTTCAAGGACTCGACAACGAAAATTGTCTCAAATAAAAATGTTGAATTTGCAAAATGTGTTTTCCTTGATTTTATTTTAAAATAAAATGCATACTCGTATGTATATGAACTTGCAATATGACTGATGGCAGAATATTTCCAAAAACCAGTTTATTCTTTTGTCGTATTTTAATGTTTATATTTTTTTTTCTGTTTGTTACTCACACTATGTATGGCCAGCCATATGTACAAGTATGCATGTGTCCTGGCCGCCAAGAGTTTGGGAACATTGCCTGTGTGACATTTTTTTTTCATAACATACAGTAAACCTCTGCCCCCTTTTCAACTCATACCAAACATTCTGTTATTTACCCACACGACAAAAAAAAAAAAGAAAACAAAAATTGAATGACCATCAACACAAGTGTAAAATTTTACACTCCTGGTTGTTAATATACCTTCCGGCTTTGACATCCTCCCAGGCATCCATGCGCCAGTAGACAGCCCTTTACAAAAACATTCTCAAACAAAAAAGTGTCTCCTGCTGTGGTCACATATGACCAAAAAACGCCATCAGGGATTTTTAGCATTTTTTTGACAGTTTATTTATATTTTATTTTTCAAATATATTTTTGGTGTTTTTCTTTTAAGTTTCATTTTTGGCGAGTTAAATGCAAAAGAGGCCATAGAGAGTTTTATGTTTTTGTTTTTTTTTTGCTTCATGTTTTAGAACCTTAATACGTCCATATTTTTTTCTAATGCTTTTGTTGCATATGTATGTATGTATGTATGTATGTATGTGCGTATTGGTGTTATCGTTTTTTGATTTTCTGTTGAAAAAATAAATGGTCAATCAAATAAATGCTTCTGACGAATGATAAATAATAGTATGATTTTTTATAAGTACATACATACATGTATACGAGTATGTACATATGTATGTAGGTATGTACATTTAAGGCTGAACATACATATATTATTTTTTATTAACTCAATTGTTTTATAGTTTTATGATTATGTGGTATGTTGGTACAATTTTATTGAAAATATCTATAAAATCTGCATGAAATAAATCGATTTTTAAATCTGTATTGCAGACCAGCGTTACCGTTGTGCGACTAAAGTATCAATTTTACACTTTTTTGAAGCCTTGCCACTTTTGTTGCCATTTTTTCAAAAATCCCCTTTTTTGCCCCTTTCTTTTATAAGTAAATACTTTATAATTTAAATGAAAATCCAAAAATTCCCAAGGTCAACTATACGTTAAATTATCTAAGTACTTAATATTTACATAAATATTAACATATGGATATGAATTTGCTTCTATGTATCTTCTAAAGAATTGTTGTTTAGTTTTAGTTTTAATGTTAATTATTATTATATTTTATTTTATTATTTTAACGCTTTTATAAACGAACTGATTGTTTTCTGTTATGTTTTTGTTAATTTTTACTAAATTCCAATGTTTTGTTTAAAATAAATGCCTTTATGAAAACCTTGCGACTTTCTTTTTCAAAATCCCCTTTTTTGTGCCACTTTTTTTTTAAATCCCTTTTTTGTGCCACTTTTTGAAATTTCTCAACGGTAACGCTGTTGCAGACTATGAATAGAAAAAGAATTGCATTGAAAAAAACCATGAAATAGCAAAGAGAAAATTGTAAAAAAACTTTCATTCGGTAGATACACACCTTGCAACATGTCTATGCAACCAGTAATTTTTCGTTGTTGGGCGCATAGTGTGTAGTAGTGTTTATTTTTTAAATTCATGTTGCAATCGAGATTTCAAAAATATCAAAATATTTTGATATTAGTTCCATAGTGTAAATCGTTGTTTATTTTTGTTACTGGCATACAATATACAGAGATGCCACGAGACGGATGTTTCACTCACTCAATCACTGATATCACGATTAACTATGCAATATTAATACAAATTATCTGAGTTGTTATTCTCTTCCAGCAAAGGCTCGATATGCACATTTTACTATTTCCTATTTTTGAGTGCCAAAGATACATTTTTTCATGTGTGACAAATTTTGGAAATCCTTATAAATATAAACGTTTTACTTAAATTCACATTAAAGTCAGCGGATGCTTTAACCTCACGGCTGCATATTTTATTTCTTCTGGACAATTTACTAGAAAATTCGATATATCGGGTTTAAGTAAGAGAAAAAAAAATTTAACGTTTCTTAAAACATGAATTCGTTAAATTGAGAATTCGTAGAAATGGGGAGCTTTTATTCGTAAACAATTGAAGGGCTTATTGCAAAAACTCGATAAGCCACAAAATGAAAATACTGAGAAAATCACCTTTGAAGTTTAAAATAAATGCAGAAAATAGGGATTTGATGAAATCATGATACAGATACTTTTATTTAGAGCTTAAGGAAGACTACTATCACATACCCGTCGCTGTACACCAAGAAATCTTCGTTAATCGCTAAAATCGCAAAAAGTTGTGCCTTATCCAGTTATTGCATGAAATTTATTCATATTTTTTTTTTTTTTTTGAATATCAAAAGTTTTGTTATTTTGGTTGAAATAAAGTGGCATATCGTGTTTTTGCAGTTTAAAATTTATTATTTTTTCTATTTATTACATCAAATAATTTCTATAAGTTGTGATTCAGTTTCAATAAATCATACCTCGCTGGTTTCTGAAATTACTTCATCATCTGTTGGCAAAAACTCTTTGACTTTCACGCTGTCATCACTATCTTCAACCAAATAATCACTTCCACTGCTATCTTCATCAGAATCCATAGTTTTGTAATACTGCCTTTGTAATTGCTGTGGCTTATCGAGTTTTTGGGACAAATAATTCTGAATAAAATCAAAATGTAAAAAGTGACACTTGCGGCTAAGGCGGAAATTAAACGGAATATAGGTACAATATTTTAAGAGGACGTTCCGATGCTGTAAAGTAAATTGAATGAACTGATAAAACCACTTTCTGAAACCGTGTGGCTTATCGTGTTTTTACAATAAGCCCTTCAATTGTAAAGCGTTTCCCAGTGGGAAATTTTTGTGTTGGTAAATATCTGATTTCTTACAAAAACATACACTGAAGCCTAGATCCCACTATCGGCATAATGTAAAGATTTTCGTCGGCTTACGCAAATAAAGTCATAAGAAATAAGTTACCAACGATGAAAATAAGAACGAGTCTGATGACTTTTATGGGAAAAAGGATTTATTCCTAGGATAGTGATCGGACCAGTAGAGTGGTATATATCAAAATGGAATCTTGCAAGACTACTCAATTGCTTGTATCAATCAATCGACAAATGCTTTTAGTGGCTCCACTCCATTAGCGCCACCCGGGACTACTTCAGTATTTCATCGGCGTTGATAGTTTTATTAGTATTATTCCTACATACTCCTTTCTTTAATAAGTAATGTTATGTTGAGACGGCAACTCGCTCTCTGAACCACGATTGTGAATCATGCTGTTCGCACGACACATTCGAGGTTCGTTTTGACAAATCTTTAAATGTATATACATATATATGTACATATATACATGGATACATACGGGAATATTATACATACATACATATTATATGCGAGTTTAATATATATTCTGTGTTATTTGCCTTTTTACAATAGATAAACAAATTAAGTAAAAATTATGAATAAAATGTGTTCTAATTTTTGAATTCATACACACATCTATTTTTTTGTTTACACATACATGTGCATGTGTGTATGTATGTGCTTATTTTGTTTTGACAGCTACTCTAAGATAAGTTAGCGACAATTTGTTATCAAAACTAGAGATAATAGCAATTTCTTCATGGTTCCCAGCAAGGTTGAAACTGAACGAAGGTGGTTCGCTCTCAAAACTTTGTATGGCAAACCATGTGGATTCAATCAAGATTCGACTGCGAACCGTGAATGAGAAAGCAAACCTCGACAGTTGCTGTCCGTGTGAACATGCTATAAGGAGGTTCGGGATTGATTCATTCATTTATTATTTTATTAGTAAATTCTTTACAACTTCCATGTATTTTGAGGAGGAAGCATTATGTTCACCATTTTCAAGACATGATGATGTACATATGCACGTATGTACAATCTAAAATATATTAATTATTTTTCACTCTCTTCCAATGTGCAAAGTTTTAATGGAACTACCAGCTATACAAGAATTTTAGCATAATCGCGATTATAATCTTTCTTGAGAAATTAACACGCAGAAAAGGCTTAAGAAAGTGCTCAATTCCTACTACGCATGCAAGAACTTTATAGAAAGGAACTGGGGTCTGCAACCGAAGATAGTAAGCTGGATTTACAGATTGTTTCGGAACGGTTATTTCTTATGGTTGTGTGGTATAGTGGGAGGAATTGAGGAAGGAAAGTCACAGTATATTACTTGCTAAGATTCAGAGGTGCGTCTCGCTTGGCATCACAGGTTTACAGAGCAGCATACCTCAGGCTGTCTTGGACGTCAATCTTCACCTACTTCCTATAGAGGACTTTATGGTGATAACGGCAACTAGAAGTTTTCATAGAACCGTTGAAGAAGGTTTGATGAGGACAGGAATAACAGGTCACACATCAATCTTAAATTAAGGGCCCTGCGGCTGAGTGGTAACAATGCTATGTGCATCAGTCCACAGATCGTGGGTTCAATTTCCGCCATAGACCCTATGTGTTTTCTGCAGACAAACTAACCACTTCGCGGGTTGTGTTTGGTAAAAAAAGTAAAATTTTAGTGATCAGGCATCACGGACTATAAGTTCGAAAACCATCACTGGTAAGTCCGGATAGGGACTATTTTGTCAAATTCGATAACCTATATGAGACCGCACTCTTTACAGACGGGTAAAAAATGGGGGAAGGCACAGTGTCTGGGGTCTATATCTTGGGAACGAATATTCGTAGTTCCTTCAGACAGCCAAATGAATGCAGCGTTTTCCAAGCTGATATCTTGGCAATCTTATGGCACTAGTGGCCACGAAAGTAGCTGAATGCGAGAAGGTAACCTTGTATGTCGACAGCCAGGCAATACTGAAAGCTTTGAAGGAACACAATGTCAAGTCGAAACTTGTTAGTGACTGTAAAAGAGCTCTCAACTTGCTTATGGACAAATATAGTGTCAGACTATGTTGGGTTCCAGGGCACAGCAGTGTTGAGGGAAATGAAATTGTCGCTGAGCTGGCAAGAAAAGGATCGGCGTTAGATGAGGAAATGTTTGAAAGATCGGTGAAATTACCGATAAGTCATTACTATAGGAAACTCAGTAATAGGGTAGAGATCAGGACCAATAGTTCATGGCAAAGTAGAGAGGACTGTAGAGTCTCGAGGACTATGTGGTCAAAACTTGACTCACAAAGATCCAAACTGATACGGCATATAAATAGGAAGGCGATGCGAGCTGTGATAGGCATGTTGACTGGTCACTGCTCGTTTAAAGCAAAAACCAGCATTTGGGAAACTGGTACTCCAGATTTCTGTAGGATGCACGGTGATGAAGGGGAACTGAACCCGTTGAACATGTTATCTATCACTGCCCGAAGCTGCAAGGTCTGATGCTTATATGGCAGACTTTTTCATGAGAGCATAAGTGATATCGGGAAGTGTCAACTGGAAGATATCAGGGTCTTTATCATGGGAATTCGGTGGCTTAATGACGGATAAAAGGGTAAATTCTGGGTAAAAATGTGGGAAGGGGGTAAATATTACCATCAACGGGCAATAGAAGGGAAATCACAATGGACACAACTTGGTCTCAGAGTGGAGTTGCGTTGTAGCACCAGCCTTCCTAACCTAATCTCAGTTTGAACTACATACCTTACATGCCCAGTCAATAGTTCCAAACACCAGTAGTAGAATGACACGTACATACATGTGAAATGTCTATATCAAAAAGCATTGTCTGGGGCATAATTCGCCAGTGCTACTGCCGAAAAACTCAAAAGCGAATGTGTTGTGTTTTACAATCGATACTTCCTAAAGGGTATAAACAAAAATAATGAACGAACCAGTCAACAATGAATTTAAAATTGCAAATTTTTCTTACTACTTAACAGAAGTCAAAATGCAATCGATCACAACTCAATTATTGAACAACAGCTAGAGTAAGAAAGGAAACCAATTGTACAAAACACAAAATAATCATTTTGCCAACACCATTATCATATATCATATACATACATACATGTACATATGTACTTACATATGTACATATCACTGCTAAAATGCATTTGCTATTTTTACACGCTCGCACACACACACACACACACACACATTCATATTCATATTTGTTACAATCCAAACAAGGAAGTCTAATTATTTTATTCATAATTACTTATCATCACATGATGATGATGCTCACAAACTCATGCAGACATTGGCTCTTTAAATGCAAGTTTATGAATGATTTAATACATTTGTCCTCTTTATTGTCTTCTTCCATGATGTCACATGTTACGCCAAATTAGTGCATTTTTTGTGTGTCTTTCCTTCTGACAGTTAAAATCTAAACCATAATTACGTCCTTTCATTTATTTTTATAAAGAAAAAAGTGTTACTAATTAGTTTTTGACAGCAATCGATCAAATTTATATTTCTTATCCAATTTGAGGGCATGATTTTTTCTGGCGTATGAACATTTTTTTGACTAATGAAATTATAATTTTGTGTAAAATTTCTAAACAAAAGAAAGATGCAGTGATAACAAACAGCTGATGTTTTTAAGAATAATTTTTAATATAAATTACATACATACATAGAATAAGAATGGCCCGACAAAATTGAAATTCGCTCCATTAAGAACAAAAATCATCAGTTATGTAAAATCTTTGTTAAATTTTTAATGATAAAAAGTCGAGTAAAGAGACACATAGACAGTAGACGCTTGTAAATTAGAACTCTTAGAAATTCGAATTCTTCGGAAATGAGAACCAACGTTTTTAATACATTATATGCTTTAAAAACAAAACCTTCAGTTCTAATGTCAGAGCATTTTTAATTTTTGTTTGTCTCTAACACTGGAAAACGAGTATTTTCAAAACTTAACTAAAAATAAGTATTCAAATCTTAAGTATAGATATAATTATTAGGCTCAACCAGTGTAGGACATAAACTTAGTGATGGTAATTAAATTACATAAATGTTGTATTAAGCAAAAAAATATTTTCAGAAAGTTTCATGTGGAGTGTTGCAAATTAGAGCCCTAGTGACCCTATTTTTTAAGCGAATGTGTCCAGTAAAGTTCAAAATGTTACGACCAAGCGGATTAAATTGTTAAATATTTGCTAGCGTATTTTGCCATTTCTTCAGTCACTAGTGGCATATTTAAATTAGGATGTTAATTTGAATTTTTGATGTACCATAGAGCGGCTGCCATTAATTAACTTTAAAATTTTGTTTTGTCTTCGTTAGATTCTCTCTACATCGGAAGCTGTAGCAGGGCCCCATAGTTAAATTCCATAGCAGCATATGGGTTTCAAAAGCGATTTGTATATTAAAAGCTTACAACCAAAACTGAGGGTTGAATCTCTACCAACCAGCCAATGTATCTGAGTTAATTTAAGTTTCATTTGTGTTAGTTTAAAGTCAATGTGGTGTTTCCATGTAAGCTGTCGATCAAGTTGTATACCAAGGTATTTCACTTGTGAATGTTGAGAGGAACAACTTGGTTAATGATTCGAATGGGGTGAACAAGTATATCTTCTGTTCGTTTACTTTTATTCTCCATAAGTTTAGCCTTAGTTCCAGCTGGGTAATATGTTACTGAAGATATCGGGATGCCTCGTGAGAGTTTTCGTGCATACTAAGACAGGCTGTATCATCAACAAATGTACAAGTGTGGATATTACTGCTCACAGGCATGCCACAAGTATAAATCAAATACAAAATTGGCCCCACTATACTCCCCTGTGACATACCGCATGATATAGTTTTGGACACACTCATGAAGTCTCCTTCCACAACAGTGAACTTCCGGGCAAGAATGTAACTTTTTAAAAGCTTTAGAATCTTTATTGATATATATGATTTGAGTTTAAAATTAGGCCTTTACCACACTTTATCAAATACCTGAGAAACATCAATAAACAGGGCCAGAGCAATACTTCTTTTCTTCAAATGTTCTTCTTATAAATTGAACCAATCTCTGCGTTTGTTCAATGGTGCTCTGCTGACTTCTAAAACCAAGTTTATTGTCTGGGATGCACCCACTATCAGTAAGAATTGGGAACAATTTTGTCATGAGCAGCTTTTCGAAGAGCTCTGACATTATTGACAGTAAACTTATTGGCCTATATGACTCAGCCTTGGTAAGATGTTTGCCCGGCTTCGAAATCATTTTGACCTTGGCAAGCTGCGAGCTTCGTGGATAATACTACAGACGTAAAATGGCATTAAAAATGAATAACAGGACTCTAATAGCAATACGTGGCAACTTGATCAGCATATCTTGATAAGAATTCAATTAATACCTGCAGCTTTCTTTCGATTGAGTTCAGCAATTAGTTTTTGTGCATTACGCTCCTTAAACTTTAAAAGTCGAGGGGGTAGAGCAACTACACTCGCCAAATCAAGAACATCACTACATGTGCTTGGCGTAAATACGGATTTTAAATGCTCAGCAAATATTTGACCTTTTTCAGTATCGCTTCTTGCCCAACCTACGGTAGATGTGCGCAGTGGTGGTTTAAACTCAACGGGTGTTTTAAACTTTCTAGCAGCGCGCCACAAAGAGTATTTAGATACTGGTGTGACATCGAGACCTTCCAGATAATTTTTAGGAGATGCAGTCTTGGAGTCATTTAGTGCACTCTTTGAATTTGATTTTATGTTGGGGTGATCTGATCTGTTGCCATTCCCTTCAAGCTCTTCTTTTTTTCACATACGAGATAATAAATATCCGTAGAATGAATTCTATTAAACCCAGTCTGCGGTTGGGAGGTAGTGGCATGCGCAGCAGCCTGTTTAATATCTTCGTTAAGATTGGCTATGTTAAATTCAATATCATCGGATGAACTTAGCTTAATGTTTTCCGTACACGTAAAGAAAAAACATAGTTGATACAATCACAATCGCAAACTATCATTAATGTTTGGCTTTTATGACTATGTCAAACATATCAAATAGTGAAGCCATTGTAAACATAATATGTTCATATCAGTGGATCATGGCATATATTCTTGTTAAACATTTCATTATGGTCATTTGACTTATGTTAATTATGCTCTTGAACATATATATATGTTCCTCAGAGCAATGAAATTTTTATATCGAAACATTTTATTATGTTCCTCGGAATAATATGAAACAATAATAAATCCTCATATCAAAAATAAAAGAAAAGTTTTTAATATATTTATTAAATTTTTTTTATTTAATATTTATTTGTTGGAAAATAGTGAACATATTGAGTTACTAACATAAATATATTTAACATTTTCATTTGCATTCATAACATTGAATTTAATTTGTTTGCAATTTCCAATCACATGCCATTAATGCCTTTTTTCACCACAAATTGTCTTTATTAATTTCCTTACACTCATATTCACTTTTTCACTTTTTCACTTCTTATATTTTATGTCTGCTCCTTTCAATAGCTTTATAGTAAATGCTGTTTGCATATATTATAAGAAATGACACAAAGAGAGTATTTTATTTTCTGTTCAAACATACTCTGTTTGTATTCAGTAATCTTCTTGTTTATTGAGCCAAACGTTCTCGTAAGTAAAATAGTATAATAATAAAAAACATTCCTTTTTTGTGCAACTTTGTAGTTTGTCAACAATATAATTTTCGGCACAATAAGGACATTTTTATTTCTTAAAGTAAAACAAATGAAATAATAATAAAAAAGTTTAAAATTTTAAGGAATAGATAATTTAATATGTATGTTTAAGATTTATTTATTTTTTTGTTTTAAAATTTGCTTACTGTTTTGTTTGAATCACTTTTAACAACTTGCAAGAACTGAAAAACTTATATGGGAATTTTTCAATTAAACTTTTAAACATGCACATTCTTGTAACAAAAATTTCAGCTCTTGTAGTATTTTTGAATCTACTATAATGCATATTTAAGCAACAAAGACCATAAAATGATCAAAATGATCAAAATGTACACATTTTAACTGCAATAATGTAGTTCTCTGAACTATTTCAAATATAATTAAACACAAAATGATGATACTGAACATTTTTGTACCATGTTTTTTCTTTGCGTGTACAATGACTGCTGAGAGATTTTTTGAACCCCAGCCAATAAACACGATGGATCATTTTCACATATGGGTGTGCAATTTTTTAATTTGTCACAATTGCATTAATTGTTTTCACAGCCTGAAACACTTCTTCACAGAAAAATTCCCTTACCGTATGTAATTTTATATCAAATGCTGGCTAAATTTTGGACAGACCGCTAAAGTCGGATTTTTTTTAATGATTTAATAGAGATTAAAAGTATATAGTTACGTAGTCGTTCTCCATATCCTTTTTAATGTACAACGTGCCGTAGTAGAATGTTAAAGGTAATGCATAATTTTATCATTAAATTTTCTATGTACATACATATTTACATAATTTATTTATGCATAATCTAATCTAATAAAATATGCAAAGTATGTTGTTGTTTTGCAAGAGAGTATTTAAAAAGAAAATGGTATAAAACCACATAAAATAGAAGCTTAAACACACACACACACACACACACACACACACACACAATTTTCTTTGCAAATTGTATTAGTTTTTTTTTATTAAAATAAATAAATATTTCTTATACAGAGACTGCGCATTTCCGTCTGGGGTGTTAACATTAAAAAAGTCCTTTTATTTACCAAAATCATGCCTGAGTGTCTGGCTGTGTGTGGGTTTGTGTTTGTGTGTGCGAGTATATGGCATAAGGATTTTGCTGCATTGCTTTTATAATCTCAAGTTGGGTAACTACATACATACATACACATACATATGTATATAAATATGTATCTATGAAAGCTTCTTTATTGTGTGGCATACAGCACCATGAGCACTGGTATACTCGTATTTCTTCAGCTTTTGTGCTCTCAAGAGTTGCTTCAAGTATGAGTATTTTTAAATATATATACATACAATGGTTACCATCGGTATTTTTGTTGTAAAATTGTTTTTGTTTAGGCTACAATGGTATTTTGTGAATTTGCTTAGTTCCACTTTTGTTTGAGCACAATGGGCGGAGTTGGATTTTCACTGCGTATTGTGTTCAACAAAAGGTTATTTTTAAAGACTTTTTTTATTTAATTCCAAAACCCAGAAATTTTAAATGAAAGGATACCAGCAAAATAAAAAAACGCTGATAGCAAAGTAATGAGTTAAATTGCTAAAAAAAAAACATATCGCACACTAAATCATAAGCAGCCACAACTCAAAAATCTCAAATGTTCAGGAGTGAAAAAAACTTTTGATGTTGTACAAATGCCTCAAATATGAAACTAAAAGAGGAGGAAATAACAGTATTTAATATTGTTCAAAAAGACTGTGTTGCAAAATAAATTTTAGCTGTCGTTAGAGATTTGTTCAGTGAATTGGTTTATGAAAAAACAAAACTATTTTGATAATTTTGAGTTGCGACTGTTTATAATTTAGCGTGCGATATGAATAACATACTTCACAGTTAGAGCCTGTCCCACGATGTCGACAACGTGCGACTTGTCTCACATTTACATTTGAAACAACAACAAAATATTAAAATTTGTTTTTGGTTTGAATGCAAGTGTGCGACAAGTCGAACGTTGTCGACATCGTGGGATTGGCCCTTATTTTATTTTGGCGTTTTAACTCATTATGTCAAGTACTTACAACCTTGTTTTAATAAATAATAACTTTGAAATTTCAATACTAAGGAGTCAATAGGCCTAATTACTAGAGTCGTACTTCGACTTCCACTGCGACACGATTTTGTACTAGATTAAAGAAAAAATGTTGCAATGATCTTTAGTACAAAATCGTCGTAGTCGAAGTCGAAATATGACACTCATAATTAGGTCCATTGCATACACAAAATGCTGTGTTTAAATGCAAGCGCTTTACTCACTGTTCGATCAAGGCCCTATTCATAATTTAAAGCAGGTTCATAAAAGATTTTTAAGCTAAATTTCATAAAATTGTCTACAAATAGGTTTTTTATATGAAAAGATTTAAGAAATTGATTATTCGACATATTCACCTGTATTGCATATGTCAAGTCAAATATTCGTCTACGAGAATTATGTTCTAGATTAAAGGAAATGTGTACAAGTTTTCTTTAATCTAGGACAAAACTGTCGTAGACGAATATTCGACTCTATATACGCAATACAGGTGTTTGATTGTCATAAATTTATTTTAATTTGAAATTTGTTTGCTGGTGGTTAAGCATTGTCTATATGTATTTCATTGTTGCTTTAACAAATCGTCAGTAGACTTCAATCACAAATTTTTAACAGACACAAACCTCTTATCTTACGTACAGACTTTCAAAAACTATAGAAAAATAAAATAGATTCATATCGAATATAAATTATTTGCTGGAGTTTGTATAAGTTTCTAAGCCTAATACGCTTATCTTTCTTTTTTTTTTAGTTAGTTTAAAAAAAATGTTTTATTGTATTTATAGAAATTAAATTCTGTCCTGGCATTGCTGGGTTTTCAACTCATGCACATATTTCCAGCCAAGCACTTGAGCTACGATACTTGAATCAATTTTATAGCAAAATTTTGGGCTTTTGCTTCTGATCCTATTGCATTTTGTTCATTATGATATGACTCCTTGTAGATACTCTACAATTTTTATACTCTAGTTTTAATTTTTATTATTAAGTTTCCTTTGATTTTGCAAAAATTTTTTATTGCTCAAAATATTTTCATATTACTTGTTAATATAAAAATACTGTTGTAATAAAGAATTTGGTTTTTGAAGAAAATAATATTAAATAAAGGGTGTTTTCTATAGAGTGACACAAGTTTAAATCATAATTAAAAAGGAAATATTTTATTTTTTATTTATTTTTTTTAAAGAGAAGTAACAATACTCAGGCAATGAATGCCTACTACTATTACTAGGTGTTACCTTCTTTAGGAAAGGGATAGTGATAGAGAAGACAGATGGTGAAGTAAGAGACAGAGGAAAGCTTCATTCTTTTTACAACTCAGCTTTTTGCACGTTTTTTTTTAATAATGCAGCGTTGCAGCGCCTCTGGTGTTAAATGAGGCGTATTAAATTTTTGAAGCTGTGATTAGTAGCCATTTTATTTTATTGGTTATTTTACTTCGTCGATGATTCTGCTACATAACGAAGGAGGGCGCTGTGATGTTACATTAGGATTAATATCTGCTGAAGTCGGTATAATTCAGTGACCAGTGACTATGTCTTCATCACATGAACTTTCGTACAACAACTGATACAAAGGGACACTAATGTACATCAGAAAAATGCGTGGTGTTGTTATTTGATGACTGTCTGATATCGGGTTCGAACCCAGGATCTTCGTTTTTGTAGTCAACGTGCTAAATACTACCATGTGGCCTCCACAGCAGCACACTGGTCGAAATAACTGATCTAGCAGCGCTTAAGTTAAAAACTAAATGTTTAAAATCGATAAATGTTTTGCATTGTATCGATTACCGATACTTTTCGGAGCAAATCTGCGTTTTTACTTTTATTTTGCTTCCAATATTCGCTCAGCTGTTAGCTGTCAAACGCAAGATTTACTGCAGCACGTGCATTTAAGGAATTTGGCGCCTAATTACTCATTACGTGTTTTTTGTCACCTTTAAGTCAATTGTTTATCAATTTTGAGCCTAAAAGCTGTAATTGAAAGACAAAGGTATGTATTAACTAAAAAATAAATATTTGTGACCTGTGTGTATCTAGTTTAGTTGTAGTCAATTGTAGATGTTGGCATTTGTGATAGAGTGTTTAAAGTGTTATATGCTATTGTATGATGGAGTGCAACTTTGGGATTCGATTGTGTTCGTTTTAATTCTTATTTTGATTATGAATTTGGATTATTATTATATGACATGCCAGTTCGCGCAATGTAATTGGTTAAATAATTTTAGGCACAATGAATGTTTAAGCCTATTATTTCCAACATAACTGTACCTATATATATACATATGTCGTTTTATTAACAATATATAGCAGTGAAATAAATAAAAATAGTTGTTTAGCCCAAATGAATGTGAAACATTAAATATATTAACTTTATAATGTTTTCCTGAATGAAATAAAAAATATCGTAAATATGAAAAAAAATTGCAACTTTCACAAAAAAAATTTTTTTTTGTTTAACATTGTAGCTTAATCTATTTTTAACTAAAAAAAAATATTAAACAAAAAAAAAAAAGATTTGAGACTTTTCGACCACTATGGGCTGGGGCGTAGAACACCAATTTTCAAAAATTTTACGCAGCATTTGCGGCCGTATTTCGCCGATAACTCTTCGAATGTTGATTTCCAGGTGTTAAATTGCTTGTGATTTATCGACGTAGACAAGTGACTCAACACAATTCCAAACGAAAATAATCCACAATCTTGGTAGCCAATTAATTGGGCCATTACGTGAAATAATTTTTTCATCAAAAGTTTCTTTGTGTAAATAAATTGTAGCGCCCGCTGTGTGGCATGTGTCTCCGTTCTGTTGGAACCACATACCAGCAATATTAATGCCACGTTATTGAGGTACGAAAAAAATTTCGATTCATGTTCCCATACCTTTCACCGTTGACAGTAACATTTCGACCATTTTCGTTTTTAATTAGTGTTTTTTATGGGAATTGTTACAATTTAAGTTTAACATTTTTTTAAAGCACTAATAATGCCAAATTATTATTTTACTTATTAGGTAAAATATTTTTTTTTATTAAAAATACATTGAAATTGATTATCGAGGGGCTTAGCATTATCGTTTTTGCAGACATATGGGGCAATGACTCCGCCAGCGCATAAAACGCACCAAACAGTAATTTTTTGCGGATGTACAAAAGCTACAAAAGCCTGTGGGTGCTCAAATAAAGCAGTGATGCCAACTCAAAGTTGTGATACTTAAAAAAAAACACGCTGTATATTACCAAGACAATTAAATTGTTGAAATTATTAAAGGCTAATAAATCAGTGCAAGTTAATCTCTACTTTTGGTTTAAAATGTGTTTAAACAAGCACAGCTATAAGTCAGTACAGCATTTAAACCATTCGCAAACGCATAAAATTGGACGTTTAAACTACCAATGTAGGCCATATGGTTTTATTACTTACAGACCATATGATTTGCATTAAAAGAGCACTAAAACTTTTTCCAAGCCTCTACTTTTTCTTTAGATTTTGTTCGACTTGTTTTCTTACACTCTATTATTGTTCTATACTATTCTACATCGCGAGGCATATATATAGTTTCTTTCTCAGTAAAATTTGGCGAACTTTAATTAAATATTCTGCCTTTTTGATTGTGCAAATAATTGATAGCCTGCTGCAAAACAGCTGTTTTTGACATTTATTCTAGTGCTGCTACAATATTATTTTTCAAACTACACATAAGGTATGATTCACTGATTTACTACTCCTGTTGAGTTTAAACTACATACAAATTTGAGTTAAGTTCAACTAAACCAGCGCTTAAGCTTTAACTGATTTATTAGCCCTAAGACATCCCATACTCCTTTTCAGCGATCATGCGATTTTTGTACCATTCCCACTTATATTTTATTCTTTTGTCCAACTTACCTGAGAGTCTTTAAGACCTAAACGCTCTGCTAATTTCTTGCGATCTGGTTTGCTAATGTATTTTTGTTGCTGGAAACGTTTCTCCAAACCCTTGCGTTGTGAATCTAAAAAAAAACCAACACATAACACAATAAATAAATCAATTTTTGTGCTTCAGCCAGTAACTCGTATTTTTTCAAAGACATTAAAACAGACTGCATATTGCAGTAATAGTCTTGAGTGCTTAACTAACCTAAACCACAAAATAAATTAAGAAAAGTGTGTGTGGGGATTATGTGTGTGGTTTATTGAACACTTACCAGAAAACACAGCACGGCGCATCATACCCCTACGTGGCTTACCACGTGTTGAATGTGCCCAAGGGAAGCCTTGGCCGGGCGGCAGGGGAAACACTTGTGCACCAACTGTTAAATAGCAATAAAACGTGGGAAAATTTTCATTTATATGTTTGTATGTATGCAATAGCATTCTAAAAAGCTGATGAGTGTTTATGAGTACGAGCACTTTTAAATATGTATTTTTATGGACAAATGCAATTCAGCAGCAATTAATTGTTGCAACCAAAATGCATGTGCGTATCGGACGGACAGCCTGTTATTTCATTTGGTGTTGACAACAATTAAAACATGCCTGTATTTTCCCTTTGCTTTGCAACTTAATTGGAAATCCTTTCTAACTAATGCTCGCTCGTATGGAATTGTTAGAAAGTGTAGTTGTGTGAAATGTACGCACAAACTTACCACTCATGTAGGGATTTCTGCAATGTGCCAACAGTGAATGCAAGTGGGGATGTTGGAGAGTGTGAGGCAGGAATGGTGTGGGTCGACTAGGCAGGGGCTTGGCAATAACAGCTTGCGGATGTTGTGGTTGCTGTGCCTGCATGTGAGAAAGCACACCTCCACTACCGCCACCCGCACCCCCACCACCACAGCCAGGATGTTGTAAATGCGTTGTTGCTTTATCTTGACCCATTGTTGGCATTGTTGTGAGTCTTCGATTGTTATCCTCTTCATTGTTATCCTTGTCAATGTTGTTTTGGCTATTGTTGTTGTTGTTGTTGTTGCTGGTAGAATTGTTATTGTTACAATTCGTAATGTTGCTGTTTGTGGTGCAGGTGGAGTGATTGTCACTATCACTAATCGTACTGCCAGGTGACGACGACGATGTGGTTTGCGGTTGACAACTATTGCCATTGTGATGTTGCGTTAAAAATGCTGGATGTGGAAAGTGCGGATGGTGTATGAAGTTTTGTTGTAAATAAGGCCAGATATGTTGTGGTTGTATAAATTCTATATGAGTAAAATAAACAATAAACAAATTTGCATTACTATTGAAATTTTTGAATACTGATAAAAAATGTAACTGCAGTTAGTATTGAATATTTTATATCGTTATCTTGAACGCAAACCGTTCGATCTAACAAATCCGTGGCATATCAAATATACGCTAACACAAATAAAAATTTCAATTATTGTATTACATTTAAAAAAATTTTTTCCTCCTTCTGTAATATTATGAAAATGTTAGTTAGGGCGTTTGGCGTTTAAGGTAACGATGTGTTTACTTAAATGTGTTTACTGAAATATTTTATTAATTGGTTTTTTCTTTTTACTGAAGATAATGTATGGTTGCGGTTTTTGAATGAAAGCACGATTTGACAGTTCTTGTTTGCTTCTTATAAATTTGTTTTGAAAATTCAATTAGAAGTCACTAAAAGAGACGACAAGTAAATAAACTAGTTAACTGAAAGGTAACGCATTATATTTAGTAGATTTATGGGCGACTGAGCAAAGCTTCTCATTAAAGCTCTGTTCATATTATAAGTATTTGCCATGTGGAATGTCACTTTTTCACATGGTAAATTTGTATAAATGTATGTATAGTCTGAACATCTTTAAGCAACAGCATCATACCAAAATAGTCAGAACTTTCAAGGGTTTACCACTTTGATTGCATACCAATCAATTCAGTTACTGAATTTAATATTCTAAGGCTTTTGTTTATATCAAAAATTGTTCTCGTCAACCTTTTAAGCGCAAACCATTCAGTTATTGGATCACTTTCACCTTTAACAACCGAGTGTTATATTCATTGATGTTTCACCAGAAATAGAACTACTTGAGTGATGTTCATTCTTTGCTGGAATGTGTTTTATTTCTCCTTCTGCAGTACATACAATTTAAACAGTTTCCAATTATGTTGTTCAATTCTATATAATTCCCCATTAGTTATGTATGAAACTGTTTAACTTAATAAATCCGTGATCTGAATCAGACAGTTTTTCATTAGTAATAAGTGGTTGTGCGTTTTTGGGCACATGTGTACCAGATGTGTACTCGGCATTACAATCACATGGGTCACTTCTAGGATTTATAAAGGACAAATTAAAATTGTGTTTGAACTCATCCATGTTGCTCGCTATTCGATTTCTTTTGAAATAAAAACTTAACTTGACTTTTGATCTAATATAATTTAAATTTATATTTAAGACTCTTCACAGAAAAAAGTATTCACCAATTAATGTATTTCGATTAATAATTTAATTGATTCAATTAAATTTTTAATTGTATTGATTAATTTGAGTGGAAAAACTTAATTGATATTATCAAATTGTTTATAGGTGAATATTTAATTAATTTTTTAATTAATATTACAAATATTTTAATTAATATTACAAACTCATTCATATTTCTTTTTTTGTGTGTTCAATTGATATAGTTCCCTTCTGAAAGACTGCTTAATTAGGCTTAAATACTTTTTTTTTAATGCCACAGATATAAGCATTCAACAATATTAACTACACGTAGAGCAATCAATTTCAAGATTTTGTACTGAAATTTTGTAGACTTGTATCAAACTCTTCCAGTAGCTCGCTTTTGACACAAACCAATGATCAAACCCATGTAATTTAAATGGGTTTGATCTCAGGTTTGTGTCAAAAACAAGCTACTGAAAGAGTTCGATACAAGTCTAAAATTTCGCTCTATAAGTCATTCCATGGCTCAAAAAAGTTCTGGGGGCAAATTACGGCATTCGATACGACTCGTAAATTAAAAATATTTCCATATAAACTCTAGTGAAAGATTTTTAAATTACGAGTTGTATCGATTGCCGTAATTTGCCCCCTGTTTTGAAAGATATAGAGCAAAATGGACACGATTTATCTCAGCAATGAGATTAAACAGACGAAAACGGACTGCAGATTTGAAAAATTTTGGGGTCGAAAACCTAAGATGGCATCCTTAACTCGAAGTTTTGAAAATGGCCTATGCAGCACATAAGCCTCCGTGCGACGATATGGCGTTTATATTACAGCAAAATCTATTACTTATGAGATTTGGGGCAAAGTCTAGTAGATTTCCCATAGAAAACAAAATTTACTTCGTCAGTAGATTTTGCCAAAATCTACTTCAAATCTAGTAGAACTTAGCGATGCAACTATGGGTTTTTTAAAATTTGTACTCAAAAGTCAGCCTGTGTACATAAAAAGGTGTGTGCATTGGCTACATTGCAGTTGTTTGGTTGTTGTTTTGGAAAATTTTCAGTTAATGGATTTTGTTTTGGATAAAAACTTTTCAATGGCTTATACTGCATTTACACTGTCTCAAAATCTAGTGTATTTGATTAGAAATCTTTAACGAAATCTATATCGTTTATATAGGGTGTTTTTTTAGAGGTATAGAACTTCGAATTGAAATAAAACACAAGAAAATCGTTTTAATGTCCATCAATTTGGCTTTATTGGAAGGATAATTTTATGCCATTAACGCTTAAATATGATTTCGGGCATGTGGCCGCCGCGGCTGGCTCGAATAAAGCCAATTCTACAGGTCCAATTTTCAACCACTTTTTCGAGCATATGGGGCCGTATGTTGGCAATAACGCCACGAATGTTGGCTTCCAAGTCCCCTAACGTTTCTGGTTTGTTGGCGTAGACGAGCGACTTCAGCTGATGCATATTATCACATAGAGTAAACGTAGTGCGAAAACGATCCATGGTTAACCGAATTAATTGCTCTGATGGACGATTATGTCGACCATAAAATGGACGGAGCTTGCGGTAAACTTCGCGAACTGAACCATTATTTTCGAAATAAATTTGCACGATTTGCAAGCGTTGTTCTTTTGTCAACCTGTTCATGATGAAATGGCAAACCAAACTAAATATTAATCACTTGACAGCTGACAAAATGGCCGCCAGTTAAAAAAGTGATGCCAACGTAAAGTTCTATACCTCAATAAAAAACACTTTACTAAGCTTTTTTTTCGACACTTTCCAAGATTTTGTATCTGAGACAAAATCATTTGCCCGAAATTTGGTCTTGAATTTTATAGGGCATTTACATTGTCTCAAAATCTAGTACTTACGAGATTCCGAGCTAAATCTAGTTTCGTTTTATTAGATTCGCCATACAAAACAAAATCTAATTTTTCAATAGATTTGTAGAAAATATATTAAATATTTTTTTATACTGTTTTTTGATACAAAGTTGTTCTGTCATCATGATATAAATTCATCAGGTGCGGACACCTACTTATAACTATATACTTTTTTTTTTAGTATTTCTATGTTTTTTGAAATAATGCGAGGTCCCAAAATAAGACAAACTGCAGCTATCTGTCAATCGAATGAAAAATATTTGTATCAATTGTTATAAAATTTTTGAGATATTACAATGTTTTTGAAATAAAATTAAGAGAATATAATTAAATAAAATAATAAATTTATTAAGTGCTTAATTTGGATTTTATTTATCATTTTGCCTTATAATACCCTTATTGTACAAGGTGGGCCAAAAGAAGTCATCCGATGTTGTTTGGCTCTAATTTTTTTTTTAAAATGAAAAACTTCGCTTTCGTTTTTTGATTATGTTTATATGAAACTTTAGAATGTTGTTGGTCAAGTCGAGAAGATGATATCGGCCAAATGGGCGCAGTCACAACTGATTGCTCGTTTTATGGCATTTTTCATCACTTCGGCGAGAACTTCGGGCGACAGATTATCGCACTCATGTCGAATGTTGTCCTTGAGGGCTTCCAGGGTCTCGGGCTTGTTCACGTAAACACGGGACTTCAAAAAACCCCACAAAAAAGTCTGGAACGGTTAAATCGGGCGATCTTGCGGGCCAGTGTAAATCGCCAAAATGGGATATGAGGTGACCTGGGAACGCCGCCTTCAGAATATCGGCTGTGGCTCACGCAGTGTGTGCCGTTGCTCCGTCCTGTTGGAACCGCACTCGGTTAACATGGCCCTATAGCGCGCACCGTCCACTGTTGTCATGACCATGCAGTCACTTTAAGCGGGTGTAATGACACTTCGTGCATCACTTGATAGAAGCGATAGTTTTGCTTGTTCACGTACCCGCTGAGGTGGAAATGAGCCTCATCGCTCATTATGATTTTGGTCGAAAAATCGTCCACTTCGTCCTCGAGATTGAGGATGGCTTGGGCGTAGGTTACACGCGTTTGGCGGTCGACAGGCAGCAGCTGATGCACGGACTGGACTTTGTATGGGAACATGCGCAGGTCTTTGACCAAAATTCGCCTTAGGGACGACCGGCTGATGGCTAATTAAGAGGCACGGCGTCTGGTCGATGTTTCTGGCGACAGCTCGACATACTCGGGAACAGCGGCGATATTCTCGGCAGAACGGTGCTCCGGGCCCGACCACTCTTGGCAGCGTCTTGTATGGTCCCATACTCTTCAAAGTTGGTGGCCAAACGGCGCATTGTTTGTGCAGTCAGTGCCAGATGACCGGGGAATCGGCGACGGAATTCGCGCTGCGCCAACACCACAGACGAATTGTTACGCAAAAAAATAAACACGATTATTCCGCGTTCTTGGGGAGTGTATCGCTCGATGACTTGTTCACTTGTATTCTACATCTGTCTAGTTCACAAATTTCAAAACAGATTTGACATTGGCCGCCATTTGCAAAAATAAGAGCATCTTCACCTTGTAGCTATGCTATTCATGTCAGGACACAGGAGCTAGAACGTGATTTTCGTATTTCAAGAAACTCCACACGAAAAATAGTTTAAATTTTATATGTTACACAGTGTGATAACTAAAGATACATTTAAAAAATGTTAGGCAATTAGACCAGTCGTACTTTGGCCCCTAGTAGAAAATATTTTCGCATAAATGAAACACTATCTTTTCCTTTTCAAAAACAGAAAAACATTTACACCGCTGGATTTTATTTTTGTTATGATTATGCCAACTTATCATAGAAGAGTTTTCTGCTAAAACTTTTCCGCTTTGTTTAGAATGTTTACTTGTTGGCAGATGTGCGTATTTTTTCTACTCGCTTAAAAGCATTTTCGTGTTTTTGACGTTTGTTATTTGTATAAGCTATTCACACAAAAAAGTGATATGAATAATTTTGTAATATCAATTAAAATGTTTGTAATATCAATTAGAAAATTAATAAAATTTTTATCTTTTTCCACTCAAATTAATTAATCGTCTCTGTTCTGGCTTCCACATCGTTTTCACATATTTTCTTGTGAGTTCGGATGATAAAACACATGCTACAACTGTTTAAGTTGAAATTTAGAAAATACAAATTAATAGTATGTGTTCTAGGATCCGAATTTAGAAGAAAAAATTTGGAAATAGACGATTTTAAACTTTTAGATTTTTTCGTTTTCACTTTTCACAAAACGAAACTAGAAAATTCTAATGGTTTTAAGTAAATGTTAGTGCTATTCGTACTTAAATTTTTAAGTACGGTTCGTACTAAAAGTAAGAGAAAAAACTTGAATTTAGTACGTCTTTCTGTGTACTTTTTTCTCTGTTGTATAAAGGTGGTGCAAGTTTTTTTCGTTTAGTATTTTATTTATTATTTGTTTCGTGAATAATTTGCGATTGCGAGTCCGAACATTCGAACTTTTTCGTGTCATTTTTATATTTATATGTGTAAGTGTGCGTCCACTTTTCTAAGCTCAACACAGCATCACTTTTAGAGCTCAAAGTATGTGCCCAGGCTTGTAAGAATCGGTCAAGCAGATGAACGTAAAATATAATAGTGTCTAACATGGGCTATTTATGGTCAGTTTTCTTTATTTTTGGGATGCAAATAAAACCATTAATAATTATCACATGTAATTTGGCTTACAAAGCGATACGAACTTTAGCCTGATTAAATCATAAATATATAAATAAAATGAAAGTTCGAACAATAATAATTAAAATTAACTAAATAGATAGTCATGGGCCAGTGGCAAAAACTAAATAAAAAATATACTTATAGTATCAAAACAAAAAAGTTTGTCTTAAGTAGAACAAAAATAAGCAAATTAACTAACATGTGCATAATTATGTAGTAATGAAAAAACGACAATGGTAAGACTGTTGTAAATATAGTGATGGTAAATTTTGGGGCCTTCATTACAAAAACACATTTCAGCAAATTGAAATACGATGAATCAAACCAATTCACATATTCCATTTGCAGAAAAGTTTCGTATATAAGGCAGAAATCTACATCAACTGACACCACACACAGTGGACCAAACACAGAAGAACGCTGATGATGAAGGTTTAGTGGCCTTCGAAAAAGGCTGGCTGTTCCGTTCAACTATGTGTTGTCAGAATATTTACAACTAACTTTGATGTTATTTGTTCATTAATAATTATCACATGTAATTTGGCTTACAAAGCGATACGAACTTTAGCCTGATTAAATCATAAATATATAAATAAAACCAATTTATTTCATCTTTTTTCTCAACGTTTCGTCAGCTTTTTTACGACGTCTTCAGAAGAATTTTTTATTTTTAAATTCTGGCAACAAATTACAAGTATTTTATTATTTTCTGTTACATATTTGTGGTATTAATTTTTTACGTTTAACTTACGATCTTCAGTTACATTATTAATTAAATTATAAAAACTGGACAGCACGAACAATTAATTGTATAATTTAAATAATAATAAATAATGGAAAATATCACAGGCAAACTTAAAACTAATATCACAGAACTTCAATTGTCAGGTTATTGCAATAGAATATTGTAGTTTGGTGTTGTCTTTGTCTTCTTTTGTGTTGATGGATTTTTTAATACGTTGTTGTATTCGTAGGCTTTCCAGTGTGTATCTCTTATTTGCTTTCTTTTCTCTGTCTAATATTTTGACCCCTTTAAAATCTATTTTTTGTGCCGTTTCTTTCACATGTTGGGCTAGAGCTGTTGTCTCTTTCCCTTTGGTTATGTCTGCTTCATGCTCTGTATTTTGTTTGATCTATGTGTGGCTATTGTTGTTTTATCATTTATCATATGTTTTAATGTTTTGCTTTCGGTCAACTTTGGAACATATGGTACACTGTAAAAATTTTTTTCCTCTACTATATTATTATTGTTTCCAGTTTGGTTTTTATTTAAGCATTTGTTTATTAGATTGTTCGTAATGTATATCGAAAAGTTGTTTTTTTTGTCATTATGTTTCTTATTTTATTATTTTACATACGATGGACAATATTGCCACCAAACATATGGTATGCCAATGGGTAACCCATTATCACCGACGATAGCAGATATCGTTTTGGACACATTGTTAGACGATATTATTAAAGAATTAAAGACAAAAAACATATACATACAATTTATTTCGAAACATGTTGACGACCTATTTGCGGTTATTAAAAAAGCGGACATGGAAATCATATTAAAAACTCTAAACTCATACTACAAAAATCTGCAATTCACTGTTGAGGTAGAAGAAAACAATGAAATACCATATTTGGATATGAAAATAATAAAATGCAATAATAAATTAATAACAGACTGGTATGCAAACAAACCGCATCTGGCAGATTTATTAATTACCATTCTACCCAACCAATGAGCATGAAAATAAATACAGCGACGAATCTAATTAACAAAATTCTCAACATTAGTGACAAGCGATTCAGAAACAATAACATCACTAAAATAAGAAACATAATGATAAAAAACAACTTTCCGATATACATTACGAACAATCTAATAAACAAATGCTTGAATAAAAACCAAACTTTTTTCCACTTTTTTAAGCGCAAAATCATGCCATTTCAAGACACCAAATTGTTTGTCAAATTTCCCAATAAGTAGTATTACATATAATATAATGGGGGTGGTTCCGCCCTCTTTGTTAAAAGCAAGATGCTGTAATTTTTTGAGCTAAGGGTGTGTGTCAAGTTTCGTAAAAATAGGTTAAGTAGAAGAATGTGAAATATAATATTAAATTTGAATTGGCGTAACTCCGCCCATTTACTAATACTCAAGATTGTGTAATTACAAAAAGCCAAGGTGTGATCTAAGTTTCGTAGCAACGCGATAAGTAAAAATACCTAAACTTAAAGAAGGAAAAAAACAGTGAGCGTGTTCCCGCCCACTTTTTTCTGCAATGGGACCAAACGGAAGCTATACCTTCTCAGACAAAAGAAGAATTTTTGAAATCGGCCTAAAAGGTACCGAGTTATGAAGCAACAAAACCAAAAGAAAAAATACACACGAATTGATAACCTTCATTTTCTTGAAGTCGTTTAAAAAACAAACAAAGAAAGCGTTTATAGAATGCAATGTTGTCCTTTTAGACGTTAAATTAAATTATTTTCCTACTTGTAAATCGTAGTTTCAAATATTATCACAACTAGTATGAATTATAACATATGAAGTAATGTGCTTTTAAATATGACTTTCTTCAAAACCAGACATTTCCTATTTGAATGTTTTCCTAAATAAATGAAAACGCACAAAGTGGAATTTTCAACACTTTGAAGTGTCAAAGATTCACAATCATATGCATAATTACGAACATTTTTGAAAGCAATTCAAACAATAATAAACACTTGACAGCATAAAAGGAAAATGGTGAAGTTTAAAATACACTCGTACATCTACACACACACACAGTTACATAAGCATGTAACTCCCTCTCCGTTGAAGAACCTGACAGACACATTACACAACATATTAGCAGCAAATTTTAATTATTTAAATGCTTTGAAGTTAGAAAGTTAAGCTTCCGGCGGATATAAGCAGCACCTTTTGTTTATTTAAGTAAAAACTTTTGTTAAGACAATAAAATAACACACACCACACACTCACACATTAACAAAATCTAAAGCATTTTTTTAATGCAAGAAATACATTAACATAAATGCGTAAATATGTACTCGTATGTATGTATGTATGCTTGTTTGTTTATATGCCTTGTAACAGGTAAATTTGATTTTCTAATTAAAACAACCAAAAGAGGGAAATTTATCAAAAATTTTCATTTAATTTGATCTTAATGAAAAGTCACACATGCAGATCTTTACAAATTCACCAACGCACATCCGAGTTCATACGCCCGCACACCAAAACCGCATTTTACACTCATTTGCAGTCGTTGTATAAAATTAATTTGTATAATTTGCCAGAGACGAATGTGTGAGTGGTTTTTGTGTGTTTACATGTGAGTGTGTGTGTGCACGCTTAAGCCACCTCTGGCTGTGTAAATTTTGTTTCAAAACTCGCTCTGGTTGCCTGTAAGTTTTGTTTGTAAATATTTTGTGTGTGTGTGTGTGTGAGTGTGAGTGTGTTGGTTTTTCTGACAAAGTGTTTAAATATTGTGTTCATTTTGCAAGTGTATTTTGTTGCCTCTAAATTGTGATTTTAATTCGATTAGACAGAAACAATTAACAAATTAACGCCTCTTTAGTTATAATGATTCCATACTTATACGCACACATACACTCGAATGTGCCATAAAAACATGAGTATGCTTTACATTTGAATATTTGAGTTACAATTTTTGCCAAAAATTTAAACAAATGAAATAATTATTTTGTCAAATGTTTAATTATTTACTTTACTTTTACTTCATTCGTCAAACTCTTCATATAAAAAGTAATTTTAAACAGGAGTGAGTAAATTTTTAATCGACTTAAAAAATGGCCGCGTAATTTTAAAATTGTTGTTATTTTTTAGAAAGCTAGGTGTACTGGGAATAAAATAACCTAGAAGAGTCTGTTGAAAAATGTTGATTTTATTCACATTTAAAGCACTTAACAATTCTTAGCGATGAGTATCAATATACTATACCATTTTGCACATGGTACGATGCAAGATAACTTGCACAAGACTGTGAATTAGGCTATTGTCTAATTTATCTATCCGTAACGCACTGGCTAATTCTCTAAATTGAATATATTTATTAAATGAAAGTTGGTAAAATTTCGATTGTTTTATTAATGCAAGCATTTTTTTTTAAATAAAAGTTAATAAAAAAATAGTTCTAAGACAAATTTTTAAGTGACTTCAAGCAAATAAAATATAGCTTTTACTTAGTAAGAGATCATACAAAAACTAATTGACGACTATAACCGTAATCACTTTATTAAAAATTTGCTTGGCTTGTTTCTCATTCTGCTTGCAAAATTTTCAGGAGGATTCTTATCGTTAGGTATTGTACGAGTACAAGCAAGTTACAGTACTATACTCAGCTGCGCCAAATTTTACATAACCTGAGCCACAGTCTGTCTGAATGTCTTTAATTTTTATTTAATTTCTCCCAAAATATTTCTTTCAGGGTTTTAATAATAGCATCGACTTAGGGCCGGGGCACAATGAATCCGTCATACATTAAACTTCGCCTTTTTCAACTGACACCTAAGTTGGTTTCTTATGAGGTCTGTTACATTCAGTACGTGTCCGTCTACGCAAAGTGCAAAAATTGGTCAACTTTCGACTTTTTGCGTACGTTGGTTTTTTGGTATGTTCTGATTTAGGTTTTTGTGTATTGCGGCAGCAAAAAATAAAAATAAAATAAAATAAAATAAAAGACATAAACGATATAAATAAAAAAGTTTAATTTAATGAATAGAATGTAGAACCAACATATTGAGGCTGATCAAATGCTTCCGTATATAAAGTATGTACTCATTGTGCCAACCTTCTCTGTCGTTACGTTAATGTCAGTTGAAATTGGCGAAGTTGAACGTATGACGGATTCATTGTGCCTTCCGGCCTTTATAATAAATTTAAGTATTGTCAACTCAGAGTTTTTACAGCTTCTAAGAACTTAAAATTTTCACTACACTTTCCAAAATTTTTTCACTAATTCGGCGAAAACTCACTTCAAGATTGTTTAATATCGAATTATTTACTTTTTTTATTTACTTGTACAAAATATTCAACTTTCTTATGTTATAGTGATTAAAGCATAGTCATTAAGGCCGCTTAAGATTATAGTACAACTATTAATATTTTTGACTTAAATGCCTCGCTGATCCAATTTCAGTTTCAACAATTTCAAAAAACAATAACAACTCAGCATGTCAGAGTTTCATTTACCACAAAAACGTTAATACTTGTAGTAAAATCTGAAAAGACCTTTACTAAATACCAGCCTTATGCAAAGAAAAATCTTACTTTATGCTTGAAGTTCATGTCAGCTACCAGCGATGTTAAGGCTAATAAACCTGTGTTAAAAACTTGTATGCAAAAACACTATGTTAACTAGTGTCTGCTACAATACGTTTTACATGTTGATACTGGCAACACCATCATTCTCTCTTGTCTTTTTAATGCTAATGATGCATACAAACGAGTTTCAATTTATCCGGATAGTCGGATATATTAACAATGTTTTGTATTATTTTAATATAAAATGAATTTTTTTTTTAATTAGGATGTAGATTAATGTTTATACTACATAAAAAACATAAGCTAAATGCATTTATTGTGAAGCAAATAAGTAAATACAACTGTTTTTTGTAAAGGGTTTAAACCGATTATTTAAAGAAAGAGCTTTGTTTACATTTGGTGATTGTATGTGCATCACTATAAAATTTTGTATATTTTTAAATTATTTTACTAAGTAATTTTGGTGAATAGGTACGTATATTTTGTAATTTAATAAAAAATGGAGGATACCAAAAGGAAAAGATCAGAAAATTGGAACGTTTTATAAGTTCTTGCCCGGTAATAGCCCGTCAATTGGTTTATGCGTTCTAACTGAAAAATCACACATTGAAAAATAATTTTCGCATAAAATAAAAACAATGTTTAACGATTCTGCTCATTAAATTTAGAGTATCCATTTTTTATTTTATAAATCCACACAATTCCCTGTTTTTTTTCACAAAACTTTATTTTTCACAACAATAAAATATTTTAACATGCCTTAAAGTGGTGGGTAACATCTGTTTAAAATACGTATGTATGTTAAGCTAACAATCGTTTTTACATGAAACTTTAAGGAATTTCGCTTAACATTGGTTTGCCAACCTATGTTAAGTTTTTTTGCATAAGGATGTACATCTTTTATGTAGTTTTCGAATAAAGCAATAATTTTTCTAGTAGACGAATTAGGAGAAATGGTATGACTTAAATTTTATGGAATGTTTTATGAAAGTTCCCTATAAATTTGAACAGCTCACATTTCTATTTTATATTAAAAAATAAGTTTACGAACATTTTACTGATTGTTTATCGGTGTCAAAGGAATTTTTTCTTTTGAAAAAAAAAAAAAAAAATTCTGAATTTGTTTTTGTTTTAAATAAAATTGTTTGAATGAAAAATTTCCTTCGAACAGGGTATTCGTGTTGAAACAGGCGATGAAAATCGTATCAATTTTAAAATAGAACTTAAACAAAATCATCTTGTGAATGTATTCATACGATCTTTTATAATATAGGGTCCGCCAGATAACTTTTTTTTTTTGAAAACAGGGCGCAAAGCATCGAGTGTAGCTTCGGCTGTGTGGCACGTAGCGCCGTCCTGTTGAAACCAAACGTTGCCAATATCCTCCTCTTCAATTTTTGTGAACAAAAATTCGTTCAACATGGCTCGATAACGATCGCCATTGACTGTAACGGCCACTCCTTGCTCATTTTCGAAAAAAATGGCCCAATTATGCCTCTGGACAAAAATCCGCACCAAACAGTGACTCGTTTTCTGTGCCCCAAATGCGACAATTTTGTTTGTTTACATACCCGCCAAGACCAAAATGAGCTTCATCTGAAAAGATGATTTTTTTTTTGGCAAAATCGGCATCTTCTGTAAGTCGATCGATTGGGTGCGCACCAGCGTTTTCAAGCGTATACACAACCATATTCGTTCAGCGGAAGGATAAAACTAATTATCTGTCAAATCAGACATGAGCTAAGTGTTACCATTCACGAAATAAGAAAAAAAAATGTTAGCTGGCGGACCCTTTATATATATAAAACACTGAAAGTTTTAATGTTAAAGTAAAACAGGATTATAATACAAATTTCTTATGTGAATGAAAATAAATGTCACTGTCACTTATGCAATTTTATAAATACGTGTGCCACAAAATATATATATTTATATGTACTTTTAATTTACCGTTTTCCCGGGAAAATCTCGTCCTTAGTCCTTACTTTCTGTTGCTGTTCTGTGCTGTGCCGTTCTGCTTCGAAATTTGTGTACTTACTTTTTCTGTAGTAATTTATCAGCTGTTTCTGACCAGAAGAGTAGCAGTTTTTCACTAAAGTGATGAATTTTGCATCGCCCATTGTTATGTTTCAATATAATTTTATGTTTTTCTTTTCAAAATTAAATTTTTTAAATTCTAAACGCACAATCACAATTTATTTCAAAATGATTTTTATTTACTTTCACTTACATTTACTTAACAATTCTTTGATTTTCACAGGTTGAAGCGAAACAGAACAGAAAAACTAACGACTTGTATTAGATTTCTATAAACAAAAAAGAGTCAGCAGATTAGTAACAGAACAGAAAGTAATAACTAATTCTGCCTTAATACATACATATGAATATCCATAACCATAGAGACCAATTGAATTTTGGTTTTTCATCATAAGAATAAACAGCTGTTTCATGGTTGCACTTTTAAAATTAATAATACAGATGTTCATGGTCATGGCATCACTAATGGCTGAAGTAAATATACACATTTATGGTTATGTCAATGGTTGTTGTCTTATCGTAGAAAAAAAAAATAAGCAAGACTGCTGTAAATAACTGATGTTAAAATTTGAGCTTTTATTACATAAAAAAGCTTTTAACAAATTGAAGTGCGATGAATCAAAACAATTCATATATTCCATTTGGTTTGCAAAATATGTTTATAGATCTGAATTTTTTGCTTGTTTGCCATTGTTGTGGAGTGGGTTCAAAAACGTCGTTCATTTCACTTTAGAATTATTTTGAGCTTAAACTTCTGACATCAGATGCAAAAATTTCAATAGTATACTCGTAAGTATTAAAAGCAACAAAAAAGGATTGAAAAGAGAGGATATTTTATAACTAAAAATGAATTTTTTTTTTAAATTGATTCCATTAAAAAGAAGGATTTTAGATATAAAAAGTGCAGCCTGAGAACAACTTTGCTTTACTTTGTATATTGTATTGTAATGTTTTATTATATTTAGGTAATATTAAATAGTGATTAGTGGCTAATAAAAAATTGTTCTTTGATTTATTTGATATTTGGTAACACCTTAAATATTTTGACCATAAAAAAAAAAACTTTATTATACGTGATTTCAGCACGTGGCCTTACAGTGCAGAATGGAAAAAGAAGGAACAACTATGTACAGCAAAATGTGCAAAATTTAATGAAAAATTATCCATAAAATTACCCACAATTGGATTATTAAATATCCAAATGATAAAGAGAAAAAGAAATAACAATTAATCTATTAGCACAAACCAACCTACTAGAAAACAATTGAATAAAAAACATAAACTTCCTTTAAAAAACTCACACAAAACGTAACTGGAGACATTAGACATACTGATAATGACTGATAGATAATTTGTAACGCCTTTTTATTGTGTGTGCCAGGCCTCAAAATGTGAGATCAAAAATAGTAGCAAACACACACAGGCATATTTAAATGTACGTACACATTTTGCTTGCCAGTCGTCAACCTTTTGCAAGTCGTTTTAATAATCTTCCGCCTTGTAATGTTGTGATCATGTTCTCTTTATGCTTGAATTTACTTAAAAATTAACCCTCAAATGAAGTATTGCCACGTTACAAAAACTAGTTTTTGCCCCCATTTACTTTGGTTGCTTTCAAATTATTCTCTACACTGTTCTTAATGAATTTTGTGTTTTGATTTAAGTTTTTTTTATGAAAAGGATTTAAAGGATCTCCAAAAACATACCGCATGCAATAATTTAAACATGATTATAAACTATGAAAAATTTTTGTGTTGTGTTTTTACAGCCTTCCAGCCTTAAGGCTTAAATCCTCAATAAAAAATATAAAAATATACAAAACAACGTTGTTACTGCAACAAAAGCGTTAATACTCTACTGTGTGTGTGTGTGTGTGTGTGTGTTTAGGGATGTGTGTGCATGAGATTAATGGGAATGAAAGAGAAATGAACTAAATTATTGGCTGATCCTGCTACCAAAACGAAAGCGAAATGTTGAGATGGTTCATTTGGAAGTTGTTATTTATTGTTACAATTATCATTCCTTCTTATTTTTTTATTGCCTTTTTTATTGTTTATTGAATATTAATGAACCCTTACTCAAAAGTAATTTTTTTTAATAAAGGAAATAATTTCAGTATCTGCATAGATATTTGTTTTGTGTGCTTAAGCCGTTGTGCTATAATTTGATCTATTTTAACGGTTAATAAAATTTTAATGTGTAGAAATATATGCACATTAGAGTGGCCGTTAATTTTTTTTTTGATTTCTTATATTTTCTGCCCCCAAATCGGTTCAGTTTTATGTAAAAAAAATACAAAAAATTTCATAGCGATAAGTTGTCCTTGAATTCAATTTAATATGTTTGCATATGACTATACAAAAATATGATATATGACAATCTTTTAGCTCTTCTAGTCAACAACATTAGCCCAAAAACAGATTTTTGCTAAAATTAATATTAATCAGAAATAATTTCTTAGTCGGGCTTAAGTTCAGTAATTTCAATTCTTATTGAATGAAATATATTTTATTAATTAATGTGAGTTTCTAAAGAAGAGAAGAAAAATTAAATTAGACTATAAAGCTGGGGGAAATACCGATATTTTTCTGTGCAGCAACGCACGTCATCAGCACCCAAGTCTATCTACTGGGGTAGAGATTGTTGATTGATTAACATCAGCTATTTAACGCAAATTTTTAATGAAATGGAATATGAGAAATATTGTGTATACAATTATTGATTTACCTTTGGCAAACACATTTGTAAGTATCACTATTCATTTTCTGTTTATCCCTTTTTTCATTTTTTATATTCAGGTTAGCACGAAGTCATGTAGCTCTACCTAAGTATGTTTAACTATTCTTGCTTATCTTTTACGATCATCACATTAATTATTTATTTTTTTTTTCTGATTAAAATTCACTATATATGCAACTAAACATTTAAAAAAAATTAATATTTTAGAAAATAATGAGAAAATAACCAACAAAATACCAAAAATTTTATATAACAAAATTATATTTATATGGAAATTATTTATACTAAGCATTTACTACGTTTAGTCAAAAATACTAATTAAAAAATTTCATTAAATAAATGGGCTTGAGGGCCAACTTTGAGAGGCGTACCCAGCCCCTAAAACACAACTTATCGCAATGATTTTTTTTTGTATTTTTTTTTACACAAAACTCAACCGATTTGGGGGAAGAGAATATAAGAAATAAAAAAAAATTTTCCATACATGTAACGACCACGCTAATGTACATACATACAGATATACATATTTGAAGTATTATGCATACGTAGATGGACGTTTGTTTGTTTTTGCAAACGTTCACGTCTTTGTGTTAGCAGAGCTGGCGATAGTGATTTCAGCCAGGTGGGCGCCGCAATGGCAAAACTTGGATGTACGATTTCCGTAGTTTAAGCGTTCGTTCTTTTTGTGGCTCCATAAAAAATCGCCCAAAACCAAATTGTCCAAAAATAAAAACAATTTTTTTACACAAATTTTAAATTATTTTTCATATCAAAAATTGCCCAAAATGTTTTAATATTTAAAAATTAAAGCGAAAAAAGTACACCCAAATAGAGATGCTAATCGGGACAGGTTTTTGAAATCCCGGGCTTCGGGATTTAGTGATGGAGTCTCGAAATTCCGTACCGGGACTCCGGGATATTTCGGGACTTACAAAATCCCGAAAAAATTTTGAACAAATGTGCGTCTTTATATTAAAAATAATATTTTTATTTAACAATTTATTTTTTTGCATATTTAAAAGGTGCATACAGACGAACATACATACGTACATATGTACTTACATATATAATTCAGACATTTAATTAAAGTATTAAACACTAACTCCGTTTTCGTTTCTAGAAAAAGTGTCACATTTTTTAACTTTGTACTATGAAATTTGGCAAGATGTGATACAATAACTTCTAATAAACTCTCTTTATTGCAAATTTTCATTGAAAACTGCAATGTATGTGGGTAATATTTTTCCTAGAAAAAAACACGCCGTAAGATATATTATGTACATACTCGTATATACAATACAATATTATCTATTTACTAAAATATTTATTCATAGCAAATTTTTTCTTTTAGCTTTTTATAACAGGGAGTTTTTAATAATTTCTAATATAAAAGATGACAGTCAAAAACATTATTTGTGTAAAAAAGGGAATTCAAAAAATCCCGCGCTCTAAAACTAAAAAATCCCGGCTCCGGGATATCCCAAGTAATCTGGCAATCATCCAAATCGAATAAAGAATTTAAAATATATATTGTGGAAAATAATTGAAAGCTTTTCCAATGTGTTCCACCTCCACCATTATTTGGCTTCTATAGCACTAAAAGTGGTTTAGAAAATTGTCGTAAGCGAACATTTGACATACCATAGAGTTTAAAATCCTTCCACCCGGTCGTAGCCCTTTTACACAGAAAGTTTTCGAATTCAGGTACCAAATTATCGATATGTAAAGGTTTTGATACTTACGAGTACATAAACTTTCATTTAGACGGTGAAATTTGTGACAAGAGCAGGTGGCTGCCGATTGAGCCACATCATTTACTACAAATATGTTACAAAACACCTTTCAAAAAATCACTAAAGTTACAGCCACACTTGGCAGACATTTGCCCGAAAAAGCTTAACCACTAAATACTAATGAAAACCCTTTTTAATCATATACGTGTTTATTAAGTTAAACAGTTTCATACATAATTAACAGACAATGTCGTAGAATCCAACATTATGGGAAATTGTTTTGGTGTTTAATATTTTTTAGACAAATGTTTGAAAAGTGTGACCGTACCTTAAATCTTTGCAACAATTTTTTAAAATTTTTTATTACAATTATTTATTTTAATACATATTTGATTTACTTTTCTTATTTTCAATTAAAATTTATACAAATTTCAAACAAATGTATGGCCTAATTGTGTTAATCAACGAAGTTGAATGAAATGAAATTTATATTAAAGCGAAAGAAATTTGATGGAATTTTTAAAAATAAAACAAATTTTTGAAATACATATGAGCGGCTTAAAGCACAAGGGGTTCAAGTGCCTTTTTTTCTAATCGAGTTTACTCATGTAATTTTCAGGTAAAGTTCGAAGAAATTGAGAGCATAAATGGCTAAAGTGCAATATTTCCATCGGCTGTACGAATTATCGCCCAAGTGCAAATCATCCAAAAAACAAAAATATAGAATTGTCCAAAAATTCTTGTAAACAAAATTGTATGATTGTTCATCGCCTTTGGGCCGACTCAACATTTTTAAATATGTGCTGTATTATTTGTTAAATTTTGGCAAAATGTAAAAAAACCAAAAGAAAAATTTTGGGCATTTATTCATTATACACTTTTGGATTATTTTTCTTTTTTGGACGATCGGGCACGGTTTTTTGTTTTTTTTTTGCTATTTCTTCACAATGACCAATCACTCCACAATTTTGGGCGTTCCTTCATTTCGCTGTTTTGGGCGATTGCACTTGGGTTTTTGCAAAAAGCGGGACATGATCGACCAAAAAGCGGGATTTTGATATTTTCTTCAATTTAAAAATATATATTTTTTGGAAAGCGGGATGTGTAATACACAGTTTTGTATGTACATAATTAGGAAACACAGTTTTCAAATCAAAGAAACGCTTTTAAATAAACGGTATCAATTGTTATTACTAATAAAACTATTGTAATTATGGTTTGTTGTTTATAAATATAAATAAATCGTACAATTGATTGATAATTGATAGAAAATATGGAATATTGGAATACATAATTTAATATTTTTTTTTGTCCAACAGATTTTTAACCAATCTATTCTCTCTGTGTATATAAATAAAAAACAAAAGTCGTTCATTGGTAATCGCTTCGATTAAGAACAGCTGCAGCGATTTCGCTTTTTTTAAATGTGGCATCCATACACCTCCCCCTCCCATATATATTTTTTTTTGTTTTGAAATATCGGTGCATCTAGTGCAGCAAGAAACGTGAAATTTTGTGTAAATAACCATTTTTATAATGTGCGTTGTCTTACAAAAAAAAAAAGTTCGAATTGAACATGTGGGTTTGACACCTCCCATAAAGAGAAAATATTTACTTTGAGATATCTGGAAAACTAATATAAGGAGAACTTTGAAATTTTATAGGGATAACTCTGTTGATATTGAGCGTTGTCTCTGAAAACAATTTCAGAATTTAACAAATAGTCGTAGTGCCTCTCATATAGTGCAAATTTTCGTTTGCACGGTGGCTCAGAATCAATTTTAATCGGCCAAAACCTATATTTTTTCTTGACATAAATTCTTAAAATTTTTACGCCAGCAGAAAGGAAACATATCAAAGCTAAGGCAGCCAAAAAATTTGCTTAAAATATTCTTAGTACTGGGCGTGGCATGCTGCCAAAAACAACAAATTTATGTTAATTAAAAAAAAAACAAAAATTTCTCATATTTTATCTGAAATAAATTACAATTCCTCAAAAACTATTATCGATAAAGGGCTGCAATCTTTATGGTTATGTTGGTTAAGCTGTTGTTTTTAAGAAATAGTGTGTGCACAATTTGTAGTTAGAGTACAATTTGTAGTTAGAGTGCGATGTAAGAAATTCTAATGCCCCATATTTTCGTAAAACTTGAAGTTTAGTAGTGTATAACTTTTAAAGATCAAAAGGCATCAAAAAACCGTAATCTTCCAGAGAAAAACGAAAGTGTCTTCTTTAAGCGTATATATACTTTTGCACCCGCCACGCCCCGTCTGTGGAACACTTTTTTTATTTTAAGGAAAATACTCAAAAATTATAAACAAAAATTTGTACCCAAATTGCTAGAAAATCTACCTTAGAAATCACGTAAATGCTATTCTACTTTATGATACCCAATTATATTTTAAATATTAACAGGTAAATTGTGCTATAAGTGATACTTAATTATTTTAGTGTTTAAGTAATTTTTTTTTAATTTAGTGTCTTGCAGATATTCATCTAGTAGAGACGGTTCAGTTATTTGTGTCTGCACATGTCTTACATACTTATGTACATATATATTCAAATAACCAGGAGTCTATAAGCTATTTATGACTGAAAAAACTAGGCGTATGCATTAAATTTTCAAAAACTTACTTTGTTGTTTTTATAAAAATTATCTAAGTTTCATTATAAGGCCTTTTTTCAACAAAAATAAAAAGCGCGCATTTCTAAGCAAATTAAAAAAAAAACAAATTTTGAAAGTTCAATTTTAACCTTAAATTTCTCCACAACCACTGTACTGATTTTAATGAAACTAAAACTGGATAAAAGCTTAAGATGTTATCTACACACGAAAAAAATAATTAAAACAAATTCTTCATTAGTTCAAAAGTTACAGAGTTTTGGCCGATGAAAAACGATTCTGAACTACTGTGCAGCGTTCCGATCTTGCTGATTTGCTTACAGCGTATTACTGATGGTCTAGAGGGAACAAGAGACTATTACTTTTTAATTTTTTTAATGACTGAAGTTGGCGTGGCATTTCCTACATAGAATTTACTTCAAGATATTTTGGAAGCCAAAACAGTAAAAATTTAGAAAATTTTTCTTAATACCGATATTATGGTATTATAAAAAGGAGTCAATAATGGAACAAAAATTGTGTGACCTCCTAAGTAAATTATATATTAACTTTTTAATATTTTAGTATACGAGTATGTGACAAACACAAACTTGGAATTCTGCTGATTGTGCCGCTGATAGAAAATAATAAAATAATAGATAATAAATTGATCGTGGAATGAATTTTTATCAGCTACACTTTAATAAAAATCAAATAAGCGATTGAAAATTTCAAAACTCCAAAAAGCGGGATAAAGCGGGATAGAAATTTCAGGCGGGATCGGCCTATGAAAAGCGGGATAATGCTGCCTAAAGCGGGATGTCTGGTCAGGTTAGTCATATTATATGTTTATAAATTTTTTGTTGTATCTGTGATAATTATATAAATTACGCTTGGAGAGTCATAATATGATTCTTGGCCGATGGAGAATATTACCTTTTATTCATACGCTTATTGCAATTCAGTAAGAAACGAATACTATTTATGCGTTTCTGTAACTTTTCTTTTTTCAATATAAAAATGGAATTACTATAATATCTAATTTTTGGTGTTTTTTTAATATTAGGCGATATTGCATTTTTTTCGGTGATTTTTGATTTTGAAATTTTGGGCGATTTGGTTTTGGGGGATTTTTCATTTAGCCTTTTTTCTTAAGAGCATTAAAATAATATTAGTGAAATTTTGAAGCTAAATCTAAATTTTTTGATTTTTGCACATGCATGTATGCAACACAAAAATAACAAGATAAGCTACTCAAAGCAGTATGTATACAAAGAACTGTCAAATTCCTTATGTAAAAAGTTCTTACATATAGTTTGAGAATTGGGTTGCACTTAGCTTGCGACAATATGATATTAATTTATCATGCAATGCATGCACGTCTATGCTGAGTTCTTCATGCACACGTACACGATGCTTGTGTCATCTATTTTTACCGTGAATACTGCGCCTTAGTGTTTTGCTTATACAAAATACAAAAATGCCAATATTCGACAAAAATTTAATTTCTCTACCCATTTGCAGGTGTTAGTTTTCACACTCAAAATATGTCTGGAGATGATCAAATAAATCCGTCAATCAATGCACATGTGTGAATGTAGTATGCTCACCGTTTAAAATAAAAAAGTACAAATAAACACGTTTATCACCATGTGTATTCTGCCTTCGTAGCGTTCGTATTAAAGCGTGTCGTCATCAAAGTTTTTCTAATTTTGCTATTAGGAGCAAGTGAAATTTTGTTAAAAAAATACTCTGACTGATATTTTTTTTTCGCACGCGTACTTCTCTTAATACGTCACAGAGCAAGTGACACAATGACACTTGGCATTTTTTCGTAAAATTAGAGTTAAAGACGACCTTTCTAATTTTCATGAAAGCACATCAAACCGGTATCCGTAATTCTGCAACATATATTACAATACCAAGAACTACCTGAACTTTGTTAGCAAAAATGACCATCACACTTGTCAATGCAGATTAACATTGTTACTCCTAGTTTTCAACTTAATATTTCAGTACATATATATTTAGCTAATTTTGATTTAAATTTAAATTGCATTTAATTTTTTCAGTGTTTAATTAAAGTTCTTATTAAATTTCTTTGAAAGTACGGCAGCACTAAAAATTTCTAAATATTATGGAATGTTTTCCAAACAACATCAGCTGTAAAATACAAACGTTGCAATCTACGAACTTAGGTATACCTGGCTATCAACATGTGCCTTGCTGTTGAACGGCAACAGCACCTAGAATAAAGTCTGGTGAGCTGCGCTACACTAATTCACTAGCATTGATTTAACACTTAAGACTTACTGCTATTCTCCCAAAAATGTTGGTAGCAACCAAGAGAACACTTCACCAATTATCGGCACAAGGTCACTCACTACTCATATTGGGGTTGAATCAATGCTTGCACCAAACACCATCCATCACCTACTTGCCATAGTGGGCATCAGCTATTTAAGCGCGTAGGATTAGACTATGTGGACACATCACCACCTATTAAGACCCTAGAACAGATCTACTGTCAGACCACCGGCACCCGTAGTACCAGTAATAAGCCACTGGTTAGAAGTCGAAGTCCCATCCAAAAAGCTGCACCTCTATCGTCTTTTGAACTCAAGAGAATTCCAGACGACGCTGCACCTGTAAAGCAGCGCAGTAGGTTACTTAATTTTAAAAAAATATTTTATCCGCGGGATTGTCACACCTGTAATATTCGAAGAGATGCCCTTGAGGGAACTTATTGTAAATCATTTTATTAAAATTTAGAAAAATTAATGCAATTGTAATTAAACTTTTTACCTTTCATATATTTTAGCAGTTTTCATTGAACTTTCTCAGATGCACATTACTTTGGTGTTGCGCGGCAGTTTTCACTACGGCCCTTTCGTCTGGAAGTAGTTTTGATTTTATAAACAAAACAAAATATACAGCTGTCTTAGCGTTGCAAACATTTGCACTTCTTAAGGCTCAGTTAGCCGACTGTAATGTAATGTAAATGAAACGGTAGGAAACAGCTGATCGATATTGTTCTGTGAAAAGTAATGGAAATGGTTATAGAGATGTAATGTAATGTAACCTACTTTTCATATAAAAATATCGATCGGCTGTTTCCTACATTACAGTTACATTGCGTTACAGTCTGCTAACTGAGCCTTTACGCTGAGTGCATTTGACATTTATTTTGTTGTAATTTTGTGGTGTCATTTTCACAATTCACATTCTTGTGCAAATGGTCTTGCATCATGGCACAGGGATGAGAAATCTGATTTGCAAATTGTAATATTTTTAATTCTTTTATATTTTTTTTAATACTTTTTTTCTAATTAACCAAAAAACGTAGGTAAAATTTATTTGTACGTAAAGCACCCCATACACCTTTCAATTCAATTGTCAATTGAGTCTTTCAATTGAATTGATTCTTGGCCACACACTTTATAAACTGAATTAAACGATTTTCATTCAACTGTCAAATTTATATTTTTTCACATTTACAAATTTAAAAATTTTAAACTTCTATTGCATTCATTCATTCATTTTTATATTTTTTATTTAAAATTCAATGAAATGAAATACAATTTTATAAATACATAACCTTTTCTATACAAAATAAAGCTAAAGACATAAATTTTAACAGCTAATCCAGATACTCGAACACACACAGCACAATCGAATTGGAAGATTTACTAGTCAATATGAAAAATCAAAATCTTTTGACAGAGCCATACACGCTCAATTGGAAATTGAATTGAATCGTGTATCGAGTGCTTAATGTATGTGTTAAAATGCTTAACAATCAACAAAAAGGCACTGAAGTTCAATTATTATATTATAAATGTATTTGTATGTATAAATCTTTAATTTTAGAAGGTACACAAAAGAGTATCAGTTGCTGAGATATGTACTCGTATATAAAAGTAACATTCAAGATATACTTTTCTATCCTTTGTTTTGATTCGATTAGAGACATTCGAAGTAAATAATATGTTTCTCTCTTTGGTACAAAAATACCCTTTTCACATTTGGAGATAAATTTAGAAGAGATAATGTTCCTCTAGCAATTCTTGAAATATCGAAAAACAACGCTTTATTTACTTAATTATTTTATTTCTAATACCTTGAGCAGAAGGTACATATATATGTTGTCGTTTCTTAAGGACTTAATAACTTCTACATCAACCAAAGTTCGAAACAAGTCATTTAAAGATTAAATATTTTTTATGCAATTTTTGGCATGTAATATATGTAAAAGGAAAAAATTTTCTTTGGTGCTAAATTGGTCATTGGGGTGCTACGGTACTTTTGACATTCAAATAGTGCTGTAGAAAATACAATTGTACCAACTTTTCCATCCCTGTCGTAGCATGTGCAAAATGGTATAGTATATTGATACTCACCACTAAGGAATGTTAAGTGGTGAGTATCAACATACTATACTATTTTGCACATGCTACGATGCAAGACCATTGGACAAGATTATGAATTGGACTATTATGTTTTTTATATGCATTGCAATGCCAGACAACGAAAAATATTAGAAATGGCAAACGTTGCCAGTAGTATAGACTATTACGATGTCACTGCTTAATCGGCATTAGTCTGCAATATTTTTTTGTGTTGCATATACGTACGTATGCATTAGTGTAGGAAATTTCAATTTCATATGATTTGTTGTTGTGGTATTGCACTTGTAGTTTGCAACGAAGAGTGATTTCCGCTATTGTAAATTTTTTTCACTTGTTGTTTTTAAATATCAGGGGAATATAAAGCAATTTATTATGGAGCTTATCCTATTTCTAAATCGTTTTGTGGTCTTCTCTAAACATATAAAATCTTTCGTTATACCCTTAAAGGCCGTTCTGAAATTTTGCATTCTCTTAACAGTCTACTAGAAGAGTCTTTGCATTAAATAATAATAATGTTTGACGAAACAAATAACACTACGGGACAAATGAAGACTTTTGGAAAAACACACGTACTGGCTAGTAAAGCTTTGAAAGCACTACCAAACGGTAATAAAATCCCATACCCAGTTTTGCTAGTTTGATGACCAATTTTTTTATGAGCCTCCAAATATTCTGAAAATTAATGGCTTCCCAAAAAAAGGTGTCACCAGTTTATGTCAAAGAGCAAATTCAGACTTGATCATGGCGGTTAGCTGTATATGGCAATAGTGTTGCTCAGAGTCCACCAAACAAATCTTATTCACATTTAACGCCATATTATATTGATATGTTCACAAATTTTATTCAGCCTCACCATAGCTACAACATTGAAGACCTCAGAAAAAAGCTGACGAAACGTTGAGAAAAAATATGAAATAGATATGTTGTATTTGCATCTTAATAATTAAGAAAACTGACCATAAATATCCTGTGTAAAAATAAAAATATCAACTAACGAAATTGGTGCTAAAATATAAACAAAATTTTCAAATATTGTTAGGGAAAAAAAATAAGATTCCCATAAATCATATAATATATTCGAAGTTTTATTTCATCTATTAACAAAGTTAGACAAAGTTGGTTTTTTTTCGAAAAATGCCGTGTTTCAATTATTGATTTGAGATTCATTGAATTTTAGTCGCCGCTTTAAAAATTTTCTTACCATTACGCACTCTAACTCCCTCTCGCGTATCGCCCAATATCGCAGAAACACTAAACTTCAAAATGGGTTTGGTATTGTTATCCTTAAGCAAAGTGGTCTTCGGGGCTGGGGAGACCTTGGCAACTTTTGGTAGACGATATGAAACACTATCATTATCCATATCTTCCTCCTCTTCATCGCGTACTAAATCCACATCCTCATTATCAATGTCATCGTCATCCATATCATCATCGATGCCAATATGGGCATCGTTGTCATCACCATCATCATCATCATTCTCAATGTCATCGTGAACACGATCAGCAGTATTATCACGTGGTCTTTTGTTGATTGCACCATCACCTCCCTCACCATCATTGATATGATCGATATTATCACTCTGTTCGTCCTCATCACTGTTGGCCTTGACCCGATCATTGTTTGATATCTTTTCACGTTTCTTTTTTGAAGTTTTACACTTATCACACTTGAAATTATTTTCTTTACATTTTAACTCTTCTTTGGTTAAATTTTTTGAATTCAATATTTGCACGAAACTGCCGCAAAGTATGCAACACAATTCAACGCGATCTCCGAGGCGGCCGCTTAAGGACAAATGATGATGGTGATGGAGATGGTGGTGGTGTGGATCATAAGACATGATATGATCGTGTGCAGAGGAATCGCCGTGAGCCATGGAACTCTTTGTGGTGACAAAAGCACTTGTGGCGTCTTCAAGGGAAGCTACCGACGATGCATTACGACTCAATAACATAGTGGAAACATGAATTTATTTATTTTATTTTTTTTTCTTAGTAAAACTATATTTTTAAATTAAACAGAAAATGAATCACAGTTGTTGAGTTTTTTTTTTCTTCTAGATATTTTATTTTATTTTAAACACTTTAGTATCCGTTTCGTAATTTCATTTAAAAATTCGTTTATTCCTGTTTCATGCTTGCGGTACATGCAAACGCGTTTCGTTCAAAAGTCAAACTGAACTTCTGTATTAATGCGATTCCAGCGGAGGTTTTCAATGTCTGCAGTTGTTTTATTTGTTGCCATTTAATACGTACACTGCATTAGAGGGCTGCGCATTTGACGGTGCTAAAAGTCTTCTCACACACTTTTGTTCGTTCTCAAGCACACGCAAAGAGCATAAGGGTTGCTTGGCGGTGGTTGGTCTATTACTCCTGCCCAGTTTATTTTTTTGTTGTTTGTGCCTATCTCCAACTATGGCTTTTAGTTCCAAGAGCATGTATGTATGTACATATGTGCATACATATTTGAGTGTGTGTGAGTGGCACGTGATAATCTTTATACACAATTGTGTGGCATGTTGAACGTTTAAAAAAATAAGTCCTCTTTATCTCCATTCATGAAGTCAGTCCATGACTTGGTAATGCATTCATTGTTTTCTATTATTTCCGTTATCACATTTTCTCAGTTTTATTTCATCTCATTTATTTTTTTTGACAACTTTATTCCATTTGTCTTTTTTTCCACGACTGCGATTTGTTTTAGTGCACGTGTGTGTGTTTGAGTATCCTTTTTATTAGTATGCCTTGCCATGTTTGTGTTTTGCAATTATTTTATTTGATTTTATTAACATATTTTTATATAAATTTTTTTTTATAATATTCCAGCAAAATAAGTTTTCTTTTTTGCTTCTGTGTGTGAAAACAATAAAATATTAATTTTCTTGTTTGTTGGGCACAGACTCTTTTCGTATTTGAGAGTAAATGATTTTTGAATTCATGCATTAAAGTACATACATACATATGTATGCATACATATGTATGCATGTATGTATGTATGTGCTTAAGTTCATGCTTATGAATGTGTATGAATTTCGTGTAAATAAATATCCTTGACTTAAAAATTTTCTTATTACTAAGTGGAGTGTATTTTGTCGAGAGTTATGTTATATTTTCTTATTTGATTAAATAAGAATTGGTACAGTGGGGCAATTTTTTTTTTTTTTTTTTAAATATGCTACGGAAAGTTTTTGTTCTTGTTTGTCAAATCAAAAATGAGAAGCCATATTCTAAAATGTGAGTGCACATCTTGAGAGGGGCTGGACAAAAAAAAGCATATGTATGAAGAGTTTCGGAAAAACACACGGACTGGACCGTATAGATTCGATACTCAGTTTGGATTTCCAAACTCAGTGCGCCCTCAAAAATTTTGTATCATCAGTTTTTGGCCAACAGCTACATGTTAAGATTTGGTGATAGCGCTTAACTTTGCATCACAATAATGTACACAGAGAAAACCGAATTTGTAGCCAATCGAATTTTGTCGGTTCCAACAACTAATACACAATTCTATTGTAATGAACGTGTATAGCTTTTGTATGCACTAATTTTTCAGTAGCGATATGAGAATTTTTAGAATGAAATTTTAATTGTGACTATCGAAATAATTAATTGATAACACCAATATAATTGGTATTTTTAAGGGAATCATTGGTAGACATGGCTCATATACACACATACATACACACATCCATAAAAACAATTTGTGCAGAATTATATTTATCGCATATTGTTCTAAGCTTTTGCTTATATTCCGAAGTGAATCCGCGTGGTTCATTGTAACATCCGTTGCCGGTCTTCGGCTTGATTACACACACAAGAAACTACAAGTTATTTGCAAAAATAATTTCACTTCAGAATAATAGTAATAATACGAATATTTTGTGATATATGTATATAATAATGTCCTTACCTTTTTTGTTAAATCGGGATTTTGTGTAATTATTCTGCAAAATAAATTTTTTATATGACATTTCTATTTAATTTTTATTTTTTGTTTATAAAACATTCAATTTTTTCCACAAATAAAAAATAATTCAATTGTGACAACAAAATATGGTTTTCGTTTTGTATTCAGAACAAAAAGTTCGGTTAGGAATGTCAATAAAGTATTTAATTTTCTGTTTTTTTGATTGCAATAGAATTTCGGTACGACGGCAAGTGATAAGTAGTTACAATAACCAAATTTTTTTTCAAATTAAATATTGTTTACAGGAATAGTTTTTTTCATTCCAAAAGCCAATATTCAGTTACGTTACTTTCTAACTTGAATGTAATTCAGTTGTGTCTACCAACATTTAAATGGTTATTAGAAATGGTTATTAGAAATAAACGGAATCAATTGTTATTACTAATAAAACTATTGTGAGAGTTCTATTTACATTATAATTATGGTTTTTTGTTTATAAGTATAAAAAAATCGTACAATTGATTGATAATTGATAGCAAACATGGAATATTGGAATACATAATTAAAGATTTGTTGGTGCAACAGATTCTTAACCAATTTATTATCTCTGTGTAGCTAAAAGTTCACCGAACAAATCTTATTAAGATACGAGTATTACGCCAAAAAAATTATTTCTTCGTGCGCTTTTTAATCAAAAGTAAAGGAAACAATTTGTTTTTTCACTTTTCTTAGGATAACTTAAGCGGCCCATCCATTATACAATATTATTGCATATGCTGTAATACATATTATTGTCGTTTTGACCTATATTATGCAATAAATGGCACAATATTTTCAAAGAGAATATTGCCCAATTTTCCGTAGAGTGAAAAAGTAAACAACATTGAATAATGTTGCCACCACATTACACAATTGGTTTGATTGTACAATAAAAATCAAAAGTCTTTTAATATTTGCCAATATATTGTGACACCTTCGGATGTGACGTACATGCGATTTTATTGTACAATACGAAAACATGGCACAATTATATTGCAAGTGGGTGGGCCGCTTTACAGGGACTCCTAATTTGTTTCTAAGAATATTTGGTAAAGTTGAAGCTACGTTAAAGCTGAACAACTTTCGTGAACATATCAATATAATCTGAATGTGTCTAGGCACCCCAATAGCTCATACGGACCACTTTTTAGTTTAAAAATGGTAGTTTTTCACAATTTTTCCATGTTAATTTTTTTTTTGAACAGTGCTCACTGAAGAAGCTTCTGCCATGTTACAAGAAAACATTGAAGCTGATAGTAATCAATCAATTTGTCGCCGTTCTCAGCAACTGGGGTTGTGTCCTTCCACTTCATGGAAGATTTTACCAAAGAATCTTGGCTTAAAAGCTTTCAAGATTCAACTTGTGCAGGAATTAAAGCCAAACCACCATCTTATGCGCTGCCAATTCGTCCAATGGGCTGCAGCACAAATTGATAATGATTTGGAATTTCTATTGAAAATTTTATTTTCCGATGAAACCCATTTCTGGTTGAATGCGTACGTAATTAAGCAGAATTGTCGCATTTGGCGTGAGGAGAATCCACAAGCTTTGGTCGAAACACCATTACATCCACAGAAAATTGCGGATTGGTGCGCTTTATGGGCCCATGTGTCTTCAAAAACGATATGGCCAGAATGTTACTGTCGCTGGTGAACGGTATAGGAACATGATTCGAAATTTGTTCATACCTTAATTACGTGGCATTAGTCTTGCTGGTATGTATGTGGTTCCAACAAGATGGAGCCACAAGTCAAACAGCGGGTGCTAAAATTGATTTACTCAAAGAAACTTTTGATGAAAAAATAATTTCACGTAATGTCCCAGTTAATTGGCCACCAAGATTGTGGATTATTTTCTTTGGAGTTATGCAGAGTCACTTGTCTAAAGGCTTAGTTAGCCGACTGTAATGTAATGTAACTGCAACGGTAGGAAACAGCTGATCGATTTTGTTATGTGAAAAGTAATGAAAATGGTTATAGAGATGTAATGTAACATACAAATATAATATAAAAATATCGATCAGCTGTTTCCTACATTACAGTTACATTGCGTTACAGTAGGCTAACTGAGCCTTAAGTCGATAAACCACAAACACCTAAACACCTGGAAATCAACATTTGAAGAGTTATCACCAAAATACGGCCGCAAATGCTGCGAAAAGTTGTTGAAAATTGTTTTATTATGATTTAAACTTGTGTCACTCTATAAAAAACTCCCTTTATTGTACAAAATGGTTGTAAAATTTATACAATTTCTGCTATTATAATTATCGCAGCATTATTTTCTTTCTTGAAATTGAAAATTTGCAACATCTCAACTAAAGATATTTAAGTGACCCAAAATATAAAAAAAAACACGATGCTCCACTGTAATATAATAACGCAATAATGCAGAACGTGTAGTAACAATATTAAGTTTTATTATGACCACAAATTAGTCGTGTTTAGTGTCGTCATCATTCCGACTGCGTTATGAGTTTTAATATTTACTTTTAATAACAAATTATTAGTTTCAATAACATTAAATGTACATTAGATTTTGATGAATAATTGCATGTATGTCATATGTATTAAAATTAAATATACAAATACATAAAAAATATTGTGTAAATAAGGCAGAACTTTGAAATAGTAAAATCATGATAGTAAAAATGGCATGTAAAGTTAGTATCGTAAATTGTGCCTATTTTCGCTATAAGGCCATTAGCGTAAAAATGCTAATCTTGCGCTTTATGGCAAGCTGTTCCACAATAACTGGCCTTTGGGGACAATTTAGGTACTTAAGCAGGATCGAAAAGTCTCAAAGGACCATAAACAAATGCACAATCATAAAACCAATTGATGTAAGCAAAGTAAAGCTTTTGCCTACGTTTATTTCAAATAAAATTTAGTTTCAGTAAATATGTTTTACGGCATAAAGTGAAAAATTCTAACTAATGCAATTAATATATATAAAGTAACAATTGTAAAAAGATTGCTTAGGGAAGGTTTCTGTTCAAACATGGAAATGCCTTCCTCTTTAAAAATTAATATACTGGAAGTAAAACCAACTGTTGCAAATAAGAATAATGTAACATAATATCCAGTACAAAAATACTTACATGTATGTACCGCTGCACAGTGTCGTGTTTTCATATAACGAGCAGCCAAAACTAAAAAAGAAATATTGTAAAAAGTTGAGATGTTTTAATTGGTAAAAGGTAACCAAATATAAAATTTTACATCCTAAAATGAAAAAATATCATAAAGCTGGGGAAAAAGTTCGAGCTTCATGTTTTTCGATTCGGAGCAAGGACGTGAATAGTATCATCCACAGTGTTGTCGAATGGCAAAAAAAAAATTTAATAAGTTTATAAACGTAAATGAAATTTGTTAAATTTTTTATATTTGTATATGCTATTCTGGAACTTTATTTCAAGTTGATTTTTAATAAAGCTTCATTTTGTTTTATATTGAAATATATGAATTAAAGTAAAAGAAGTGCTTGAAGCTATTTTATTTAATATTTTATTTTAATAACTATTTATTTTTAATTGTTTTATATTTCTCTTTAGTATTCACTTTATTGAGACATATGTACATATCTTCTTCCACATACGAATCTTATCTTCGCTGTCATAGTCATGCAAATCATCTTCAACTTACAGATTTGGGGAATTCATATTCTTGTCTTATTATATTATTTTGTATATCCTGCACGGATTTCTTTCCGTATTTCTGCAATTTACTATAGCAGGAAATTTTTGTTTCTGTTTGCAGTATCATATAAGAAATCAAATCTTTGCTTGTATTTTTTCTTGATTTTATTCTTTTATGGTCGTCGAGCCTAGCCCTTCTAAGGCTTCTTCTGATAGCATTCCTATTGGTATGAAGGAATGCTTTATAAAACAATTCGGTTTCATTCAATCGTGATTTTTACTTTCAAATATTTGCTTGCATCGATGGTTTTTGTTCCAAGAGCTGGCTATTTTTGATTTTAACCGTCTTATTTTTGGTCACCTATATCTCCTAATTTCACTCCCAATTGAATTTCTAGATATTTTTTAATTTTTGTGCAACATCTTCCCCGGAACAATTTTTTACTTTAATCCAACAATTAAAAAAATCACGCATTTTCATATGAGCTGATGCTAAAAAAATGCAATAAGTTTAAAAGTTGCAACTAGGCGCAGCTAAAGTTGTGTTGTTTTTTATTATTTGTATTTGTAGTAATTAAATTATATAAAAAGTTCTGCGGGATATATCGAGACGCTTCTTTAAGCTTCTGTGAAAAATTGTGATTTTGCAGAAAACTTATTTCTGTTTTGTTATTGTCTTTATCATCCCTTTGTCATTAATAATTCAAATTAAAAATAGCGTTGCCATATTAAAATTATATTAGATTAAAAAATTTAGTAAAATTTTTTTACGTTAATCGATGTAATTTACTTTTTTAGACCTTTAAAGCACATGCAAATGTTCCTTATTTAAAAAATAATTATTGAACTTGCCTCCAATGTGCAACTATGACGCTCTATAACTTCGGCCAAATATAATTCCATTATACTATTTTTGGCCGCCTCACAACACTGTGCGCCGGTACATCGAATAAGTATAAATAATTAATGTGATGTTCACAAAATACAAGCAATAGTAGCTTAACATACTTAGGTGAGTGGAGTGATAAAACTTCTTGCTAACCTGAAAAAAATATATAAAAATAAAAAATGGAAAAAGAGAAGATAAATAGTTATATTTAGAAATGCATTTACCAATTTTAAATCAATAATTGTATACTAGACGCCTGCAAAAGACCACTTACAAGAACTTTTAACACATGAGTAATTTTTAAAATTCTTTACTGCAGCGAACTATTATAAAACAAACGCTAATAGTACGTTTCCACTATGAGCAACACAAGTTGTTTTTCTCAAAACACTTCGAACTGTTTACATTATGCTGTTTGTTGTGTGTTGTTTATACGAATTTTCGAAATCAATTTGATTTCATTGTCAAGGCCGCAAACCTTATTATTTAGATTACTAAATTTTTCACTCAATTACATATAAAAAAATTATAAATACAACTGTTGTAGTTTGTGTAATTGCTTAAAAAATTTAATATTCTATATTAGTGCCATCTTTTATCAGCATATTGCGGCTTTTTTTCGAAGTGTTGTACTGACAAATTTTGCCATGTTTTGGAGGAAAACAACTTATTAGAGCTGTTTTGCTGATATGAAAAATGTATGGGAAAACATGTAGCAAAACATTGGTTTTGGGCAAAACAAGTTTTCCGCTCCAAAATAAGTATATGGAAACGTACAATAAACAACACTGTTGGCAAGACATTTGTGTCAGTTATTGTATGTGTAGTAGTAAAAAAGCAAATACTTCGTGACGAAGGAATTTGTGATGCTTCCCAGTTAGCCTTTTCAATCGCAGAACAGTCTCATATTTTCATCGTGGAAGATGCTTCGCTCAGGAGAAACTGTTACTGAAGACGATTCGTGTACAAGAGCAGCAGAAGGCGTTTTTGTTAGTCGTAGATGCAATCATTTGAGACTTATCTAGAGATTATCTTACAACTCTTTTATGAAGAACATTAAGAATTGTATGAGGCTTCCCAATGTTAATCTTATATGAGCCATTGGGAGAGTTGTAAAATAATCATTTGATAATAATTTAGTGAATCATACAATACTCAGCATGCTTTTTATTTTGAAAGTTAAATATGAAAAAAAAAAACAAATAAAATTTCTTAGTACTTATTAATAAAAAAGTTTTCTTCATTAATTGATGATTTTATGTGACATGCAACCCGTCTCTATACATAGAAAATTTATAATTGCTATGTTGGATTTTGCTTCTATCTTTGGCGTGCACAAAATGGTGCTGCAAGAACTTTGAATGGCAAAGATCTATGAAAAATTCAATTAATTAAAAGAATTAGATTATTTTCAAAGCTTTTTAAGTACCTCCAATTTAAATTTAATAAATATTTGATGTTAAATACCAAACACATTTAATTAATATGTACTTCACTTTAATATATCTTTAATTGTTATAAAAAAAAAACACTTGAAACAACCGACGAGATTCTTCTTCAAAACTCAAATGAAGGTGTCAGCGAAGAATTAAAGAAAAAAATAACAATCTATAACAGTAAATATGAAAATAAAAGAGAACAAACATACGTTAAACATTGCAAGATTTATAAGAGAAAGAGTTAAACAGAAATGCTACAATATCACTCTCCAAACAATCAGCAGAACGCCTTTTAAACAGCTCTTGGCTAGCTGGGCATACACGCATCAAAGGTGAAGACATATTACTTCTTTTAAATGCTTTTTACGAACACGAAGTCTTCGCGACATCGCTTGTTAACACTCAATCATCAATACATCCATCGTGCTTAGCTTATTATACGACATTATTTATTATTGTTTTAGTATAATACATGCATGCGAAGACAATTCATTTAAAAACAAGACGTATTTACATTTCAAGACTGTTTACGCAGGCCTGTATTGTGTACCCAATGTAATCATCTCTCATATTCTATTTCATTAAAAATTCATTTTAAATAGCTGGTGTTAACAAACATTATCTGCTCAAGTAGGTGGACGGGCACAAACAAATTTTGATACTTTCCCCAAATAAAAATCTAGTTCATTATTTCTTGTGTTCTTTAGAAAATTACAGTAATTAACAATAATATTTTATTCTAATAATAATGCTGATCTTAAGTCCGATTAACAAATTATTCCTTATTAAAATGGTTTCATTTTGCTAAAATGAATAATAGAGAAATCATTTCGTGCTTTTAATACTCTGTGTGTATTTTTTTCTACTTAAAGTACATAAATATATACTTAAAAGTACATTAATACATAACGTTTGAATTGTATGTAATAAAAACCAATGATTTTATGGCAAAAATCATAAAATCTTAACCAAACAACACAATGTGCATGAAGAACGATAAAAAAGCAGTGAAAACCATATAAAAGTGAAATAAAAGATTTCTTCTGCTCGCATCACATAAACATAAACTAGTTAAGGTTCATACAAAAAGAAAAAAAAAAAGAAATGTTTTCTCACATAAAGGCATGTCCTTTTGACATTTCTGCTAATATTTATGACCGAAAACACTTAAGACATGCATGTGTGAGTGAGTGAATGAATGAATGAGTGAGTATTGAACACAATTCACGTGTATGCTTAAGTATTACAGTTAGTTTGTTAGTTTTACAACAGTGTGTTAGCCATAAACACTATTATCCTGATGTAGTTAACAAAATAATGTACGTGCATACTCCCATACATATGCATTCATATCCGTATGTATGTATGTACTAGTATGTGTACACACTTGCATGCAGCATAAAATCTTTATAGTGTTAGTGTTCTTTAAAAGCCACACACACACTCACACACACACACTCACACATTCACTTTTATTGACTAAAAGTAACAACCCTTGTTTGTAAGAGAAAGAAAATTTTGTTTAAGAACAAGTGGTTGATGTTTTTTTTTGTTGAAAGGGCGTGGCTTATGAGCAAAAAAAAATAAAAAAGGACGAGCGAGTATAATGCCATTGCCATTATTGTTAATACATACTTGTAAGAATAAGGAAGGATAATAGCTTTCAACAACAAAACTAGAATCGAATAGCAGTTATTAAAAAAAAGAAACAAAGGAAAAGGAAATATATGAGCAAAAACTTACTCTACTCATGATTATTATTGCTGCTTGTGTAAGATGATCTCATACATTCATAATTATTTATATTTGGGGCTGGATAAAAAGTCACTGAAATGAAAGAGGGAGAAAACTTTAATTATTTATAAACGAATCTTATGTACTTCTTTAATAAAGAATTTTTTCATATACACTTAATTTTTAACCCCCCGACCACCAGAAAAGAGGTGTGTGTGTTTCTGTGCGTCTATACGAGTCCACGTACAGACCAAACGGCTGAAACAATTTTGATTTAGTTTTTTCTGTTTGAAAGGTGACTTGATCGAGGGTGTTCTAAGCTCTAAACAAAATCAGTCCAGCCGCTTAGAAGATATCACACCTTTTCGAGATATATTCGGGGGTTATTAAAAATTTTAATTTTTGTTACTTCTTTTTCGATTGTTTAATTTAAACCAAATATAATTTCAGCTTAAAAATACAGCCAGATCTAGATATAGATATTACTTCAATCAATATTGTATTATATGACGTATTCCCTCTTTTGTAAAGAACCAAAGTCCTAAAATCTCAGATTTTAGTAAGGGCCAATTTCACCAACTATATTTAAATATCAATTGATGTTTCAATGTCAATCTTAGTTAATATTTGTATGGAAAAATGCCTTTTAAAAATGAATTAATATTTAAATAAGTTGCTGAAATAGACTCTTATGCGCAATTTTTAACTTAAAAATTAAACGGGTTTTAAACTTAAGTTCCATTTAAGTAAAAAATTCATTTTTACAGATCTTATTTAAATATGACTTAAATCGCCGACCCCATCCATTTAAGTGAAACTTAAGTTTTTCATACTACCAAATTGCACATTGAACTTTTTCATTATTTTATAAAAATATACAATAAATAAACTCGTGATTGTGATTGTGTTATTATTAATATCAACTAAAACAATGAATTCAGATGAAGAAGATATGAATGGTGCAGCGTTCTGTGCAAGATTAAGAAGACAAATTTTGCGGCGTCCACGTACAATAAGAATTAGACCAAACCATTTTCATTTTGCAGCTGTTAAGTGAAAAAGTTGTTTATATTTTTTGACATTTAATAGTGGTACCGTACTTTTATTACAAATATATACACAATTTAATAGTGCTACCACACTTTTATCACAATTAAATACCAAACACATTTTCACACTGAAAAACTGAAATCCTATTTAAATAAAACTTAAGTTTTAATAAAAATTAGCTAAATACGTACTTAAATATTAAGTTAAAAACTGCGGGTTAGTGACTGGTTTTTCGATTTTATTACAGCGCTGTTTTTTATGAAGAAGTTGTTCTCATTTTGTTTTGCGACTGGGTGAAGAGAAACAGAAAAGGGTATTTTTATTTATGTACTTATGTATAACTTATTTGTTCTACTGTTCTCTTGTTGGTCAGTTCAATACCAAAAAAATCATACATACATGCACCCGCATGCACCTAAAAAAAAAATTCCTTCATGTGCAGGCAAATTAAAGTCTAAAGAATAAAAGGACAATTTTCTGCTAGAAAAATTTCATCATCTAAACTAGGACTGTCTAATACTCGCTTCATTCTACTCCCAATAAGCTGTTTTACTAGTTCCAGCACAATGATTTACATATACATATTTGTATAGGGTGTTTTTTTAGAGGTATAGAACTTCGAATTGAAATAAAACACAAGAAAATCGTTTTAATGTCCATCAATTTGGCTTTATTGGAAGGATAATTTTATGCCATTAACGTTTAAATATGATTTCGGGCATGTGGCCGCCGCGGCTGGCTCGAATAAAGCCAATTCTACAGGTCCAATTTTCAACCACTTTTTCGAGCATATGGGGCCGTATGTTGGCAATAACGCCACGAATGTTGGCTTCCAAGTCCCCTAACGTTTCTGGTTTGTTGGCGTAGACGAGCGACTTCACATATCCCCAAAGAAAATAATCCAATGGTGTCAAATCACACGATCTTGGTGGCCAATTGACAAGTTAACCGAATTAATTGCTCTGATGGACGATTATGTCGACCATAAAATGGACGGAGCTTGCGGTAAACTTCGCGAACTGAACCATTATTTTCGAAATAAATTTGCACGATTTGCAAGCGTTGTTCTTTTGTCAACCTGTTCATGATGAAATGGCAAACCAAACTAAATATTAATCACTTGACAGCTGACAAAATGGCCGCCAGTTAAAAAAGTGATGCCAACTTAAAGTTCTATACCTCAATAAAAAACACCCTTTATATATTCCTAGGTGGAACAAAGAGCCCTTCACATGAGTGAGGCCTTAAAAAAATCAGTACAATGCGACTTTGAAGCATTAACACATTCACCACAACAAGCTACTGACTTCAAAATGTCAAGGAATGAATACACATGTTTATATGAGAATGATTCTTATGACGACAGCAAGGCAACAAGGCAACACGGCAGCCGGTTGTTGTTCATGCTGATATTCTCGTTGTATTCCAATTAAAATAATTTCTATGTCTTTGGCGACGATGAGCAAATGCGGTGTGGCCACTATAATACAAAATGTCGAATGAAGAATATCTCACAATTATTTCATATTATTTAACAGAAATAATATCCCGAAGTTGATGTAAAGAATAAATTGATTCATTTTGATACTTTTACGTGATATAACTACATTTTAGAAGAGTAATTAAATTTTTATAAATGCAAAATATTTGAAAGTGGTACAACTGAAATATCTATTTATTTATACTTGTGAATATCAGGAAATAATGATGCCACTGCCGTCTCCAAAAGAAGTAAGTAGCTGACTACAAAGAGACAAATGTAGCTAGCGTCATTTGAAGTCGTAAGTTCATGTAGTCTGCTGTGGTGAATGTGTTTAATTCATGACTAGCACACGAAGTGCCCTTCATATGTAATACTATATGAACTATACTCATTTAACCGAACATCTTACCTGATGTAGACATTTTTATAAAGTTTCAGGCAAACAGTAAATCTTTTTTCAGTTTTTGGCGATTTCTTTTAGTTTTGGCGTTTTTTTAGTTTACGGCCATTTTTTTGGTTTACGGCAAATTTTTTGGTTTTTGGCGCTTCTTTTCGTTACGGAATTTTTGTTCGGCTTTAGGCATTTTTTTCTTTTCGGTGATTTTTTTATTTTGGGATTTTCTTAGTTATAGCCTTTTTCAAAAATTTCAATAGTTTGCCTCTTACGGTTTCCAAGATATAGCAACTTCTCAAAATTAAAGGGTATTTTCATAGAGTGACACAAGTTTAAATCATAATAAAACAAGGAAATATATTTTTAAGATTAATGAAACGGGCTTTATTGGAAAGAAAATTTTATGAAATTAATGTTTAAATATGATGTCTGCCATGTGGCCGCCACGGCTGGCGGGTAGAAGGCGCAATCTGGAAAAACAATTTTTAACAACTTTTTGCAGTATTTGCGGCCGTATTTCGCCTATAACACTTCGAAGGTTGATTTCCAGATGTTCAATTGTTTGTTGTTTATCGACGTAGATAAGTGACTTAACAAAAGAAAATAATCCACAATCTTGGTGGCCAATTAATTGGGCCATTACGTGAAATTATTTTTTCATCAAAAGTTTCTTTGAGTAAATTAATTCTAGGGCCCGCTATGTGGCATGTGGCTCCGTCCTGTTGGAACCACATATCAGCGAGATTAATGCCGCGTAATTGAGGTATGAACAAATTTCGAATCATGTTATTATACCGTTCATCAGCGACAGTAACATTCTGGCCATATCGTTTTTGAAGACACATGGGCCAATGTGTCCGCCAGCCCATAAAGTGTAGCAAACAGCAATTTTCTGTGGATGTAATGGTGTTTCGACCAAAGCTTGTGGATTCTCCTCACGCCAAGTGCGACAATTCTGCTTAATTACGTACGCATTAAACCAGAAATGGGTTTCATCGGAAAATAAAATTTTCAATAGAAATTCCAAACCAATATCAATTTGTGCTGCAGCCCATTCGACGAATTGGCAGCGCATACAATGGTCGTTTGGCTTTAATTCCTGCACAAGTTGAATCTTGAAAGGTTTTAAGCCAAGATTCTTTCGTAAAATCTTCCATGAAGTGGAAGGACACAACCCCAGTTGCTGAGAACGGCGACTAATGGATTGATTAGGATCATCTTCTATGCTTTCCTGTACAGCGGCTACAGCTTCTTTAGTGAGCACTGTTCGGCGTCTCATGGGATCCTCAATATCAGTAAGAGTAAATGTGGTCCGAAAACGAGCTATTGTTCATCGAATTAGCTGCTCTGAAGGACGATTATGTACGCCATAAAATGGAAAAAGTGCACGATGAGTTTGACGAATAGAAAAATTATTTTGATTAAAAATTTCAACAATTTGCACGCGTTGATCTGATGCACAATGAAATTTCAAACCAAAGTTAACAAAAAGCAACTATCAGCTGTTAAATGGGTGCTCAAATAAAGCAGTGATGCCAACTCAACGTTTTGACTCTTTAAAAAAACACGCTTTACATAGTCACAATTACATTAACTAATAGAATACCCCATAATTTTTAATTTAAATTAGATTTTCTTAAAGTTTGATTTTGATTTTAATTTTATTTAAATTTCTTAAATTTCAGTGGTAATTGGTGTAGTCGGCATAAAAATACACTAGCTTTGCATATTTCAAGTGTCTCTATATAATCGTCTGTATATAAATAACATTAGGAGTTCAATATTTTTCTTGTTATTCGCTTTAGAACACCCTTTAATTTTCATAAATTTGTTGTTGTAACGTATAAATGATTACATATTCGGTGAAAATTCCCCGAAGAGGTTCGCGCCACGCCCATTAAAATGAAACAATGTTTTATAAAAAAAATTTAGAAAAAAAAAGAAATGAGAAAATAAGGTCAAGTTCCAATTAAAAAATGTGAGACATTGAAAGTGCATACTAAGATCAATACGAGAATTGAGTTTTCGCTTGGCACTATAACTCTGATCATAATTTTTTATAAATCCTGTTGTCTTGCCGTCAGGATGTGTCATCCTATTCAGGTATTTTAATTTAATTCCTCTCTCCGCAGGAATAATTTCTTAATCGGGCTTAAGTTCAGTATTTTTAATGGAATGAATTATTTTGATTAATAAATGTTATTTTCTAAAGAAGACCAGACAAGGAAAATTAAACTAGACTTTAGCTGGAGAAAAAAGGGAATTTTTCTGAGCCGCCGCGCACTTCATCAGCGCGCATGACCATCTAGTTGGGCAGATATTGTTTGTTGACATCAGCTGTTTAACGTAAATTTTTAACGAAATGGAATATGGGAAATTATTATATTGTGTATACGGTTATTGATTTACCATTGGTAAATGCATTTGTAAATATAACTCTTTAGTTTCTGTTTTCCCTTTTTTTATTTCAGGTTAACACGAACTTATATCACTCTAAGTATGTCCAACCATTTTAATGTAGATTTTATATTTATTCGATATACCGTCTGTACATATACATACATACATATATGAAAGTTTGTTTTTGTATTTTTGTATTATTTAACACTTCAGTTAAAGTCTTTTTCAGATATTGATAAAAATGCATGTAAGATAAATTTTTCCTTTTTCCAATTCTTTAAATTACTTCAATAAAAGCTTTCGGGATTGACCTCATATGTAATTATAAATGTCTATTAAAAATTGTATGTGAGTATGTATTCAAAATGGAATAAGTATGTGTATATGTGTGTTCGATGAAATTTTGACTCTGCCTTTTGAAGATTTTTGTTGACTTTATTTTAGCTGTTGTCTCAAAATACTTTTACGAGTATCTACATGTTTCATTTAACTTTATTTTTGTTAAGCACATATTATCTATTAACAATGCGGGTTTGCTACACAGCCACAGTTACCAACAACAATAACAACAGCAACAACAGCAACAAACCCAACAACACCCATATCAAATACACACACACACACAAATAGCAATTTTTTACTTGTTATCCTCTTGATTTCCTGCTTTGTACACTGTTCCATATTAAAAGGAATTAATGCAAAAAAATATATGAAAATGAGCACCATAATATAATAATAATCATAATTACATACTTTGTGAGTAAATAAAACATTCTTATGCGATAATAAATGGATGTGGGAGAGCGTGAATGTTTTAATTAATGAATGACACTGAGTCCACCCACTTTGTTATGACGACTTAAATATAAATATAAATGTTATTTGTGCAAGTATAAATCCTAATGAAATTAATTATATGAGAAATGTTTATTTTTCTTAAAAATTTATGGAAATACTCGTACATATGTGCAAGGACAATTGTTGCTAAATGATTCAAATGAAAAGAGCAAGAAGAAGAAGAAGAATCTTTTAAATGCTTCAAAAAAGTGTTAATAGGGACGAAATTTTTAACCACCAGAGTCTAAAGGTATGGTCATACTTGGGCAAACATTTGCCCAAAAAAAAAGTAACCCCTAAATATTAAAGAAAAAGCTTTCAATTCAGAAACGTGTTTGTTAAGTTAAATAGTTTCCAATAATGTTGGATTCTATGACATTGTCAATTATGAAACTGTTCAACTTAAGAAACACGTTTCTGAATCAAAATGTTTTTCACTAATATTTATTGGTTACGTTTTTTGGGTAAATGTTTGCTCATGTTTGTCATACATTAACAAGTCAAGTTTTTCTCCAGTCTGATATCCCAGTACAAAAATTATGTTCCCAATTTTTTGACATTCCGCTCTCAAATGTAAAAAGTTACTGATTTCACTTTGATTTTCGATTTACAGGTTTTCTAGTCATCTGAATATATCGCACATCCAGTTCAATAGTGTTCTAACTAAAAAAAAACTAGTTTTGCGGAAAACACGTTTAAGGTTTTCAATTTACATACAACTCAACAAATATTCTTCTCAAGTCAAGTTATTTATATGAAACTAGCGGACCCGGCGAACTTCGCCTCGCCCCAATTTTAAGCCTGCAGACAAACTTTAGAGTAATAATACAACACAAATATTTAAATTTTCAATGTGATTTATTTGAATGGAATCAGTAGAGAGCGGTTTGATGAACAATGTTTTTCGGTTTGTTTTCCGGCCCAAAAACAAATAATGAAGACGGTTTCCCAACACGCGAACATGCAACGTACAGCTGACCGTGCGAAAAACAGGGAAATTCGAGATTAATTCCACAGACTTCTAGTGATTGGCCTTGCGATTTATTGATTGTGATCGCAAATGCCAATCGAACGGGGAACTGAATCCGCTTGAATTGGAATGGAAGGTCAGTTGGAATAATGGAAATTCGTGGGATAAGGACTTCGTCTCCTTTGAACTTGCCCTTGCGAACATCTAAAGCAGAATGTGTGCATATCGTAATCCACGCTTCCGCCATTCCACTGAGTACATCCAACAACGAACTACGGCAAAAACCATGAGTACTCTGAGCTTTTGCTTGAATACTCGTGCAATGAGGTCGTGTCGGTCGCTGGATGTTTGTCCTGTCAGCAACAGATTCGTAATTTCAGGCCATTTCGTATTGCAAGTAAACATTATGAATAAAGCCGGTCGTCCGTAATGCGGCACGTACGTTATCGCGTCTTGAGCGTACTAATGCATATGGCGCGGGCTTCCAACATAAGTAGCTGGGAGAATGGTCAAACTCCCGATGTTGGTGGCATCTTCTTCAGCAGAGATGGCATCACGCAAGTGAATATGCTCGTCTGATCGTAACTTTGACTGATAATAACGAAGGAAGTTGAGACTCTCCATTTCGACCTTGACGTACATATCGACGGAGAACTCTTGAATGAACCGGCCATATCTCAACAGATGATTGTCAATTTCTTCCCGAATCATAAATCGGAACGCATAAAAATTCTTCGAGCTGAACTTCTTATTCATTTCTTTTCCTGAAATATGAATTGTAATTAAGTTGTAGAACATATCAAAGAAGTTGAGTGAAGAGAACAAAGGAAAGACAAAAAAAGAAGACATTTCAATGAAGCGAAGTCCGACTCCACTAATCAGTTTTTTTACATTTCAGATAATGAAGACAAACAAAAGATACTGACGAAGAATAAAGAAACGTACGTAAATAAGGAATCGTGTTGTCACTACGGTACGAATAACGAAACGAACCGAAAGAAATCCGTATAATCGAGCTCAAAACGTTTATTATCACAATGATTTCCGCAATTATCATCAAATATTGTGATAAAAAAAGAGGCCCGATAAATAAAAAACTTAGGGAAATAAAAAGTTAAGTTTTTTCAAATTTTTCCGCAATTTTCCGTGCTTTACGCTAAGAATTTTCTATTTTTTCATTTGAAAACTCATTAAGGAATAATTTACACGAAATTCCATAAAAAAAAATCTATTTTCGATTTGATTCATAAATATTGCACTGAATTTCAATTGATTGTAATGCTTTTACGTGAATGCGTGATTTACGACTATCCGGAATCAGTTTAACAATAAACAAAACTCGTATAAATTGCAGCAAGAAAAATAGCACATATACTGTAAGAAATTACAATGCCAAAATGACACTTGTCAGATTGCGCAAAGTCTAAGTCAACGTATAGCGCCATCTATCGGATTTTGGCATTGAAGGCAATGTGGTGTATTAACCGGTTGTTTTTTTTTAAGACGTTTGGTTACACTGAGAACTTTCTATTTTTTCATTTGGAAAGGCATTAATTAAGGAACAATTTCGCACAAAATTTCGTACAAAAAATCAATTTTCGATTTTTCCAATTTTCCGACTTTTCCGGAGGGATTTTCCAAAATTTTCTTCCGTAAAAACCTTCTCCTCGAAAATACGAACAACTAACAAACAGTTTTACAGGAATCGGCCCAGCCGTTCTCATTTTATGAATTACTATAAATTTTTTACGTAATATTAATTCAAATATTTGTAATATTAATTAAAAAATTAATTAAATTTTCACCTATAAACAATTTTATAATATCAATTAAGTTTTTCCACTCAAATTAATTAATACAATTAAAAATTTAATTGAATAAATTAAATTAATAATGGAAAACATTAACTGGTGAATATTTTTTTCTGTGTAGATTTTTACGCAAGATAAAATACGAATTTCATTATTATTCTGCATTATTTATTCAAAAAACGAATTTTAGTGTCATACTACTGAACTGTATGTGCGATATTCTAACTTTTTTTACAGTGTGTGATTGAGTGCCTCTCAGCCTTTCTTAACTTAAAAATGGTTTGGATTCTGAACACATTGACTTTACTTAAATTTCACGATATTGTGAACCGATTGATAGACACAAGTTTGAGGGTTTTGGAAAATAAAGTTAAAAAGATATCACATCATTTCTAGATATATCGGGAGTTTTTAAAATTTTTAATTTTTGTTATTGTAATTTATACTTTTCCATATAAAATTTGTCAACGCTTAACGTTTTTAGAACATAAGGCCCTAAATAATAAATAGAACATGCATTTGGCAGTTAATCATATTGGTATAAATATCTGAGATTCTTAAAAGATAATAAATGCCTGCACAAATGCTCGCAACATAAATAAATCATAAGCATAGTGGCAGAAGCGTTTATGTATGCGGCAATGTGTTGCACTTCGATCTAAAAGGTAACTGTTACAATATTTATTTATTAATTATATGATATTGTAACACATTGACTTTAATATGAAAATATGTCTTGCAGATATGAGTATATACAAAGCAGCAGTCAGACAAACAGAAAACTTGTCGAACATGTCGACAGCTGAAGCTCTCCGTTTTGTATAGCTATACGTTTATTGTGTTAACTTGTACTGCGACTCTTGAATTTTCAGAAGCAGAAGTAAAAGAAAATACACGAGAAATAAGAAATTTTTAAACGCTGCTTTGGACAATTTACAAGAAATTGCAACATTTTTATGACAGTGTAATCAATATCAAAAATGTATTCCTCTACCCCAAAAATTGTTAGATACTACAACTTTCCAGGATAATAAAAATTAATATCAAATTACTGATGATTTTGTTTGGTGCGGTGTATCGTCCGAAAGGATCATTGGATCATATTGTATTTTTTTTTTTTTTTGTAGAAAATTACATTGGTGGCTCCATCTCTGTCAGCGTTGATGAATATTATACGATGTTGGAATATTTTATTAGGCCAGCTGGGGAACACCATCTAATCTTGTAGTAAGGAACATATTCGGCAAACACATTATTAACTGCCCACCAGGTTCACCGAACTTAATAGTTGCTTTGGTGTATGCCAACAAGCAATGAAATGAAATTATGTATTAAAAAGAGAACGTATCTACGAAGCAGACAATGGCCGGTAATTAAAACAACGATTTCCCCAATAATATCGTCGGCTTAGAGCGTAAAGAGAAAGAGATGCTGCATCAACTGACTAGAATTATTTAAATAAAAATCCTACATGTCAAAACAACAAATGTGTACTAGAGAATGACAAATGTATCGTTTTAAGTACGCCGTCAAACAACATCAAAAGCACAGCCATATGCAAACACATGTATTAATTTTAAATCGAATATATATGTAAAATTGTTAACAACCAACAACTAGATTCATACACATTTTTTAAATTATGCAGCATAAACGGGTACAAATAAAATTTAAAGACTGTATGAACTGAATCATACGCATAAGTATAAAAATACCCTGAGTAATAATCAGCTACACATAATTATATGCAGGGCTTTTTTATTTACACATACATAAAGCATGTTTTTAAACAACCAAGACACATTTTTCATTCCATTTTGTATACACAAATGTATGTATATGGTGGCGAATGATTAATAAATATCCCGAATATCATGCTTATATTTTTTTTGTCCGACTAAATATCCACACTTTTAGTATAATTATACTCGGAATAAAAATGTGACAGAGAGTCAATACGCTTGATGCGCACGTACAAAATAATATTATTTATAGTTGTAGCGTATTTTAGTTTTTCGCATAAATGAGGTAGAGATGCTCTTGCTTGTTGAAGTCGGCTTTATTTATAGTTGCTTGAGAGAAAATATGTGAGCGTACGTATGGTTTGCGAAACAATTATGATTATATGCAATTACTAAAATTGAGACGACTAGTTGCGTATTTATGTATATTTGTTTTGAGTACTCATTGTCATCCCTTGATGTGTATCGCTAATTTCTAAAGCCTTGTGTGTAAAATGTTAAGAGTTATTTGTCTATCTTGTAAAATTTGTTTGACGTTTTACAGCTGGCTTACACTCTAAGCCGACAATATACTGTATATATTAATTTGTTAATTCAAGAATTCTATTACAAAGAACTCAAGCCGATATGCGACACAGGCCAAATTTACCTATTATTAATATAAATATTATTATTAAGTTATTATAATATTATTAAAAAAATTAATAGAGAAAAATATTTATATTTTCAACAATCACAGAACCTTACGAATTCTTGCCTTATTAAGAAACTTGATTGCTGAAAAAACATGTGGAAAATAGTGACAATTTCATATTTCTAATAATGTTTTGCCACATGAGTTTTATATCCAGAATATTAAAAGAATTTACTCGTAAAAGTAGATTGCTATAATTTCAATACTCTCTGTTAAGAATTTGTGAGTATATTTTCATTAATTATGACTTAATATTTGATAGAAGAAATATGGAGTAAAAAATTTCTCTTACTTTTCCATTAATTGCAAAACAATGGAACTGTAGCTCGTTTTTATACATATTTCTCGCATCGTAAAGTAAAATTTCCCGATGAAACGAGGCAATCGTAACAAAATCAGTGTAAATTGAAACGCATACGTGTTTCTGTATCTTCACTTTGCGAGAACTATCTGTCATTTGAATAAATTTCCAGTAATTATTGAAAGGATGTGAGAAAAAGTGTTTCTGTAACAATAGTTTGTGAAAAGTTTCTCGCAAGAACTGTCAAAACAACTCGCATTTTAAATTGGTGCGAGAACAACCAAATTTGTGCAAAACTATATGAATTTGTGTGTAAAAATATGAAAAATAAACTAGTTGAATATCTTATGCAATGAATTGTTGAACTAAAATATTATTTACAAGTCGATATGCCTATGTATATTTATTTATGCCATAATTCTGTTCGACGATTGTATCGTCTTGTCTATGGACGAAAATAAGCCGCAGTTGTGATTCTTTAGAACAATTATTATTTATTGTCCTTGCTAGAAGGTTCGTTTATTTGCTTTATGATTTTGTTATAAACATTATATCCAACACATATTTTTTGAAATATTTTTCAAACTATTGTATAATAATTTCAATATTATTTTTGTGTTTTAAAAACATGGTAATAATATTTTTATTTTTCATTATCAAAGACAACAACTATTTTTGAAGTAAATAATTTAGAGAATTAAAAAACAAGAACTCAAAAGTATTTTCAAACAAAAACGTCCTAAATCTTCGTACTGAATTAGGGCATTAGAATTTTTTTGTGTAATTGTCTTATGTAGAGACAGTTGATAGAAAAAAATTCTTTCAAGTATTTTACATTCATTTTATATTTTTAATCATTATTTTATTTTATTTTTCTTGCAAATTGTTTATTTTTTTCTCATTGAAATAATATTTTTGTGACATTTTGTTTTCATTTGTCACTCGATTACTGGAAATATTCCAGTAAAAACAAAATCAGTGTTGCCTGTTTTTGCATTTAAATACAGAGACACATTTTTCTCATAAGTTGAGAAACGATAGAATTTTGTCTTTTATACTTCATGCGAGAAATTTTACGATGCGGAAAATATATAGGGTGTTTTTTTAGAGGTATAGAACTTCGAATTGAAATAAAACACAAGAAAATCGTTTTAATGTTCATCAATTTGGCTTTATTGGAAGGATAATTTTATGCCATTAACGTTTAAATATGATTTCGGGCATGTGGCCGCCGCGGCTGGCTCGACTAAAGCCAATTCTACAGGTCCAATTTTCAACCACTTTTTCGAGCATATGGGGCCGTATGTTGGCAATAACGCCACGAATGTTGGCTTCCAAGTCCCCTAACGTTTCTGGTTTGTTGGCGTAGACGAGCGACTTCACATATCCCCAAAGAAAATAATCCAATGGTGTCAAATCACACGATCTTGGTGGCCAATCCATGGTTAACAGAATTAATTGCTCTGATGGACGATTATGTCGACCATAAAATGGACGGAGCTTGCGGTAAACTTCGCGAACTGAACCATTATTTTCGAAATAAATTTGCACGATTTGAAAGCGTTGTTCTTTTGTCAACCTGTTCATGATGAAATGGCAAACCAAACTAAATATTAATCACTTGACAGCTGACAAAATGTTAAAAAAGTGATGCCAACTTAAAGTTCTATACCTCAATAAAAAACACCCTATAGAAAGAGCTACTGGGTACATATTTCATGCATAATGTTTTGGAAAATTACAATTTAAGCCGAATGTATTATGTAAGTTTCGTAGCATTTGAATAAGTAGAATATCATGAAATCAAACTAGAAAATTTGTGGCCTGTTCCAGCCCCTTTTTTTACAATGGAAGCAAATGGAAGCTTTACCTTCTCAGACAAAAAAAAAGAGTTTTTACAATCGGTTTAAAATGTATCGAAATTATGAAGTAACATAACCAAAGTAAGAAAAAATAAAAAATTCAGACGAATTGATAACCTCCTCCGTTTTTGTTTAAAGTCGGTTAACAAAAAATACTAACCTAAGTCTTAAAAAATTTCAAATAAAATTTGTAATAACTGCCAGATTATACTACATACTATTAAACTACGTTTTCATATAATCTTGGGTACATTTAGTCCATATTTACACTATTCAAGTCTTATTGCTAAGCTGATTAGTTTCTCAGGAAAGAGAGACGAGGGGAAAAGAAACGTTACTGTGCCCCTCGTCTCTCTCTCCCTCAAACTAATCAGCTTAAGCAATAAGACTTGCATAGTGTAAATATGGACTTATTAATAAACTAATCTTTACTTTACGATAAAATTATTTTAATTTTCACATTTTGTTTTGGTTTTGTTTGAGACCCTAGAATTTTGAATGTTAATCGACGCTATTCAAATAATGAATTCATACATTAAAATGCTATTCGGGAAAGTATATCTACGCTGTGACTGACGAACGTATGTAATAAGCAAAGCCACGTGTGCAACATAAGTGACAACATATGTACATACTTTGTCAAATAATGGGCATGAGCATGAATGTTGATAATGATGCTGATGACAATGACGTTGACGATGCTGATGATGATGATGATGATGATGTAGATGTTGATGACAAAAATGACTAATAATAAAATAATGCTACAAATTTCCAACCGTGTAGAAATATCTGTTTCCTATTGATTTTTTTTAGTCGCTGCCAGTCTAATAAAATTAAAATAAAGGACTTTTATAAATAGTTGAAGTACAAATTTAAGTGGATGGGTGGAATATGCAACTTATGCGTGTGTGCTGTTGGATTTTGGTGTTTTGATTTTATAAGCATCAGTAAGTTCAAGATGAAAATGAAATTAGAAATTATTTGGCTTTCTTTTTTATATATTGTACATACATACATACATATAAAACAAACCAATTTATAAGCATTGATATATTTAGTTTACTTCAATGTGTCTGTGAATCTATTGCTTTCTCTTTCTCTATCCCTGTTTTGTCATGGTTTTGAATAAGTTTATGGGTATGACTGTATGGATCTGTGTTTCATGCCGTGTATATAATTTCATATAAAAACTGTGATAAAAGATTATAAAAAAGCATTTCAAGCGAATAAATATTGCAATAACAAAAACAATAATAAGATTAACGAGAACATGCTACAAAAATCATTTGGTGGGTAAAATTTTTTTACATGCGGCATGATTTAGTCCCACTGCACGACGAGAGCGAACGATGCGACGACTACGAGGGCAACATCTGTTTTAGACATCTTTTAATAAAAATTTCATCTTTATTACGAAACAATTGTTTTATGGATGAATGTACGAATGGATAAATGTTGAAAATATGTATGTACATACGAGTATGTACTGGTGTACAGTTAAAATCAAGCCAAAGACCAAAGCCAAAGAGAAAATCTTCTAAAGAAAGCTAAGTAGAAAACTTAAATAGCAAAAAAAAAAATTGCTTAAGACGTTATATTTTATTTTAATGGAAGTAAAGTTTATTTAAGTGTTAATAATAATTTGCTCAAAGTAAGTCAAATCACTTTCATTACGCCCGATGGGTGGTGGCAGCAAGGAAGTAATTAAAATGTTTTAAATTTTGTTTTATATTTCTCAGCACATTATTGTCAAACTTGGCCACAGTAAAGTTGATGAATATTGGACAGAGATGTTTTAATTGTGAGAAAAAAGAAAACGTTACAGAGATGATATTATCTGGATTGATTTTATAACCTCCAACCAAAATGGTATAGGTTCTTCATGCCTGGGTCCTTATAAACAGCATAGTCGAATAAGCGATGTCCTTCTGTTCAACTGTCCAACAGGTCTAGAAATGAAATTTTTTTTTATTTAATAAACTAACTAATTAAAACGAAGTTCCGTTATATTGAAAGTTTGCTAACTTACAGTTAGCTTAAACTTTTGTTTTAACTGAAGGTTTAAAATATTCGTTAACAAAAAACAAAAATTATTTAACTTGCTGTTATCAATTATTTTGAATGAACTGAAAAATAAAAGTCAGAATATGGACGTATAAAAAATAATTAATTTGAATAATTATATATTGGAAATTTTAACAATCAAATACGCAATTAAGCAGAATAAAATATAGAGAAAAAGGGGCAAGTTTGGGCAACTGTAACATATATATATGTATATGTTACAGTTTCTTACTTCTTACTTTTCACCTATGGAAGAAAATATTTTGTTGGCCACTGTCGAGGAGAGACATGTTTTCAATATTTATTTTAATTTTTTCCAAACAAAAGTTTTTTGTTCATTTTTGGTAGAATTTATATTTATTTATATGGATGGACATACTTCAAATTTTTTCCTTCAGTTAAAACTTAAACTAATAAATTGTTTCAGTTAAATTTAACTAAAATTTTTAAATATAAATTGAAATTTAAAAAATAACTGAAATATGTGTTAGCAAGTTGGTACAAACTATAGTTTAAATTTTACGTTTAGCGTTAACTGCAGTTTAAATTTTTTATTGTTAACGGCCCTTAGTTCAGTATATTTTATATTTTGGAAAGATCTTTGCTCATGAGTTTTTTTATAATTTTTTTTGTCCAATTTTTATGCAAAAATCTAATTTAAGCTTACAATCATAAGCTTTTGCTGTTGCTATATAAAACATGGCAAACTCATTAGTTTAACGCAGTATTATATGGTATATTGCTTAATATGCTTTTAGCACAATTAAACAATTCAAAGGCTCTATGTTGGCAATCGGTGGTCATACGTTGACAACACGTAACTGAAAAGAAATATCATTAAATATATCGCTAAGAACATTCATAACTACCAAATATATTAAAGAACATATTCCATTTAATTTCTCTGAAAATTTCCCTTTCTGCTGAACCAAATCGAAAAATTCTGTGGGAATTAAATGTTTGCCTAATATCGTGACAAAAGCGATTTGAAATAAGTTAGCATAGTTGGTATGGCGGCAAAAAAATAAAACTATTTTAAGAGTAAAACGGGGTTTGAACATCTTCAGGGCAATTATGAATAAAATTCCGCGAGCATTTCACCCTTTTCCAATTAGAGTTTTTTGTTTTCCCTTGTACTTGCTATTAGTTCGAATTGTTCCCCGGGAAAAATTTCTCACGGAATTTTATTCATAATTGCCCCCCTTATGTTATCAAAAATATTACGAACGTACCAACTTTTCCATCCCTGCCTTAGTTTTTGTTGCTTTTTTTTATTTGATTACGTTATGCAACAAATGAAGACTTTTCGAAAAACACACGCACTTGACAGTATAGGATTGATATTACTACCAGAGGTTATAATACCCTATAGTGAGTTTAACGATTTTGGTAAAAAAATTTTTTATGGGCCTCCAAAGACTTAGAATATCAATGCACCCTCAAAAAAAAATATCGTCACTAGCTTTTGGCCAATAGCTAATTCGGACTTGATAATTACCGAACAAATCTTTTTAACATTTTATGCCCAAAAAAACAAGAATTTTTTTCACTTTTTTCAGAATCGCTTACAGGGACTCCTAATTTCTTGCTAACAATACTTGGCAAAATTATAGCTGAACAACTTTTGTGGATATATAAATATAATCCGAACATGTCTAGGTACCCTAATAGCTTAAGGCTCAGTTGGCCGACTGTAACGGAATGTAACTGTAATGAAGGAAACAGCTGATCTATATTTTTATATGAAATGTTGGTTACGTTACATTACATCTCTATAACCATTTACATTATTTTCTCATAACAATATGAATCAGCTGTTTCCTACTGTTGCAGTTACATTCCGTTACAGTCGGCCAACTGAGCCCTTATAAATTCTACTTTTTACGTAATGCCGTGTGTTTTTTCACTGTTGAAAAATACAGCTTTTAAAGAGGTACATATTAATCTCTCACTCTCTCTGCCTCTCTTTTTCTCTTTTTCTCAAGCAAACTTAAAGCTTGATCATAAAAATGAAATGCTTGCGAAACGGTGCACTGTGAGCCACTTTCGTAAATTGTGCGGCCAAAACATGAAGAGCAATCTTTAAATTTTATTACACGTGACACGCGACACACATTTTTGTAATTATATTAGATTCATGCAGATGTTCTAAAAAAGAAAATTGTTTTAGTATCCTTATGGATACTTATTTTATACAAATTTTGTCGTCGGCGTTAACATGGTAAAGGCTGGCAAAAGTTTTAGTTTATGTATTACGGATACAAGTTACTTTAGATGTGAATGAATAAATTGCCATCGGAAACAGCTGATCTATGTTAAATTCCTCCTCATTTTATGTTAAATAAAAAAGATTTATAATGCAAAAATATGTCTCACATACTGAGTGCAGAATAAAATGTTGAACTTTTGCTAATCGAAAATAAAATCTTTGAATCAAAGATTTTATCCAAATATATCACTTATTTTAATTTAATATTCAATTGAGTTACAATAGCAACTTGTGTTTTTAATTTTGTTGGAATACTTTCCATTAATTGGAAGAATGCTCGCATCTAGTTCCAATACTAATCTTGCATTATCAGCTCTTGCAGAGAATTTACTGTGTCCTGTTAAAGCAGTCGCTTTCCAGAGACCTTAACAAAATCAGTCACTAAGCGAAGCACTCTGAAGAGTATGTGCTAGCAAGGCGTTTTGTAAAATTTGTAGGATTAATGGGAGGTAAGTGTGCCTTTGCACTGAATTGAAAATATTTTTAAAGACACATCAAGCTTACTCTAAAAATTTAAAAAAATATAAAATATTAAAATTATTATTTTAGTTTTTTTTTTTCAAGAGCATTTTTGAGCTTTGGGAGTCCTTGATCTAGATAAAAGTCAAAGCTTTAATGATATCACTTCCAATAACTAGAAAAAATTAAATGAGGTTCGAATTTTTTTTTTAACTTTTAAGGCATATTTTATTTTCAGGATATAGCGGAAGGACACAAATCATTGACCTCAAATTTTTAACATTTTAAATTTGGTTATGTTTTATCAATCTAAATATGTTTGACGAATTTCTATTCTATTCTATTTCTACTATTTTCAATAACTAATTCTATTTATAAAAAATCACGACACTGTGCGACGTATGATTGTGGCCATACTCGATGTTTGTTTTTCCAAAAAGAGGTTTTTCGACTTACTCCATCGCACCAAAATGCTCAGAATATAGTTTTTGTTTTGATTAGCATGATTTTGCCTGCATAATTTGAAAAATTTGATTTGGATACAATATTTCGTGTATGATAAATTATGCAAAATTTTCGTTTTTAACAGTGAAAACGATGTCTTATGAGTAAGTCGTTTATACTAGATTTAGTCATGTTTTAAATACATCAGTTTTTCTAAAGCAGCATTTCTTTTAAAACTGCTCTTTTGTTTACACACAGACAGTCTCTTTGTTCAATTTTCGTATGGCTTTAATGCAGCGAATGAGTTAACAAAAGAGAACTGAAGTAACTGTTCAGTGCAAGCAAGTCTGTACCCCTCTCCCTTCTTCTTTTCTTTTTCACCCATTAAGTCAAATTTGCTTCAAGAAAAACTGCCGTATCTAAAACATGACTTATGTATGTCTAGTGGCCTGAGAAGTTCACCATCTGAGAATTTAGATCGCGACCATATAAATATGTACATATCGTTCCTTTATTACAACATAGTCATAACTCAAAAAAGCAAATTTTGCAGAAAATAAGTGTAAAGTTTTCAATTTACAAAATATTTTCTTTTCTCCAGACGTGAGTGTAAATCCTTTTGTATGAAAATTTTACACAATATCAAATATGATATAATAAATTTTACTGCATTATTAACTCCGAAAATGCATTTTTTGAGATATGACTCTGTTGCAATAAAGGAGCGATATGCATGCATAATGCACGAAAAAACCGCTGAATAAATATGCATTTCATGTTTGATTTTTTTTAACATTTCAACCTCAGTAAAAAGGTAATAATAATATTGTTTTTAACATCATAATTAATTTTATTAATGCTTCATTACCTCATTATTAACCACATTAACATGCGTCGTATTATTCGCTGCTGTAGTCATTTTTTACACAATTCTTTTTATTATTAAATTATTAATTATTGATTAATGAACTCATGTTTTGTCATTAATGCAATGTTATTGTAAAAAGCAGAGCAGAGAAATTTTATTACAAAAAGGATGGAAAATTTTTAAAATAAATAGAAGCAAAATGACTCCTTTATAGTGGGACACCTCGAATAAAAATCACAACTCAGGGTTGCTTATTTTGCTAAAAACCGTGACAAAAATAGAAAAATTCGACTATAAAATTTTTAGAAATCGGTAAAACCATATTGCAGAGGATATTTTAGTGATTAAAAATAAAAAAACAGTTCTTAAAAATATGAAAATTATGTGTGTTGTGGCCACTAAAAGTAATTAATTTTTTGAACTGGAAAGAAACAAATTTTCGAGACAAGCTCTAAGCTTAAATATATTTTTATCTAAAATTTCAATTGAAAATTAAACATATAGAATTTGCACCGAAAATATTTTTTTTAAATTTGAGTGCTATTTTTGGAGCATCATGCATTTTTTTAAACGCATATGATGCAAAGTAGAAGATGTTCTCTTTCAACGTCCCATTGTATTTTTAAAATATCTTAATTACTTCAAAAGTTATGATATTTTCAACGGATAAAGTCAAGACGAACCACTGTGCGACTGTTCAAAATGTATGGTTAAAGTCTACTTATGATTTGGTAAAAAATCAATGAAATGCATATACACATGCTTAACGAACAGCAAATAAATTTTACTTAAAATGAAGTAGAAAAAGCACCACATCTACGGCATCAAACCACTTCAAATTGAGGTAAAAAAGCAAAGAATTTTACATTGACGTGGTGAAATTTTGAAATTTTTTAAAATCAATAAAAATAATATATTTGGTGTTATAAAAATCTGAAATTTGGGTGTAAAAATATTTCACTTCACAGAAGTAGTAAAATAAAATGTATATAGTTGGAAAAGAAAAACACATTTAATAATTTAATTTTTTGTTATATTATTCCATTCTTATTTTTTAGAATAACAATTTTTTTGATTTGAAAAACCTTAAATGTAATAAAAAATCACTTGTATTTGCATTGAGCCAAAAAAGTAATGCATTTTTTCGAAGCCAAGTAGTGATTTAAAATTCCATTTGATATAAATACGAGTATGCACTAGATACTTTCGAGGTGGTTAAAAAGTGGTTCATACTCCTTTTATTTTTTTCCTGGGAAATAATACACAATTTTTAGAGTTGCCAGACAAATATGTGTTTGTATTGAGATTTTTTCGAGGTTACCATCAGCAATCACATGGGGATTTTCATGAAATTTTTATCCCCAGTCACAAAAAAAAATCCAAATCTAAGAGCTTTGTGTTTGTTGACATTTTGTTTTCTTCCTTTAGTAGCGTGCAAGCAAAAATATATATATAAAAAAGCTTACAAATAATGCACATATTTTCGAAATACAAGAACTATAGAAAACAATTTTATTTGTATTAATTTTATATTAATGGAGTATTAACTATGTATATTTTTTATAAACTCCTTTATCTCTTGCAAGAAAGAATTTTTGGTGGAAAAAGCAAGTTCAACTACTCTTTCTCCGGTAGTTTTATTTTCATTTCCGCATTTGGTAAAAAATGGGGAAAATTCTAAACAAGAGAAAAGGGAAAAGTAAAAAAAAAACTCGTTCTGAATTTTTTTTTATTGATTGGGCCGAATACCTTTACTTAATTGTATGTGAATTAAAATGGTTTAGCTAATTGTATTCTAAAATAGTTTTTTGTGTGTTATGTTTCAATAAACGTTCAATATATTGATAACATGTTACTCAATGCAGTTCAGGCGACGGTGTCGTGAGTATTTACTCAACTATGTGATGAAAACAATAAAAGAAGTGATTGATGTGTTTGCTAAAGTCATTTAATCAATAACTTTCAAATTTATTTTTGCTAGTTTTTAAAATGATTTTTGTTAAATTTTGTTTCACATCTTTGTTATAATGGCTATATTTTATCTTCCAACATGCTCTAAATGGTTTTCAAAATCCATCGGAATTCATCATCAGAACTGTTGCTCTAAAAACCGTTTTGAAAATTATAGTTTTCCATCACATTATCAACCTTTTCTTATAGCTATGCTATTTATGTCACGACACTAGAGCTAGGACGTGATTTTCGTTACAAAAATAATCCACACTATTATAGTTATAAATTTATTTTTGTTTTAATTTCTTTGCACTTAAAACCGGAGTACGAAAGTAAATGAAACAAATTGTTTGATTTTGTTTTCTTTCGTTCTTTGAAGTAAGTGAAATAAAAACATAACAAAAACAATGAGATGGATTGCTCAGTTTGTTTTTGTATTGTTTTTGCACATAAGCACAAACCAGAGAACATAGCCGATCGGTTGTAAGCCGAATAACAGCCACTGCCGGCCACAAACAATAAATTAATTTAATCCTACGCCGCTGGAAAAGAAAATAATGGGAAATAAATGGAAATGTTTTGAAATATTTGCGGCGAAATTGGCATCATCATATAATATAATTTTATTGCATTGTTATTTTACACATTAAGTTTGTTTTATATAGCTAAGCAGCATAGCTATAACCTCTCTCCATTTTTACATTAAGTTTTGAGCGGTTTTTAATTTTGCTGTTTTAGATGATTTTGACTTGGGCGATTGTTCGCACAGGCACATTCATAAAGTTGCAAGACATCAAAGAAAACACAAGCTAATTTTTTTAAATCCGCTTGCAAAATTCGTTGCCAAGTACACGCTTTTATGATTTTTTAAATGGGAGTATCTCTATTATAACTATAAGTGATTGTTTACCTTAGATTTTATGATTGTACTTGTTAATTTGCTTATTAATATAATCTTTAAATACGTTTGGTTCAATAAATTATTGTAGGTGTGAAATAATGCATACAACCTCTTAATTAATTGCAAAAATATCTAATTGATAAATGCATAAATAAACGTTTTTCCCATAAAGTTTTCACACACGCTTAAAATCAATAATATTATAACCATATTGCAAGAAATAAAATAAAAATTAAGAAATTTATTTATCGCTTGGGATGAATTATACATATGAGTACATATCTTTTTATATAACTTATGAAATTAGAATAAACGTCACAAACAACTAATAAGTATCAAAAAAACACTTAATAATAAAGAATAATACATTTTTATTACTCTGGAGCAGTTTCTTATAAATTGATTGATTCAATGGCAAGTTGTTAATTATTGTTCCCAGATTTTTTTCGACTGTCATCCCCAAATTGAAAATTTTGATCCCCGAAATTCCCTATTCATATTATTTGTACACATTGTTTATATTTAAATATGTACATATTTGTATTTATATTTCTAACAAATTATTTAATCTGATTAATTAAAACAAAAAGTTCAGAGTCCAAATCTTCTGTATCGTTCTCTAAAGAATTTTTTTGGTACATACTTTTAGAGTTAAAGAATTTTACCATTTCTGGAGGTGGATCAAAAGTGTAACAGCAAATTCCATTATTTTTAAAATGTATATTAATTCTTAACAGAGATTCGAGCAATTCGCGCTAAATTTTGTTTCTAATTTTAGTTTTTATTGAGTTCATTGCCGAAAAAAACTCGTTCAACGCAAGCGTTGCTCCTTGATACACAAAGTACATTTTAAATCATTACAATTCTTTAGACGGCCGTGATACAACGGCATCTTGATATGAATAAACCAAAAAATCAGCTGATGAACAATCTCGCCAATGCGAGTACTTGTTCGATATGTTTTGTAATAAACCTTGTTTAAGTTTTGCCAACAACAAATGTTGAAAATGAGTTCATTGTTACCAGTAAAAATTTTTATTTTGAGCGTTTTTGTTAACATTTTATATTATTTATGAAAGAAAAAAGAGCAACTGGAAAATGTATTGAAATTAAAATAATCTAAGAAATAAAAAAAATATTAAGTACAATACAAATCCCGAAAACATACAAATTATCCCTAATGAATTCCTCAATCCCCAAACCAAAATTTGTAACGCCATTTGCAAAAAAAATCCCCTAATCTGACAACACGGTTGTTAATCGCCTCTCTTGGAAAACTTGGTTTTGGAACTTACTAGAATACTAACTATAAGCATTATGAATATATAACGCACTGGCATGAAGTCAGCAAAAATGAAGAAATTGAGCTAACTAGGTGCTAACGAGTTCCTCCATACAATTTGACATTTAAAATATTCACATATTGTAGTTTTAACACAATTTTAAATCCTGTAGTAATTTTAAATGTAAAATTGTATGGCAAAACTCATTGAGACCTTGTTCAATTTTACCACTTGTGTATGCTTACTTTATGCCAGTATATTTAGTACGCATTAGACTCCTTAAAAAGACCATTTACAAGAGCTTTTAAGATATGAGGGATTTTTCAAATGCTTTACTTTAGCGAAGTCTTCAAAAACAAATGCTGAACAACACTGTTTGCAATGTTAAATGTCAATAGATGATTACATTGGCTAGGGTACAGCTGGTCAGTAGTACTACTGACAATGACACTACTAAATCACTACATTTTCACTATTCGCATTTCCTGCAGGGAATCACATCTTACACACACTCAAAGGTCAAACATGCAAAATAACAAGCATACAGGCATCAAAGGTGAAGACACTACTTCTTTACATTGCTTGTAAATACTCTTATACACCAATACCAATGCATCCATTGTGCTTCGCTTATTACACCTGCAAGAAATGTCAAATGTAAAATTATACTGATTATCTATTGACGATGTCGCCAGTACTACTGACAAATTATACCCCAACTAATGCTATCTATTATTGACATTCAGCACAGGCTTGTCCTACGAAATCTACCAGTAGACTGCGTCAATACTGACTAGGTAGTTCTTGTAGGACCATATGGTGAAAATATCAATAGTAAGATTGCACTGACTGACTATTGACGATATCACCACACTGTGGGAAATGTCCGTGGTAAAACCTGCAGGAAATCATTTGCCATTTCTATTAAATACATATGTATATGTAAATCAAAAATTGTATGTTTCGCCAAACACTTACGTATGGATCTGAAAATGTGACAAATCTTTACCTGATGGCACAAAATCTTCCACGGGGTCAAACAAAAATTTCCATAATTGGCACCTTTCACTTAAAATTATTTAATTTTCACATTTTCTTTTTTTATACAGTATGGATTGTTATTTTATTTATTTTTTAATTTCTTTTTGTGTATTATGTTTTTAATTAGCGTTCAATGCATTTATATTAACCTTTTAATTTTATTTTTAAAATAATTTTTAAAAACACTTAAATTTTGCTTGACGTCACGTTTATTTTCAACAAACCAATAAAACATTAAGAAGAAGCATAGTTGTGCATATCTGGAAATATGTTTTCGCATTAAAAACAATATTAATAGACGCTCTGTTGACAATGTCACCAAAATAGTCGACAAAAGTGGTGACTTGGGGACACTTAATCCCACGTTTCCTTCAGGGATACGACAGCAATTATTATTGGTTTATTATAATACATGCGACTACAATACATTTAAAAAAGGAGACATATTTACATTTCAAGACTACTTGCGCAGCCCTCTAGTACGTATAAGACATGCGTATACTTTATATACAATTCAAAAGTATTCCTATGTAAGTATATAACGTATGCGTAGAAGACATACTATAGCAGCAGTGTTGCCAGTATATATTTTTTTACAAATCTACACAGACTAAAAAAACAATTCCGTTTTAGCATACACGTCATAAAATTTCTTATTTGCAAATCTCTAGTAAAATCCCTGAGAGTATCCTCGAAGTTTTTGTCGTGATGCAGGGATTGCGGGAAATCACTATCATCCATTATAAAATTTGAACTACGCCTGATATCAAATATTTTAGATTTTGGCAGTTAATCGTTTCCGAATTTCTCTATATTCTCTACCACACGGACTTTTAGTTCATCCGCCCTGTGATTTACCCTTATGTAAATTTTCTAAATACAGTTGTGACATCTGTATACCATAGTTTTATCAGGCGAGCTTTTATTTAGTATATAATTATTGATTCGGTATTACCCGCAGATACTGCACATACTTTCACTCTATAGTATTGCAGTTTTTTGCAACATGAACATACATTGAACATTTTTAATTTTGCCCTAACTATGGCCGATCATGAGCCTTTAATGGGATGAGACTAAGTTTTTTGGAAAAACTTTTTTTAATGGCTCTCGCTAAATATTGGATAGCGATAATTATAATCCGTTTTCATTATTTTATAAGGTAAGATCTATAGCTTATATAGCTCCATCACACCAGGACCAAATATCTATCATTTAATAATAAATATAAGAATCAAAACATCACATACCAGCTTATTATAAGCTTTCTTATGTATTTGAAAGTTATCCTACAGCTCGTGATCCATTCAATATATCTGAGCAAAACTGGACACAAATATAGACGATAGAGCAAATTATACTTTTGTATAAAAAATCTGCTACATATTGGCATATATTTTGTAAGTTCACGAAAAAAAATCATTTGGATTCTTTTTACAAAAAAACAAAAAATTATTATAGCTATGCTATTTATGTCACGACACATTAGCTAAGACGTGATTTTCGTAACAAAAATAATCGACACTATTACAGTTATAAATTTATTTTTGTTTTGGTTTCTTTGTACCTAAAACCAGAGAACGAAAATAATCCAAACAAATTGTATGATTTTGTTTTGTTTTGTTCTTTGAAGTGTGTGAAACAAAAACAATAAGAAGGATTGCTTAATTTGTTTTTGTATTTATTTTTGCACATGAGCACAAACCAGAGAATACAGCCGATCGGCTGTGAGGGACATAAATGGAAACGTTTTTGAAATATTTGCGGCGGATTTGACATCATCATATAATATAGGGTCCGCCATCTGACGTTTTTTTTCAACTAGTGCTTATTTCGTGAATGGTAACACTTAGCTCATGTCTGATTCGACAGATAATTAGTTTTATCCTTTAGCTGAACGAATATGGTTGTGTATACGCATGAACAATGCTGGGAAATATTGCGAGATTACTTTTTTTTATTTTGCCAAAAAAATCAACTTTTCAGATGAAGCTCATTTTGATCTTGGCGGGTATGTAAACAAGCAAAATTGTCGCATTTGGGGCACAGAAAACCCGCACGCATACATTGAAAAGCCGACGCACCCAAAACGAGTCACTTTTTGGTGCGGATTTTGGTCCAGAGGCATAACTGGGCCAATGAGCAAGGAGTGGGCGTTACAGTCAATGGCGATCGTTATCGGGCCATGTTGAACGAATTTTTGTTCACAAAAATTGAAGAGGAGGATATTGGCAACATTTGGTTTCAACAGGACGGCGCTACGTGCCACACAGTTGAAGCTACACTCGATGTTTCGCGCTCTGTTTTTAAAAAAAAAAAGTTATCTGGCATTGTTATTTAACTTATTAAGTTTGTTTTATATAGCTAGGCTGCATCGCTATAACCGGGTTTCCTAAGACGGCTCTCTTCTTTTGATTTCAAGAGCATTGGTATATTTCGCTTCAGTGAACTTATGTAGTTATTTTGATTATTTTTTTTTAGAAAGAATCCTAGTGGTTTTTTCGTGAATTCCTAAAAATTGTCACATTTGATTTATTTTCAGCATTTTTGGCATATTTTGCGTTGTGTTAAATATATTTAATTTTTTGGAATTATCAGTATAAAAAGGGTATATTTTCTATAGGAAAAATCGCAAAAAGGCATATTTTCTTATTATTTCAAAGTGCTGCATTGATTTTTGCAGCAATTTCCTTTTTTAATAACTGATATTAATTATTTTTTATGTGTACGAGAAAACGTGAAAATATTAGTTGGTCTTGCTGAAATAAAAGAAGCGAATGTGAATGTGTGTTCTCTGAGTATAGTATAAATAAAATTGAATAAATAAAAGGTAAAAAATGTATAAAAATAACATCAAAAGCGAGCAAACATGGTTAAAAGGTTTTGAAGGAAAGGACAAATCTTCTGGAAACAGTGAGTTAAATAAATCCAATTAAGATCATCCAGGTGTAGATGTGCATTTTATAAATAGTTTTTAGTATGTATTTTTTTTTTGTATTCTGTTCTATTTTTTTATTAATATTAAAATCTGTTTACAAGATAATTGCATCTTCATGTTTTTGACATACAAAAAATTTTTACACTAACAAAAGGTGTACAAGGTGGGTCAAAAGAAGTCATCCGATGCTGTTTGGCTCTAATTTTTTTTTTCTAAATAAAAAACTTTGTTTCTGTTTTTTGATTATGTTTATTTGAACTTTTGGAATTTTATTGTTCAATTGGAGAAGATGATATCGGCCAAATAAGCGCTGTTATAATTGATTGCTATACGGGCTCGTTTTATGGAATTTTTCATCACTTCGGCGAGAACTTCGGGCGACAGATTCTCGCATTCGTGTCGAATGTTGTCCTTAAGGGCTTCCAGCCTCTCGTGTTTATTTACGTAAGCACCGGATTTCAAAAAACCCCACAGAAAAAGTCTGGAAGGATTAAATCGGGCGGTGTTGCAGGCCAGTGTAAATCGCCAAAACGAGAGATGAGGCGACCCGGGAACGCCGCCTTCAGAATATCTGATGTGGCTCTTGCAGTGTGCCGTTGCTCCGTTCTGTTGGAACCACATGTCCTCCAGTCCTAATTAAACTCGGTTAACATGGCCCTATAGCGCGCACCGTCCACTGTTGTCGTTTGACCAGCGGTGTTCTCGAAAAAAAAATGGCCCGATGACTCCTACAGCGTGAACAGCGCACCATGCAGTCACTTCGAGCGGGTGTAATAGCTCCTCGTGCATCACTCGTGGATTTTCGGTGCCCCAGAAGCGATAGTTTTGCTTGCCCACGTACCCGCCGAAGTGGAAATGAGCCTCATCGTTCATTATATTTTTGGTCGAAAAATTTTCCACTTCGTCCTCGAGATTGAGGATAGCTTAGGCGTAGGTTACAGGAGTTTGGCGGTCGACAGGCAGCAGCTGATGCATGTACTGGACTTTGTACGGGAACATGCGCAGGTCTTAAACCAAAATTCGCCTTAGGGACGACCGGCTGATGGTTAATTGTGAGGCACGGCGTCTGGCCGATGTTTCTGGCGACAGTTCGACATCCTCAGCAACAGCGGCGATATTCTCGGCAGAACGGACGCTCCGGGGCTGGCCGCTGGTGGCCAAACGGCGCAGTGATTGCGCAGTCGGTGCCGGACGACCGGGGAATCTGCGACGGAATTCGCGCTGTGCCAACACCACAGACTAATTGTTACGCAAAAGAATAGATACGATTATTCGGCGTTCTTGGGAGAGTGTATCGCTCCATAGAAAAATGTCAAAACAGATTTGACATTGGCTGGCATTTGCAAAAATAATTTCAATTAAGCAAGGTTATGGAAAATTTAATAGAAAAGCTCCAAAGAGGTCAAATATTTGCTACCAATTTCACTATTTGAGGACCGTCTTGCTTTTTTAAATAGTTTTACTGGGCCTGTAGTTTCAAGTGTTCGAACAGTTTGGTCACCAAGAGCGAGCCAAACGTTGTTCACCATTGAAGTCCGTTCTTATTTGACAAACTAAATACATTTATAATATATACATATACATATGTTTATGTACATAATTATGCATGTGCATATGTGTGTGCTTACTTTGTCAAAGAAAAATGTTAAATGAATATTGTTTTAATTTATGTTGTGTTTATTTATTTTTTGTCAGGGTATTTTTTAAGCTGAATTATTTTATTGGTTGAATTTAATTGCCATGATTTTAATTAATAGACAGCCAATATAATTTGTGTGCATCATGTCAGATAAGTTTACGAAAATAATATATACATACATATGTATATGCATATTATTAGCAACAAAAAGATGAGTATTTTTCTGTACTACATCATATTTCAAAGGGAGAGATTGATGGCTTTAAACTATTTGCTTTACTAAGTGAAGGAAACACACTATATAAATGAACTATATATATGTATATATATATATATATATATATATATATATATATATATATATATATATATATGTGGCATAAAGGAAAAGGTTCTTTAGTCGAGATAAGCTGTTTTTGAGTTAATAGTACCTCTGTAATCCGCATATTCGAAAGTACCCCTGTGAAAATCAACTTGAACGCTTAAAAGTGCTCTCCTGCAAAATAGTAAAATGCGACTTAAGCACTTTTTCTTTATTGCCACATATATATATATATATATATATATATATATATATATATATATATATATATATATATATATATATATAATAAGGAGCATAATGCCTCATAGGGGTACTAATGATGTAGTGATGCGCTCCTACAGCCTCTCCTGCACAACTGTCAACCTCTCCTACACCTGACGTACCCTGTTGTTAGCTGACGAGGCTCTGACGACAGACCCTCACAACCGGTGACTGGTAAATCTCCACTGTCAACTGACGTACTGGCAGCCCCGGATCCAGGTTCAGATGCAGAAGCCCAATCAGCCACTCATCTTAAATTAAGCAAAGATTAACGAAACCTCATATAAATGAAATGAAAAATATCAAATCTAGAATGAATATTCTCATTTTGTTATTATATTATTTTCTTTGCCGGTAGTCTACCTCAATTCGTTTTAAAAACAATTTACTGCAAACTGTGTGTTTACTTCAGAGGGATATTCAATGTACAAGTGGGGAGACCATCTGATATTGATTTGCCTTGCAAATAATGAAAACAAACGAAAAATTGCAAGTTTGTAAATGGTGCTTTTTGGAAATTGTTACAATTGAGTTTAACATTTATTGAAACACTAATAATCCCAAATTACTATTTTAATTAATCACAAATATTGTTTCTAAAAACTACATTTAAATTTATTATTGAAGGGTTAGCTAGTTACTAAGCGAATTGCACTGTTGCTAATGCAGGCCATCAAGTAATTTTTTATCAACTAGAGAAGGCTTTAATTTAAATAAATGAGAAGCCCAATTATTTATCAATTACATATTTGTATATTATTTATTTCATATATAATAAAATAAAAATAAGTTGTTGATTTTGCAATTAGAGAAGAAACTGACAACATAAATAACAAGTGCATTTTTCATCGATATCGATGGGGTTTCGTGCAATTTTAAAGAAATAGGCGACTTTTTTCCTGTTTTTAATTTATCATTTATCTCACGACCAGGGCAAGTTTTTTGTGGCAGATGCCAGTTTTGCCATTTTAGTCATTTCTTCAATTATTGACATAAAAATCCATTTTTAGTCCACCTTGCCAGAAAATACCTTTTTTTTACAAACCATTTTGAACCATTCTTCTTACAAAAGACTTGCCCTGCTCATTACACACATTCATAGTGGAAAGGATTTTGAAACATATTGTGATATTGTCTTAAGAAAATATTGCATTATTACATGCATAAGGGCAATTCCCAATTGCTTTTTGTTATTTATTGTATAAGCATTTTAAGTTTTTTTTTTAATTTTTAAATATTTTTTGGATAATTTTACCGAATAGTTGCTTAAGCAGCATCTGCTAACATTAAAAAAAGAGTTTCTTTGAACATAAGTAAATGAATAATGAGAAGACATTAGAGGTCTTAAAAAAAGAGAATGTTATAAAAATTGTATTTATTAATATTTCTTTTGAAAATTTTGCTTGTTTTTATGGTTAAGCGATTGTCTATATGCATTTCGTTCCCGCTTTTTGGAACTCATCAGTAGACTTTCGGTATTTCATGTGTATTAATATTTCTACTAAAATTTCTCTCTTAAGCGTGGTACTCTGTTCAATATTTCACGTGAAATGCTGTTAAAATACATATAAAAAAAATTGTCACGAATTGTTCATGGAAAAATGTTGCAGATATAGTACTTTGATTATCGTGGGAAAAACGTATGAAATGTACCTTCAACATTTTCAGTTCTCATGCGAAATAAGATACGTGGCACTTATTTCGCATGGAATTTACAACAAAAACATGGGGCGTTTTTAAAAACATAAGAAATTGTAGCATAGTTTCAGGGCTAGTTAATATTGTTTACATGCCAAAATCTTCATATGAAATAATCAATGTTGCTCAACATTTTTCCCAAATTTGAGCAAGGTACTATGCTTTAAGGCTGGTATACCATATATGTGTCCGGTATTATTGTATTGTCGGGCTCAACTGATTGTAACATTCTAAAATTTTTTTTGCAAATAAATAATAATTTTTGTAATTTACATTTTATCTAGATGATAATGACAATGAAACTAAAACCTGGTTACTGCACAACATGGAACCATGGGATGAAGTCTGCGAGAAAAGCATAAAGTCATAAAAGATTATAATTTTTTAAATATAACCGAATTCATATCACCGCCTCTTCATATTCACAAATTTTGTAATATGTTAAATGTATTCCGATTAAAATCATTTTAGAAAACTAGATTATATTTTTAAATGTATTAAATTGATATTTTGCTTTCTTCATTTTCAATTGAATTAAGGATAACTAAATCTTGGTAAGTGTTAAGTTTGTAGTGTACCATACAAAATCATGGAGATTTTCATGCATTTTTATCATGGCGAGGAAAATTAATTTGACAAAGGGTCATTTAGATTTCACAGGTGAGTGTTTTTAATTTAAAAGTGAATCATGTTGATTAATCGGAGTTTCCATGTAATTTCAACATAGTCACTAAGATTAATTTGACAAAGGGCCGTGTAGATTCAACATGTGAACACTGCTATTTTTAAAGTGAATCATGTTAATTTATCGAGTTTCCCGTGTAGACCTGACATGGCCAATAGTTTTAATTTAACCAAAGATCATGTAAAAATTACCAGATTATCGCTTTAGATTGACATTATAAATAATATTAGATTAACAATAAAACATGTTGAATTAATAGGTCATATAGCTTAAAGATAACCAGTCATTATTTAGATTTGTCTAGATTTACATGTAAATTTAATATGATGATCTTGTTAAAGTTGACAAAGGATCCTTTTGAATTAACAGAATGTATATGTCAGCTTAACACTGTCTAATGTTAATGTTGAGAAATTTAAAATCATGTAAAAACCGCGTATAATGTTAAACTTTAACACGGCAAGTCGTGTTGAAAAATAACAACATTATAATTGGTTAAATTCTGGTTGATTTTACATGATCTTTTCCCTGAGTGTACTCTGTTCGAAGTTGTGAAAAATTTTCAGCAACATTGATGATTTCGCGTGAAAAAATTTATATGTAATAAATGTAGTCCAACTTGCGGTTTTTTTTTATAAATTACTCGCTTTTGTTGCTTGAAAGTATGCAACATTTTCAAAATTCCGTGCGAAAAAATACTGCTCATGTTATTTTGCAGTGAAACTAAAATGCTGCCAGAGTAATTTTGAATGGAAAACCATGCTGCCAGGTAGATTTTACGTGTTTTTCGCTATAAGAACAGAGTACTACTTTTGTAAATTTATTTCGCAAATATTTCATACCAATTTCTTTCACATGTAGTTTGAACAGGATAAAATGCTTTAGGTGGAATATCATATAATTAGTACAAGAAAATAAACAAAGAAGCTTCCTTCTAAGTCCCCGGCGATTCCCAAAGAATTTTCGAAAAATTACCAAAATTGAATTTTTCAGTAATTTTGCTGCCACAGGCAACAATTGTTTTTGAAAATTTTTAAGAACATATTAAGCTTTAAGTTTATTCGAGAAAACTGACTTTAAATTTGATATCTAAATGTATAAAAATTAATCCCTTTTTCTTAGTCACGGTATCACTCGTCAATGGCTTGACCGATTCCCTCATTTCTGTTTTTGTTATATTTGTTATTGGCGGGAGAAGAATGTTATGAAAGAAAAAATATTAAGAAAGTTGCAAGCGGGAAAAATTTATGAAACTGGTATTTTTTCTGTTCTTGACAAGATTGGTATAAATACAGTTTAAATTCTACTGAGTTTCCTTCTGGATGCGAAGGAAGTCGCGGGAAAATACCAGTTTACAATGAAAAATAAATATATTTTGAAGCGCTATAGTTTTTTCAATAAACACAAAAATTCCTCTGTGGTTTGCCTTATAGCATTACTATTTTTGCAATTTTTTTATAATTACAAAACAATTAACAAAACTTTTTCTACCAAAAAAAAAAAACAGGGATTTTTTGGATTTTTTTTTTAATTTTAATTTAAATTGCGTATAAATTTTGACTGAGTTGTGCTTTTTAAAATTTTTTCTGAATATTTTGGTATTTGTATGAATTCTCCATTAGGCAAACAGAGGACCAAGGTGGGTAAAAAAGTTTTTTTACTCGAATATTTGCTAAACTATAAGCAAACCCATAAGAGTTGTAGTCTTTTTTTTAGTTCTTGGAAAGGAAAATCTATTTGCAAAAACATAATTTTTTGAGATCAAAACATCATAGGCTTAAATTTTCCACTAAACCGAGGTGGCCGACTTTGAGGTTTTATGGCTCCGCTGCTTTTAAAGATATAAAATGAAAACTGCAAGATTTTGTAATGGAATCTAGTAAATTTTTCTCTAACATATTATTCGTTTGCAGTAACGCAAAAAATAAAAATAGCTAAATTAATTTGAGCCCGGGACTTGACTCTTTTACTTCAACGGACACAGCACGAATATCGTTAACATATGTGACTGGACTGCAAAGTCCATAAGTTTTTTAGAGGTATAGAACTTCGAATTGAAATAAAACACAAGAAAATCGTTTTAATGTCCATCAATTTGGCTTTATTGGAAGGATAATTTTATGCCATTAACGTTTAAATATGATTTCGGGCATGTGGCCGCCGCGGCTGGCTCGAATAAAGCCAATTCTACAGGTCCAATTTTCAACCACTTTTTCGAGCATATGGGGCCGTATGTTGGCAATAACGCCACAAATGTTGGCTTCCAAGTCCCCTAACGTTTCTGGTTTGTTGGCGTAGACGAGCGACTTCACATATCCCCAAAGAAAATAATCCAATGGTGTCAAATCACACGATCTTGGTGGCCAATTGACCGGTTAACCGAATTAATTGCTCTGATGGACGATTATGTCGACCATAAAATGGACGGAGCTTGCGGTAAACTTCGCGAACTGAACCATTATTTTCGAAATAAATTTGCACGATTTGCAAGCGTTGTTCTTTTGTCAACCTGTTCATGATGAAATGGCAAACCAAACTAAATATTAATCACTTGACAGCTGACAAAATGGCCGCCAGTTAAAAAAGTGATGCCAACTTAAAGTTCTATACCTGAATAAAAAACACCCTATATTTATTATAGCGATACTTAATTAAAAAATAGGGTAAAATATATTATTATATTATTGAATAGTTAAAACCCATTAGTAGATCCTAATGAAACAAATTTGAATTCGTTATGCGAAATTGCTGAAACTTCAATACATAATGCAAAGTTGTTTTTTAAAGAGAATTAAACTTAAGCTTGCGCTTCTTAAAGTTAACAAAAGCCATGTTACCTTAAGAAGCAAAATTTGATGTTTTAGTCCTTTGAAATTTTATAATTCCTTAAAAAAAAAATAACAAAACTATAATGCCACTCATCATGAATCTTACATTTCGCATTTTATTTGTGCCTCGGATTTTTAATATTTTCCAGCAAAGTAAATAATCGCACGTCAATTTATAACAATTTGATTAAAGAAACATTTTTGTTGAATGCAGTTCGTGTTTTACTTTATTTTTTCAGTTGTTGACTTTTTGTTGATTCTGGTTTTTCTCTCTTTCTGATGAGGTTCTTGTAATGGCACGAAATTGGTTTGATTTATGCATGACGGAGCAAAATAATCCAACTGGAAAAAAATTGTTTTTAAATATGAGTTTTTTTTTAACTCCTCCACCACCCCACACCACACACTCAAAAGAAAAAAAGCCTTAAAAATTTCCCGCATATTTGGCAGAAAACGGCGAATAAATAAATACGAGTATGTAAGTAAAACGTGTCTTTACCAAGGTAAATTCATATAAGGTGTACTCAACACAATTCACTTTGAGAAATTTATATTTGAAATGTCAAAAAACTTTAGTGAAAAATGTGTGTTGACATCCAAAGTATACTCAAATTACAAGGGAAGAAAATAGCCACCTGATCCCTTGCGACCGCCTTGTACACGTATGGATTCGCCTTGTGTCTTTATGAAATAAATTTTCTGAAATTTTTGATCATTTACAGACCAATTGCTTGTGGCAAAAAAAGTACTTAAGCATTTATTCTGGGTTTACATTCGACAAGTTTTTTTAGCTGCAATTAGAAACAAAATTTATGGTGATGGATTTTGGGGATAAAAAACAGTATAAATAAAATATTCCATGGTCAGTGCGGGGCACCACCGTGGTGTAGCGCGGTCACAGGTTCGAGCCCTGCCAAGACCCTGGCATTTCTGCAAAAAAGCCGAAAAAGGCTTCAGCAGTATGTATGTTCATTAAAAAAAAGAAAAAAAGTTGTTGCCATAAATAACTATCAATGCAAAAGGTGTGTAACCCTAAACTTTTTAATTATTTAATTGCTCTATTATTTTGCTATATTATGTTCTTTGAAAAGACGATGTTTCAGCTGCATATCCTTTTGAAAACCAAAAGGTGGCTTACTCTACTTTTGTATTGATAGTGTAAAAAATGTACGTATCACCAGAACAACAACCAAAAGAAAATGTGGGTTCCACCACTTTAGGGCTGATGGACTCATTTATGGCAAGAATATTTAACGGTTGTATAAATAGTTTTTTCGCCGACAGAAACTCCAAATCTTGGCAAGTCACTCTAGAAAATCTGGCAGCCCTGAATATAATGCAGAATACGGGAAAGAGTGATAGTGAGAGTGGAAGAAAGGAAGGCGAATGAATTTGGAAACTTCTTCCCTATTGTTACAGAAAGTAAAGTGTACGGGATCTTAAGCAATCGCTACAGCCGAAAATATTATTCCATTTTTTTCCCCTCAAAAAATTCATTGTTGAAGTTTTACAAATTCATCATATTCATCATGTAAGAGTAAATCATTTAATTTGTTTCATTAGCCATGCCAACAAATGACTGCATGAAAAGCCTTACAGGTTTAACATTTTTAATTAAACTTAAATTTCCAATAACTGTTTTTGGCAGTTGCATGCCAACTCACAATACGAGCAAAAATGAAATGTTGCAATATTTAGACTAACTAACAGTTTTTCTTACTGTTACTGCTGGTTTTTGTGTTCTGACTTAGGATACATGTTATAAAAACTGGCCATCAGGTAGAAATTGTATTACATGAAAAAAAAAATATTGAGTTAATAGGATTCCAAAAGCCTTAGGCCAAGAGTTTGTACAGAACGAATATCTAAAGGGTTGGCATTACACAAAATGAGGGAACTTTTAGGAAGTAAAATTGCAGGTTTAAAACATACATATCGCTCATTTAGTCAAAGAACGTCATAACTCAAAAAAAAGGAGTTCGGCAGAAAACGAGTTTAAACTCTTCAATTTACACTCAACTTAATTTTATTTTTCTCCTGAGTTAACAAGATATAGGGTCCACCAGATAACTTTTTTTTTTGAAAAACAGGGCGCAAAACATCGAGTGTAGCTTCGGCTGTGTGTCACGTAGCGCCGTCCTGTTGAAACCAAATGTTGCCAATATCCTCCTCTTCAATTTTTGTGAACAAAACTTCGTTCAACATGGCCCGATAACGATCGCCATTGACTGTAACGGCCACTCGTTGCTCATTGGCCCAATTATGCCTCTGGACCAAAATCCGCACCAAACAGTGACTCGTTTTGGGTGCGTCGGCTTTTCAATATATGCGAGCGGGTTTTCTGTGCCCCAAATGAGACAATTTTGCTTGTTTACATACCCGCCAAGATCAAAATGAGCTTCATCTGAAAAGATGATTTTTTTTTGGCAAAATCGGCATCTTTTGTAAGTCGATCGCAGACCCACTTAGCGAAGCGTTGTTCAAGAGTATACACAACCATATTCGTTCAGCGGAAGGATAAAACTAATTATCTGTCAAATCAGACAAGAGCTAAGTGTTACCATTCACGAAATAAGCACTAGTTGAAAAAAAACGTTAGATGGCGGACACTATATAAGCACGAAATTTTCACACGGACCTGAAATTAGCACAACAAATATATGACAGTAACAAATTAAAGGGTGCTCTTGAGCGAGCAACGAAACATGTTGAAATCCTGATGTTATATAAAGACAATTATTATATATTGACACCTGCAATTTTCAAATTTAGTGTATTTTTATGCAGACTACACCAATTAACACTGAAATTTAAAAATAATCAAAACTAAAGGATATTCTATTAGTTAATGTAATTTTGTGAACTTGCTGTATCTTGGAAACCGCAAGAGGTAAACTTTTGAAATTTTCAAAAACGCTGAAGTCGATAGAACCACATGCGCATGTGATTCTGACGTACATTTGCTACATGCCATGTAGTAGTAACATGTGTACATGTAGATATTCACATGCTTACAGATGTGCTGCCTCAGAAAATGTGTTCGATTCGGCTACATGTGTCACATTGCATTTTGGAAGAAAAATACTACAAACATTTTAGGGCATGCAGCCACTACTAGTAATTTAAAAAAAATTCAAGCAATATGCTGAAAATTCCCGTGACGTCATCGCTACATACACATAAGCCGACTTGGAATCGACATGTTGAATGCGTAACACAGAAAGCCACTTGGGCGATATAAAGGGTGAAGAGTTGTGCTGGGTGCACCTGGGACATCAACCCAAAAATGGTTATGTAGTTCTACACAATCATGATAAAAGATTCGGTAGGTTGCGGCGATAACTAAACTCTGCAACAGATGCAATGAGGTTATGTCCAATCTTAGCCATTGAGGTCTTGGTTGGACTACCATCCATACAAATCTTTATTAGATCTTCTGCGGCAATGGCAGCTTAAAGGATGCGTCTCGGGCGATCTGCTCGTTGTGTTGGCAACACGCACTCGCCGGTCCTGAGTACAATGCTAAGCTTAGGGCTGCTAGGAATGCCTATTGACAGGATAACCTGAGAACTGAGGTTCTAAAGGAGTTTCAATGTCACAATTCCACCAAGAGCAGTGTGGGACGAAAATAGACCCGCTGTGGATTCCAAAAGTTTATGTTGGTATACGGATGGATACAAAACGGAAGATGGAGTTGGTGCTAGAGTTGTTAAGCCCAACGTAAAAATCTCTTTGCCCATGGGCAAATAGCCTACGGTATTTCAGGCAGAAATACAGGCAATCACCAAATGTGTTGACATTAATTTAAATAGGGCCATTAGAGGAGCGCATATAGCTATCTTTTCCGCTAGTCAGGCAGCTCTTAAGACCCTACTTTCATGGGAATTACATTCCAGGTATATTTTAGAGTGCGTTACAAAATTACAAAAGTTTTCCATACGGAACAAGCTTTCAATTTACTGAATACCACCTGGCCAAAGCGGGAATTTTTTTTTGAATACCCCAAATGTTTTTTCAACATTTCAGTTTAAATAAGTATGCAGATGTATGTAAGTGTGAGTGAGAATGTACCCAGCGGGAAAAAGAAGGAGTATGGATGCCTTCTAAAAGGCCTCTGTACTCCTTCTCTTGGATGTACGAGGCCTGCTCGCTCCATCCCACATTCATATCTTTTTTACACACGTTGTCATTGCGAGGTAGGCCTTCCGTTCTCGCTTCTTTCGCAGATATTCCAAAAGGCCTTCAAATTAATGGTTCTTTAAGGGCCTTCCAGAGTATGGCTGTTTAAAGACCTTCAAATATAGATCATATTGAAAGGTGTGTAATAAAGGTTTTCAACTGCTGGGGCAGTGTTGAAATACAAGTAAAATAGTTGTGAAAATATATTTTTTATATGAATATAAAATATTTTCCCAACTGTTTTACTTGTATTTCAACACTTGTAAGTTTTGAGAAACAGATCCGAGGTATTCGATATGGATATGGATGTGTCCATACATATAGTGTTTTGACGTTTATTTTGTGATCAAAAGGGTCGAATATATTGAAACGAGACTTCTGAAAATAACAAGAAGACACACAGTATACATAATATTGATCGACCAAAACAACTGTCTTATTCAACGTACAAAACTCAACTGAAATGATTTACTCTTTCTTTCCTTAGTAGCTCTGTATTTGGTATTTTTATATAAAATTTTGTTTCTTATATCGGCATCTGAATTCTTTTGCTTTTACTTTGCAAAAAAAAAGGAAACAAAATACTTTACTTCTTCTATTCTCCCTTCTTATAGAAGGGAATGTGTATCCCATCTTTTTTTTACTAAAGAGCCGAAATCTTCTATGAGGCCTTCTTCAGAAGTTACTTAGTCCATATTTACACTATGCAAGTTTTATTGCTAAGCTGATTAGTTTGACGGAGAGAGAGACGAGGGGAACAGTAACGTTTCTTTTCCCCTCGTCCCTCTTTCCTAACAAACTAATCAGCTTAGCAATAAGACTTGCATAGTGTAAATTAGGACATAAGAGTGTTAAATTAGTCAAAAACATGAATTCGTTTGCTTTTGTTTTCTCAAAATAACAAAATAAAAAATGTTACTCCTTCTCTTTCCCCTTCCCATAGAAGGTAATGTGGAATGTGTACCTTATCTTTTATGCGGAAAAACCGAGGCCTTCTATAAGGCATTCTTTAGCAGTTTGATAAGAATGGTAATTCAGTCGAAAAAATTCATGAGCAGGCCTTTAATAAGGCCTGAAGTAAGAAGGTCTTCTTAGTTTTACCGCTGGGTACACACGTATGTTTTTATGTACATACATTTATGAAATTATATAAACATACATCCACAAATAAACATAAAATTATTGTGGTAGTATTCTATGGAAACCCACCACATGCAAGCGTATTTATGTACGAGTAAGTGATGGCTTAATTTAATTACCTTTAATCAATTCATGTTCATCTCGATTATACGAATAATTCGGCTGTATGTAAAATATTCCTGTTCATTCATTTTTGACATTCATATTTTGTTTTCAATTATTGTTACATCAAAAATTTGTTTGCTGTTGCTCATGTTGTTGTTTTTTTTTGTTACAGTTCTTGTTGTCGGTTGGTTGCATGTGATTGACATTTTTTTCTTTTGTTTTGTCAGTTGTTTTTGGGCATCAAAAATTGATTTTCGATGGATGGACAGAAAAGGGTTGCTTGCATATTTTTTTCTAAACGAGTTTTTTCTTCCTGTTTTTATTTTAACAACAAACATTATAATTAATATTTGCATAGACATTTCATTTTGCTTTTGTAAATGGGTGTTGTTTTAATTGTTGTTCATATTTGTATTTAAATTTTTTTTTGCATAAACAAATAAGTTGTTTTTTACTAAAACGAAGTTTACATTGAGTTCTGTGTGTTCAGTTAAAAAATAAATAAAAAGAAAAGTTGAGAACAATAAAAATTTTTATTACAGACATACATACATAAATAGATACATACATATGTATGTACATATGTACATGTGTGAACATATTGAAATACATATAAAGGGTGTCCCAACAAGAACGCAAGATTTAAATAAAACACAGATATTAAAAAAAAAACAAATCGTGAAACTTTATTATATCGTAAAGTAGACAGAATGAGGTTATGTGTGGAACAACATATCGGGCAGATGGCCGTCGCGGCTTTGCTGGCACACATGCGATCTTTTAATGAAATTTTCAATGACCGTTTTGCATAAATGCTGCGGTATTTCATTAATGCAGCGTCCAATTTCCTCTTTTAAGGCTTGAGTCGTCGTCGGCTTATTCGCGTAAACCATCGACTTCAAAAAACCCCAAAGAACGCGAAATAACACGACCGGGAAATGACTGATGCAGCAATTGAATTGTTTCTCTGGCTGTATGACATTTGGCGCCGCCTTGTTCAAACCACATGCCCTCCACATTAATTTCTTCAATTCTAGGCACGAAAAAACTGGTTATCATTTCACGATACCGAACGCCATTGACTGTTTGCGCTTGACCTGCCTCATTTTCATAAAAAAAGGTCCAATGATTCCTCCAACCCAAAATCCACACCACACAGTGACACGTTGAGGATGCATTTGCTTCTCGAGGATTTTCCTCACCCCAAATGCGACAATTCTGCCTATTGACGAAGCCATCAAGACAAGATGGAAATGGGCTTAGCCACTGAAGATGATTTTATCGGCAAAATCAGCATTTTCATCTTGTCTCTCCAATACCCAATTAACGAACTCCCTTCGCTGTCCATGGTCAGCTGGCTTCAGTTCCTGAGTCAATTGAATTGGAGACACCAATTTGCTGAGCTCGGTGTCGAGGTTGATGGAGTTTGAGCGACATCATCACGTACAGCTGCGACATTTTCGGTCGATCGACCTTATCTTTACATCACTAACAGACCCAGTTTCGGCAAATTTATCCATTAATCTCTTTACAGTTGACTCTTTTGGAGCATTATTGTGACCCCAAATTGATTGCAATTGCAACTGTAGCCGCAAAACTTTCACCATTTTGGTAAAACAATTTCACAATGAGAATGCGTTGTTCATTCGTGTAGCGCTCCATTTTTACTAACCTCGTACCTTCTACTAGCAAACAATAACAATTGTTCAAATGTCAAACAATGACACTTCGAATGGCGCCAAATTTAAATCTTGCGTTCTTGTTGGGACACCCTTTTATAAATGATGAATTATTCTGTAATATTATTGACTACATATTCGTACATATGTATATGTTTGTAGGTACGTATAATCGTATAATTATTTAATATTAAAAAATAAGCCGAGTTATTGAAAACATTGGATTTTTTTTTTTTTTTTTTTGCAAACAATTGGTGTATTAAAAACAAATAAATATGTACATATATTAAAGGAATCTTATCACATATCTTAATATTTTATTTGCTTAAGTGGCAAAAAAAAACTTGTTTGTAACTAAAAAATTCAAATAAATTTTATTTTTGAATTAATTAATACATTAAATTAAATACGACTTGAAGTTAATAAAAAAAAACTATATAGTACATACATTTATTTCGGGTAAATATTTTTTTTTTTTTTGATTTTATATAAATTAAAGCCGTCTTAATTTAATATTATTTATTTCCTATCGGTAATAAATAGTAAATCATAATCAACACATAATTAAATTTATTTTTGTTGAATTGTTTACTTTTACTTTACACATACATACATACATACATATGTATGTGTGTATGTATAATAAGCCAATTTTAAATTGTAAATAAGAAATTGAAAATTGTTAAAAACAAAAACCAATTTCATAATATTATCAGGGTGCAAACAAACAGATTTATCTAAACAAATAAAAAAAGTCATAAGCATTTAATATTAATTTTAAAACATGTTTTTAGAAAGAAATGACGCATAATTTTTCTTGGTATGCATTCAATACCACCTTACATATAATTTACAAAAGTCATAAGTTTAAGTTTTGAAAATCCTAAGCCCAAGTTGCCGCATTCGATACCGAAGGATATTTCAAAATATGCCAATAAAGTTTCAATAGAAAATATAAGATCTTCGCAATATGAAATGCTGCAATTTTTCTCTTGATGTGGTTTTTCCAGTTTTAGATATTTGTAATAAAGTGTTTATTTTGTATTTTTGATATTAAAACTATTTGTATTTCAAATCGTTGTCATTACTAGCCGACCTCAGAAGAGGAAATTCTCAAGTCTTTTCCGTTATTTGTATTTATTACTTCAGGACTCAGTCATTTCCAAACCGATGGGAAAAGAGAGGGAAGGAGAGATGTGAGAGTATAACAGATATGAGGGAATATAAAACCCTTGCTAATAATTAAAGCATGGCCACGCCCACATAGTTATAATACGTATGTTCTTCTGCCAAATCCTTTTCCAGTAAACTCTTTCTTTCTTTCACATTGATCAGTTGTATGGCTTAATCACTTGTTTAAAGAAATGGACAGGCCATGACTCTTTTAATCGTTCTTCAAAAAAAAAAAAATCTCTGCGTTAAACACATTCACCGCAGCAGGCTACACGACTTCAAATGCAGCTAGCTGTATTAATCGCCTTGTAGCCAGTCATTTGGGACTTATTTCACATTTTTGCGATTTTTATTCATTAGAAATTATTTAATTTTTTTTCTAGGCAGTCCCAATATTTGGTGTTTATTTCATTTCAGCTTTGGAAGCAATTTCATTTTCTTGGGACTTACTTCGTTAAATTTTTTTGGGACTTGCATATTTAATTTTGTAAGTCCTGTTTTATTGGGCGTTATTTAACTGGGAGTATTTGCTGAGGGCTTTAATGCATTTAGACCTAAAAATAATGGTAAACATTCATAGTCAAAACAAGGTACATATACTTTAAAGGCCTTATTCAGAAAAAAAAATTTAGGTTTACAAAACGTTTAACAAACAAATTTCCATAAAAAATTTGTTTTGTACATCAAAATTATTTATTCTGAATACGACAGCAAAGGCCATGTCAGATAAAACTTTTGTTTCGTATTGCATTATAGATTCACTTTAAAATCTGAGATGAAACGTACATGCTTATACGAAACATGTCACAAAAAGTACTTTTAACGCAAAGCGAAGCGAAAAGTTATGCAAGTCTTGTCTTTTTGCGTGCTTTGACAATAGTTGGTATAATTTTTTAAAAACTTTATTAAACTTTTAGTAATTTTACATAGAAAACGAGGTAGTGGCATCAGAGCAATCCAATTTTGCTGTGTTTTATGCATAAAACAGCCACTGTGGCACAAACAGTGAGTGTTGTCAAAGTTTTTATTGTGTCATACACGTTTTGCTTTACGCTTTTCTCTCAATGTTAGAAACGTCACGCAACGCCAACGAAGTTGTGTCTGACATGGCCTTAAGAGTTTAAAGCCAGTATTTTGTATAATAATACTGGTCTTAAATTTTTAAAGTATACTTCAGCAAATTTGTTTGTCAAATTATGATATGTTTTTGATATTACGAAATTGTTATATTTATAATACGGTTTGTTAATAAATTTTTTAAATAAATTTGTTCACAGAAACTTTGTTATATTTTTATAAAAAAAAAGTTAGTTAAGTTAATTAAAATGTTTGTTGCAGTTACACTAAACTTTGTTTTTTATTCAACAAAATTTATAAAAAAAAAACAAATCTTATATAAGAAAATTTTCTTATAATTGCTTTTGAGAACAAAATTTATTTATTTATTTATCATTCAACCAAACTCGTGTTATTACTATCTTCTCTCTTCAACTAAAAAAAAAAAAAAAAAATTTAAAAACTCTCAAAACATAATTGAGAATTACAGCTTTGGCTGAAATAGTTAGCACATTGACTACACAACCGAAGGTCCTGGGTTCGAGCCCGTTCAGCAACAAAGTCATTAAATCTCAACACCACGAACATTTTTTGATGTGCATTAGTGTCCCTTTGTGCCAGTTTAAAAAAAAACTGGTATTTTTAGTGCTTTTTACAATTTCTCACAGTGCTTTTTTAAAAATCAAAATTTTTGCAACTTAAACAAAGCAAATTTTCTTCTTTACGCTTCGTCTTTTCTGAAGAATTATTTTTTAAATTCATTTTTTATGTTTTTATTCATTTGTTAAGCAACGATCCCAATAAGCAATTTTGCTTGAATTATGCTTGATTTACACTTTATTTCAATAGCATTCTCCAACACGCACGCGAAATTTTTTCAAAACACGAAACTGCACAACACGCACGAAATCAAATTGAATAGCAAAAAAAGCATTTTTTTATATTCAAATAGATACATATTTTTGTTTAATTTCAGAACTACACTGTCAACAAATTTGATGGTTTTATGTGTTTGACGATACAAAATATTAAATTTTTTCTTTACTGGAAATTCATGCAGACATATTTTAATACAAAAAATCGTTTCGTGTTTTTCGTGTCAATTTTGCTCAACACGATACGACACGAACACGCACGAAAACAGATTTTCTGTCACGAACATTTCGTGTTGAGCCGTGCGTGTTCGTGTCACGAAAAAAAACCACGAAACGCGCCCATCTCTAATTCAAACCTTGAATTGTGTTGTTATTTTTAATGACTGTCGGAGACCGGGCTCGCACCCAGGACCTTCGGCTTTGCAGTCAACGTGCTATCTACTTCAGCCAACGCCACCCTTTTAAGAGCAAGGTGCGAAGTAATTTAAAAGATTGATAGAATAGAACCGGGGAAAAGACTCCCCCCATACAAAGTAAATAATAATAGTAATCTTATATCTTGAGAGATATAATAGCAAGAGTTCTCAAATTTTATATGGACTCTTTTAAGAGCAACTACTTCGCACAGTTTAAAATATTGGTAGATCGTAGATCGGGGAAAGGGACACCCCCATACAAAGTATTTAATAATAATCTTATATCTTGAAAGCTATAATAGCAAGAGTCTTCAATTTTGGTATGGATTATTTTGAGAGCAAAGTGCGAGGTAATTAAAAATGTTGGTAGAATGCGACCGGGAAGGGGCTCCCCCATACAAAATAATTAATAACAATCTTAAATCTTAAAAGCTATAACAGCAAGTCTTCAAATTTGGCATGAGTTAATTTGAAAACAATTAATATAAGTATTAATTATAACAAATTTAAAATAATATAGTAAATTTTTGGTGTTTTGTTATTTTATATTCCGTCATCGTTCACAGCACTCCCTGCCTTTAGCACTTACATACTACATCCTCACACACTTACAATGGGTTAGTTATTATTTTCTACCCTAAAAATGCCCTAGAAATAATTTATGTGGCAAAGCACGGACTAGCTGTCTGTTTATAAAAACAACTGTTTAATGAAAATGAGGATGTACTAAATTTAAATAATTAGCTAATGTTTTGTTAAAATTCAAATTAATTAATGCATATATGTATCTATTGTTGTTATTAATGGGTTAATTTTTGGTCGTTAATGGGTTAAATTAAATTTTATTAATACAGTTATTCCCACTTATGAAATTCTTTCAGAATTTGGTTTGAATACAACGATTTGGTAGGCGTTTTTAATTTCGCACAAAAAAAAGGGGTGATTTGACCTATAGTGCAGTGGAAAAAGCGAATTGCAATGATTTCCTGCAGACATGCCCTGCAGTATAGGTTAATACTTTTAAAATGTATCTTATAGAATTTTATCAACCAGTCCCTGATTTCAAATTTTTTTTTTAAATCCGTATTTTGTTATAGTGCACATGTTAATAAGCACAAAACGCTTTCTTTCTGAGATTTTGCCATGTTTTGCCTTTTTTTATTACGCAAATATTTGAAATACGAATATTTTTTTATTAATGAATTCATTACATGAATAATAAATATGAATATATTTAAATATAATTACATAAATGTGATTTATGAGCATATGTAAATATAAATGAGTGTTTTGATAAATAGAAATCGTATACGTTTTAGGAAATTCAGTTAAGCGGGTTTTTGTTCTAATCGGTTAATGGCTCGATTAAATAAACGAGCTGTTGGTTTAATCTTATAGCAATCGGTTTTATTTTGTATTGATTGGTGGAGCGATTTATAAAAATTTTACATACATTTTTCGTTCGCGAACATGACAATTTTTTAACTAAAATGGTTAGAAGAATTAAGAAATTTTAATCAATGAAAACACAAGTATGTTAATGAGATATTTTTATTTGCATTTTCCATAGTACCAAATGAAATTTGGACTAATCGTTAAAAGAGAAAAGAAAATTAATCGGTAAACCCAATCAACAAGTTAAGTATGTAGTTAGTTGCTCTACTTTGCATACAGATAATGAACCTGAATTTTGCAAATCTGGCTTGCAATTTTAATGTTATGCCAAGTAAATACGTGTACTAGTAATTAAATATATTGTACTAAACGTGTAAACTAATAAACGTATACATATTTTAATATTCTGGTTTCATAAAATACATAAATGATCATAATTTCACTTGGAATTAAATTAAGTCCCAACAAAGGTTTTATAGTTGATTCATCTTATTACCTTTTAAATTAGTTTTTCGCGTCACAAAATAGTAAGCAATATGTCCCCAAATCCTTTAAGAAAACAACGGCCAAAATAAAGTCCCGGTACCCGTATTATCATGAGTTCCACATGTGAAAATTTCCGTATCAAATTTTTCGTTCACAAAGATTTTAATTTCGTTTAATCAATTCCAATAAAATTAAAAACTAACATATTTCCACTTTTTTCCAACAGACAAATTTATGTGAATGATTTTTTTCATAAATTGTCAGATTTTTTCGCAATCCTATCAAGTTTTTTGATACCGATTTTTCATGATAAATTTTATTTAAGATAAGCCTGATAAAATTCAAAAATGTTTAAATTCTTGAGTTTAAATGTTCGTCGGCTCTCATTTTTTTTCTAAAACTTCGATTCTTTTTTTGATTATGTTTATTTAAACGTTTAGAACTTTATTGGTCAAGTCAAAATAATAATATCGACCAAATGGGCGCCGTTACAATTGATTGTTACACGGGCTCGTTTTACGGCATTTTTCATCACTTCGGCGAGAACTTCGGGCGACTGATTCTCGCACTCTTGTCGAATGTTGTCCTTAAGGGCTTCCAAGGCCTCGTGCTTGTTCACTTAAACAAAGGACTTCAAGAAACACCACAAAAAAATTTCTGGTCCGATTAAATTGGACGATCTTGCGGGCCAGTGTAAATCGGCAAAACGAGAAATGAGGCGACCCGGGAACGCCACGACACGATTATTCCGCATTCTTGGGTAGTGTATTGCTTCACGGCTTGTTCACTTGTATTCTACATCTGTCTAGTTTACAAATGTCAAAACAGATTTGACATTGGCCGCCATTTACAAAAATAAGAGCATCTTCCAATAGGGTGATTTCTTTTGGCCCACCTTGTACAATAAATAATAAATGATTTATATTAAAGGTAAAATTGACAAAAAAGTACCGAATATTCAGAGCAATCATAAATAAAATTTCGCGAGAAATTTCTCTCTTTTCCAATTAGAATTTTTTGTTTTCCCTATTACTTGTTACGGTTTGAAATTGTTCCCCGGAAAAATTTCTCGCGGAATTTTATTCATGATTGCCCTCAATTTAAGTAAATGAAGCTAAATTTATTAGTTCCTTCAAAATTGCTTGCTTAAATTTAGAGGTTTCAAAAATTTAGCTGCGCTTTCACTAACTCAAATTAAGTTTACCAGAAAGGTTAATTATTTTATTGTACAAATGTAGCAATAATGCGCAAAACTCTAATCATAATTGCAGCTAAAATTCAATTTTTAAAAGAGGGACAACATGCTTTTGAGCCGATTGAAATGAAATTATTAAAATAGCAAAATGTATGGGTATCTAGAAATGTTCACTACACACAATAAAGTAATATGAATGAGTTTGTAATATTAATTAAAAAATTAATTAAATTTTCACCTACAAACAATTTGATAATATCAATTAAGTTTTTCCACTCAAATTAATTAATACAATTAAAAATTTAATTGAATCAATTAAATTATTAATTGAAAACATTAATTGGTGAATACTTTTTTCTGTGTACATTCCGATTATAATTTTAACTAAAATTAATGTCTCAAAATTAAATATGTATGGAAAGGGGCGTATCTTCTTAAATTCATAATGAGAATGGTTAGAAAGTTATATTTGTTATACTCTTGATCATAATTTTGTTTAAAATTAAGTTCTTTTAATTAAAAATATGTCGACAACTAATAATAAAATTTATTATAAGCTGCAATTTGGTAAAATTTAAAATTTACCGCTGTGTTCTGATAATAATTGTGATTAAAATGAACATCTCTAAATAAAGGATATATGAGAGTCAGGTATGTCCTTGGTCTAACTTAAACCAAAAATTAGCAGAAAGTTAAATTTAGGAGTGGCTACAAGTTCTAGCTTCATTCCGATTACAAGTTTTTTAATTTGTTTTTTGAAATTAAGGACATATCCTTGTACCATTCTTATAATTGCACCATTGAAATGTTTAATTAATAAGGAATAGTTAAATGTTTCCTTGCATTCTGATAATAATTATATCTAAAATTTACATATTAAAATATATGGGAAGAATATATGGGACGCAGACATGTTCTTAAACTTATTTAAGCGAAAATTATCAGAAAGTTAGTTGCGAGTGACTTAAAGTTCTAAATACATTTTTGATAAAAAAAAAATTAATTTATTTTGCGAATAAAGAACACCCGGAGACTGCGCAATACTAATATCTTAAAGGTAAGATCAACTGGTAAGCAGGCATGTTCTGGCACAAAACAATATAAAATTTCATTTTAAATTATGGTTTCGCTGCATTGAGATCAGTTGCTAAATGAAATTCTTAAAATTAAGTTTATATGGTAGTCAGGCTTGTACTTGAAATTATGGAAATAAAATTTATCACAAACTGCAATTTGATAATTATTACAAGGTTTCCCTGCATTCTCATCACAATTTCAAAAATTAGGTGGTTATTTTTAATATTAAGGATATATATAAGGATTATAGATTTCAACAAGTTTGTGCTACATTTTGAATCCAATTGTATATAAAATAAAAATCTTAAAACTAAAATAATATGGCGGGCAGAAATGTGTTTGTAGCTATTTGAAAAAAAAATTATCAAAAAGTTTAATTTCATTTACAACTAATTTTTTACTTTTAAACACAACTGGAAGGCGGAAATACCACAGTTTTAATTGAACTGATATTTATCAGAAAGCACATACATACTCGTATAAGTTTTTACTGCTTTCTGATCATAGTTTTATAAAAAATTTTGTTATTCAATGTGGGAAAGCCGGTCTATCCTTGTATCGATTGAAGTGAATTAAATGAACTAGTAAAATTCTAGAGTAGCTGCTAGGTTACGCACGCTTGCAGCTAAAATTAAATTTTTAAAACTAAGGACATGCAGGAATATCTTTGTAGCAATTGAAGCAACATTTGGGGTTAGTAGGCTTGGCATCCTTGCAATAATTGATGCGATATTCATCAGTAGGCTTATTGGTGTAATTTTAAAGTTACAGATTTCTTGCTGCATTCCGCTTTCCAAATGCAATATCCTTCATTCTTTTGGTTATTTGGATTGAATTTAAGTTCCTGACTTAAATATTATAAAATCTATTTGAATTAAGAAGACAACAAAGTGTATAAAACATTTTTACTCATGTCTGCACAAAGGTTCAATTATACGCGCCATAACCATAACCATAACCATGCAAAACAGCTATTCGGAGCAACCTTAAGAGCAAAACTGAGTTTGATTATAGGAGACTTGCCATAACATCATGGCTATGAGAATAACAATAACCATAGAAACCAATTGAATTTTGGTTTTTGGCCGTAAGCAATAAACAGCTGTTTGCTGGTTGGATATATTTATGTGGCAATAAGGAAAAAGTGCTTAAGTCATATTTGATTTGTTTTGCAGGAGAGCACTTTTATCAACGCACGTTATTGATACATTTTTTTCAAAACTTTATTCTATTGTCAGTAGTTTGGGATTGGCTTTAAAATGATCCTCCAAACCGATCAAATGTAAGTGCTTGGGACACATTATTCTCTCAATCGCCACGCAGACCTCTTTTAACATTGACTACTGCGATAATCCTAAGGTATGGTTCTGGCTTATTAATAATAGTTGGAATTACTGTGGATCTTTTTGAAACTTTTAGCTCGTGTTGATTAACGTTCAGAACTTACAGAAACGCTTCCTTATTCAAACGGAAATTTTGTACAAAGCTGAAATAAAGCAATATGTATTTGAGGGTGGCGTTGGCTGAAGTAGTTAGCAGGTTGACTACAAAAACGAAGATCCTGGGTTCGAACCCGGTATCAGACAGTCATCAAATAACAACACCACGCATTTTTCTGATGTACATTAGTGTCCCTTTGCATCAGTTGTTGTAGGAAAGTTCATGTGATGAAGGCATAGTCACTGGTCACTGAATTATACCGACTTCAGCAGATACTAATCCCAATATAACATCAGAGCGCCCTCTTTCGTTGTGTAGCAGAATTATCGGCGAAGTAAAATAACCAATAAAATGGCTACTAATCACAGCTTCAAAAATTAAATACGCCTCATTTAACACCAGAGGCGCTGCAACACTGCATTATTAAAAAAAAAAACTTGCAAATAGCAGAGTTGTAAAAGAATGAAACTTTCCTCTATTTCTTCCTTCACCATCTATCTTCTCTATCACTATCCCTTTCCTAAAAAAGGTAACACCTAGTAACAGTAGTAGGAATTCATTGCCTGAGTGTTACTTCTCTTTAAAAAAAAAAAAAATATGTATTTGAGAACATATTCTACTAGAGATGTTTTTCTGAATTGCGGTCATTTTAAGAGAGTATATTGGGCTTATGTTGTTGCGGCCCACAACGGGTTAATAACAAATCATTTATTTGTTTCTTTATTTAGATCAATTCATAATTCCCAAGTTGCATTTTATTTAATTCAATTAATGATTCCCTTGCACTATATTTCGTTAAGCACAATTCAAAACGTTGCATTTTTTCATTTAATTAGGTCATTCAAACTTAAACTACTTTTGTTATTGCATTTGTTAAATGTTCTAATTAATTGTAACATTTTAGTTCCGCATATTATGCGTTTCTTTTATAACTTAAGACTAGCATTTCAATAAAGAAATTATCAGTTACAGCATAACAGACCGCAACTCACTCATCAACTTACATAGATACCTTTTCTGGTTCAAGTGCTAGAAGAAGGTAAACATTTAAATTACAATTTAGTGCCAGCCCAAATTTACGTGTTTGGACTGATTATCATTAAAGACTCGTTTTGCAACTCGTTTTACATGGTCGTTTTCCTCATCAAATCATAACGCAACAAAATCCATCACTTTATTTTATTTAAAATTAAAAACTGTTACACTTCACTTTTTCTTAAATTTCCTTTTTTTTTAATGACGTTGTTTACATATTTTGACATTTTATTACTGCCAATCCGTGCCATATTTTCTTTTGCAATGTCAGTGTTGCCACTTTCTCAAAAAATTTTGCGAAAGGTTTTGCGAAAGTAATAGAGAGTACCAAATTGGCATCTCATCGCATTTATCTTTCGCATCGTAACTGCTTTCGCATCACAATAGAGAGTAACCCCCCAGAGTACGGAAGTACCATTAACTCAAAATCAGCTTATCTCGACTTAAGTACTTTTTCCTATTTGTTGTTGCACTTTTGAAATCAATAACCAACCCTGCAAGAAATGAATCACTGAAACTAATACAAACATCATTTTTTCACTTACACATTTACAACAATTTTATATTGAAATCAACAGTGACAGTCAATTGCTCTAGTTGCTCTACTCTAACATACATGTAAGAGTGGAACATCTAATGTACATATACCAAACATTTTAAAACATCGCATTTTATTGTAAAATGTACAATTCGTTCGGTCTGTGAAAATAAAATTTATGGAATTGTTAAAAAAGTTAAGTAGAAAAAATAGTGAATAAAAGAAATCCCCAAAGTTTAATTAAATATACATATATATTTTTTCCAAATTTTAGATATTTATAAAAATTAAGGCGTGTTGGAGATTGAAAAAAGCGTGAATAGGATAGATGACACCAACGTTTTTTTGTGTTTTTGCTTGTTTTTATGCCTTTAAATATTTAACTTATGTATATCTCTATTATTTTGTAATAAAAAACAAATAAAACAGTGTAAAAATTGTGTTTATTAATATTATTATGCAGGTTTGACTAGTTTGCTATGCTGGTTATATACATCAAGTGTGATCAGTCAGACGTGACTACCGCATGCATCATTAATGATAAATAAAAATACGGCAGAGTAAGAAGGTCAGATATATATTTTTCATACTAGATATTTTCAATTAGTTAGACAAAGATGCAAAATCACACGTACACAAAAGTTTACCTCACTTTTTCCACATTGCTCTTAACAAGCTGATAGAAACTTAGATAGATAAATCCATCACTACTGTCGGTCAAATGACCAGTGGTGACCAGTCATTTGACTGGGAGTCTTCTTGCAGGGAAATGAACACATAAACAGCTGTTAATGGTTATGGCAGCACTAATAGGTGAAGCAAATATATTGAACCATTAAGCCGTAACTATAAGCAGCTGTTTGCTGATTGGACATGTGAATTAGTTTTTTGTGCTTTTACTTATTTTAGTTTATTTTATGTTTAAATTATTTCTTTTATATATTGCAGTTAATACAACGTATGACGGAAAGCTTGTGTACACGTGTACTTTTAAAATGTACTTTTAAAATTAATCACCAAGTGGAAACATAAGCAGCTGCTAACATAGTGTCCACACCTGATGAATTTATATTATGATGAATGTCAAATTGATATCATGATGAAAATTCATCACGTATAGACTCAATTTATTAATATTATGGCAGCGTTATGATATAATCATCAGAGCGCACGGCCTGATAAATTCACCTTGATATCAAATGTTATTTTATGTGTCACTGTGCATTTAACGTTTATTTACTACACAATTTCCATTAAAAAAGGCATTACAACAATTATTTGTGACCTAAAAATTAAACAACACGCAAATTAGATATTTTTGGCAAGTATTTTGCAAATATTTGTTTGATTCATCATGATATAAAATCATCAACGTCTACCCCTTTGTGCTGATATTAATGAAAAAATTACAGTTGCTCTGCCGGTGTTATATTACGAGTTATGATATAAAATCATCAGGTGTGGACACTATGTAATGGTTATGACAGCACTTTATATTTTTATAGTTATGGCAATGGTTATGGCTATGGCAATATGGTATGACATGGCTTTTATTTAAATTTTGATCTTAAATCATAAAATGTAAGTAGTAATATTATAATCCAATGGAATTTAAATGCATGTATGTTACATTAATCCCTTTTTGCCAGATTCCAATCACTTTATATTTCTTAATCATTTCAGATTTAAGTATGTCTCCACAAACACTGCGTTTGAAAATCAATGTAGACGATCATTTGGAATTATACTGCATTGTTAACACTTGACTTATTACCATTCATTATATCACAGATGTAAGATTTAACAATTAAGGATATTGCAATGTGATATCTACAAATAACTGTCACTATTCTTTCAAATTACGATAAATTAATTAAACTTGACAAAACATTTGTAATGAAAAAGAAAAAGCAAATGCATACATACACACGCACACACAGACAAGCAATTATTTAAGCGAATCTTAAAGTGATTTTGTAAAAAAGTTTATTATATCTTTTCTACATATGTAGTCTTCCTCATATCCTTCACAATTGTTTTCAATATTTTCTTATGTGTATTGTAACACGGTTTTAATTGTTTGCTTGTAACAAATTATCTTGTGTTTTATAACTTGTGTACCTTTAAGTGATACAAAATATATGTATGTGTATGTGTGTATATACAATGTATGTATTGTATTGTATTGTATTGCATTACACTTAAGACGCGTCATTTCAAATCGCACCTTTTTCAGTTTTCTTTATTTTCACATGTGTAACATTGCAACCCTATCTCCATCTCCCTGCCTTGACCAAGTGATATGTGAGTTAAATATTTTGATGCAGGATGTTTTATTATTCATCGTAAATTAATCAAATAAAAAGATTTATTATATTTTCTTTTAACCCTTTAACATGTCACAACATGTGCCTTCATGCTTGTTTTTTTGTTTACGCTTGATTTCATTTAGCGAATTGCATAAATATTATTTTTGCGAAAAAGATTGCTTTAAGACCGGTGTTACCAAAAGCTAAATATTTTTTCTTGAAATATATAAATTGTTCATATGTTATTTAAATTTATATAGAGATTTTTGCATTTTTCGATACATTAGATCTTCTTCTATCGAAATATACAAAAAAACTTGAATTAAAAAAAATAACAAGTTAAGGGGTTTCTATATTAAGGTAACGATATGAATTCTTCATTAAACATATTGCTGAGCTTTTGGTTTTTGTAATCTTTTCCATGAATGTTTTTTTTACAAATATAAGCTTGAGCAAATCGCAAAAAATCAATTATATAAATATTTTTGATGGTACATAAATTAATTGTTATATACACAGGTCAGCTATTTCAGCTGAAATTAAATTAAGTATTGGTTATTGTTATACAAATCAGCGGAAATTAAAAGAAAAATAAAAAAATCTTGCTTTAGCCACTTGAATACTTTCGTTAACTAACGATATACAGTTTGTCAAAAATATGTTTTCATTACTATAAAAAAATGAAATACTCTTCAAAGAAACGCTTGTTTTGAAGTGAATTACAAATATTTTGGATATTTATCATTTTGTGTGAACCTTCTCAAAGTTGCTTATAACTATATTTTTTTAAACACAAATTAATATCACTTCAATATAGCTGTGCCAAATCGTTCATTTAAGTGACCGTTCATTTTTGTTCATTTTGTAAAAAAGAACGAGTTCGTTCATTTCGTTCATCCGCTCTTTTCAAGAAAAAGAACGAAATGAAAAAACAAACAGTTGATTCGGTCAATAAAAAGATACAAATGCAATGTTTTTGTTATTTTTTGGCAAAACGATCAAAACAAACAAAATAACACAAAGGAAAAATCAGCAAGTAAATTTTTTTTGCAATATTAAAGTATTTTTTTGTGTGACATAAAATAAGTAATTTGGAAAATATTAATAGCATTAGGAAGTGTTCAAGATATGTTTTTATTTTGCCACAATTAAGTCTCTGCTGGTAAATAAATCTATGGCCAATGAATAAAAGTCAAAAAGCGGGAGCGAAAATAACTTAATTACGTATGTGAGAAGTTAAAGCAGTTTAAAAATTTCATAATGGTAACACTTTTACTAAGAGTAGATAAAAAGGCAAATGAAAACGAGAAAATGACAAAAAAATCCCACATCAACGATGAAAAAGCAAAACAAAACAAAAAAAAAAGAGCCAAGTGCGCTCGGTCATCGGTCGTTCATTTCGTTCAATTTATTTTTATGTGTCAGTACTACTGAACCAAAACAGCTCAGTAAAATGACCGGCTCACTTCGTTCATTTGAGTGATTCGTTCAATTTTACTCGTTCGTTCATGAACGACACAGCCTTACACTTCAACAAGAAATTTCTGATGATAGTTAAAAACAAAATAGATCAGTTTTCGTACTTTGAAATAAATGTTTTCAAATTTTTATCACATTCAATAAACAGAGTGTGTTTGTTTCCCTAAAAAGGTTTTTTTCTCTGGTAATACTTTGTGTGCCCTCCTTGAGCATTATTTACCGTTTGCAAACATCTGGACATTGAATGAATTAGCTTATATAATACATTTTTCAACTATTTTCTCCCACAGTTCCTTTATAAGCCGTATTAACTGTATTTTATTTTTCCTAGAGCTTTTTCTTTAGGTGAGTCCACAAATTTTTGAAAGGGTTCAGGTCAGTACATTGTGCTGAAGTGTCAATAACTTTTCTGCTGTTATATAGCAACCATGTCCTGCAGAGAGACTATTTCTTTCTTCCGGTCGTTGTCTTGATAAAATTTATAATTAAGTTTTACCGGGTTTCCTGTGTCAAAAAATCGAGTCTTCGAGCACTGGCAGATAATTCGCTCTTCAGAATACCAAAATAAACTTCCTGGTTCATTATACCTTATAAAATCTGAATTTCACCAACTTCTGTGTATGATATGAAATTCACTTTACCATGACAGACAATTTTCAAAACGTTACTATGGGTATTAAATTTTTATTTTCTAGTGCCGTCAGAGGCCTGTGCTAAAATTTTCGTGGTCCGTTGTGATAGTAAAATATTAGTTTTGTCTCATCACAAAAAATTACATTATCCCAGTACTCCAAAGGAAAAGATATATGGAATATTTCAGTCGGGTTTGAGCTGGCAACAGAGTTTTTTTCTAACAACTATGGATAAGTAATCATGATTTTTAGGCATGTTTCGAACACTTTCATGTGATACATTATCCCGCAGTCAGTACTGGTTTGCTGTGCTAGTCCTCCAGTACTGGAATGCGGTTTATCTCAAATAATTCTTATTACTTTAGTTTCAATACACCAAATAATCTTTTTTTCTCTGCTTGGCGAATGCAGTGGTTCCAGTCTACCTTCCTTTTCAGCGGGATTAATGATATAATAAACTGTTCTGAGATTAAGGGAAACAATTTGCAGGATTTTGCTTTGTAGTAATTGAAATATACTAATTGAATAATAGTATTGCTAACCTGTTTTCTGGGCACTTTTTAAAATTGATTTCGAGCGTCACTTGTTGTAGGTAAGACAAATATTTTATGAATGTTCGCTAAAAAAAAGTATTTTGCATACAATGTCATGTTTTAAAAAAATGCAGACGCAAACATTTTTCATGAAATAGCGAATTTTTTTCATTTGATTGATAAATTGAAAACATTTTTTTGACACAACGTAAAGGAAATGGTTTACTGCCTGTTGTTGTTTTGTTGTTGTTGTAATGAGTGCTTATGTCTGCAAAATTTAACGCCATATTGTCGTAAACAAGCATATCTAAAAGTACGGTCACACTTGTCAAACATTTGCCCAAAAAAGCGTAACCAACAAACACTAATGAAAAAAGTTTTGATCCAGACACTTGTTTATCATATTAAACAGTTTCGAACACAACTAATGCACCATGTCATAGAATCCAACAATATTGGCTACTTGACAAACTTTTGTCTGAATTGAAAGATTTTTCATTAGCATTTAGTGGTTACGCTTTTTTGGGCAAATGTTTGACAAGTGTGACCGTAGCTTAACGGTATGAACAAAAAGAAACCAAAAAAGAGTTTATTTGTTGTTGTAACTCATGTTTGAATGAAAAATTACTAGAATTTTTGAGCATTGAAAACATTTTTTTGACAAACTGTATTATTTGGAATGTGAAAAAAATATTAAAAACTAATGATATAACATGTTGTTAATAAATAACTGAGTAAATAGCAAACGGTCTAAATTTCTTTTTAAAACATCTCCGTAATAGTCAATAAATATCAAAAATTTCGTACACTTTTAATTTTAAAGTCAATACGGCAGCTTCCATTTGCTTAATCTCACGTTAATTTATATGTCAGCTTAACCACCATTTCCACAATGTACGATTAAATTAGTTAGAAATTTAAATCTCAGTTAAACAAAAATGTTTTTTAGCACTTAACCGTCATCGAGAAGTGTCTGTGAAATATAACCGAACAACATTGGCCGGTTAAGACACTGATGGAACACAAGAACAAAATTAAATCGGGAGAATTATGCATCAACATTTATATCGTTGCATAATTTTTAAACTGAGTATTGGATGAACAAATAATTTACTTAATATATACTCATATGCATGCATGTATGTTTTAATGTATGCATGTGTTAATTTTTAGTTTTCTTATATTTTAGCAACATTGTCTTCTATAGACTGATCTATATTTTTTTTGCCATAATTTTTATTAAATTCTTCTGCTAAGACGTAATTTTCACTGTGCCATTTCTGCTTGCCAGTGCATGCAGACTTTTTTTAGTTTGTTGGTGAGAGGTGGTGAGAAGTTTGCGGGGTAAAACAAGAGGCACATAATGCAAATTCAAGGGGATTTTTGACATTTCTCTTTGGCCTTTTCATACTCTCAGCATTAAGCGTGTATATAATTGTCAAAAAGGCATGAAGAAAAAAGTCGTAATGTAGACGAGCGTGCCTTTTTGTATATAGAAGGCTTAAAAGAAATTTGTCAAAACAAGGCAGGCTGAAAAGGCATAGTGTGCAATGGCACTAACTAAGTAACCGAAAGATGATGAAACGTAAAATATTAACCGTCACTCGGAAATTGTGAAACGTCCGTAAGTAACTTAAAAAGCAAGCAATTGATTGCAATTTTTATTTAGGGAATGTCCCACAATGTCGACAATGTTCGACTTGTCGCACACTTATATTTGAAACAACAACAATATTTTAAAATTTGTTTTTGTTTTGAATGTAAGTGTGCGACAATTTGAACGTTGGTGACATCGGGGACAGGCCCTTAAAGTCGCAGTTTGTGTTTGAATGCATATAAAACTATGTACATATCGCACACTAAATCATAAACAGTCACAACTCAAACAATTTCAGATGCTGAGTAGTGGCAAACAACTGTTGATACTGTACAAATGATACAAGTATATAACATAAAAATAAGCATAACAGTATTTTATATTCTTCAAGAAGACTGTGTTGCAAAAGAAATTGTTGCGATCGTTAGAGATTTGTTCAATTAACTGGTTTATAAAAAAAATCAAAACCACTTTGATCATTTTGAGTTGTGACACATTGTAGAATGAATAAAAAATTAATTGTTTAATTCATTCGTCTTTCAAATAATTCATTACTTTATTATATTATGTGTTAACAGTAATGAATTCTGTAATCAAATATTATACATGATGAGCATCACGCTTCTACATTCTTATTCATTACATTTTCTCGCTGGACCGACCCAAAGCCCTTTTATAGTATTTGATATCGATATATGTATACACATAAATACTCGTATGTATATGTACATGTAGATTATTTAAACACAAGAAGTACCGAAAAGCAATTAATTGTAAAAATGGTTTTGAAGGTGAAAATTGATGCAAAATCGAATAGATTTTCTTGTTTTCTAAAGATTTTTGCTTGACGCTTTAAGACTTTACATGGTTGTATATTGTGATTCTCAATAACATATTAAAAGTTTTACTATAATAAGAAATAATTTCTTAGTTGGGCTTAAGTTCATTAATTTCAATTCTTGTTGAATGAAATATTTTTATTAATTAATGTTAGTTTCTAAAGAAGAGAAGAAAAATTAAATTAGATTTTATTAGCTGGGGGAAATACCGATATTGCACAGAAAAATATTGGTATTTCTTTCCCCCAGCTAATAAAGTCTAATTTAATTTTTCTTCTCTTCTTTAGAAACTAACATTAATTAATAAATATATTTCATTCAACAAGAATTGAAATTACTGAACTTAAGCCCGACTAAGAAATTATTTCTGATTAAAATTGACTATAGTTCAACTAAAAATTTAAAAGTTTTACTATATTTCAATAAATTTTCGGTTGAAGTCTACTGATAAGTTCCATAAGCAGGAACGAAATGTATATACACGTTGCTTAACTAAGAAAACAAAAACAAAAAATATTAAATATTGCGAATATTTATTTAAATTCTTTCCGATACAGTTTGCAAATAAGTTTCATGTTTCGGTTTTAATTTCCATACAACTTGTGAATAAATATCTAAATAATTAGTGTAACACTGCATGTTCTGGTTGCAATTTAAATAAATTATACTCGTAACAATTAGTAATTGCTAAACTTGTAGAAATTGATTTTTAAGTGATTTTTAATCAATGTACAAGTAGTTTCACACATTTTATGTGTGTTTTGTGTAGTTTTTATTACAATTTCATTATTTACTTTCCTATATATATAAATTTGTGCTTTAAAAAGATTTCTGCATGCAAAATAGTTGTAAATAAGCGTATCAAGTATTCATTTCCACTTGTGCAACAAAATGAACAATTCAAAATAATAAAGTACAAAAAATATTATGCAAATTTGGTTTGAAATAAAAATTTCCCTTAAATGCACTATGAGGCAGGCATTTTACACTTTGTACGTATTAAGATAAACAGCCACGAAAGACGCCTGTGTGGAAATCTACTCTCATGTGAAGTTTGGAAGTCTCATTGATTAATTTAATTTTAGAAAAATTAGTCAATTCACAATATCCTTGTATTCCTTTATTATTTTATTCGTTTGTATTATTTTATTATAAAAAAATGTGTTGTAGATATTTTTCAATAATTTTTTTATAAAATAATACAATTCCATTTCATGTGTTTAACAAAAGTTGATTTTCATTCAGGGATGGGAGCGGTTACTATTTTTAACAATAACTTGTAAACTTGTCTTAACCAGCGCAACTATGCAGACTTTTATTGTATTTTTTAATATTTATTTATAAATGTATTTTTATTAAAAATTAAGGTTATCAATTCGTTTGTATTTTTTTTAAGTTTTTTTACTTCATAATTCCACAATTTTAAAAATTATTTAAGGAATTTATTTTTTGTCTGAGAGGGTACAGCTTGCATTTGGTCCCACTGTCAAAATAGGGCGGAAACACACCCACTAATTTTTTTCTTTGACTTTATAATTAATCATAAAAGAACACAATCTTAAAATTAAGAAAATGGGCGAAGCCACGTCTATTAAAATTTAATATTAATATTTCACGTGGTTCTATTTAACCGATTTTTTTCTAAACTTAAAAAAAAACTTAATATTGGATTTAAAAACGTGGTATAATAAAAAGAGAATATTAACTGATAATAAAGAATAATTTTCTTAACATAAATATATACTAACAGTTCATTTAGAAACTTTGCTTGAAATATTTAAAACCTTAGAAATGTAGAGCAAAATCGGTTTTACTTGGAAGGTAAAAATTTGCTATTCTTCGCGATCAAAAGCAAGCAAGTGTTCTCACATTTAAAAGGTGAATAGCCTGAGCTATAAATTTATTGATGTATGTCACGTTTTTTAACGTTTATTGACAGCCACAGGCAATAGCTTTTAATGCAAATTTCATTAATGAGTAATTGTATTCGTTGTTGTTATAGATGTATCTATATTTACATATGTATGTACATATTACGTATTTGCATATACAAATGATTCTATACATGGAGTGAAGATACAAGAATTGCTTCGAAAAAGATCACGAAAGATCAATTAGTACGTCGTAATATAATATTACATATATACATACATAAGTATGTATTTATATTGTAGGGCAAATGCGTAGCTTATAAAATTTTGCTTGGGGATTCTTGTTCACTCTAAAATTTGGGGACAATGAACAAAGTTTAAGATTTAAAACAGTTATTTGCTTTTGTTTCCAAAAACCCTAACTTTATAGTTATTTACTTACATATATGGTCGTAAATGAAACAACGACCATAGGAATCTACTGCGCTATTTTTTATAACTATACATACATACATTCAAAGCTCGGTATAACAAATATTTACTTCAACGTATGTATGTATATCGTGTTATGACACCCTGACGATTACAAATTTATATAATGCGTAGCATATTGCAATGATATGTATTATGCCAAAAAAGAACTTAACTCTTAATGGCCAAAATTTTGGACAGGAACTTGGCCTTTTTTTCATATTTATATTTTTGTGAGGATCTGACTACTTTTTGAAAAATTTTCTATTATAAAATCTTTTAATATTAAACTTTATAGTCCGCTTTATTTTTATTAATAATCACTGCGTCAGTTGAAAGGGCAGAGTTACATAAAATAATGGGTTAGAGTGTTATGGGTTCAGGATTGTACACCTTAAAAATTCACCGTTGTTCATTACAAGAGCCCCCTGGATAGAAATATGTAAAATATAGCGTAAGTTTTAGTGGACGCGACCCTGCCTACTTATTTAAAGATATTAATATATTAAAGCCTGCTTAGTCGAAGTATATAAAACAGCATATCCTTGACCACTTTTGAAAACGCAAAGTTATAGCCTTGCGTAAATGCAATGTGCATGCAATCAATAAACCAGTTTCTATTTTAATTTTGCGTTTTCCAATTTTTGTGGTTGATAACTCAATTAGACCTATTTGTCTACAAAATGTCAGCCCTCTACAGTATAATATTACGTCAAATTGTTATATGCCTGGCTCCGCCTACTTTTCTAACTCATGATTTTGCTATGGCTAGTTCTTGCTTATGGTTCGTGTAAAGTTTCGTACGTAAAGTGATAGACTGAAATCTGCTAAGCCGTAGTACACGACAGAGAAGGCTAAGTCTTATGGGTGTAGTCACGGCCACTATTCAAAATAGAAAATTGTTAATTTGGTTAAGTGCAATGTGCATGAAAAGTTTTAATAAAATCGATTGAGTTTGAACTCCCTTAACTGAAATTCTTAATTTTGAGTTAAAAGTGCTTGTCCCCCGCCCAGGTTTCTAGAATTCTCTTAATGATCTCTGATCTAAATTTATTTGTGTATCAAATTTCAGCTCTGTAGTGCGAATTTGACTGTTAAGGGCGTGTACCCGCCGGATAAAAGTTCTTGGTTTTAAGATCTTTCCATTGGATCGCTCATCTACACTTACTTGTGTGTACAATTTTAGCTCTCTAGCTCGAATGCTACCCATAAATTTTATGGGCGTCATGCTGCCCACTATTTTAAACTCAAGATTTTTCATAGTAAACTGTTGATAATAAATACGTAAATAAATAAGCGATTTAAATCTGCTAAGCATAAGGAGATGAAACACAAGTCTAACATTTTATGGGCGGGATCACGCCCATTTTTAAATATTGTAGCTTAAATCCTTGCATACGTGCAACGTGTATGCAATGTTGCACTAAACTGGCTTGAGTTAAAAAGTGTATATCGTTAGCTAAAATGCAAAAAGGAGTAACTAAAATAAAATTAAATCGAGTTTTTGATTGATTATTATGAACGCCATTAAACTACATGTCGTGACAAATATCAACACTTTTGTCATCAAAAATTACGCTTATATTAAAAAAAAAAAACACAAGAGTCTTAACTATACGTTTGTTTAGTTTTTTTTAGTTTTTTGCTTCTCCTGTAAAATTATATTTATATAACGATATATAGTTTGTAATTCCGACCAATATTAGTGTGACTCTGTCCACCCTGGTAAAAATTTTTGGGGTTTTAGATCTTGCTAGTTGGTTTCTCACCTAAACTTATTTGTGTGTCAAATTTCAGCTCATTAGCGCAACTTTTAATTTTTATGGGCGCGGCTCTGCCTCTCTTGTGTATTCAATTTCAGCTCGTTAGCATAACTTTTGCTTTTTAATTTTTATGGGCGTAATTCAGTCAACTTTTTAAAATTCAAGATTTTCTTTCGTTGTAAACGAATAATAACACCGACATAATAGTATAGATGAAATATGAGGTTTAAAGTGTATGGGCGTGTCAACGTACAATTTTTAACGGTAAATTTATAGGCTTGCATTATCGCAGTATGTATGACTTTATGGGCGTAGCCCCGCCCCCTGGCAAAAACTTCCGGGTTTTCAGATTTGTTAAACAAATTGCTCATTTATAATTAATTCTGTATCAAATTTCAGCTCACTAGCACAAATTTTAATTTTTATGGCCGTAGCCCCGCCCTCCTGGCTAAAATGTCCGGGTTTTCATATTTTTCTAAATAATTGCTCACCTAGATTTACTTGTGCACAAAAGCTAAGTTCTCTAGCTATAGCGGAATTGCTTCTTCAATTTGATGGGTGTGTCAGTGGTCAGTGGTCAGTAGTTCAGTGAGTATGTCTAAAATATGTACTTTTTGCACCTCCATATCTCAGGAGCTTTCATTGTAAAACTTCGCACGTGACGTAACATGAATTAGTTTTAATTATGTTTTAAATTTTATAATTTTACGTTTGCCGGGCACAAAGTTATGAGGGGCGCAAAAACACGACGAATGGCTTCATGTGAATATACTACACACTGTATGCAGAGGCCGGAATTTGGCCTGACAAATTGTCAAAAACAATTCAGATTAATGAAATTCTATATATATAAAAGCGAAATGAATATCGTTCATTATACAGAGCCTTGACTGTTAATTTGTTGCAAGTCATTTGAAGGGCGTGAACCATCTTATCAAATTGTTGCGATTTTCGAGATATCCTTATAATAATTACATAATACGAGGCACGAATAAGCAATTCACTATAAATTTTTATTTACTTTTTATGCTTTTTACGATATTTTTCTTTTGTTTTATACATTTCATATGAATTTGGGATAGAGTAGTAAAAATATTATTAAATTTAGCAAGAAGATAAAAACATGTTTTTATTTTAGCTACTCAATGAATTACGGAGAAAAAAAAATCAAATTAGAGATATTTTGAAAATTCTAACTAAACAGTTGACGCCCATTCGCTTCCTTGGCACCAAATTAGTCAAGATCATCATTAACGCATATGCAAAAAAAAAAATAAATATTCAAAAATTCCAACACAGAATTTTAGCAAACTCCCTTCTTAGCTACGCCTCATAAAGTTCATTTTAGTTTGCCAAATTTAAACTTTGGTTCGCTTCTCTTTCACTTTCATTTCAGTGACACTAACTAATCAAACAACACACTTTCATATACAAAAATTTGTATCTACAAAATGTTGCAAAATTATCACAGTGAAAAGTATGATGTTAATATAAAAAGTTTTTTTTTATAATTCTTAATTAATTACGTGTCATTAATCAAACCGAATGAGATAAATAATCATTCCAATAAATAAAATATGTATATTACCAGCAAAATATATTTTTCTAATTGAATTTACAAGTTTTGTTGTAAACATGTCAATTGGGAATTTCGAAGTGAAATAAAACACATGTCAAACTACTGGCAACAAAATTATTTAGATTCAAATAAAACAACAACAACAAAATTTAAAGCAATGTAATGAATAGAACACATGTACGAGTATGTTTAAACATGTTTGTATTGCAGCTCCTTAACTATCGGTAAGTATGGGAATAAAAGTGTTACGATTATTGTTTTATTGTTTACGAGATAAACATCAGAAATAAACATCAATTAACAATTAAATAACCAACAACTTGAATTGTTCAGAAGCAATAATATTAGTTCTATAAACACAAGTGCACTTAAGCGCCTGGCAATAATTTCCGTCATATTGAAATCATTAGAATTAAGTGCAATTTTACCGTTTTACAGTGGGCAAAAAATACAAAAAAAAAAAATCAAAGTAGATCGGCATATTCTCAACCAGTCGCGAGCCTTGGATAGAATTTCCCAGAGCATTGTAGGCAGCGCCTATGCTTGAGATTAACTTTCAAATTTGGAGTTTGTTTTAAAAAGGTATGGGCGTCGCCATTTTGTTCCTAAGCAAATTGTAACCGATACCACTTGTTTCCAATTTGAATATCCCTTAAACTTCAACATACATTTTTCTGTAATTTGAATTCGGTAAATAAAATCATTCAGGGCCTGTCCCACGATGTCGATAACGTTCGACTTGTCGCACACTTACATTCAAAGCAAAAACAATTTATAATATTTTGTTGCTGCTTCAAATGTAAGTCTGCGACAAGTCGAACGTTGTCGACATCGTGGGACAGGCCCTGAATGATTTTATTTACCGAATTCAAATTACAGAAAAATGTATGTTGAAGTTTAAGGAATATTCAAGTTGCGACCGTTAAAAAAAGTCACTTACACAGTTGTGGGCATCTGATAAGGTAAAAACCTTTAATAGAGGAGGGTGGTATTCACAAAAAAATATGTCACAAGAATGTATATCTCAGAATCAAGGCGAATTCATATTACGTGTTCGCAACTGCTAAGGTGACTATTTTTGCCCCTTGTAATCTGGAATATACGTTAGATGGCAACACAGTAAAGTTTTTGACATCAAAAGTATAAAAAGATTTGAAAAAAAAACTGGTCGGACTCTTCTTTCAGTGACCGATAAAGTTTAGTTTTCTTTTACTACTAATGTCGGCCAATGCTGGATGCAGAGTAGAGATGGGCGCGTGTCGAATTTTTCCAACACGACACGAACACGAATACCAAGACGCTAAACACGTACGAAATACGTACGCGAAAATTTTTGTCAACACAATACTGCAGAACACGCACGAAACATTATAGGTATAGTATTGAAGATAAGAAAATTTAATTTTTCACCGCCAGCTGATACATTCTGCCACCACAGCTTGTACTATCTGTTTATGTACATAACTTTAATCTTCAGAGGCCCATACAATATCAACAAATATGCTGATGTTGTGTGCTTGACGATACAAAATATGAAATTTTTTCTCTACTGGACACGCGCCCATCTCTAATGCAGAGTGCAACAAAAAGTTGCTAGTTCAATTTTTAGTTAGTAAATTGAATAGAAAAATTTACAATTGAATTTATAATATAAAAAAAATAGTATACCATATTTCTATAACGGACTAAGGATAAAAGCACATACTGTATTCTAGCTTTTCTAATATCCCCCTTGTCAAGAATGAGAGATGTGCTCCCTCTCTCTAAGATTATAATCGCAAATTCTTGTGTTGTTGTTGTGTCATTGTACTATTCTCCAATTTTGTTCACCTTTTTTTTCATTGTAAATATTTCACGTGAACAAAATCTTCGCCGCTTAAAAATTCAAATTCATACTTGTCAACTTTTGAAAGCTATTAAAATACTTGTAATATGGGAAACGAAAAATATGGAACGCTTGCTATTGAGAAGTTTTTGTTCTACATGTGGAAGACTTAACCTGGTGGACTCTAAGAGAAAACTCATGAGAATCGTGGAGACCTTTTAAGAATACAGGGATTTTATTTGATTTCATGGAAACCATGCAATAATTTAATGACTGATAGAATATTTCAGCACCTCTCCTTCCTTGGCTGCCTTACCCTGCTAATATATCTATACATGGGAATTTTCTACAGAAATGTCCAACATTTGTCACATTACGTTACTTTGTGATGTAGCTTGTTTCTGAAAGAAAAACGTGTGGTTTTTGCATGTTGGTGTTGAGCGGAATTAGCTCTAAATTTAGTAAGAAATAGAAAAAATCAAACAGCATGGCTCTCAAATGCAAGCTTAATTGCTTGGCAATGTGGACTTTTCTTTTTTTCTTCTTTTTTTCTGAAATGGAAAAAATACAGTTGTGAAGATATTTGATATTAGTTGAACTTCTCATTTGTTTAAATGAAAGTTTAACATAATATCTCTAGTTGTTCTTAGAAATTTTTGGGTTAAGGTTCCCCGATGATCTGCATTAGCAACAGTGAAATGCGCATAGGATCCAGCTTAACCCTTCAATAATCAATTTCAATGTATTTTTAATTAAAAAAATATTTTACTTAATAAGTAAAATAATAATTTAATAAAATAAGTATATTTCGTACTAACATTCCCTGTGATAATTAAAATGATTGATATTTATCTTCATATAAATTGAAATTAACTTTTAAGTCACTGTAGTCAAATATGATAAATGATGTATTACTTATTTGCAAGATATTACAAATTAGATTCAGAACGATGATATCATAAATTTCTTAGAAACTGATGATGTTACAACACGTTTAAGAAGCACAACTAATTAATCTGCATTAATTAAAGTATGCAAATTGTCTTAATTGATTGAAATCTTAACAAAAGGTAATTAAGAGAAATAATCTAATCATTACAGATCCTCCGATTATATATTTTATTAACAATTTAGCATAAAATGTCATAAAGAAAAAATTTATTGTTCAGTGCAACTGTCATCGGAGATAAAGTTTTGTGGTTATGACACAAACGATTACATACATACATGCACTGAGGCAAAAGCTACAACTTATAAATACGAACGCGGCATATTAATTCAATAAATTTCAGTATAACAGAAAGATTATATTAAAATACTTTAAATCAATAATTTTCAACTTCGAGTTAATGTTGATTGTTTCTTTGTTGAATTACATTGAATCAATATTCTTTTAAAGTCTAAACATATTATCTTAAGACTTTTATTTTATTAAATTCTCAGTTAAGTTGAAATTTAAATTGCAAGATATTGAATAAATAAGAAGCATATTAAAATCTAAAGGACACCAATTTAAATGAATGTGTAAACCATATCATATCAATAAGACAACAATACTGTTCCATAAGAGTTCAATATGAATTCAATGCCGAAAAATATCATTTCTATATTTAATTCCATATTAAAATTATCAAAATAAATTAAATATAAAATTGTTTAATATTGATATAAAATGTTTCATCATGACTAGACTTTCGTTAATGTTTTTTATTGAATCAATGTGGATTTTATTAATTTTAAATCGTTTTTTCTCTGGATGTACATACATATCGAGCCATAAGCGCCAAAATAGCTTAACCGACACATTTTTGGGACATCGGTTTTTTCGAAAACCGGTTATTTACGGTCGCCAATAATGGATTTCGGTCAAAATTTTAAGTTAGAAAATTATGTCGTTTAAACTTTTTTGCCGCTTATGGTTATGTGTATACTGCCAAGAGCACTTGGATCTTTAAGGTCAATTTACACTCATCCTCTTCGGGTCAGTGAAAAATCCACTTTGATTACTGATACTAATTTATACTGATACTTTGTACGTCCAGTGTTTTCAGCGAATGAGGTTGACTTATTTTACGGAAGAAGGATTGGCAATTATTGTCATAACTTTAATGAGAAAGAAAATCAATTAGAAAAAAAAAATTGTGTTACCCTTAATTTGATAGTCACAAATCAATATACATAACTTTTGTATGTATATAAACAAGTAGAATTTGGGGCAAATTACGTTACTCGATATCGAAACAATTTTCATAAAATTTTAATTCAATAGTTATTGAATGCTGCAATTTGCCTTCTTATTTCTAGTTACATTTTTATATTTATACATATGCGAGTATAAATAAAACTAGTTAAAAACCTACAGCAAATAAAAAATGATTCTAAAATAAATATACATAATGCTTCTTTATTGCAACTGAGACATACATCCCAGCAAAAATTTTTCAAGATTTTGTAATGGGTACTATTCTTTTAATGGCTTACAAAGTAATGAGTGGTACTTATTTATCTAATTATTTTATGCTTATAATAATGACTGTCCTGTAATGAATAAAATAGCAACTTATTTATATCATTAAAAGAAAGTATTTATTGTAGTACTTTCCAGTTATAAATAAAATACATCTAGAGAAAAATTTATTGATCGTGAAAATCAGATTCGAAAACAATAAAATAACTTTGGTTTACTACAATTTTTATTACAAAATTTATTTATTTTCTCATATTCTTAAATATATATCCAATTCACATATTTTCTTTGTAAAATTATAATTTTTAACAATCCCAAAAAATACAAGTTTTATAATTTTGTCAAACAATGCTATTTATTTTTATTAGAAAAAATTCCCAATTAAGTTTTGAATAATTTTAGGCAAAAGTAATCTAATTTTTTTGCATATTTGTTAGCAAAAAATAACCCATTAAACTTTAAATACTTTTAGGCAATCAGTAATTTATTAACATTCGGATATTTGTAGGCAAAAAGTATAGGGTACCGCCTACTTTTTGAACTTCGCAAACAAAAATAATGGGATATTCAGTCAAATTGTAAGTGCGCTTACGACTGGGGAGTACAAAACTTTTTTTCATTCTAGTAGGCAAACCATTTTGCTGGGATATCTCGAAAAATGAATTTTTGGAGTTAATAATGTAGAATGAATCGTTTTAACCAGGGATCGCAAACAACGATTATTTTTCAAATTTACGCCCCTTTGCAAAATGTACAATTGAAAAAGCTAACAAGAACTTTGACGGCAAGTTTTGTATGAGGAACTTGCAGTTAAAGTTCACATTAACTCTTAATCATACATTGTGAAAGGTTACGTTAAACTGAAAAACTCACACTAATAGAGAAGTGCTACATGCACAAGGAATACACCAAAAGACTGCATGCTACATGGGCCGCATTCATTTTCATTTGTTTAATTTTTATTAAAAAATTCGAATTTACCGATTATATTTTTATTCTTATTTATTACTCAGAAAATAATAGTTTTTTATTAAATTTTATTTATTCCTCACAAAATAAAAGTTATTTCTTGATTTTTATTTATTCCTCACAAAATAACTTTTATTTTGTGAGTTTTATTTATTCCGCACGACATAACAGAAACTTTTTGATTTATATATTTTTGCTAAAAAAAATTGTAATTTTTAAATTGAAGAAACTATAAAAAAGTACATTTAATTTGACGTATCTCTTACAGACTCTGGCGATAAATTTTTTACAGACTCAGGCGATAAATTAAATTTTAACGCAAAAAAGTACGCTTTCTACTATTCTATAAAATTCACTTATTTAAAAAAATAAATAAATAAAAAATAAAAAAAAAATAATAATGTAACTATTATTTTGTGGGGAATAAATAAAACTCACAAAATAAATTTAATAATAATAAATAAAAATCAAGAAAAAAATTATTAAAAAGTAAAAGTAATGGCATATCAAAGGGCTTTATACGCACCTCATGAGCAAATAGTTTGACAAATACATACTAGCAAAACGGAACAACATGCTTCTTTGAATGAAAGTTTAACATAATATTTCTAGTTATTCTAAGAAATTGTCAGCTAAAGGTTCTCTGATTACCTGCATTAGCAAAAGTTTAATACGGAAAGGAGCTAGCTATATACTACATTTATACGCGCACTATTTGCAAATAAAAAATTTTGTAGCACTTCTGTAGAAAACTCACTTATGTTTACAAAAATATCAGTATTTCATGTATAAACATAACAAATAATTATTTGTTTAAAAATACAGTGCAGGTTCGGTTAATGCAATAAAAACTGAGTTTGTTGCGAAAACCGAGTAAAAAGTTTATATGCCTGTTTTCTACTAAAAGGCTTATTTTAAACCAAATACAATTTTTTTTAAAGACTCAAACATTAAATTTTAAAACAAATGCATTTATTTAACCAAAATAAATAACAAAAACAAATAAATATTTAAAATACATAAAAGATACACATTCTAAGGTATTTAAATTTATATTTATGATTGTTATCAAGTTGAAGATTCATGTTTGTAATGGGCAAAGTGTGAAATTTTCGACTGTGTTTTTAATTTTTTTTTTCAAATTAAAGACTAAAATAAGTTTTAAGAAAATAATTATAGCCTTGCTTGGCCTTTCATAATTTTTAGAATTTGGAGGAAAACCAAACATTGTTAATGATTTCCTGGAATGATCCTTTTGAGCACGTTTCGTTTGTTGTTGTAAAATTTGTCACACAAAGGCAAAAATTAGACTGCTTCACAGTTTTTATTTTTTTGAAAGTAAAAACTGTGAGTTTATGCTGTAAGTCGAAAGCAAAGCAAATGTTCGTGTTCTTTGAACTTAACTTTTTACTTTTGTAATTGACGACTGTGCAGTTACTTGGAAGCAAAACGGTTGATATATTTTTTACTAACTGTTTCTATGATTTTACTCGTCTATAGTACGAAGTCACAGCAAAACAAAACTGTACGAACGCAAGCACAATAAAATACTTTTCAACAGCTGCTATTTACTGTCAAATCAGAAGCGAAAGCAAGAGTTTACTTTTTGAACAAAAAATTGTTGATTCAAAGCAACAGCATATTAAGTGAAACTTTTGTTCTTCTGCTGTCAGTTTTTTGAACACTGGTAATTTATTAGGCTGCAATTAAATATCACTCATACGTAGATCTTTAAACGAAAACTGTTGCATACTTCGCTGGATAGTGATACCTAGAGGGAATTGAAACTCAGTGCGTATGAGTAATACTGATTTAAATCAAATCGCCAGCTTAAATTAAAATCTATCCAGCTAGAACAACCACTCACAAAAAAAAATTAGTTAAACTAGGTTCGTTTCAAAAATTAATTCTTTGTCATTCCTAGAAAAGCGGTAAGATTTCATGCGCAAAGTGTATCTATACAGCCGTGTCACAGATTCCGTTCGGAATGGTTTTGATTCCGCATTAACCATTTCGTTCCGGTAGCACAATGGGACCTCAAAGGACCCAAGTGGGCTGGTTTTTTACTATAAATCGGCAGCCTGTTATAACCTAACCTAACCATTCCGTTCGAATTTCATTGTGGTGCTTCAGATTCCGATCGTTTTCATCAATCCGAAAAAAATGGTTACATCGTTTTTATGTTACAAGTATGGCAATATAATTTTGTGGTAAAGCATAATGTGACATATTTTAAGGCGTTTTAAATTTTTTTGTAGGTATATTTTAATTCTGCTTGTATTTTTTCATTTTGTGTGCTGCCACTATGAAGATTTTGGTAGAGTTCATACAAAAATGGTATGGTAATACGACTACTAAAGAAACCAATTCCGTACATTTTGTTTTGTTGATTTAATTTTTGTAATGACTTGAGAAATTTAAATTATAAGTAAGTAAAAACTGATTAATTCTAATACAGCTTTGAATAAATAAATGAAAAATATACTATTTTTCATTTATTTTATTGAAAAAAAATTTTTTAAATATATTTTTTTGTACTTTAACATTCAGAAAATGTTAATTCCGTCCATGAAATTAAAATGATTTCATTCCGAAATTTTTTTCGTTTTCTAAAGCAGCGAAATACGGATTGAACTCCGTTTTCGAACGGAATTGAGCTCTGTGACATGGCTGATAGTATAGTTTTGAATTTATTTATAAAAAACTAGAGTAAAAAAACTAAACGAAAGAGAGAATCTTAACTTTGTTTGCAAAGTTGCTTTAATTGAGGTCTTATTTTATGAAAAGTTGCGTTAACAGGGTCACCAATGTTAAGAATTTGGGTGTTGCGAATATCGAGGTATTGCGCTTATCGAGGGTTGCGTTAAGCGAGTCTGCACTGTATAATAAAATCGTCTACCAATGTTTTTTGTGCAATATTTATCTATTTATTGTTTTTTGTTAGCAACCATTTGTAAGCGTGGCAACCTCAAGCATTGTATTTGCAAAAAGTGCATTAATCAGGAATTGTTTTCGTGAGTTCCTATTTGCAGACAGCAGGACCAACGGTTCATGGCGAAGTAGGAAGGATTGTAGAGTCTCGAGGTGTATGTGGCAAAAAAAATTTACTCAGTAAGATCCAAACTTCTGCTGGGCCAGTATTTAGGAAAATAGCAATGCAGATTTCTTTACGATGTGCGAGGATTAAAAGAAACCAGAAAGCATTGAACATATTTTCTGAAATTGTCCGAAACAACAACGTCATAGACTTAGATGGCTGAGCATACGTTTCCATGAGAGCATTAGTCATATCGATAAGTGTTAACTGGAAGATATCAGGGCTTTATCATGGCAATTCAGTGGCTTAATGACGCATAATAAGAGCATTTCTGGGTAAAAATGGGGGGTTAAATATTGCTATTTACGGGGCAATGGAAGGGAACCACAATGGAACACCCTTCCAAACCAAACCAAACCATTCTATTTGCAAATAAAAAATCGGCTCACCATATGTGCGGTAAAATTATTTATTTGCAATATATTTATATGCAAATAAGTCGTGTGTACTCGTATAAACGTAGTAACAGATATGCATATGTGTATCCCATAATAAATACATTGATTAAAAAAAGACAGAAATACTTTTTTACTCATTAATTAAAATATAAATTTTAGAAAAAACTGCGTTAAATACTCGTACACTAAAATTTAACAGTTCTCAAAATAACGCTCATAAAAATAAATCTTGTTTGCCATTTGCTTATCTACATATCGTCATGTGAGAACTTAAGTGTCCAATACTCCACACTTTGCTATTGGATATTGGACGCTTAAGTTCTCACATCAGTAGATTTTAAGCAGAAAAGTCTTGAAATAGCTAAGAGCTTCAACTATTTTCAAAAAAAAAAAAAAAAAAGAATTACTAAATATACAAACATAACAAGTGGATGCATTTTAACTTGCTGTGTTTTTTTATATTTTGTAATTCCCAACAACGTTGTTGGAGTTTTTGTACAAATATATAGAGAAGCTTATGCAACAGAAGCATAATTTTTTTTTAAACAAATATTTTACTCATTAATTTAAATATTTTATTATTAAATATAAATCAATAAACAAGCATAAAATTTTATGAACAAACATATAAAAATCGCCATCGCATGATGATTTGAATTAAATTATTAGGTTTCAAATATCAAATTTATATCGTTGTTTGAATTTCTAATTAAGTAATAAAAAAAAGTTATTACAAAATATTTGAATTTAAATTTCACACGAATATTTATTTACACATACAATTTTAACAAATTTTGAAAAGTTCAATGTTAGATGCTGTATGCACTTTAGGATGCAGCAGTTTAAATTTGTTATACCCTTTTTAGATACGAACAGTTTACTTTGCAAAGTTTTAATTCAGCTGCGTGAAAGACAGAGGGAGGAATACTCTTCTCTCTCTTTCTGTCTTTCTCCCAGCTAAATTAAGACTTTGGAAAGTAAACTTTCCGTGTCTAAAAGGGGTATTAATGCACAAATAATCTCAAATTGTTATTGCAAATGCGAAAGTCAACTAATATCAAAATTGTGTGGCAACATTCCATTCTTGCGAAAGCAATGAACAGTAGTTGCCATTTTTTACATTTATTTATTATCTTACAACTATAGTTCGAACTGAAAAAAGTCAGCCTATGTAGCAATGTCATATTAGGAAAATAAAAAACATGTTGATTATTGAGTTCTTGTTGCAACTTCTCATTTATTTAAATGAAAGTTTAACATACTCGGTCTAATTTATAAAAAAATATTTTAGGTTTATTACAGGTTTATTTGACAAATTTCCCATAGAAATATGTAAATTAACAGCTTAATAAAGCTGAAATATTTTTTATGAATGAGGCAGAATATCTCTAGTTCTTCTAAGAAATTTTGTTTGGTAAAAGTTCCCTGATGATTTCGATTAGGAACAGTGAAATGCGCATAAGAATCAGCAAAACCATTAATAATCAATTTCAAGGTATGTTTAACCAAAAATATTTTACTTTTTTATTTTTAGTAAAATAATAATTTGAAATTATTAAATCATTAACAAATATTAAACTTAAAAAACAAAAAGTTTGAAATAATTTTTTACAATTTTTACAAGTCTAGTTGCTTTTAATTATTATTGTTCGAACTTCATTTGTTTCTATATATATGATTTGATCAGGCTAAAGTTCGTATCGCTTTGTAAGCCAAATACAAGTTAAATCTTTTATATTTATTTTATTTTTTATTTTTTATGTGTGTTAAATATTTAATTTTTTTGTCTGGCTCGATTATGGATGGCAGCCGAACTTAAGTTGTTCTGCTAGTAGCCAAAATATTATTACGTATGGCAACTGACACTTGAGTGGTAAGCAGGCACGTACTACCGATGTAATCAAAGACAAAAATGGCGCCGATCTTACTTCTACCAGTGAACAGCTAACACGCTGGAGTGATTTTTTCAATACCCCGTCCCATCCGCCGACGACATCTCAAACTCCGAACTATCACAACCGCAGTTCCAACTTTCTCCGAAATACTGAGCACCAATGCACTCAAACCTTAAGAACTCGAAAGCTCCTGGACCAGACAGTATATCCTCAGAGTTACTAAAATATGGTGGGGAACCAATTGCGGAAATGATGACACCCATAATCAGAAAGATGAGGGAACAGAAATGTATACCGAAGTGCTTGAAAGAAGATGTAGTAGTGACAGTGTCGAATAAAGCTAAGCTTAGGCTATGTAACAACTGGAGGGGAATAACTCTGTTGAACGCTAACAACAAACTGTTGTTGATCCTAAAGCGAATCTCACCAGTTGTATAATCTATCCTCCGAAAATAACAAGAAGGATTCAGGCCGGTAAGATCTTGCCCGGACCAGTCTATTGAGTAGAGCAGCAGCCTATACTTTCTGTTTGTTGATTTCGAGCGTATTTTCAATACGGCACTTTAGGATGCGTTCAGCGTCAAGGGAATATCACTGAAAATTATTAATCTAACACGTGAACTATATGTAGATACTGAATGCAGAGTACGCCGCAAAGTCGAAGAAAGTACAGCCTTCGAGACCAGCGTGAAGCAGGGCTATGTTCTGTTGCCCACACTTTTCTTACTTCTGCTAGATTGCTTAATCCAGCGATAAAAGTTTGAAGCACCTTATGGCATTCCGTGGACTATGAGACAGCTGCTACATGACATCTTTTATGCATCCTCGCACAACGATTTGAGAACATTTTCAGAAAACGCCAATAAAGTTGGGCTAAAAATTAACGTAAAAAAAAAAAAATAAATTAATGCATATTGGTACCAGAATTACATCGCCATTAACATTTCAAAGACAGATAATTGAGAATGTAGAATCCTCCTCATATCTCGGCAGCACTATTAGTAAAGACGGTGGTTCCTATGCCGATACAATAGACAGAATCAACAAAGCCCGGATTGCATTCCACTCCCTGCAGAGAATATGGCACGCAAACAACATCTCGAACAACACAAAACCTAAGATCTTTAACTGTAGCATCAAATCTAAACTTTTATATGGTTGTACCACCTGGCGCTCTTCCCAAATCTATCGAAGGAGACTACAAAAACTTTGCAAAACTGTTGTGGAGATATCACATAGAAGAAAGATTCAAGAAGGCTAAATCGTGCTGGTCTCTCTGCAGAAGGGCCATTGCGACACTGGCTATATAGGAGTGTGATCAGAATAATTCTAACATGCGCATCGGTAGGAAGTGCAACACTAAAATCTTGGAGAAAGTTTGACGAATGTGCTGCCTAGGTATAAGTGATGCTATGAAAACTACATCCACCAGGGCAAAGGAGACCATTATTTATGTCCAAAGTATAGACATAAGATACGAAGCAGCTCTTGCTACAAAACGTTTACAAATGATGGGGAAATAGATCGGACAAGACAACATACACACCACCAGAACATATGGACGTCACTGACCGAATGTGACCAGACTTTGGAAATGTCTGACTGGGTAGGTGAGACTAGAGTTATAGCTGATTGCGAAACATTGATACCAGAAAGACACTCTTGGGTCAATCGAACCCTAGAACAAACACCCGTCGGAGTTTGCTGCTACACGGATGGCCCTAAGCTAGGGGAAAGAACGGGTCGAGGTTTCTTCATAGAAGAACCGGAGACCGAGATTTACTTCCACTTGCCTGACCATAACACAGTCTTCCAGTTGGAGGTTCGTAAGATCATGGAGGTTATAAAATGGATCAGTGTGAATATTAGGCTCACAATATATTTACCGACAGCAAGTCGGCTATTAGGACAATCACAATCGAAAGAATAAACTCTAGGACCATTTTAGATTGAAAGAACATGATAAACGATTACCCAGTACAAGGCAACACTCGTCTTGTATGGGTGGCGGCCCACTACGGCGTAACCGGAAATGAACGTGCAAATAAACTGATGAAAAAGGCCAGAACGTTACGGACAATAACTCTAATTAGTGCAAAGCCTTTCAAAGCAGCGAAGATTGAGTTACAAAATTGGGTGAAGACGGCCCACAGGACACGATGAAATTGTGATACTGTGGGTAATTTAACCAAGGTTCTATGGGGTGACCTGAACGAAGATAAAACAAGGGGACTGTTGAAACTAAACAAGTCCGAGCTAGGAAAATTGACCGGCATCTTAAAGGGGAATTCTAATCGATGAGCGGATTTGTACAGAATTGGAGCCACGAATGACAATGAATGCAGGGCATGCGTGAAGGTCATGCAAGGCCCAGCTGAGATGCAGCTATTTTGGGGATGAAACCGTACCGGGCATTACCCACCTTAGGGGTGTTGACTGGAAAAGTTTCAGGGATTACGTAAACGATACTGAGTTTCTATAAAGTTGAGGTTCATTTGTTAATTTACATGAGAGCGCACAACAATCTGGACTGGCTTATGTGTATGTCCGCGAACATGAGCGTAAGCGCTCCTCTTTTTAACCTAACCTAACCTTACAACAAATGCTTAAAACAAATTCTACACATTTTCTGGCCGAATTGGGTCACAAATAACCAACTGCTCTTGCTGGCCAACTGTAAGCCCATTGCATATTATGCAGGTGCAAAAATTATATTAAGATTGAGTGGAACCCGCAAAGCCATAAAAATCATGGCAGGTCTCCAAACAAATGGATCATTATATTAAAGAACGAATGCACATCTTGTAATATGACCTGGAACCAAGTAAAGCTCCTAGCTAACAATCGAGCAATAAGAGCCTGTAGAACGATATTAAGTTCGCATTTAGAGAAACAGGGGGTAAGCATTCTTATTATGAGTAATTTTTTAACATTTTTAGTTAAGTTTTCTTTCTAGCACATTATTTTCAGTTGCCCATCTGCCATAATCGTATTTTCCATAAATTTAAAGAAAAATTTGCCATGTTTAACACTAACTTTAATTTAATTGTCAATTGGTAATGAAACTGAAGTTCTGTTATCATCCACAATCCAGCCATCTATTAAAACAATTTAAATTTCGATTAATTTATTCAAACAGAGCAAATAATTTATAACTTTAGATTTGAATTAAACACGTATGTTTATTTTAAGTTTGAATAGACCCTATACTCCTCATAGGAATGCCAACTCATCAGAAGACCTTCAATCGATTTCTTTAAAAACTTTGTAATCTTCAGGTCTACACATGAACATCTTAAAAAATAATTGAGAACTAATAAATATATGAGCACAGCAAGATAAAAGGCCTTAACAAAAGTCACAACAAACATATACATTTAGTATGAAATTTATTTTGTTTGCTTCTAATGACGAGATGAATTAGTACTTAAATGACAAAAATTAGTTTTTCTATGCTGAAGTCAAATGCAATTTTGATGAGTATATTAGACTTGTTTTTGCAACATCCAATCCTCTATACAAATGGAATTAGCACTCGTACCTCATTCGGATATTAAAAATATCTTCCGGCATGCAAATATCAAGTTCAAGTCTAATGCTACAGCCTTTAACACATCGAACGAATGTGATTGTGTTCGGTGTTTAAGGTAATTAAAAAAAATCAAGTTGTTGAGCTTAATTAGCCGCATTAAATCACATATGGGTAATTATGTCAGGAAAGAAACTCAACTAATGTTAATTGCACTTGTAAATTAGTATTAACAATAATAATACGAGTAATATAATTATTTGAACACGGTAATTATTATCTAAAAGCAATAAAATAATGATTTATAATTGATACAAATTAAGGGTCAAGAGTTGTACATACCGCTTTATTATTGCAACATACCCGTAGTCACAATTAAGAAAAAAAAGTAGTTTTGCTAAAAAAAGGAATTTAAAGTTTTCAGTTTTCATACAGTTTTATGAAGATGTTAACATAATTTTGTTTTAGCAAACAATGTGTGTGAAAGCAATTCACGCGAAATTCTTAAACCAGATTAAATACGATATGAGAAATTAGTTGGCACCAATAACTCCAAAAACGCATTCTTGAGATATAATAAGCATAACTCGTATCCCCAGTTTTTAACTTAATATTTAAGTACTTATAGCTTATTTAATTAGTTAACTATAAAATAAATGGGCTATACATCGTTTGTTTTACGAACAAAAAAATTAAATTAACTATATATATACAAAAAGATTAAATGTGGGGTAAACATTGTACATTTTTCATATAAAAATTAACTGGACTATACATTCTACATTTCTCATATAGAAAAACTTAAAAAGCTATACATCGTTCATTTTTCATACAAAATCTTAAATGGGATCAACGTAAAATTAAATGGGCTAAACATCGTACGATTTTTATAGATGAAAATAAATTTGCTATACAACGAACATTTTTCATATCATATTATCATATAGAAAAATTAAATTTAAATGGGCTATACATACATATATATGTACATCGTACATTTTTCATACAAAAAAAAAAAATAAAATAAATGGGATATACATCGTACATTTTTCATATAGAAAATTTAAACAAAAAATTAAGTGCCTATATATCGAACATTTTTCATACATAAAAACTAAATCGGCTATACGTCGTACATATTTCAAACAGAAAACTTAATTGGATATACGTCGTAAGATTTATCGTAAAATAAATGTGCAAGATATCATAAATTTTTCATCTAGAAGAATTAGATGGGGTATGCATCGTACATTTTTCATACAGAAATATTAAATTGGCTATACATCGTAAAATTTTCATATAGAAAAATTAAATGGCCTACACATCATACATTTTTGATACCAAAAATAAAATGGAGTATATCGTAAATTTTTTTATGTAAAATATTAAATGAGCCATACATCGTACATTAACAAAAAAAAATTTAATGCGCACATTTTTCATGAAAAAAAAAATGGGATATACATACATCCTATATTTTTCATATAGAAACAATAAATGGTTTATACTTCGCACATTTTCCATATTAAAAATTAAATGAGTCTTACATCGTAAATTTTTCTTATAAAGAAACAAAATGGGCTATACATCGTACATTTTTTATAAAAAAAATAATGGGCTATACATCGCACATTTTTCATATAGAAAAAATTTAATGGGCTATACTTCGCACATTTTTCATATTAAAAATTAAATGAGTCTTACATCGTAAATTTTTCATATAGAGAAATTAAATGGGCTATACATGGTACATTTTTCAATTAGAAAAAAATAATGGGATATACTTCGTACATACTTAATAGCTATACATAATAAACTTTTTCGTAAAATTATATGCGCTAGACATCATAAATAAATTTATCATGTGGAAAATTTAAATGGGCTCTGCATCTTAATTTTAATTAATTAATTTTTCATATAAAAAAAAAATAAATAAATAGACCGTACATCGTATAGTATAAATTAAGTATTATGCTAGAAACACAACTGAGATAAACGATAAATTTTTGGCAGTGAATATTCAAAATGGAATCATCTAGATTCTACTTGAAAGACTGCGTTAAGCGGTCAGCCACATTAACCAAATGCCAAATTAATATCTTATTTCTTTATTAATTATAGCAGCTGTATTTTTTTATGTGAAGAATTTACACAGTGAATTTTTACCGACGTGTTTCTAGCTTTATAGTAAGAATGCTTTAGGAGCATTGAACGGACTCTCATTTTTTGAGCGGACATTTCATTTGTTTTTCACGATTTTTTCATGTCATAATTTACAAATAAGCTTGTCAAAATTGTTTAATATGATCGCCTTGACAACAAGGCTTGGTTTTTCATATTTATTACATCAAATAGTACGTTAAATATTTTCTTTTTCACATAATGATCTTAGAGCATTTCTGAAATGATACATGGGCTATGAATATACTTTCATGGCTCGACTTACATTTTCAAGAAGTTATTGCCAAGTCCAAGCACAACAAACTAGAATGGAGGAATATCTATTGAAACAATATAGTATGTACTTATAAAACATTTTAAACTCTTAAACCCCGCAAAAAAACTGAAGTTGCGATTTTAACGCCTTTTTCTTTATTTATTTACAATTGCCTTGCTAACACAACAAGATATGAAATCTTATAATATACAACATTAGAATCAGATAGGTTATGTATTTGTCGTGTGAAAAAGATATAGTTGATTCGATTAAATTATCTTAAGCAGGTCTAGCCGATTTATATTACACTGAGACCCTATAAAGTATCGCTAGTGGTCCTGCAACGCGATATAGATTCTTACAGCGCTTATCGGATGGCTTGTATTTAGTTCACTTTCTTCAAACTTGTGTCTAGAATAAAATAATTTTAGAAAAACTAGTTACAAAGAAATACCAATATATTTCACATAACTTTTAGTTAACTGCTAGTTTATTAAAGACAAGTAAAAATTTTCGTCTGCCCATTTATATTGAAAACAAAAAAAGAGCACTGAAATTTTGAAGTAAATAATACATTATGTGCATTCACCACACAAGGCTACAAAAACACGCGACTTCACCTACCGCTAGGAAGCTAAAGGCCTCTTTTTGCGTATCAATTCATATATCGACAACTAAAATAGTGAGTATCACTAAATTTTATATGGATGGCTATCAGAACAAACTGCATGTTCCAACAAAATCTTGGCGGTATAGGAAGGAGGAGACGAGTAACCCCTCCTTCAAAGTAATTCTTATTTTCCCCATATCTTCAGAAATACAATAGTGAGGCAAACTTATGCCGAGTACACATCTAGCACAGATGTGCTCAAAAAAAGTGTAACCACTAACTACTATTGAAAAACTGTTTGTTTGTACAAACTATGGCCTTTTGCGACATCTCAATAGTGTATACTGGTGGCAACGTTTGACATTTTCGACATTTTCGCTGTGTGGCATTGATTTTCTTATAAAAAACATAATGGAAACGGCGTTGGACACATTTTGAAAATGACAACACAAGAATTGCCAGACATAAACATTAAAAACAAAAGCACTTTCACAAATAATTTTGGCAACAGATGTAAGAAAAACATTTGAATAAATATTTATATGAACTTAATGGTTTCATGGTTAGAATTTTTACTTTTTCAAAATGATATTTAATTGCGTAAAGTTTTTAGCCTTTTCTGCTTATTTTTTTAGTTTTCTCTCACAATGTTCAATTCTAAGGCCGAGGCCAAGCAATGAGCAGCAAAGTTGTGAGCGGTAAGTGGCTTCTTACTGAGCATCATTTCTGAGCGGTTAGTTGCTAAAGTGCCATTGTCAAGAGAAATTTATAAGAATTTAATGCATTTAAGAAAAAAGATTCGTTGTTCATCCTATAAATCGAGCAAAGCGACATCCTAGCAAAAAAATCTGATTTGGAAGCACTAACAACTGAGGGAAGCAGTGTATTGCTTATTTGATAACAAAAGCTTCGCAAAATGCTTCTGAAAAGCAATAACGTAAGGCGGGCTCTCACAAAAATTATACATTATTACTTCTGTGAAGCACTTTAGTAAGGCAAAAAAAAATCATAGCTTTTTGGATGCTAAATGTATTGCTTCTAGCTGGCTAGCTGCCTTTGTAACATTGTATCCCTTACAAAAACGATTATGGTAAGCAGTAATTTTTGCTGGGCTTACGGCAAATTTAACAATTTATATGCAAATCTACGCAAATTTCCAAACAGATTTTGGTAACACTGCCAATTTACTTAAATAAATTTGATAAAAGAAAGAAAAGCAATTTTTGCAGAGCTAAGGCTTGTTTTAACTTTGAGGTAAGTTTATTTTTTATTTATTTGCTTTGGATTGTGGACGTGCATTAGTTGAAGATAAAGGATATTCCTTTCGAGATTTGGCGTCGTCAGCAATATAATTTCAGTGATATGCATTATCATATGGAAGAAACTTGTCCAGGTATAGGCATACCAACAGAAAAAAAAATACTTGTGTGGGGCAACACTCTATTTTTGAATAGCTGTTGTTGTTATTTACATTTATTTTCTTTACATACTCTTACAATTACAATTTGAAGCTGAAAAAAGTCAGCCAATGTAGTAATGATAAAGTAAGAAAATAAAAAACTTGTTGATTATTGAGTTCTTGTTTCGACTTTGTTATTTGTTGAGCTTCTCATTTGCTTAAATGAAAGTTTAACATATTAACTCCAGTTGTTCTAAGAAATTTTTTTTCCCTGATGATCTGCATTAGCAACAGTGAAATGGATAGGCATAGGATCCAGCTAAACCCCTCAATAATAAATTTCAATGTATTTTTATTAAAAAAAATATTTTACTTAACAAGTAAAATAATAATTTGGGATTACTAGTGCGTTAAAAAAATTTAAAAAGAAAAAAAAAGTAATGAGCAGATATTACAGGCATTGGAGGCTTACCAACTGTTTTGGCAGCATTGATAGAAAACATTTTCAAATTATAGCGGTCGGCTTTGTACAGATTAAAATTATAAGCTCCACATTCACTTTAGCCATGTTTTTTTCCGCTCAGAAAAAAAACTAAAAATAAGAAAAAGTTTTATTCCTGAGCGGCGCTGCGCACATTGGTTGAAGAGTGGCCGAAATTAATTTTTTACATGTTCGCCGATTTGGATAATTTTTTGGTATTTTGTTGTCAGATATCTTAATATTATGATTCCGTAATATTAGGCTGATATATTTATTATTTGTTTTGACAGACACGCTCGAAGTTCATATATGTTCGCTTGTTTAAAATGGCATGCAAATTTACGGTATATTCAATCTTTGGGTACAGTTAACTTATCATTTGACTTTGTTGTATATTTTCGTTAATGACAATTACCACAGACTTGCATTAAATAAGTTGAAAAAAGTGCCATATAAATATTTTCGTAGAACAAAATATAAACAACATCAAAATTTCAATATTCACCAACTTCAGTGGACTGCATCTTTTTAGCGCTGTGGACCGCTGTTTAACGAAAGATGTCAAATTACAGCTTGAAGTCTCAGCTAAAAGTTAAAAAAAAAAATTCAGCTGCTCCTACCTGCTCCCTTCCAAAAAAAAAAAATGTTTTGTTACTTTATAAAGTAACAAAACATGAATTTTCGTTCATGCTTGTTGTTATTCTTTATAATAATTCTTTACTGTTTAAAATTGTTACATAATGTAATATACATACTACTCAATAGTGTTAATTGTTATATATTTAATTGTTGACTATAAGAAGGTGAAGCAAGGTATGGGCACAACAAACGATGGCAATACGGCAAGAAGGTTTTTCGAAAATCCAGGTAAAACTGCAGACGTAATTGGCATAAAAGAAGAGTTAATACATAGATTTAAATTATTTTGGCCGCAAGAAATTGTAATGCAGCAATCGACAATAACAAATGTCATATTGCATGGATACTGCCAAGTTGTTTGTTGATCTCTATGGCTGGTACTACATGCCTATGGTGCATGGTAGCAAAATTATAGCAGAAGCTATTCTGCCAATAGGTATGTCTCTATCTAAAGGCCCTTATTCAATGATTTCATTTTTATTTTTTTTCATTTTAATTGATTATTTGTATCAGGTATGCTGTCCGATGAAGCTCAGGAAGTGAGGAATAAAGACTATAGAGCTTACAGATTACATCATTCGCGAAGAATTGGAAGTGTACCACTAATGAAGACGTAATGCATAATATTTTATTGTCTTCAGACCCATTTATAAATAGATTTCACTCAAAGCTGCAAATCAAAAAATTGGAGTACGATAATGATGTTAAAAAATTATTAAAAGACTATGCTTAAATTACTTATTTATGTTTTTCTATTTGTTTTTTCTATACGAGATGGGCGTAAAAGTGGGCGGATCAGGTATATATTTTCAGGAGCCCATTTTCTACAATTATAGTATTTATTTTTTGTGAAAATTGAGTTGATGCATTAAAAGTCAAAGGAGTTAGTTATGCCACTTTTTCAATACAAGTTGTATGGGAAGTAGGCGTAAAAGTGGGCGGATATTTTTCAAATTTCACACAAATGATTCTGAGTGTTTAAAAATGCTATGTGCCAAAAAACAATGCCGTTGGTGAAAATTTAATTTTCACTTTGTATGATTTGATTTGATTTTTGATTTTTCCATTTTTGTCTTCATTTAAACAAAAAATGCCTATGTGCCAAGTATCATTGTCCTTCGACAACTTCTTCTATTTGTAGCCGCTCGTTCTATGAACATCAACCAATGTGCGGCGCCGTTTTAATTTTTTGCCGCTCGCCCCTTCGCCGCTCATTAAGTGGCCTTGGCCTAAAGCTTCATTACAAAAGCACCGTTACCTATTTGGCATTTATTTTTCACCTAGTGATTCTCAAAATAATCACTTTATATGAAATAAATGTGCAAATTCTATTTTTGACATATTGCACTTGGTATTTAATGCTTAAGCGCTTTTAAGTCATTAAATTGAGAAATTAAAACAAATTTGTTTTTATTGTAAAGAAAAACATTTCTTGATATAAGTTTACCATATACACACTCGTAAATGTAGGTAATGCCAACAAAGCCACAAATGCATGAAATAGAACACAAAAACCTAGTTTGGGAGTCCAAAAATTTTTAAAGTCGTTAGCCGGTCTCCAAGTGTATCAGAAACTGTTTAATTTACACACAAATTTTAATTCCTTAAGTATAATTTTATACGTTCTTAGTTTATTGGAATGTTATTTGTAATAAATTATATTTAAGTTATTATAATTCAAGTTGATTTTAATAATAAATGCTGAATATTAAGTATTTTGAATCGACAAACAGCTAAACCGAAAATGTGAGCGACAGAAAAGCTATTTGTTGTGTATTCAAAAACACTTTTTTAATGCTAAGCACTATTAAATTATGATTAGTAACGTGCTTTTTTCCAACATTATATACAATTTTATAATATTATAAGTTGACAAAAATTTATTTTTAGGAAAGTGTTTAATAATTTACAGTATTATGAAATATATGCGTCTACAAATTAAATCCTAACTGATTTTATTTATAAATTCTGAAATATATAATTTTTTAAATTTTGTAAAAATCAAATCCGATTAGTTGATTGACTGTGAAGCAAAAGTTTAAGTTTGTATTGTCTCAACCCGATTGAACAAGCGGCATGCAAGCAGTAACGCCACAAAAACTTACGTTGGCAGCTACACTATCGCTTTTAGCAGGTTGAAGTTTCCAGTACAACGTTGGACATGTTTATCGGTCAGTTTGAATTTGTTTATTTCACAAATTTTGTGGCATTTTTTAAGCGTCTCCTAGTAAATTGTTTAGGTTATGTTTGAGTACTCCTTCAAAAAATTATAACCAGCCTGTCATAGGACGTGAAAACTAAGACAGACGATTAGCAATCGCTGAATAATTCTTCCTACTGTGCACATCTGTATGTACGTGTGCACAACAGCGACATCCCAAAATGTAGCTGGACTTAGTCTGGGCTTAAGCACTCTCCCCTCTAGGTATGAATATATATATACATAAAAACGTGTACATGTATGTATGTATATCGAATATGGGCCCCGCTTAGAATGAATTTTCTCTATAGTCGGACGGCTTAAGGATTTTCCCCTCTGTGTATGTATGTAGAATAGATGAGATGCTAAACAACTGGTACTATAACTGGTGAAAGGTAGAGCTGGGTCCAACTCGTTCATTCGTTCATGTTAGACACAAACATATGATCAAACCCATGTAATTTAAATGAGTTTGATTACAGGTTTGTGTCTTGCTCTAGTGGTAGGCCGAAGTCGTTGATAATATCACAACGACTATTTACTCATTGGCAAAGCAAACTACGTAGCTTTCATGCGTATAATTTGGAATTTAGTTGTTACCATTACGTAGAGCAAAGATTTGCTCCACGCAATAGCAAACCTTTAACACATAACAATCCCATGATACAATTATACAAGGTACTTGCACGACTACAACAAAATTGCAACACCAAGAAACACACGTATTTTGTTGGTAGAAACATACGTATAATTGTCAGAAGCAGATGTCTTTTGTTTTTAAAAACAGCAATCACAGGGTAACTAAAGTACAATTGCAGACGCGGCATTCATGCATGATTATAGTCATTCAGTGTTGCAAATATGTGTGTAATACACAGTGTGTAATTTCTACTCTCATGTGTGGGCCATGTAATGAGATTCATGTATAATTTGTGTGTAATTATACTTTGGGTTCTATTTTTATTTATTTTTGTTTCAATTTTAACCTACGCAGAAGATGTGTAGTGTAATTTTCTTCAATGTGTAATTGGAGACACAGCCATATGCAAATTCATTGGCAACACTGTAATCATTTTATGCACACACATGCACTAACATTTTTGCAGCTTGTAAACAAAGTTTGACAACTTTCTGCATTGTGTACATTAACAGGCTGGGCTTGTGCAAGTACCTTGTATAATTGTATCATGTAACCATCCAATACATAATACACACGTAGACGACAGCCCATCTGCATCATATAAATTTTGTGCGAACAAAATTCTAATATCAAATCTATCTTCTTCGTATAAGTTCCACTACGTTAGGTAACATTCCGAATATATATTATCATTGCGACACTTGCTATTCCAATAGGGTCTCTTCCAGTGTTAAAAAAAACTGCAGTCGAAACAGCAAAAGTCGTAAAATTGTGATATTTCTTCAAGTTTTTATTTTTTGACTGCTCAATCACAACCTGTTGCTCATACTTCTGCTACTGAAATTCAAAGAGTCGTAGTCAAAGTTAAACAATAAACGAATAGATATACACAAGGCGAATCGATACCATGTGGTCTCGATTTGCAACTCTACATATTCGCCATGTTAGTGTAAAATTTCCTGCTGTCAGAATATTTTATAACGTTTTGCATCGATTTGAGAGCAGAGAAGTTATGTCAGGTGGTGAATTAAGGTCACCTAATGTGAATTCGCCTTGGACATATGTATACAACGAAAAGCTCCAGCTGTCGACATGTTCGTAAAGTTTTTGATTTGACTGACTACTGCCAAGACGAATTCATTATCAGGTGACCTTATCACTACAACAATACAACTACACCAAAAACAACATGTAGTTTGCTATGCCCCAAAAACCAATCTGTCAGAAGATTTCTAAGCAAATTTTGATATTTTGGTTCAAATTGCTAAATTTGGCATCAACAGCTGATAATCAGCCGGGCGGAAAAGGTCACCTGATACTGAATTCGCCTTGACTACTGCTTTAAATAAATACGAAGTTAACAAAGCAAAAATGTTTTTGTGTATGTATTTGAATGAGTGTTTTGTGTGTATGAGTGTCTTTTTTTCCTGTATGTATAAATATAATAGTAAAACAAACAACAACAATATTTTCTCCAGCAAGCGATTAAATACGCAATTACAAAATCAAAAGAAAAAATACACAACATCTCTACTACGTTAACTTCCGAAGTTATTTAAAGCAGCATTCAGAAAACATGTCAACAGCTGAAGCTATTCGTTTTGTATGGCTATTCGTTTATTGTGTTAACTTCTACTGCGACTCTTGAATTTTCAGAAGCAGAAGTATGAGCAGAAGCAAAAGAAAATACACAACTGAGAAGTTTTTAATCACTGGTCTCTTTCCTGCCGAGTTGTTTGCATTTCTATTCAATTTCTGCAACTCTATAGGGTATATAGAGTTGAAATAAGATACATTTTTTGCTGGGTATTTCTTTTTGGTATTTTGACACAAAATATTGATTTAATGATGGTGAAATTTAAAAATAGTGCTAAAAATACGTGTTGCAGAAGCTCCCTAGTCTAACAAAAAAAAATATATAATAATAATTATATTTATATTTATGATTTTATTAGGCTAAAGTTCGAATCGCTCTGTAAGCCAAATGACATGTGATAATTTATAATGAACAAATAACACAAAAGTTAATTGTAAATATTCTGACAAACACAATCGGCTGTTTTCGAGGGTCGCAACACCTTCATCATCAGCGTTCTTAGTGTTTGGTCCACTGTGTGTGGTATCAGTTGATGTAGATTTCTGCTTTATATACTCAAGTTTTGATTCATCGTATTACAATTTGCTAAAAGCTTTTTTCTAATGAAAGCTCAATTTTACCATCTCTAAATTTACAACAGTCTTGCCATTGTCGATTGCTCTTTACTAATTATATTAATTTATTTTGTGGCTTTCCACATATTGTTATCTTATTGTAGTCAGCTTGCTGGATTTATTACATAAACAAAACGACCGTTGTATTTGCATTTTCTTGGTTGTTGTAGTGCTGCAATATTATAAATTTTTTTTTGCTTATTTTGGGTTCACAGAGGTCAATTTTAGTCAAGCAAATCTTGAGCTTTTGAAAGAGAGAGAGGATAAGATAATGAAGACGAGGCCATCATGTTTCTCTCTCTCGCTCATGAGCTACAATTTTTCTCAACGAAATTTGCCAGGTGTAAACCAAGACTCAAACCGAAAAATTTTCATAACAAGGGTTGCAATTTGATTTACTTCAACCGCTCTTGAAAATTAAGGTTAAATTTGAAAATTTTGCTTGTTTTTAAAACAAGCAAAACTTTCAAATTAAATAAAGACATTATGTCAAATAAATATACTTCGGTATTTCATGTATGAAATTAAGGTTAAAACAGTTTTGCGAATCGTGTTGGACTGATGCCGTATTAAAAGAAGCACGTGTACTATTGATTTTATTATCGTGAATTTTATTACAATTGTTTTACGATTCACAAAAATTCAAATTCCAACACACGTTTTCTATGAACTGCCATGTGTTAAAAACATCAAGTTCATGGTAATAAAAACGATTTAAAAAAATTTTATTTGCATACAAGTTTTTGTATAAATAAATTTCTCTAGCACAATGATAGTAGGAATTATTTAAGCTAGGCATTATTTTAACTAATTAAATCCAAAGCGAAAGAAAATATTTGCAAGTCCAAAATGGTTTCAATTATGCCCACATATGTATATGTACATACATACATTTCGAAATCGTCTCCAAGTATTGATACATTCCTATTGAATGTTGCTAAATTATTCTTTGGTGAAATTCTTAGTGCCGTATCAGTTGCAATATCCCAAAAAAATTTACAAAAGCTATAGAGCTGATATTGGTACATAATAAAAAATACATATATAAATACATATGATTATATTTATAAACAATATTTATAAGACACATTTTTTACTTTACAGCAGCTTAGCACAATTATGTGAACACCCGTAATGAACAAAATCTTTTGTTAGAAATTTATTATTCAGAATATTTAGCATATCATTTAAAGTTAATTAACTATTTATTATTCATTTGTGTATGTACTATGTTTTTAATATTGTTGTGAAAATATTGATAAACAAGAGATTTTAATAAAATATCTGCTCTGAAATTCAAGCAATTTGCATTCAAAATTCGTAATAATATTGTCAAAACTAAAATAAGTCGATGTGCATTCCTTACAAAACTAAGTGAATTGTATACACAGAAAACATAAATCAAATAAACTTCTTATTAAAAGTTTTGTAATACCAAATAAAATTTTGTAATATGTATCAGTATGCCTAATTGAAAACATTACTTAACAAATATTTTTTTCGAGTACCATTTTCGATTTCACATTATAAAACAAAAAAAAAAATGTGCTATAGGTGAAGAAAAACTCGAACTAAACTAGCAGAGACAGCAACCAATCATGCTAACATTGTATTTTATGCACGTAACAGAGCACTGTAAGCTATTTAACAGCAGTTGCTAAATAGATTTGGATTCCAATTCCTTGGCACTGGAGATGATTTTTTATTTATTTATTTTTTTTTTATTTTTTTTTGGAAAAATTGTATTTAATGAAATAAATATATGTATGTATGTTCACCTGGCTCAATCATAGTTAATATACTTATAGTAAAACCAACTGTAGGAAGCAAAAAGAATGTAACATAATATCCACTACAATAACACTTGCGTGTACATTTTGTCAAAAAAAAAAAAATGTTTTCAATGCTCTAAAATTCTAGTAATTTTATATTCAAACATGAAATAAACAACAAATAAACTCCTTTTTAGTGTGTGTTTGCCCATACCGTTAGCTCTTCTTGTCTACGACACTATGGTGCCAAAATTAACAGGCATAAGCACTCATTAAAAAAAAATAAAAAAAAACAACAAAAGACAGTAAACCATTTCTTTTACGTTGTGTCAAAAAAATATTTTCAATTTATCAATCAAATGACAAAAATTCGCTATTTCATGGACATTTTTTGCGTCTGCATTTTTTTAAAACACGACATTGTATGCAAAATACTTTTTTTTAGAGTACATTCATAAAATATTTGTCTTACCTGCAACAAGTGACGCTCGAAATTCATTTTAAAAAGTGCCCAGAAAACAGGTTAGCAATACTAGTATTCAATTAGTATATTTCAATTATTACAAAGGAAAATCCTGCAAATTTATTGAAATTGTTTAAATGTTTTCCCTTAATCTTAGAACAGTTTATTATATCATTAATCGTGCTGAAAAGGAAGGTAGACTGGAACCACTGCATTCGCCAGGCAGACAAAAAAAGATTATTCGGTGTATTGAAACTAAAGTAATAAGAATTATTTGAGATAAACCGCATTTCAGCACTTGAGGACTAGCACAGCAAATCAGTACTGACTGCTGGGTAAATGTATTACATGAAATTGTTCGAAAAGTGCCGAAAAATCATGAATACTTATCCAGAGTTGCTAGAAAAAAAACTTTATTGCCAACTCAAAACATTAAAAACCGACTGAAATTAGCTATTGACAATATTTATTTTCCTTTAGAGTACTGGGATAACGTAATTTTTTGTGATAATAATATTTTACTATCACAACAGACCACGAAAAGTTTGGCACAAGTATCTGCCGGCACCAGAATATACAAATTTATTACCCATAGTAACGTTTTGAAAATTATCTGTAATGGTATAGGAAATTGTAAACCATACAAAGGAGTTGGTAAAATTCAGATTTTAGAAGGCATAATGAACCAAGGAAGTTTATCTTGGTATTCTGAAGAGCAAATAGTGCTCGAAGACTAGATTTTTTTGACAGAGGAAACCCGGTAAAGTTTAATTATAAATTTCATCAAGACAATGACTCGAAGCAAAAATCGTCTCTCTGTAGGACATGGTTGCTATACAACAGCAGAAAAGTTATTGACACTCCAGCACAAAGTACTGACCTGAACCCCATAGAAAATTTGTGGGCTCACCTAAAGAAAAAGCTCTAGGAAAAATAAAACACAGTTAATAGACTTATAAAGGAATTGTGGGAGAAAATAGTTAAAAAATATAGTACAGGGTGGACCAAAAGTTACCATGGGGTTTAAAAGTTTAATAATTAAATTAATTTTTCTTTTAATTTTTTTTCTCAGATTTTTTTTCTCAGTATACAAAATGGAAATTTTTTTACACTAAGTATGAAAAATAATGTCTCTTAAATTACCACCGTTTTCAGCTTCGCACTGATGGGGAGGGGGGGGGGGGGGTCGTTTTAGAGCATTTTCCATAAAATCTTTCAAAATTTGTGGTTGTAGCGTTCGAATTTCTGCAACAATGTTTGGCTTGAGCTCAAGGATTGTCTCTGGATTGTTCACATACACTTGCTCCTTCAAATAACCCCAAAGAAAATAGTCGGTTGCTGTCAAATCTGGCGATCGCGCTGGCCAAATAATTTCCGAATTTCTGGAAATTATTCGCTCTCCAAAAATTTGACTTAAAAGTGCCATTGTGTCTGGGGCAGTGTGGGCAGTGGCTCCGTCTTACTGAAACCACATACCAGGTATGCTTTCAAGAGCAGGACGTAAAAAACTTTCTATCATAAACCGATACCGCTCTCTATTTACGGTTACAGCACTTCCGTCTTCATTCTCGAAGAAGTATTGTACACCTAATGGGGTGCAATTGGCGTTGATGAATTGCTCTTGGATTTTCAGAACCCCAGAACCTACAGTTCTGCTTATTAACAAAGCCATTCAAATGAAAATGAGCTTCATGACTCATAATCATAATCGCCTATCAGTGCGAAGCTGAAAGCGGTGGTCATTTAAGGGACATTATTTTTCATACTTAGTGTAAAAAAATTTCCATTTTATATATTATATAATCTGAGAACAAAAATAAAAAAAAAACAATAAATGAAAAAGTTATTAAACTTTTAAGCCTCATGATAACTTCTGGCCCACCCTGTATATAAGCTAATTCGTTAGATGTCCAGATGCTTAAAATGGTAAATGATGCTCAAGGAGGCCACACAAAGTATTGGCAGAGAAAAAATCCTTTTTAGGGAAATAAACACACTGTTTATTGAATGTGATACCAATTTGAAAACATTTATTTCACAGTACGAAAACTTAACTATTTTGTTTTTAGCTATCACTAGAAATTTCTTATTGAAGTGATATTAATTTTTTTTTAAGTAATATAGTTATAAGCAACTTTGAGAAGGTACATATAAATATAATATCCAAAATTTTTTTAATTCACTTCAAAAGAAGCGTTTCTTTGAAGAGTATTTGATTTTTTACAGCAATGAAAAGATTTTTTTTTTTGACAGATTCTATATACAGACGGTAATCAGTTCTTATATTCCATTTCCTTAAAAATTCAAGTTAAACAGCTCATGTTAATAACAATCTCTGTGGTCATTTTTATTACTGAGCTTAAAAACGCAATGCATATGGAAATCATAGGCTGAGCAGAAAACAAAATTTTATGGTACTATCTTTTAAGTAATTTTAGTGTTTGTATTAATTAATACTTCTTATTACATTTATTACTGTTCAACCATGTGAAATTTTATGTCGTAAACCCCATATTTTATTTTTTTATCATAATAAAACTTAAAATAAGTGATTAGGTTTACATAGACGTAGGCATTCATGTCTTCATATTTTATGTAAATAAATAAAGTAATACATCGTTAAAAGGTACTTATACATATCACTCCTTTGTTGCAACATAGACATAACTCAAAAAAGTTGGTTTTGCAGAAAATAAGTTTAACATTTTCAATTTACATGCAACTCCATAATGCTAAACAAATATTTTCTTTTCTCAAAAGGAGTGTGTGCAAGCGTTTTTTATAAAATTTTTACAAAAGTTTATATTTAAGACATAACGAATTTTTCTGGTTCACTAACTAAGAAACGCATTTTTGGAATTATGACTATTTGCAATGGAAGAGCGATATGCTGTAAATGTTTATCAATAGTAAACAGCTTAATTAGTTAATTTTATGTTGCTTACAGTTGTTTGGAAAGCAGCATAAGTGGCAATATTTAACATGGCCTTAACGAGTTTTGCACATACAATAACATTCAAAATCACGCCAGGCTTTAATAGTGGTTTGAAACTACATTATGCGACGATTTTTAATGTCAAACTGCTTGGAGGAACTCGCTAAGACCCAGTTCAATTTCATCACTTATGCTAGGAACACAACTGGGACGAACGACGAATTTCGTCCATGTTGACGAATTCGTCGATAAGAGTTCGCTGCGTAAATTCGTCGTGTGAAGCACAACAACGACGAATTTAATCAGCGAATTCCTCTCTGATATTTGATAAAGTTGGTTATTGTGTGTGCAAAGCACGGATGCGAAATCAGATTTAGAAATTGTACTAATTTTCAAGAAAAATTGTACTTTTTTCAGTACGATTGTACCAAATTCTTTAGTTTCAATTTCTATTAATTAACTAAAAATGCACACATAGTATTTATATGTGTAAAAGCTTAACAATTGACAAAAAGGCACTTTGAAGTTCAATGATTATAATATTATTAATTAATGCTATTAATTAATATTATTCTTTAATGTCAGAACGTATAAAATAGACTATTAGTTGCTGAGATCGGAATATAAAAGTACCATTTAGGATATACTTTTCCATCCTTTGGAAATATATTTTTGCCATTGCAGATGAATTTGGAATAGATAAAATTCCTCCAACATATTTTTGAAATATCGGAAAACATCGCTTCATTTACCTAATTTTTCATTTATAATACCTTCGAGCAAAAGGTACATACATATCCTGTCGTTTCTTAAGAACTTAATAACTTCTACATCAACCTGCGCTCGAAACTGGTTACTTGTATATTCTATATTTTTAATGCTATTTGCATTTATATTACATAATAGAAAAAAAAACTCAATAGTGCTAAAATGGTCATTGGGGTGCTACGGTACTTTTGGCATTCACATAGTGCTAAAAATGGTACAATTGTACAAACTTTTCCATCCCTGGTGCAAAGACAGAGAGAGAGAGAGAAAAAATTGTTTTTTCGTCGTTCGCCGGCGTAAGAAATAAATCTATTGCTACTTTCACCGCATATGACGAATTTCGCCTTACGCCATGATTGTGTACATTTTCATATACACCAATGTGTTTTATTTTTGACGACGAATATTCGCGACCAAAAGTTCGTCGTTCGTCGCAGTTGTGTTCCTAGCATTATGCTAGCTTCATGGCAGTTTTTCGTTATGCATGAGGCTGTTAACATATATTGTGTCCCTACCCGAAATTGTTTTCATATTTATATAAATTTCATGATGTTGGCTGCTTATGCTAAAAATAATAAAAAAACTGGTTAAAAAATAATGCTAGAACTTAAAACACACCTTCTAGTGCATAAAATTTTTATTTTTCATAATTACCAAATCCCATGAATATTTTATTTCATTTGAATAAAGTACAATTCAATAAAAAAATATTTATGGAACATAAAAATTTTATAACTACACAAAAAAATTACTTAAAACTACTAAAAAATTTTCCATAAAAAAGTTATAAAAAATTTACAATTAATTTGTAATTCATTTCATTGTGTGGCCGGCATGGAATTCTATAGGACTTTAAAAAAGTTTTGGAATTGAAAATGTTGAACTGGATATTTACATACATGTTGCACACTAAATCATAAACAGCAGTGTTGTCATATATGGCAATATCTCGCTAAACGTAGCGACGAAAATTTGTTTTTGGCGATGAAAATTTTGAAATGACGACTGGCGATTTACTTGGCGATATTTATTTGAACTCCTTGGCAATATTTTTGGTTATAGTTTTACAATTTCAGTAATATAGAATAATGTTAAAAATATGAAAATGTTTTGTAAGGAATTTTTTCTACAACATAAAATATTTCGTGTAAAAAATTCTAAAACAAAATTTTCTGAAATTCAAGAAGTTTAAAAAAAATATGGCCCCCAAAATCTCATTTGAAACATAGTGGGAAAACTTTCTTTTAATTTATAAAAAGAACCAACATTTTGATAATGAAGCACCAAAAAGCCTGCACGAGTTCTCTTCTACACATTTATGTAAATGCTAATTCAGTTTTATCTCAAGATTTAAATATAGGGTGGTTTTTATTGAGGTATAGAACTTTAAGTTGGCATCACTTTTTTAACTGGCGGCCATTTTGTCAGCTGTCAAGTGATTAATATTTAGTTTGGTTTGCCATTTCATCATGAACAGGTTGACAAAAGAACAACGCTTGCAGATCGTGCAAATTTATTTCGAAAATAATGGTTCAGTTCGCGAAGTTTACCGCAAGCTCCATCCATTTTATGGTCGACATAATCGTCCATCAGAGCAATTAATTCGGTTAACCTGTCAATTGGCCACCAAGATCGTGTGATTTGACACCATTGGATTATTTTCTTTGGGGATATGTGAAGTCGCTCGTCTACGCCAACAAACCAGAAACGTTAGGGGACTTGGAAGCCAACATTCGTGGCGTTATTGCCAACATACGGCCCCATATGCTCGAAAAAGTGGTTGAAAATTGGACCTGTAGAATTGGGTTTATTCGAGCCAGCCGCGGCGGCCACATGCCCGAAATCATATTTAAACGTTAATGGCATAAAATTATCCTTCCAATAAAGCCAAATTGATGGACATTAAAACGATTTTCTTGTGTTTTATTTCAATTCGAAGTTCTATACCTCTAAAAAAACACCCTGTAATAATTTTTATCTTGGTGTTCAAGTTCAATTTATCCTATTTAAATTGAACTTTTTTTCCAGTACTTTTTTGTTAATGTAAACACTTTTCTTAATTTTTCTTAAATAATATAATTTTTATGTTTTACGATATACGTTACCTACAGAATTTAAAATTTAGCAAAATTTGTAATGTAATTACAAAAAAAAAAAAATATATATATTTTTGCAGCTATAATTTAATGTTTTATTAAATTGGCGATATTTGGCGATATTCGACAAGTCATTTGGCGAGAAGCCTGAAAATAAATCTGACAACACTTATAAACAGTCACAACTCAAAAAATTTTAGATGGTGAGTAGTTGCAAACAACTGCTGATACTGTACAAATGGCGTAAGTTCGTAACATACAAACAAGCATAACGGTATTTTATATTCTTCCAGAATACTGTGTTGCAAAAGAAATTGTTGCGCTCGTTAGAGATTTGTTCAATTACTGGTTTATAGAAAAAACCAAACCACTTTGATCATTTTGAGTTGTGACTGTTTATGATTTAATGTGCGATACGTAAAATTTTTCAACTGTAAAAATAAAATTAATTAAACATGAGTTTTTAAACACAGATTTTTTGAAAAATAGTATTTATTACTTATGGTGTTTTGAAATATGGGATAAAATTATAATTTTCACAAAATTTCTGATTAAATAATTAAAAAATTCTTATATTAATAATTGAAAAATATTAAAAAAAGGATAAATCCTAAATAGAAAATTGGAGTCCAAGTGCGATGCAAAAATCGCTTATATACCAACCTGGTCATAACGTAAGAAAAGAAAGAAGAAGAAAAATTTTAACCCTGCATGCCCAATGTTATTTTTAATACGTTATGACTAATGTTAGTTGATTCGACTAACACGCCTTTAGAATCGATCCTGTGAAAATTTCGGTGGACGTAATTCTTAAAATTTTACAAAAAAAAATTTAAATACAATAGATATATATTAATAAAAATAAAAAACAATCTATGATATGGTTTGTTTTAGATTTATTTTTTAAGTTATCAACTTCCTTCTGATGTGAGCCTTGGTAAAAAATCATAGTGTTAAAAAATAATAAATTAAAAAGAGAAGAGCTCAGTAATTTAAAAATCTCTTAAACCTTATAAAATTAAGCATTACTTTTTATTACAAAACGTTAAAAAAGTTTATAAATTAATGTTTAGTACAAAAGCCACAAAGTTCAACTTTGTGCTCGACGCCAATACTTTTCCGATGTCGTGCATACAGATTTTGTAAATTTTTTCCGTTTATTTTATATCTTGAAAACGATATAGTATTTTCGTGCATTGGCTGAAAAAAATTTTGCTGTTTTCTTAATTACTTTCTTCCAGATCGTTTTACTTGCTTTTACTATCGATGATATTTTCTTCCATCAGCTGTTTCGTCTAACTTGCTGTGTATTCATCCCCGAGTTCTCGTTGAACCTTCATAGGATGAGGTGAAAATAATAACATATACATAAGATATAGCCAATATACTTTCAAATTCATTGCCAAATACTCTAGTGGCAGCAATTTTTTTTATAAAATAAAATGTTACACTAAAACCAATTTTATCACTTCGACTACGTGCTTTTAAAAAAACATACATACCACTTTAATGAATGACACAATACTCTCATATTTATACGCATTAACTTAGCAACAGATCTAGATTTCTCAGAACGAAAGCTGAGAATGATACAAAATGGTAAAAAAAAAGATTGTAAAAGAAAACAATGGGCATCCAGGGTTAAAAAGAATAAATAAATATAAAGTCAAATACATAGTATATGTATTAGGGTATTCATTCGGTTAACCGGTTAATTGCTACCCGACTAACCGATCGTTTAATTTAAAATTGGCTTTTTCGATTAACGGTTAATAACAGGCACTACTCTAATTGAACAAGAGAAAATTATTAAGTTTTTGTTTAATAATTTAATAAAAGCCAATAGTAATGTTGCCAACGATTTACTTAAGGATTAAATTTAATGAGAGACGAATTTAATTCTGAAATATTGCCTTCTAGCAATAGTGTTTTAAAATGCAGTACAAAAACGAAAGCTAAGAAATTCAGAAATAAACTTTTTTGTCGCTGAGCTCTGCTATTATGGGTCAGATGATGACCCGCCATCTGTTGTTGAATTTGAAAAAAATAAGAGGCCTCTAATGGCATAATGAAAGATTTTATTTGTTTAGAGAAATCTATGAAAAAAACTGAGAAACTAGATATTCTGTATTATGGATTGCTTTCTATTTCCTCAACATTTACGATAAGTAAAAGGATTTTTCCAAGTCCAGTTTTATCAAAACTGAAGAAGAAGATCGCTTAAGTGCTAAACACTTCAACCAAATAATCGTGTTGAAAGATCTCTTTAAACTATTGAAGTAACTTATATAATGACCTCACAAACTTGTTTATTTTTAACGAATATATTTTGTGATTTGTTTTGCTTAATTTCGTGTAAGTTATTTGTTTGTTTTTGTTTTACTAATAAACTCAAATTAATGAATAATTTATGCACTTTTATTTGTTGAAATTACTTGATTTATGAACAAAAAAAAAATACTATTCGATTAACCGGTTAATAGCGAAAATAACCGATTATTAACCGATTAAGCCAAAACCTGGATTAAATAACCGAGCGATTAACCGATTAAAGCAACATCCCGCTGAATTGAATGCCCTAATATGTATACACAGTTACACACATCCATACATTCATATATACGAGTATATGTATATAAATTAAACAAACATACATCTTAACTTATATACATACATAACCGAATGTGTATCCTTTCTTATATAGGCGATAGGAGAGTTGGGCACACTAAAGAGGGGATACTTCTCTGGAGATATCAAGCTAGGAGTTTGATAGCTCCTTGAGCTTCACTGTCGTTAAAACCAGGTAGGCGGCTACCTCGTCAGCAACTAAACTCATGTTGGGGATGAGTGTTTATTTTGACATCGCTGAAAGCATTAACACCAAGTTCTGTACGTTCTTCATTATGGCATTTCTATAATCACGAGTTTAAATTGTTAGAACCCTGGGCTGACACCTGTGGTATTCTGTCCTATTTAAACTTGGTGATTCTCAAAGTAAGTTCGAAGTTCGTCATCATTAATTTGATGGAGCAGGTTGGCTCGTATCTGGCCCTGAAGTTGAGATCCATAAGGTATCTGCATCAACATCACCTTGCGAAGCAACTCATGGGCTCTTAAAAGGACTGCAATATGAATGAAGATAGAGAACATATATGCAAATGGAGATATTGAAAACACGTTTTTGCGGAAGTCGGTTAAGATTGTCTCTTATAGTAGTCTGCAGTGGGGCTGCGGAATGATTAAACATCATGTCAGGAAGTTCATTGAAAGTTGTTAGATTTCCAGAAAACATATTCCACTGTGCACAAAGGTACAGTAAAAAGATGCCTCGAATTCCAAGCGTTGTATATGGAAATGTCAGATGAAATAAACAGTGAAGCTGCTAGTCATGACAACCCAGGCAGAAATTGCCAACCGTACAAAAATTGTAGTACTGGGAAAGCACTTTTACTCAAGAAACCAGAACGGTTTGCCAACGGTACGGTTTAAAATCTGAAAAATTATTTGCCAATGTTTTTTAAAAAATGTTATTTGTTATTTTTTTAGTTTTTATTGATTTTTATATTAATGTACATTAAGTTCTTTATGTAAAAGGGTGATAGCAACTGTTTCATTTGGGCATTTGGTAAGAATACACTTAACATCTACCATGCTTAGCTCTATTTAAATTTTTTTTTTTATCTAAATCTTTAACGATATATAATCCTACGTCCCTGGATAACAGTGGATATGTAAAAAAATCAAGAGTTTCTTTAAATATATTGCCTTTTAAGTAAATATTATCACATTTGTATACTGAAAGTTTGCTACTAAAAATTTCTGATATTACCATGACATTTCCATTACTTAGTAAACAGGTAATATCAGGAGGGACGGTTGTAATTTTATAGCCATAAATGTTTACAAAAGAAAATAGTGTTTTCGATTCAACTGTGTATAATTTTTTCCCATATTTTCTATTTTTAACAAAAGGAAATACTAATGGTATATTATTTGAGAAACTGTTAGTATGGAAAATGTGCAATTTCTTTTGAATTTGCCCTATTGGATTTGTAGTTGATTTAACAATTGACTTTAAATACCCCAAACTATTTTCAAAGTCAAAAGCTGAAAATTGTGATAAAGAAGCTTCTACGTTAATTACATCATCTGGTATATGGATGATTAGATTATTTTTATTCATGGTTTGCGAATTAGGGCCGTAATATCGAGGTATAAGTTCAGCAAATGATTTTAACAATTCTTGAACGTATTTTGATTTTAATGTGGCTAACTTGGTTGACTACAAAATACGACGAAGTAAATAAAAGTAAAAATTTTTTGTAAATTTCAACATCTAATACATTTTTTATAGTAATTGCACCAGCATATAACAAGAAGAAAAGGAATTGTGTAGCTTTCCAGTTTGCTAAATTCGTTAAATCGTGTGATTTTCTTTGAAACTCAAAAGGTATACTTTTAGATACCATTAGTAGGTTTTGTTGAAGTGCTGATACATTTTCTTGTGAAATATAAGAGAATTATTTTTTTTACAGTTAGCTTTTGAAGGAATTGTTTACTAATTCCAAGATAAAGCATGTGCATTTCATCAACAACGACATGTTTTATGGGACCAAAATTAACAATGTCCAATAGTGGGCTATATTCTTTTGTTAAGTGATGTTGAGGGTTTGATTTATTTTTAGATGAATATGAGCGTTCCTCGCAATTTGTTTCCTTAAATTCGCGTGTCTTATTTATTGGCTGTCTACCCTTAACGGTACACGTTTCGCAGGAAGAAATCCAGTGTGACCTCTGTAGCATTTAATAAAAGTACGGGCTGGCATATTGGAACAAAAATCTAAAATTACAAATTTTATAAGTTTTCCGTTCAATTGTATACCTATGCAAGAATAAAAAAAATATATACATATCGGGTTTAACATATGAAAGTTTTTCTTTATACCTGCGCTAATGAAATTATTGGCTTCTAAAACGAACTCAGTGTTTTGAGTTTGAAGTATTGGGAATGTATTACATTTAACAAAAAAGTTATGTTGGGAAAGCACTTAAATTGTGGTTTTCATAGTGTTTAGCCAACGACGCGTGAGGTGCGTACCTGCTTATTTCAATGAGTAGTTTTTTGTGCATCTTGTGTCTGTAACGGAATATTAGGACCAAATTTTTCGCCAGAGGCTCTCAGGTAGACAACTGACTCAAAATGCAATTTTCAAACTATTACATCAAAGTAACTGTCAGTCAAGGCATGTAAGGGATGCCCGCCATACAATTTCTGCAACCATGTCTTTTTAACGTTTTTTACCTGTAGAAGCCAAATAGGCACGTAAAGGCAGATAAAACCTTTTGAGTTATGTAAAAGACTAGTTAAAGAACATATTTTGAAAATATGGCGGAGGTAAAAAAAGGTAAATTTTTTTTATTTTCCGTCAAAGTTGAAGAATAGTGAAAAAATGGATAGTTTTTAAATACTGATTTACCTAGAGAAACACAAAGCAAACAGCACAATTTTTTTTATTGTTATACATTTAATAAGCACATCAATCACTAAAAACAAAAAAAAATACTATTCGTTGCCTAGTTTTCGTGATATTACACCTGAAATCGGATCAAACTACCTAAAAATTGTGTGTTTTTTTAAATCCGAAAATTGGTTAACTTTGAACAGTTATGTCTTCTAAACTAAAAATCTGATATTGTTAAGAGTAGCATATTTGAGATCGTTGAAAAGTTTACTATAAGATGGATTCATTTAAAATTTCGCAGGCGCACATGAAAATTTTGATTTTTGCAACCTCGTTTGCTCTACGGGCGCCACTGTGCGACGTAAAAAATAGTTGGGCAACCCCATCATGAGGTTATCATTTGTGTGTTGGCACAACACTCCAAAAGTAGAATTTGTGATGTTTTGCCAACGTTTGAACCACCTTAGGAAACGCTTTGCCAACGTTAACCCCATTGTATTTTTCTGCGTGGGAAGGCTCATATCACTAAGTCCTAGTTTACACTATGCAAGTCTTATTGCTAAGCTGATTAGTTTGTTAGGAGAGAGAGACGAGGGGAAAAGAAACGTTTCAGTGTTCCCCTCGTCTCTCTCTCCTTCAAACTAATCAGCTTAGCAATAAGACTTGCATAATGTAAATATGGACTAAGCCGACATTGATGGAAGAAACGTCAGTAGCAAAACCCGGTTTGTCCAAACCCAAAGCTTAAAAGAGATAAAAATGGTCTTAGCACAAAGCGCAATAAATCGAAGAAGAAGACGAAGAAGAAGAAAAAGAAGAAGAAGAAGAAGAGCTCTACTTCTATCACTGATGGTGAAAATATTCAAAAAAGGGCAACGGTATAAAGTAATTCTGGTAAGCCCAACTCAAATGTTAAAAAACCTGGCTGGCACTGTTGCCAGATAGTTTTGATGCAAAATCAGCAATCAAAAATTAAATGAAAATATAGGTTTTTATTCTCAAATTAACGCTTTTTCGATTCAAATTCAAACTTTTTCAAATCAAACTCAATTTTTTTCAAAGTGATTTCAATTTTATTCAAAACAAATTAAATTATTTTCAACACAAATTAAACTTTTTACAAATCGTATTGAATATTTTTCATTTCAAAATAATTTTTTTTTTTCATTTTACATTAAATTATTTTAACTTCAAATTAATTTTTTTTAATTAAACGCAAAATACTTTAAAAAAAATTTTTATTTATACAAAATTAAATTTAAAATAAGCTTCAATTATTTGTAATGGATGTAGCTGTTTTTGTTTATACCAGCTATTTCGGCTGATTCAGCAATGGTTTTTCCTTCGTTATAAAACTTGATCAAAATATTTTTTTTTATCTACGCTAATATGGTTATATTTTCCACGTCTTCTGCGATGACGATCAGGCGATGATATTTCACATATATTTTCCTCGGAAGAACTATCTGTTACAAACTGAAGCCGATGATAATTTCGTACATTCGATACACCAGAACTAGCAGCGCGACTACTTTCTTCGCTAGATGACATTTTTTTATTTATTTAGTATTAATATAAGTTACAAAATGAGAACTTCTTTAAAATTGTAAGAACTTTAATTTCACTTTATCTGCCAACTAATTGACTCAGTAGTCATTAACCGACTCATTGTAAACTAAACTTTAAGTTGTTTGAAGTTTTTTAACACTAATCACTGAAAATGAAACGAGGAATTAGATTTTATTCTTGGCAGTTTCAACCGTTGTTTTTTATAATAAAAAATCACCTTGTAGTATATTAGAGCAGTTTTCAAATGAGATTTTGGATTGATTTCGCTGGAATGGTAATTATAGACTGTTTAAAATAGCTCATAATACTTCACAAATTTCACTTACATTCTCAAAAATGTTTGCGTACCAGTTTTGTGCGTGAAAGGGTTAACCGGCGTTTCCATTATTGTACTGGAAAATATTTTCCAGTATTATAAATAACACAATAATAGAAAAGGAATCACGAATAAAAGAAAAAAAAACAAGTTTTTAAATCTTTCTGCGTTGAATTCGTGGAAAAATTAATTTGAAGTGGAAAAAATTGAATTTGAAAAAAAAAATTTAATTCTAAAAGAAAAAAAATTAATTTGAAATGAAAAAAAATTAATATGTGTTGAAAATAATTTAATTTGTTCTGAATAAAATTGAATTTGCTTTGAAAAAAATTGAGTTTGATTTGTAAAAAATTTAATTTGAATGGAAAAAGTGTTAATTTGAGAGTAAAAACCTATATATGCTAAGTCGGCACTTAATTTTGAATATCAGCAAAAAAGCGCCATAACAAAATAAAAGTTCAAGATTCTTTTGGTTTTATGAAAAAGACACAATAAAACGATTGAGCAGTTCATACTGAATTTGTTTTTTGTTTACTTGGTAAAATGTGAAAATTTTCAATACATTTTGTAGTTTTAAAATTTTAGAAAGTACAATTTTTTTCTTTGGTCTTACTTAACTAAATATTATTTCCATGTTGCCTGGTGAGTGTGGAGGAACTAAAAATTTTGAAATAAAAGCTATACATATCTATATATATTTCATTTCACAAATTCGCTTCTAAAAATTTAACGAGCTATTTTCATTAATTACAGTTTTAATATCCATTAATTTAAGTCCTCTTTAAGTGAATTTCCTTTTCACAAATAAAATGTGAAAACTGTTCTGTTATATTGAAAATTTAATCAGTTTTTGAGGATTTTAATTGACAGCCAAACTCAAAGCGCGTTAAGATTTGTTCAAAAAGCTCAATATAAAAGTAATCGCAATTATCAATAATTTTTGCCAATTCAATTTCATTTAATTTTGATTTTATCATTAAATGTTTATCTTCACACCTCTTTACTATCTGCAAAATGTAAATTATTCCTTTAATCTAATAAATGAACATCACATTATATCACATGATGTTTTGTTTCAAAAGGTATTTTGTTATTTGTTTTACTATTATTTTTGTACATTCAAGAAAAAACACACAACATTACTGAATCTTTAACTTCGGATCTATTAAAAGCAGCAGTCAGTCAAACTTCTGAAGTGCTTCGTTTTGTATAATTTTTAGTTTTTTTTTGCTGCTGCTTTAACTGCGACTGTTTGTATTTCAAGAAGCAGAAACGGACTTGTGTACAACCGCTACTTTTGAACTAGTTTTAAACACATTTAATTTACGTTTGACGTTTTTGACCGAAATTCTGTCCAACAGCTAATTTTAGTTCAATTCTACTCGTTTTTACACAAACCATTGATTTATTTAATCCATATTTAAATGGGTTCGATCATAAGTTTGTTTTAAAAACGAGATACTGAATGAGTTCGATCCATGTATGACAAGCAACAGTTTGTGTTTGGCCAGTCAAAAACTAAAAAGTCGCACAATCTTACGACTTTTGCTATTTTGACGGCAGGTTTTTAAACACTATATATATATATATATATATGTATGTTGTATTTTACGAATGGGAATCAAATTTTCCACATTCAAAAGATATTGTGCTTGCTTTAATGTCATAAGATTCGATTCGGCTCAATAGCTTTCGAAAGTTTTCGAAAATAAAATTTTCATAAAAGTGTTTTTTAAATAAATTATAAAGTACTAAGTTTGTAACTTAAAAAAGACATGACGATTGCTGCGAATTTAACTAAACTCGGGCGATTTTTCTGGGAGATATTGTTGACGAAAAATTTTTAAAAAATCTTTTTTTTTTCATATAATTACCAACGTCTTTGTTGCATCGATTTTAGATAATCATTGATCATTTTTAACTTAAATAGTTTATCAAATGCCGTAAATTTCACCAAAATATGTGAAATAGTTTGAGAGATATCGTTGTAGAAAATTAGTGAAAAAGAGCAATAAAATAATATTGCTCCGTAATTTCGATTAATTTTTGTGGATATTTAGGAGCTGATCTGCATGGTCAAAATATTCCTACTTTTTTGTCTACTTGCTGCTTTTAAGTTCTTCTTTAGCTACTGGCAACATTGAACAGAACAGAAAAGAACGAGAGATTTTAATTAAAGCAGAACGAGTGCTTTTAATAGAAAACAAATCTTAAAGCTTATAAAATTATGTAGATATGTACATTAGGGCTATAACTTTTTCACACTTTTTGCGAATATAAAAAACGGCATAGTATAGTCGCGTAGAACATTAAAAGTTATTAATAAAAAATGTGATAATTTTTTCGGATCGTTAAAAAAGTTCACGCAGGGATCGGTTTGAAGTTTGAAAACGATAATTTTTATTTCACTGAAATTTTAAAATATATACACCTTATGTTTGTATATATTCCTATACGTATCACTTAAATGCTATTTTGGAATTTATCCACTGCCTTAGATTTAAAAATTTTCCTACGGTTTACAATTCATCGCGGTTCAAAATTTCTTGGAAGATTTTAGAAATTTGCTTCCCTGCGTGAGTTTTTTCTTGCAAAACGACGGGAGACAGGTGTTTTCATTACTAAAACATTCTTCGCCACTCCATGGTACTATGCCAAAAAATTGGTTATTGCCCTAATGTACATATGTACATATTTATGTATGCAAATCTTAATGATTTATTTACTAGTTAATTTGTATGTGAATAAGTAATTTCTAAATTAGCTTTGGTTTTACACTTGTTTCTTATGCCAAATACATATCTGGCACACATGTGACCAAAAGAGCGTAACCACTAATTAGTAATGAAAAAATGTTTGATTCAGACACGTACTGATTATGTTAAACAGTTTCATGCATAACTAATACAGAATTTTATTGAATCGAACATGATTGGAAACTTTTTAAAACAATAAGTACATGTCTGAATCAAACTAGTGTTGTGTCCAACAGCTCTTTTTGAACTAGGGTCAAATTACGGCACTCGATACGATTCGAAATTTAAAAATATTTCCATATAATCTCTAGTGAAATATTTCGCAATTTTGTTGGTTAACGAGTGCCGTAATTTGTCCCCTAGCTTGAGAGCTTTCGAATCAAAATTTGTTTCAAACCATTGAAAAAGAGCTGTTGGACACAAGTCTTAATCAAACAGTTTTAGTAATAAGTGGTTACGCCAGATGTCTGCTCGGCATTATATTTCGCTAAAATAAGTGTGTGAAATAATCAAATTTCTGTACAGAAAGAACATTTAAAAAAAAAGTGTACTAAAAGTGATATTGGAATATTATATTATTATTATTAATATTATCTATTTCTATAGAATCTTGTCACTGTATATTTGGTTGTGTGTAAGCACAACAAAAGTTAGCAATTTAATTTAATTTAAATTTTGTTGTTTACAAAAATTTCAACATGTTGCCAGTTACAACATGAAATTCTTAAAGAAATCCACTGCCAAAGTTTTATTAGCACGCATACGAGTAAATAACCATGCCATTTGTTAAGTTTGCTTATTTTGAATCAAACTATGACAAAATAGACATTAGCTTGCATTTCAAAAAACTTTTGTTACTGCCTTGGTTGAATGAATATTTTTTTATTGTAGTTTTAATTTAAACTGGATAATATGTATTTTGAACGGTTGTCACTCTGTACTATCAAGATATGGTAAAATAAAGCACAATTATATAGTTAGTTTCAATCTTACTATTGATATGTGAAAACATAATATAATAGCTGTCATTAACATAAAATGTTTAGTAAAAATAAAAAAGTTTTAATGTTTATTAAAGTTATGTTTAAGTAGTTTTAATACTTTTACCAAAGTTATGGTTATATCGAGCCCTGTTTTCGATTTAATCGTAAGCGACATGTAGTAAAAAATTAACTTTTGAAATTAAATTTTTATGGGCTTACCCATAGTTCATAATGATCAAAATGTCAAAACTATTGATTACTTTTAATATACAGGCTGTAAAAGTTTATCGTAAGCGTAAATTTCCGTATTTAAAACATATTTGAATATTCAAGAAATTTATTATTCGACATATTGTCATAATTATATTGTAAGTGAAATTTATTTGCTGGTGGTTAAGCGATGTCTATATGCATTTCATTGTTGATGTCTACTGACGATTTGTTAAAGCAACAATGAAATGCATATAGACTTCGCTTAACCACTAGCAAATAAATTTCACTTACATATTTGAATATTTAAAAAAAAACCTTCTCCTGAAAACTTTAATTTTTGTCGCTTACGATTAAATCGTAAATAAGGCTCTTTATATGTATATAATACACATGTTAATAATTCAATATAATTTGATTAAAAATAAATAATATATGATATATTTAGAGAATATGATTGAGACAATATGATATGATTGCATTTATTAATACTATTATAATTAAATTATGAAGCAATATAATGTTTAGAGTGCTTCAATTACATGTATGGCAGGACTACAACCATATAACTATATCATAGTGTGTCTCACTTGACAAACATTTGCCCAAAAGAGCGTAACCAGTAAATACCCTGCGGAAAATATGGTGGCAATTGATCCAAACGTACTCGTTCTATGGCTTGAGAAAATGCGAGTGTTACCAAAAGTACGGAATAGCATATCGTGTAAATGGTTTTCGTGATGTATCGTCTTGATCTTGAGTCAATTTAATTGGGACTCGGTCTAGTATAGTAGTAAGCTGCACTTAACACATCCGATGTGGTTGAATCCAGTGCCTGTAAAATAGTGTAAATATGATGTTTATTGTTTGACTCTGGAACCAGTCCCGTAAATATACTTAGATATTAGATATTTACCTAACTAATTAACTAATATTCATATTGAAATATGAGTGACCCTGTGGTTGAGTGGGTAGTGTGCAAGCCTGTCATACAGGAGATTTTCGGTTCGAATCTCAAAAAAATTTCTAATTAAAAATAAAGTGTCATTGCATTTGTAACAATAAAAAAATTTAGAAAATTGGAAAATGTCAGAATGACATTTGTTTATAATTTATATTATACTACACCGAATAACTTCCTATGGGATAGTTCAGTGACAAGTCACAAGGTGCATACACAGTATCAATTAACCCCACCTTAGGCCATTCCCATGTAAAAGTGACTGGTCCGCTTCATATAAAGTGTTAGAGTGTTAGAACTCGAACTGGTCCCTATCACTTCGGGACTGGTCACGTGACTAGGCATTTAACTTAATAAACACGTGTCTGAAGCAAAACAGATTTCATTAGTCTTTAGTGGTTGTGCTTTTGTGGGCAAATATTTGTCAAGTGTGACCGTCCCTTTAGATTATGGTTAGCTCAAGCAGATGTGTATGGTAAATGATTTTTAGTTTGAGTTGGTTAAAAACTTTATGTAAATATTTAAACTATGCGCATAAAGTATGCATGTAGTATGTATTTTATTTTATATAGTTAATAGCTTATTTTATTTATTTTTTTTAATTAAAGTTAAATTAAAATTTTTTTTGACATGACAAAGCTCTCGAAATACTTTTATAGGTAAAAAAACACAAAATTTACTGTCATATTATTTTCATAGTATAAAATACATAATTTTTCCTCACGTCTTATACTATATTATATAAATCATTTCATATTAAGAAAAAATTACTTTAAAAGACGCTTTCTTTCAAGAAATTTGTTTCGTGCAAAACGAACAACTATGTATGCTAAAAGTTTCATGTTATAAAAGTTATATTTCTTCCTTTATTAACTTTTTTTTATGTACTTCAGTTCACTGTTCGCCGGTTTGTTCCACTTGATTAAATGATCATGAATAAATTAAAATGACCTAAAGGTCGCTGATACAAAAGAAATGAACCTTATGAACCTTATTGCTTTTTGTACTTATAGACACTAACTAATAACTAAAGTTTGTAAATAATCTAGATACAGTCGTAAATAAGTTATTACGTTTTAAAATAAAATACGCATATTGAGCGGTATTTTGAATTAGAAAATCATTCAAAACTGGTTAAATAGCAGGAAACAAATAAAAAAGTTCGTAAATAAAATTCCACAATTTAAATTTTAATGGCTTCAAAGAAATTTTAGTTTATTGTTATTTATTATTTTTTAATACATCTCAGCGATTAAAACCTGAGATTGTCAAGCAAAAGAATTAAATGCTGGGTATTGATTTCTAGTAGAGGTGGGCAAAACTCAGGTCATGACAGCGTGGCAGGGTCATCATTAATTACCATTAATTAATTACCATTACATTCATCTTTTTAAAGTTATATTTTTAAATTATTTTTTTAGCCAAATATTTGTAAAAGGTGCTTTTTAAAAGTTTATTTTTAAATAAGCTCCTTGTTTTGCGAAAGGATACTTTTTTGAAAGGTATTACTATCTTTTTCCTCACCTTACGTTTCGAAAAGTTTCTCTTCTGATATTAACTTATTGTACGGAACATTTTAAAAAAGGTACTTTTTGAAAGATTTGTTTTTCGAAACGCAACACTCACTTTCATCACCTCTCAGCACCACCCATATTAATTTATATTAAAACGAAACATAAGAAAATAATTTTAATTTATATACACAGTTATTGTTTTCAATTAATTGTATTAATTAATTTGAGTGAAAAGACTTAATTGATATTATCAAATTGTTTATAGATGCAAATTTAATTGGTTTTTTAATTGATATTACAAATTTTTTAATTGATATTACAAAATCATTCATATTATTCGTTTGTGTGTGTGTACTAATCGATGAGTTTCAGTATTTTTTTTTATATAAGATTTTTGCAATAAAATATTTTTTTAAATCATTTTTTTACTGTTTTGGTATTTTTGTAAACATTAAAAAAAAATAATTGCAATAAAGAGATAATTTTTTTTTGCATCGACAGGGATGGCAAAGTTGGTACAATTGTACTTTCTTGGTACTATTCAAACTCGGAAAGTACAATAGTACACCAATGTCTAATTTAGTACATTTAAGGAATCTCCCCAGTTTCACTCCGCATTTCTTTTCAAACGATTGCATATGTCAATTTTCACTTTTGAACAATGACAACAGTTTTGCGAAAGCTAAACGCAGCGAGAAAATCAAAAAATTTAAACTCGTCCATTTCCAAATAATTTTTCCTCTACATTCTGATATGATATTAATTTGTATATTTTGAATTTCAAACAAATAAAAACTTGTAGTTTGAACTAAAAAAATCTTTTAGTTGTTGGCACAATTTTAAAATTCTCAATGCCGTCCCTGGTTGACAATATGTGTGATGCGAAAATGCAACGCTGGGCACAAACGATATATAAATTTAATTAGTTTTTTATTATTATTGTTCGAACTTCAAATTTGTTCATATTTTTGTTATTTGATTAGGCTAAAAAAATAAAAAATATAGAGATACAAAAATTTTTGTATTTGCTTTGTATTTGCATCATTTTCATTTTCTCAGAATATTTATTAACAAGAGTGTTTTTCGAACAGTATATTTATAATGTCTACACACCCGTATTAGCAGCTAGATAGAAATTTTTATCTTTGTGGCCTAAGGCTAAAATTAGTATTTTCAGTACGCTTTTATTAACTTGGAAGGATCTATCTACAACCAGAGAAAAAATTACACAATACATATGCTCAAACTGATCACATTTGTTGCCAAAAGTGTATCAACAACATTTGTGCAAAAATTGGACACTCCGTTGTCAGTTGGGCAACGAATGAGTGCAAGTTGATAACCAGCGTTATCAATACGTTCGTGTACAAGCCGACAGCTGGAGCTCTCGTCATTGTGTATAGCTATTCGTTTATTATATGAACTTCGACTGCAATTCTTGGAATTTTAAGTAGCAGAAGTATGAGCAACAGCTTGTGATTGGGCAGTCAAAAAATAAAAAGTCGAAGAAATAGCACAATTTTACGACTTTAGCTATTTTGACTGCAGCTTTTTTAACACTGTTCTGTAGAAAATATTTGGGTGTTTGTTAAATGCGATGTTAATTAAATCGAATGTTCGTTAAATCGGAAATCTACAGTATTTCATATATACATAACTTAATATTTTATTTAATTTGTATTCATTTTGACACGCATTGAATAAAAATAATAATAATTAGAATAATAACAAATTTGCAAATTTTGCTTGTTTTTATGGTTAATGATTGTCTATATGCATTTCGTTCGCGCTTGTAGAACTCGTCAGTAGACTTCAACCGAAATTTTTTTTTGGAATTTAGCAAACAAAAATTAATACAGACTTTATGTCAAATAAATATACTTGGGTATTTCATGTATGAATAATTACAAATATTATAAAGTTTAAAAACCCCCGAATACATCTGGAAAAGATGTGATATTTTCTAAACGGCTGGACTGATTTTCTTCAAACATAGCTCTCGATAAATTTACCTTTCAAAATCAGTCTAGCCGTTTGGTCTGTACGTGGACTAATACAGACACACAGATGGACAAATACACAGGTACACACTACAAACTTATAACATTCCTTTTTTAATCGAGGGTTAAAAAAAAAACAAAACTTCATTTTGTTCTCTGATGCAAATGGTCTTACGTAAGTGTAAATGCAAAACATCATTGCTTTTCCTTGGATAATGCATGTATATTGTTGCTAGATTTTACATATTCACGACATGACTGAACACACAGTGAACCAAACACAAAGAACGCTGATGATGAAGGTGTAGTGGCCTTCGAAAACAGCTAGTGGTTCCGTTCTACTACGTGTTTGTCAGAATATTTACAATTAACTTTGGTGTTATTTGTTCATTAATAATTATCACATGTAATTTGGCTTACAAAGCGATACGAACTTTAGCTTGATCAAATCATTAATATTTTAGAAAGTTTTTTAATTTTTCCTTTTGGTTATTGACTGAAACAGCAATCAAATAAATTCTTAAAGTGCGAAAGCAAGTAATGTCATAAAAATATTCGATAATTTCAATTAATCCTAGACCAAAAACGAGGTTTCCAATAAGTCTAAAGGAAACAATTTTGGAAACCAGTTTTTTAATAATTCGAATTTGAACTCATCTTTCGGTATGGGAACGTAGAGAAATACGGTGATATATCAAATTTACTAGTTCTTACAATACAGTTTATTTTGCTATTTAAAATTTAATAAAATAAAACAAAAAATTCCTTCACTTTCAGTCAAAATACGAACATTGGGAATAAGACCCTCATTGCTCAAAAGCCAAAACCACTAAGCAAAGCTGAATTTAATTTCTATATTCCCTGTTTGCTTGCAAATATATTTGTAAAATGCGTTTAAAAAATACAGGCACACATTAATATTTGTACTTAAATATAAATATTGCCTTAAATAAGTGATTTTTAATTACTTTTAACAAATAATTTAATTAATGACAGCAATAGAGAGGGCAGCTAAGTAGTTACTTGGATAATTTTATTTTATTTTATTTTATTTGTTAAACATATAATAATGATTACCTTGCTAGAAACGTACAAATGTTGCACAGTGGAACATAATGCAGTGATTTCCAATATTTTCTAAATTAGCCAGTTGTCACAAATTTAAAGTCTATGGTAATTAATCTTCGAATAATCAGAATTATTTCGGAGTTTTTCAGGTCAAAGTTGGGCCGACTAGACCTCAAGCATCTTCAAACTTGTTCTCTTTATATGAGTAGTTAAAGGGTGGGTTAATACATCATCCTTGTAACGTACTCCATCACCTAACGTTTTCAGCTCCTGGGTCAACTGCAGCGAATGGAAAATTTAAGGGTCTACCCCGTAATTCGAAACAGAAGAAAATGTTTTCGAATTGATACCATCACCTTTCAACTTCTAGTTTGTGGCTCGGAGAATCACTGTAATAAATTAAATTTTAATTTTAAGTTCCATAACGTTTCATGTTTTATCAGTTTGAGATTATGGCATTCGCTATCGAACAATATAATATTATTATTTAATATCGAGTGCCATAATCTCAAGCTAAAACAAAGTGATCGAACTTGTCGAAAGCGATGATTAGAACCCTGAGTGTATGCATCACAGGGATTGAAACTGCAATTTTATAAATCTCGACTATGCTTAAACGTTTCTAACTAAATATTTATTTGAAATACATTTATCACTTCATAAATTACAATATATCAGTTCGTTAACGACGTTTGCTTACAAGTTTTACCAAGAAAAATTTTATGAATAAAATCAATTATTTAATGGTTATATCCGTTTTAAATGTTACCTGCTAATTATATGATTAATAATTTCAAACCGCCAAAGAATATCTTCCATTTTATTTCATATACCCAAATGCCTACGGGGGCGTATGCTGAATAAATACTCTGAGTATCATCAAACCAACCAAATTAGACGATATCACTGTTCAACAGAAAAACCTTGTAATATTGTAAGTTGAACTCAAGAAAAAAAGAAGTAACAGCAGCGTTTATGAATGAACACCAAAACTTAGCCAAGAAGTTGCTAAATAATTGCGCCCAAGCTTTAGCCAAGTATTTATGGGATCTCATTCTTAAATTTAACTCTTCCAGGACACGTAAAAAATTCTACTTGTTCAGATGCATTTCTTAAATGTTATGATGTGTGCGAAAATGCTAATGGATATCGACGATTAGACTCCAGTTGAAACCCGTTATCATTTTAGCGTTTTAATGATACACTTTTATAGCGGCACTGATGCTTAAGCTGTGTGCAAATCAAATACTCCTGTGCTTACTCATGTGTAGACGAACATATACTCAGAGTATTTTTATACTTATTCGTATGATAATAGCTGACACAGTGTACAAATTTTAGCTTTTTTTGTATGAACATGGTCGTAGTTTATTTAGGGCCTGTCTCACGATAGCGACAACTTTCGACTTACATTGAAACAACAACAAAATCTCAAAATTTGTTTTTATTTTGAACGTAAGTGTGCGACAAGTCGAACGTTGTACATATCGTGGGACAGGCCCTTATACTTAATGAGTATGATTGCGTTTTAGTATGATTTAAGAGCTATGCTGTTTATACCACGACACAGGAATTAAGACGTGATTTATGTAATTTATTTTTATTTGTACGTCTAATAGACAAATAATATTACCTGATCAGATCAGTCAGTTTTTTTTTCTGTAGCATAGTGATATCGTCCGATGTTGTTGGTTTGAACTTCGACAAAATGTTCAATCATTTTGTTCTTTTGTGTAATCAAATGAAAAACAGCTGCATTACAATGAAATAAATGTAAATTACTCCTAATAAATGATTTAATGATAACTGCTTTCATACATTCGTTAGCTGCTTTTGTTATTCTCGAAATTATTTGTTTTACAGTCTTATTATTATATTTGCAGAATTCTTCACTAATGAATAATTTATACTTAGAAATGAGGAAGCTCTATAGAGCAAATACAATTGATTACATAAGTAATGAAAAAAATACTAGTAATAATACAGGGTGGGCCAAAAGTTACCTTGGGGTTTAAAAGTTTAATAACTTTTTCGTTTATTAATTTTTTTTTTATTTTTTTCTCAGATTATATAACATATCAAATGGAAAATTTTTTACACTAAGTATGAAAAATAATGTATCTTAAATTACCACTGTTTTCAGCTTCACACTGATGGGCTCGTTTTAGAGCATTTTCCATAATATCTTCCAAAATTTCTGCAACAATGTTTGCCTTGAGTTCAAGGATTGTCTCTGGCTTGTTCACATACACTCGCTACTTCAAATAACCCCAAAGAAAATATTCGGGTGCTGTCAAAACTGGCGATCGCGCTGCGCCAAATTATTTCCGAATTTCAGGAAATTATTCGCTCTCCAAAAATTTGACTTAAAAGTGCAATTGTGTCTCGGGCAGTGTGGGCAGTGGTTCCATCCTGCTGAAACCACATACCAGGTCTGTTTTCAAGAGCAGGACGTAAAAAATTTTCTTTCATAAACCGATACCGCTCTCCATTTACGGTTACAGCACTTCCATCTTCATTCTCGAAGAAGTAAGGCCCAATGATATTTTCAGATGTGATCCCACACCATATTGTACACCTAATGGGGTGCAATTGGCGTTTGTGAATGGCTCTTGGATTTTCAGAACCCCAGAACCTACAGTTCTGCTTATTAACAAAGCCATTCAAATGAAAATGAGCTTCATCACTAATAATCATAATCGCCCATCAGTGCGAAGCTGAAAACGGTGGTCATTTAAGAGACATTATTTTTCATACTTAGTGTAAAAAAATTTTCCATTTTGTATATTATATAATCTGAGAAAAAAAATTAAAAAAAACTAATAAACGAAAAAGTTATTAAACTTTTAAACCCCATGGTAACTTTTGGCCCACCCTGTACTTAACACAAATACTTGTCTTTAATTTCACCGTGAAGCACACTAAATAATTTATACAATTTATTTGTTTAAACTACTTAATTTCAATTTAAAAAACAGGATTTCTCCTGATTACTTTGAGTTAAAAGGTTCAAATAAAATGTAAGTTTTTCAAAAAAAAAAAAAAAAAAAAAAAAAAAAAAAAAAAAACAAACAATGAATTTTTCGGTTATATTTCTAATTGATTTTTGGTCGCAGACACATGGGGTTCATTCATGAGAAAAACAAGTTTTTTGTTTGTTATTATTGGCAGCTTAATTTGTTTTGAGTTACTAATGAGCAGGAAAACCTCAAATATGCACTTGCATGTTAGTTTTCTGGTGCAAATGTTAATGCGTATATAAGATATTTTCCGTTTCAGAAATTTTAATGAATTTTTGTCATCGATTTGTTACGGCATATTTTTACATGTTTTATCCTTTAGAGCATGTTTTTGCATATTTCAGTCTCAAACGCATATATTGTTAAAATTTTTCGCATTTGAGGACCAGTTGTGTGACAGGGTACCAGGGTAACTTTACAATTTTAAATTGCAAATTACTTTGTGTACGGAATTCCTAGACGCTTTCTTAGAACTCATAAATAATGTTATAGCTTTGCTATTTATTGTGCGATACAGGAGTTAGGACGTGATTTTCGTAACAAAAATAATCGACACTATTAAGGTTATATATATATTTTTGTTTTAATTTATTTGTACTTAAAAGCAGAGTTTAATTTGTTTTGTTTCTTTCTTTGAAGTGAGTGAAATAAAAACATAGCAAAAACAATAATAACGATTGCTCAATTTGTTTCTGTATTGTTTTTGCACATGAGCACAAATCAGAGAACACAGCTGATCGGCTGTAAGCCGGCTAAAAGCCGCCACCGGCCACTAACAATACATTAATTTAATAGTGTACCGCTAGAAAAGAAAAGAAATGGAAACGCTTTGAAATATTTTATTGCAATGTTATTTCACACATGAAATTTGTTTTATATAACTAAGCAGCACAGCTATAACCAGGTGTCCTAAGACACCTCTCTTCTTTTTTTTTTAATGAAGACTTTTGTGTCTGGGTTTGGGAGAGTGGTAGATTCCTTAATATTTTACACATTTAATAGCGTGGCAGGTTACCGGGGTACCATTATACAAATTATATGAAAAAAATTCAATTTTGTGTTTTATTATTTCTAAAATGTCCCAACGAGTTTGACTCACGTCAATGATTGGGGGCCAAAGGATTCGCAATTACATTTGGATGTTGGGCACATGGTTCTATATTTTCTTTGCAGAACTTAAATCTTAGGTCTTTCAAAAGTCTTTTGCTCCGATCAGCGGAAGTTAGCTGCGGATTGTGTTTAATATATGTATATTATAATATAGGCGGCCAGAACTGCTAAATCAATTTGTGGAGTATTTACGCAATAGTTAAACAATATTATCAACATCTTTAATTTTTTTATTTATCATTTTATTAGGCTAAGGTTCGTAATGAACAAATAACACCAAAGTTTATTGTACACGTTGTAAAAACACGAGTAGAATGGAACAACCAGCTGTTTTCGAAGGTCACTACAACTTCATCATCAGCGTTATTTATGTTTGGTCCATTGTGTGTGGTGTCAGATGATGTGTGTAGATTTCTGCTTTATATACTCAAGTTTTTAGGGCAAGCTATAAGTCCCTACTTGGTTGTATATGAAGAGTTTTTTTCAATGGACTTCAACGGAAGCAGAATGTTCTCTAGAACGAGTGTATGGTGACGAATAATTATTACAGAATAGTGCCCTAATTTAGTAAGAAAATTTAGGACGTTTTTGTTTGAAAATACTTTTGAGTTCTTGTTTTTGAATTCTCTAAATTAGTTTCTTCCAAAATGGTTGTTGTCTTTGATAATGAAAAATAAAAATATTATAACCATGTTTTTAAAACATAAAAATAAAATTTAAGCATTATACAATAAGTTAAAAAATCGAGTAAACATTGTCTGCAAATTAGCGAAATTATTGTATTTTCTTCTTTTCATATTATTTAAATCAATCTATTTTCAAAGGACGGCACGGACGGATTAATGTAGGCTTGCTTTCTACTTGTGCTTTTAATGTAATACTAATGACACAAAATGTAATTTTGCGTTAGATTTTTTCACAGACGAAACAAATGTCTTTAGATTTCTTTCCCGTAAAATGTAATGAAAGTCTTTATACATGTATAATAGTCTGGAGTGGCTTTTAATGGACTACAATCCTTGGATTTTATTTGTATTCTTCGGAAGTTAATTTTTTGCTGCGTGCTAATGTGTTTTAAATTTTAGAAAGCTCATTCATCCTCAAACTTTCTATGCTATTATTGCATATTGGCTTAAAATTTCTTTCGACTTTTTCATCTGTGAACTTTTTTTATGATTAATCTTGTTTAAGAGTTCAATGATTCAATCTTATTGTATTTTATTGATTAAAAATCTCTAATTGACTAAATAATTTTTTTTTTATTGCTCTTAAATAAAAGCGATCTTTATATAACTATTTTTATATATAAGAAATAAAATAAAATAAAAGCGATCTTATTAGGGCCATTTATTTATAGTTTTGCAATTTTAATGAGCAAGACTTTAATGTGTTAAATTTGAATTTATATTATTCTTAGCAATGTCTGTTTTATTTTATTATATCTGTTTTACATATACATATCATTCGTATTCGCATAGGTTTGGTTGTTATCAAACGTACTTACTAAAATATGAAGATTTATTTCACTTTCGGCTGTGAGTCCCCGCCAACAAACAGTGACTTACAAAACTATTCACTTAAAACGCAAAAGTACACAAAAAAGCATGTAAGACATTAAGGCTGATGATAAAATCATGTGCATATGCTGGCATCTCTTGATCGATGTATTAATTTCCAAGTCATCTTCAGGAATAGACTAATCAAATAGAAATACATATAGCGTTGTATTAATGCAATAACAAAAAGAAATTCTTTAAATTATATATGTTTGATATAAAGTTTGAGCGAGTCTTAAAATATGCAACAATATGTCAAGACTAATTTATGTTCAACTAAATAAAACATTCTTGTACGTGTTATCTGCAGTGTTGTATGTTGACAGCACCCGGTCAAAAAAATACTTGTGTGGCAACACTATTCTTGAATAAATGTTGTTGTTATTTACATTTATTTTCTTTACATACTCTTACAACTAAAATTTTAAGCTGAAAAAAAGTCAGCCAATGTAGTAATGATAAAGTAAAGGCTCAGTTAGCCGACTGTAATGTAATGTAACTGTAATGTAGGAAACAGCTGATCTATATTTTTATATGAAAAGTAGGTTACGTTACATTACATCTCTATAACTATTTCCATTACTTTTCACATAACAATATCGATCAGCTGTTTTCTACTGTTGCAGTTACATTACATTACAGTCGGCTAACTACAGTCGAAAACTTTCCTTTTATGTGCGAGTAGAGATACGTTAGAGACATTGTCAATGAACGCGTCAATAGTTTGGTATTCTTTTTTATTATGTTGTGCAATACTGTTAAAGCCGCGTTCAGACTATTATACTTTGTATTTATACTTGTCAAAAATTCAAATAATACGTGCAAGTGTGATAGTCTGAACGCAAAATGTCATCAAAGTGGCAAATAATACGATACAAATTTAGACATCCCATAAGACTTTTTCGTTTTTAGAAAATTTTCTAAATGATAATACTTTTCATTAGATCAGGGTTACATTTTCACACAAACCAAATTTCCAAGTCGGCTGTTTCGCCGCCGATAGCGTGTCGTCATTGATGTAATGTTTTGTCATATGTATATCGGGTCAAAATTTTGAATAAGTGAATCGTATGGAAGTATATTTCGTTGAAGTAATTTTTTAACGTTTTTGTAATATCTTTCCTTAAATTGTTCTGTTATTTACATAGAATATTTTTAACTGCTACATGAAACCGCTTTGCCACCGCTAGTCAATGAATAGCACAGACATTTTCATTAAACAGCTGTTTTGTTTTCTGCTTGTATTACACATTTTATTTGAATTGTGATGGTCTGAACACAATATGTGATTTTACGTTAGATTTTTTGACAGTCGCAACGAATGTATTTAGATTTCTGTATCGTAAAATGTGATGAAAGTATTAATACTTGTATAATAGTCTAAACGGGGCTTAAAATACACATGTACTCGTATGTATGTGTTTAGGTTTGTTGCCCTAACATTATGAAATTGTAGATGAGGGTCACTAAAATGTACTACTGAATCTTTGGTGCCAATGTCTCCATATGGTAGTAAAAAAAACTACTTAGTCAGTAGTGCTACAGCCTAGTGGTGGATTTTCAATGACAAGCTAATGTTAAATGTCAATAGGCGATTACATTGGCTGGGGTACACCTGGTCAGTAGTGCTACTGACAATATCACTAGTAAATCACTACATTTTCACTATTCGCATTTTCTGCAGGGAAAACAAAGTAATATATTTTTAATATCAATTTATTGCAAATAAAATTTTATGCAATTAATGTTTAAATATGATTTCTGCCATGTGACCACCATGGCCGGCGCGTAGAAGGCGTAATCTGGAACATCAATTTTCAACAACTTTTCGCAGCATTTTCGGCCGTAATTCGCCGATAACTCTTCGAATGTTGATTTCCAAGTGTTCAATTCTTTTTGGTTTATCGACGTAGACAAGTCACTTAGTCCTAGTTTACACTGTGCAAGTCTTACTACTAAGCTGATTAGTTTGATGGAGAGAGAGACGAGGGGAACAGAAACGTTTCTTCTAACAAACTAATCAGCCTAGCAATTAGACTTGCATAGCGTAAACTAGGACTAAATATTCACAAATCGCGAATGAAAAAATGGTTCTCTCAAAAGCTATATTCTTTAATTACAACAGAATTATGTATTAGTTGATGGAACCGACAAATTCGGTTATCACAACAAATTTGTTTTCTCTGTGTATTTTTCATAACATAATCTTCAGAAAACTACGTTTTTTTGAAGATAGTTCTTTAAAAATATAATTTCTGTATATCTACTATTTTAAAATGTTTGGCCTTAAAAAGGGATTTTTTTTACATATACAAAGTGCTTTAAAAATATGTTATTTAAAGTAGTTTTCTGAAAATAATCTTTTTGCCAAGTAAAAAGCTTCGGCCGACAATGTAGCGGGCAAATATGCTATGGATGATTTTTGCTTATTTTTCTATACTTTTGAGTAGAAAACAACATCTATCTCCTGTTTTACAAAGAAACTGCCAAAAGCTGTAGCAAAAGAACGCTTAATAAATATAATTTAATTAACTTGTTGACCACAAACTTGAATATTGAGTACTTTGTTATTGATTAAACGGGCCAAATAAACAACGGAATTTCCTAAAAACTTCGTAAACACATTTTGAAAAAAAAGGTATAAATTTGCTGAACTGTTTATTACCAATAAATCATTCAGTATTTTTTATTGTGTTCTTATCACAAATTTTCTGTTGACTATTGAAATGTTCTGGTATGTTGCTGCCAGTTTGTCTAACGATATGTTTGTAAGCAAAAGAAGATCTTTACTTTCTGCTAGTTAGTTAATATTGTTTTTTTTTTATTATATTTATACCTTTCTACTACAAGTTAGGAGTGAGCATGTATGTAAGTCACCCATTTCATTTAATATTAAGTTGTGAGATCATCCAACACACGTATTTGTTAATCTTCTAAGGCCCTCAAGATAACAAACTATATATATATACATATGTAACCAGGGCTAAAATCGTCATATCGGTGATCGTATCGACAATCGTACGAAAACAAATTAAGTGATATGGCAATCGCATAGGTTGAATGGGATTTCAGTACGTTCACGTATGTAATAATCCGAAAATTGTGTTTTTACGCGACGAGTTGCACGTTCACGGATGTGACGATTCGATCTCAGATTAAAACCAAAAAGAAAAGTGCTTAACTTACATACATACATACATATATATACATACATACATACATACATACATACATACATATGTATGTATCCTGCAGGAAATGCGAATAGTGAAATTGTAGTGATTTACTAGTGACATTGTCAATAGTACTACTGACTAGGTGTACTCCAGCCAATGTAATCATCTATTGACATTTAACATTAGCTTGTCATTGAAAATCTACCACTAGACTGTAGCACTATTGACTAAGTATTTTTTTTTTGGGGACATTGGCACCAAATATTCACTAGTAAATTTTAGGTTCTCTAGTCTACAATATCGATATTTCCTCGCTCTATGTCAATAGTAAAATTGTAGTAATTTACTGGTGACATTGTCAATAGTACTACTGACTAGGTGTACCCCAGCCAATGTAATCGTCTATTGACACATAACATGGGGTTGTCATTGAAAATTTACCAGTAGACCTTAGTACTATTCTTTTACGACCATATGGACACATTTGAACCAAAGATTCACCAGTACAGTTTAGTGACCCTAGTCTACAATTTTATAAGGGTTGGAGCATTAAACTTAAAAACATACATACATATGTATTTCTTAACATTATTGCACAGTATAATGAAAAAAGAAAAACAACAACAACAAATGTAGTGATTTACTAGTGACATTGTCAGTAGCACTACTGACCAGATGTACCCCAGCCAATGTAATCATCTATTGACATTTAACATTAGCTTTTTATTGAAAATCCACCACTAAACTGCAGCAATATTGACTAAGTAGTTTTTTTGGGACCACACGTAGACATTGGCACCAAAGATTCACTAGTAAATTTTAGGGGCTTTAGTCTAAAATATCGATGTATCCTCGCTCTTCTTACGTATGGATCTTAAAATGTGACAAAACTTTACCTGATGGCACAAAATCTTCCACAGGGTCAAAATTTCCATATTAGCACCTTTCATTTAAAACTCTTTAACTTTCACATTTTCTATTTTTATACAATATTGATTGTTATTTTATTTGTTTTTTTATTTCTTTTCGTGTATTATGTTTTTAATTATTGTTAAATACATTTATATATGTATATTAACCTTATAATTATATTTCTTAAGATAATTTTTATAAACACTTTAATTTTTATTTTCAACAAACCAATAAAACATTAAGAAGAAGCATAGTTGTGTGCATCTTAAAAAAATTTTTCTACGCATTAAAACCATTATTATTAGACGCTCTGTTGACAATGTCACCAGTATAGTCGACAAAAGTGGTGACTTGGGGACACTTAACCCCATATTTTCTGCAGGGAAACTACTGACGCGTTCATTGACAATGTCCCAGAAATAAACTAGAGCTGTTGTCTCTACTCACGCATAAAAGAAAAGTTGTCGACATATCAACTAGTGCAATTGTCGCTAGAAAAAAGAGTGTTGACAGAGAGACATATGGTTCTAGGCTGACCAAAGGGTACATTCTAGTTGCGTTAGATGTGAGTGAATAAATTGCAATCGAAAAGCACTGATCTCTGCCAAAGTATTTTCTAATTAATTTCTGATTATTTACTTTAAAAATTTTAATAACAAAAATTGAAAATTTTAAAAACCCCCGATATATCTAGAAAAGATGTGATATCACCTTTCAAACAGAAAAAACTAAATCAAAATCCGTCTGCCGTTTGGTCTGTACGTCGACACAGACAGACACACAGATACAGAGACACACACTACAAACTTATAAGACCCCTTTTTTGATCGGGAATTAAAAATACGAATCATTAATAATGTAAAAATGTTTCCTAAATGCAAAGTTCAGAATAAAATGCTCATTCATAAAATACCGGGCTACGCCAAAGCAAGAAGAAGTAATAGGTTATGGTTGTGATTTTCTTACTTTTTATTAATAAAGTTAATTTTGCTATAGTTTCGTTACATTTTCTGTAGCCCCTAGGATTACAAAGTATATTTAAACATTATTCAACACTTTAATAAAACCAAAATGCAAAATAAATGTGATTTGTAAAATGATAAATTACAACTTTGCAGAAAATAACGTTATGAAATAACACGCGCGCCCTGGATACGTGTTTAATATGTTAAAAAAAAATAACTTCTCATTCAACGATTAAAAACCAAATATAAGCATACACATGCCTGCAAAAGAAATTTATTAAAACAAAACCATTCTGAAACCTAATAATTTACAGGCGCTTAACATTTTATTTATTTTTTATTTTATTATGCCTTGAAATGTTAATTAGTTTCCATTTGTAAAATATGACAACCTTTGCGCTCTCTAAAATTGTGAAAGAGAAAAATTAATCTATACACACTTTTATGGAAATATAAAAATAATTATGAATGCTAAGAAAAAAATTATCTCTACTGAAAAAAGATCACTATCAAACATGGGAATGCATCATTTTTCCGCTATTCACACTGACTCATGAAATTTTAACGGCCTGACCCACGATGTCGACAAGAAAGTTTCTTTCGCTTGCTTATATTGAAAACAAAAACGGAATGAGAGAATTTGTATTTGTTTTCACTGTAAGTAAGCGAAAGAAACTTTATTGTCGACATAGTGGGCAAGGCCGTAAATATAAATAATTAGACATCGTTTTAGCTCAACTACTCTGATTTATGCACACTCATGATAAGATTGATTTATAAGTATTGGTTGCAATAAATATGAATGCAACGTCAACATCATACTCATATCACACTCACACTCATGAATCATGTCAGTTTGATTTATAATATCAGAAAAATACTTATACTACTTGCATTGAATCAGCTCACTCAACTCATCCATATACTATATGGTCCGCCATCTAACGTTTTTTTTTCAACTAGTGCTTATTTCGTGAATGGTAACACTTAGCTCATGTCTGATTTGACAGATAATTAGTTTTATCCTTCCGCTGAACGAATATGGTTGTGTATACGCTTGAACAACGCCGGGAAATATTGCGACATTACTTTTTTTTCAATGAAGCTACGCACGATGTTTTGCGCCCTGTTTTTGAAGATCGCGATTTGACACAGTTGGACTATTATTTGTGGGGTCCCGTCAAAGATAAGTGTTACGCCGACAAGCCAGAGACAATTGACGCTTTAAAGGACAATATTCGTGAAGCCATTGGTGAAATACAGCTGCACACAATCGATAATGTGCTTAAAAATTGGACCGATCGTGTAGGCTAGTGCATGGCCAGCCGAGGCAGCGATTTGAATGAAATTATTTTTCATTATTAACCGGAAGGATTGTACTTTCAAATAAAAAAAGAAATTTGAGAAAATATTCAGTAGTTTTTTTTATAGCATTTTCAAAAAAAAAGTTATCTGGCGGACCCTTTACAACTACATCTACAACTACAACTACAACTACAACTACAACTACAACTACAACTACAACTACAACTACAACTACAACTACAACTACAACTACAACTACAACTACAACTACAACTACAACTACAACTACAACTACAACTACAACTACAACTACAACTACAACTACAACTACAACTACAACTACAACTACAACTACAACTACAACTACAACTACAACTACAACTACAACTACAACTACAACTACAACTACAACTACAACTACGACTACAACTACAACTACAACTACAACTACAACTACAACTAAAACTAAAACTACAACTACAACTAGCATAGTTTTTCTTGAAGCAAGTCTGAGTTTATGGTAGAGAGGGGAAAGAAGAAACAAGAGGGGTACTGACTTGCTTGTACAGAAAAGCTACTTCAATTCTCTTTTGTTATTTCATTCGCTGTATTAAAACAACAGCAAAATTGAACAAGAAACCGTCTGAGTGTAAACAAACGAGCAGTTTTAAAAGAGAATTGAAGAGAACTGCTTCAAGAAAAACTGCCAAGTGTAAAACATGACTTTCTGACTTCTGTATAGAAAGATAGTAGAAATTTTCTTTTTAAAATTTATTAGTAGCAAATATTTTCTAAAAAATACCATTGGTCTTTAGAGAATTCAACAGCAGAAATTTTTTTTTATAGAAACTCTAAAAATTACAAAAAGTCTGATTTGTAAAACAGTGGCTAGTAAAACAACTTTTTATAAATATTCCATCTTATTATGGTTGGCGTATTTCGACTTCGACTACGACGTTTTTGTAATAGATGAAAGCACACCGCAACATTTATTTTTTAATCTAGAGCAAAAATGTCGAAATAGGACAACCACGACAAGGCCCATTGTAAATATTTATTGTTTTAAAATAACACGAGCGTCTCCGACACGTGTTTAATTAAAAAAAAAAAAAAAACACAAAACATACACATGTCTTTATAAGAAATTGGTTAAAACAAAAGATAATAATTTAAAGGTGTACAAAAGAAGCAATAATAGGTTTCTTATTTTTTCCTTATTTTGTGTTGAAATTCTAATTCGTTTCAATTTTTAAAAACATCAGAAAAAGGAAAATTATTACACTGGCGGTATTCGGTGTTTGATGCAAATTGTCTTACGTAAGTGCGAATGCAAAATATCGTAGCTTTTCGTTGGATTGTGTGTGTATTTTATTTGTTGCATTTGAAAGAAAAGCTACGATATTTTGCATTTGCACTTACGCAAGACAGTTTGCATCAAACATCGAATACCGCCACCATTTTATTCAATTGTAAATGTACTATGAATGTTAAGAATTAAATAATAAAAATCTGTAGGCTGAAAAATAATCTCTGCAAATAATTGATCGTTACCAAAAATTTCTAAAGCAATACTTTACTGAATAAGTAAAATAACAATTCGGACTTATTAGTGCGTTAACAATTTCAAAAAATAAAAAATAAAAATTAAAACACCAATTACACATTTCTGCACAAAAATTTGTTTTAAATAAAAACATGTGTATTATATGGACATTAGTGCCCTAAATTCAAATCCGTTTTCAATAATTGTTTCCTACGTACGGATTTTTTTTATGGGCTTGGCTAATATTAACCCATTAACAAGGTGGTTACGCTAACTTATTTAAATATAACTTGACAACGCTTTGTACTATTTTAATAAGTTAAACACGTAAAGATAAAGAATAAGACTTTTATAGCTTTGCTATTTATTGCGCCATACAGGAGTTAGGGCTTGATTTTCGTAACAAAAATAATCGACACTATTACAGTTATAAACTTATTTTTGTTTTGATTTGTTTGTACTTAAAAGCAGAGTACGAAAATAAAAGAAACAAATTGTTTGTTTTGTTTCATTCGAGAAATAAAAACAATGCGAACGATTGCTCAATTTGTTTTTGTTTTTGCACATAAGCACAAACCGTAGAACACAGCCGATCGGCTGTAAGCCGGCTTACAGCCGCCACCGGCCACAATCAATACATTAATTTAATCGTACGCCGAAAAATAAGAAAATAATGAGAAATAAATGGAAACATTTCGAAAATTTTGCAGAGAATTTGACATCATCATATTATATAATTTCATTGCATTGTTATTTCACACATGAAATTTGTTTTATATAAATAAGCAACAAAGCTATAACAGGGTGTCCTAAGACACTTCTCTTCATTTTTTGAGTTTCAAGTTTTAATGCAAAATTTAATTTTTTATTTGTTCTCAAAACCTTATATATTTATAATTAAAACGGCTGGAATTAAAAAAAATTTTTGATTTTATCCACAATTAAAGCAGGAATCCGACTTTGACAAACATTGTGTAATACATATATGCGTAACGCACTTGCACCCTGTGGTTCAATTTCAAAGTCATACCAAGTAAAGAAAATATATTTTTTTATAGTTTTTGTAATTAAAAAAATATAGTAATAATAGACTTATGGAAAAGGAGTGTTGCTACATAATGGAAATCGATATCCTTCCGCACCATTAGCTCATGCAGTGAATATGAAAGAGAGCTATGAACATTTGAAATTTTTACCCAATAGAATTCAGTACGATAGCTTTTTGTGGAATATAATTGTCGATTTAAAAGTATGGCTATGCTAAAGGGATATAAAAAATATTGATGCATCATGAACAAAGATGGAAAGGCATTTAAACACGTGAAAATTATATTTCCATAAGAAATCCTTAAAGAATTGTTCAATTATAAGTTGGTCAATGAATAAAGAAAAGCATGTGTAGCTTTAGAAAATGTGTGTCACAATTTTATTGGCAGTATAAGGGCTGCAAATTACGAAGAACTGGTACAAGAACTTCTTCTCTCATATAAACAACTTGGATGCAAAGTGTCATTGAATATAAAAAATTTCCTGCATTCGCATTTATGTTTTTTTTTGTCTGATGAGAATTGTGAAAGGTTTTAACGAGATATTGCGCACAATGGAAAAAAAACATATACCAGCAACTGGTCCCTAAACATGTTAACTGATATCTGCTGGGAAATCAATCGTACAACAGCGGCAAATCTAATAAAGAAAGCGATCTACCAAATAAAGGGTGTTGTTTTAGTGTCACAACTTTGAGTTGGCATCACTGCTTTATTTGAGCACCCATTTAAATGTTGATAGTTGCTTTTTGTTTAGTTTGCTTTGAAATTTCATTATAAATCGTTTTTTTCCATACGTTCAGCGAAAATCAAAAATTTTTCCGATGAAGCCCATTTCTGGTTAAATGGGTACGTAAATAAGCAGAACTGTCGCATTTGAAGTGAATGGAATTTACAAGCTTTTGTCGAAACACCATTACATCCACAGAAAATTACTGTTTGGTGCGCTTTATGGGCTGGTGGTGTCATTGGCCCAAACATGATTCGAAAATTTTTCGTACCTAAATTACGTGGCATTTATCTTGCTGCTATGTGTTACCAACAGGACGGAGCCACATGCCACATAGCGGGCGCTACAATTGATTTACTCAAAGAAACTTTTGATTAAAAAATAACTTCACGTAATGGCCCAATTAATTGGCCACCAAGATCGTGTGATTTAACCCCATTGGATTATTTTCTTTGGGGTTATGTTAAGTGACTTGTCTACATCGATAAACCACAAACAATTGAACACCTGTAAGTCAACATTCGAGGAGTTATCGGAGAAATACGGCCGAAAATGCTGCGAAAAGTTGTTGAAAATTGGTGTTCCAGATTGCGCTCTCTACGCGCCAGTCGTGGCGGCCATATGGTTGAAATCATATTTAAAAATTATTTAAATACAATTTTCTTTCAAATAAAGCCCGTTTCATTGATATTAACAATATTTTTCCTCGTTTTATTATGATTTAAACTTGTGTCACTCTATAAAAAACTCACTTTAGTTCTTTCACACAAAAAAGTAATAAGAATGAGTTTGTAATATTAATTGAAATATTTGTAATATTAATTACATTTTCACCTATAAACAATTTGATAATATCAATTAAGTTTTTCCACTCAAATTAATTAATACAATTAAAATTAATTAATTAATAATTAATTTAATTGAATCAATTAAATTATTAATTGAAAACATTAATTGGTGAATACTTTTTTCTGTGTTCATACTGTGAATTTTCTTGTAGTTTTACCTTAAAGTAAATTAAAATTAGTATTAAAAATCAGAAAAATCAAATACATATATGTTTCCAGGATTGGGAAATTTAAGCTTTTTCGGTATATAAAATGAACTAAATAAAACTAATTTTTGGTGTTTTTTAGGAAATTTTGCAATAAAGTTTAACATTTGTTAATTTGTTCAATGAATTTTTGATAAAAAAAATGTTTTACTGAATAATAATTTGGGAGCATGCACTAATGCGTTAAAAAATTTTAAAATTTAATTTTTTTTTGTTTAATTAAACATATCGCTCTTTTACTAAAACAACATCATAACTACAAAAAAAAAACTAGTTGCAGGAAAAAGAGTTAAATCTTTTCAATTTAATAATTAAAAACAACTCATTCGAATAAGAAAAATTTATTTTTTTTTCTCAAGAGTTGAGTAAACAAGATATTTGTATGAAATTTTAATACAATATGAGTAACGATAAGAGGAATAATTCTGCATTTTACTGAAGAGTTTTCATACTCGTAATATTTGTTCAATTTTGATATGAAAATATAATTTAACAATACACATGGGCATACATTAATCTTACGAAGCTTTGTGATAAATTCCTTATAATGCTCTCAGCACATTTAGATATTTTTCAAATCAATGGTCATATGTTGACAGCTTGTATCGAGTTTTTATTTATTTTTAGTAAATGGAGTCAAGATTAAATATATCGTGAAACTAAACTTAACTAAAATTTAATCAAAGGACATGTTGGTATGGAGGTACAATATCAGAATTATTTTAGGATTATAAAATAGAGAAAACCCCACGATTGTATCAATTTTTCCATGTATCTATGCTTTTTGTAAAAATCATAGTTGAACTTAATCAGATTTTACACGCATCAGTTTTTGTTGTTGAGCATCATGTAAAAACCTTCTTAAATACACAGTACAGAATGAAATATTCAACTATTGCTAATATCGAAATTAAATTTGTTTAAACAAATTCCCTTGTCGAAAATTACCCATAGCTCACTTTCTTTAAATTTCACTAGAGCATAAATATGATGATTTATATGTTCCCAAAACGAATATGTGTGTATGTATGTACGAGTACTTCTGTATTTATATACTCCATACGTACATATGTCGGTGAAGGATATATAAGGTTCAGCACAGTCGAATATAGCACTCTTACTTGTTTAATTTTAAACTTTCGATGTCGTACATGACCAGCAATCCTTTTTGTATATTTAATTATCAGCCCAATCATGAATATTCCCTCGGAATTCATTTCTCACGGAAAATAATTTTCTCGAGAAAACATTCCCCCAATCACAAATTTCTTGGGAAGAAAAAAGGGTAATACGTGGCATCACCGCATTATGAAGCTCGTTGTTTTGCTTGTTTGTTGACATTTTGTTTCTCCCTTTTTTTTAATTAAAAAAATTCACCAACTTGTAAAAATATGTAAAAAAAAGTTATAAATTATTTATTTGGGAATTATTTATGTTTTTATAAATAAAAGATCTTAAAATACAAGTTTATGTACATCAATTTTGTTTTAATGGAGTATTAACCATGTTTTTATGCAAACTCCTTTCTGTTTTGCAAGAGAAATATTTTTAGTGAAAAAAGCAAGTTCAGCTGCGTTCATAATACCTACTTTTTCCCGGGGAGTTTTTTTATTCCCGCATTTGGTAAAAAAGGGGCAAAACAAAGTCATGATAGGAGAAAAGGGAAAAGTGAGAAAACTCGTGCGGAATTTTTGTTCATGATTGGGCTGTATATTAAATTCCACTGTTGGTACTGAACATTTGATTAAATTTTCTGCATATTATCAGTTGGTTAATAATAATTGTTGTGATCTTTGGCATTCTTTTTGACTCATTGAACCTTCAGGAAAATTTAAGAGATCAAAAGCCAAAGGATAATGCCTCTCGCTAAGTATGTTCATCAAAATGAAACGTTCGAAAGAAATATATTAATGAAAAACTTGGGCTTTTGTAACTTTCCAAACGAATATCTTGAAATGGTGTATTTGTAAATGCAATCTTTTTTTACATTAGTAAAATTTTATTGTATGTCTATGAAACTATAGTAAAACAAAATATTTACAAAAACTTTTAATTTGTTGGTATCGGTGGAAATGCCAGTGGAACTGCCGTTACTGCCACAGGCTGTCTACATGTCATTAGAAACCCCACAAATCCAATGAGATTATTTATCTAGATCAAGAAATTGTTTCAAAATTTATTGAATTTATGAAATTTAGCTATTTATAATTAATTTGAATTTTTATAAATACATAAATAACAACCAGCTTTTAGGTCTGTTCTTTTCATACGTCACCTATTTTGAATTTGGGTCACGGTGCTACTGTTGCTCACGAAAATGGTTCCCGTTGTACAATTTGCTCTATAATTTAATTCATGCTTTAGAAAAAAAAAAGTTAATAAATACGTATATAATTGTACTTACAACAACTACTTTTACATCTTAATCTATTCTAATTGTCGATCGTTGACCTTTTCGGATATATTAAAAGCTTCTTATTTAATTGTAAACATGATATAAATATGTATAATCAGCTCTAGATTGACTTCGTTAAAAACAATTTAATTAAAAACAAGATAAAAGCACTGCAAGTTACGTGTTACGAGTATTACTAGGAAAATAGAAATAAACAAGCTTCCCAGCTGGAAAATTAGGCATTAATTACATATGTAAATAATGGGAGAAATAAAGTATTATTTTCCAAAGCAAGAGAATGCATTTCCTTAGAAACGAGAGGGTAATTTGATCAAATACAATAATTACACATCGATTACCACGTGTATTGCCACATCTGCAGAAGAAAAATTTATAGTTTTTGCTTGTGACAAGTGTTCTGAATTATAGAATTCATTCCTCGGACGTATTAAAGTAATTCATTACTTTCCTAGGACATGTTCTGTGATAACAGTAATTACTTCTGGAATGAAAGAGTATACATGCTGTGCATTACCTTCTCCTTTACTATACATTACCTTTTCCCACTGGGTTCTTTCAGTATCAACAGCAATAATTAATATTAAAAAAAAAATTAGAGTTTAACATATTTTGACATCAATTGCAATTAGTAAACAACTAATTTACTGTTTCTCTATTTTTTTACCCATTGTAGCAAAGTAAATATGTTTGTACCTACATACAAGTATTTGCTTTCATATTAGTTACATGTATAAGTTACCAGACAAGGCTTTTGGAAAACCAACAACACGATACTGTAATATTGCAGGGCGGTAAACGCTGAAGCCACAAACACAAAATATTGAATTCTAGAGTTTAAATAGGGCTTATAAACAACGTTTTTAGTATATTATTTTCAGCCTAAAAATCATTTTTTCTTTTATATCACAATGGCTCACCTGACTACATCTCTATAAGTAAAAAAAACCCCAATGTAAATATTTTAACGAAAAAATATTCTGTTATGTTATTTATTTGTGCATAAATTTATTTCAATATTTGTTATTTTCAAGAAAACATTTTCTAATATTTTTTGCTTGTGTAGCCAAATATTTATGCCACAATATGCTAAAATTTCAGGAAGAAAAAAATTTCTTAGCAAAATATGTCACGAGGCTTCGGCCAAATTTACATATTTGAGTAGATACTCGTACATACATACGTACATATGAGGTGTGTTCAAAAAGTATCGCGAATTTTGAATTTTCGCGGGTTATGTATATTCGAATTTTAATTTTTTTTGGCGTTATGTTGGTACTCATGTCTCTCACTTATGCCAACAATTTCGGCCATTTTGAATGTTCAGTTAATTGTTGACAACTGCTTTTCTTTCACGATTTTTGGCTCGTCTTCGATTTTTACCTATTAAAAAAAATGGAACAAAGAACCTGTATCAAATTTTGTTTGAAAAATGAATTTAAGTGCGCGGATGCATTCCCAATGTTGCCTGTGGCATACGGAGAAGCTACCTTGGACCGAAGCATTATTTATCGGTAGTACAAAATGTTCTCAGAAGGCCAAGAAGATGTGAACGATGAAGAGCGTAACGGACGCCCGAGCACTAGAACAACAGACGAAAAAATTGATGAAGTGAAGAAAATGGTATTGACCAATCCTCGAATCAGCATTAGAGAAGTTGCTGAGGACCTAGACATATCGATTGGCTCGTGCCATTAGATTTTTATAAATGATTTGGTCATGAGACGGGTCGCCGGGTCAATTTCGACCAAAAAGAGCATCACATGAACATTGCTAATGAGCTGTTCGACTCTGTCCGCGACGACTCAAATTTGCTTCAGAGGGTCATAACTGGTGACGAATCGTGGGTTTATGGTTATGACGTGGAAACCAAAGCTCAATCATCTCAATGGATGCTGCCGCACGAACCAAGATAAAAAAGCGAAGACAAGCCAAAACACGTGCAAGCAAAGCAGCTGTCAACAATTAACTGAACATTCAAAATGTCCGAAATTGTCGGCATAAATGAGAGACATGAGTACCAACATAACGCCACAAAACAAATAAAATTCGAATATACGTAACCCGCGAAAATTAAAAATTCTCGATAGTTTTTGAACACACATTGTATATACATCTGATAAGAAAAAGTTAATTTATCTTTTAAATTAGTGTAAGACTTATTATAGTCTTTAGGTACGTTTTAGATGTGTTCTTTATATTAGACAAATAAATAAATAATAAATGAACATTAACTGCCAACATTTATTTAAATTATCTTAAAAGTATATTGGCCCTATTTAAGTGATTTTGCCACTATTTAGAAAGGGATTTGGCACGAAAACAAAATTTGCAACCAAAGAAAATAATTTTCTTTTGCTCAAAATTTCTGTTTTGTTGTAATAATAAAGCTAAATGTAAAACCATTTTTGATTTTTGAAAGTTTCTGACGGAAATATGCTACTTTAAAAAAAATATTTTTTTTGCTGAGCTTTTTTTAGTGATTATTTAAACTAATTGGTATTATTTTTCTTTTTTTTTTGTAATTTACAAATTTTCTACTAACAATAACCTTACGCATTAGCACAAAATAAAGGAGAATGCAGTTCTAATAAGGGAAGTTTTTTGAATTTGCTTTCACTTACTAGTATGCCTTAATGTCGCATACGTCACATAAAATCAATATTTATTAATTTATTTTCAGCAGTAAAGAAGCATTTGTTATTGTTTAATTACTTTTTGATTAAAGTTCAATCAATATTAGCAAAGTTACTGCGTTTAGTTCTCTTGGAAAAAAAATTGTCGCTTCCGCCTTCTCGCGTCCGTAATTGTACTTTACAAATTTAAAAAAAAGAAAAATATTAAAACTAAATTTTCATATTTCATAAATCTAAACATAAACGATCATCTTTCACCTTGATTACCACATTCACAAAAAAAATTCTACCTACAATTTCGCTGAATTATGTATATTTCTATAAGTGCACAAAAATTACTTCTATTTTTGTCGCGTCCGCTTCTCGCTGAGATTTGCTTATATCTTTTTACTATATTATTGATATCGCTCAAAATTTTTTCTTAAATATGCTACTGCTTCATTGCTTTAAAACACTTAAGATATATGGATGTTGGATCTTTGCATTCCCTTCTTGTTTTTTGCTCAACTAAAAGTCGTCGCGTCCGTTGCCTGGGAATTGCCCATATGTATGTACAATAACTTACATATACAAAGTCTTAGTTTACACCATGCAAGTCTTATTGCTAAGCTGATTAGTTTGAGGGAGAGAGAGACGAGGGGAACAGAAACGTTTCTTTTGCCCTCGTCTCTCTCTCTCTCTCTCTCTCTCTCTCTCCTAACAAACTAATCAGCTTAGCGACAAGACTTGCATAGTGTAAACTAGGACAAAGCAATGTTAACATTCACAATCTATTTGCGCATTTAAACAACGAATGGTTTAAGCGGAACCTTGAGTAAACATGTAAAAAGAAATGACGCATTAAAGAAAGCATTTGAAAAACTCGGGTTGATGCTCTAATAACAAATTCATAAACATTAAACAAATAAAGGGTGTTTTTTATTGAGGTATAGAACTTTAAGTTGGCATCACTTTTTTAAGTGGCGGCCATTTTGTCAGCTGTCAAGTGATTAATATTTAGTTTGGTTTGCCATTTCATCATGAACAGGTTGACAAAAGAACAACGCTTGCAAATCGTGCAAATTTATTTCGAAAATAATGGTTCAGTTCGCGAAGTTTACCGCAAGCTCCGTCCATTTTATGGTCGACATAATCGTCCATCAGAGCAATTAATTCGGTTAACCGGTCAATTGGCCACCAAGATCGTGTGATTTGACACCATTGGATTATTTTCTTTGGGGATATGTGAAGTCGCTCGTCTACGCCAACAAACCAGAAACGTTAGGGGACTTGGAAGCCAACATTCGTGGCGTTATTGCCAACATACGGCCGGCCCCATATGCTCGAAAAAGTGGTTGAAAATTGGACCTGTAGAATTGGCTTTATTCGAGCCAGCCGCGGCGGCCACATGCCCGAGATCATATTTAAACGTTAATGGCATAAAATTATCCTTCCAATAAAGCCAAATTGATGGACATTAAAACGATTTTCTTGTGTTTTATTTCAATTCGAAGTTCTATACCTCTAAAACAAACACCCTATATATGTAAATCAAACATTAATTTATGTAAAACAATTTATTAAAACGATAATTTTTTAAGTTTGTATGTATGAATGTATAGTAAATTGAAAAACCACACCACTACATACATAAGTACTCATATCGCTCCCTTATTGACACACAGCCATAAATCAAAAAATATGCTTTTGGAATTAAAAATACAAAATAATTTGTGATTTTTTGTTTTACCACACGTGAAAGTTTCGGCGCTATTCAATATAACTCAATGATACAACGCCCAATAAAATTAGGAATTTTTAATTGGGCTTTGTTTAATTTTTATGGGGCTTTATTTCCTCTCGAGTTTGGTTTCATTTGGGCTTTTTTAATTGGGCTTTATTTCATTTATATTGGGTGTTTTTTCATAAATTTTCTCTTGGGACTTATTTCATTTCTTATTTGAGCGTTATTTCCCTGGTCCTTATTTCATAGCACCGAAAGTTTCATACGAAAAGCTTGTACACTCACCTCTTGAGAGGGGCAAAATTTTATAATACCTGCAATGAGTTGTATTTAATGCCCTAATTCTGTTCGACGATTGTATCGTCTTGTCTATGGACGAAAAAAAACCGCAGTTGTGATTCTTTAAAGCAAGTATTATTTATTGTCCATGCTACATACACGAAGTATTTGCTTTATGTGTTTGTTCTAAACATTATATCCAACACATATTTTTTTAACTATTTTTCAAACTATTGTATAATTTGAAATTTATTTGCTGGAGGTCAAGCATTGTCTATATATTTCATTGGTGCTTAGCCAAATCATCAGTAGACTTTAACCACATTTTGAACAGTCACAAACCCCTTATCTTATGCTTGTGTTTCGCTTGTGATTTTCAGAAATATTATTATTTGTGATTATTATTTGTGAATTCTCAAATAGTTTTTGAAAGTCTGTGCATAAGATAAGGGGTTTGTGACTGTTCAAAATGTGGTTAAAGTCTACTGATGATTTGGCTAAGCACCAATGAAATATATAGACAATGCTTGACCTCCAGCAAATAAATTTCAAATTAAAATAAACTTATGACAATATGTCGAATAATAAATTTCTTAAACTATTGTATAATACTTTAATTTTATTTTTATGTTCTAAAACATGGTAATAATATTTTTATATTTCATTATCAAAGACAACAACTATTTTTGAAGTAAATAATTTAGAGAATTCAGAAACAAGAACTCAAAAGTATTTTCAAACAAAAACGTCCTAAATCTTCTTACTGAATTAGGGCATAAATTAAAAGCCGTAAGCTTATTTTCTCTATCTTTAGATAGTTATGATATTACTGCAATAAAGGAGGGATATGTGGTATCCCAGCTAGCAAGAGCTTTTTAATAGGAGATGGTGTATAATATGCAACTCCTAAATTGATCTCCTTGTGATTATATGGATGTTTAATACGACACATTTGTCTCAAATATGTTTGTTCTTTTTTATTTTCGTGCTTACTGCCATAGATTATTAATTTTCTTCGTTTCTTCGCTGATTCTTTCATTTGAGTTTTGAATAATGTTTTAAGTATTTTTTTTAATTTTTTATAAGAATGAAAGACATATTAAAGGGAAGTATAAAATCAATAAACATATTGTCATATGTTCACACTTATGGTCTTAAGGCAAGTGCTTTAAAAAACTAAACACAAACGTTCACATTACATTTGAGATGTTTAAGGTTGACGTTTTGTCAGTAAATTATTGTATTTGTAAAAAGTTACGAACAGTTATGCTTTTTTATTGCTTTGGTATTTTCATACAACAAATTTTTTTGTAAATAATTGAGTGTTTTTTAACTAATTACTTCTTTACCAAATAATTTTTCACGTGCCCCCTTTAAATAACAACACAAAGTTGCCAGAGTTATCAAGAAACGTGTTTAAGGAAATGTTTAAATCTTAAACATTTCATTTGAGATGTTTAACAAAATAACTCAATGCGTTTAAGCTCTTAAACACGAATGAGGCGTTAAAAACGTAAGTGTGCTTATAAAACATTTTTTTTATGTAAATATTTCTTTTAATCGAGTAAACATTTCCTCAAATGCAAGAAATTGTTTGTGCATATGTATAACTATTTTTAAGGATATGAACTTAATTTTTTTTTTAATCATAATAAGTAATTTTTACTAGGTTTTTGTAAAAATTTACCTATAGGTCATTTACACCTTCACAAAATCTACCAAATTTTTATACCTATGCTATTTATTGCGCGATTCAGGAATGAGGACGTGATATTCGTAACAAAAATAATCGACACTAATACAGTTATAAACTTCTTTTTGTTTTGATTTCTTTGTACTTAAAAGCAGAGTACGAAAATAAACGAAATTGGATTTTATTTTATTTCGTTCTTTGAAGTAAGTGAAACAAAAGAAGAAAAAAAAAACAAAAACAACGAGAACGACTGCTCAATTTGTTTATGTTATGTTTTTGCACATGAGCACAAACCAGAGAACACAGCCGATCGGCTGCAAACCGGCTAACAGCCGCCACCGGCCACAAACAATTAATTAATTTAATCGTACGCCGCTAGAAATTTTACATATGTAAGTATGATTGGGAGAAATGTCGTCAACCTTGAGTATGGATGAGTTACTCCTATTTAGCGCTAAACTATGGAAATTATTTGAATTATTTACACGCATGTAAAATGTGCTAATGCTTTAACTTCTTCTTTTTAATACCCTTGATCATATGGCAGGGAGACGAGAGAGTCTGTTAATGTACTCGTTAATGAGCAGATACGGCCTTAGCGATGTGAGACTCACAAAATTGTATTTATATTCCTTTTGTTAAACTGAAACCAGAGATAAAATACTACCCTCTCGGGGATTAGGATACTCAAGAATTTTTGGTTCTAGTTGGGCGGAGAACAGCTTTCAACCATTTGGAAGGAAGCCATCCACTCGCTCTCAAAGTTGGCATTTATGCTTTCTCAGTTTTGGGAACTACAGGAACTGCTTTGACGAAAAGGGTCAGTACAACAATATCTCTGGCGGCAGTGAGAAGCTCAGGCTTAGACATCTTAAGGTAAGTTTTCTAGGTCACCCAGAAAAGATGAAGTATTTGGCGGAATTAGGCTGCAAGTATTTGTGTTCCCTTTGTATTACCTGAAAGTAGTAAGACAGGGAAATTAGTAGAGTAACGAAGCTTAGCAAAGAGACAATAGAAGATAGGTATGGAATGAAGAAGGAAAAGTATAATTGTATTAGATGAGAAAAAGATAAGAAATGGAGATAGAAAGAGCGTTACAGCGATAGAGAGAAAGATAGAGAGAGCTAGAGAAATAGAGCGTGAGAGACAAAGAATGATGGTGATGAACCATCCGGTGCTTCTGCACGCAAATAAAAGATATGGTTGTAGCTTGGTTGAGAAAACAATATTATGTTCTCCGAAATAAATGTGTGGTCATTGAAAACAAGTTATTGTTATTTTAAACACTAATTGCCTTACGATAAACAAAGTAATGTTTGAGTTTAATAATTACATTATATGGTTAGAATTTAACAATATGGTTTTGTTAAAAATTTATGACTACAACATAATTTGTATTACTATGTAAACAGAATATGATGTAAATAACAATATAATGTTATCCAAAACCATACTATACCTATTTAGTTTAAACAAAAATCTTTTTCAGAAATATCTTCTGTCAGTTCGGTGTTTCGTTTGTAAGCTATCGGTATTGCACGCGTAGTGTTAAATAAATTAATAAATAAATGAAGTATAAACAAGAGGATAGATCAATAAAAATATATATACATATATTTCTTTACACATGTGTGTAAGTGCACTTGCATATATATACATTTTATTTCAGCAATATTATTTTATATTTATTTTGGCTTTGATGCACATCTGTTTTAAGCAAAAGATCTACCAATATATGGTTTAAAAACAAAATATTATTATTATATAAAATAATACTGTGGTCGTATTTAACAATATTATTTTAATATTAGAATATGGTATGGTTAGTCTTAATTATATATTAGTCACATCTAATAATAGTATTGTCATATTTAACCAAAATGTGATAACTTTGAACAATACTAAGATTAGGTTTAACAAAGTTAATTGTTATTGTATATAATATTATTATTAACTCAGATAATAATATTACTAAAACTTTGCTTTTCTATTGACAATAATATGATTTGACTGCAACCATATAATTCAATCATAGTATGTTGCTGTTTGATTATGGTTACCTCAACCATATTTTTTCTTTGCGTGTGATGAAGGAGAGTAGATGTCTTAGTTATATTTGTGATAGTTTCAAAATGTTGCTTTATTTTAGTTAACATATTATGATATTAATTTTAAGAACCATTGTGTACTTTATATGTAGTTAAAATTGGGTTGACGTTTGTTTTCGATTTGTGTTTTATGTAAAATACAAATATATAAAAAACAAATTAAAAATGTATTAAGATTATATATAAGTAAATGATTGTTTTCTAAAATAATTAATATGTGAAAATGTATTCTCTGGATATATGTACTTATTTAATAACAAACAATTTTTCTAGGTTACCAGATTAAATAAAATACAAAAACATCCCTGAAGAAGTTGGGATTTTCCAACGAGACGTCGGATGGCATTCAAAATTTAAAATTAGTATTTTATTTAAATTTTAATGACCTTAAAAGCCCTTTAATCGTTCAAAAGGAACTTCATATGTACACAAAATAATAGAAAAAGGTCAATAATAACAACAAAAAGTAACAAAATAAAACAGTTTTTGCGTTTATTTTCGTACTCTGCTTTTACGTACAAAGAAATCAAAACAAAAATAAATTTATAACTGTAATAATGCCGATTATTTTTGTTACAAAAATCAAGTGCTAACTCCTATCTCCCGCAATAAGTAGCATAACTATAATAATGGGAAATAAATGGAAACGGTTTGAAATATTTGCAGAGCATTTGACATCCTAATAGCATAACTAATTAAAATTTTTAAGAAAATCAATACCGTTTACACCAAGTTTTTTACATTTATCAAGACTTTTTTATCTAATACAAAAACCTATTATGTAGCCAATTCACACACAAAATAGATTTTGTTTTGTGTGGGAAATCTAGTAAAAAGCAGCAAGCTTTAGCTGCAAATCTCGTAAGTACTAGATTTCGAGACAATGTAAATGCCCTATTAAGCCTAGAAAACTTTTCATATTTAAATTTAGACATTTTAGAAATTTTCTTCTACTTAATAATAGTATATATCTTTTTGTTAAGTATATACACCACATACATGCATATGTGTGTATATATTTTTGATCATCGGGTTTACGTGTAAAAAGAGTACTGAAAAAGTTTAGAAAAATTTAGTTGTAAACTTAATTTGCATTTAAAACCGTTTTCCATTTACATATAAATATAAAAGCAACTAAAATAATAAAAAAAAAGTTTCCGTAAATTTTTTTCCCCCTAAATATCTGCAACCAATTATTTCCATGCGAATTATTTTAATAACTTTGCTTTTGGGAAGTTTAATCTCTTTTGTTTTATTTATTTTTCTTGTTAAATTTTGCTTCAGTTGCTTAACACTTACCAAGTGCCAAATAATGATTTTAATATTTCTTAACATATAAAACTTATTCTAGTGAATAAGCTGTCGCTGTAAGCCATACATATTTATATTTACTGAAATAAATTTTACTTATAATGTATAATGATATTAACAAAATTTAATGATACATATAAAAATAATAACGTTATTGCACATACTTTGAAAATTTCTAAATGAGTTGGGGACTTTCGAAAACAAAACCTTTTAATTTTTCGTTAATGTTAGTTTTTTTTTGTTGCACATTATTATATATGAGTATAATAATTGTACAAAACTGTTTGTAGATGTTGTAAATGTAGTATAGTGTACTTGACTTGTATGTTTTCTTGTTTAGACACAAACTTCAAATACATACCAACATGCATACATACATTTGTATTAATATAAGTACATATTTGTGATATGGCTCTGGTATACTCACAATTTGAAGTAACAATTCCACATTTAATATTTGCTAATTAAAACTGTTGGTCTAATTAAAATACACATTAAATATCAAACAGGGATGCCAAATGGGACTGGCTTTTTAAATCCCAGGATTTTGGGATTGTAAAATATCTAAAGTAAAATAAAAGTTAATTTATTAAACTAAAGTAAAAAAAACAATTCGTTCTTGATACCAAAGACATGTGTATACAGAAATATTTATCATCAATTCCTTTTCAATCATATTCTGAATTAGCATAAAATAACTATAATTTTTTTTTTTAATTTCTTAATTTATTTAAAACGTGTCAAAACGAATACGAATTTAAAAAAAATATATTGGTAGTTAAACATTTCTAAATGCATTTTGTTGCTGCTTAGGGAACTTATTAGTAGACAATTCCAAAAAGTTTACAAAACCCAAATTCCTGTAGACAAACCCTCGAGAAATTGAGAAATACAAAACTACAACCATAATAGACAAAGAAACTACAAAAAAAAACAGCAAACAATACTAGTTTTTTAATTCATTTTATTGGAACTTCATTTTTTTCTTTGTTTGGTTTTGATGAGGCTGAAGTTCACATTCTTAAGAAGCAGAATTTCATGTGTTCTTAGATCCTTAAAAATTATCACATGGAATTTTGGCCCGATGTTCCACTTTGGTACGACGGAAATAAATATATATACACTAGAATTTTCCCGAGACTTCGATCTCATCCAGAAAAAAAATGAGCAGACTTTTAACTGAATTTATACCAGACTTATCAAAAACAGAAAAGTACCAACATCACAAAGTTTTCCCGGTTTACTGTGTTTTACGCAACTTTCTTAATTTTTTCTTTCATATTCTTCTTCTCCAGGCAATAACAAACAAAACAAAAAAGAATGGAGGGCATTGGTCCATCCATTCACGCGTGATGTCGTGCCAAAAATTTTTTATTAATTTTTATATATATATAGATATAATTTAGGGCTGTACGAATTATCGCCCAAGTGCAAATCGGCCGAAACAGCCATATGAACGAATGCCCAAAATTGTTGGGTGGTAAGTCATTGTGAAGAAGTACAGTGCCCGATCCGACCCATAAAAAGAATGAAAAACAACCCACAAGAGTAAAATAATTGATCGTCCGAAGTTTTTTGGGTGTTTGTTCATTACGTAAAATCATCCAAATTTGGAATGAATAATCGCCCAAAAAAAATTTTTTTTTGGGTTTTTAGCATTTTGAGGACATTTGGCAATTATTCATTATGAACAGATACCCAAATAAATAAAAATGTTGAGTCACCCAAAGTCGATGAACAATCATCCAATTTTTTTACAAAAAATTTTGTTCAATTCTGATTTTTGGGAGATAATTCGTACAGCCGTAATTTGGCTTCTTAAACATTAGAACTTTATCTTAATCAAACAAAGAAACAAACAACAATATTCAACAAGTGTTGGTTGCCTATTTTATTTTTATACTACCTTTTTATATTAATGCATTTAAACACATTCACCGCAGCAGGCCACCGACTACAACTACACAACAATGGAATACATGTGTATATATCAAATTGATTATTTTCAAGACAATACGGCTATACAAGCGCGGTAGTAGCTTTGGCCAAATATGACTTTTTTGTGCTTTATTGGGCATTTTTTATACTGCTTTTTATTTTTGTAAGCGACAAATAGCAAATATAGGCCTTTCAATACAAAACAAAATATGAAATGAATGGTAACTTAAACTTATTTATTTATTTATTATTTACCACGAGGAAGATATTAAAATTTATATAGAGAAATCGATTTATTTTTATAGTTTTATGTGATATAAAGTACATTTTAAATAATGCTGAACGAAGAACAATGCAACTTTGCGAGTACATCAAAGTCTGTATTCCCAGCCATTCCCTTTTTCCGTTCTCTTCTGTAAGCTCAAGACTGTACCATAATTTATATCCCTGTCGGAGAATGTGTGGTTGACCACAAAAATAGTTAACTTATAGTTAACTTTTCTTAGACTGACTAAAAGCTGACTGCAAAGTCATCCAGAACAAACCCAAAATTAATTCTTAAGTTGAGTACGTAATCGAATTTTGTGAGAGCCAACAAATTTATTCTCAGCTACTTTGAAACTCATTCCAGTTTTATATTAACATTTTGCTGTTATTATTTTAAATGGTACCTTGGCTGTGTAGTTAGCGCGTTGAGTACACAACGTGTGATGATACATGTTCGAACCCCAAACATTTTTTTTAATTTACTGACTACCAGGTGATTTAAAAAAGCCAACTTTAAGTTAGCTGAAAGTAATGCAGAGTGAGACAATTGACTACTGCCTAGGACATCGCAATGTTAAAATAGTCAGTTGATTACATTGAAAAGTAATCCAAGTGCCAGTCAGTACTAGTTGCGAAATAGTTAGCTTAAAGTTAGTTTAAAGTTAACTTAATTTCCGATAGGGATGGTACATATTTATTATTTTAATTGAACTATAATAAATTTTTTATAAAATAATAATTTCTTAATCGAGCTCAAGTTAAGTATTTTGTAATTCTTATTATATTCAATTAATTACTTTAATTTTCTAAAGAAAGCAAGAAAAACTAAACTAGAATATTTGCTATACAGGGGTGTTCTGTAAACCGCGCGTTTTAAAATCGTGCGATTTTCAAAATCGAAAAACAGTGTTCTACTGATCAGACGATTTGAAGTAGAGTTGGAATACAATAACTTAAACATTTTAAACATTAAAACCAATTAAAAAGCTGCAATAAGTCAACTTTTAACTGAGCTCTTTCCTAGAAATTAGGCGATTTGAACACGCACGAGTTACAGATCACCCGTTCTTTTTTAAATATTAAACTCAACTACCGTGCACCAGGCCATATGTTGGTCATATGTTGCCTAGAAATGATATAACAACCTGACGATTACAAATTATATACAGTATAATGCAAAGCAGATTGTAGTGATAGGTATTGTGCCAAACAAGAACTTGGTCAAAGTTTTTAACTCACTACTTTTGATGGCCGAAATTTTGTATTTTTGTAACATTTTTTTGAAACAATATTTTTCCTGTAATTTATTCTAAAAGCCTATCTCATTTTAATGAAAATAAGATAAGATTGTTTGGCAATTGGAAAACATAAAATGTTTTCAAATAGTACTGCACTATAAAATATTTTTTATGAATAAGGCCTAAAATGTTTAATCCTTTTTCGAAAGCATATATTATGTTTGTATGTATATCTAAGTTATTAAATAATAGAAATGTAGCATGCATAAGAATTATTTAAAAAAAATAAATAAAATTTCGCAACTTAATTTTCCCTAACATTTTTGGTATTTTGAAATCAGTATCCCGGAATTGAGATCTCTAGTATCAATCAAGCCAGTAAAGTAATTAATTTTTTATTTTCTCTTTGCTTCTATAAAAACATTTACAATTTTGGTAATCGGTGGCAGTTTTTAATTACTTATACCTCGTTATAGCAATGAATTGCTGTTAATGCATAAAATAGTTATCATTTCAATATATCAAAAAATTAATTTCTTGTTATAAGTTTAGATTTATTTGTTTAGATCTTTAAAATTTTTATTAGCTTCACCTGCATCCCTACTTACTGTTTTAATCTAAGCATTCACATAAATACAAGCAGATGCATGAGTAAGTATTTAGTATGTAAGTTTTGCAATTTAAGGGTATTATTTTGAAATTTGTATGAAAGATATGAATAAACTATCAGTCGTTAAGCAGCTATGGGCTGAAGAACAGCTCTCGTGTCATCGTAACTATTTCTTAAGTGCGGTCGGGGCTTGTGTGAGGTGTTTGGCCTTCGAGTGCTTTTCGTCTCGCTCGCACTGGTTGAATGATCTGCCACGGATAACCGTATAATCTTGCGGTTCTTTTGTGGAATTTATTTAACAACAACTACTGCTACTTGATAAGTGAAGGCTTAGGTCGTGTACAGTTAGTCACAAAACTTTTTTAAAATACTATTAATAACATCGTGGGCATATGGTCTAGTTAGCCCGCCCATATTTGTGCAACCATAGTATGCAAATTTACTTTGCATAATATGTATATTAATAAATAAATAAATAAACTAGCATATTTCCAATTACTTTGTTAAGGGATATTTTGAATGTGCTAAGCAAGGTCTTTTAAGCTTAAATACCATTTTTATATTGTGGACACTTTTGATTTTAATTCCTTAAATCTAATCTAATTTGAGTCCAATATCGATGTGTGTTTTTGGTCCCAAAATATTAATTATCATTAGCCATTTTGTTTGTGGTGGTCTGAGAAATTCGTTATACCATATCTTTGGATATAATAATCAAGTCCTTTTATTTTAAGCTCATATTGATAGAATTCAGTTCTAAGATGAGCATACTTTCCTCTGTTTTTATATTGTTGTTACTTGGGACACTTTTGCTATTAATTCCTTAAACCAACTTGTCAAGCCGTTGTGTTTGAAACCACCCATATTGGTTGATATGTTTTTTGCCTAAAAATATTGATTTTTCCTTTTGTCGTTATGGTCACCTGGGAACGATTTCTTTCATGTTGGCAATTTTTGTAATCTTGGCATTCTTTTGTTAAGTGAATTTTTCACTTCGGCAAATTTTTCTCTTTTCGTTATGATGCTTTTTCGTGCTTATGACTGTCTTTTGTTTTTGTGATTTTTTCGTTTTAGCCGATTTTTTCGGTAAAGCGGCCCATCCATTATACAATATTATTGCATATGTTGTTGTACATATTATTGTCATTTTGGCCAATAATATGCAATAAACGGCACAATATTTTTAAAGAAAATATTGCAAAATTTTCCTGGCAGTGAAAAAGTAAACAACATTGAACAATGTTGCCACCACATTACACAATTGTCTTGATTGTACAATAAAAATCAAAAGTCTTTTTATATTTGCCAATATATTGTGCCACCTTCGAATATGACATACACATTGGTGATATTATTGTACAATACGAATAATTGTGCAATTATATTGCAAATGGGTGGGCCGCTTAAGTCTTTATAATGTGAATTCCAGTTAAGGCTTTGAGTTTATTTATTTATTTCATGAAATGGGAGTTGTATAAGATAAGTCCCACAAATTGGTACCATTTTCATCCCTTAGTTGTAGATAATTCCATCCAGTACCAAGACACATTTCTTATTTATTTATTTTTTTTTTTTTTGGTATTTGCTTGCGTATTTTCCAATTACACATATTTGATATATTTTTTGAAAATATTTATATTTCTTTTATTACTATATTAAACACAAAAAAGTATTAAAATTCTATATTTATCATTTAACTAAGCTAAAGTTTGCAAGCCAAATTACATGTGATAATTTTTAACGAACAAATAACACTAAAGTTAATTGTAAATGCTGTTTTCAAAGGCTGCCAGACTTTCATCATCGATCTATGCTTTATATACTAATTTCTTAGTGCAAATGGAATATGTGAATTGTTTTGATTCAGCGTATTACAATTTGCTAAAACCTTTTTTGTAATGAAGGCTCAATTTTACCATATTTAATAATGCATTGCCATTGTCGTTTGTTCTTTACTAATTATGCACAGTACTAAAACTTAATTTCAATCCGTTTTCTCTTTCTAAAAATATTTAAAAAAATATTACTAAAGGGCAGTCCAGGCTATTACACTTTGTATTGATACATGTCAAAAATTCAAATAATACGTGCAAGTGCGATATTGTGAATGCAAAATGTCACAACGAATAGCAAATAATACTATAATAATTTGACATCCCATAATACTTGACCATTTTTTGAAATATTTCTAAACGATAATACTTTTCATCTAATCAAAGTTGCGTTATTACAAAATTAAGTAATAAACAAACTCACAAGTCTTCTGTTTCCACGCCGATACCGTGTCGTCGTCTATCTTATATGTCTTCGTCTTAAACCGGCTATAAATATTGAATATACTCATCGTATTGAATAACTTTTCGTGTAAGCCATTTCTGAATATTAACGAAATTATCGTATTTTCTTTTTCTTTATCTTATTTAAATCAACTACTTTAACGCCGTCTATTTTCAAAGGCCGACACGAACAAAGCGTACAAACAACTCTGCTCTGCCGCCGTCAGTCACCGATTAATGTAGGCCTGTTAGTTCTCAACAGCTGTTTGCTTTATGCTTGTGTTTTTAATGTAATTTGAGGTGTGATGGTGTGAATATAAAATGTCACTTTACGTTAGATTTTTTGACAGTCGAAACGAATTTCTTTAGATTTCTTTCTCGTAAAGTGTGATGAAAGTATTTGAACATGTATAATAGTCTGCGTGGCGCTTAACTGTTAGCTATTTCTTATAATGCAATTTTAATTATTGTTCCTTTTATTATAGCTATGCTATTTATGTCACCACACAAGAGCTAGACCGTGATTTTCGCAACAAAAATAGTCGACACTATTGTAGTTATAAATTTATTTTTGTTTTGATTTCTTTGTACTTAAAAGCAGAGTACAGATATAAACGAAATAAATCGTTTAATTTGTTTTGTTTCGTTTTTTGAAGTGAGTGAAACAAAATCATAACAAAAACTATAAAAAATTGTTTTTGCACATGAGCACAAACCAAAGAACACAGCTCGGCTATAAGCCGACAAACAGCCGCCACCGGCCAAAAACAATACATTAATTTGATCGTATGTCGCTAGAAAAGAAAATAATGGGAAATAAATGGAAGCGTTTTGAAATATTTGCGGAGAATTTGAAATCATCATATAATATAATTTTATTGCATTGTTATTTAACTTATTAAGTTGGTTTTATATAGCGTAGCAGCATAGCTATAAGACACTTCTCTTTTTTTTTATTATTATTAATATATTTTTTATTTTATTATTTAACTTATTATTTTTTTTTTAGTATTAAAATTTTCAGAAATATAAGAGACAAACATCTAAATAAATTTAAGCAATAGAACTGCATAGAGCGAAGTAGATACCGCAGATGTAAGTAATATAATAAAAAATATTTATATTACGCATATTTTTCTTATATTTAAACTAAAATGAGCATTGAACAAAGTACAGCGGGGCTGCATTTCAGCTTCGTCTTACTTCAATTGTATCGCAGTCTAATGTTTTTTCTAGTTCGTTAATATTTTGCATGGTGTAAACTTTGCTGTTCTATTTTTTTGTTGCATAGTAATTGTTTGTGTATTAAGAGAACTTGTTTTGTAATGCGAAAAATGAAGTAAAGCTGTAGTAGTTCACACTTTTTCACACTATGTACAGACGGTTGTCAGATCTTACAATATTGTTAGTAAAATGTGCTAAAAATTTCTTATAACCGTGTGAACTGGCAATTTTTGTCTTACATCGTTGCCAGAAAAAGCATTGTCAGTTCATTGCAAGACTAGCAGCTGATAACAAATTGTCAGACATCTTACAATCGTGTGAACACATTGTAAAATTATTGCCAGATATTTGTCAGACATTTTAATATTGTCAGATGTGCGAACTTTATGGATCTGACAATGGCGTCATTGTAAGAGAATTCTTTCTATGAGCAACACTGCATACGCTTTATTTTAAAGAAAATATAAATAAAAAAATATATGCCGACTAAATCATTGCAGTCGCTTCTTTATGGTTCATAATAATTTATATTTTCACTTTTTACATTTAACACAACCAAAAGGGATTGATATTTAACAATTTCTAATAAATTCATTGAGTCTGGCAACGCAAAACAACAGATCTGAAAATTTTTGTATATGAAAACCGTGTGAACTGACAATTTTTCGACTGAAGATTTTGTCAGATGAATTTATTGTCATACAACCGTCTGGCAATAAATTGTAAGATTTTCTGACAAATTTGATACAACCGTGTGAACTGAAAATAAAATCTACCTTTTGCTGGCAATTTTTGATTGCCAGTACATTGTCAGCACATTGCCAGATCTGACAATATTGTAAGATCTTACAATCGTCTGTACATAGCTTTACAATAGACAAACAAATGATTTTTTTAAAAAGTTCTTTGGACAAAAATTGCCAGATCATAGTATTGTAAGATATTTAAGAACATTTTGCTGTAAGATGTGATGAAAGGCTAGACAAAGCTAAACAATTTAAGTTTATTTAAAGTGATCGTTGGTTGGTTTGTTGGCATTTCATTTCATATGTACACATGTATGTTTGTATTTATATATATTTAGCAATATGTACGAGTATATGAATTTTTAATTTTTTAACACCAAAGTAAATAACGTTTTACATTTTCATTTAACTTATATACGTTAAAGTCTATTCTGTATTATATATGCTTACATATTTATTTTATATTTGTATACTTAATTAACTACCGGTTCTCTGGTTTCCATTATCGAACTTTCGCTTGAGCTAAATGTTGAACTTCGGTGTTTTTTTATAACGTGATTTGTTCCAAAATTTACGTAAATTAGATTACTGTTAATCAGCAACATGGTTCGATAACATGAATCAAACAGAACAGATTGCGCATTGATCAGCTCCGTTGGTTATGTGACGTAGCCGAAGAGTTTTGTGTTTTGTTTTTATAGCGAAATATTTATACAGTTTTTATATTACAAGCAGTTGGTGATTTTTATGACGTGACGTGGTAGAGAACTTTGTTTTTTTTTTAATGAGCTCGCGCCATCTATGCTTTTAGCTCAATGACTCAGAATTATTTATTGTACATTATGCTCGATGATTACACTATGCAACAAATTTTTATCTTTTTGCCATAACTTCAAAAATGAGATACTTTCTTTGCTAATTAGGGTCGCTCAACACGAATATGGCATTCAGTTATTTTTCCTAAGAAGTGTTTTCGAGATATTGGAAAAAACGTTTTTTTTTTGCAGTTTACAAAGATATTTCCCAAAATCTTGAGGATTGTTTGCCCGGAGCTCAGTATAGAGGAATCTTATAAATTTCCTGATTACTGTAGCATCTTCCGGGCGGAAATCTATGCAAGGAGGATCCGGTGGAAGAAACGGTATATGTCCGCAAACCAATTCAACACCTGAAATGGACCATAGAATCTAAGATGAAGGAAGGAGCGGAGGAAAGTTGGCGTGCGACGAAAACTTGCAAAACATCTAAAATCATGTGGAACTCCTATGATCTTAAATCAACTAAATTCATTTTATCACTAACCAGAAGCAACTTTAGACTTCTAGTGGAGGTATTAACTGGACACTGCTGGACGGCTTCGTATGCCGTCAAAATAGGACAAATACTTGACTGTACCTGCAGGAAATGTAAGGAACCTGGGTTAATTGAGACAGTAGACCATCTACTGTGCCACTGTCCGGCTCTAAGCCGCACTAGCTATGACTGTCTTGGTGATCACACTTTTCGAAGTGTTGAACTTGTATCGGGAATGGAAATGTTTAGACTACTAAGGTTTGTTAAATCTGTGTGGCAGTCATTCGATACAGGCACCACAAACTAGGCTGCCATACTTACAGGTTTCTTGTCATTTGCTGGTATCGCTAAAGATCAATGAATGTGTGGCAACCCACAAATACTACATTAAATTCACCTGTGCATACTCGGAAAACCGTTGCATCAAAAATGCAAATCTGAAGACACATGAGCGGATATATGTAGTACATGCAAGTATATAGTTTGCCATGCCATTCGATTTTCTACCTGCGCCATGTGCGTTCACACATTTCATTTTTATTTATCGAATTATTTTTGTAAAGTAAGTTAGCATAAGTTTAAGAACAAATACACGTGAATTCAAATTATTGGGAGTCGCATTATTATTACCAAAAAACTCCAAAAAATTAATGAATGAAATTTTTTTTATTTGATTAAATTGTAAACGTCGAAATAAACTGTATTGTAAGAACTAGGGAATTTGATATATCGCCGTACTTCTCTACGTTTTCATACCGAAAGATGAGTTCACATTTGAACTATTAAAAAATGGTTTCCAAAATTGTTGCCTTTGGACTTATTGGAAACCATGTTTTTGGTCTAGTATTCGTTGAAGTTATCGAATATTTAATTCAAAACCTTATTTGATTGCTGTTTGAGTCAATAGCCAAAATCAAAAATTAAAAAACTTACTAAAGTGTTAATGGTTTTATCAGGCTAAAGTTCGTATCGCTTTGTAAGCCAAATTACATGTGATAATTATTAATGAACAAATAACACCAAAGTTAATTGTAAATATTCTGGCAAACACTTAGTAGAACGGAACAACCAACTGTTTTCGAAGGTCAACAAACCTTCATCATTAGCGTTCTTTTGTATTTGATCCACTGTATGTGGTGTTGGTGTAGACTTCTGCTTTATATACTCAGTTTTTATTGCAAATGGAATATGTGAATTGTTTTGATTCATCGTATTACAATTTGCTCAAAGCTTTTTTTGTAAATTTAGAGATGGTAAACTTGAGCTTTCATTACAACAAAGCTTTCAGCAAAATTTTTAAAATGCGTTAACTATGATTTAAAAGAATACATATGTAAATATTGTAACATTACTATTATCCAATCGAAGTAATACCTTGAAGCATAATTAGTAGCATATTTAAAAGAATTCCACTTTGTAGGAATAGTGGCGAATAAAAAAACTGAATATTTTAATATTGTTCCTAAGCTCACGAAATTTTCCATCATATGCATGCATAAAAAAAACATAACAAAACCATATGCAAATATTTTATCATCACGATTATTTTATTATCTACATATTCAGTTTCATAAAATATAACGTTTTATTAAGTCATGTTTTAAGTCTATAAATAAAGTTGAAAATTATTAAAACTATGAATCCAAGATGACTTAATTGATTTGATAAGATCTAAGAAAATAACCTAAAAACTTGATATAATTTTTAATACTATTTTATTAGTAAAAAAAATTATCTTACAAGTTAATAAAAAACTCAGTTATATCTATATTGAAAATAAAAGATTATTTAGAAAAGAAGCAGTGAAATATTTAATTTAAAACAATAAATAAATGTATTTGTACGATACATCAAAATTATTCGATTAAAACGTTATTTTTTTCAAATAATCGAATAAAATTTAAAAGTCATTCGAAAAATTAATTTTGTTTTCCAACAACTTTAAGTAGAATAATTTGACAATATTATCAAAGACAATTATTAGGGCTGTGCAATTACGGGGCATTTATTACACTTTAAGTAAAATTTTAACTTTCGAAATGACCCAGAAAAACGCCCAGACATCCCAACTTAATTTTGGGCCTCGGTATACTCCGTTTTAAGAGATTAGGTCAAAATCAAGAGATGTTTCATTTTTTATTTTGTGCGGTCCCTCAAGCGATTTGTTGGTGTTTTAAGGGAAATCTCTTTTGAAATGACTGTTTTTTGTCAAAATTCAACTCTTATGAAATGGCCTTCCACCTTCCGGCTAGCACAGTTCATTAGTTTTTAATGTGTGGTCCTATTTAATACAATTTTGAAAAGTTTTATGATTTTTTTATATTGAAAACAAAAACAAATTTTCTAATTTTTTCTTTTGTTTTCAATATACATAAGTAAGAGATAAAATCTTTCTTGTCGACATCGTGGGCCGTAAATAGTGCCACAAACTGGAAATAATTGAACTGTATCCACCTGAAAATAGACGGCTATCCTTGTTACAGTTAAGTATCGACAAATAAACAATAAATAATGTTTGTTTATATTTTTAATTATTATTATTCGAACTTCATTTGTTTCTATATTTTATAATTTTATCAGGCTAACGATGCGACTGAGTCACAAAATTCCAAAAAAAAAACAAGTTCGTGACGTTTGTAATAAAATTTAAATATTATTAAGTTCTTAACATCCAAAAATTTTTAATATTTCATTTAAAATTTACGTAGAAAAAATGTTTTTGGCAAAAATAATCCATTTGATGCGTAAGTGTGAATATCGCTGATATCGTTCAGTTCCTTTTGTTTTGAATAAAATATTTTACCTCTTAATAATTTTAAAACTCTAACTATAAGTTAAATTATTATTTACACGCGCGGCTGGCTTTAGTTAAATTTGGTCGTAGTTGGCATGAGTAACCGCGTAAGTCGACTTGTAATAACTTGGAGCTCAAGTGCTCAATATTTTCTTCAGTTCCAACAACGAAACTGCAAAATAATTACACTGTGCTCGTATTCGAAACTTGTTTAAATGTCAACTAAGATTGAAAACTTGTTTAAACGCATCTAAAAATTGCAATTTTTCCCAGTTTTCTCCAATTTATTAATTTTTATATCGATATATATCGATTGAAAATACATGTATTGATGAACTAGAGTCCTGCGAAAACTTTTAGAAAAAAAAATTGGAAATTTTTTTTAAATTTTTTTTTGTCAAAAAATTAAATTTTTTTAATTGGGGCAATTTTTTTATTTTTTTTTTCAAAAATTTCTTTAGGACGCATGTTCATCCATAATATGTTCTCTTAATTGGTAAAAAAATTAATGAATGGTATAAATCTGAGAAAAATTGCGATGTTTAGGTGCTTTCAACCAAGTTTGCAATCTTATTATTTTTTAAACATGGACTAATCTAAAAAAAAGTAAATTAAAATTAAATTGGATTCAGCGTACTCGAATTAGGTTTACCCACCAGTTCCCCCGCTTGTTAAATTTTTGAACTAGCACAGTGTTATTCTATAGAAATTTTTGCCTTAACGAAGTGGATTCTGTGAATTTCGTTTAAGTTTAACAGCTCTGGCTTTTTTATGACTGCACATATTTTATTATATCAATTGGCATACTCGTACATGCATATGCAAGGTGGGCCAAAAGAAATCACCCTATTGGAAGATGCTCTTATTTTTGCAAATGGCGGTCAATGTGAAATCTGTTTTGACATTTGTGAACTAGACAGATGAAGAATACAAGTGAACAAGCCATGAAGCGATACACCCTCCAAGAAAGCGGAATAATAGTGTCGTGGCGTTCCCGGGTCGCCTCATCTCTCGTTTTGCCGATTTACACTGGCCCGCAAGACAGCCTGATTTAACCGTTCCAGACTTTTTTGTGGATTTTTTTGAAGTCCCGTGTTTACGTGAACAAGCCCGAGACCCTGGAAGCCCTCAAGGACAACATTCGATACGAGTGCGAGAATCTGTCGCCCGAAGTTCTTGCCGAAGTGATGAAAAATGCCTTAAAACGAATAATCAACTGTGACGGCGCCCATTTGGCCGATATCATCTTCTCGACTTGACCAATAAAATTCTAAAGGTTCGAATAAACATAATCAAAAATCAGAATCGAAGTTTTTCATTTACATAGAAAAGAAAATAAAGCCATACCACATCGGATGAGTTTTTTTTACCCCATGACCATGTTTAGGCAACAGAGCAGAACAGCATAGAAGGGTTTTTGTCTCCCTTTAAATTAAAAGTGATTTCATGATATATGCTAGTATTCGTGAAAACCACATATTTGTATACGTATTTCTTATTGTCAAACACTTACAGGCATAAATTTTCCATAACTAGAAATATTTCATGCGAGTAGATACATAGTACGAACAAAATGTTGTCTAAGTCAGATTAGTGATAAAAAAAAATTAAACAAATACTAGTAATTTGCATACACATTCTAATTACAGTTGTTATTTATTATTTCAATTATGATTTATAGAAACAGTGTTAGTTGGTTTCCATTTAGTCTTAATTCCCTTTTAATTAATCTCCAATAACAATGAATATAACAATAAAAACTTGTATGTAGTAAGTACAATAAATTAATAAGCTGAAAACGAAAAACAGATTTTTGCTCATATGTATGTATGTCCTTCCCGTTTCAAAAATCTTGCCAATTAAAAACAAACGTAATAAAATGAAAATATTTTCCATTTAATAACTTACAACAAATCAAATTTGATATATTATCTAAAAAAATAGCAACACACATCCATACATACATATGTATGTATGTACATACATATATGTATGTATATATATCGAATGTACAATAAAAAAATTCCAGTCACGATGATTAGAACATGTTTTTGTTTTTCTTTATGGATTTCTAATTGCTTTATATGCATGTATATAGTTCAAACGTCACACTTCATTGACACTTGAATATGACGGATAAAAAACCCCCTTTAGAACATACAAAAAAAAAAAAGTTTTAAAATACTTACATACATTCACACTTACAAATGACTTGTATTTGCTTGAAATAGCAAGATACGTACGAGTGTGTTTGTTTTTGTTTTTGTTTTTTTTAATTACCATCACATTCATAGAAATACATATTTTAGCATAATTAGTTAAGTTGACTCTCACCAAAACAAGCTAAAATTGCTAACACCGGAAAAAAGACACGTGTATATACGCATAAACTTACATACACATGTACATATTAATGTATGTATGTACGTCGGCAAAAAACCAGCTTAGGCCGTTAAAACGCAAGCTAAAATACGTGCAAACACACACGTACTTGCACAAATTCTCACACATACATACATATGTACATTTAGGCAAAGCCTAAGGCACCTGTTATCAAGAATGGGGCAACAAATTTAGAATCAAAGCTTATTTTATCTTGTTAAGGAATCAATTTTAACTTTAACGTTTGTTGTGTTTCATACATTTGCTAATCTTGTTCGTTAGATGATATTTATTTTTATGATGTTTCGCTTTTATTTATATAATTTTATTAGTTCATATGGAATATTCTTTAGTATTTTATAGTTTGTTTTTTACTCAGCCGTTAAAAAAAAATCAACATCGTAGACTTGTGACTACGAGAACTCTCATTAAAATACATTTATTATTTTTTTTTAAATTTAATTATTCCAAGTCAATTGATTCTATAAGCAGTCAATAAGAATTCAAAAAGTAAGCATCTTGACGTCCATAAAACACAATGATTGTTATTACGCGCTTAAAGCAATGTTACCACTACGAGTTGAATCACGTGCTTCGCTTCGTCAATCATGTTTGTGAATCATGCTGTTTACACGGCGCATTCGTGCTTCGTTTGGCATTTTTTTAAATATATATTCACACAGTCGTAAAGCAGCTCTGGGCGAGTCAACATCAAGAGTCGTTGGCAATTATATATTAAGTGCAACCAGGCCACTGTTGTTTATTGGCCTTCGAGATTTTTGCGTCTCACTCGCACTGGTTGACTGATCTGCCGCGGATAACCGTATATTCCTGCGGTTTTTCTGTGGAATTTCCTTAACAATCTCGTTGCTTCTTCCTATGTGAAGGCATAGGTCGTGTACAGTCAGTCACAAAACCTTTTTAAAATACTGTTAATAACATCTGGGGCATATGGTCTAGTTACTCCGCCCATATTTGTGCAACCATATTATGCAAATTTACGTTGTATAATATGTATAAATAAATAAATAAATAAATATATTCACACATAGATCCGTATCATACTCACGTGCGTACTTTGTTTTGATAGTTAGTTCAGATAAACTGGCGCTGAACTGCGATAAAATTAGATAGAATATAAAAGATATCAATTTTGCGTACTTCGCAAGTAGATTCGTATTGAATGTACTTGATTCGTTCATAATTTTGTATGGCGAAGCAAGTTGTTTCGCTCACGATTGGGGCGTGAAGCATGAATAGAGAGCGAAGCTCGTGTAGCGGAAACATACTATAAGAAAACTTTTTACGCTCATTAGGATCCAGGTATTTTACACTGGTTTGTCTCTCAATTACTTCCAAAAGATCGATTATTTGTTGCAACTAATTACTACAGCAAACGAAGTTGGGGACAGGTGCTAGTCAATTGTAAATATAAATTTTATTATAAAATAAATTCTAAAGGCGAGATAAGGTGATTTTGATTCTGTAATTTTCATACTTAAAAGTACCCCTGGGTAAATCAATAATTATTTTGTGCTGTTTTTCAGGAAGTTTTTGTGCACTGATTTGCCGCATCTATATTTCTGACTTATAGTCTCAGCCCAAATAGACGTTGAAGGAACATTGTCAATGTATAAAAGTATATTTAGATGTGTCAGGCAACGATTTTTATTCGAAAATCTAGGTCAATATTTTATTGTTTATTGCAATAAAATTTATAAAGAAAAATATTGTTTTATTTATTCAAAATACCGTTCCAAAGTTTTAATTCTTATATCTTGATCTTTTTTAAAATTGAAGTTAAATTTTTACGAGACAATCCAAAAGAAAAAATAATAATTTGTATTATTTGCTTTAATCAAAATTTTTATGGCATTTTTGTTCGAACATGGACTTCAAACCCAAAATATTTTTTAGTACAGTTTCCTTTTTTTCTTTTTTTGTTTATTTTATTTTTGTCTTATTTGATAAACAAATGTTGTTAAATTTTTGAATTATGCCCTAATTCTGTTCGACGATTGTATCATCTTGTCTATGGACGAAAAAAAACCGCAATTGTGATTCTTTAAAAGAATTATTATTATTTGTCCATGCTAGAAGGTTCGTGTATTTGCTTTGTGATTTTGTTCTAAATATTACATCCAACACATAATTTTTCAAATATTTTTCAAACTATTGTGTAATATTTCTATTTTATTTTTATGTTTTAAAAACATGGTAATAATATTTTTATTTTTCATTATCAAAGACAACAACCATTTTTGAAGAAAATCATTTAGAGACTTCAAACACAAGAACTCAAAAGTATTTTCAAACAAACACGTCCTGAACCTTCTTACTGAATTAAGGCATTAACAATATATTTTCATTTACAAGTAAACCAATTTATTTTATTTTTATCAGCATATTTTTTGAGTTTTTAGTGCATATTGAATGCGCATAAAACATATTCTACGCATTTCATTAAACTTTTAATAATTTTCCTAAATATTTTTATTTTCTTTAATTTGAACATTATTTTGTAGCAGCTCATTTCAGTATAACAAAAAGCGCATTTTTAGTTACATAAAAAAAATTTCAAATTATGCCTGCAATATACAATATTTATTAACACTTTATCTAAACACTACGTTTGTGTTTATGGAACGCCCCTCATGAGAACAATCAATACCAAAGTTCGTTTCTTAAATCATTTGTTTTTCTCTATTAAAAAAAAGAAGAGAGTGAGAGATTTTTTTAAGCACTCAAGGTACACATGTTAACATTTAACTAAATTTTCATAAATGTAAACAAATTATCTAGACTTTCTTAGTAAATAAATGTTTACTGAATTTAATTATAAGTAAAACTTAAAAATTTAAAACTACATATACACCCAGCAAACAAAACCATAAACATTGCACAACAAATTTTAAAATTTTAGAACAATATTTCAGTAATTTCTGCATGGATTTCAAAAATATTTACCCTTATCGTTTAAATTTTTTTCTCGAAAATTTTCCGCTTATCACAAAATTGCAATCGGGAATAATTTTTCCCTAGAAACGTTTTCCCCTGTCATGAATAATTTTTTTAACGGGGTTTTTTTACTTTTCCCTTGGTTTTGTTTACTTTATTTTTGCAGACGAACTGAATTATTACATCGCACAATTTCGATTTTTTTAAAAGTAATAAGTATTTATTTTCAGGCCAAGATTAGTAAACAAAGTTCACGATTATTAACAATAATTCCCTGCAATCCTTTTTTTCATGGATTACGAATCTTTTTGGTTCATATGCAGTAAATTGTATGCTGGTGCAGCGCGGTGGTAAGCTAAATAATTTGTTTTCCACTGTACCACGAGTATTTAAAACAATACATACATATATAATACGAAAGAGAGTAAAATGCATGCTTGTACGAATGTACGTGAAAATAAGAGCATAACGAAGTGCCCACGCGCGGCCTTTTGCTTATCTCTGATTTAAAAACACAATGTTACAGTTGAAAAATTTAATTTGGAACCTAAAATGTGTGTATTTCTTGTTATTAAACTTAAATTTTTTTGATTTTCAATAAATTTTTAAGCCTAACAAATCTTTTTCCCTTTCAAACATTTACTGGGACTGAAAGCGGGAAAAAAAGTTCACGGGAGATTCACGATGGCATTTTTCCTTTCGAGGGTAATAAAAATCTCACAGGAACAAAAATTCCAATTTCTATTCACGATAGGGATGATTTTTCTTAGTATGGTTATGATTTAGTTAATGAAAACACATCTATCTACAACATTTTAATCAGTGAATGCCAAAAAAAAATATCGTGTTTAATAACGAAGGTCAAAGGACTACTGAGAACTAAATACATCAAAAATTTCGAATGTCTTTTTCCTGCAAAACATTTCAAATTTAATTCATGCTGAATACCTACTATTTACTGACATCGCAATACTGGTGGCAACGTTTGTCATTGCTTTCCATATAAAAACATAATGGGAACGGCGTTGCACACATTTGGAAATGACAATGTCAGATGTGTACGCGGCGTTGCGCATTTTTGTAATATTTATGACGATACGTATTTTGACTAGAAGAGTTTGGATAGTTGCTATTTTTCTGGTAGGTAGTGTCGAGTACAACCACAATCTGTTTTTGAAATCTTCCAAGCTCCTCCAAAATCTTGAGTTACTGGTAACACCAACCTGTAACTAAGTTAAATATCAACCGATTTTAAATTAATGAATAGGCTTTGAAAGAAAAGACTGAAGGCCTTATCCAGAAAGAAATAATTTTGGGTTTCAAAACCCTTAAAAAACAAATTTCCATACAAAATTTGTCTTGTAAACCTTTCGTAGACCAAAATTATATTTTCTGAATTTTTTAAATAAATATATGGTTTGCTTTAGTTAATTTCAGATATATGTATATCTGTATTTTTTTACCAAATATATATTTTCCTGTTTTTTTTTTGTAAATTTTCTACTTCATTGTTACACAGTGTTTTTGTACAGAAATCATACTATTTATTTATAAAATATAATAAACTACGAGTAAAACGCCGGTTTGTGTGTAAAAGTCCTTTAGAAGACTTTTTGTTAAAAAAAACTACCTGCGTATTCTCTTTATTCCATTTCTTTGTATTTAATCTTTCAGGATAATGAAAGTACAATTTAACAAACAAAGATCAACGCAGTACAAAATTGCTACAACATTTGTCGCTTAATTGGTTTCCCTGTGAGCCACATTTTTCACATGCGAGAAACCCTATAATAAATCATAATTTTTAGTTATTTAAAACTATAATTTATTTTCTTAATTTTAAGTTAAAGTATATCAAAGATATACTACGAGTATATCTAACGTTTGGGAATAACTCTGAATTTATATTTAACACACTTTTTTGTGAATTATTGAACTAAGATAAATTTTAATTTTATAACGTGAACTTTCCATATTTATACTTTATTCTTCAGCAGAATATTATTAAAATATATTGAAATTAACTATGCAGGGGTATTGGCTAAATTATATGTACATTTCATTGAGGCTAAGGCAGATCATCAGGGAGCCTTTACCAAAAAATCTCGGAAAAATTAGAGATATTAAACTTCAATATATATAATTGAGAAGGTCACACACAAATGGTATGTGGAGGTTCAAGAAAAAAGCGCAATAATTCCATTTTACGTGGATAAACCACAAACAATTGAACACCTGGAAAGCAACATTCGAAGAGTTATGGGCGAAATACAGCCGCAAATGCTGCGAAAAGTGGTTGAAAATTGGTGTTCCAGATTGCACCTTCTATGCGCCAGCCATGGCGGCCAAATGGCACTAATCATATTTAAACATTAATTTCATAAAATTTTCTTTCCAATAAAGCCCGTTTCATTGATATTAAAAATATATTTCCTTGTTTCATTATGATTTAATAATACATACAGGTAAAGCTAATAAAAGCATATTAAAAATAAAAATTCAGTAAAGTGCGACTGTGACTCGCACACGAAGGGTTCCGTACGGACACTACATATCGTCGCTTTTTTAACCAACTGATCTAACTGACATTTTTTTGAAAAATTAGGTAAGTCCTTTACTAGACTTTGTAAGTCATAATACACTTTGTCTACACTTTTCCTGACTGTGAGCATTACTTTTGTGTCTATATAAGTAAAAAGATTTCAGCGCAGCCGTAAGAATGAATATATAAAACAACCATAAAAGCTGCTCTCCTGTTAAATTGTTAAAATGTTAGTTAGGTCAGTTAGTTAAATCAGCGACGATATGTAATACTATACGAACGTCAGCCTTTATAATCAAATATCTTACATTTTTTTAAATTAAGTACTCGGTAAAGTTTTTCTCGGTTTTTGAGGTTTTCCTAGTTTTGGCGGTTTTTCTTATTTTTGGCTTTTTTCATTTGGGCGATTTTTTGGGTTTTAGGCAATTTATTTTAGTTTTAGAGATTTTTTAGTTTGGCGTTGTTTTTTTTTCATTTTGCCCATTTTTTTCGGTTTATGGTAATTTTTCGGTTTGGCGATTTTTTAATTTTGGGATTTCTTAGTTTTAACGTTTTTGAAAATTTCAACAGTTTGCCTCTTACGGTTTTCAAGAAACAGCAAGTTGTCAAAATTACATGGTCAAAATTACATTAACTGATAGAATACCCTTATTCTAATTTTTTTTTTAATTTTAGTGTAAATTGTTGTAGTCTGTATGAAAATGTATTAACTTTGCAAATTTTCCTGCGACAGACAGATAGACGGACATCGTAGCGAAAACAATAGGGTTCCTTTTCGCCTCTGGTGTACGGAACACTAAAAAGTGAATTTTACTACCAACTAGTGATGCGAGAGAATATTTAGCCCTCTCAGATATTCGTATTCGTATTCATATATTTTTATTTTTTAAATAAAGGACATACAAATAATTTGAAAAAAAAATAATTTCAATTCATAGAAAAAGCAATATTCTTGTAGCCAACTTAAAAACAAACAAAACAAACTTTAAGTATTGTAATTCACCTTAAGAAAGGAATGTTTAACTTTAAGCCTAGTACTCTGTTCGAATTTGTGTAAAATATTGAGCAACATTGATTATTTCATACGAAAAATTTGGCAGGTAAGCAATATTAACTAGCCCTTGAAACTTTGCTACAATTTCGTATGTGTTTAAAAACACCCAATGTGTTTGTCGTAAATTCCATGCGAAATAAGTGCCACATATTTTATTTCGCATGAGAACTGAAAATGTTGAAGATACATTTCATACGTTTTCCCACGATAAACAGAATACTATTTCTGCATTATTTTTTCATGAACAATTCGTGTAAAAATTGTTTTATATGCACTTTGCAGCAGAACAGAGTACCAGGCTTTAGAAATAAAATTTAAGAAGCTTTAAGAAGCCTACAACGATGAAGTTTGCAAGCAAGACCAACATCACTAAACATTTGTTCACATACAAATTGTTTGTGTGTTTTGGGAAATCAAATGACTCAATATGATGTACATTAAGAACGACAGGAATATGATTTATTATCGTTGCTTGTTAATAATGCTAATCTTTTCAAATTTATTGTATTAAGGCCTGTCTGCTTAACCACTTAGTTAAACTAGGTATCTGAATTTCCTTTTTTTAATTTTTATCCTTATGAAAGACTACATTTTTGATAGATAATATATGTTAGTAAATATAATTAAATATTCTTTTAAAATACGTCCTTTTGAAACTACGTCTATACATCTCTCAAACTAATACCCACAAGTGGACCAAAAAAATTTTTAAATTTAATAATTTGACATTGTGATGAGAATTGGAAGAAATATATTAAGGACATTTATATATGTATATTATATTTATTCAATTATATTATTGTAGACATTTTGTGTTTTGTATTATTTTGAAATGTTATTTAACGACGACCATTAACTTAAATATACGCGAACAGGAGTATGGAGTTTTTTTCATACAAAATTTTTCGTATTTTATTTTGCAAACGTAAGTACAGGGTGGACCAGAATGGCCGAAGGGATTTGAATTCCTTATAGCTTTTTTATTACAATTTTTTCTTTTTTTTCTTTTCAGTATTTTGTAAAGAAGACTTAAGGAATTTATACAACAATGAAAGCCGACAGGTTACAGCAACGACTTTATTATGCAATTTATTTTCGACAAAAAGCAGAAGAAAATCGTGATTTTATTCATAATTTAATTATGAGCGACGAAGCCCATTTACAATCAAATGGGTTCGTTAATAGGCACAACTGCAGGATATGGGCAGCGGAAAACCCAAGAGTAGTTAAAACAGCGAGAATAAACCCACTTGATTGTACAGTTTGGTGCGATGTTTCGTCGGGAAGAATAATTGGCCCATATTTATTTGAAAATTAACACCGTGTCGCTGTTTGCATCACTGGTGTTAGATATCGTTGTTGAATTGTGTACTGTTCCGTTTTAAACTCCCCAAGTCTTCTTTACAAAATACTGAAAAGAAAAAAGAAAAGAAATTATAATAAAAAAGTTATAAAAAATTCAAATCCCTTCGGTCATTCTGGGCCACCCTGTAGAAAGAACCCCAATTAAATGTCTATAAGTTTTACATATAATATTCGTGTTCGCGTATATTGTTTCAAATATTCGCATTCGTATTCGCGAATATCAAAAATTGACATTCGGCACATCACTGCTACTAAAAGTAGCCTCTGCCTTTTCAAAACAGTTTTTGCAGTTTTATTTTGAAAACTTTTCGCAAACTATCAAAACTATCAAAAAGGCACAGGAAAATTTGGTGCAATTTTTTTTGTTAAGCATTCTGATTACCACTATATAGAAATCTGGTGGATCCACTTGGATCTATGAAAGTTTTTTTCCAATGAAACTTCAAAAATATATTAAAAAATCCATAAAAATAACATATTTTTGAAATGCTAATATCTTTAGATATTTAAACAGTAGGAACAAAATTTGAACTACTATATAATGGTAATGTTGTGCTTACTATAAATACTCAAACTTATTTTATTCGGCAAATAAATACCTATTCCACCTTAATTTCAATGCAACAATAAAAAATAGTTTATATAAAAAATTAAAAATTTCTTTTTTTCAGTGTCATGTTTGTGAGGTTGTATATCGTACGGAGAGAGGTTAGTTGACTTCAAAAATACATTTTTCATATATTCAATAATCTATTTTGTTTCTCTCGACGTGCGGCGTTGCACACATTTTTAAAATGACACCAAAAAAATGGCAACATAAGTAATGCTAGATGTGTACTCGGCATTGGAATTTTTTTTTTAATTTCAGGAGAAAAATTGTGAGAATATTTTAATAATAGTTTTTAAATTTATTAACGTCACTTATGTTGAGATAATTGTTTAAACATTAACGGTGTTTCATTCTTAAAGAAAAATTAACTATTTGTGTATTTCTCTCTAAACAAACATATACAGTAAAAATTTTCCACTGTTTTCCCACTTTTAGTGAGGTGCATTAGATCTTTGTAAACAAAAAGTAGTTTCAAAAAACCACAGAATATATTTAAGATGATTTCTGTACGACCAAGTTGATTTAATACGATTACAGCAATTACTGAATATGAGAGACATTTTGTAAAAGTAGTTGCAACATTAAGATTTGCTGGTGAATACAGTGCATATTCAAATCAAATAATGAAAGTACGATATACTAAACAAGTTTTTATAGTTTTAAAAAGGTTTTATGGGCTAAAGTGAAATTTATATGGAAAACTAAATAAGTTTAAAAATGTTTTTAAAATATGCATTTATTTTTCATACAAAAGGCTTAAGAATTTGTGTGAAAAAACGAAATAAGTTTACACTTTGTTTAATCTTGTTTTTTATACATGCAATTTTATTTAACTCAATATGATTAGGGCCTAAAAATGAAGAAAATCTTTGCCAATGGCAACACTGATTCGCGTTGTTGTAAATTTACACTTGTTTACTCTCTGCTAAGAGCTGGTGTATTTGTATGCATGTGTGCGTGTATTTTAGTTTACACTGTGTTTTCATTTTACAGTTTTATGTTAATGTTTCTGTTAATGTTGGGTTTCTTGTCTGTTGTACTATATTTGTTGTCTTTTAAGTTTTTAACATGACTTAAGTTTAGTTTCGTTGATAACTTGATTCAAAAATTTTAAGCGCACACTGGGGTTTGTAACAAAAACGTCTTGCAAGTAATGTGATTCAATCAAGCGAGCTTTTCATTTCGTTGTGATAACTTTATAAAATAACACACGCTCGCGCGCGTTGTTACTTATTTTTACAATTTTAAAAAGGCAGCTTTAATTAATTTTTTTTAGTTTCAAATATTTATTCCCGTAACTACAAGAAGAAATAAAAAGAAATTATTGAAAATAAAGATATTTTATGGTAATATCGTAAAAAAACGAATAATTTATAAAATGTGTGAATAAGAAAAACCACATCAAATATATTTTAAAATATAACAATTAGTTACAGAATTAAAAAAAAAATCTTAAAGCAAATTAATAGTGTTTATAGAAATGTTTAATTTGTAAGGCAAAAAATATATTCTGTAGAAACTAAAAAAGTGTTAAAAAAAGAAACAAAATAAAATTTAAGAAATATTCTAAAATGATGGCAATAAATTTTCGTTGCATTTAAAATTAAAAAAAAAGAAAAAAATTATAAAAAATATGCCTGTGTGTTTAAATTTATGTGTTTTTACTAACACTAAACGTTTAAATAACAATTTCATTGAAAAATACTAAACAAACTTTATATAAACAAAAAAAAAATATATAAACAGAATATTGGAGTACCTAAAGCCCTTTTTGGAGTATTTGGATTACATAATTAAACTCGGATTATAAAGAAATCAAACAAAAAAAGTAAGTTGAAGTTTTGTTAGTCTATCGATCGAATGAAAAAGAAAATACATTTTTTATGTATTTGACGCATCTCAAAATTTAATAATTGGCCATATTTAATTTAGAAAATTAAAAGTTGCAAAATAACTCGTTGATTACTAAAAAGGAGTTGTACGAAAATTGTTAGATATAAAAATGTTGTGTGACGCAGTTTTGGCTAAACTTGTTGTATCTTATGCCTGTTGTTGTTGCAGTCAGTTTATGCAAACTTTTTATTTTTATTTTAAAAAGTATAATTATAGAAAAGAAAATCAAATTTAAAAGAATTAAATAAATAATTTTACTGGTGTAATGCTCCTAAAACTTCTTAATTTGTTTACATGTTTTCTTTTCTTAAGAAATTGAATATCAAAGCGATTTTTACTAATTTCAGTGATATGTTATTCGATATCAGTTTTTTTTTAATTATATTTTATCTATTTCAATATGTTTCTTTTAACATACGCTTTATGTTGCTCAGGCAATTTTAAATCGCTTGAAAGTTTCTTTTGCCAGTTTGTTTGAAAGCTGGACTTTACATGAAATTTGTTACAACAACTTTTTATAAAAGTTTGAATTAAAATAACCGATTCAATAAATTCCTTTTGCCACCAATTACTTTTTGGGAATTGAATAACTATTAAATACAAAATTAAAAAAATTCAACCGAATTTTTTGAAGTCGGCTTAAAAGTTTAAAATATGCTCATAGATAACTAGTGAAGATATTTACCTCTTCCGTGATTTCCATGAATTAAGTTTTATTTGTAATCACAATGTTTAAAAATATAAATCGAAATTTCAAGAAAGCACTTAAATATTTTTGATATACAAAAATTATGAATTGTGGAATTCTTGAAAAGCACTAAGATGTCGTAATAGCAGATTTCACATCTTTTATATACAGACATGTATAAATTATTTTGGTAAAACTTCATGGCCCTAAATTTTTTTTTTTGTATTTTTCATTGCTCTTGAGTGAAATATTGAGTTTTGGCTCCTATGGCTGATTTTTGGAAAAACTTGTATGATCCTAAAAATTATATATTAAAATATCTGCTAGCTTAATTTTTTAGTAAAATATTAACTTTTAGCTTCATATGAGTCATAATAAAATTAACATTTAAATTTAGCTGCACAAGAGTAGCATACCGAGTGTAAAAATTTTTGAAAATGTTAATGGTCTTTGAGTGAAATATTAACTTTAAAATCCATAACGCTCCTTTATTGCAACTATTATGACTATATAACTCAGAAAAGCTAGTTTTGCAGAAAAGAAGTTTAAAGTTTTCAATTTACATACACTTCAATGGCAATATAAAAATATTTTCTTTTCTCAAGACGCGAGTGTAAAAGCCTTTTGTGTGATATGTTTGCATAAGATTAAAAATTCATTTTTTGAGTTACGACTGTGTTGCATTAAAGGAGCGATATGATTAATATTGAAGCTGTTTATACAAGCCACTAATTTGTGTGTTTTGAAGTGAAATATTAACTGTGTCATTCCGAAAATGTTTGCGCTTATACAAATCAATTGTTAAGGAAATATAACGATTTGACATCATTATTTCAAAATTGAAAAACGGTTGCTGACGACTTTTTGCTCTTATTTCAAGTTTAGCCTATTACACTCGTATTAATTAGTGTTGGTGCTATTTTGGGTATTTACAAAACTTACATTGGAAAATTTGGCACTTTTTTATCTCAATGTGACGTTAAAAACAAGATTTTTATCTCTGTTAATTTTTACTATCAACAGAATTTTTAGAATATTTTTAATTGATTTTTAACATTGTTAAATTTGCATAAATTTTATTTGTGAATTCCACCTCAAGTTGGTTACTTTGAATTCTTAATTTTAAATAAATTCTAGTTCTAACTCTAAATTAAGCTGTTTTTTATACGTCATATTTTTCATTTAAGCCAATTTTTCAGCTTAGAGCTTTCTTTAATTTCTTTGGACTGAAATAATATGCTAATATGATATAACGCTCATTTACTACAAAAACATCGTAACTCGAAAAATGTTTTTTATGGCCAATTTTTGACTTATTAATCAAACTGTAATTATTTTTAAGTGAATTTTAAATACGAAATTGTGTTTTACTTAAGTGCCCAACCTTGTGTACTTAATTTCTATTTAAGTTTTATGAGTATACCTTACAAAATATATGCATGAACATCATGTGGTCGTATTAAACAGAATTTCGTTTAATTTCATAAATATATGTAACATATACAATACATATTATGGAATGATATTTATATTTAGTTTCATAAAATGTGTTTTTATGCAATATTAATTTTTTACATTTTGATGACCTGAATTTATTATTTACGAGTATGTTAAACAGCTGTTGTTTGGAGAGCTTTCCATAATATTTGGAAATTTTGTGGTGCTGCCGTACTTTTAACATAATTTAATAAGAACTTTAAGTAAACACAGAAAAATTTAAATTTAAATTAAAATTAGCAAATTACGTACTTAAATATTGAGTTAAAAACTAGGGCCTAGTTAGTAATGCAGAATTTATTCTTATAACGATATTAATGTTGTGGAAAAATTTCACACAGATGTCTTGTTTACTAAACTCTTGATAGAACAATAAAATTCTCTGTTTTCATTAGTTGTATGTAATAAAAAAAAGCTTAATAACTTGAGACATAATTTTATGCTATTCAACAGTCCATTAAAGCTTCTATACCGTTCCTTAGCCTTTTGTATCACTTTGAGGAGCTAGGGCAATTTTCAATATTCATTCCCCTGTGCAAGACGTTGACAATGAAAATCTTGATTAAAAGAAAATTGTTCAAGATTTCTTTAATCTATTACAGAAACATCAATATTTCTAACGTCAACGTCTTACACAAACTGGCTGTAAGTTTATTTATGAACATTTTCAATCTTCTTCGAATTGTCATCATCTTCTACCCAAATTGTTTTACTTTTTTAAATAGTACGCTATTTAAGGGCATCAATTTACAATAGCTGTTAAGGCTTTTTGACCTAAATAGGCGTTCATAAATTATACTTTTTTAAAGCTTGCACCCGACTCACACATGTTTTGCAACATATTCCATTTAAAAAAAAATTTGATATAAAAAAAGCTTAAACTTTATTTCTGCTTTCAATTCAAAAGAGTTTGAATGCTTTTTAAACCCTTTGGAATTTTTTTATCGGAAATAGTTCCAAAGGTTTACCATTTTCATTGCATACCAAGCACTACAGGTACTGAATTTAATATTCTAAGGCTGTTGTTTATATAAAAAATTGTTCTAGACAACCTTTTAAGGGAATACCATTCAGTTATTTGGATGACTTGCATCCTATGACAACTATGTGTGAAATTCATTGACGTTTCACCAGAAATTAGTTCCATTTGGGAGTCGAGTTCATCAATGCAGTAACTAATGATTTGTGTTGTCATTTTTTGATGAGTTTTTTTCCGAATGCATATTTATTTTTATTTTTATTTCTCTTACTTCACACCATCCACAAATAAATATGTATGTCTGTACATCTATAATTAATTCAATTCAGATTAATTAAAAATTTTGCTTTAAGTCAATCCTGCTTTCTTTAACATGCCTTCTTGATACCTGGCATTTCTTTATTTAATAAAGTTAATATCGAGCAGAATAAATATGTAATAAACATATTGGCCAACCAGAGCATTTGTCCATACCAGAGCATGGACAACACACGTTAAGCAACATGATTAAAAAATTCTAATTTTAAAATATTTATTGTGGTTATTAAGGAGACCCAGTTGGGTTCATTCTGATTCTAAAAAAAATTATTATTTTAGTGAAAATTTTAGTATTTGCGAGATTTCGGGCGAAATGTAGTAGATTTCTCCAACAAAACAAAATCTACTTCGTCACTAGATTTTGTCGAAATCAACTTAAGTCAATTCGATTAAAACTTAGTGATACAACTATGATTTTTTCAAAATTGTACGCAAAAGAAAAAACTCTTATACACACAAAAAAGTAATATGAATGAGTTTGTAATATTAATTAATTAAAAAATACAAATATTTTTGTAATATTAATTAAAAAATTAATTAAATTTTCACCTATAAACAATTTGATAATATCAATTAAGTTTTTCCACTCAAATTAATTAATACAATTAAAAATTTAATTGAATCAATTAAATTATTAATTGAAAACATTAATTGGTGAATACTTTTTTCTGTGTACTCAAAAAAGTGTGTGAATTAGCTAAATTGTAGTTGTTTGGTTACAGTTTTTGGAAATATTTCAGTCAATGGTGCTTGTTTTGGATATATCGTCTTGTTAAATCGTCGGTTTGTTATTGGTTTAGGTTAGGTTAGGTTAGCAGGCTGCTGGTAAGGAAGGGTGAATTTTAGAGTCCAGCTTACTTGGGTCCAATACAATGATCCCTTTGTGCTGCCTGTTAGTTGAAGAGAAGATAGTCAGAGAGGGTGATAGGGAAGAGATAGTGATAGAGTAGACAGGTGATGAGAGATGGAGGAGGAAAGCTTCATTCTTTTACAACTCTGCTCTTTTTTTTGCACGCTTTTTGATAATGCAGTGTTGCAGCGCCTTCTGGTGTTAAATGAGGCGTATTAAATTTTGAAGCTGTGTTTAGTAGCCATTTTTATTTTATTGGTTATTTTACTTCGCCAATGATTCTGCTACACAACGAAGGAGGGCGCTCTGATGTTACATTAGGATTAGTATCTGATGAAGTCGGTGTAGTTTTTAGTGACCAGTGCCTCATGCCTGCATCACTAGAACTTTTCCCACAACAACTGATACAAAGGACACTAATGCACATCAGAAAAATGCGTGGTGTTGTTATTTTAATGACTGTCAGAGACCGGGCTCGACGTGCTAACTACTTCAGCCAACGCCACCCTCTTGTTATTGGTTTGCTGCAGTCATAATGTATTTTGAATATACTGTGCCGCAAACCAATAAACAACCGACGAAATGTCAAAAAACTTGGTGTAAATGTGATAATTTTCATAAAGAGTTTAATCGAAAAAAAAATCCTATTTCAAGTTCACCCATCTTGGGAGTTTTACTTTAACTTTAGGAAAGACTGGGTATGATTTTCATAAGTACTCTGCTTAAATATAACTTTCACTTAAATAATCACCATACGATATTTACTTAAAGTAAAAGAAAAAACTTAGACTTAGAACTAGTTTTTTCTTTCTGTGTATATAACGTTAAATGAAAACAACTATAAAAATCGTGCTTATTCAATACGAAAATGCAATTGTAAATGAAATGTGGCAAAAACAACAACAAATATACAGCTAATTGCTTAAAATTGCCAAAAATGTAATCAAAATCTAACAACAATATTACAATCTATAAAAAGAAATAATTAAAAACCTACCACTAAATTGCATTAGCTTGAGAGAAAAGAAAAAGAAGTTAATTGTGAAAAATAAATATTACGACTTCAAAAAAGATACATATTTCGTATGAGTAAGAAATAAATAAATATATTATTGATGGTATCAACTCAGGCGTAACGTCAAAACATTTAAGCGTCATAACATGACTATGGTTAACAGAAAACAAAAAAACAAACAACAGAACCCGTTAAATATAAACGAAAAAAAAGTCGCTAGTGTTAGTGAAATATGTAAATATGCATACATGGTATGTACATATATGTATATGTATGAATATGTATGTATATGTGTACAAATGTGTGTGGTAAAGCGGTATTTGTCAACTGTAATAAAAACAATTTTAAATAATTTTATTTTTAATGCTGTTAAAATAATTTTTTATTAATAATTAAGTTTTTGTTAATTAAAATGATTGTACATTCTATGGAATGGGAAGGGCTGACCTTGTCGGCTTCCACTGCAGAGAAATATTTTGCTAAGAGATTTTATAAAAATTTACAGTAACATTTGCCATTATATTAAAGTGTCTTACAGGAAGCTACAATGGGAGCTCTTTTTTTTTGTTTACCACTTATATTTCGAAGCTTTGTTTATATTATTTTCAGTTGCAAGCCTGTCATAATTAAGTTAGATGCAGCAATCAACACTTAAAACTAATGTATATCACTCTATAAAAATTTAGAGCAGTATGCTAATAAACTCAAAGTGAACTCTTTTGACCGAAAGTCTTACTACTAGCAACAGCTTAACAGTATAAAAAAACTTTGAAGCTTAACTACTCAGAATTTTGTTATTTCCACTTGTACCTCTTTGCTTTTAAGCGCCTCAGTTATATTTTCGTTAACTTTTTTTTAAAGAAGTTGTCGTACCAAATGCTGATTTTAATATCAGTTATGTTGCCAGTAGTCATCCACATTCGAGATATTAATTGTGTCTAATGGAGTGGAGTGGAGGAACATACATACGTTACTGCAAATTGTACGATAAATTGTATCATGATATCGTACTATTTAATGAAATGTACTTTGTGGTATGAAAATAAAAGTTTGATTTTCGTGAGCGAAACTTCGATAAGTACGATAATATATAAGCGTTGTGTACAGCGAAATTTATTTTCTGAACAGCTGATTTATAAAACGCAGTTTTTCTGCTACTCATTTTTAAAATTCGCTTTATGTATCGGATATTTGAATTAAAAAACGAACGGAATCATTATTTAAACATAATTTCAACCACTGTCTACAATATGTTTTTTTATTGTTTTTTAATTTTTTTTTTATTATTTTTACATTTGTTTTTACTTGCCGCATGTTTATTTCATATCTCAAACTTATGCTAAAACTCCTACTACGCTCAGTACACAATTTAGTAACGTCTATACTCTGCATAAGGTTGTAATTTGCACAACAGCTCATGCGACTTTTTGCACATGCAGTTCTGTGTTTTTACCATGCTAATTCTGTTTTAGCTGTTTAAAATATGAAAATGTAATCCTGAAACAGTATATAAGTATATTTCAATTCGAATCACATATAATGAAGAGGCCACAGTACTTCAAAAATAGTTTTCATTGCTTTATCTCAGTAGTGGCAGGTGAGAAAAGAACATTCGAAAAAATTTTTAATTGAATGTCCGAAAATTTAATTAATATTAACAAACATATTTTATTACTAAGCAAAGCTTAAGCTTAAGCCCATTGTTAACTTTAAAAATAATTATTTGTAATATTTTTTTTATAATTTGTTATTTTTAATACTTCAACCTTTGTAAGAGTTGCACAAAAAGTGTGTATAGGTGTGCATGCATGTTTTAAAATATCGCTTCATTCCTATAAATATATGTTTGTTTCATATTTTTAAGAAGCCAAATTACATGTGATAATAATTAAGAAGCAAATAACAGCAAAGTTAGTTGTAAATATTCCGACAAACACTAGTAGAGCGGAACAACATGCTGTTTTCGAAGGCCACCACTCTTACAGCATCACGGAGGGTTCATGTGTTTGTTTCACTGTGTGTAGTGCCAGTTGATGTAAATTTCAGCTTCAAATCATATTTTTAAGTGGAAATGAAATATGTGAATTATTTTACAAATTATTAATTGCTGAGAGCATTTTATTTAAAAGAGGCTTACATTTACCATCTCTTTAAAAACAATATTTTATAAATGTATCATTAAATAGAAAAAACTCAAGGACTGCATGCATCCATGTTCTTAATAGCAAATTTAGTTTTTAATTTTTAAAACTATAATTGAAAGAAAATTTCAATAACTACTTTCAATACTTTTAAATTTAAAAAAAAAAATATGCGGCTCCCCAGCAAAAATTACTGCTTCCCGAAGCATTTTTGTAAGGGAGACAATCTTACAGAATCACTTGCTGTTGCGCATGAATAAGACCTGTTTTTTATTCAAGATGAGCCAGCTAGAAGCAATACATTCAGCTTCCAAAAAGCCATGACTTTTTCGCATTACTAAAGTGCTTCACAGAAGTAATACTCAGATGCAAAAGTTACTGGTTTTCCAAATTTTCTGTGATAATATTCGACTTTAGTAAGAGCCCGCCTTACGTTAGTGCTTTCCAGAAGCATTTTTCAAAGCTTTTGTTATCAAGTAGGCAATGCATTGCTTCCCTCTGTTTGTTAGTGCTTCCAAATCAAAATTTTTTTTCCTGGGTCTGGATGATAGCAAAAAAGAGTTTTGTTTTATTTTAATGTCAAATTAAGTTTATTAAAATAAAATAAGAACAAAATGCTGATGCAGCCGTTTATTAAATTTTTTTTAAGAAAATAAACTTTACAAAAAATTAAATTTGTTTATTTATTATTTGCGTATTTTGCATTTTAAATCTAAATTTGCTACATTTATATAATTTAGCATAATTTGCTAATAAAAGCATATTTTTACTCACCCAATCATGTACGAGTACACACACATAGCAAAATTTACTGCTAAGTAGATGTTTGTGTATGTGTGTGTGTGTGTGCATGTGTGTGTATGCAGATACATATATACCTGGTGATTTACAACTATGCAATTACAAATTTTCTATAAAATTTTTGCTGGCCTACAAAAATAAGCAAAAAAAATAAAAAATAGTAGAATTAAAAGTTTATTTCGAATAATTAAATTGAATTGCTACTAAATGAGGTTAAAGTTGTTTAACAAAATGCTTAAAACAGTCTGTTCAGTCAAATCACCTTGATTGATATTGTTGAATTTAGCCCTTTCACTACTTTCAAATTTGCCATGGAAATATGAAAATATGAAATTCATTTTCATAGTTTTAAAACACTTATAAGTACTAATTTCTATAACATATGTGCACAACGCTCATTTACTAAAACAACGTCATAACTCCAAAAATTTAATTTTTGAGTTAATGGTGCAGAATTAATTCTCATATGATGTATGCCGATGACGTCAAAATTTTCAGCACTTTTAATGACATCAATGGTCACAACTTACTACAGTGTGATATTGAAAACTTCTCTAGATGGTGCAAAATCAATTTACTGAATTTAAATATTAAAAAAATGTAAACACATGTCCTTCTTTAGACAGATACAATTTGACTCAGTTTTTATTGTTGATAACTCTACACTGGAAAAAGTTCACAACATTCTGGAACTCGGTATATTGCTTGATCACAGTCTCAACTTTCGTGACCACATCTCTGTAATTATTAATAAAGCTAACGGTGTACTTGGATTTATGAAACGCTGGTCTAAAGAATTTTCCGATCCATATCTCACAAAACTCTTATATACTTCACTTGTTAGACATATGTATTCTTGAATACGGATCTGTTATATGGGACCCATATTATTCTATTCATATTAATAGCATTGAATCAGTTCAAAAGCACTTTTTGATATTTTGTCTTCGTGGCCTTCGTTGGAATTCGTATGTTCTACCATCGTATAATAGTAGACTTTGCCTTATCAAGTTACCTACTCTAAAAAGTCATCGATCGATGTTAAGCACTTTATTTGTTCTTCTCATAATTCGTGGTGATGCTGACTCAGAGTTCCTTCTTAGTAAAATTAACATCAATGTTCCTGCAAGACCAACTCGTAACTTCCAACTGTTATGTCTGAAATACTATAGATCTGTTTATGCTAATAATAACTCTTTTCGACGTGCATGTGAAAACTTTAATAAATGTTATCATGTTATTGATTTGTTAGAGAGTACTGAAGTTATAAAAAAGCAAAAATTATTATACATTTAAATAGTTAATTCAATTTCATACATGTGTATTGTTTTTAATTTATGCTATTTGACACTGTTTTGTAAAATCCTTTAGTCGGTGAGGATTTAAAATCTATTAACTTAATAAATATAATAATAATAAATAAATATCGTAGAAAATTTCTACAAATATCTTGTACGAGTACACTTAACTCTTGAGAAAAAAATTAAATGTTCTCTGTGTTAATTAGAGTTTTTCATACGGGATTTCCAGGGATCACGCACAATTTCCGGGAAAGAAATCCCGGGATATATTTGCGGGAATTCCCGGAATTTTTTTTTGTTTTGATTTTATTATGGCAACTTTAGTTCATATGTACACATTGCTTGATGAGTGTCGTTATTCACTTATGAAGGTGATGGTGCAAGAATAAGGTGAATGTACTAGCACAATAGCTAAAATTTTCCAACAACAACTTATATTGTGTTGATTTTGTAGTAAAGAAAATGCTGTTTCGATTCAAAAAAAAAATATCATTTTAATTAAAAAAGGAATTGCAATTTTTTGAAGGAAGTGGAAAAAATCTGAAAGTGTCCAGAGATTATATAATGTTCTTCTGACGTATTTTTTCATTAACAGTAGTTTTTTTTAAATAAAATTAGAAATAGACTGTCGAACGATTCTATTAATGCTTATTCTGTACTAAAGTCCTATTTTCAAAGCAAGATTTTGTAATATTTTTTTAATAATGTAATTTTTATTTTGTTTTTGTTTTCGTTATATCAATGCACTTGACCTTCCATTTATATATAATATTGGTATTTATGCATTACTATTATATAAAGAACTGAAATTATATTAGTTTTTCTACTAATGTGTTTATAAAACATTATTATTTAATCGATCTCATGAATTGTTATTTGTTTTTTGTCGAAATAAATTAAATTAAAAAATATTTTGTATAGTTTTGCTTTCCCGGGAAATGAAAAAGTCCGGGAAAAGAAAAACTCTAGTGTTAATTGAAAACTTTAAACTAATGTTCTAGCAAATTAGTTGTTAAAGTATATGAGAACCAGAGCTAGAGGGTTAAAATGTTTCAGAAGAATATTTATCATAGAATTTCACACACAACTGCCGAACATATTCTAAGTCTAGAATGGTAGTATAAATAAGTACCAAATTAGCCCTCAGACGGATTTCTTCTTTGGACTAATTCTTATTGTTAAAGCTTAATTTCAAGCTTTGAGGTATTGTTTCCTCTTCGGCTTTCGAATATATCTAAATAAAATTTTGAAGCCAATTCTACACATTGGCTTTTTGGGAAATGTGCGACTACTTTGTATAAAAAGTGTTCAATAATATTTTTATGAATATTTTATGTTTTAAAGTAATGTGATTTGATAAAATAATTAAGTGATAAAATAATATTTTTACAAGGAAGCCAATAAGACAAAATAGCAAGTGTTTGATTTTTGTATGAAAACTCTTGCATCCTCTTGCGACTTGTCGTTCGAGGCAAACTTTGTATAGAAGTAAGATAGAGAGATGAACATCAGTTTTCTTTCGCTTAGAATGCACATGAAGACATTTTTTCGACATAGAGGAACAGGCAGTTAATTTGGCGTCAGCCTGAACCCGCTACGAGATTATCGTTCAAGAACTCAGTTCGATGTTGAAAAACGCAAAATGGAGGATTAGGCTGATATTATGAATGTGAACTAAAAAATAATGAACATTGGGATGAGTACACACACGTGTTAAAATATGCAAAATTTTTAATTTTATACAAAAACATGTTTATGTTTATAAATGAAAGCAGCTCATCACAGAGCCAAGTTTTATGCTGATTAAATATCAAAAGAACAAATACTGATCAATTTTAGTTACAGATGTAAACTGAAACAAAAAAAAAATTGTTTTGCAGCAGCCAAAAATACACGTGTCTGCATACATTAATACGTATGTACGCGTGTTTTAAGGATTATAGTAAACTTTTCGCATAAATTTGTTTAATTTTTTCCATTATATATTATTGTTGCTGTTACTAGTTCATTTTAAGTCGAAATATTTTTGCATAATTCTTCGAGTTTTTATTGAACTATTTCTTAAATAATAATAATCTAAAGGTTTCTGGTTCTTTTATAAAAAATTCTCTATACATTTCTAAATTTCGCCACGAAACTATGTTGTGGGTTAGAAGGAATTTTTTTAAGCTTAAGCTTAAACTTAGAGATTACTATGAAATAATTTTGCTTAATCCCTTAAAGCTTGTTCTAATTAAACTTGGTAAATATTGTTAGATGAAAATTTGAAAAACGTATAAAAAAAATTTTTGCAGTTGAATTAATTCTTAAGGTGATTAATACCAAAACTGTCTAACAATAATGGGCAACACATAGAGTATAAACCAGCTAACTCACTTCAAGCAAATTTTACTGGAGAGATAAAATACTGTTAACGTTTTCTATACACAGCTTAAGAAATTAGCCTAATACATTAAGTTTTTTCGACATGTAGAATTTGAAATTAAAATAAAGATTTTAGCCAGTCGAAGGGGTGCCTCTTTGTCTTTCGAACGACATCAAAAGGTCACATGTTATAAAAAGTGGATTTAGCAGGTTTACACTCTAAGCCGAAGATATTGCTTGTAGTTTTTCTGTGAAAAATTGTATTAGCTTGTTTTGCTTCCGTTTTGTAATTCTCAAGAAAGTATTTTCCAAGGTTATATATGGGCATTTCCACAGAAAAGTCTGCCTTTATTTATTTTAGAGGCATGCTGTTCGATTTTTTTCTATCGTTTACTACATGTAGAGCTAATTACACTCTACACCAACATGCAAAAAATTATATAAAATATAAGTTTTCCTTTGAAAAATAGGCTCCGCTAATAAGACACGTAACGTGACAAAAAGTGGAATTTTCTGTGGAAATGCTCATATATAAAAACGTTGGTTTTTCGAACGTGATTAAAAGTCCAGTGCAGAGTAGTTTAAACCAAATTTAAATATCTATTCATATTGACGCGTATTTTAAAAAATTTTAGAATATAAAAGAAAATTTTTTTGTTGGGAAATAAACAATAAACTAACACTCTTATTTATAAAAATAGGCTTGAAGGCAACTTTGAGGAGCGGAGGCACCCCCTAAATAACAACTTATCGCTATGAAATTTTTTTGTATTTTTTTTACATAAAACTGAACCGATTTGGGGGGAGAGAATATAAGAAACCAAAAAAAAAAATTAACGGCCACTCTAATGTACATACGAGTATGTATGTATATATGCTATATATTTGTATGTGTATGCAATTTATTAAATTAGTTTTATTTATATTTAAGTTTGTTTTCCATATAAAATATTTTAATTTATGTTTGAAGTAGTTGTGGCTTTACAAAAAAAAAAAAAACATCTGAAAACCCGCTTAATTTGTTTTAGGTTTATTCATAAACTTCTTTTTATAAATCAACAACTAAAACGGTTGGCTAAACTTACAAAGTTGTAAACACTAAGATTACGTTTGCAGCTGCAGCTACTGTTTTACCAAAAATAAAAAATTAATAAATAAATAACCCGAATAACACACGATACTACGCAAATTCGCATGAAGTACATTTATATATATAAAATATATTTAAAAATTTAGCTCAACTTTATTAAAGTGCAAACTTTAAACCTGTTGATCACTTGCAAACATTTAAAGTTAATAAACAATTTGAAGTAGAGCAGAAGAATGCATGTCAATATTGAATTTAAATTTTTGTTTATAAACTTTTTTCCCCTTTTTATTGTATTGAAAATGTAATAAAAAATTTTGCAATTTTTTTTATATATTTATTTAAACGACAATATTTTTTTGGTTATCTTATGCTGCTTTTTGCAACTATTCTTTTTTTTTGGAGATTAAAAAATTTGCATAATATTGCACCAACAAAATATATTTGGTTTATCTGCTTTTTGTTTTTGTTTTGTATTGAAAATTATTGTCTCTTTTTCTGCATATTTCAAATTCATTAATCTTTTATGCATGCTTTTGAAGAGTTTTTCAAAGTTAAAATTCTTCTTCGCTTTTGAACTTTTGCGACAAGCTGTTTTAATAAAAATTAACAGCTAAAACAAAGGAATTGTTAATAAATTAAAATAACTGGCAATAACTAGCATTTATCTAAATGTTCAGATAGTTTTATTTAAAACCTTTTATATAAAAACAAAAACTCAGAGAAGACAAAAGTTTTTCTATAAATACATACAGAATTGTTTGCTTGAAGTTTCCTAAGCCCAAACATCTAGACGTAATTAAGTAAGAACAGGCCAAACTTGTTCTTTATATTTATTTTTACAAATTTTATTTTCTATAACAATTACATTTTGTAATTGTAATTTCTTTTTTTTTCCAATTAAAATTACATTTTTGTAGTTGTAATTATATGAAATTAAATGTAATTGAAATTGCCCAAGCTTGCTGCAATTCATAGTTTTAGAAAAAAATGTATCCTAAAAAAATAATTTTTAATAAAAAGAAATTTGGAAATATTAAGGGGGTATATAGGGTGAATATCGAAAAAATATATAAGGAAACGTTGTCTTAAGCACCACAGGTTTAGAAATCAATTTCAGAATTTCCACAAGCTTGAAGAATTTTTAAGACCAGGCACTTATGGGATTTTTTCTTTTCTCAAAATTGTGTTCGGCTTTTTTGCCCCCATTCTATTAAAAGGATATCGGGAGTGGGATATCCAAGAACTAAATGATGCCGCTAAATAAATTCTTTGACTGTGAAAAATAAAACGCTCTCTTTAAGAAAAGAAAATGCCATTAAAATTTTTTGTATTGTCATTTCTCCGAAATCCCTGAAAATGTTTACATACGAATTATATTTAAAACTTTTTTTGCTTAAAATCGTAGATAATTGTGTTTTAAGGCTTCATTATTAAGCGATGTGACACCAATGGACACGCAAAAATCTTCAGTCGTATACCTATAGATTTAAAGAAAGCTTCATATAATGCCCAAAACAGACTTTAATAGAACTTTCAAAATCCTACTCCCATCTGTAAGTAAATACAAAAAGTGCGAAATAATAAATGATTATGATACATAGTGTGTATACGCTGACGTATCAAGAATGACTTGCGGTACTGCGCCTGGAGTTTTCTCAAGTGAACTAGTCACACAGATGTCGTGCCGTCTTGCCAATGGTAAAATATGATTTCAGACTAAATACTTCCCTCGCTTACCTTGGTTCCTGCATATATTAACTGCATAAGGAATTAGCAGGCAGACGAACTAGCAAGGACGGAATGTGCTATGGATGCTTCTAATGCGTTGTCAGTAGTATTGCCATTTGGCACTAATAAAAAATAATGGGTCTTCTTGTGATTGGCATATTTCTACTTCGACTATGACATTTTAGTCCCAGATTAAATTAAAATCTTTTTGATGTTCTTTAATTTATTATAAAAATAAATTCCACAGCAAAATTTCTTTTTATTTTTCAATAACAGAAATGAATCAAATGAAACCAAATCTGAAAGTAAAACGTATTCCAACTGAGGTCTTTAGAATTTAAGACTCCTTTTGTCACTCCTTAATAAAAACTTCTATAGTATAAAATTATATATAAGATATATGTATACAAACGTACATATCATAAGAGTTTTAATAAAAACCAATAGAATTTTCCCCATGAAGCATAAACATTTTTCAAATCAATCGAAAGATATTAAAACTAATGCAAAAAATTAGCAATTGTACAAATGGACGGACGCGCCATTGATAATTTCTAAACAAAATTTGTTATGCAATTACTATTAATAGATATATTGAAGCTTATAAGAAAAAATATTTTTTTACATAAAATATCAAAGATTAATGAAGAAAAACTTCAAACATAAACGCTTAACTGAAAACAAAAACAAACTGACTAAAAAGACTCAATAGATAACAAAGAAATATTAAATTTAAAACCAGAACTTATTATTTATTACTTCTTTGGTGTTTGTAGCCAGTAGCTAGATATACTTAGTATTTAAAAGAAAAAAGAAGAAGTAAGTTATGCCCGATAAAAACAAAAAATATCAATCAAAAAAAAAAAAAACACTCATTAATAAGAATCGCTACCGTTTCAAAAAGTTCTTTGCCTAAGTCTTTTGTTTTGCTAATACAAAATTTAAACTAAACGATGCATCGCGATGTTTAAATTATGAAACATTAAAAGTTATTAAACTCATAATTTTATAGCACAACATTTAAGTTTTATAATCATAAAAAAATAATCTTCATATTTATAATGTTGATGAACTTTCTTATATTACCTCATTCACATTGATATTCATATTCATACTTTTAAGCAGATTTACATAATTTTTGCAATAACTGAAATATTGTTTTGCTTAAATAAGCCACAGCCACAGCAGTAATATTTTGCTTTGTTTATCTTACAGTTTCTTTTCATTTCGCTTTTGATTATTATTATTTATTTTCTTAGTCATATCATAAGAAATACACGATATACGCCTAAATTTTTATTTATGCTTTAAAGAGTCTGTTTTTTTTTTTTTGCTGTTTCCTTAAAAGCTGTAAATTAAGAAAGCAAATAAATCAAAATAATATGTAAGTCAATGTCAAAGTAAGAAAAGCCATATAAGAGAAATGTTAAAATAAATTTAGGGTTTAACTACAGAAAGTGTTATTTGCAAAACTAGAAAAATATTAATATATATAAAAGACGCTGTTCAGATTTTTAACTTGCAGCTGTCTGTTATAATAATTTATAACAGACACATGAACGAAAATATCAACTGTGTTGTTCTAACACACTAAAAAGGCTTTATCTTTCATCATATATAAAAACAAGGTTAATGTAAAATTATTCGGTAATAAATTTACTTCATATGTGTCTCATGCTAATTGAAGATGATTTACAGTAAATTTCGAAGAAATTGTTTCTTTTTGAAATAACTTCTTAGTCGGGCTTAAGTTCAGTAATTTCAAGTCTTATTGAATGAAATATTTTTTATTAATTAATGTGAGTTTCTAAAGAAGAGAAGAAAAATTAAATTAGACTATAAGCTGGGGGAAATACCGATATTTTTCGGTGCAGCAACGCACTTCATCAGTACCCAAGTCTGTCTACTGGGGTAGAGATTGTTATTAACATCAGCTATTTAACGCAAATTTTTAATGAAATGGAATATGAGAAATATTGTGTATACAATTATTGATTTACCTTTGGCAAACACATTTGTAAGTATCACTATTCATTTTCTGTTTATCCATTTTTACATTTTTATATTCAGGTTAGCACGAAGTCATGTCACTCTACCTAAGTATGTTTAATTATTCTTGCTTATCTTTTACGATCATCACATTAATTATTCTTACTTATTCGATGTACCGTCGGTATTATTGTAGTGGATATTATGTTTACATTGTTTTTGCTTTCTACAGTTGATTTTACTTTCCAGTATATGAAACTGTGATTGCCAAGTGAACATATATTTGTCACGTGCCCATGATGATTTAAGTGATACTTACAGAAGTTTTGAACTCGAAATCATTGCGTGGTAGTCAAAGCTTTGCACCCACCACAACCTTATGTATTTTTTAATTAAATACCGTCAGGAATAAAATTTTAATTCACATGATTTAATTGCTGATGTAACAAAAAAAATATTTGAAATTAAAGTTAAATTTTTTTCTTCTAACAAACACAAACTGCGAGGCTACTTCGGCTTATATTCTGAAACACCCAAAGTCTCCGGCAATCCTTATTGTTTTTGTTTTTGAACGAACCAAACAAAATCAAACAATTTGCTTCGTTTATTTTCGTACTCTGCTTTTAAGTACAAACAAATCAAAACAAAAATAAGTTTATAACTGTAAAAGTGTAGAATATTTTTGTTACGAAAATCACGTCCTAACTGCTGTATCGCGCAATAAATAGCATAGCTATAATAATATTATGTATATTAATTACCAGAAACCTACAACTCTACGAAAATCAGCCTCCTTACGTTTTAATTTCTTGAGATAATTTATAGCCTCAGCAATACTCAATAGACTTTACGAAAATATAAATTTTTCACTCATTCCTTATTTAAAATAAAATAATTTTCTGATGGTACGAGTATTAAGGTGGTGGATTTTGTGCTTTTTCAACTATTTTGCCAGCTTTAGCATACAGTGCCTCGTTTCTGCAAGGAATGTGAGAACTTCTCGAGTCGAAAGAATTGTTATTGTGTCAGTTTATTAGGACAACTAGTATAATTAGTTAAATTTTTTTGAAGCCATAACTTCTCACAAGTTACAGAAACTAGTCACAGATATCATGTAACAACGTTGACAAATTCAGTTTTATGTATACGAGAAATCTAAAGATTTTCATGTTACGTTCATGTATGATATTTAATTTTGGTAAGCATTGTTATTGCTGCTGTAGAGGAAAATAAACGATCAGTTGATTCGTGTTCTTAAGATCCCTGAAGATGATCAAATAAACCCGTCAGATAGTGCGTATATGTGAGTGTCATATGCTTGTCGCTTAAAAAGGGACTTACTATTTGTATTTTAACTTCGTAGCGCAACAAAAGCTTAAATACGTTTGCTCAATTCTCCAACATTAACAAAAGTCACAAAGAAAAAATTTCGTATTTCGAATTCGATTATGACATTTCTTTAATCTATTAGAAAAATTTCGAAGCCAAAGTCAAAATGCGCCAACTCTGATAAAGGGAGTTGGAGACGATCAAATAACCAGCAGTCAAATAAAAAAATATCAAAACCTTTTGATTTTCATCAACCATTGCAATGCATTGCGACAACGCGTAGCCGAAAAAACACGACTACATGCACACAACTATATGATTGATAAGTTTATTTGATCGTGTCCAGGGCACTTTGGAGAAACAGTACAGAATGATTAACTAATGCTGCTGCTATAAGTACTCGTATATTAGCAATCAATAATAAAGAACCACCAACAACAACAAAAATAACTTTTTAACCGGAAAGTTCGTTGCTTAAGTCTTTTGTTTTTTCAGTGTATTTCAATGGATTTGTCACACCAAATAGTTTCAGTTAGGCCTACTGCACTTAAGTGGTACAAAGTAGCTAAAAGTCTATTATTTAATATAAAATCTAATTATTTAGTCTTTTTTTCCTTAAATTTTTTAATAATTTTCTTTTATGATATTATGGCTGTGCACATGTTATTAAATCACTTTTTCACAACTAATTCGATTGGTTTTTATTGTGAGTAGCAGCTTGAATGTTTTATTTTATTTATCTTGTGGCATCTTTCAATTTTGTTGTTTATACATCTTTTTTTGGTTCACCTCTTATTTAATATCTGTACGTAATATTTTGTCTCTTGCTTTTGCCTGACTTATATTCTATTTAAGGAAAAAAGTTGTTGAAAAAGCAGTTAATCAAGAAGACAAATATGCATAAAAAAATGTAAGTCAATGTCAAAGCCGAGAAAAAAATCAATATTTCATTTAAGTTTGGAAGTGCGAAGACGCTGGTAAACAAAAACAAAATTAAGTAAAATTTGTTTGGGTTTCCTTTTATATAAAAATATGACGTTTTTGCGATTTAAAAGATGAAATTTATGGAAATGAAATTCAGTATTACATTTTTATTTTTGATTTTTTTTTTTGTATTTGAATTGAAAAGAAATAGCACATTCCTTACGGGAAAATTAAGCTAGTTTTTATATTACTTTGAACGTAGTCTCACAAATGAGTAAAATAATTTAAAAAAATAAACAAAATTGTACTCTTAGGCCGGAGTCACGCAATAAACATACTGAATACTATGGAAGTGGTCACGCAGTGAGCGGCATATTTGAGCGGCAGAAAGGCATTTTTGAGATTTTTAATATCTCCCATTCAGTTTAATAGTATCGTAACTCAAAAAGTTCATTTTATGAGTTAATGATGCAGAATAATAATGCGTTTCGCATTCTATCTTGGGTAGAATATTTTTTCATGCCTTCATTGAGTTGTATGTAAATTGAAATCCCTAAACATTTTTTCTGCAAGACTAGCTTTTTTGAGTTATCACACTTTCGAACTGAATGTGCGATATGTTTTAGTTCTGAGCGGCGCCATTTAGAAATAAATATAAGCTTTTAAAAATTCCTTTAAGTAATAACCCACTTGCCGCTCAAACACGCCATTGTAATGCGTGCTGCTAAGCCACTCATTGCGTAGCTTCGGCTTAAAAGCCTCTAACTAACATTATCTATATATCGCAGTCAACAAGTAGAAAGACTCCAACTCGCATTTTCAAGAAATTTGTTTTTCATTTATTGCAATAGTTTAAAAAATAACGCTTTTACAAGCAGTTGTACAAGCACTTTAACTGTTTATTGTTATTGTTTTACCTCCTCCTATAAAGTTATAGTTATTTGAGTTAGGGCCTTTCTACTAGTTAACAGCGATATATAAGAATGTTTGTTTGTATGTCCTTTATGCGTGGCCAAATCGCTCATTAGATCGCGAGCACTTAGTCTGTACAACTCCGGAAAGATTAAAGTGTATTAGCTATTTAAAAACTAGGACCAGGAGGGCGATGCGGGGGAAATTTCTGTCCTCCGAAAGGTTCGAACCGATTTAAATGAAATTTAAAACATGGTTAAATCTGCAAGTAAAAAGTCACAAAGGCTATGTAAATTTTTATAACTAGGGCCAGGAGGGCGATAGGGGGAAATTTCTGCCCCTCCAAAATAATCAGTACGATTTTAATGAAATTTAGAACAAAGAGAGATCTGCGCCTAAGAAACAATTTCTGAGTCTCAGCTCGATTTTTGTGAAATTTAGAATATACATACCTTCTCAAAAGTAAATCAAGGGGATGAGTCCTGCTCCTGAGAAACTTTGAAATCGATTTAAATGAAATTTATAGCATAGGTATTCCCTCATTTAGAAAAGAACATAGGTTATGTGTCTAATGTACCTAATGTACTTAATTTTTACTCTCCTACACTTACAAATCGATGTAAATGAAATTTAAAAGAGGATGGTGTTGGCAAAGCACACCGGTTATAGCTAGCATAAAATTATATAAGATCAAAAGCCGCAGCAAAATTTTAAATTCCCAACAAAAATTTGTATTAGACTTAGAATCCATTTCTATTTACAATTAGTTGCTTTATTAAGAATTTGTTGGTGAGTTTTCCTAACAGAAACGAAGTACATATATTTAAAAGTATTATTATAGTAACTCATTACAGACTTAGCATCAAGTCAAATAAATACGAGTATACTTCAGTTATTTTGGGCTCTGGGCACTGGGCTCGAATTCGAAAGTGTTTTTTGTTTTTTGTAACAAGCCGAATAACCAGTGGCTAAACCTAATTCAACTACGCTGAATCCAATTTTTTTAATGTTAACTCTTGTTTAAAAAATAATTAAGATTAAAAACTTGGTTAACAGCACCTAAAAATCAAAATTTTTCCTAGTTTTCTATCATTTATTAAACTTTATAGCGCCTGAAATGATGAACTTGCGTCCTGAGAAAACTGTTTGGGGAAAAATTTAATTTTCTCTTTCGAATTTTTGTAAATTTTTTTGGGAAACTTTTTTTAATTGGGTTAATTCTTTAATTTTTTTTTTTGCAATATTTTTTCCAACAAATTTTTTAGGACGTATGTTCATCCATAATATGTTCCTTAATTGATATAAAAATGATTCAATAGTAAAGGGTCCGCCAGATAACTTTTTTTTTGAAAACAGGGCGCAAAACATCGAGTGTAGCTTTGGCTGTGTGGCACGTAACGCCGTCTTGTTGAAACCAAATGTTGCCAATATCCTCCTCTTCAATTTTTGTGAACAAAAATTCGTTCAACATGGCCCGATAACGATCGCTATTGGCTGTAACGGCCACTCCTTGCTCATTGGCCCAATTATTCCTCTGGACCAAAATCCGCTACAAACAGTGAATCGTTTTGGGTGCGTCGGCTTTTCAATGTATGCGTGCGGGTTTTCTGTGCCAAAAATGCGACAATTTTGCTTGTTTACATACCCGCCAAGATCAAAATGAGCTTAATCTGATAAGATGATTTTTTTGGCAAAATCGGAATGTTCTGTAAGTCGACCGCAGGCAATATTTCCCAGCGTTGTTCAAGCGTATACGCAACCATATTCGTTCAGCGGAAGGATAAAACTAATTACAGGCAAATCTCGGTATAACGAATATCGCTTTAACGAAAATCCGATAAAACGAACGTCCAGATTTTTTACACTAATAACCTTATATAGCGAATAATATCCTAATTTTATATTGGATATAACGAATGATGAAGAAAAAATCGCAAAATAAAAAACAAAAACTTGCTAGAAACATATTTCTAACATTTGGTTTTTCTTTATATAGCGAATGTTTTGATAAATGTGTGCTCTGTATAACGAACGGCAAAAAATATTAAACAAAATTTACAGCAGCGGTGTAAATGCAAAAAAATGTGTAGTTTGTATTTGGTTGCTTATTTGAAAAAAACTGCCCTCATTCTTGTTATTGTATTGTATCATGTCTACAATAATAATAATTGAAATAACACTTGAAAAAAACACTTTGCGATATAAGGAATTTGTCGGTATAACGAATGGGCCTGACATTATATCGTTCCTTATACAGGGATTTGCCTGTATCTGTCAAATCAGACATGAGCTAAGTGTTACCATTCACGAAATAAGCACTAGTTGAAAAAAAAACGTTAGATGGTGGACCCTTTAGAAAACTGGGAAAAAAATCAATCAACCAAGTTTTCAATCTTAATTAATTTTATAAACAAGAGCTAACCTAATCAGGGTACTCGAATTAGTTTTACCCACCAGGTCCCCCGCTTGCTACATTCTTGAACTAGCACATTGTTATTTCTAGCCAGTTTTGCTTGCTTAGAGAAAATCATATCGACAAGTCCCAGTCTCGAGCCCGTACATTTGTAAATCCTATAAGTCAGTAATGATATGCTGCAAATTCTCTTTAATCTTAAACAGGCAGATTTATCCAACTAAAAAAAATATAAACGATTATGCCGACAGTAATAAAATGTATGAAGTGTGTAATCAGTTTCTCAAATTGAAAGTCTGCACAATTTTTTTTAGGCACAAAACTAGCAACAGCTTTTCAAATGATTAAGATAGTTCTATGGCTCAAGGAAACACACAATTTAACTAAATAATTAATTACATGTGCAATAAAATTTTAACACATAATTATGCCTTGCATTTGACCTTCATGTCGCACCATTTAATAATAAAAAAATAATAATAATTCATATGAAGCATTTATTTATTAAATAAATTTTTTTTGTGTTGCTTTAAGTTTCAAACGAAAAAGCATTTTTGTGAAAGTTGTGTGTGTGTGCGAAAAATTGGCAATTTATGACAAAAGTGAGAATACAAATAAATACCAGCTAAAAGAGGCTGGTACTCCTTCAATCTGCCTAATTTTAATTGGCTTTACAGATTAATTGCCAAATGTTTCTTTATTTATCTGTCAAATGCATGTCTCTAAAATTGATTGAACGCCGTGTTTTTTTTTTTTTTTTTGTTTTGGCTAAGAAACCGATAGATAAGCTTAATTGAAGAAATGCAAACAAAAAAATAAAACAGTATTTTTCCCTAACAAAAAACATAAAGTAGTGGCTGGCGGCTTTATGTCTAAAAGTTAAAAATACTGCATAAAGGTATTTTTTTCTTTTTTCTTTTTGCTACAAGCCCATTCAAGTCTCAACCATGATTAGAGAAACATAAATGTTAAAAAAAAATAAAATAAGATAAATAAAAAAAAATCAGTTATTGATGTAAGTGCTCACATTAGGAATTACACTTTGCAATTTATGCAGACACTTTTGCCTTGCATGTAGGTACGGATGTCTTTTATATCACTCTGCTGCAGTTGTCTTTCTAAGTAAATATTATTTGCCAGCATTTTTGACTTGCAAAAAAAAAACCAAAAATGATTTAAAGACTTTAACGTAGTACACACACATTATTTGATTTGACTGACGCTTTGCCTGGCTGCCGGGCAAAACAAGCTTTTGCTAAACATGACTTTTGTTATATTGTTTTTTTCTTATCTTCTTTACATTTTAATTTAATTTATTATGCTGTTTTTTTTCGTTTACATTTAATGTTTTTTGTTAGTCATTTAAATAGCTTTGTAACTTAAGCAAATTAATGTATTATTTGCAGCTTCATTTCATTTATTGTTACTTGTTGTTCAATGGAGTGATTTTTTTGTAAAGCCGACTTGAGTAAATTACTAGAAAAAAAAGAAACCCTTAAATAGTTGTAATTGATGTAATCACTTATTTTAAATTACTTAATTAAGAAGTTGTTTACAAAATGAAATGCTTTTAATAATTGGTTGAGAAAAAAAAAACTAATACACGTACTATTTTGTTCCGTATGAAATTTAATAATTAAAACTATTTAGCTTTTGAGGGATTATTTGATAATAATTACACTATTGATTGATTTATAATTACACTTGAGGTTGAGGAAAAATAAAACTCATTTTATTTACATATGTTTGTTTAAATGTCGTGCATTAAATAGAAAATTAACAATATTGGTTTTGGGAAGACTATAGTATTCGTATCTATAGATTAAGTATAAATAGTTCAGCATTTCTCTTGTTATCATTATTGCTGTAAATTAAAAGTACTAAATACTATTAATGATGATGTAAATATAATGGAAGTTTTTGTTTGTTTAGGTCAAACTTGTTAAAAAATTATTTGATATATTTACTTAATGTCTCAAAATAGTTTTATATACGAGGGGGTCCCAAAACTAGCCGGTCTGACATAGAGATGAAAAAACTTTGGTGAAAAGTGGCAAATTTGTGTCCTATGCTAGAAACACAAATGACGAACAACGAATTCGTCGGTAAGCATTCCTTGTACAAAGTGCCCAGGAGCTATCAATCACATAGTTGTGTGCATGCAGTCGTGTTTTTCGGCTACACGTACACCTTGTCATTCATGATTGATAAGAATCAAAAAATTTTGATATATTTATTTGACGGTTGACGATCAAATACGTCTCCAAATGTGATTGAAAGTCGCACAGTAGAATAAAAATTAGAGTAAGAGATAGATTAAGTTATCATTTAATCCTGTGTAATATTTTCTCAAGATTTCATAAGGAGTTTTTTTTTTGTTGCTGCACTTGCCGCTAATAACAAAAAATCATCAGCCGACGAAGGCAACAAAAACACAACAAACCCAAAATTAAAATGCTGATTGACAATTTTATTTGTAAATCTCCGAAAAAGCTTCAATTGAACGACACTTATAAATATTCACTGATTGATGATTTTAGTTGATCGTTTCCAGAGCCCCTAATGCATTAAACATATTCAACACAGCATGTTGCACGCACACACGACTTCAACTATCGCCAGCAGACAGCTACTTAATTATTTTGCAGACAGCTACTTAATTATTTTGAAGACGACAGCAGCATCTGATTTTCACGTACAAATATATATTTCAGTGGTATCATCTTCAAATATTTTACATTTGCAAAACTTAAATCACTCCTTTAAAATATCAGGAAAAAAATTGGAACTAGTTGCAAAGATTTACCACTTTCATTGCATACCAATCACTACAGGTACTGAATTTTATATTCTTAGGCGGTTTTTTATATAAAAAAATATTCTAGACAACCTTTTAAGTGAATACCATTCAGTTATTTAGATGACTTCCGTCCTATGACAACTATGTGTTAAATTCATTGATGCTTCACCAGAAATGGAACTACTTGGAGCTGAGTTCATTAATGCAGTAACTAATGATTTGTATTGTCATTTTTTGCTGGCATGTAATTATATCGCGTAAAACTATAAAACTGAATTAATTTATTTCTTAACATGAATGTCGAAATTTTCATTCTATTCACTAATATACTGAGAGCGATATATTTGCTCATCGTTGCAAAAAAAAAAAAAAAATATAGAAATTAGTTTAATTGGACTACAACAACAAAATCAGCATGGACAACAACCTCCCGCCGTGTTGCCTTGCTGGCGTCAAAATAATCACTCTCATATAAATATGTGTATTCCATTTTAGATATATTGAAGTCGGTAGCTTGCTTTGGTGAATATCTTTAGTGCTTAACTTCGCCGTATAAAGCACAACAAAGTTAACAAAATAACAGCGGTTATATGGCAGAGAATTGTATAAACATTAGACTGGTTTCACACGCGGAAATTTTAGTTGAGCAAATTTTGACTTCATAAGCGAAAGAGTAAAATATGATGGCTCCCCTCTTCATTGTGTTCTCCCCTCTCTGCCATAAGCTCAAAAGTTTATCAACTAAAATTGCCATATGTAAAAACAGTCTTACGATTCATTTTAATAAATTATGTAATGGATTACATTACTGGGGCTAAAAGTTAAAGTGAATGACCATCTCAAAGCACTTGCACAACTTCACAGCAAAAAAAAAGTTTTCAAAAATTCTACATTTGACAACATTTGTTTAATAACAACTTTATTTAAAGGCTGCTATTACATTGAAGATTCAACGAATGAATTATTGATAAAACTTTCAATTTCCGATTTTCCACTAAAATACATTTTTTATTAGAGTAAATTTTTTAACTCAAATTGAATAAACTAATTTAAATGTTTAACTAATATTTTGTTTTAATTAATAATAAAACATTTAATTAACTATAAAATGCCATAAAAAATGTGTGTAAGCCCCTTAAAAAAATTGTATCTTAAAGTCACAAAATGCAAATGTTGGAAAAAAATGGACATTCACATAACCTCATTAAAATTAAAATGTGCACTGAGCCCTCAAAAAGCTTAAATAAAACGATCGTAACGTGTAACACTTTTCAGCAATTTAAGAAAATGGTTTAAGATAATAATGTGGTAAGACGAAAAAAAATATGCCAAACTAATTTAATGAAATTCCTTCGAAGACTGCAAAAGCAGAGCAACACAAGTTAAAAAAAGCACCTTAAAAATGTAAGAAAAATAAAACTGAAAGGAAAAAGAAAAAAAATAATTCCAAAAACAAAACTGCATTAACAGCAAAAGTTGCATCATAACAAACAAGATGAAATGACCTTCGCACTACTTTTATTTTTATTTTATTTGTGTGTTTTTGCAACGTAAATGTTGTTAATTTTAAAGCAACGATCGCACAAGAGCCTGCCAGCTTTGCTACAAAATTGGAAATGAGCAAAAATATCATGTTTATTTGCAGCCCACCACTGTTGCCAGCTATCGCATTACTTTGTTTACAAATTAACATAAATTTAATCATGCATAGTGTTGCTTTTGACATAATTTTAATTAATTTAAGTTATACATAATATTGCACATTAGCGATGATCGATTCAGTGCTTTTATCTTAATAACATCAGGAATGACTGTTTGCCCAAGTGATCCGTTATCTCGAGAAATATTAACAAAACTGCTCGCGTTGCCAGATTAAAAAAATGTTTCGAAAGTTTTAAAATTTTCTGATTCAAAGCATTGCATTCCAAGTAACTGTTAGTTCATAAATTCAGTCACAAGTGCGACTATCAATCACTGTGCTTAAGTGCGAAATACAGAAATACTGCTCATGTCTTATATTATTAAACATATGAGTCTTATAAAAATATTCGTTTTGAAAGTTTTTAGAACAAAACTGTTCAAATTATTATTTTTTCCGAGCAAGCGGAAACGAATAACGAATAAACTAATTTTTAACTTTATTTTTCTTTAAGAGAAATAACACTCAGGCAATGAATGCCTACTGCTATTCCTAGGTGTTACCTTCTTTAGGAAAGAGATAGTGATAGAGAAAAGATAGAGGAAAGTTTCATTCTTTTACAACTCCACAACTCTGATTTTTGCACTTTTTTATAGCTATGCTATTTATTGCGCGATACAGGAGTTAGGACGTAATTTTTATAATAAAAATAATCAACACTATTACAGCTATAAATTTATTTTCGTTTTGATTTCTTTGTATTTAAAAGCAGAGTACTAAAATAAACGAAACAAATTGTTTGATTTTGTTTTGTTTCGTTCTTTGAAGTGAGAGAAACAAAAACAATGAGAACGATTGCTCAATTTGTTTTTGTTTTGTTTTTGTACATGAGCATAAACCAGAGAATACAGTCGATTGGTTGTAAGCCGGCTAACAGCTGCCACCGTCCACAAACAATACATTAATTTAATCGTACGCCGATAGAAAAGAAAATAATGGAAAATACTCGTAATTGGAAACGTTTTGAAATATTTGCAGAGAATTTGATATCATATCATATAATATAATTTTATAGCATTGCTATTTAACACATTAAATTTGTTTTATATAGCTAAGCAGCATAGCTATAACCGGGTGTCCTAAACCACCTCTCTTCTTTTTATTTTATTAATGCAGAGTTGCAGCGCCTCTGGTGTCAACGAGGCGTATTAAGTCACACTGTGTGACAAATTTTTAATGTAATCGAAATACCTGGGACGTGTTAATATTTTTCTGGTAGGCATTGTCGAGCATAACAACAATCTGTATTTGAAATTTTCCAAATATTTACGAATAACACACAAAAATACATACACATATCTCTAGGAACAACCTCGGTAAAACAATCAGATTAGATAGATAGATATACCTGCACTCAAAACGTAGCGATCTAATGAAAACTCAATTTTCGAAAATCGCAATGAGACATCAGCAATTTACTCTATTTTATAGCGAGAAGCTTACAGGGTGCACATGTGCCTGAGTGGTAGCGATGTTAGCCTGTCAGTTCAGAGGTCGTGGGTTCGATTCCCTGGGAGTTTTCCGCAGACTAGCTAATCGCTTCACGCATTGTGTTTGTTTAAAAAAAAAATTATTTTTTTATTATTACTATTTGGTAACAGATCAATTAGAAAAATTCCTTTCACAAATTCTTAAAATTGATGATAATGATGATGAAACAGCACAAAGGCACATAATTTTTTGTTTTAGTATTGTCTTGAATTTTTTTTTTTTTTTCAAATAATTTCAAAATTTGGTTTAATATTTTCCAATACAATCACTTCGTGAGATAAGATATTGTTGCAATGCAAGGCAATGTTCGTTAAGCAAGACCGCCGATCTTGTATTTGGTCAAGCAGAGAGTTTGCCATCGATTCCGCCTTGGTGGGAAATATCTTTCACGTTTCACAGTTTTAATATTATTATTTTGAAATCTAATAAAACAAAAGCATTTATTCGACTAAATAAACCTTTTCTTTTCATCCAAAAAATTGTGTCACAGTACTAAAAGCAAAAATCAACATTCATGTGTGCCAGAATTGGAACAATTATGTACCATAAATCCCCAAACTTGATTCGGTCAATAAATATATGCATGCATATATACATACATACGTATGTATATGTGTGTGTCTACGTTCGTCTTTTATGCATGTGAAAATGATTGTGTGTTTGTTCGTACATAATGTAAGATGATATTAGTATTAAAATCTTAATGGCTTTTGCTGAGAGCACAAAAGCGTTTTCGATTTTTATTTTTAATTTTATCTTTTGTGTAGATTTAAAGCAAAAACAACAATGAAACAAAAAAAAAGGAAAAATTGCAGCAGCATTTACTGCTTGCAGTTGTTAGTTTAACTTGATTATATTATACCTGGTGTTTCGCTTTCATTTAAAATGTATACTTGCACGGTGGAGCAGATTAATGGTGATAATTATTATGCTGATATAAATTTACGAACAAACAAACGGTGCTTTACATATTTGACTTTTTAAGGGGGCATTTAATTTAATTAGCATGTGTTAGAGCAGCTATCGTAAATACCATATAAATCTTGTTAAATTTCGGATTGAATATGAACGTAAGTTATTTTTAGCTTTTTAGTTCCTATATTTTTGTAAGTTGGTTTAATGTTTGCTTCAAAAAGCTTTAAATCAAATTAAATTATTGAAATTATATGAAAAATAAGAAGGAAATTTGAAAAATTCTTAAAATTTGCATATTTTTCATACAGACTCTTCAAAGTCTTGCAAATTTGATTAAAGATCAATAACTTACTTCTGAAAAATTAAATATTGGCGCATATTCATAGTCAAAGCAAAGTATATTTTGTCATAATGTTCTAAAATGTTTGTTGGACAAAAAAAATTAAAGCAAAAAGAATTATACAAAAATAATTACAAACATTATGACAGTATGGCCTTTATGTCTACCCTTTGAATTAAAGTCAAAACACATGGATATGTATTTATGTTGTATTACTATTTATGGAGAGCTTTGGGGAAAAATAATCCTTATAAATAAAATATTTCGAAATTAGCAGTGATGAATGAATTAAGTCAAACGGGAAAGACAAAATTAAATCTATTGTATCCCTTACCAGGTGCTAGAGCACTTCATCTAGACCTACTCTCCTAATGAATCTCAAGATTACCAGTGGGTCTCGTATTGGCAGTTGCCAATCCTCCAATAGGTGCTTGCCCAATTGGCTATATCTTCAGTGGCATACGCAGCACAGTCCTTCATAATATGCTCTGGAGTTTCATCGTCGTTATCACAGAATCTGCACAGGCTGTTACTCTCAATGCCAAGCCTGTTGAGGTGTTTTCTCAGTCTGCAATGGGTTGTGATGAATCCTGTGAGTATTCTTAGATTGTTTTTAATCAGGGACACGAGCACTATGAAATCAGAGTACGCAAAACGGTTCTGGTCCGACCATGGGTGTACTAGCCCCCCTTCTGGCCATTTTGTCTGCATTTTCATTTCCTACCACACCGGCGTGTCCAGAAACCCAGCAGAGTGTGACCTTAACTTAAAGGTAAACTCATATGAGCTTAGCGCTTTGATGGCAGCCTGACTATCCAAGCAAATTGTTATTTCTCTCCCTCGGTAGCCCCTATCAAGATTAAATTGTGCGCATCTCTCAATGGAATAAACTTCCGATTGAAAAGTGGTAAGAGATTTTCCCTAGGACTCGTGATAGTTAGTGCTTGGTTCTGCGACTCCCACTCCAGAACCTGCCGGCGTTCTGGAGCCATTAGTGTACCACCTGATGGTGCCAGTTCTAAAGGTATACCGAGGTTATATTTCCCCCCATTCCCTTCTATTGGCCAGAACAGTTCTAAACCTCTTGTCGAAGTCATACACTTTACTCACCACGTCAGAGAGTTAAGCAAGTAGGGAAAATCGTCTTGCCAGGGATGATTGCTACCATTGGCTAATTAGACAGTCCCTGTTTATGTCCCTCCCAGCTATCCTTATTACTTTTGGTCTGGCAGCAGTCTCTATCACAATCGTCAGAGGTGTGAGTTCAATAAGGACTTCCATAGCCGCTGTAGGACATGTTTTAATAGCCCCTATGAACCTATTCTCAGACCTACCGAATAATCATAAAAAAATTCCATAAAAATCGGTCAAGACGTTTCGGAGGAGTTCAATTACAAACTCCGTGGCACGAGAAATTGAAAGATTATTATGATTTTATGCTTGTGCCTTTTGGCTGTAAAGAAGGATCTGACAACAGAGTCAATTATTGCAGAAAACTATTATGCTTCATTGTTTAACTTTAAAGTACTGCTAAATATGTTTTAACCAATTAAACTGAAACATCCACTATTTTTAGCCACATTATGCATCCTCGAATAAAATAATGATACTTTTCTGGACTGCCTTTTGTTGTCATATTCAAAAAAGTTTTTTTTTGATGTGAGTGCATTAACAATAACAATCGATTAAAAAAATCTTGTTCAAGCTTAAAATCATTGCATGATTCAGTCGTGCTATTGATGTGACAATTGTCATCATTCATGCCATCCATTCATCTTCATTTATTTAATTTAAGGCAACACCTCTTTTTTTTACAAATATATAAAAGAAAACTATAAAAATTAAATATCAGGTTGCTTGTATTAATATTTACTAAAATAAATGCAAGGGAGATTTTTTGCAAAACCGCAGCATCAACAGAAAACCAAAAAAAAAGATATAAGTTTATGTTTACAAGAAAAATAAAAACCGGGCGTTGTTTGCTGTGGTCAGTCTTAAAGAGTTTTGTTTTTATATTTATGCATATATATATATATATATATATGAATCTGCTTTGCTAAAAGTGCAAGTTTTCAAGTTGTGAAAAATAAATGAATGTAAATGAAAACCTTGTGAGTGGTGCAGCAGCAGTTTAGTGCAACGTTGCTGCAAACAGGTGCAGTAGCAAAGCAAACACTCAAATCATTGTTCAGGCTTAAGATAACAAACACACTCTCATACAAACCACTTTGCTTTATTTGTTGTTACTGAGCTTTTCTATTTTCAATCAGTGTTAGTCAGTGTTGCTTAAGTATGTGCATACATGCACAACATATTTTTTATATGTACATGAGAACAGAATGTGTGCTGGTGTGTGTGAGTGGTTGGTGGATCGAAGAGCAGTTTACCTACCAACCCACTTTCAGAGTTTGTTGATTTTATTTCTTTAGCTATAAATATCTTAAACCATACTCGTACATGCATACAAACATATGTATAGACATAAAAAATTAGCAAAATTAAATATTATTATCAGCAGGGAAACCAGAAATATGCTCTAAAAAAATGTCAAAATATGCACTAAAACTCAAAAAACATGCTCTTAGAAATGAAATGAATTGGTTTATTTGTAAATGAAAGTATAGTTTTAATTGAAAAATTCCACAACATTTGCTAAAATAAAATAAGACAGAAATAAAATAAACAAAAAAAAAACGAAACAATAAAACAATTAAGAAAGAATAACTGCCGTATTAAAAAATAATTTGGGTTTGAAGTGCATGTTAAAACAAAATTGCCATAAAAATTTTGACTAAAGCAAATAATTCAAATTAATTTTTTTTTAGTTAATTTTAATTATTATTGTTCGAACTTTCATTTTATTTATATATTTATGATTTAATCAGGCTAAAGTTCGTATCGCTTTGTAAGCCAAATTACATGTGATAATTATTAATGAACAAATAACATCAAAGTTAGTTGTAAATATTCTGACAACACATAGTTGAACGGAACAGCTAGCCGTTTTCGAAGGCCACTAAACCTTCATCATCAGCGTTCTTCTGTGTTTGGTCCACTGTGTGTGGTGTCAGTTGATGTAGATTTCTGCCTTATATACGAAACTTTTCTGCAAATGGAATATGTGAATTGGTTTGATTCATCGTATTTCAATTTGCTGAAATGGGTTTTTGGTAATGAAGGCCCCAAATTTTGTTTGTTTTGCATACTCTCGTAAAAATATAACTTCAATTTAAAAAGAGATCACTATATGAGAAATAAAGCTTTGGAACTGTATTTTGGATAAATAATACAAGATTTTTATAGCTATGCTATTTATTGCGCGATACAGGAGTTAGGATGTGATTACTTACTATTAGTTGGAATTGTTCCCAGGGAAAAATTTCACACGGAATTTTATTGCATTTTTATTTCACACATGAAATTTGTTTTATATTTATAACTAAGCAGGATAGCTTAAACCGGGTGTTCTAAGACACCTCTCTTCTTCTCAATAAAATATTGACCTAGATTTTTAAATAAAAATCGTCGCCTGACACATCTAAATAAACTTTTATACATTGACAAATTTCCTTCAACGTCCGTTACAAATAGCAAAATCGAATTTTTATTGAAACTAACGTCCGCAAAAACTGCGTAACATGTAAGAAAAATATATACACCTTATGGAACATTGGCAAAGAGATTTAGATGGCGAAAAATATATATAAAAATCTTGACCAACATATAAGTTTGTGAGCATATTAATATAAAAAAAATTTATAAAATATCAAAATATGCCCTAAAAGAATAAATTATGATCTAAAAATTCGAAAATATGTAAAAAAAAATATGCGTGTAAGACTGATATATGCAAAAACATGCTTTAAAGGGTAAAATATGCAAAAATATGCACTAACAAATCGATGCCAAAATTCATAAAAAGTTCTGAAACGGATAAATAAATAAATAAATGCAATTGCATATTTGCGGTTTCAGTGATTATCACTATTAGTAGTTTTCCTTAAATCTGCTCAGTTTCATAAAGGATTTTTAATGTTAATACACAATTATATCTGTCTTATAATGCTTTTAGAAAAGCTTGATGTCTTAAATGGCTTTTGAAAATGTTGCACTAATACAAAATGATTTAGGAAAAAGATTATTATTAAGCACATATTTTGAAAAAATTGCCTTTATAAGGAAAACCTCGTTTGGGATATATAAAAATGTGTATCATTTTTCTTGCAACTATTTTACTTGCTTTATAACCCGCTCTTTTAAGACTCTGCTTTCACACAGATTTATTTATTTTCGTGAGTCTGACTGGTTTTTTTATATTTTCATTAAGGCAGCATTAATCATAATGCAATATTTTCTTGTTGCATTAAATCTGGCGCTTAGTTTTTCCTGCATATCTTTTTGGCTTGTGGCTGTGAGCGCGAAAAGAAAAGTGTTACAAATTTTCAGCCAACAGCTGTTAAATTGTGGAAAATGTACTTTGTGCTCGCTTGCAAAATGGTTACTAAATACTTTTCTTCGTACATACGTGCTGCTTATGATTTTGGCTAAACATGTTTAGCAGGCCTCAACGCTTTTATACTGATTATCGAAAAAAAAAAAATAATAAAAACATTTATGAATTTGTCTGCTGTTTCTATTTACTTTTTTCTTCTATTTCAATGATGTTTCTTTTGAGTCTTATAATTGTTTGCAGTTGAGATATTTTGTAATTTTTTTTTGTTCACTTTTCTTTCGAGTTTAAATAACTTGTACGAGTACATAGAAATAGAAATTGCTGCAATAAGTATGTTAATTTTGTTGTTATTTTAATTATATAAGCGAGGTTTTATTCTCTCTGTGCAGTTTTTGCTTCATTGCCTCTATACCCTCAATGTCCTCAAATAATTTATTTCTAAGAAAGCAATTACTTTTTGTCTGCTGTTGAGTCACTTTGCGTGTGAGTTGCAATTGTATTAAAAAGAAACTATCCAAGAAAGTCTTAAGCAGTTGCAATTGCATTTTATGCAGTGGCTGTAACAAAAATTTGTATTTGGTAATATTTTATTTTGGTTTTAATTTCATTTATTTCGCATTTTTTTATTTATTTGTTTATTTTTGCTATTGCAATCAACTGTCTCTGGTTGCTTGTTTTGTAAATGCTTAAATCTGGGTATATTTTCTGTGCATGATTTCATGCAACAGCTAATAGAAAATAAGATTTTCAGAGGCAGTATTGAAAGATATTAAATAACTATTTTTACAAATCTTGTTACATATTAAATATCAAACGAGATAACTTTATAGTGATAATACTTTTTTCTAGGCATACCAATTTCGCAATTCTCGATTGTTTGGCACAAAACTATATATTTGCTTGAAGCCTTACAGTGCTTTTCGCTAATATTACCAAACACTATTATCTTCAACTAAATATTTCGGTAAAGGCCATTATATATAAATTTTATTTAAGCTTTAGGTTTTTTATCCAAAGATAAGCAATTTATAAAAGACCTTAAGCTTAAATTAAATTTATATATAATAAATAAAAAAGATGAATAAATTATTATAATAAGTAAGGGCCATTATAACAACTTGGCGTTAGTTAAAGGTAGTATCTTATAGGATGGATAAAAACTTTTGCATTATTACAACTTCACCTTAACTTAAAAGTGAACGATAATTTAAAGGCAAGTTCACGCTACCTGTAACGATCGGTGACTATGTGATTGCTATTTTTTCTTATAAAAAAAGATGATTGACTATGTGATGGCACATTCTTCTTATAGAAATGATTATAAACTATGTGATAATCTTTTTCTTTTTAAAGAAACGATTATTGACTACGTGATGGTTTTTTCCTTTTATAGAAAATATGATTGACTATATGATGAGACATATTCTTCTTACAGAATAGATGTTTGACTATGTGATTGGTTTTTCTTCTTACAGAAACGATTATTGAGTACGTGATGGCTTTTTCCTATTGACTATGTAAAAAGATAAAAAAGATGGTTGACTATTTGATAGCTTTTGCTTCCTAAAGAAACAATTTAAGACTATATGATGGCATTTTCCTCTTATAGAAAATATGATTGACTATGTGATGCCACATTCTTCTGATAAAAAAGATGGTTGACTATTTGATAGCTTTTCATTCTTAAGCAAACGGTTGTTGATTACGTGATTGCTTTTCCCTGTTAAATAAAATATTATGGTCTATGATGGCACATTCCTTTTACATGGCACACTATGTGATGGTTTTTTCTTCTTATAGAAAATCTGGTTGAAAATGTGCCACATTCTTGTAATAGAAATAACGGTTGATTAATAATTTACGAAATAGAGTAAGAGAAAGCACATAGCAGAAAAAATTTTGAGTTCAGAAAATCCTATAAAAAAATTGTAATAATTCGTATATTACGATCAAAATTGGCAACAGTTCTAAGGACCAAAGAATCATACCAACAGAGTAGTGAAAATTAAAACACACTTAGTCTTGCAAAGCCAATGGAGGATTTTTCTCTATAAAAGAAACAAATCTTGTCAATATTTACAACCTTAGAGATGTAAAAAATTTAATGCGATGTTGAAAATAAAACAAAAGATTATTAATAATTTCCCACACCGCAAAATGAACATTTCGATGGTGTTAATAGACATCCAATGCTCAATGATGTTTGATAACCAGCAAAGATAAAAAAGGGTTATTATACATTCTGGCCAATGATGGCCTTATCTGCTTAAGTTTCTTGTTTTTCGCTTCTCAGACATGCTGCAAACTCCAGAACTCCACCAGCTCATTTATTCATGTTTTCAAGTGTAATAATTAGCAGGAGGAAGTCAAATAACCTCTTGCTCAAAATCAAAATCATGATCAGTTCAACTTGGTACAACTTCAATCAAATAATTTTAAAAATGTTGTTTAACAAGAGAAAATCATACAAAAAACTACCGCCTGTTATCAGCTGTTGAATCAGTGGGTAAATTAATACAATAGTTTTTGCTATATACATCTTTAAATATAGAACTAAGCCAAACATAAATCAGAATCGCAAAAGCACGTTTTCATTTATAAATATAATTCTATTTTAAAAATTATTTTAAAATACTTTAATTTTTAAATACAAAACTACAATAATATTTATACAGGTAAATGAACTAAAACTTAAAGTTAAGTTCACCGGCCACTTCCCAATCCAATAGCACTAGCCCAATCTGGCCAAACTGGAATGTTTGAAACACTTTTGTTTGAATATTTAAAAAAAGCTGATCTTTTGAAAACTACTTGTAGCTCTAGACCTTTTGCTTGTGCCTTTAGTAAAAGTGCTCATCTTAATACTCACAATGAAGTTTTTAATAATGTACGAATATAACAAAGCACTCAAATTAAGTATTAATTATATATTAAAAACTTACTGATCTAAAATATTAAGAGTGTTATTAATAATTCTTCGACCATATTACACGTGAGTCAGTGTTAGCCGATATACAGATGGAAGCTTGTATTTATTTTAAAAGCCTTTATCACTAATTTTTTTATGATCCCAATAAATTCATCTAATTAAACGTAAAGCTTATTTAACATGTTAAATTGGGTTTGTTGGTTTGTTTACTGCTGGTTATAGTTGGAAGAGTTTATTCTGGTTTTTTTTTTTTTTTTTTGTTTAAGTGACAATGAGAAGATTTAGTAAAGTTCACTTTATGGCAAGTTAAACATGGTAATAAATACAAATACATTTTTTACTTTACAAAGTCTAAACCTTCAAGAAAAAATCTTTGTTAATGTATGCTTATGACAAAATTATCTAAATTTAATTAAAAACGACCTTAACGTGAAAAAAAAATCGTTGAGTATACAAAAAGACATTTTTAAATGTAATAAATTTTTATTAAACATTGTCTGACAAAAAACAAACAAACAAACAAACAAACAAAACTATACTCGTTTGCACTATATTTAAATGTTGAAAGAATGTGGCGACAGGCTTTTGTCTTCAGCTCATCGTTTTGGTTTCTTGGCAAAAGGGTAGATTCAAGTCAAAGTATGTGAAAATAGGTTTTGAAGAGAAGAACTTGAACAAGCTTTTCAATTTATAAACCATATTTCAAATAAACATTGCAGCCTGAAATAGAAAAGAAGACCACAACGAGCAAACAAACAAATCAACAATCAGCTAAGCAAATTAATGAATGAATGTCTCTTAATGTCAACAAGTGTCAAGCTCAATTGACAACAAACAGAGCATTTAATATATAGATAACAATAAATTAACTGAGACATAGCATTAAGCTTTATAAACACCAGTAACTTTTTGCATAACTTTTACTCGCTATTTTAAAGCACACAACTGCAAGACAAAAATATGAAACATAAAATAATTAAAATTTATTTTCTAGCAAAATTAATTTTTAATTGTTAAGATGCTAGCTGGCTCTGTTTTAATCTCAGTGTTTATATTTTTAATTACTTGGCATAATAAAACCTAGTTGCAATTTAAATTTTGACATGATTTACAATGTCATTCATTTATTTTTTTGTTAACACCAATTGCCATTTACACAATATTATACCTGTCAAAATGTCACATATTTATTAAAGAAAAAAAAAAAACAAAAATTGCTTGCATAAATTTGATATCCTACAATGCAATGTCTTGTTATTTTATTTTATTTATTTTTTCACAACTAGAGTTGATCCATAAAAACGCGGGTAAATAGTTCAAGTTTGTTTCTTAAATCTTTTGTTTTACATTAATCATATTCACGCTATTGTATTGTATGCATTGTATGTGTGTATGTATGTGTTGAGTGTACGTAGATTAGTTAATTCATGAACCTACGTTTAATTTTTTTCTTTTTGTTTTATTTATGGATTTGTTTGTTATGCTTAGAATATGTAAACATTTTAGCTGCACTTTTTTTTCACTAGTTTACCAAAATAATTACATAACTAAATGTTTGCAATTCAATAGCTTACAAGGCGTCAGTCAACATGTCTGCCTGTGCAAAGGAATATCATAACCGCCGTAAGTAATTTACATTTTAGTGAAGAATTCTCTTAATTTATAAACTAACATACATGTAGGCAGTATCTTACGTTAAGAATTATGCTAATTTCGAAATTTAAAATTTTTCAAATCATATTGGATATTGGACCCTTTGCAAATCAAATATTACACATTTTGCAAATTAATTTGAACTCTTTAAAAATCAAAATAAACTTTTAGCTAACTAAATTAAGCTTTTGTAAAATTAATTAAATTAAATATAGTTCAATGTTCAAGAAAAAATTTACTATGTAAATACAACTTATATTTCTGTGGCAAAAAGGAAAAAGTGCTTAAGTCGAGATAAGCTAATTTTGAATTAATGGTACCTCCGTAATCTGCATATTTGAAAGTAACCCTGGGCAAAATCTCAATAATAGCAAAACGACTTGCAACTTATCTTATTTAGACTTCTAATCTCATTTGGAAAAATGGCTTAATTTAGGTCATAATTTGGTATATCTCCACTATAATGTATTATTTACCGTGTGTATAACGATTTTTGCTTAAAAAAATAAAGGTGAACAGAGAATTTTGCAATTTAACCGTAAAAGAAATAAATTTCTGAAAATCGACTTGAACGCTTAAAAGTGCTCTCCGAAAAACAGTCGAATATGACTTAAGCACTTTTTCCTTATTGCCACAGAATTAATTAATCTTTATAATGGATCTTGGAATTGGAATTTGTACGAGAATTGTCATATCCTCAATGCTCATGGCAGCAATTAGCGATAAATTACATTTGCGAGTTGTTGGCACAACAACAACAAAAGTATAATTTGCATTTGTAAAGAAAAGGGTAGGAAATTGGTTTGGGGAAATTTTTCAAGTATAATCCGCTTAATACTGACGGACTGACTCCAAAGGGAAGGTACAGGGAATATTTAACATTAACTTTATAATAAAGAAAAATAAATTTCCACGGATTTCTCATAAACTTTTATTTAGTTGCTTGTCTTATATTATTTCTTACCTCAATTATATTTATTTACAGAATTCTGCAAAATTATTATTTTCTTGAAAAATTAACTAAAACCGAATCAGTTTTCTTTTTATTAAACAAATAAACTGGCCACATAAATTTCACAATTTTTACGTATTGTGAGTTTAATAAGTAAAGTCCGGCATTAGTATCGTCCGAAAAATATAGACTCAGTTGGGCAGTAAGAAGTCGGAAGAGAAACATGAGAATCCATTGCGATTCGTTCTATAATCGTATTAAGAAAAAAATGTAACTTTGTTTCATTTTATTCTTTTAATTTAAAAAGGCCAAGTAGATAAAAAAAAACAAAATCTTTTAAATCAAATAGTTTTGAAAAACTATTCATATCATATCATGAGCTTTGAAAATTTCGTTGAGCAGCGAATTTTCTATTGAACACAATCTAGCTTTCGATGAGATATTTTAATATGAAAAATTATTTAAAAATCTAAGTGTTAAATAATATTTATTTTTAAGTACACAAACACAAATTGTAAGCTATTTTTTGTAAATTTTATTCACAATAACAACGTTCTTTGACGAATGTTCGTCAGCGTTGGCTGAAGTAGTTAGCATGTTGACTACAAAAAACGAAGATCCTGGGTTTGAACCCGGTATCAGACAGTCATCAAATAACAACACCACACATTTTCCTGATGTACTTTAGTGTCCCTCTGTATCAGTTGTTGTAGAAAAGTTCATGTGATGAAGGCATAGTCACTGGTCACTAAATCATATCGACTTCAGCAGATACTAATCCTAATGTAATATCAAAGCGCCCTCCTTCATTGTGTAGAAAAATCATCGGCGAAGTAAAATAACCAATAAAATGGCTACTAATCACAGCTTCAAAAACTTAATGCGCCTCATTTAACACCAGAGGCGCTGCAACACTGCATTATTAAAAACGTGCAAAAACCAGAGTTGTAAAAGAATGAAGCTTTCCTCTATCTCTTCCTTCACCATCTGTCTTCTCCTAGTAATAGTAGTAGGCATTCATTGCCTGAGTGTTACTTCTCTTTATTAAAAAAAAAAAAAATTTAAATTCGTTCGATTGTCGCAGATCGAAAGTTGTTCATAATAAGGGCCAAAGTCTTTACTCGTTACTTCGAATAACTTTAGATTATAAATTACAAATATTTAATTAAATAAATACGTAATTGAAAACTGAATACTCCAACTATAAGGCTAAAATAATTTTCCTATTTATAGTTCTCTCTCAAGTCAAATATTTGTGGTTGTGTATACTGAGAAAAAAAAAAGTTCAAAAAATTATTTTTATGTATCAGCCCCTCCTATGAAAGTCAATACAAGGTGTTAAAAGAAAAAGCAAACATGTGCATACAATGATATTTGTATGTGTGAATCCATCAATTAATAATAAAAAATTACTTATAACTATAAACAATGTTTGCCAAGCAAATAATTTAAAAAAAAAATGCTTCTGTAAATAAGAAATAAAAATCATCTATCAATGTAAAGCTAAAAATTTTCTGCTTTCGAGCTTTGCTTTTACCTGAAACTAACGTCAACTAAGTGTCAAAAATAAACTCTGTACTGCTAAAATTCTAAATAAATAACACTGCAATAAAACGCAATATCTACAAAAGAAAACGATAAAAGCAATTATCAAACAGTATTTGAACAACAGGCGGAAATGGAGAGAGAGAAAATTTAAATGCTAAAACAAAGAAATGGTCTGCATATTAACAATTTGAACGGCTTCTATCCTTACTAATAAAATTGTCATTAACAAGTCAATATTGCCAGTAGTACTGAAAAATTAAAATTAAAATTTAAACTTTTCACTTTGCAGTCAATCATTTCTGTTGACAATCAATAACAAATTGGCTTGATAATTAGAGATTTGAATGCCCTCATGGTAGAGCGATAATATATACATTGTATATTATTTACAGTTGAGTATTTGTTTTTCAAATTATTTACATGGAATCCCCCATTCAGAGGAAAATTTGTAAACAAATAAATAAATTTTAAATATTTGCATCTTAAATACTTTCTATTGTCTGTCTGTCTGTCGCTTGCATTAACATGTGTTAATAAATGTTAATTAATTTGATCATACATATTTATAATTATAGTTCCTTATTAATAAGAATTTAAATTTAAATATTTATGCCGTTGAGCGAGTGCACGGTGTGCTTGGCTGCCAGAATTATTAATATGAATTAAGGAATCGTGATGCCTCAAGCGTCGTAAATTTTGCTAAACTTTTTGCTATAAATAATGCAAATAGGTGACAAAAATGTACAAACTTATATTTAATTTTTCCACAGTAATTATAATTGTTAGCAAGCACTTTGATAATTAAAAATAATCAATTGTGTTTATGAATTATATTAGCTTTATGAATTTATTTAGAAAAAAAGCTACTTGTTAATTAGCTAATTTCATATGCAATATTAAAGTACACATTTACTCCTTTTTGGCTGTATATTAATATTGAATAAATTTAATTTTAATTTTAATTTTAATTTAAATGTATTTATATCTGATAAACATATGTATATGAAACCTTTTGGAATGTTAATGAAATAAAAAGATCCTCCTAATAGACTGTTCAACAAACAAATAAAAAAAAGAAAAGAGATGTCTTAGAACACCCAGTTGTAGCTACGCTGCTTAGTTATATAAAACAAACTTCATGTGTTAAATAACAATGCAATAAAATTATACTATATCATGATGTCAAATTCGCCGCAAATATTTCAAAACGTTTCCATTTATTTCCCATTACTTTCTTTTTTAGCGGCGTAGAATTAAATTAATGTATCGTTTGTGGCCAGCGGCGGCTGCTAGCTGGCTTACAGCCGATTGTCTGTATTCTCAAATAAATTGAGCAATACTTCTCATTGTTTTTGTTTTGTTTTTCTTTCACTCACTTCAAAGAACGAGACAAAACAAAATCAAACAATTTGTTTCGTTTATTTTCGTGCTCTGGTTTTAATTACAAAGAAATCAAAACAAAAATAAATTTATAACTGTAATAGAGTAGATTATTTTTGTTACGAAAATCACGTCCTAAATCATGTATCGCGCAATAAATAGCGTAGCTACAATAAGTGAGAATGCAAGAACTTCATTATGTTCAATCTTTTGTCAGATTATTTTCACCACGTGTGGTTTTTGAGCTGTTTTCATTTGAATGAAATGCTGATATTGGAATATAAAATACGTATTTATTATGATAAAAGTAAAAAAATTTACACAAAAATGGCTTCTATGATATAAATTAAAATCTTACATGAAATTAAACACTAGTAAAACATAAAAAATCAACTACCAATTAGTAGATGGCTTTCTTTTATAATTTTTATCTTCTGTTTCACGATTGGTTTCCCAGGAGAAATCAGTTAATATTTCTGAGGACTATTTGCCGCTTTACCTTTTTTATGTGCGCAATATCTCGTTAGAACCTCTCACCATGGCAACCAGATATGACAGAACGAAAAAATATCTAAATGCGAATGCAGGAAGTTTTTTTTAATGGCACGTTGCATCTGAGTTGTTGATATGAAAGAGGAAATAATTGTACCAGTTCTTCGTGTAATTTCGAGCCTTCCTTCGATTTAGTCTCATTTGCAATATGATTATATTTTTGTTGATTTTAAACGTGTGAAAACTTTATGGATTTGGTCATAAAAAGTAATAAAAAAAAATGTTTTATTTGTGCATTTATCAATTAAATATTTTCACAATTAATTAAGATTAATTTATGAAAAATTTCACACCTACAATAATTTATTGAACAAAACGTATTTAATAATTATATTAATAAGCAAATTAACAACTAAAATCATAAAATCTAAGGCAAACAATCTTTTATAGTTATAATAGAGATACTCCCACTTAAACAAACAGATTTAAATAAAATTAACTTGTGTTAACTTTTATGCCTTGCAGTCTTATTAAGTTGTAGTTTTTCTTTAGCACAAATCCATGTCTGTGCGAACAATCACTCAAAATAAAGAATAGTCTAAAATTTAATGTAAAAAAATCGTTGATTGTTGTTGATTTAAGGTTCAGTCAGTTAGCCGACTGTAATGCAATGTAACGGTAATGTAGGAAACAGCTCATCGATATAATTTCATCATCACAATTCTTAGTAATTGGTCCAACGAGTATGTTATCAGTTGATGTAGATTTCTGCTTTATATACTCAGCTTTTAGTGGAAATGGAATATGTGAATTGTTTTGATTCATCGTATTACAATTTGCTGAAAGCTTTTTTGTAATGAAAGCTCAATTTTACCATCTCCAAATTCGCAACAGTCCTGCTATCAATTTAAAAAATATTTTTTTGATTGGGCTTAAAAATTTCATGAAAATCCCCAGGGAAATTTTTGGGGAAAATCAACTTTCTTCACTGGGGCGTTTTGGGCATAATATATAAAATTAACAATATTGTTATTGAGTTTTTTTCTCACGTTTATTTTAAGTTCGTGTAATCGTATATTTCCTATTGTTGGTGGTTATTCGAAAGAATCTCCATACATAAACATTTATGTCTGGCAACTTTAAACATTGTTCATTATTAATTATTGTGGATATTACTCATGTTTTAGACTCGGCAGTTTTTCTTGAAGCAAGTCTTGGTTTATGGGAGAGTGGGGAAAGATGAAAGAAGAGGGGTGCGGACTTGCTTGTAACGAAAAGTTACTTCAATTCTCTTTTGTTATTTCATTCGCTGCATTGCAACAATAGGAAAACTGAATGTTTATAAGCGCACTACTTGCAAATAAATTAACTCACTGTTTATACGGCATTGTAAATATATAAAAACTTGGTAGCGCTTCTATAGAAATATTATTTATGTTTACAAAAAAATAAAATGTTTAAAGCATTTTATTTGCAAATAGTGTGTTAATCCTGAAGTCGCAATAAAAACAACAATATGGCAACAATTTACAGTTTTATTTGCAAACTGTAGTTTGTGTGTAAAAAAACGAGGAGTTTTAAAAGAGAATTGAAGGAAACTGCTTTAAGAAAAACTGCCGAGTCTAAAACAAGGCTTAGCTCAGTAAAACCTAATCGTATTTTATCGAATTTCTGTACAACTCCAAAGAAAATATTTAAAAAACAAATTACGTTTCTAACAAAGGCTGAACAAACAATCAAAACATTTGGCTTCGTAATACGGTGATGCCACTTATTACTTGTTTGTTTCCAAGAAAATTATGATTGGAGGAATTGTTTTTAGAGAAAATTATTTGCGGACTAAAAAAAATTCTTCTCTCAAGCACTGAGGATAAAAGTAATCTGTTCGAAATTTTTACACGAAATGAAATGCAAGATGATAAATTATTCTGCATAATTAATTCTTAAAATTTTCCTTTTCGATATACGAGTAAGTATAAATAGTGTGTGCGCAGCCCGAGAGGCTCATATTTTTCACAAGCTAAATTATTAAGTTCAGTTTCAATTTAATACGAAACAATTATTTGTTTCATAGGCATTTTAAAAAAAATTTCCGTACACACACCAATAACACACACTTGTGCTACTGACCCCATGAAGCGTGGAGTGCCAAGTTCATTTATATCACATTTAGCAAGTCATGTTTAAGGGGAAAATTTTAAATTGTTTATTATATTCAAATAACAAAAAATAAATATATCAGTTACCAATTAGAAAATGTATTTAATTGATTGTTTTTAATAATTATATCGTTGTTATTTAGTGCTTAATTTGAAGCACAATGTCAATAATAAAAACATTTAGTCAAATTAAGATGCATTTAGTGGAAAATTGTTATTAAATTTGATGCAATTAAACTTAATTTTACACAGTTAAGTTGTATGTACATTTTAAACAAGCTTTTTAATATACTTGTTTCCGTTAACGTTATCTTATTTTTAAAATGATTTTAATAAATGAACAAACAAAAATCACATTAATTTTCACTCAAAGTTTTATTAAGATGTGGCACCCAATTTCTGCCGCATAAGGAGTTTAAGCAAGCAGTTGTCATTTGTGAGAAACTAGAACATAATTTTCACTTTTAAGATAATTTTATAACTAACTCAAATTATTCATGTTGTGCTTTATTTGTAATAATGCGTGTTTTTTTAGAGTGTCACAACTTTGAGTTGGCATCACTGCTTTATTTGAGCACCCATTTAACAGCTGATTGTTGCTTTTTTTAGTTTGCTTTGAAATTTCATTATGAATCGACTTGCACCAGAGCAACGTGTGCAATTGTTGTTGAAAGTTTTTATCAAAATAATCATTTCTGGTTGAATGGGTACGTAAATAAGCAGAATTGTCGCATTTAGAGTGAGCAGAGTCCACAAGCTTTTGTCGAAATACCATTACATCCTCAGAAAATTCTGGTTGGTGCACTTTATGGGCTGGTGTAGTCACTGGCCCATATGTCTTCAAAAACGATGATGGACAGAATGTTACTGTCAATGGTGAACGCTATAGGAACATGATTCGAAATTTTTTTCGTACCTCAATTACGTGGCATTAATCTTGCTACTGTGTGAACACTGAAATTGGAGAACACACTTTAAAATGCATCGTTAAGGAATTCGCCCTAAATTTGTTTTAAGCTAAAATCTTATACAACGCGCTTCTTATTTCTTTTCAAATTACATGCCACTCTCCTAACAAAACATCGATTTCATTGAAAATAAAACTTAAATTGGCATCACTGATTATCAAGAACAGCTGAGTTGCTCGCATGCTGTTTATGGTGGTTAGAAAAGTAAAAATTATATTTACTTTTCACATTCTATGCGTCAATGCATCAAATGATAATAAAATTTGTGTGTTAACTTTAACTTTGAGTTGAAGCAAGATACTCGTAACCAGCAAAACAAAATTCGAAGTAATTTTTATAGATTTACAATTTCATTACTTCCAAAGAATCTATAGTAGAAAATCATTTGTAGAAAAGTGTGTAAAAATTTATACGTATTTATCATACAAAAATTTTGTAACTCCTTTATAGTTTTAGAAAATATCAAAATTTTTTACGATTTTTTACGAAATTTATGAACTAATTTCAACTATTAACTGAAACTTATTTGAAAACAATGTTTTGCGCTTAAAAGTTTGTGTATACAAAAAAAAGAGTTGCTTTTTCCCAAAGGAAAATATATATCAAAAAAAAGGAAATAATTTTAACATCGCTTCCCATTCGGTAATTGGGAAACGTAAAAGATAATTTCTTGCATTGACAAGCTTATGTGAACATCATTAGAGGTAATCTAAATTTGCACTACTTTCGTATTGCAAATTCAAACATTTTCATGACTTCTTAGGAATACCTTTTTTTGACAGGAAAAAACAGGAATAGTAGAATATATTCAGGTAAAGTGATATGTAACTTTATGGCAGTGATGTCAAAAATAAAATTATAGTTGTACGTGTGAGAAATGTTGTCTCATTCGTCTCTGAAGTACATAAAAAAATTAAATATTTTGAACAAATGCAGTTTAGTAAAGCAGCTAAAAATAAATAAAAACGGGCCTATGTGACTGTGATATGTGAAAATTAAAAAATAAGAAGAAAAAATTAAATAAAAAAGTTGACGGCGACCCATATTTTCCGAGTTATGGGAATCTGAACTTTTCATAGGAAACTGTGAAAAATCTTCAAAAAGAAATTTTTAAAAAGCTTTTCTGATAGTAATTTGAAAAGTAAGAAAAAAAACTTAATCAAAAAAATTGGCTGCTGCCAATATTACCCGAGTTATTGCTCTTTAAATATTAAATAGAAAGATCAGTTTAGTGAAAATGTTTCAAAAAAATTCAAAATGTCTTTTAAATACATATTCATTCCTTTCCTTAAAAGTTTCGTAACATAAAACACATTGAATATCGTGAAAAGCATTGGTGACCATAGAATAATTTTCGCATACCACCTCTTTTCCTTCACTGTACCTATAAAGAATTCAACACACCCGCTACGCGTGTGTTATCGTCGCTATCTCATTGACGACTAAATCAAAGAGAATAAGAATGTGTGTGAGTTTATCAATGCTTTATGGTAATCTGAAGATATAATGAAATGGAAGCAGAAATTAATAATTAAAACATTGCATTATAAGAACGAAACTGTAGTATATATTCTATTTCATTGAAAATTGCTTGTTAAAAAGAGTATTAGGCATGAGTTCTAAGTTTGTTGCCAAATGGTGTAGATAAGCTTGCGAGTTATAGTATGTTCAGACGACGAGTTGAATCAGCTGCTTCGCTCTCTGAATCATGTTTATGAATCTTACTGTTCACACGGTTCATTCGTGCTTCGTGTGCAGCGTGCCAATTTAGTGCTTTTCGCAATAGATTTAGTGCTTTAACTCATAACAGTGCGGAATTTTTTAACCTGGGGATTTTTTTAAAAAAGGCACTAAACTAGTGCTTTATTACCTTTATTTTTAATGCTTTTAGTGTGTTTTACAAATCTACTATATTTATAAAAAACACCAAATAAGAGTTTTCCGCTTGTCAAAAACTATCTGATTGCACTTCTTTTAGACACGCAAAGTTTCCTTTGCAGAATGTTAATTCAGATGGGTGAAATACGGATGAAGAAAAACTTTCTCTTCCACAGTGAGAAAAAAGAACATATTTCTGGAAACTACAGAGGATACCATAATCGCTATAAAATAACTTAATTACAATAATCCCAGCAACAGAATTCTGATTTTGAAGCACTAACAACTGAGAGAAGCAATGTCGTGCTTTCTTGATAGCGAAAAATGCTTCTGAAAAGCACTAACGTGAGGCGGGCTCTCTAATAAACTAGAAAAAAGGATCCAAAAGTATATAATTAAGTGTAGATTCATGTTGAATCTACTTGATTCGCTCTCATAATTTTGAATGGCGAAGCGAGTAGATTCGTTCGTGATTGGGGTGTAAAGCACGAATAAAGAGCGAAGCACGTACCATGTGAACATACTATTAGAAAAAAATTTCAGGCATTGAAATTTGTCATTTTTATTTTTCCCTATCGCATTTCTGTGGTACAGCCGCATGTTCTTACTGTAAAGTGTAGACCGAAGAAAAAAAGTCAAGGCAAAAAATACACAGTATACATGTTTTACTTACAACAATACATTGATCGAAGAAGCAGTTGTTTCTGGGACATGCAGGTTCAATGTTTTAATGTAAGATTAAGCTACCATCAAAATCGACTAATAAGGATAAAATTGATCGTAACTCAATAAAAAATTCTTAAAGCTCCCACTTAACAGAATCTTTTATGAGCCTACAAAATGATCTATTTCCATCGGTAAGAGAAAAATATTCTAAATTTTAATGATGATTACTTTTCTTGTCTATTTATAACAATTACAAACAGTGTCAACATTTCATTGCTAAGAAACTAAAAAAAATTAATTTTGTTTGATTGTTTAAATAAACAATAAAATAAATCGATATTGCAGATCAAATACAGGTTTTTGCTAACTATTTTATAATTGAAATGCTAGAACTATTTAATTTCATATTCATTGCCAAGGTTGACTTTACAGCAATTAAGCATCTAAACTCACAAAACAAATATAATTGCTTAATAGTAGTATAAACGTTAAAAAAAACTAGATGTGAAATTGTTGTTGAGCAGGAGTTAAAAAAAAAGTTTGATTCCCGGCAAATGAAATTTTATTCGAATAAAATGCATTTATTCGAAATAGATGGTGTAAAGAATAATAAGAGAGAGATTATTTCGAAGTTTTGAAGTCAGCTATAGGGTAAAAAGAAATGGGCAAATATCGTAGAGAACAGGAGTCGCTGTTCTACTGCAACATAAATGGGAGTTCGAATATTAATTATTTCTAACATCATGCATAAAACGATAAACGTGTACGAGTATATCGTGTATTACTTCCTATTATCGCGAGATATTTTATATTTAACAAAATTTATTGCATGTGTATTTTTCATTTTATTTCTCCAATGTTTTTTCTTTGCAGTCTTTAAAAAATGGGCTTAACAAAAGAATACCTGCGATATGGCCGTTCGGCAAAAAATCGTTTACTTGGTTGGCTGGGAATAATATCACCACCATCAAATTCCACAAATAATACCAAAAGGGGATCAACAGGTAGTGTAAGTTCTGAAAACTCTACAGGTCATCGGGGATCAATACCAAATGCTGCACGTTCCCACAGACGATCAGAACCATTTACGCGTAGTAAATCTACGCCATTATCAATGTTAATATCACAAGGAGCTAAACTTAGTAATAGTGAGTATAAATTAATTTTAAAAAAAATATAACATTAAAGTTTTTAATATTTTATTACAAACTTGCGATATTTACACTTCAATTTTTCTAGCGAAAATAATTTATAAATGGCTTAGGGGTCTCATCCTTTTATTTAAATTTGTATTTTATTAATTACAAAACCTTTTTATTGGTAAAATTTAAAAAAAAAAATATGTCCTTAAATGCTTGAGTACTCTGTTGTAATAAATTTTCCTTTGCTAATGATGACGAAATTAATTTCTTTCTCTTCGAAAGGAAAAAACATTGTGTTTCTATTTTTAAAAAACTAAGCGCCATAAGTACATATATTGTTAACTCAAACGCAAAATGTCCTAACTGACATTTTCATAATTTTATAGGAGGAGGAAACAACATGATAAAATGCATGTGAATTTTTTCAATATTGTATTAAAATTAATAAAATCGCTATTTTTGTTCGCGAAGATTTAGTTTTTAATGCCATGAAATTTATAAAAAAAAATCGATTTGAATTGTTTGTCAGATAGGGCGTTTTGCGTTTTAGGTAACGATACAGAGAAGTAAGAGGTCTTGACGTGGCTGTTGCAGTTCGACTCTGACTGCAAGGATTTTGTTCTGGATTAAAGAAAAAAAAAAAGAAAAGAGGAAGATATGTCTCTGCTGAGCTGACTTTGTTTCCAGACAATTGAAGGTTAGCCGCGAATAACGTTGTAAGTGACAAAATAATAATTTTTCGGTAGAGCCAAAAAACGTATTTTTTTCGTTTAATTTTTTTACCAGAAATAATTTCTTAGTCGGGCTTAAGTAATTTCAATTCTTGTTTAATGTTCAACCAGAATTGAAATTACTGAACTTAAGCCCGACTAAGAAATTATTTCTGACTAAAATTCACTATAGTTCAACTAAAAATTTATAAATTTTCTCACTTAATTTTTTTATCTTATCAAAAATAAGGATAATTTTCCTTAGCGTTTCTTTTTGTATCCCTGTGCCATTTATCAATTATTTTCGACAATTTCGTTTGCATGATTTTGTCAGTTACTTACAAAATTCTACCACTGACTGACTGACTGACTGTTTGTAATTGTATTTTGACGGCGATAAGATGCTTAATTTTGAATGGTGCAAGAAATTAATGTTAACGGTAATCAGTGAAAAAAACTGGTTAAGTAAAAAATTTTCTTTTACAACGTTATTCGCGCCCACGCTTCAATTACCTCTACATTGAGTTGGCTGCAGTGTTCTGTTGGACAACTGATTTGACAGGAATTAGTTGCCTGGTGGTTATACTTTATTGCAGATTTGGAACACAAAATGGAGTGACATTTTGCACTTACATAGATTCATATTGAATCTACTTGAGCGAAGCAAGTTACATCGCTCATGATTGGGGTGTGAAGCATGAACAGAGAGCGAAGCACGTATAGTGGAAACATACTATAACCGCCTGTTTGTGTAAGACGTTGACGATGCGAATCTTGACGTTTCTGTAATAGATTAAAGAAAAGCGACAAGATTTCTAACTGTAACGGTGCAAGTAAAAATAATGATTTTTATTTAAAACTAATTTTTAAAGTCTTCAGTTTATAAATTTAATTATAATTTGTTAAATCATTTTTAAAAAAAGCATTCATATGCAAGATGATTGCATTTCCACAATATTAAAAAAAATATAAATTCTGTAGGTCTTATTTTTTTTTTTGTCTAATGAGTATTTTTATAAAATAAATTATTTTTTTAATAGTCTTTCACTTTTTCAGCACATTTGGAGGTTAAAACCCTACAAAAAAAAATTATTGCAAAATTATTATTTAGACAAAAACAAAAAATAAAAGGCTTAATCGGTATTATTGCTGCCACTTAATAACTTTAACAGCTGAAGCAATGTTAACTACTGGCTTTGCAACATTTATTTATTGACCATGTTAAATAAAAGTGATTTTTTATTAATTTTTGTATTTTTATTGGCATTCTTTGTCTTAAAACAACCACGGAAAGCAAGTAATACGCATTTGGCAAAGGCATTAGACCTTATAATTCTTTTTAAATAAAGCCACACGATAGATAACAAGTAGCAATTAAAATTGTAATGAAACAAAAAGTCAATATCAAATAAATGAAAACCAAAAGTTTGAGTTTGCGTAACTTTTTCCGGTTTTGATTTTGTAGCGTAAAGCACAGAAAAAAAAAACATCGTTCGTTCTATTGCAACATTCTGAAACAAAACAAAATTGCTGGTTTAACGGCAGCGGCAGGGGCAACGATAACGTCAACGTCAACGTCAACGGCAACGTCCTTACAAAACAAGAAGTTTAAGTTCATTTGTTAACACACCTGCTTGACTGGCTGACTCTCTGATCCAAAACTATTGCATTTTTCAATTCCGTAAGGCAAAATATAATGCTTCCCTGACCACTTTGCTTGAAAGATTAGGCAGCCATAAATTGAAGAGAAGTTTGCAGCACAAACTTTACAGATTGATTTGATTTTAACTTGGCTTTTCAGCTGGCTGGCATTTGCAAATGACAATGCAAAGACTAAAATAATAACAGTAGCAGTGATATCTTTCTGCAAAATTTATTTAAACAAACAAATGTGAACCGCCAAAAAGAATATTAACAGAAAAGAAAAATTATCCAAATAATTGTTTTGTCTAAATACAAACGTGTTTTTACGAGTTTCATTAGGAAAATCCAAAAACATGTTTCGATGTGTTAAGATTTTTTTTTTTCTGAAAATGCTGTTCAACTGGTATTTTATGGATATTTTTCAACTGTCTTGTATTTTCACTAAGATTGTTACTAAAAATTTGTGATTAGTTTAATATAAATACCAGAAACTATAAACAATTGAAGCAGGGGAAGCATTCCATTGCATTAGTTTAAAGTTGTTCATGCAACGGAAGACTGTATACGTGTGGAGTTCAATTAAATGTTGTAGAATTTCAAGAATTTCTGCTTCTAATAAAAATATTTTGAAACTTCAGAATAAAAGTTTCGAAAAATACTCATTTCAAGAAAACATAGTCTTATATGCGATTACACACAGAGAAGTCAATGCCCACCAAAATTTTATGAACCGGAAGTATTTAGAGTGAATTTCTCTTATTTCCAATGATTATAGTTCGGTTTTGCAGGTTCATAGGTTTCTCGATTTGTACTCTTAAGCTGAATTCTATAACTGATTTTTTTTATAAACGAAGAAAAGCTTTTTAACCATCTATATGATTTTCGCGCAGTATAGCCGTATACCGTTCAAATTCATGCCACTCAGAAAAGCTGAAGGAAGCTTGCCCCCTTTGAGACGCCTTTCCCATGCGAAAATTTTGCTTTGCAAAGTTTTGAGGGAAAAGGGCTCCCATTCTCAAACTTAAGACCTTGCAAAGTAAATTTTTCGCCCGCAAAAGGGAGCTCTTTTCCTTTCTCTCCAACAAACTCAAGACTTTGAAAATTAAGCTTTGCATGTGCAAGAGGGTCTGACAACTCTGCACATCCTATGACTTACTATGCACAGAAAACAATGGTCACAATCAAACATATCGCTCGTGTACTCAAACAACGTCATAACTCAAAAAAAACTGAGTTGTCAGGAACCGAGTTTATAGTGTTCAATTTACACACAAGTTAATGGAAAAACAAAAATTTTATTTTGCTTTCAAGAGTTGAGTAAACAGGATATTTGTATTAAATTTTTACACAATATGAATAACGGTATGAGCATTAACTCTGCATCAATAATTCAAAAATTCCATCTCTTGAGTTATAGCGTTCTTTGAGCATATGAGCGATATGTACATATATTCATAAGATGCATGTAACTGTTAAGCTTAACAGTTGTGAAACTGTTGGCAACTGTTGGCCACAACACTTACGTCTTATGCTACGTTTCCACTGCGAGTTGAATCACATGCTTCGCTTCCTCAATCATGTTTATGAATCATGAAGTTTACACTGCGCATTTGTTTGTGTATATTCACACATACATAAGTATCAACACACGTGCGTTTGGTTTGTTTTCATTTGTTCACACACACATACACATATATATATTTTGTTTTGATAGCTAGTTCGGATAAACTGGCGATAAACTGCGATAAAAGTTAGAGAAGATACCAATTTTACGTGCTTCGCAAGTAGATTCATATTGAGTCTACTTGATTCGCTCTCATAATTTCGTATGGCGAAGCCAGTTGCTTCGCTCATGATTGGGGTGTGAAGCTTGAATAGAGAGCGAAGCACGTATAGTGGAAACATACTATTAGAAACGGCTTGATGGATTTAATTTAATTTTATTTTACTTTCGTAATTTAAAATTTAACAAATGTTTGCTTCTGCCACATAACAGAGCATATACAAGGCTTAGCTCTATTCAATCAGCTGTTCAGGCTGAGCACAACATGTTGACTATAGGTAGCGACAAAATTTTATGATGGAAAAAATGATGGCAATTACTCAACTGTTGAGTGGAGCGGAACTACTCAACTATGCGTTTCTAAGACAAAAACTAAACGGTTACGCAACAGCTACGTCTTACAAATGCTCCCAATGCAAATCAATTGCAAATGCAATGTAATTTTTGCTGGGTAAATTGTGTGGTTTGACAGCATCCTCTTGACGGATTTCTTCTCAAAAATGTTTACATTCAGATTAGACGAAACAACCCACATAACGAAAAGACATGACTGCAAGTACGAGTAACAAATATTTGTTAGGTAAACATAAGCTAGAGAAGGCCTACTAACTTTTTACATGGATTTGTTTTGCACGGACAGCTTGTTTATTTAAAACTTGTTTTAAGAAGTACGAGCACAAACCACAAATATTAGCCAAAATAATTGAAAGCAACTAACAAAATATCGAGTGGTACTAAACTAAACTGTTGGTATTTTACAACTCAAACATTTCAATGATTCTTTAGTTTGCGTTCAAAGTTTTTTTCTTGTTTTCAGTTTAACTTAAGTACGAATATGAATGAACGAAGAATGTACGTATGTACGTCCATATGTATGTATGTATTGTTTGTAATTGCTTGATATAAAATCAAGGAAAAATATATGTTTCTGATATTCTGTTATAAGGCAAACAAAAAAAGCAACAAAATGAATATACAGCTACAGCGTGAAATAAATTTTAAAAGCAGCAGCTACAATAAATACTTGTTGTTATGCAGCAGCAGCATTTTAAAGAAACATGCCTCAATAACTAAAGTTGCCAGTATTTACAATTTGATTTGATTTTCCACATACATACTTACAAACATATTTATAATGCCACAAAATTGAATTTAATAAACGATTCTGACTGAAACTAAAACATTACTTACTTACGATATATTATTTATCTAAAACAGATTTTATTTATTTAATCAGCTACTTACATATGTGTTGTTGATTTTCAAATTCGTTTAGTCCACAAGTGGGTTTTTATTACACACTTGCAAGTTGTTTGGTTTTTTTAAATACATATATTTCAAGTCGAATGTCTACGAGTATGTTTAAGAAGTTGAATAAAAATGTTATTGAACATTACTAAAAATTTAGTGCAATCGTTTTTCTAATGTAGCTGTTGCAATTGGAAATGAGCAAAAAAGAGCACCCCTGGAAATCATTTTATGACTCCAGCCGAGTGATGCAATGAAAGTTTTACTAATTAGCCCAATTTTCTTCTATTTATTTTGTTATTTTAAAAAAAATTTTAAAAAATGCTTTTAATTACCCAAATGCTTACTTCAATCAAAAATGCGTATGCACAATTTTTCACTTATTACCAAAATTATCATATCGGATCACTGGCAATTTTTTATTTTTAATTAAATATATAAATAATAATGATTGAGTTAAAGAACTCGGTGCAGATTAGAACCAATTTTAAATTACACTGTGTGACAAATTTTAATGCAATCGAAATACCTGTGACGTGTTACTATTTTTCTGATAGATATTGTTGAGCATAACAATAATCTGTATTTTAAATTTCGCAAACATCAAATTATATGATAACAATATAATGGATGGTAATGGAAAAAGGGGAGAAACAGAAAAATATGATGACACCAGAGTCTATATTGACGGATCAAGAACAATCTGCGATACTGGGTCTGGAGTTTTCTCAAGTAATCTGGGCGTACAGCTGTCGCAACGTCCTCCCCATGGTACAAGTGACTTTCAAGCTATGGGATATTCTGAATATGCACCCTATAACCGGATCCTTAGTTAGTGTAACCACCATTATTGGCTCATGTTGGCTTATCCCTCATAAATATGCAACTTCATAAAATGGCAATATCTGGCTCGAATTCCAACTTTTCAGATGTAAATTTATAAGAAATTATAAAAGAATACCTCGTTCATAAGTCGTTTTCATTTTTTTTATTTTTTTTTCTTTGGAAAAGTTCATTCCAAATGCATTAGTTTAATTTGTATATCCTAACAGAACCCTGTTAACATGCCAACAGAGCTCTGTTAAAGCACAACATTTCCCAGCAAATATAAATTTGGTACAAGTAAGCACTAAGACCAAAAGAAGCGCTTCGGAAGCGCTGAAAAGCACACAGTGTATCCCCTCTGCCTTACGAGTATGCAATAACGTAAGCAGTAAATAAATTTAACACAAACATTACGAAGTTGCTCGGCTGTTTATATTTAAATACTAAAATTTTTTTATAGTGCATCCCCTCGCTTACCTGAATACAAATTTGGATGTAAATGAAATATTTAGTTTATAAATATTTTTTATTTTTTAATTGAATTGTGTACGAAAATAAATATATGCTTCGGTAGTTCAGTGGGTAGTGTTCTAGCTTAACATACGGAGATCCTGGGATTGAATCCTGACTCAATGCGCGAACAAAAAGTATTTGATTCGATATTGTATTTAATATGTAATAAATATAAAAACAAAGTAAAGCATTGGCAGTTAATCTAAGAGTAGATATAAAATTCTGATCTAAAGAGCAAATTTTTCAATTATACACATACGAAAAAGGCATGAAGTATAGGCTTCTTTCTGCATATCCTATATGCATTCAGAAGGTCATACCTGGAGAGCTACCAAGTGGAACATCGCGAACAAAACTCATGTGATACCGAAGCAGGTTGGTAGGGGAGAGTTGTGCTCTCTCTCTCCCTTACCAACCTGCTTCCAGATAGACGAATATTGTTGCTGGATTGTGAATTATAATGTATACCTTAATTGAATATTATCTACAAATTAGTTAAAAATCGTACTGAAGAAGAAAAGTTTATAGGTCAAATTACAAATTTATTTAATCGACTAAAAGCTTAATTTAATTTTATTACTATTTCAAACGACAGTTTAATTTGACTAATATGCATAATTGTGCATAAAGAATTTTTCCATCCAGAAAGAAACTCCCGTCATGTGGTACTTTTTAGCGGCAATTGTGAATGAGTACATAACTAACCCTCAGGCGCCTTTAAATTATTAAGTTAAGTTTCGAGCTTTAGAGTACTGGAACACCTACAAAAGTTTTTTATTTAAAAAATATTTGCATACAAAGAAAGAAAATAGATTAGGTATGCATCTTTTTGCTTTCAAGAAAAAGTTAATTAGTTGCACAAAACTTTTACACTTAGGATTTTGTCTGACTTCCAAAACATCAATGGCTTTGTCTTCGAACAAAGTGTAGTGTTTAATAACGATGCATTATAAAACATTGACAATGCAAACTCTTTCAAAACGTCGACGACAATCCGGGCAACGGTTTCCAAGTAAAAGATCATGATTACAATGTTTTGTAACTTTGTATCTAAACAGGATACAAATACCGTATCTTTGGAAGTGAGCCTTCATGTATGTAAGTCTTCTGGATACCTTTAATGCATAAAATGAAAGGGTTTCATGGCTTCCACTATAACAAAATGCAAATATGAAGAGAACTCAATTCCACTTTTGATAAGACTTATACATGCGTGCATATGACTTTACACTCCCAGGAGAATTCTTCATAAACTTTTTATGATTTTTTTTGCTCTACAACAACTAATTATAATTAATAATTAAAAATAATTAATAAACGATATTACGATATTAAAAATAATATTTCACAAATGCTGTTGAGCATGTCTTGAAGTTGAAAACAAATTAAGAAGAAAAATAAAATACAAAACAATATTAACATCCACAATGAAAGAATGATTTAAGTGAATTCGTCTCAAAAGCTCATGTTTCAAAGCTGCATTCAAAATAAATATCTCAAAGGTTCTCAAATAACAATGTCAATGGAAGTGTTAAAATATTATCATTATCAGAATTATTAATTATTTCATTTGACAGATTAGTGTTTATATTAATCAGTTTTTGTTGTTGTTATTGTGTTGTACGGTTATCGTTTCGTATTATGAAAAATGTGACAAATGTAAAAAGAACGTGCAGAATAGAGAACAATACAAATTATAAATGCTTAAAGCACGTGCAACACGGCTTTTTGAATTAATTGAAATTTTTTTTTGCAATTTTTCACAATCGTATTTTTAGAAATTATACTGCAAAATAATGCATTCATATGTTATTGTTGTTTTTCTTTAATATCCCAGCAAAAGATTTAGTCGCATTTTGCAAAAGAGAATACAGTGACATGAGAGTATATAAAAAAATTGTTTTTCCCCTACTGGGAATTTATATTGCATTTCATTTCAATTTGAAGGAATTAATTATTCTATTTTATTAGGGTTTTATACACCAAAAGTGAAAAGGAACCCTATTGTTTTCGCTACGATGTCCGTCTGTCCGTCACAGGCTGTTTTCTCAAGTATGGTAAGAGCTACGGAGCTGAAATTTTCAAATTTTTCTTAACCGGTATAACAAAAAATATATGACAGTTAAAAATTAAAGGGTGTCTACAAGCGGGCAACGAAAAATTTTGAAATCCTAATGCAATATACAGACAATTATATATATACAATTGAAATTTTTAAAGTTCTTGTATTTTAATGCAGACAGACAACAACAAAATTAAAAACTTAATAAGAATCAAAGTGTAAGGATATTCTATCAGTTAATGCAATTTTGACTATGAATTTTTGACAACTTGCTGTTTGAAATCGCAAGAGGCAAACTCTTGAAATTTTAAAAAACGTTAAAACTAAGAAACTCCAAAAAAATTAAAAAAATCGCCAAAACGAAAAAAATCGCCAACAAAACAAAAAAAAAAGACGTCAAAACGAAAAAAGCACTAAGTCCATATTTACACTATGCAAGTCTTATTGCTAAGCTAGTTTGATGGAGAGAGAGACGCGGGGAACAGTAACGTTTCTTTTCCCCTCGTCTCTTTCTTAACAAACTAATCAGCTTAGCAATAAGACTTGCATAGTGTAAACTAGGACTATGCTAAAAAAAATCACTAAACCCAAAATAAATCGCCAAAAACAGAAAAAATTACCAAAACTAAAAAAAACTAAAAAAAACGCCTACAACCGAAAAAAATCCAAAAAATTAAATAAAAGTTCTAAGAGTAAGAAAAAGCACCAAAAATATAAAAAAAAATTAGCAGGTACTTAATTTTTTTTTTTTAATTTCTACTTCAGGTAACACATTCGATTATATGTATAGGCCTGAGCTGCCCAAAGTAGCACCAGAGTGCCGAACATCAACCGGCTTCTTATACAAATGAATACACATACGTGAATACATTTCTCTTGTGTTTCGCTCGGTGGCCAGCTCTGGTATAGGCGAATAGTATGTTTCCACTATACGCGCTTCGCTCTCTATTCATGCTTCACATCCCAATAATGAGCGAAGCAACTTGCTTCGCCATACAAAATTATGAGAGCGAATCAAGTAGATTCAATATGAAGCACGTAAAATTGGTATCTTCTGTAACTTTTATCGCAGTTTATCGCCAGTTTATCTGAACTGACTATCAAAACAAAGTATGTATATGTGTATGAGTGTGTGAACAAATAAAAACAAACCAAACGCACGAGCATGATTGATAAACTTGATTGAGAAAGCGAAGCATGTGATTCAACTCGTAGTGGAAACATAGCATAACATAGTGTCCACACCTGATGATTTTATATCATAACTCGTAATATAACGCCGGCAGAGCAACTGTCATTTTTGTTTATTAATATCAACACAAAGGGGTAGATGATGATGATTTTATATCATGATGAATCAAAAAAATATTTGCAAAATTCTTCCTAAAAATATCTAATTTGCGTGTTGTTTAATTTTTTGGTCAAAAATAATTGTTCTGCCGCCTTTTTTAAACGAAAATTGTTTAATAAATAAACGTTTAATGCACAGTAACACATAAAATGACATTTGATATCAAGATCAATTTATCAGGCCGTGAGCTCTGATGATTATATCGTAACGCTGCCATAATATTAATAAACTGAGTCTATAGGTGATGAATTTTCATCATGATATCAATTTGACATTCATCATGATATAAATTCATCAGGTGTGGACACTATGTAAGGACACTATGATATGTAGTGCCCGTACGGAACCCTACGCGTGCGAATCAAAGTCGCACTTTAATGAATTTATTTTTATATAATGTACTAAAAAAAACTCTCAATTCCTTCGTCATATTTACTGATTTCTGTAACTTTGAAAAAAAAATTAGCAAATTACCATGTAGATATTAGCAAATACTTTTATAGTTGTTCCCCGGTTACGTCTATTCCGTTATGTTATGGCAAGTCTAATTGAGCTTTTGAGTGCTTGAAAACTCCCAAGTAGTCGCCTTGATATTTTTCTTTTCTCTGCTTTATAAAGCATTTAATTTGAAAAGATATTTCCATTGTTCAGTCTAACTAGATAGATTTCCTTTACTTTATATAAAAATAGACAATAAAATAATTACACTGGTGTTCTTAATCCATCCTCTGAGTTAAAACAAAAAACAATTACAGTTAAATAAAATAATAACAAGAAATATAATATTTTGCGTAAATGTAATTTTCAATAGCTTAAATATATTACACATACCCCTCAAGCAGGCCACTCACGGACTTACATCTATGAATTTTAATTTACTTCCTCATAAAATTATTATAACAAAAAAAATGTATTTAGTTGAATTAAATAGTGTTTATTTTATTTAATTGATTCCAATAAATACTTTGAACTAATCAATCAAGTAACACTTTGCTATTCATTATACATAAATTTTATAAATGTAAAGATTTATTAATAAATGCAGATTTTTCAATAGCATACGAGTAGATGCAACAATGCTTGAGTCATCGGCAGGTAAACATATAAAATTTAGTTGCGATAAAATTTCAAATAAATAAATTATATATTAAGTGAAAGAATTAAGATGCAAAATATAAATATTGAACTGGTTTATTGTTTAATTTAAATATTTTCTTTACATTTTGTCAGCATAAATTCTGCAAGGGCATCAACATTGGCATTACGAGACATTGTTTATTTTCGTTAAGACCAGTTTAATTAATGTTATCGTCAGTTAATTGTAATAAAAAAAGATTTTGTGGAAAATCCCAAAAAAAAGAAGAATGCATGTAAGATTTTAATTTTAATGGAAATTAAAGTATTATGTTATGGTTCAATTTATTGTTAAATATTGGAACATTTTTCAAAACTTGTTTCATAATTTTTTATTTTTTTTTTTGCTTATATCTACATATCGTTACCGCAATTTAGAAACGGCTTAACTCATTATTTTTTCAAATCGACTTGTTTTGCATATTTCGATAGATCAGCCTCTAATCTATCGAAATATGGAAAAAGCTGGATTGGAAAAAATATAGTGAGGCGTTTCTATATTAAGGTAACGATATATAGTACATATTCATGTACTCGTGTATGTGCAGTTGTTCATAGCAAGTGTTATGACAGTTGCTACTGCTTCCTATTTCTGAAAATTCGTTGGAGTATTGAAACAAAATTATGTAAATAGTATCTCAAATTTTTTTCGAATTGGGTTTTCCACGTTTTCTCGGAGACAACGTATAAATGCATCCTTGAAGATTCTAGTACGTTAAAGTTCAAGGTTCAAGAACTTATGGCCGCTTAAGAAATTATTTCTGTATGTAAATGCGTAAATTTTTCTTCAGTTTTTTGCTTCTCCTATAAAATATCGAAAATAAGAGATCCACCTTTTTTATATCAAGCCATCGATTTACATACATATGTATATCTTTCTGTGAATTATTCCACATTATTGACAGTTTTCAATACTTTTCTTTAAAACTGTAAACATGGTTCGTTCTATGCATACTATTACAATATATCATTATCATTTAGTCAAAAACTAAAATAATTTTCTTATACTAAATATTTTATTTACAAAAAGAATTTAAACTAAATTAAAATTTTATTTTTTCAATTCAAAAAAAAAAAGTCTGTAATAAAAATTTTTACATAAAGCCTATTTTGTTCTGTTTTAATCTCATAAGCTTTCCATTACTTTTTTGTAACATCATACTAAACAAATGCGATATGACACGACAATTGAAGGTAAGCCGCAAATAACGTTGTAAGTGACAAAATAATAATTTTTCAGGAGAGCCAAAAACGTATTTTAATGCAAGATTGTCTATTAAAGTTCTGTGAAAATTAAAAAGTTTCTGCAAACTATGCTGGAAAAACTGGAAAATAATTTATTTTCGAATATTTAATTTAAAAAAATGCAGGAAAAATTATTTTCTGTTTGTCGTAAATAGTAAAATACAGTAAAATCTTGATAGGCCGCACATCGCTAATCTGGGTTAATCGGTAATCTGGACATTATTTTTCATTTTGCGTGCTCTTTAATCCGGACTGATTTAAATTTATTTAAACCGGATTGCATAATAATTAATTTTTACTTTAAAAAAATTGTTTTGTTTTTCTTTTGCTGCAAAAGCAAACTATTTTGCTTCGCAAGTCCACATTTTTTCTCAAAAACATAGAAAAGTATCGTGCAAAATGTTTTTTTTTTTGGTTCTAATTATTTCTCTTCTTGTTTTTTTGTTTTGTAGTTCAGTATTTGTGCCAGTTTAACTTAACCTTAAACTTTTTTTCTAACTCCAAATACAACCAGCATTTTCGAACTAATGAACCAAAACCGTATTAGGTTTTTAAATTTTTTTTATAAATCATCACTTTTAATGAAAATCGAAAGAAGAAGAAGACTGCAAAAAAAATTTTAAGATTCTACTATTCAGAAAGCCTGTGTTAAATTTAAAATAGCGTGAGATAAAGTAAATGCGAGTGCGATGAGATGAAGCTGGAACAAACTTTTAAACGAAAGATAGGACTCCGAACATGAGTTGCCTTTTTCAGGTTTAGAGTAGAAATTAAACTTTGATAAAAATTGGTATTAAACTAATTTAACATTAATTGCAAATATTTTTGTAATTTTTGCTTTAATGTAACATTAAGGCTCAAGTTTGCAATCTCTAGTTAACTAATGAAGCTGGTTTAACCAATGAAGTTGATAAGAAAAATCATTAGTGAAACCACAGACGTTAGTTAACTATAGACTGTGAGTTTGGACCTAAGTAATCAAGAAGTTGAAGAGTTTTTGTTCTAAGTTAAGTTTAATTATTTATTTAAATGATAAGGCACATACTCGTATGTGTTTTAAAAGCATTTTTAATAAAAGAAAAAAGTTTTTAACATTTTATTCGAAAATCCGTATAAATTGATAATAAATATTAGGGTCTGCAATCAAGTTTTTACTGTAATTTGTTCAAAGTAGTCTTAGCTTTATTATTTCCAAACATACGTGTGACAAGTCGAACGTTGGCGACATCGTGAGACAGGCCCATACTGTCAACTACATGGGTTTTTTTTTAACTGCCACGCTGTGTAATTACTTAAAAATAATTTGAAAATAATATTTTTTTTATTTTTGATATAACCTCAAAATTATGGACAAATCCTAAAAGTATATGTCGATTGAGGGCAGGAGTAGTGACTTTTGGCCTTGAACACAAAAAAGAGTATTAAACAAGATTTTTTTTTCAATTTACAGCTTGCACTTGTTAAAAAAAATTAAACATTTTAATAAAAATCTCTCACACACACACTTACACACACAAATGAAGAGAAAGTTGTTTTAATGCAGAAAAAATCAACAATAAACTGTTGTAAAATCTGTTCAGGGTCAAGGAAACAATAAAGTTTTTTCTTCAACTCAGCCGCTTTTAAAGCTAAAACTTTGGGCAATTTAATGCTTTTAAAGTTAGCGGGGCGCAAGCATATTTGCCCACTGTTATTGCATGTTGTGGAAAACAAAGAGTTAGACTGTCTTTCAAGAAATCGCGGGTACTTAGATGTAACAAGTTGTCTGTTTAGTCAGCCAGTTTCATTTACTGATGACTGACTGACTGGTTGGCTAGTTGATTTAAGTTGTTGGCTAAAATGACATTTCTGTAGCAGCAGCTAAAAGTACAAATTAATAACGATCTTTATATTTTAGTTTTTAATATTCATAAACGCAAGAGTACGTGAATGAGATTTGTTGTTGCAAGTTAGCATGTTGCAATAGTTTGCATGTTACATCTATCTATGTTTGTTAGACGTAACTAAATACATATGTAAATAAAATGTGCAAATATTTATACATAAATATGTTAGAAATATATTTTTAATATAAATAAGCTGCTTGCTGCATGATTATTTAAATCTAGTTGAATCTGCCAGCCGTCACAGTGGAGCCAGTGAGTTCTTAAAGTTTTATATGAAAAACTTATTTCTTCTGTAACTAGCTTGGAATATTACATTTTATTAATATGAGGGTGGCGTTGGCTGAAGTAGTTATCCGATTGGTTACAAAACAAAAGATCTTGATTTTGAGAACGGTATTCGACAGTCATTAAAATAACAACACCGCGAATTTTTCTATTGTGCATTAGTTTGCCATTGTATCAGTTGTTATTGGGAAGTTCAAGTGATGAAGGCATAGACAATGGTTACTGAACTACAACAGCTTCCTAATGTAACATCAGAGCGCCCTCCTTCATCGGTATTGTGTAGCAGAATCATTGGCGAATTGCAATAACCAATAAAATGGCTACTAAGCACAGCTTCAAAAAATTTAATACGCCTCATTTAACACTAGAGGCGCTGCAACACTGCCTTATTAAAAAAACGTGCAAAAAAAAGTAGAAATGTAAAATAATGAAGCTTTTCTCTATTTCTTCCTTCAGCATCTATCTTCTCATCACTATCCCGTTCCTATAGAAAGTAACACCTAGCAATAGTAGCAGGCATTCCTTGGCGGAGTGTTACTTCTCATTAAAAAAATTCAAAAAAAAATCTCATTAAAAAAATTAAAAGAGAACTGTTTTACAATATAACATTTTTAAAAATTCAGACACTTAGACCCTAGTTGTCCAAATCACGTCATAGAATTATGTTGATTCTGGCAGAGCAAATAAAAAAATTTGAAATAGCGCCTTCCAATTTTACGCTTGATTTTTTTTTATGGAGCGGTTTAGAAAACCATAAAGCTTATAAAGTTTAGGAAATAGATTTGTTCAGCATTTTTATGTAAAATCTTATACCGAGCATTAAATTGGAATATTCTTATACCGTACCTCTTCTCCGTATGGGTCTTCAGTTTGTTACTTTTTGGATTTTAATGGGCTGAAATGTCCTACAAAAATATTCGACGTATAATGCTACACTAATGCTCTAAATTTGCTAAAGCTCGAAATTCGATCCAAAAGTAAATAGCAAAACACAGTCAGTTGACATCACTGTTGCTAAACTGTGAACATAATTTAAGAATGTTAATAATGTTAATAGCAAGCCAGCAATTAAAAACGCCCACTGCGTTTTCTTTCATTATAACCCTCAACAGATATATACATATGTATGTATGTACTTACATTTACATGTGTTTGTATGTATACAGATGCCACATTGAATTAATAAGTCTCAGTATCAAAATAAATGTTGCAATTCTGCAACAACTCTTTAAGTACATATGTACATACACACGTATATAAGTACGTACATTAATCATATATTGTAATGATTTATGGTTTAAAGTTTCTTCATGTGTATGTATGTATGTGTGTACTTGCATTTATTAAAAAGAAGAAGAAAAAAATTATTTGTTAACTTGTTGGAATCACGTTACTGTTTGTCTATGCGATTTTCTTCGAACGCATTTGGAAGTATCATCGTGTCCTAAATGCTTATTAGCCATATCGAAAATGTAATACAATTGTTTATATTTAGTTATTGGTTGTTGTGTTAATAGAACCAATATACATACATATGTATGTATGTACATATGTATGTATGTAATGCATGTTATATGCTTAAGCTCACCCAACAAAAACATGCCTTCAATTATTCGGAAACTTCTATGGTTTACAAGTTACAACTTGAACTTAGCTCGAACTTTCATGCATTGCTAGTAGTTTTGCTTTTAACTCTTCAATACACCTATCGCTCGTTTATTGCAACATATTCATAACTCAAAAATTTGGTTTTACCAAAATTAAATTAAGAAATCAAAGAGGATATTAAAAATGTTCTTCATGCGAGCGATAAGTTCACAGATGATTTCTGAGAAAATTTTTCTTATGTTAAACACGTTATGACAAATGATTCTGTATGCATTAAACACATTCACCACAGCAGGCTACACGAACACACGACTTCAAATGCCGCTAGCAGCATTTGTCGCGTCGTAGCCAGCTACTTAATTATTTTGGAGACGGCAGCAGCACCATCTGCACCTCATATTTAAGTATAAATACATAGCTCAGTATTGCCACCTTCGAATATTTCGCATTTATAAAAAATAAATTACACTTTCAAAATGTACTTATATGACGTAAAAGTATAAAAATGAATCAATTTATGCTTTACATAAATTTTTAGATATTGTTTCTGCTAATGAAATAATGAAATAATTGTACGATATCATTCATTCAACATTTTGCACTATACTGGCAACACTGAATTTTCTCATTGTAGTCAAAGAAATAGAAATAGAAATAGAAATAGAAATAGAAATAGAAATAGAAATAGAAATAGAAATAGAAATAGAAATAGAAATAGAAATAGAAATAGAAATAGAAATAGAAATAGAAATAGAAATAGAAATAGAAATAGAAATAGAAATAGAAATAGAAATAGAAATAGAAATAGAAATAGAAATAGAAATAGAAATAGAAATAGAAATAGAAATAGAAATAGAAATAGAAATAGAAATAGAAATAGAAATAGAAATAGAAATAGAAATAGAAATAGAAATAGAAATAGAAATAGAAATAGAAATAGAAATAGAAATAGAAATAGAAATAGAAATAGAAATAGAAATAGAAATAGAAATAGAAATAGAAATAGAAATAGAAATAGAAATAGAAATAGAAATAGAAATAGAAATAGAAATAGAAATAGAAATAGAAATAGAAATAGAAATAGAAATAGAAATAGAAATAGAAATAGAAATAGAAATAGAAATAGAAGTAGAAATCAATATAGACAACAACCTGCCGCCCTGTTGCCTTGCTGTGATCAAAATAATCACTCTCATATAAACATGTGTATTCTATCCTTGACATTTTGTAGTCGGTAGCTTGCTGTGGTGAATGTGTTTAATGCAGTACTGTTAGGTCTAGAACAGGTTCCACTACATTTACGTAAATAATTCGAACAAGGGGTAAATTACGGCACTCGTTATCGAACGAAATTACGAAATATTTCAATAGAGTTTATATGGGAATATTCTTAAATTTCGAATCGTATCTAATGCCGTAATTTGCCCCCAGCTCTGAACTTTCCAACAAAGCATTAGGGAAGCAAAGTTTCACTGGACTGTAGAATAAATTTTTGTATTCGGTTTTATTTATTTATTTTATTTATTTAATCTATTCGCATATAAATTATTTCATTATGCAATGAGTTTCAAGTAGTGGACCTTATTTTTAACCGACTTCAAAAAAAGGAGAACGTTATCAATTCATCTATATTCATATTAGACCGATTGTAAAATTTTTTTATTGCCTGAGAGAGTATAGCTTTCCATTGGTACCATTGCCAAAAAAAAATTGGGCGGGAATACGCCCACAAATTTTTTTAATTTATTTTATAATATTTTACTTATTTGATTATTGCGAAACCTAGCAAACACCTTTGGTTCTTGTAATTACACAATTTTAAAGTTGAGAAAATGGGCGGGGCTGCGCGAATTAAAATTTATTATTATATTTCACGTGGTTCTACTTAACCGATTTTTACGAAACTTAGACACAATCTTCCATTCGACAAAATGGACGGAGTCACGCACATTAAAACTAAAATTTTATTTTAGGTGGTTCCACTGTACTGCTTTTTACAAAACATAAATCTTGCATTTAAAAAATGGGCGGAGGCACGCACATTAAAATTTAATTTTATATCCCATAAATTGTTTTCGAAAATGTTCTATCAGATCTTTGCATACAAGTCGGGTTTTTTTGGCAGAATTATATTCCAAGTTTTTTCTGTACCATTTGATAAAACTTAATTTGCCGGTGTTGTTCAGAAGCTTTTTTTAAAAAAAATCGCCTCTAGCATACGCTTCAAAGGCTTTAGAGCAAAATGTTGCAATGTGCAATCGAACGTATATAAAGCAAAATGACCCACTGTGCGACGGAAGTTTAACACATTTAACACTTAAGCTTAAACTCATTTCTGTTATTATTATTATTTTAATCGGATTACTTTAAAAAAATAATACTATGCACTTGTAACAAAACCATACGCAAGTAATTCTTAAATATATATTTAAAATTCTTTTAAATCGTTTAATGTTTCTTTTGTAATTGTTTTTCGCCGAAGACAGCAAAAATATTTTACACTATAAAAGATTTTCAAATAAAATGCTGACCTTAAAAAATTTGTTTAAAGTGTTTTTTATTAACTCACAATTTAGAAATAAATATTTGTGAAAGGTCGTCACGAAGCAGTTTAATAATAAAAATTATTTTAAGCGCACAATGGAATACGTATTAAGATTTTATATAAAAACATAATTTTATATAGGAAATTAAGAAATAGAAAAATAGAACAACACACCGAAAAATGAGAGGAAAAGTTGTTTAAATATATTTAATCTATTAGTTAACAGTTTTATTAAGAAAATAAGTAAGTGCTCTATAATAAAATCAAAATCGTTTGTTCATACAAATGAATCATTGTATCTTAGAAGTAAAATAAATATTAATCCAGCGGAAAATCCTTCATAAAGAATTTAGTTTAAAAAATAAAAATTTTGTAAGACTAAGACCCCTGTTAGAAAGGCAAAATTTACTTCGCAAAGTCTTAATTCAGCTGACAGAAGGCCAGAACGAAAAAAACTCATCCCTCTGCCTGCGTCTGAAAGGGGTATACACTTATGCAAGTTTAAATCATAATAAAACAAGGAAATATATTTTTAATATCATTTAAACGGTCTTTACTGAAAAGAAATTTTTATGAAATTAATGTTTAAATATGATTAGTGCCATTTGGCCGCCATGGCTGGCGCGTAGAAGGCGCAATCTGGAACACCAATTTTCAACAACTTTCCGCAGCACCTGAGGCCGTATTTCGCCGATAACTCTTCGAATGTTTATTTCCAGGTGTTCAATTGTTTGTGCTTTATCGACGTAGACAAGTGACTTAACATAACCCCAAAGAAAATAATCCAATAAGGTTAATTCACACGATCTTGGTGGCCAATTAATTGGGCCATAACGTGAAATTATTTGTTCATCAAAAGTTTCTTTGAGTAAATCAATGGTAGCGCCCGCTGTGTGGCATGTGGCCCCGTCCTGTTGGAACCACATACCAGCAAGATTAATGCCACGTAATTGAAGTACGAAAAAATGTCAAATCATGTTCCTATAACGTTCACCAGTAACATTCTGACCATCATTGCCAGCCCATAAAGCGCACGAAACAGTAATTTTCTGTGGATGTAATGGTGTCTCGACAAAAGCTTGTGGATTTTCCTCACTCCAAATACGACAATTCTGCTTATTTACGTACCCATTCATCATTCAACCAAAATTATGTACGCCATAAAATGGAAGAAGTGCACGATGAGTTTGACGAATAGAACAATTATTTTGATTAAAAATTTCAACAATTTGCACGCGTTGCTCTGGTTTAAGTCGATTCATAATGAAATTTCAAAGCAAGCTAAACAAAAAGCAATTATCAGCTGTTAAATTTGTGCTCAAATAAAGCAGTGATGCCAACTCAAAGTTGTGACACTCTAAAAAAATACCGTGTACTTTATGTTACCCGCTATCAATTATTTTATCTGCTCCTTTCACGAGCGTTTATAAAACACTTTGTCATATTTTAAGGGTTGGCAATCATCCGGAATTATCCAGCCAACAAATATGAAAGTTGGTAACAATTACCCCAAATTATTCAATTTAATGCAAATGACCGGTTTGCAAAATGCACACACAGACCATTTTAAATGTTCGTTCAAAACTTTTTAATAAAACAAAAAATTGTCACTTGTTATGGTCATTTGATTTGTTGATAAGTCATGTCTCACTTGATTCTACGTGATAAAATTCAATGTCAACTTGAAAGAAATTTAATAGCATCATCTTTAGTTCATTTGAATTTATTTCCAAAGCTGCGTTTGTTTTTTTTTTTTTTTTTGTAATATTGTATACGAATTTTTAGCAGATTATTTTAAGCTGGAGAAGTAAGTTCAAATTGACAGCAGTGTTAAAACATCAATTAATTTTAAGATTATTTTGGTTGAAATAATTTTTGCAAAAAGTTGTTTTGAAAAAAAAACACATGAGGTAAATCGAGAAATCATCGGGAAATATTTTAGTCGTGGGATCTAAAGCAGCTACGTTCAAGCACACATACTCTGATATTTGCATTTGAAGTAAACAGCTTTGAAAGCTCTTAAATTTTTTCTTGTTTCTTTGCAAAATAAGAAAAAGCATTGTTGCACAATTTTATAATGAAAATTTCCAACTCAGACTTTTAATACGTCTAAAGTCTTATATATACATATATCTATTCTGCTATGTCAGAGTCAATCGTTAGAACCCTGTTGTTATAAAAAAAAGTCAGACTTTTTTGCATAGTATTACAGTATTTGTTTGCGCACAGTATAATATCATAATTTTAAGATAAACTTGAAGACACACGTGTAAGCACTTAGACTTTAAGCCTAAAACGTTTTTTTATAAATGTATATTAATTTTTTAGAATGGTGTCCCACTTCAAGAAGAATTATGAATAAAATTCCGCGAGAAAATGTTCCCGAGGCACAATTCCAACTAATGGCAAGTGATAGGGAAAACAAAAAATTCTAATTGGAAAAGGAATTTTATTCATAATTGCCCTGATTATTATTTTTTTATTCCCTTTTCATTGTCAACAAGATGTCTCTGTAGAAGAGATGTTCTAGTGAATATTTTATCACTCCAGATCAGGCACGCTTACGAAAACATTTTTGGTTCACGCTCATAGAAATTTGAGAATATTAAAAGAACATTGATTGATGAAAACTAATACGATCCTGATTTAAAATAATGCAGAATATGAAATTACTTTTTAATTAATTCAAATGTAAAGTTAATAAAATGTAATTTAATCAACTATAATGGGGTCTATTCTGGAAAACGCGTCGAAGAAGTGAAACTTTGCACTAAAACAAAAACAAATTTGCAAAATTTGTTTTTGCAAAATTTGCTTTTGTTTGCCATACATTTCTAAAATAAAATAAACGTGAGAATTTCAACACGTTTCTCTCTCTCAGTTTCAAAAACGGTTAGTTTTGTATGAGAAACAAAAACAATTTTTTTACATTTACACAGTTTTGTTTTTGTTTTGCATGTAACTTTCACCAAGTCGACGAGTATTCCACAATAGACACCAATGTGAATATCTCGGAACAAAAAATATTCGACTAACGGCCCTTTTCACAATGTGCAATTAAAAGCTAACAGGGACTTTAAAGACTTGTATCGAACTAATTCATTAGTTCGTTTTTGACGGAAACTGATGATCAAACCCATGTAATTTAAATGAGTTTGATCACATGTTTTTGTCAAAAACGAGCTACTGAAAAAGTTCGATACAAGTCTAGACTTTAACGGCAAGCTTTGTATGAAGAACTTGTACTTAAAGTTCACATTAACTCTTAACCATACATTGTGAAAAGGGCCACTTTCATAATTATGGGCGCATGCGTATAAATATTTGATAAAATCTTTAGCTTAGGGATGGTCTGCGAGGCCAACTGATTCCCATATTTTTTTATTGACTCAACCACTTGATGATGATAAAAACTATTTTTTAAACTTTATTATTGTTTCATTTCTTTATTTTGTTCATTTTGTGAGTAAAAATCGCGCACTTTAACTATTGCAACATTATAAATGTAAAACGACTTCAACATACTTTTTTTTTAATTTTCATAATTTCTATAATTAATTTATTTCTTCTACTTTCTTTGCAGATAAACTAGCTGTGATAATTATTGGTATAATTACAATAATTTTAGGAATACTTTTAACTACCATACCATGGCTAGATTATTTTATATTAAAGGTGAGTTTAACACTAACACCGGCATTCATATTATCAAAGTTAAATCATTCTCTAAACCGGTTTACACTAAACTAACATTAACTTTAATAATTATTTCATTTTGAGAGTAAGCATATGACTTAAAGGTGAACGTTTCTATTTTTGAATTTTATGATTGCTAATTGTGCTTTTCTTTATTTACGCCCATAAATTTTAAAGTAGTTTGTTGTTAGTTCACCAGGTCAACTGACATTTTATTTAAATTAAATATTTTAGCTTAATAGTATATAATTATGTTTAATCTTTTTTTTTAGAATTTAAGGCTGTGGAATAATACATTGAGTTATCATTATTGGCAGAGGCCTGGTGTGATACGCTTAACCAAACTCTATATTTATAATGTTACAAATCCTGATGGCTTTTTGCTGGGTGAAAAACCAAAATTGCAAGAGGTGGGACCTTTTGTTTACAGGTAATTTTAGCTTTAAATGTATAAATAAGAATCAATATGAATGCTTTTTTTACACACAGTTCTTATGGGAACCTGAGCTTTCGTAAGAACTCCGTACTTAGCCTTAACAACAAAAATTGTTAAAAACTACACTGTTGCAAAAATTAATATTATTATTTTGAAATTATCATTGTTTTTTAACTCTCTTATACACACCGACATGCATTTTTATTGTTGCTGTATGGGACATATTCTACAATTTATCCCATGTCTTAATTATTATTACTTGTCCTAATCTCGACCCCTGCCGTAATTTATATTAACTGAGAATCTCTCTCTCTCAGTAATTATATTGATTTTGATATTATCATATGTACATAAGCTTAAATATAAAAGCAGTTAACTTTTATGTACTTAGCGTGTAAAGAAAACTTATAATAATATAAAAAACAGCAGGTAGAAAATCATACTATCCATAATATGATCTTCTCATTGCATTTAGCTTTAACAGAATTTATTAATCATTGTCATTGTCGTCTGCACTAAGTATGCACGGTTTAAATTAAAAGTAGAATTAAAAGAAATTAAGAGTAAAATTAAAAGAAGATTAAAGTAGATTTAGAGTTAATAAATTTAATGAATTTAGAAACTAATATAATGAATTAAAATAAAATAACTAAAGTTCAAATCGTTTCATTTACTGAAATTCTCATACATTAATATGGTGCCGAAACCCGGGACTCTATCAGTTGCTTGATAGAAAATAAAATATTGTAAAGTCAAGACAAGTTATTAACCGTTTTGACCACTTTAATAACCTATACTCCGCCTACGTGGATATAATTACATACATCATTACAAACTTCACTTACTTTTGCTTATACAAAATGGAGCACATTTCAACTATAGTCGAAATGCAGCATAAGACATATCGTCATTTGAAACGGTTATTAGAATCGTTTGAAACAAGGTCTACTCAATATATAACTAAAGGTTATATCCTTAGTCTTCTGGAAGAAGTTGAACAAACCTACAAAAACTTCAAACAAGACCACGAACAAATATGTGAAATGGCCCTGGAAAAGTCAATCGCCGAAAAGGATGTGCCTTATCTGAAGGATGACTATTATTATGAGTTTTTCGAGCTTTATTTAACATTCAAAACAAAGCTTTTAGATTTGTCAACCGAACCAACCACATCACAAAGTCAAATGACAAGTACGTTTGTTTCGTCCAACACGCAGAACACTTCAGTTACTTCTAGTGCAAGGCTACCAAAAATTGAAATACCAACTTTTAATGGCGACTACATTGAATGGATCCCCTACCGCGATATGTTTTTGACTTTGGTTCACCAGAATCAGTCCCTCACAGGAATACAAAAATATTTTTATCTTAAAGGGTCGTGTAAGGGATCGCCTCTTGAGATTATAAATCAGTATCCGGCATCAGAAGGTAACTATGAAGCGGCGTGGAAAGCACTAGAAGAAAGGTATCACAATACGAGAAAAATAACTGACCAAATATTCAAAAGATTTGTAAGTATCCCACCGTTAGATGGTTCCTTTAAAAGTATAAAAGATTTAGTTGATACCACTCGTTCTTCAATATCACAACTAAAAGCCCTTAACGTCGTGGTCGGTGATGCAATGCTAATTTTCTTGATCAGTCAAAAACTAGACAGACAAACAAAAAAGGAATGGGAGCAATCCATCAATTCTAGTACTACAATTCCTTCAATGACCAGTATGTTAAATTTCTTAGAAATGGCTTTTAGAACCCTGGAATCGGTCGAAGAATCTTCCTCACCATTAATACGTGAAAAAACAACATGCGCAAAAAAGCCACCAAATCAGAAATCATATAAAAGACTTTTGTACGCTAATACTTCGACTGTCGACACTGCATCGTGCTCTTGCTGCCAACGTCGGCATCCGCTGTACAAATGTTTTAAATTTTCGTCGCTGCCTCCAGCAGAAAAAAGGAAGATTATTAATCAACACAATGTGTGTCCGAACTGTTTACATACTGGACACTGCGCAAATGAATGTAAATCCTCTGCACGCTGCCAAGAATGTAAAAAAATTCATCACACTATTTTACATACTGCTTATTCAACAGATCATCAAAGCAAACATCAAACTAGGAATGTTAAGACTACTACTGCTACTACTAATGAAAATGTTAATCAACAGTCAGCGCAGACCTTTACTCCAACCGAACATTACAGCTCGAACGTTTCTTCGGTCAGAATTAACAGACATAGTCAAGTACTGCTAGCTACAGCAAATGTTTTGATAAACTACAAAAAAGGTAAACACATCGTAAAAGCTCTTGTGGATCCAGGTTCTCAAGCATCATTCGTAACAACAGAACTATGTACTTTATTACAATTAAACAAACAAAAAATAAAAGACACAGCTGTAAGTGGTATCGGAGGAAACAACAAAACATTAATCCATTATTATGTGTCGCTACAGTTAATGTCATCGTATCATACAGACTTCTGTTTAGAACTTGATGCTCTGGTAATAAACAAATTAACCTCATACAAACCATCAAATCTTAACAAAAATTATTTGCCAAACTTACAACAATATTCTCTTTCGGATGAAACTTTTTATTTGCCATCAAAAATTGATATATTACTCGGTAGTGACGTGTATGGGGAGATTTTACTAGATAATTCGTACAAATTTCCTAATAGTGTCTATTTACAAGAAAGTCGTTTCGGATGGCTCGTTTCTGGACCAACCGGAAAATGCTGTACCGAACAGCAAGTAAACGTAAATAACTGTAACTTGGAAAATCAACTACGACTTTTCTGGGAGCAAGAGGAGCTGATAGAAGAAAGAAAGTGGTCGCAAGAAGAAGAGTTGTGTGAAGCGTTTTTTTTAGCAACTTACAAGCGAAACAGTGATGGTCGGTTTACTGTGCAGTTACCTTTTAAAAATTTGCTGTTTGGAAACAATTTACCTGTCTTTAATAACACTGATTACAGTGCGCTAAAAAGATTTAAACGTTTGGAATCTACATTTAAGTTACGACCACAATATGCAAAAGCATACAAAGATTTTATTGCAGAATACTTAGCTCTAGGCCACATGGAGAAAATTGGAAAATATCCTCAAGATCTGCCCACTAATTGTTTCTTTTTTCCACATCATGGTGTTCTACGTGAAAGCAGTGCCACTACGAAACTTCGAGTGGTGTTCGATGGCAGCAATAAGTCAACTTCGCAAAAATCCTTGAACGAAGAGCTCAGCTCTGGTCCGGCATTGCAAAATGATTTGCCGGAAATAATTACACGTTGGCGACGTTTTAGAATTGGATTCACTGCGGACTTAGAAAAAATGTTTAGGCAGATTAACATTAGCGAAGAACACCAACACTACCAGTGTATTTTGTGGCGCGACGAAAATACCAACGATCTAAATATTTACAAATTAAAAACGGTAACCTATGGGACAACGTGCGCGCCTTTCCTAGCCTTAAGAGTACTAAAACAAATCGCTGTAGATGGAGTTACATCGTATCCTAGGGCCAGCAAAGTTCTTCAATCAGACACCTATGTAGACGATGTAATATCAGGAGCTGATACTATAGCTGAATCTATTCAACTACAGCAACAGCTCCGTTCACTACTACTTAGTGCCGGATTCAATTTACGTAAATGGAATTCAAATACAATTCAACTTTTAAAACATATTCCCCACGAATACTTGGCAACAGCCAACGATTTTCAACTCCAGAACCATGACATGGTGAAGGCCTTAGGGTTATCATGGGACCCACAAACTGATACCTTTTGTTTCAAAATTAATTACACATTTTCTGATAAAATAACAAAAAGTAGTGTACTTTCAGATTCGGCCAGATTGTTCGACCCACTTGGTTGGTTAGCACCCACAACTATACTGGCCAAGATTATGTTCCAAAGGCTTTGGAGAGAGGGACTCGACTGGACAGATCTTTTGCCAAAAGAATTAAGTGACGAATGGTCAAAATTTCGTATCGCTTTAAAGGACATCGAAACGATGCATGTGCCAAGATGGTTCAATTGTGTTTCAACAGCCACGGTTGATTTGCTAGCCTTCTGTGATGCCTCAAAACAGGCATTTGCTGCTGTCTTATACATCAGGACTGTAGCTGAAAATGAAACTGTTCACATCAGTCTTGTGCAAACGAAAACGAAAGTGGCGCCACTGAAGGTACGCACAATTCCAAAATTAGAACTATGCGCTGCTGTTTTAGCTGCTAAACTTGCAAATAAAGTCAAGCTCAATATTGGCCTCAAGGTTAATCAAATTACATATTGGTCTGATAGCACTACAGTTCTTAACTGGATCAGGTGTCAATCTTCGAGTCTACCAGTTTACGAAGCCAATCGTGTTTCACAAATCCAGCGATTGACAAATGTCTGTGATTGGAGATATATTTCTAGTAAGGAAAACCCTGCGGATTGTGCAACACGAGGTTTGCTGCCACAAGAACTTAAATCTAATACAAGTTGGTGGAAAGGTCCTCATTGGCTGTCAGATGCTCCTGAGAATTGGCCAGTAACAAGGTTTAGAAATACGACACAAGTAAATTCTACTGAAATCAACGTGAACATGTTATCAACGACAACAGAGCAAGAAATAAGTTATCCTGACTTCTTTTCAAAGTTTTGCTCATTTTCAAAACTACTACGAGTAACAGCATACATCTTTCGGTGGTATGATAAATTGAAGGACATCATTATAAAGAAGAGAAACGGCGAAAGCGCCACTTCTGAAACTGCGTTTAGCGCAAGCAAGTACCTCACGACGGCAGAATTAAAAAGAGCCACGTTAGTAATAGTAAAGCAGTGTCAACAGATTACATTTCACACCGAAATAAATTGTCTTTTGAAGAAAAAACCACTCCCTGGTAATAGCAGGATTGCTAACCTTCAGCCTTTTATCGACGATGATGGCATTCTTCGTGTGGGAGGCAGAATAAAAAATGCAGATTTGACTTTCCATAAAAAATATCCCATTTTATTATCTAAAAAAGATCCCATTTCTTTTCTTATTTTTACAGATACACATTTCAAAACCCTTCATGGTGGTGTGCAATTAATGCAAGCATACGTTCTAACGCACTACTGGATCCTATCAGCAAGAGCTATTGCTACAGCTGTAAAAAGGAAATGTGTAATCTGTTTGAAGTATACTGCGAGAGCTTCGGAGCAAATCATGGGTAATCTGCCATCAGTGCGCATACAGCCAGCAAGGCCGTTCAAGCATAGTGGATTAGACTATGCGGGCCCTATTACTCTAAAACAATCAAATTTGCGGAAAAGTTCAACAAGCAAGGGGTATATATGTCTTTTCATATGCATGTGCACTAAAGCAATGCATCTGGAAGTCGTATCAAGTCTCACTACCGATGCCTTCTTGGCCGCCTTCAGACGATTCATCTCGCGGAGAGGACCTTGTACTGATTTATATTCCGACTGTGGAACCACATTTGTAGGAGCCTCCAAAGCGCTGCGTGCTATACATAACCGATCTCGAACCTCGTTGGCTGATGACCTGGCTGAAAACCTACATAATGACGGAACAAAGTGGCATTTTATACCACCTGCTTCCCCACATTTCGGTGGTTTATGGGAGGCAGGTGTAAAGGCAACTAAACATCACCTACGCCGCATAATGCGAGATCGCCTGCTATCCTACGAGGAATTATCAACTCTTTTGTGTCAAATTGAAAGCTGTTTGAATTCGAGGCCCCTATGCCCGCTTTCAAACGACCCATCTGATTTGAACGTTTTGACGCCTGCTCATTTTTTGGTTGGCGAACCTACAACCTGCATACCCGAAGAAGATCTGCTGGATACAAGTATCGACCGTTTGACAAAATGGAAACAAGTTGAAAAACTAAGACAACACTTTTGGCAGCGCTGGTCAAAAGAGTACCTTTGTCGCCTGCAGTCCAGGCCTAAATGGAATGCCATTCAACGAGAGGCACAAGTTGGTGATATCGTATTGGTATTACATGAGCGATTTTCGCCTGGTTCATGGCCACTAGCTAGAGTGGAAAAAGTTCATCCAGGTCCAGATGGGCACATTCGTGTCGTCACATTATATTTCAACGGAAAATACGTAAAACGTCCTATAACTAAAATCTGTTTTCTTCCCAGCAATGATGACATATCAAACCGTTCTACTATTGCCGATGAAAGCTGTGAGCGGAATTAAGAACAATCGTTCTTAGTGGGGGAAAATGTATGGGACATATTCTACAATTTATCCCATGTCTTAATTATTATTACTTGTCCTAATCTCGACCCCTGCCGTAATTTATATTAACTGAGAATCTCTCTCTCTCAGTAATTATATTGATTTTGATATTATCATATGTACAGTTGCTTAAAATAAAATTTGAAATTTAACACTCCACTTGCTGAAAAATAAGCAACTTACTAATTAGGCCAATTATTTGGACTTTTGCAACAACAACAACAACAACAACAACAACGCAACATAATATCAGCTTAACAAAAAAAATTTGTTTGTTGTAATCGATTATTTTCTACAGTACACAGGAAAAAAATTAAACGTTTTATTTTCAGACAATAAATGAATTTCTTTAAACAAAAGCATTCTAAAATTTGTTTGTTTATGTGGCTTAGTAAATGTTTTATTTTAAGAATTAATATGCTCCAAGTGCAACAAAAAAAAACATCATTCAATTGCTCGTTTTGCGTCAAAATAATTTTCTGAATTCATAAATTCTTTTAAAGTGGATTTACACTATGAAATTAGTTGCAGGATTTTTTTAGGAAGCATGGAGCAACAAATCAGATCAAAAAAGTTGCCATACTTCAATAGCAATGCTTCCATAATTTGTTCTATTCCTCTTCATACTAAAAAGCTCGTGTTATTAGTAAATAGAATAATTTTGGTGCAACAAATTTCATGAAAATTTTTATAATGTAAGTTTGGTATCTACTATTGTTCTTGAAAGCAAAATTTAATGGTGGCTATACTCGTATATCTGTGGCAAAAAGGAATAAGTGCTTAAGTCGAGATAAGCGGATTTTGAGTTGATGATACCTTCATAATCTGCATATTCGGAAGTACCCCTGATCAAACTCTCAATTAATTTGTGTGATTTTCCAGGAAGTTATAGCACTATGAATTGCGATTTATTTTTTTTAGACTTCTAATCTCATTTGGAAAAATGCCTTAATTTAAGTTATACTTTGTTATATTTCCACTTGAATGTATTATTTACCGTTTATAGAACGATGTTTGTTAAAAAAAAAAATAACGATTAACAGAGAATTACCCAATTTAACTGTAAAAGAAATAAATTTCTGAAAATCAACTTGAAAGCTAAAAAGTGCTCTCCTGCAAAACACCTGCAAAACAGTAAAATATGACGGACGTTTACATTAGAGTGCCATTAAAAATTCAACTTTTGAGTTCTGAATCAGCTGTTTTGTTTCTGTTCAATTGAAAGTCTGTATGTGTGGTTTGTTTTTCCTGTTTCGTTCTGTTCTGTTGCGGACAAATCTGTAGAAGATAGAATTCAACGTTAAAGGCCATGACTCACTATCATACAAAGTCGTGCGATCTACGAAAAAGTACAACCCTGGTGTGATGAATTGTTATTGTGTTTTGAAAATTTTCATACAATCCATCATACCAGGGTTGTATTTTTTCGTAGATCGCACGACTGTGTATGATAGTGTATCACGGCCTTAAGTGACAGCCAAAGGTGTGTACGAGTATGTATTAGTTTGTTGTGATATTTTGTATGCAACTGAAAGCAGGTCAATAGGTTGCCAGCTGATTCCTTGCGCAGAAATAGTAATTGCAAAATATTTTATACAGAAAAGAACGGCACAGAATCAAAATAACACAATCAAAAATATTTTGAAAAAATTTGATGCTGTAAAGTTTTTGCAATTGTTTTGCCAAATATTTTTTTAATTATTTTTAGATATATATTTTTGTTTAATTTGTATATTTGACCCACATTATAGCAAAGGATTCATTTTTTCAGCAAAAAAAAAAACTTTGAATACAATTTAGCATATTCAAAAGAGTAACTTCACCGATTTTCCGAAGAATCAGTAAATCATTGGTAAATAGGCAACTTTTGCAATATTTGAAATTTTTGCTGGAAATTATTAACATACCAGCTTTACACTACGACATTCCAAAAAAAGTTTTTGCCCTTGTGTAGGATTATAATCGTGATAAGGAATTGGTTGTCAATTTTCGAAAAAATAATTTGGCTTTCTCTAGCTCTTTTTATAGTACGTTTCCATATATATACGTGTTTTGGAGCAGAAAACTTGTTTTGCGCAAAACCAATGTTTTGCTACATGTTTTCCTATACAATTTTCATATCAGCAAAATATCTCTAATAAGTTGTTTTCCTCCAAAATATGACAAAATTTGTCAGTACAACACTGCATTGCTGACTGAAGATGGCGCTAATATAGAATATTAAATTTTTTAAGCAATTACACAAACCACAACAGTTGTATTTATAATTCTTTTATATGTAAATGATTGAAAAATTTACGAATCTAAACAATAAAATTAAATTGATTTCGAAAATTCGTATAAACAAAACACAAAAAGTTATAATGGAAACACTTCGAAGTGTTTTGGGAAAAACAACTTGTTTTGCTCATAGTGAAAATGTGCTATTACAAAAGGCATTGTGTACTTAACGGGAAAGCTATTTATCAGTTTTACATACATATATTGCTAAAAAGAAAATTAAACAATGGCGGTATTAGATGTTGGAAGCAAATTGTCTTGCGTAAGTGCAAATGCAAAATATCGTAGCTTTTCTTTCAAATCCAACAACAAAATACAGACACAATCCATAGAAAAGCTACCATATTTTGAATTTTCACTTGCGCAAGACAATTTGCATCAAACATCGAATACCGCCAATATATTTATTAATGGCAATTATTTGGCTTCCGCTAATTATGCGTAAAAAAAATGCAAGTAAATATTTTTTCCAATTCAATAATTGGCGACTGTTATATTTCACATAAATTTTTCTTTTTCAGTTTCAACATTGTTTTACAATAATTGAAACATATTAAATAGCACAAATTGTTAGTAATAAAAATTAATTATAAAAATATGTACTTGGAGCTTTAAGTGAAAAATAACTTAATTCTAATGTTAAGAAAGTAATCATTTATCATCGGTACATAAGCTATTTTAATCAAGGTGTACGTACACATGACGTCTGAAAGAATTTATTAAACATTTTTGCCGTTTGTAATTGGAGTTAAATGAATAATTTTTATAGGTAATTATATGGCTTAACGAAGGATTTGCCTTCATGTCATGTAGATTGTCAGCATTTAATCATAATTAACAAATAAATTAAATAACTTATAAAGTGTTAAATATTTCTAACAGCAATAGTGTAAAGAAAATCTGATAGCCAGAGCATTAATACAGATATAAGCACAGCTATCCCTAGTTTAACGGCTGGCGCAAAAATATGATGCATAGACAAAAATTTATTGATCGTGAAAATAAAACAAAGAATTCTTAGCAAAAAGTTAAGTATTTGTTGATAAAAAGTAATCCATTAGTTTTTGGATATATGAAGGCAAAAGGGATGCTGTTGGCTGAAGTAGTTAGTGCGTCAACTAAAGAGCAAATGACGGTGTTCGAGAGTCTAAGCTCAAACCTTAACTAGACTCAGTCATATCCTCATCTTAGATATTTCAGATACGTGTTAGTGTCTTAGCTTAAAATAATACACCTACTTAAAACCAGAGGCGCTGCAACAATGCTTTAAAAATTAACAAAACGCACAATAGCAGAGTTGTAAAAACGAAAAAAAACATGAATTAAGCTTATATTCTCTCTATCTGTCACTTCACCATCTTTACTTGCACTATCCCTTTTCTACTCTCAGATAACACAAGGGGAGTGCAAATAACTCATTTCCCTGCTCAGCAATCTGCTAACCTAACGTAACCAGAACCAAAAAAATAACTCATTCTTGTAAAATAATACATTCTTCCCAAACAAAACTAATCGTTATCCGGTAAAATTTTAAGTACATACTTATGAATGGAGATCAAAAAGACTTCCTGCATTCTATTTAGTAGGCAAAGTTTTTGCTGAGTTTCTTCTCGCTCCTCTAAGATTCAATGAGTTTATTGTGCTACTGCAACTATTTCAAAAATATTCTGCTCCATTTTACATTGTAACACAACATTTCTCTATTGCTTAAATAATTGAAATAATAATAGTATACATTTTTCAATATCTTTAGTGCGGAAGTTGATAATTAGCGAAGTTTCAACTATGTATTTCCTGAACGAAATGTAAAAAAAGATTAAGGGGATAGGGGATATTGCAAATTATGATTATTAATTAATTGTTTTAGTAAACAGAATGAAATGAAATTGCATGATGCTTAGCTTTAAACTGTATGAGGGATTAAAATTTTGTTTGGCTGTTTAAGGAAGTACACTCTGTACCTTTAATTTTTGTTCTCAGTACTTTTGCTCGCTTAAATCAAGGAGAATCGTCAGAAATCAAAGCTGTGGCAAATTAAATTTTAATAACTTGCATTTTACCATGTTCACACTTACGTGCTTATGGCCTCATTCGCGTTTAAGAGCTTAAACACAACGATTTTGAGAAGTTTTACCATACATTGACATGTTTTGTTAAACATCTCAAATGAAGTGTTTAAGATTTAAACACTTCATTAAACACGTAAATGGAGTATGTTCAGTTCGTTTTTTGATAACTCTGGCAACTTTGTGTTGTTATTAAATGGCGGCACGTGAAAAATTATTTGGTAAACAAGTAATTAGTTAAACAACATAGTTAAAAAAATTATTTACAAAAATATTTATTGTTTGAAAACAATAAACCAATAAATAATCATAATTCGTAATTTTTTACAAATACAATAATTTACTGACAAAACGTCAAGCTTATGCTTAGAACACAACTGGGACGAACGACGAATTTTGTCTACTTCGACGAATTCGTCGATAAGAATTCGCTGAGTTAATTCGTCGTTGTTGTACTTCACACGACGAATTAACTAAGCGAATTCCTACCTTATAATTGATAAAGTTGGTTATTGTGTATGCAAAGAGAAAGAGAGAGAGTGAAAATAGTTTTTTCATCGCTTGTCGGCGTACAAAATAGAAACAAGTATATCTCAGAGTTTTTCATGCACGACGAATTTCGTCCAACGGCGGTGTTGTGTTCACTTTCATATGTACAAATGTGTTTTATTTTGTATGACGAACGTTCGCACCGAAAAATTCGTCGTTCGTCCCAGTTGTGTTCCCAGCATTAAACATCTGAAATGTAATGTGAACGGTTGTGTTTGGTTCTTTAAAACACTTGCCTTAAACACGTTTAAGACCATAACTGTGAACATAGTATTAATCACCCTTATCGGGAAATGTGTTCCCTTTCCCTAAAATTCTGATCGCCAATGTTTGCGTTGTTGTTGTGTTGGTATACTAATTTCTAATTTTGTTCAAAATTTTTTGTTCACGGGAAATATTTCACGTGAACAAACTGTTCACCTTTCATTCCCGATAATGCAAGAATATACAACAGATTGCTAAAAAAAACAAATATACCCGGAAAATACTCAATACTTGAATAAATGGGAGAACAAGTATAACAAATGTTGAAGGTGTACTTTTTTCACACAAACACTCAATCCCACAGCAGAAAGAAAAGTTATTTACTTGATTTCATTGAGCTGCTCACTAAGTGAGTATCACTTATGTCTAACATCGGAATATGGAAACTTGTGCATTCGGTTATAACTGCGCACGTCTTTAATTTGCACTTAACACTATAACAGAGTTTTCTTTTTATTAACAGTAGCTTATTATAATAAATAAGACAATGCATACATATATCATTATTTGCAAATAAAAACTTTCATAAAAAATCATATTCTATTACACTAGCCACAAGCACTTTGTGTGAAACAACTCAATTTGACAGAGCGCTTGTAAAAGCTGTCACCTCCATCCAACATCACAACAAACAATAAATTTAAATTGTTATTAAATTGACATTTTAACCAATAACAAAATCAAGAGTATTTATTTAAATAGGTGTTAAATATATATTTTAGACAACAAGCATGAAAGCAAATGTCTTTTGTTTAAACTTAAAAAAAATTCAAAAAACCACACACCGAAGCAAATGAAAGAAAGAAAAAAAAATCACTGAATGCGTGAAATTTTAACGCTGAACATAAAAATGGTCTAAGTATGATGAAGCTGGTTAAAATAAATAAGCAACAAAACAATCGCACCGCAAATACAGTGCGTTCTAAAATTGGCTAAACGCAAGCTGAAGTTAATATATAAAGTTATACTCTCTTTAGAGGTTGTTCTTTTAATGAGAAATCGATTTGATAAGGGCTTTAAAAAACTTTTTTTTTTTAATATTTTTACAATAAGTTGCAATTCGACTTACCAGCGTAAGAATTGTATGGCGTTAAGCCTAGGTAAAAAGTGTTTATAAGTCAAATTAGGGCTGCTTGGAAGCCAATTTATGTGTCATATATGTATATTAGATTAATTTTGCAGGACAACTTTTACGAGCTCGCAGAAGCGTTAACTCTTGCATCAATTTGATCTTGTACAGATGCACCTTTCAGTCCTTGCAAATTTCTAATATTGCTACACTGATTTACCGTTTTTGTACAGCCCTGGCAAGCACATTGTGCGACCTGTTCCCGAGGAACGATCCATAACTATTGCATCCAGCTTCATTACCCTTTACGCTCTCAGATTCATTGTGCTCTCGCAGTAACCTAAACATATGTAAACTTTATTATGAGACACACTGTAAATAATGTTTGTAACTGAAATAACCCGTACAGACTGAGAATATACAAATCTATTGGAATCATAGGAATTCCCCTATCTCTTAAAATCATATAAAATATTTGAAAAATAACCAAAAAAGAAAATTTTTAAAAACTTCCAACTTAGAAAAAATTAAATACTCGTACTTATATAAAAATAAAAATTATAGGAAACAGTTGACTTTGCAGGCCATTCCTAGTGATTCCTGCTAAGCTCTACGCTCTATAATTTCAGCTTTTTCATACGCAGTCCAAAGAGTTAAATCAATTTTACGTGTACTTTTGGACCAATTAACCGATTGAGATGTCATAAAAATCATTTGACGCGCGTCTTAATCACCCTTATCGGGAATAAAAGTTCACGTGAAATGTGTTCCCTTTCCCTAAAATTGTGATTGCCAATGTTGGCGTTGTTGTTGTGTTAGTATACTATTTTCTAATTTTGTTCACTATTTTTTGTTCAAGGAAATATTTCAATTGAAAAGAATTTGACCAGAATTTTCGGGGTTATAAGTTTTGTTTTTAAATTGTTGAGGATAACTCTCGGCATTTGACTCAGTTTTTCGATTTGACACAAATCGTCTTAGTTATTAAAAGAAAAATGCTTTCGAAATTTGTCCGCAACAATTTGTGACAATCAATATTGGGTTTTGAGCTCAAGAGCTGCTTAGATTTTGCATGCGATCTGCTCAGCAATTTAAAATTTATTGTTGGAAAATTTTCGAATTGAATCAATTGGCGCTTATTTCTTCAGAATGCGATCTAATCGATCTTAATTATATGAATATGCTCATACATACACATAATCAATAAAATTGTTAGAAAAGGAACCACTGACCTCAAAATGTGGCGATCAGAAAAAATGTTTCGAAAAAAAACATTGAAAATTATTAGAAAATCAGGAATCATTTCTTAATAGGGTTTAAGTTCAGTATTTTCAACTCCAATAGAACGAAATAAATATTTTTATTAATTAATGTGATTTTATAAAGAAATACCGGCAATTTTTAGTGTTGCCCAAACACTTCATCATTCGTTCTATTTCATTTAAAATTTAAATAATTATTTTAAAAAATCAGTAGTGTAAATAGTCGGGTACTAACATAGACATAGAAATGCCATTTCGGGGCGGTGTGGATAGCCCCCTTGAAATTTATTTTTCTCTCCCCCCCCCCCTTGGAATTATTAAAGATTGCCTGTAATTATCTATTTTAATATTACAAATGAAAATCAACATGTGTAATAAGCCCGGTCCTCCGGATGCCATTGGATACAAAGAAAATATTAAATAAAAATTTTCAACATAAAAAAATTTAGATTTTCGAAATTCTCCTTCATTTTTTATTTCGCTCGAAATCTATTTAGAATAATAGTATATTCCCACCGACTTTAAATCAAGTAGGTTTAAGTAAATCATTTCAAAGTGTTTATACCGAGCTTGTGGGTGATTTGTTGTTCGAATTTTCGTATTCAATTTATGCAAGTATTTTATAATTTATGCACGTATAATGTAATTTGAATTTTATTCACATGAAGTTGACATTTAAAATTTATTAAATATTCCTCAATGTAATTTTTTGGAAATTGTCAATCACTATTGATGGATGACCGAGGAATGTTGCAAAATAGCATTTTCGAAATGATTTAAAATAAATCAACTACTTTGAGGTGATTTATCCACATGTAAAATGTATGATAAATCATGTATAAATTAACATGATTTGCTCAAATCATCATGATTTTGTTAAATCATGCCGGTGAAAACATACTATAACAGGCTTTTGTTCCTGGGAAAAAAAGAATTTCCTGGCAATTATTTCTCAGGGAATATTAATAATTAAGTGAATAATATCCACTTTATCAAGAAAAACAAAGAAACGTTCAAGAAAAAGAAAATATTAAAAAATATTAATATCTAAATAATCGCAGTTGTATTATTACAATTGCTCTCGTAAAAATTCATTTATTTACATAATTCGAAAATATTTATATCTAAAAATTTTCTTTGTGAAATTTTCAAATCCTTTGACTCGCAAAAATTAAAAAAAAAATATTCCAGAAAACAATCTTAAAATGGAGTGGTTTACAAAAAAAATCGCAAATTTATCAAAAAGTCAAGAAAATTCGCACTTAAATTAAATTGAGGAGTGTAGATACGTACTTGTATGCTAACCCAGAGCTGGGTGTGCTAACTTTTCAATCAATTCCCACGCACGTCTACGTATGTAGATCAAAGGTCTGTACTTATCAAACTATTTCACAATATATTCAACAAATAAATGTGATATATTTATGTTATTTACATAAAATTTAAAGTTTACAAAAACAAAGAGATTAATAAATTTTTCACATTATTTTACTGAAATAAAACCAGATTTTTTATACATATTGAACACATTATTATTTAAAAAAAACAGCCGACTACAAAAACAGATATATTTTATACATTTTAATTATCTGATATACATGTATGTATAAGAAGACAAGAAAAATTGAAAACTTGTTCCAAGATATAGAATTTTTAACATCATTCTTCAAACAAGTCACACATTCTATTCACTTCTCCAACTTGAATTGAATTGATTGATTTTTATCTTATTCTAACAAAATTTAAGTTATTTATGTCACTATACATACATATATTAAAATATACAGAAACTGCAGAATTATTTACATTTTTTTAACAAAGTACCCCACTGTGTATGGGGCCCACTAGGCACCAGAAGGCACCGTTGGATCGCCCTAAAAAATTAGGACCGCATTTATGACATTAGACAGCGCAGATATTAACAATTAAAAAAAACAAAATCCCATACAAGCTGCGACCAGGCTAATGCACATACATACATACATGTATGTACCTATATAATAAAATCATATTATTATTCTGTCATTTCAAATTCGTAACATATCGTTATTTGTTTTAAAATTGATATCTTCATGCTCTCTACGAGAGTTGTGCAGCTCATGAACGAACTAGTTCAACTGAACGACTCGCTTCACTGAGCGCTGTGAGCCGTTCAATTCACTGAGCGCTTTCATCTCAGTACTGAGAGGTTTCTAGATTTGTATCGAACTCTTTCAGTAGCTCGTTTTAGACAAAAACCTTTAATCAAACGCATGTAATTTAAATTGGTTATAAGTTTGTGTCTAAAACGACCTAATGAAAGAGTTCCATAAAGGTATTGTGTTTTTTTTTTGGCAAATTTTTTTGTGTCGCAAAAGTACATCAAAAAAATAATTAATATATTGTGATAATATTAAAATATCTGAAATACTAAACAATTTTAATTCTTTTATTAACCAATTCTGCTCATTAAACTATTTTAATTTTATTTATTTTTTATACTTCGTCTGCCTTGTTTTGTAATGTATGACCACACATACACACACTGTATAAATCTGTCACTTTTTATTTTTCGGTTTTCGTGCTCTCTTTATGCTTGACAAAATGTTTCACTACAAATGAACTGAGGTACTGAGCCAACTGAATGAAATACTTCAGTAAAATGAGCTGAGCTGAGCTGAAAATAGCGGTCACTCAAAAGAGCTGATAAGCACAACTCTACTCTCTACCTCAAAACAGCGCTTTTGTATGTGGATAAAACCTTAACAGAAATCGAAATATGATTATTATTCCAAGAAGTGGCAGAGAATCATTAATCGATTGTAAAAAAAAAATTTAAATTTCGTTTATGCTAGTTTAGCACAACACGTGCATATGTACATCCCTACAATCAAGCGCATTTGTATACCAGGAAAATTTAAAGGTTGGGGCCACATAAGCATATTTTTATGTATGGCTTTCAAATCTACTAATTTAGAAAACTAAATTTACCTCACTTAAGGCTAATAAATCAGTGAAGTTTAAGCGCTGGTTTAGTTGAAATAAACTTTAATTTATATGTAGTTTAAACTCAAAAAAACAGCTGTTTTGCAAAAATAGAGAAATGGTAAAAAATACCAAATTTTACAGGGATAGAAATTAATTTTATGCTTGACAAAATAGCAAACAAATGTGGGAACAAAAGAGTGTAAGGAAACAGATCGAGACAAGATCTCAATTAAAGTAGAGGCTTGGAAAAAAGTTGAGTGCAAAATTTAACAGACAGAAATCAACACATTGTACAAAATTGGTACAAGAGTGGTAACTAAACTTTTTTCTTTGAAAGCCTAATTTTTCGCATACACCAACCTTAGCAACAATTATGGATAAAACATAAAATTAGGACAATTCCGGTCACTTATTAAAGAGGAAGTCCGGGGAGGACGAACCCCAACGCTGAGTGGGACTAAACATAAGAACTTTAAATTCCTGAAATTTCTTACACGAACTACTTATAATATTCTTAGTTCCTTTGTTCGAAAATATCCTTGATATTAAATTATTTTTGGTTTTTGGCCGCTCATGTTACACTGTGCGCCATGACCTTCTGTGCAGATGGAGCTGTCCTTACCCTCCTTGTACACGATTCTCCCATTCAGTGCACTGCTTTGTATCTTTCTTTGTCTCGAGTGTGGAGTGAATCATCCTTGGTTGCGAATCGACGCAAAGGTTCGATTTTATTGCAGTGAACGGTGACGCTGTTTTGAATGCATTTTGTTTTAGCTTCAACTGACGATTAAGCAATATGTGGATTTTTTTAACCGTTTCCGGTATTTAATTTGCGTTTCGAAGAGTCTACCATAACGGTAGCTCGTGCGGCCTCATTTAAACTCTTCCTCCCAATATTTTATAGTAATCAACAAGGGATCAGACTACCCCCAGAATAGAATCTATAAAATTGAGAACTTTAAACTTATTTTCCGCAAAGTTTGAGTTATATCTATGTATATTGCGATAAAGGAGCGGTATGTATTTACATGCTACAGGCGAAATGCGAATAAGTACGAAATTAACCTTTAAACGCTTTTAGTATTTTGAATTTCAATACAATTTGAAGGCAAATATTTTTAAGTAATATTTTAAGGGTACTTTTTGCCACCTCCTTTGGAAAGGAATAAACTTAGACACTACTTATGTAATACTATACGAACTTCAGCCTATATAATCCAGTATTTTACTTGATGTAGACATTTCAAAAAAAAATAAATCCCCGGTAAACTTTTTTCGGTTTTTGCAATTTTTTTTATTTTAGGCGGTTTTTCTTATGTTTGGCGTTTTTTTCATATTGGTGATTTTTTCGGTTTTTGGTGATTATTTAAATTTTATAAATTTTTTTAGTTTGGCGCTTTTTTTTTTGTTTTGGTTTGGCGATTTTTTTATTTTGTGATTTTTCACTTTTAGCGTTTTTGAACATTTCAAGAGTTTGTCTCGTACTGTTTCCAACATACAGCAAGTTGTCAAAATTACATTAACTGATAGAATAGCCTTTCATTTTAATTTTTTTAGTTAAGTGTTAATTGTTGTAGTCTGTATAAAAATACTCTAACCTTGCGAACTTCAAGTGTCTACATATAATTGTATGTATATTACCTTTTAGTTGCTCGTTTTAGAACACCCTTTAATTTTTAACTGTCATGTCTTTAAAATAATAATGTAAAATTTCAGGTGCGTAGTTCTTACGGTTCTCGAGAAAACTGCCTGTGACGGACAGACGGACAGCTGGCAAAAACAATATAAAATATCCATATTTCCCTAAAAAATATTTCCATATTTATTTTACAATTAAATGCTTATATCTTTTTTGAGTCTCCGCGGGAGAAGCGTGTTATATTGAAAAAAAAAAGGAGAGAGGTGTCTAAATACACCCGGTTGTAGCTATGCTGCTTGATTATATAAAACAAACTTAATGTGTTAAATAACAATGCAATAAAATTATATTATACGATGATGCCAAATTCTCTGCAAATATTTCAAAACGTTTCCATTTATTTCCCATTATTTTCTTTTCTAGTGGCGTACGATTAAATTAATGCATTGTTTGTGGCCGGCGGCGGCTGTTTACAGCCGATCCACAACAAAACAAAAATAAATTGAACAATCGTTTTCATTGTTTATGTTTCTCTCACTTCAAAGAACTAAACAAAACAAAATCAAACAATTTGTTTCGTTTATTTTCGTACTTTGCTTTTAAGTACAAAGAAATCAAAACAAAAATAAATTTATAACTGCAATAGTGTCGATTATTTTTGTTACAAAAATCACGTCCTAACTCCTGTATCGCCCCATAAATAGCATAGCTACAAAAAGTTTTATTTTACGAGTATTAGCGCAGCGTAATTTAATCGAGAAAAGTAGAGAACAAGAAGAAGTATTAAGAAAAAAAATTATTTAACAGGATTAGCGTAAGCACCTGCCGTAACGGCCTTGTCTCAAAAGCATGCTTCCCAGCCGGAGAAGGCAATACGTTCACCAACGCGTTTCCACATGAATTATACACTAATCAAACATTTTCGATGATACAACACATATCTTTCTTTCCTTATTACTTAATCGTGTCAAAATATTTTTACACTCAAACGAACTTGAGCGTGAGCTAAAACCACATAAGCATGTGCATAATCTTGGATTAGATTTTTTTTGCTCATTTTATCTATCATGAGTTAAATGAGATTTACCTTTATTTTAATTTATTTGAATCCCCTTTAAATATCTTTGAAATTTGTTACAATTAAAAAAGAAAAACTTAAAATAGTACCAATTATAAATATACAACATACATACATACTCGTACATATGTATGTATGTATGTATGTATGTACATATTTATAAAGAAAAAGATGAGGCACACTTGCTCACTTCAAAAAAGTTACGCGCATAACAAACTGCTTGCAATTTAACACAAAACTGTTCAACATGATATACCCGGAGTTATTAAAACACATAAGCGACTTCAGACCAAAGACAACAAAAACAAAACTAAAAACATAATACGTTTAATTGGATTTGAACTTGACATTCAAACTCATGGAAACACGAGACGCCTCACAGTGGCTCAACATTAGTCATATGCTGTAAAATATGTACGAGTATGTAACTAAAGCACAACTTTTGCACAAAATTTCATACAAATAGGGATAAACTTGGTGTTCCTTGAATAATAATTGTTTAGTAGCTTTATTAAAATTAAAAACGTGTTCTACGTTCAGGTGCGGGAAGGTAATGAATTCTTTAATTTTTCTCTCTGTGATTTCGCTTTCTTCATCCCTTTTGATCTTCAAAACTGCCATTCCTCTACAGTTACAATTTGGCAAAAAGAAAACAGTTTAAACAAATTTATAACAATGGCAATGATAATTTATATCTGATAAGAAATAAATAAATCACCATTTTTCTAAAATAATATAAAATATTTATTTGCATGGTTTATATTTCATTGCGCAAATGTGTGACAAATTTCAAGGAAATCGAAATACCTGGAACGTGTTACTATTTTTCCAAACACCCCCAAAATCTTGAGTTACAGATACCCGTATGCGTTTATCAACCTCTAAGGGCAAATTTCACCAACTATATTTAAATATCAATTCATATTTAAATGAAGATTTTCATTGATTTTTGTATGGAAAAATGAATTTTAAATATGAATTGATATTTAAATAAGTTGGTGAATTTGACCGTAACTAATTTAAATATCAACCGATTTTAAATTTATAAACGGATTTAGAAAGAAGACAAAAGATCTTTTGAATCATATACATTCTGTTTCAGATATATGTATGTATGCACTCGTATGTGTGTATTTTTTCACCAAATATAATCTTTTCGGTTTTTTTCGACACTTTTATACTTTGGATTCGTTCTTAGGCAGTATTTTTGTACTGGAGCCATACCGTTTATGACCTTTTTATAAAACATAATTGATTAAGAGTAATTTGCAGGTTTGTGTTAAAAAATTCCTTGGAACTTGATTAAAGTTATTAATTATTTTATTAGAAGACTTTTTTGTTAAAAAAAAACTACCTGTATGATGATTTTCGCTTTATATTTATGCGCTTTCTGTGTATTTAAGCTTTTAGGATGATAAAAGTACAATTTAATAGATGTATATCAACACAAAGTATTAAATTGGAACAACAGTGCTAGCCAAACTTTTTTCTTAAGAACCAATTTTTCACATAATTCGTTAACGTTGTCATTGCATGTTGTTTCTTTAACATAATATTTAGGTTTGTTCATTTACTAAAAATTGCTACGAATTTGTAACAACTGTTACTGTAAAGTGTTCATTGACTCAAAAATTGTGCAATTTTGCAATTTTCAAATTATGGGCCTGTCGCACGATGTCGACAAACATTCAAAACAACAACAAATTTTGATATTTTGTTGTTGTTTAAAATGTAAGTGTGCGACAAGTCGAACGTTGTCGACATCGTGGGATTGGCCCTATTACTACTAAAATTTTTACTCGCAAGAATTATCCAACCACCTGTTGTGTGTTTTGTTTTCAAATTAATTATTTCAAAAACATATGAAAAAGGAAAACTCAAAAATGTGAATTTCGTTTGTATGTAAAATGAAAGCATAATTTCTTAATTTATTGTTTTTCTTTAATTAAGCCACATAAATACAATTTTGTAGTCAAAGAATTTTGTTTGTTTATGACATCTGATCAGGAATAGAAAATGTATTTTTGCATTTATTAATAGAATAGAACTAAAAAATAAGGAAAATTGCATAAAAATAGTTACTGCCTGGCTCACGATGTCGACAAGAAATTTTCTTTCGCTTATTTATATAGAAAACAAAAACAAATTTTCTTATTTTGTTTTTATTTTCAATATAAATAAGCGAAAGAAAATTTCTTGTCGACATCGTGAGCCAGGCCGTAAATAATACAAAACTGTGTAAATTATTTCATATTAAATAGCGATTTTTAAAAATGTTGTAATTTTAAATAATATCAAACAAGATTGTATCATGATTTCCATCCATGGTTCTTAAATTATTAAAATTGTCCTCCAAGTTTTTATAAGTAAAGTGTTCATTTAGTTTTTCGTATTTGGGAGAGTAATTTTGTGAATTTCTGCTTTACTCTCTCGTTGCTAGTAAATGAACCAGGGATGGAAAAGTTGGTACAATTGTACCATTTTTAGCACTATTTGAATGCCAAAAGTACCGTAGCACCCCAATGACCATTTTAGCACTATTGAATTTTTTATTCTATTATATAATATAAATACAAATAGCATTAAAAATATAGAATATATAAGTAACCAGTTTCGAGCGCAGGTTGATGTAGAAGTTATTAAGTATTAAGTCCTTAAGAAACCACGGGATATGTATGCACCTTTTGCTCGAAGGTATTAGAAATGAAAAATTAGGTAAATGAAGCAATGTTTTCCGATATTTCAAAAATATGTTGGAGGAATGTTATCTATTCCAAATTCATCAGCAAATGTGAAAAATATATTTCCAAAGGATGGAAAAGTATATCCTAAATGTTACTTTTATATTCAAAGCTCAGCAACTAATAGTCTTTTTTATACGTTCTGACATTAAAGAATAATATTAATTAATAGTATTAATTAATAATATTATAATCATTGAACTTCAAAGTGCCTTTTTGTCAATTGTTAAGCTTTTACACATATACTATGTGTGCATTTTTAGTTAATTAATAGAAGTATTAAAAAATTAAAACTAAAGAATTTGGTACAATCGTACTGAAAAAAGTACAAGTTTTCTTGAAAATTAGTACAATTTCTAAATCTGATTTCGCATCCCTGAAATGAACAATAAAATTTAAAGAGTTTTTCTCTAAAACATACGAATTTTTGTACTGTTTAGTTGAAGTAGTCTGCTTATGGGTTTCTTAAGCGGAAATGTGGAAAGTGGATCAAACTCAAGAATGCTGTTGATAAAGCATATTGTTCCGTTTTTCCAGGGCTTATCATAATAATTTGCAATTGTTCCTTAAGAAATTATTTATGTTAATAAATTTCAATTAAAATAAACTTATGACAATATGTCAAATAATAAATTTCTTACATGTACAATTTAGATTTTATTTATCATTTTGTCTTATAAATACTTTTATTGTTATCCAATGGATTTCTAATTATATAAAGGTGCAGAAAAACAAAATAGATTCATATCGAATATAAATTATTTGCTGTGGGTTTTGTTAAAGTTTCTAAGCCTACTGCGCTTATTTTTCTTTTGTGATATTCCAAAATATTATTATCTGTGAGTTCTCAAACAGTTTTTGAAAGTCCTTGCATGAGATAAGAGGTTTTTGACTGTTCAATATAAGTGGTTGAAGTCTACTGATGATTTGGCAAAGCACCAATGAAATATATAGACAATGCTTAAGCACCAGCAAATAAATTTTAAATAAAATAGTGTAATTCTGTGATATTAGAAGCTAAGAAAAGGCTTTTATATTTTGTTTTTATTTTATTTATATTTGCAATTATATTTTTTTTTTACGTTATGTGTTTTAATTTGTACATTTTATGTCTCTTTAAAATACATCTCAAAAACTTAAAAGCAAATTGGAATAAAAGATAAAATATATTTCAATAATAATGTTGGAAAATCCCAACGAAACGTCGGATACATTAAAAATTAAATAAAAAACGTCTTTTATTTACATTTTGAAGAAATTGAATCACCTTGAAAACCGCATTAATTGATACTAAAAATAAGGTTGAGAAATTACATAAAAATATAAACTATTTATACTTAACAGCATGCCTAATTTAAATTTTGTCCTAAGTTAAAATTTTGAAAATCTATGACAAAAAAAATTTAAGGTTTTGGCCAGTGAATTCATTTCCTGGGCCACTGTGCGTGCGCCTGTTGAATTGTGATTGTGTATGATCGCATATCTTGTTTTTTTTTTGTCATTTACTATTTAATTTCATATTTTTGTGTTGTAATTGAAACAGCAGACAGATACTTTTTTTAACATTTAATAAAAACACATAATTCGTTTAATTGTGCGTTTGTACGTAATATTTAATAGAACAATTATTCGAGGTTTACCAGTTGCCGTGACATTAGTGAGATTTTGTTTGATAAAACAAACATTTTGTTAAAGTACATACATATATACACACATACATACATACATATATACGAGTATATTAGCAAATGTTTAAGCATTATATTTTAAATTTTATTTTTATATACATATATTTTGTTTTTTCTTTTTTTACAGAGAGGACATGCAAAAGGTGAATGTCAAATTTCATGACAATTTTACGGTGTCATATCAACATAAGAAAATCTTAGAATTTGTTCCTGAACTGAGTATAGATAAGAATACTCAAGTAATAACACCCAATATACCTCTATTGGTAAGTATTGATATAAGAGCACTAGCTTTTACCCGCGGCTCCGCTCGCATTGATTTGTTTCAAAAATACATAACAAGCGGTTTTAAACTGGTTAAACAATCAAACCAGAAACGACCCTAACTAGCCCAAAAATATGTTTTTCGCAAAAAAATCCGTGCCAAATACAAAAAAAAATCGGCTCCGAATCAGATCAAATATCTCCTATATTTGACGCTGGTAATGTAGCTTTCCAGTGGTGCAAGAACTTTCAAAAACCATTTAGCAAACAAATAGACAAACAAACTCACTTTCACATTTATAATGTTAATAAGGATTATTAAATTGACATACTGAATTATTTTTTACTCTTAATCGTTATCCTACCTACATAGTCAAAAGACTTTCGAGAAAATGCATCCCTGATCTAATGGGAGTTATACATATTTTCAAAACACATTCAGAGTTGCATTTTCTCTAAATTAGTACAGTGGCGTGGGAATGCTTTCAGCAGCTTATGTTTTATTAAATTTGTTTCCTAAAACTTTCTTTAAGTTTTAGTTGAATTAACTGACTACGTCCTCAGCTTTAGTATTGGTCGTTAAAGTTTTTGAAAATCAGCACTTATACATGGGCGTACATAGGTGATATGTTGGTGGGGACTAATAATATTTCAAACATTTACGTCCCTTTTCAGAATGTATGATTAATAGTTAACCTGATTTTTAACTGCAAGTTCTTCATACAAAACTTGCTGCCTCGCTCGGTTCAGCTTGAAAATATTGCAAAATTGCCTCTCATCTTAAACATTCTCTTGTCAAACTCGTTCACTAGTTCATTTTTGACACAAACCGATGATCAAACTCATGCTATTTAAATGGGTTTAATAATTAAGCTACGGTCACATTTGCCCAAAAAAGCGTAACCACTAAATGCTAATGAAAATTCTTTCAATTCAGACAAAAGTTTGTCAAGTTAAAGAGTAGCAAATATTGTTGGATTCTATGACATGGTGCATTAATTGTGTTCGAAACTGTTTAATATGATAAACAAGTGTCTGGATCAAAACTTTTTTCATTAGTGTTTGTTGGTTACGCTTTTTTGGGCAAATGTTTAACAAGTGTGACCGTACCTAGTTTTTGTTTTTAGTTTGTGTCAAAAATTAACGAGTGAACCAGTTCGACCGAAATCTGGTTTCCTTTTGTTTTTGTTTTATTCGTTACGAAGAAAAAAATAAATCAAATCCAAAAATTTTCTTTCATTTATTTGTGCACTCTGTTGTAGATGTTGAAAGACATATACTATTTAGTAAAATATAAGACTTAGACCCCAAGAATTTATAAGTCCAACTAACAGAGTAAACTTATAAATGAACTTAGCACATTTTTTGAATAAACGGCACAAATAATGCAAAATAAAGTGTCTTTCGATAAAAGGTTTCATTTTGATACGGGAAAAAACGAGTACTTTTCAACACAATCATCGGATGTTAATTGAATTGCAACGAGGAAGGATGTCATTAATAATGGAAAACAATATCAGCCACGGCTTCACTTTCAGGACTATATTCTTTTCAAGGAATTTTAAATCACGAAATTGCACATTTATGTTCTTGATAACGTTACGAATTCCACTTTTGAGATGTGGAGTATATTGCAATAGACCTGCTCTTTCATGTATCCCCGGAGAGAAACGTCCGAAACTGAAAATCTTAAATCACGAGATTTTGGGTGTTGAAGGTCCTATTAGACGTGCCATACCCACAACCATTGTCTCAACCATAAATATATTTAATTCACCTAATATTAGAGCTGCCATTACCATTAACAGCTATTTATGTGTTCATTTGTTCATTAATTTCAAAAGTGCAACAACAAATGTGTCTAAAGTAGGGATGCCAATCCGGAAATCCCGATCCCCAAAATCCCGAATCCCAGGATTTAAATTTTTTAATCCCGGGATTTTCGGGATTTAGTCAATCCCTAAACTGTTTACGAAGTTTTGTTTTTTTTTTTTTAATAAATTCATCATGACCTTCTCCCATGTGAAGATAGTAACCGTGGCAACACAATATTGATCTTTTATAACTGAAATTTATATGCCGGTGGTTAAGCATTGTCTATATATAGCAGCTCAAAATTTTCCACGAGTTTCACAATTGCTGACCGAGAATCTGCTTCATGACGGCCCAAAAATGCTTTGGTTTTGCGAACTATAACTTGAAATTTTCAAAATAGTTATAGTGAATTTTAATTAATTGTTACATTTTTATTAATGGCGCGGTTTTTATTTTCTAGCAAAAAAAAATACTAAGTTTTTGGAAATTGTTCGAGGATGCTCAAAAAGAAGGCAGAGCAAAGCGGTGTCTCAACTTATTGTTAAGCTTGCTGAAATTAATTGTCGACTAACATATACATACATAAAGGGTGTTTTTTTTTGAGGTATAGAACTTTAAGTTGGCATCACTTTTTTAACTGGCGGCCATTTTGTCAGCTGTCAAGTGATTAATATTTAGTTTGGTTTGCCATTTCATCATGAACAGGTTGACAAAAGAACAACGCTTGCAAATCGTGCAAATTTACCTCAAGCTCCGTTCATTTTATGGTCGACATAATCGTCCATCAGAGCAATTATGGAATGGACCTGTCAATTGGCCACCAAGATCGTGTGATTTGACACTATTGGATTATTTTCTTTGGGGATATGTGAAGTCGCTCGTCTACGCCAACAAACCAGAAACGTTAGGGGACTTGGAAGCCAACATTCGTGGCGTTATTGCCAACATACGGCCCCACATGCTCGAAAAAGTGGTTGAAAATTGGACCTGTAGAATTGGCTTTATTCGAGCCAGCCGCGGCGGCCACATGCCCGAAATCATATTTAAACGTTAATGGCATAAAATTATCCTTCCAATAAAGCCAAATTGATGGACATTAAAACGATTTTCTTGTGTTTTATTTCAATTCAAAGTTCTATACCTCTAAAAAAAACACCCTATATATATTTAACAAGGACATTAAAATAAATAAAATAAATAAATTCCATGATTTAGAGACCCTCGCTCTCACTCTCTCTCTCTCTGTCTCTCTCTCTCGTTTTCTTGTGAGTTTGAGTGAAGAGACTTGAGTTTAGCGCTTATTTGACGCTTGAAAGAAGCCCTGTCTTATTTCAAAAACAAGACCTCCCAAGTGGGACATCGTGAACTAAAAAGTATGCCATTTCGAAGCGCTTTTCAAACCTGCTTCGGCCGAAGCACTAATTTTTGCTGAGTTTTCATATATCAAGTAGTTGCAGCTTTAGTCTTGGCAACTATTAAAATCGCTGACTATTAAAAGTGAAGCGTAATTAAATGTATAAAACATAATTTGCTATTGCTTAAAGATAGTTTTATTTTTTGTTACTGAATGTGCAGTGAGGCAATGTAACACCAATTTCAAGCCATTTAGTTCATATTTGCTCCGTTTCGCCAAAATGTTAGTTCACAACTCACAACCGAAGTTATATTTTTGACCAGATAATTGATTTGCCATTCCAAATAAATAAAGTAACTGTTCATCTTTTTTTGCAGACTCTTACCAGTTTAAGTCCGAAACTAGGTTACGTACTCTCGAAAACGATATCTGTCATTTTGACGGCAGCCAAGTTTAAGCCCTTCATAAATGTCACAGCGGATCAGCTGGTGTTTGGATATGATGATCCTTTGGTAGCATTGGCGCACAGATTTTATCCAAAACATCTAAGGCCGGGAGAGCGAATGGGTTTGCTGATAGCGGTAAGTGTAAAATTTTTAAAATTTAAAAAAAAACACAGCAATTATTTATATATTCAATCTACCTTCTAGCGCAACGGCACTTTATCGGAAATTTCCACTATCAAGACCGGACACAACGGCATGGAAGATTTCGGTTACATAGATCGCTTAAATGGCTTAGACCATTTGCCTCACTGGCAAGATCCACCTTGCACTAATATAACCGCCTCGGAAGGATCGTTTTTTCCACCGCGAGAACTAACAAAATCTGATATTTTGTATGTGTATGATAAAGATTTGTGCAGGGTTATTCCTTTAAAGTTCGAAAAAAGGGTGGTTAAAGATGGTGAGTTCGAGATGAGACAAATTTATGAATATTTTCTTTATTTAATGTATTTCGAATTTTATTTAAAGGTATTGAAGCTGATTTGTATAAATTACCTGAAAATTGTTATGGGGATGCTGAACACAATCCGGAAAATAAATGTTTCGATACCAGGGACTATCGTGCAGTCAAGGGCTTACAAAACATAAGCCCTTGTCAGTATGGTGCTCCGGTTTACTTGTCCAATCCTCATTTTTATCAGGCCGATAGCAGTTTATTGGAATCAGTTGAGGGCTTGAAACCCAATAAAACTGCACACGAGACCTATTTCAAAATACAGCCGGTAGGTTTTCTATTAAAATTTTACTGTTTTAATTTGTTTTTCTGCCAGCACTGGATTATTGACTTGAATTTATTTTTATATGTAGAAAATTGGTGTGCCCGTAGAAGGCAAAGTACGCATACAACTGAATCTGAAAGTAACCCAAGCGAGCGATATTTATCCTGTAAAGAATTTTCGCAGTTTTATATTTCCAGTCATGTGGTTGGAAGAGGGTATTTCAGATCTATCGCCCGCCATTAGAAGATGGATTTATGTGGCCACAGTTCTGGCGCCCATACTCATACCTATTGGCTCCTATTTGATGATGATGGCGGGAGCTTTTGCCATAATTTTCATATTCCTGCGTGCCTACCAAAATTATGTATTTACGCGCGATGCCACTTTGGAAATAATCGAAATGGGCAAACGCTCTCTAAGGCGTGGCAGCACTTACATTGCCCAACAACAACAGAAATTGCTGCATCGCGATTCTTACGCATTACTCAAGCCTTTATCCTCCCCTTACATAAACGATGAGGATGAAGCCCTGCCCATAATGAATTTAAGCAGCGATTCGTCGTAGTAGCTCTAAATAGTTGTCGTTTATCCTTTCACATTTAATTGTATTTTAAGTGCAATTTTTGTTAGACGAAGTCTTATTAGTTTCTAAACAAAATTAGTAGCAAAGCAGGGTTGCAAAGATCATGAATTAAAAGTGAGACAACAACAAATTGTGATTTAATTTTAATTATATTTGTGTTTGTATGAACAAGTGAATGTTGTACGAGTATGTTTGTATGCTTCCAATGAACTTATTTATAAATCTGATAATTTTACTATTTAGTCCTTTACTTTACTTTTAAGTTTAAAACTGCTTGTTAAATGAATTTAAGTAGTTTCCTTAAGAAACACCAATAATTTCATTTCGTTTTTTATGCCAAAAAAAAAGAAAAGAATATATAGTAATTGAGAATTTTTATTTACAGCTGTAGAAAACTAATTCGCAAATATTCAATATTCAAATTGGTTAATATAAAATTAATTAGCTGCCACCTTTGTTTCCCCTATCACGCCAAATTTTCTACCTCTAAAGAAATAATTAAGCATTTATGCACTCAAAAGCGTGGATTTTTTGCGAAAAAAAATCGTAACATTTATCGATATATTTATTCGTAATTTATTTTTAACGATAGTGAACAGCTGTGTTTTAAACACCGTCCCAATTCTATAAATGTCAAAATAAACGAAAAACACAAAGCAAAATCCAAAAAAAAAACAAAAAGAATTTGAGAGTCGGATTTCACTTTTTTTACTTCAACCGACAGCGAATATCGTTAAAATATGTTAGTGGTTAGCAAAGTCAAGTAGTTTTCCTTATATTTATTGAAGCGATACGATTAACGTAATAAAAAAAAATATGTAGTCCGGATACAGCAATTTTTTATGTAAGTGAAAACGTTGTTAATTAATGCTACCACTCCTCAAAATATATTCCCCTTAATTTTTTTGTATATTGCGTTGCTAACTTAAGGAGTTCATTGTCATTTGGCAACATTGCTTATAGGGGAAAGGAATCAGAGACATCAGAATTAATATATATAAGAAATTTGACATTCGCTTAAAAAATAAACGGAGATAAAAATAAAGCCGCAGTCAAACCTTTATCAACGCCATGCAATATTCCTCGACTTCATTATGATCAAAGTCATACAATAGTTGTTAATTAGTTGTGAAATATTCGAGATATAAGAAGCGGTATTTAGAATTTGTCAGCTAATGATGAATTAAAACAAATCTAAACTTTTTCAAATTTTAATTTTAATAGTTCACTTCTATGAAACCATAAGCAATTTCCAATTTCCAATTGAATTATTAACATGTACAATATATGTATGTATAACAGGGTATATATTAAAATCACTTTCTTCAGAATCCTCAGAAGAGCCCTAAAAGACCTCATGTTTGAACGTATGTACTCGCTATGACGACCACATACATAAATAATAATCATAAAAAATTCAACTCTTATGCCAAAAAATGCTGGCAGTGTTCTTAATAAACACAGTAAAAATAAAAACAGATAAACCACTTAACTCAACATAAGTGATATATTCATAATAAGTGTAAAACTTAAAAAAAAAGTTACACTCTATTCAAAATCAATAAACTATAAGTTCTACTTTCTGTCAAACACATTGTGCATGCTGAAAATATTTTGAATAAATATGGAATTTAAGTTGCTTTTAGTGAAAATTTATATCCATTGTTTAATACCATCCAGCAAATTTCACAAATCAGCTAATGCCAAGAACAAAGATTTGCCATCAAAAAACTGAAAATCTACAAAAACGACTTACACTATTTTTCATAAAAAGCAAAGATAACTTTTTTAATTATCCTTCCTAAATTGTTTAAACTTAAAAATTTAAAAGTCTGAGTCCCAAGAAAATTTTGTAAAAAAAATTTCCTAATTTCAAAAAATTCTGCCTGTAAATAACAAAAATAAAAAATTAAAAATAAACAAAAATCAAAGCAAAATTTCTCTTAACTAAACAACGAATTGATGCTCTTTAGATTTAAGAAAACCTTCATATTTTGTACATAGAACACTTGTATTATTTGTATTTTAAAAAACTATTCTATACCTACTGGGAGTTTAAGGTCTATTTTAATCATAATTTTAGTTTTTTTTTTTTTAAATGTGACATTAAAATCATTTATATAATAATTCACTAGTCATTTTTTATTTACAAATGAAAATGAGAGTACATAGTTTTATTTTTATTTTAATGTTATTTGTTTGTTAAGAACAAAAGTCCAAAAATCAAACTCATTTAATTTTAAGGTTTGTAAATCAAAGAAAATAAATTAATCTTAGCCACAAATGAAAGAAATATATATATATATAAATGTATATTGTTATTGTATATTCATAGTTTTTATATTAAATTTAGCTTGAAAATTTGATATTTTAAGTATTTTTATTTATTTGCTGGCATTCCCTTTAACCCAACCCCTGCCTTCCATTAAACAAAGAAAAAAAAAACAGAGTATAAATTTAGTCAATTTAGGACTTTCTTTTATTTTTAAGAAATCGAGATGTATTTTCGGTGTATTTTTTAATAAAACTAAATATTTTTATAAACAATTTTAAAAATGTTGTTAAGTGTCAATTTCATTTCAAAAATAAGGTTGAAAATTTTTAAGCAAGCAAACAGAGCTGTAAATGGATCATTCCTTTTTTGATTTTAACTCATTACGAATTAGCTAAATTTTGAATTAATTCCTTTCACAACAAAAAAGAATTGAATGAAAACAAAAATATAGAAACAAATGAAGTTCGAACAATATTAATAAAATTAACTAAAATTAATAGCCATGGGCCTGTGGCAAAAAACAAAAACTAAAAATAAAAATATACTTAATAGTAACAAACCAAAAAATTTGTCTCAAGTAGAACAAAAATAAGCAAATGAACAAACATGTGCATAGTTAGTACAGAACAAACGACAATGGCAAGACTGTTGTAAATTTAGAGATGGTAAAATTGAGCTTTCATTACAAAAAAGCTTTCAGCAAATTGTAATACGATGAATCAAAACAATTCACATATTCCATTTTCAATAAAAGTTGCGTATATAAAGTAGAAATCTACATCAACTGACACCACACACAGTGGACCAAACACACAAAACGCTGATGATGAACGTGTAGTGGCCTTCGAAAACAGCCGGTTGTTCCGTTCTACTACGTGTTTGTCAGAATATTTACAACCGACTTTGGTGTTATTTGTTCATTAACAATTATCACATGTAATTTGGCTTACAAAGCGATACGAACTTTAGCCTGATCAAATCATAAATATAGAAACAAATGAAGTTCGAACAATAATAATAAAATTAACTGAAATTGTAATCAATTCAAACGAATTAGGCAGAAACGAATTTCAATTCGTTTCCAATTCAAATGAATTTATATAATGAGTTGCAAGTCGTTTTCAATTCAAATGAATTTTTTAAAGTGAATTGCAATTCATTTCATATATTGAATTGGTTTTGAATTCATTCAAGTGAATTAGAACAATGAATCAATTCAATTCACATGAGCTAATTATTTTTTTCTAATTCATGTGAATTAATTCAATATCAATTCATTTCAAATGGATTGGAAATGAATTGCAATTCACTTTGACAAATTCATTTGAATTTTAAATGAATTGCAATTTATTTGACAAATTCATTTGAATTGGAAATGAATTGCAATTCATGTTTACCAAATTCATTTGAATTTACTAAAATTTCATTCAATTCATTTTTTTTGTGTGAAAAGAATTAATTCAAAGTTTGCTAATTCAGTACATAAATGATTCTCAAATTAATTAAAAAATTAAAATGATTCATTTACAGCTCTGAAGATCAAAGCTGTACTCATGAACAAAGAATTTTAATCATAAACATTTTCTATCAAGCTGATGCCATAATTTTTTATTTTTTTTTATAAACAAACACTGCAGTGGAGTTTTTGGTTTCAGTTGATAAAAAATAATAGGATTTGTTTGGTTTTTTTCTTACTTTTTGAATTCAGACAAACAGTATTTTTTTATTCAGTTGAGTCCATAACTTCCAGGTGATGATGCAGTCATTTCTTGTGGCCTCCTTATATTTGTTTCTTTCTCAGTCTTGCGCCTAAGTCTGAGATTGCAAGAGAGTAGGAGTAAGCCTACACATTTCAATTCCCTTGGAACCTATTGTCCCGATTTTTGCTAGCTCATGAATCCTGGACTCTCTCTCTCTCTGTTATTCTTCTCACATGCGGAGATTCTGGAGCCATGACTATCAGTGTATATGCTAATTACGCAGCTTGAAGTGAGATTTATACTCAACCAATCCGCAACTTCACTCATACCAACAATCTGTGTCTGGTAAATACTGCAGAGATGCAAAAGCCGTTTTGCAATACAAAGACCTAATGTCCCTGAGTGAAATCCATAACGCACACCTACTTAAGCTTTGGATCCATCCGTATAGAGTTCAACACCTCTCCTTTTAATTGGAGACACATTCCTCTACGCCTCTCGGGAAGGCATTCAGGTCCTGTAGCGACGCTTAGTAGTAGACCAAGAGAGTTTTGGTCAATTCTCCATTCTTAAGCTTCGCAGTCCGCTTGAAGAGATTGTTAATAGATCCTTGCCTACTAAATCCAATGATGCCATGTGAAGAAGCCTACCCAATGCATCCATAGGAGTAGTGCACACAGCACTTTGAACCTTGTGTAACAGGTATTGATACATCTTCTTCTCCAGAGAAGGTTACCAAAGTTTAGAATTGAATTAAATGTACTATCGCCGTACAGAGCCAGTAAACGACTTTTGGGTTGAGAAATTAGCTTTTTCCAATGAATATCTTACAGACATAGAGTGAGATGGTTGCTTTCTTCGCCCTCTTTAGAACATTTATTCAGCTTAGAACAATGATGTCCAAAAATGTTCTGCAGCTGTATTGGTGAGAGAATTTGAAGTACAGTGTGCTTACGATAAGTAAGCACAAATATATTATTTAAAATTTAATTAAAACAAATTGTTTTGTTTATCAAAAAGAAAATAGAGTGCACTGAGATGGCTATTTTTTGACTAGGTAAAATGATAAAGTTTTCAATACATTTTGCTGTTTTAAAATTTAACTTTTAAAAACAAAATATATTGAAAATTTTCAGACTTTATCAAATAAAGAAATAGTAGATTCCTTAATAGAAACCCCATCGGTAATCGGTCTACTTTACGTATTAATATATAAGGGCACTACGCTTAAAATTTCAGTTTTTTAAAATTAAAATCCAATTTTCTTTCATTATTTTTTTCCCACTAACCCTCGCTTTAATTTTTCCTCATCATTATACCTAATCATATTGATATTAAAAGAATAATAATGCCTCTAAATAATATTTTATAATGCCTCTTATATGTTTAATAACATAAAAACATTGGGCATTATCAAAAACATTATATATCGAAAAGTATTTTCTTAGGTCCATCATATACTTTACGCACTGTATTGAAAAAAATCTCAATACAGCCGCTACGCATGTTCACTCGCTGTTGTCTCATGAACGACTAAATTAAAGAGCATAAGATAAAATGATGTGTGGCTTCTAAACAATTGTTTGGTGAAATGGACAGCCATGGCTTAGAATCATGAATAGCACCAAGATATTTTGCAGTGTTGGACACTTTTATCTCCGTAATTTTAAGGGTAATGGGCTAAATATTAGGTATCCTATACTTCTTCTAAAAAAGAACTAGTTCAGTTATAGTGAGTTTATTGAATTAACGGGCCTATAGAATAGGATGTTTTTTAGAGGAGCGAAGAATTTTCCTCTAACAGCTTTTGCCATATCACCAATATAAGCCACGACTATGCAGAGAGAGAGAGAGAGAAGAAGTCCTTCGGTATAGTATAACCAGCCTTCGGAATGAAGACCACTTTGGCTACCCTCCACTTAAACTTTAGTTAAAATAATCACATTGTAACTTTTAACTGTATTGAAGGTTTATGTTTTTCTAAAAAAAAATTGCCATATCAGAAGATAAAATCGGTTAAATTTACACATACATAATACACACACATATATACAGAAGATAAAATCGTTAAATTTACACATACATAATTTGTTTTTGGAATACAGTAAAGTTACCATAAAATATAGTATCTCCAGCCTATTTATGTGTTAATAAGCCTAAAAAATTGCTTTATAACAAATCTTGTTTAACTATTCCACATTCTCTGTTTTAATTAGTTTTGACGAATCACTATTGCAGTTTAAAACTAGCAAAAAACTAACAGAGTTAATTGAAACTATTATAAGTACATATTAAGAGCGTATAAAAATCAACGCAGGGCTTTAATAGAATAATGGAAGATGTTTTTGTTTTTGCTATAGGTAACCAGGGCCACACAACTGGTGGCCAAGAATGTAGTTGAAGGTGGGAAGGTAACCTTCTACGTCAACAGCCATGCAGCGCTAAAAGCTTTGAAGGGACACGAAGGTTCTGGGTGCGAGCCCGGTATCAGACAGTTATCAAATAACAACACCACGCATTTTTCTGATGTACATTAGCGTCCCTTTGCATCAGTTGTTGTAGGAAAGTTCATGTGATAAAGGCATAGTCACTGCTCAATGAATTATACCGACTTCAGCAGATACTAATCCTAATGTAATATCAGAGCGCCCTCCTTCATTGTGTAGAAAAATCATCGGCGAAATAAAATGACCAATAAAATGGCTACTAATCACAGCTTCAAAAATTTAATGCGCCTAATTTAACACCAGAGGCGCTGCAACGCTGCATTATTTAAAAAAACGTGCAAAAAGCAGAGTTGTAACAGAATGAAGTTTTCCTCTATCTCTTCCTTCTCTATCACTGTTCCTTTCCTAAAGAAGGTAACACCTAGTAATAGTAGTAGGCATTCATTGCCTGAGTGCTACTTCTCTTTTATAAAAAAAAAATCGAAACTTGTAAGTGACTGTAGGAGATCCCTCAACTTGCTTATGGACAAATATATCGTCAGAATATGTTGGGTTGCTGGCCACAGCAGTGTTGAGGAAATGAAATTGCCGATGAGCTGATAAAAGTAAGGTCGGCGTTAGATGAAGGAATGTGTGACAGATCGGCGAAACTAACGATAAGTCACTACTACAAGGAAATCAGGAATTGAGTAGAGAGCAGGACCAACAGTTCATCGTAAAGCAAGAAGGATTGACTCCGGATGATCCAAACTGCTCCTGGATATGGATAGGAAGTCGTCGCGAATCGTGATATGCGCATTGACTGGTCACTGCTCGATCAGAGCAAGAACCAGCATTTGGGAAACTTTCACTCCAATTTTTTGTAGAATGTGCATGGATGAAGAGCAACCAGGAACCATTGACCATATTATCTGTCACTGCCCGAAGCTGCAACGTCATAGGCTTAGATGGCTGAGCAGACGTTTCCATGAGAGCATAACTGATATTGGGAAGTGTAAACTAGAGGACATCAGGGGCTTCATAATGGGAATTCAGTGGCTTAATGACGGATAAAAAGGTGACTTCTAGGTACAAAAATGGGGGGTAAATATTACTTTTAATTGACAATAGAAGGGAATCACAATGTACCCAATTGGATCTTCGAGTGGAGGTGCGTTTAGCACCACCCCTCCTAACCTAACCAAATCTAGAGGTAACCAGAAAAATTATTGAGAAATTATGTATATATTCTCAATTATGGATTGCTTTGGATTTTCAAAACATCTGCAAGTGAAATAATTTTTTCTGAAGTTGAACCCGATTAAGAAACTATTCCCGATTAAAATTCATTCTACTTTAATGAAATTAAAACATGTATTTTTTATTTTTTTTTTAAGATTTAATTAGTGCAAATAAAATTTATGGAAATGTATGGAAATGAAAGAACAGAAACAGTTCAATCTGTTTATTATATTTTAGAAACTTGTTTTTTATTTTATTATCACATACATACATATTTATAAATATTTCTTGAACTGAAAGAAAAAAAATTATCTTTGTAATGTTATTATTTTTCATCATTTTTAAATCTTATAGAACAAAATATTTTTATTAATTAATGTGATTTTCTAAAGAAGAGAAGATAAATCAAACTAGACTTTCGCTGTGGCATATTTGTTCATGGGAATCAAATAATTTATGCAAAGTCCAAATTAATTATTTAATCTAGCGATCAACGAATTAAAGCAAAAAGCTTTAAGCACCCTAGTTGTTAAGTGACATTTTTCAATAGTTGGACCATTGTAAAAAAGTTAAATTTGTTTCTTTTAGCAGCCCAAAATTTAATACTTATTTTATTTAAAATAGTTGGTTCTATCCCAATCGGTTAAGTAGTTCTTTTCACTTTTTTTTTAATTTCACGCCACTGTGTCAACGGTCACGTTATTTGGGAATATTTGTCGTTTTTGCTTGATTTATTTTTAATAAAAAGTGGTTACGAAAATTTAATATTACCTTAAACTCGCAAATTATAAACAAATTAAAAAAGCAAAATTTAGGATGGGGCTTTTAACAAACACTTCTCAATCAATAGTTTTTTGTTTATTGCTGCTAAAGCTTTTTAAACGTTTTTAAATATTGTGTAACTACACAAGCATTCTAACGTTAGTTCTGATATAGATGAAAGAAGTTTTCTTACATGAATGAATGAATGAGTTTAGTTAAAAGGGAAACAGAGGACACTGCGACCGAAGTAGATATATTGTATCCCTTGCCAGGTGCTAAAGCACCTCGCCTAGACCTACTCTCCTGAGGAACCTCAAGATCGCCAGTGGGTCTAGTGTTGATGGTGCCCAATTCTCCAATAGGTGCTTGTCCAATTGGCTATATCTTCAGTGGCATAACGCTTCACAGTCCTACAGAATATGCTCTGAAGTTTTATTGTCGTTACCACAGAATCTGCACAGGCTGTTACTCTCCTGTTGAGGTGCTTTCTCAGTCTGCAATGGGTTGTGAGGAAGCCTGTGAGTATTCTAATATTGTTTTTACTCAGGGACGATTTTTGTTATACGTTCCAATCATTAGCTTTGCGTGCCTGAATTCACAGAGATTGAGCCAGAGATGTGCCCTAGTACTCTTGATCTCCGTCAAAATATCTTGCCGGATTTTGTCCCATCCAAGGCTGCAAAACGGTTCTGGTCCGACCGTGTGTATAACAGCCCCTTTTCTGGTCATTTTTTCTGCATTTTCAGTTCCTACCACCCCGGCGTGTCCAGGAACCCAGCAGAATGTGACCTTATTCACGCTGCTTAGCTGATTTAGCTTAATGCGGCATTCCCAAGCTAACTTAGAGGTAAACTCATATGAGCTTAGCGCTTTGATGGCAGTCTGACTATCCGAGCAAATGACTATTAAGTTTTCTTGCGACAATTTTTCATTTTATTCTTTAAGCTTGCATTATCATTCACACGAACGCTAAACGCTTTACAAAGATTTGTATGCTGGCGCGTAAATGATTTTTCCGTGTTTTCTAGAGCATGAATATGGGTATTTCCACCGAAAGAAAGTTTTTGAAAATCCTTTATTTTGTCATATTTTGATAAAGAAAATCAAATTTAACTAATGTGTAAAAATAGTTAAACCATTTCCAGATATTCGAATGCAAAATCACAAAAGCGCAGCTTTTTTCGTTTGGATATATTTTAAACGTTTTTTTTAATAAACATATAAGATGTCACGAGCGACATTGAAAAACAACAATTGCTATCAGTGCGTCGAAAGTACATGCAGAAAGCTCAGCAACTGGTTCAGTACAAACAGTGATAGTTAATACAATTAAAATAAAACATGGCGAAAAAGATAAAGATTTGTATTCGTGGTACCTATTTGAAGTTGGTTATGTTTTTATGTTGAAGCAATGTATAGTGCTCTAAGTACTGCTTCAAAAAATTGCGACTAACGTTTCCTTGCGGAAATACCAGTCGGGAGCAACTTTCCATCAGAGAGTTCAAAATGTTGGAGAGGAAAATTGAAGAACGATGACTTATTATGGCAATACAATAAATTGAAAAATAAGAAAAAAATGTGAAATGTTAGAAAAAAGTGAGATTTAAATGTATTTAATGACAAAATATACTTTATTTATTTATTTATTTATTTATTTATTTATTTATTTAGAAAGAGCCACAGACACAATGTAAATATTATAATGTGTAAAATGTCACGTGCGACTGTGATTAAAATTTAGTTTAAAAAAACTATCTTAAAGAGGAATCAGGGTACAGCATTCTAAAATTAGTCCAATTAAAATATTCTTGTAGATTTCGCTGAAATCAACGTTTTAATCGTTGGCCGGAAACACATTTTCGATTTTTGTCACATGCGAATGTCAACTATCTGGCAAACGAAAAATTCCTCAAAATCAAACTAATGCTCAAGTTCAGTGCTCAAGTCTGGCACTGCGTAAACTAAGCTTGTGACCCACACTATACAAGTAAACTGTGCAGTTTTTATTTTAATGCGCCATAATGCAGGCGATTCTTTGTATAATTCTAACTAATTCTAATTCTAATTCTAATCAACTGAGCGTTTGCAACATACACTACACAAGTTCACTGTACAGTTTTACAAACTTAAGCAAATATCAAAATCGTTTTGATATTTACTCAGTTCACTGCGTAAATAGCACAACCACCCTCATATACTACACAAACGCACTGTACAGTGCCAAACTTGTGCAGTGAACTTGTGTAATGTATGAGCGGCATAAGCAATAATTATAAGGCTAATTTAGAGCTATAAGTTACACTTTTTTTTCACTTTAAATGTGTACGATGGCCTCGTTTGATGTCAGGGAAATGCCCTTATGTAAAGCGCTTTCTATTTCTCTCTTCTTTATCGCCAATAATGTAAAGCTTTCTGCAAGAAAATTTTAATCATCTAAAGTAGGATTTACATGATGTTTAGTGTTGCTTACAGCAACATTCAGCAACATTCAGCTTACGATTTTTGGATGAAATTATTTGTGGATTTTGTGATACACTTTATGATAGAAAATTTTCACATTTAAAATTCGTAGTTAATGAAAGTAACTTTAAGCTTTTAAAATTGCTCAAGGTTTTACTAAAAAATTTAATACAATGACAACTCAATGATTAACATATCATCATCTAGCAACTAGTGTACTTCGTCTCTTCATAACGCCTTGTTTTATTCTTGAAAAGGAATTAAAAAGCAATTTGCTTATGGTTTTCTTTCCACCCTCGCTCTATTCTAAAAAAAATTATTGTCCTCTAAAAAACAACTATTTACTATTGTATACTTCTCATTCAAAGAAGAAAAGACGTCAATCACAACACTTAAAAAAAACTTTGCTGTATATTTTTTAAGATTTATTTGTTTTCAAGCTTTTTTTTTAAAAAAAAACTCTTTGCATAAATATTTCTAAACTATGTATGTGGCCATCTCTTAGAATTAAAGAAAAACAAGTAAATAACGAAGAAAATTTATATCCACATGTGGTCGTTCATTTTACCACAAGTACTTTTTGCCCAGTAAATTTTATTTCATTTTTATTTCACGCTTCTTTCATGTGTAAGTCAAAATTTGTTTATGGCTCTTTTGTGGTTGCGACAACACAAAATTAAATAGATCAAAGGATAGGAAAGATCTGAAGTAAAATTTGAATTAGAGAAAATACAAATTTTAAGATTTATATAGTCGGCCATGTCGTAGAGTGCAATTCCGTAAGGAAACGGAATTCAATCTACTCCATTTTTATATCAGCTGATGCCTAAAAAAGAAATCTAAAATACTGAAAATTTTCAGGTGTGTCCAGACTGTTGGCGGAACTGGTATGCTGGAGTATGCTTTTGCTAGGGCTTGACATCTTTCGGTAGATTTAATTCCGTTTCTTAATACTACTAACAAGGAATGAAAGTTGTTTCTTAATTTAAATGTGCTATTTCTTTGCAAGCTCTTAGCATATGAATGCTTTGGATAGTTTATATTATATTACAAGTTTACAAAACACTGTGGAACATTTTTGGGATTATTGTCTGGGGGGTGAGAAATTCCAAGTCAGGGTGATGGTACTAGGTCAGTATAGTAAAACCCTCAAAGGGTTTGGCGTTCGTATGTGTCAGTTTTTTTTATGACCTTTTAAATTTTTTCTTTTTCACTTGTCCGATTTTGATGAAACAAATTTAGAAAAATTAAGAATTACAATTTCTCTAATCTGTTTCTATACCGTTTTCCTATATGTGCAACACTTTCGAAGTTAAAAATAAATTTGTGGAGGCAAAAAAATATTTTTTTGCCTAAAAATTAAATTTTTTTTTTTAAATTCATAAAAAATCCAAAACGGAAAAAAGGATCAAGTGTTATTAATTTCGTGTTTTTTGCTCATGAGTTATGTGACTTTACGCGAAAGTAATTAGTTTTGGCACGAACTGATATCGAACCGTATTATTACATTGTTCGATAACGAATGCTATAATCTCAAACTGAAAAAACCTGATATAGGGTGTTTTTTTCAGAGGTATAGAACTTCGAATTGAAATAAAACACAAGAAAATCGTTTTAATGTCCATCAATTTGGCTTTACTGGAAGGATAATTTTATGCCATTAACGTTTAAATATGATTTCGGGCATGTGGCCGCCGCGGCTGGCTCGAATAAAGCCAATTCTACAGGTCCAATTTTCAACCACTTTTTCGAGCATATGGGGCCGTATGTTGGCAATAACGCCACGAATGTTGGCTTCCAAGTCCCCTAAAGTTTCTGGTTTGTTGGCGTAGACGAGCGACTTCAGCGGATGCGTATTATCACATAGAGTAAACGTAGTGCGAAAACGATCCATGGTTAACCGAATTAATTGCTCTGATGGACGATTATGTCGACCATAAAATGGACGGAGCTTGCGGTAAACTTCGCGAACTGAACCATTATTTTCGAAATAAATTTGCACGATTTGCAAGCGTTGTTCTTTTGTCAACCTGTTCATGATGAAATGGCAAACCAAACTAAATATTAATCACTTGACAGCTGACAAAATGGCCGCCAGTTAAAAAAGTGATGCCAACTTAAAGTTCTATACCTCAATAAAAAACACCCAATAGAATCGCCTCGTTATCGAAAGCGACGATTAGACTGCAGTACGTATAAACATTTCTTCACTACAACAATTTCACTTTAACTCAAGGCGAGCGGTATCTTAAAGGCAACATTATCCTGGTAACTTAAATTAAATTTGTAATAATGAAAATCTTTTTATACATACATACAGTCGAACTTCTCTATAACGTAGCAGTTGGGGACCGTCAAATTTATACGTTATAGAGAAAATTCGTTATAGAGAAACTGCAGAAAATTTTGACTTTACATTTTTTTTTATGTAGAAAATATATTTATTAAGACAAAAAAAATTGTTTTTACATGAACACATTAAATTTTTTTTAGCCTATTTTGGACTGATTTGGAGTGTGCTGAACAGTTGTCAACAAAAAGCAGAATTTTCCCCTTTGAGCAGCAAATTTTTTGTCTAGGCTTATGAGCCATTTCTCGTATAAATCGGTAGTCATCCATGATTTTTGGTTGCTCTCATAGTACACTCCAAGATTTTGTAGACCCTTAAAGCAGCGCGGATTTTTGGCATTTCCAATAACAAGCAGCTTAAGTTTTTCTGTCCCAGTCATGTTGGAACCCACCATTACGGTAATTCTATCCTTGCTCTTTTTTCCTCCAACACAGTTTTCGTTTTTAAATGCAAGTGTTCGGGATGGTAAGCATTTATAAAACAGGCCTGTTTCGTCTGCATTAAATATATCATTATGATCGTATTGTTCGATTATGTTCGGCAAAACGTTATTAATCCAGTCATTGCGAGTTTGGATATTTATGTCACCGCTCTCTCCACAGACAACTCTTCCAGCAATATTGTGTCTTCTTTTAAATTTATCAAGCCATCCAACACTCGCAATGAAATCGGAATGGCCCAATGACTCTGCAAATTCAATTGCCTTTTCTCGAATTATTGGTCCGGAAAGAGGAATGTTTTATGCCTTGCAGCTGTTATCCACTTAATCATAGCTTTGTCAACATCGGCATACTCACAGAATCTTGCTTTTCGAAATTTGCCATGTGCAATAGATGAGCTTCTAGCTTCTTCAATCTTGTTTTTATTTTTTTAAGTAGTTGAGAAAGTGGTGGGAGAAATTTCAAACTCCAAAGCAACGTCCTTCTTTTTTTTATGCCCTTCTCAACTTCAGATATTATAAGACACTTTTGTTCTAACGATAGAGATTTAAGTTTTGCCATCTTTCAATTTACGTCCGATCAATACAAAAATCACTTGAGATGTTGTGTACGTACGTAGTATGTATGTGTATGTAGGTGTGTAAACTTATGCCACTGTTTTCTTTTTTATGTGACAGTCGTAGCAATCGTTGAAAATGTACCGTCTCTTACAGTTATATTTTCTGTGACTAAATTGATGCAAAAAATCGATTGCTAAAAACTTCGCGATAGAGAGATTATTTAGTGTGAAAATATCTATTTAGGTCTTAAAAAATTTTACGTTACAGAGAGAACTTCGCTATAGGGAAGTTCGTTATAGGGAGATCAAAATGTATGAAAATACTCACAAAAATGTTGTGTTCACGAATTTTATTTGTTATAGAGAAGATTACTTTATAGAGAAGTTCGCTATAGAGAAGTTCGACTGTACATACGTACTATCCTACTTTCAACTAACTTTGATTTGTAGAGTTGTGCAGCTCATGAACGAACTGGTTCAATTGAACGATTCACTTTACTGAGCGCTGTGAGCCTTTTAGCTCAGTACTGAGTGGTTTCTAGATTTGTATCAAACTCTTTAAGCAGCTCGCTTTAGACACAAACCTTTAATCAAAAGCATGTAATTCAAATTGGGTATAGGTTTGTGTCTAAAACGACCTAATGAAAGAGTTCCACACAAGTATTGTGCTGGACAAAATGTTTCACTACAAATGAACTGAGCTACTGAGCTACTGAGCCAACTGAATGAAATATGTACTTCAGTAAAGTGAGCTGAGCTGAATAGAGCGGTCACTCAAAAGAGCTGATAAGCACAACTCTATTGATTTGTAATAATGGCCCTAAGGAAAATAATAAAATTTACGAAATAAAAATATTGCAATAAAACAACTTATTTATTTACGACATCGATAAAAGACCAATGAAAGAACAATTTAATAAGAATAAAATAATCATAAAGAAACAACTTTTCTCCCGTTAGCTGGCTTGTGCCATTCGTTTCATTTTATAATCTTGTTCTCTAGTTCTTTCGTTTATTTTTTGCATTTCTATTTTCGAGTATTAATCGTCTATTGGTAAAGTTCATATTCTCATATTCTCGCATACACACATACGAGTACACACTTGTAAGCATCTTGCTTCCCCGGCACATGCACTTACACAAACGTTACGTTTTCCGTAATAATGGCGATATTAACCGTTACACATTCTTGTTGTAAAACAAAATACATACACACGAACAGCCATAACAAGAAACTAAAAACTCATTTGAAGTTATTTAGCGCCCAATTTGGAAAATACAAATCAATAAAAAGCAGCCAGTCAGTCTCATTTATATTCACATGCCAATAACAATTTAGAGCAATTTTCCAAATGTCAGGAGCTGTCGGTACTGTTGGCCAATTTTATGGTACTTTTTAAAAAGCTAAAGTTCTTTGTTAACATAATACAAAGAAAATTACTAGATTATTATTGATAGTACATAAAGCTTAAGTAACACCCCTTTTAGACACGCAAAGTTTACTTTGCAAAGTTTTAATTCAACTGTGTGAAAGACAGAAGGAGAAATAATTTCTATTTCTAACTGTCTCCTAGCTGAATTAAGACTTTGCAAAGTAAGCTTTGCGTGTCTAAGAGGGGTGCAATCGTACTATTTAGGCTCACGGTAGTAAGACAGAAAGAAAAAGTATTTCTCTCTCAGTGTTTCTCCCATCTTAATTGAGACTTTGCAAAGTAAACTTTGCGTGTCTGAGATATACTCACACACACACACACACACACTGTATAAATCTGTCACTTGTTTTCAGGTTTTCTCTTCTTTGAGAAAATTATTCATTGCAAATGAACTGAGCTACTGAGCTAACTGAATGAAATACTTCAGTAAAGTGAGCTGAGCTGAAAAGAGCTCATAATACCTTTTTTAGACACGGAAAGTCTACTTTGCAAAGTCTTAATTCAGCTGGGAGACAGTTAGAAATAGAAAGGATTTCTCCCTCTGTCTTTCACACAGCTGAATTAAGACTTTGCAAAGTAAGCTTTGCGTGTCTAAGAGGGGTGCAATCGTACTATTTAGGCTCACGGTAGTAAGACAGAAAGAAAAAGTATTCCTCCCTCAGTGTTTCTCTCATTTGAATTAAGACTTTGCAAAGTAAACGTTGAGTGTCTAAAATGTATCAAACATTTCATTTTATCTATTTTCATACTCTGATGTTCAAAATATTTCAATACAGTATTAATATCATATTCCCTCACTATATTATTACTTCGGCTATGCATTGTATATGCTTTACGGCAAAATTTTTTATATAAGCAATTTGCTTTTATCTGCGCATCGAAAATAGTTATGGAACATTTGGTAATAAAATAAAAAATGTATTATTTATACACTTGGCAAGATATTATCATGTGTTACTTACTTATAAGCAATCACAATGGACCCAATTGGGTCTCCGAGTGGAGGTGCGGTATAGCACCACCCTTCCTAACATAACCTACTTATAAGCAGAATGCGTTTAGGAAGTCAGGGGGTCTATTCTGTAATTTGAAACGAAAGAAAAGGCTTCGGAATTCGAGTGCTATTAACATACAAATTCGAAAGCATTTTCTTTTGTTTCGAATTACAGAGTAAGCTCCCAGGTTATAAAACTCTTGGTAAAATTAAAAGCCAAAAAGTACCTCCCAATAAATTTCAATTCTTCAGTTCTTAAATCTGCCATCAAATTAAAAAAAAAACGGAACAAAAACAAATCCAAAGGAGTTTTTGAGTAACCAAATAGATTTGACAGCATCTGGCACACACTTTACAGACATCTTAATTCGGAATAAAATAAAGGATATAAATGAAAAAAGAAAACGTATACACATGTATGTATGTAAGAGTATGTATTCATTTTTATTATTATTTCACGCACTTTGTACACATTCAAATAGCAAGTGGTTGCTTTTCTACAGCCACGATTTTCGCCACATTCTCTTTGCAAGGGAATTTATGAGTTCGTGTTTGTGTATTCGGTTTTGTGTCTTCCAAATATTTAATTCATAAGTTATTCTATCAACGCATTTATAATGCGTTAACATAAACTAAGTGGCCAACAAGCTGACGCCAAATATTGGAATTTTTATATTGAATTATCTTGCGGAAATAGAAATAGGAAAAATATAAAGAGCAAATTGTAGTTCATACACACGCACCACTGCCACACAACTGCATATTTAGAGTCGGCAGCAGTATCCAGCCATTTTCTAATATGGTGGCAGGAAATCTTACACTCTATTAGATGGCGAAATAAATTGGATCATATTAATGTTTTGATTTCTTTTTATTGAAGTTTAAGCTGTAGAAAAACAAACAAGTATGTATTTAATACTACAGTACTCGCCGCTTAATTGCCTCTTTAAAATTTATAGGATTTTTAGTCTTTTAGTCCTCATAGGAAACAAAAATTTAAGCCAAAGTTAACTTTAATATTTTTATTTATTTAAGTTGTAATAACTAATAAAGGGTCCGCCAGATAACTTTTTTTTTTGGAAAACAGGGCGCAAAACATCGAGTGTAGCTTCGGCTGTATGGCACGTAGCGCCGTCCTGTTGAAACTAAATGTTGCCAATATCCTCCTCTTAAATTTTTGTGAACAAAAATTCGTTCAACATGGCCCGATAACGATCGCCATTGGCCCAATTATGCCTCTGGACCAAAATCCGCACCAAACAGTGACTCGTTTTGGGTGCGTCGGCTTTTCAATGTATGCGTGCGGGTTTTCTGTGCCCCAAATGCGACAATTTTGCATACATACCCGCCAAAATCAAAATGAGCTTCATCTGAAAAGATGATTTTTTTGGCAAAATCGGCATCTTCTGTAAGTCGATCGCAGGCAATATTTCGCAGCGTTGTTCAAGCGTATGCACAACCATATTCGTTCAGCGAAAGAATAAAACTAATTATCTGTCAAATCAGACATGAGCTAAGTGTTACCATTCACGAAATAAGCATTAGTTGAAAAAAACGCTAGATGGCGGACCCTTTACATATCAGGTCAATAGTATGTACCAGTGTTACCACTAGATTTCTCGAAAAAATACCTACACATTAAAATAGAAGAAAACCATTAGTTGTAAAAAAATATATATGTTTATTAAAGATTTTGGTAAAAAATAAGTAAAAAACTAAAAAAATAGCGCATACATAGGACTTTTAATTAAATCCAATTAAAACAACAAAAAGTGTTTAAAAATTAATATGAATAGTTCTTTTCAAATAAAATTTTAAATGATAAATTCAATTCAGGTACAAAAACCGGTAGTGCCAAGTTAACAGCTGCTTTTTTTAGGATGTTTGATTTGTCAGTTTTCATTGCAATAAAGTACTAGACAGCTTTAGTTATTTCAGGCTTGACACCACCTGCTATATGAATTCGCCTTGGCATGTACATACATACATATTAGTGTCGCCAACTTTTTAAACCACAAACAACTCAGGAAATATATTTTTAAGTGATTTTAACGAAAAGAACCGTTTGGCAAAAGAAAATATTACTAAAAAAACGTTATGTTTGCATTTATTTCATAAATAATGCGACATGACGAAAAATCCCTACTTTTGGAGAATATTAAAAATCTGTCCGATTTTCCCTACGCTTCTATTTTAGCAGCAAAAATACCTACATGTAACGATTTTCCCCTACTTCTGGCAACACTGGTATGTACTATATACATCAGCGATGCCAACTATTTATAACCCAAACGCGCTGTTCCCCTTCGCAAAACGCGCTAGAACGCACTAAGTTACAGCATTGTCAACTATTTATAGCCAAAACGCGCTATTTTCCTACGCGCTAAATTAAATTTTAATAAAATGCGATGTATGTACATGTGCATTAGTAAATACAATTAATTTTTTTTAGTAGCTCTTTTCTTTCTTTTAAATCATTAAACACAGAATCAGAATTGCTTCCAAATAATCGATATACTTTGTTTTTATTTTAACTTTATTTGCCAAATTTTGTAACAACTTATATAAATTGTCGAATAGTTTTGCGATTCAAATGCTTTTTGTACTTCAACTAGAATAGATGCTTAATAAGTAATATAATTTTTTTTTTGTCACGAGCACATATTTTTAGCTGTGAAATTTCAAAATGTTTGCCATTTACAGTATTAAAATGAGTTTTTAATTCTAATCACAGTCAAGGGAATTTTATTTGCGACAGCTGAATCATTAACCAATTTAGAAAATATTATGAGTTTTGAATACTAAAAAATTGTTAAATTTATGCAAAAAAGGTAAAAGAATATATTGAACTGAAGTGATGATAACTTTGTTCAAAACGCGCTAATTTAGCGCTTTTTTAGTAAACGCGCTAAGACGAAAAAAAGCGCGTTTAGCATAGTTAAAACGCGCTAAATCTATCGCGAAACGCGCTAAATTGGCATCGCTGATATACATACATTAAATCGGAAGGCAATGGCGTAGATTGAGTGATTAATAACCAAGCTTAGGCTTTTGGTACAACAGATAGCAACAAAATCTATAATTTAAAAGTCGACTTAAATAAGAGTGAAATGTAAGAAAACGTTGATGTTTGAATGTGTGAAAAATTTGATATATTTAAAAAATAAAATAAATTTTGATTGGATTCCGCATATGTACTGATTTAGACAAATATGCCCCATCGTCGGGTGGTTATCGGTTTGCCGCACAGATATTAAGAATACATTATTGTTGCAGCAAACCAGTAACCACCCGACGTCATGGCACAAAAGTTCATTTACATTTCTTATTTATAATGTGCAAAGATATTAGAAACTAATAGCGAGAAATTATAAAAATACTGCAACTAAATAATTCGCTATGCATGAAAAAAAATCTTCATTTCTTCTTGTAGCCAACAGATATCAAAACTTCATTTTTAAAGTCAGTTGCGAGTCGTAAAATGTATCTGGGTTAGCGATATTTTAATTAAAATGAGGCTAATTGTTTTATCTGGCTTATGAGTGTTTTTTTTTATAGTGATAGTGAAGACAGGTGGTGAAGGAAGAGATAGAGGAAAGCTTCATTCTTTTACAACTCTGCTTTTTGCACGTTGCAGTGTTGCTGCGCCTCTGGTGTCAATGAGGCGTATTAAGTTTTCAAAGCTATGTTTAGTAGCCATTTTATTGCTAATTTTACTTTGCCGATGATTATGCTACAGAATACAGACGATGGTGGGCGCTCTGATGTTACATTAGGATTAGTATTCTCTGAGGCCGGTGTACTTCAGTGATTAGTGTCTATTCTTGCAACTACTCATACAAAAGGTTACAAATGAGCATCAGAAAAATGTGTGGTGTTGCTATTTAATGACTGTCGGAGATCGAACCCAGGACCTTCGATTTTGTAGCCAACATGCTAACTACTTCAGCCAACGCTGACTCACAGTTAATGTTTTTGATTCCATGACATTAATCCCATGTAATTTTTGGAGGACACATGAATTGCAAGAATTTTTGACAAACTGGAATATTTATCTTGGCCTTAAATTTGATATTTATAACAAAAATAGGTCTATTTCGAAACGATCTCGTTCCTGCAATAACGAAAATTTTGAAAAAAAAATTTCTTGGTAATATTTCTTATGGTATTACCTTTTGAATAAGTAAAAATTAATATAAAATAAGTAAAATTTTTTTATAATAGCTAAATAATTAACCCACTTTTTCTGCAAAAAACGGCGAAAGATCGACTTTTTTCAAAACTTTAATTTAAATTGCGTATGACTTTTGACTTAATAGTGCTTTTGATATCAAGATTTTTTTTAATGTTACCAATATTGTTCTTAATTCATAATAAGTTTCCTTTTATAAATCGAACTAGAACAGTGGACAAAGGTTGGTAAAAAAAGCGAAAATTTAAACTATAAGCGAAAACCCATAAATGTAGCAGACTTTTTTTTTTGGATGGAAAAAATTCACTTGCAAAACATCTTTTTTATCAGATCAAAAACATCAGATTGGCATCGGTTTTAATTTTTCATTAGCCCAAGGTTGCCCACTTTGGGGTTTTGTGGCTCCGTTCCCTTTAAAGTTTTATAGTCCAAATTCCAGACTTAAGCTTTGTGATACCTTCTCCTACAAAAACTGCAAAACTATTTCCATTTCTATAACAAAATCCCCACTGTGTATCCGGTACCTTAGGCCCCACTAGGCACCGTATGATCGAGCTAAAAGATTAAAAAAGCAAATAACACAAAATTTTAAACTCCTATATATATGTATACTATTCACGTGTGTATGTATGTATGCATGTATGTATATGCATCAAAAGGATTTGTCAAAACGAACCACGGTATAATTCGCAATCGTGGTTCAGAGAACGAACCAAGTGGTTCAGATTGCCGTCTGAAGATATGAAATCAAAAATATATTTTCATATTTACTAGCGTCCGGTATCGGCTAAAAATTTTTCATCAGCTAATAATCCATACTCAATGTCGAAGTTTTATATAATGAAGCCTTTTGTTTCCAAGGTTGGTATTAATTTGTGCCTAAAATTGTGTGTAAAAATAAGGCGGAATTCTCTAGTAACTTTCCTCTTGATATTACTGACTTCATACAGAAACTACACGACATTTTGTACACTTATTCTCCACTACAGAAATGTTACAACAACACAAATGCACTCTTCTGCCTACTCAAACAAAAGCTTAAGTTCACTCAGGAAGTATAGTGCCTAAGCACTTCCACTCGTAGACCTATAATCCATAATGAATCTTTATACAGTTTCCCTCTTTAACTGTCATTGAGCCACACAATTGATATTCATGACGAGAACGCTGATATCCTCGAGCTTACACTCCCTGATATCTTTATCTTCCTCATTAAAAGCGCTATTCAGCCACTAATGTCTGTGACGTTTTAGCCTTGTGTAGTGACACATATTGTGTTTCAGTATTTCTGGATCCTCCTCACCCCCCACCCGCCTTTTTAACTTGAAATTGAGAAAATACAAATTGATAATAAGAAATCCAAATTGATTATGAGAGAATCCAAATTGATATTGAGAATTACAAATTGATATTGAGAGAATTCAAATTGATTACTCGAAATCGAAATTGATATTGAGAGAATTCAAATTGATAACGAGAAGTCAATATTGATATTGAGAAAGTACAAATTGATATTGAGAAGGTAAAAATTGATAATGAGAAAAACCAAAATGAAATTGAGAAAATCTAAATTCATATTCGGAATTTATTTTCAATATTTTTTAGTGGAAACAAAAACTTTTTAATTGTGTAAAATTTGCAATTCTGCGTTTGATCTTTTGTTTTATCCCATAAAATTTTTTTTCTCCAGGAAACCTTTTTAATTATGTATTAATGTAACGTGTGTGCATATATTAAGTATTATTTTACATTATATACACAGGCAAATCTCGGTATAACGAAACGCGCTTTAACGAAAATCCGATAAAACGAACGTCCAGATTTTTTACAGTAACAACCTTATATAGCGAATAATATCCTAATTTTATACTGGATATAACGAATAATGAAGAAAAAATGGCAAAATAAAAAATAAAAACTTGCTAGAAACATATTTCTAACATTTAGTTCTTCTTTATATAGCGAATGTTTTGATAAATGTGTGCTCTGTATAACGACCAGCAAATAATATTAAACAAAAACTACAGCAGCAATGTAGTTATTTGAAAACAAATTGCCCTCATTCTTTTTATTGTATTGTATCATGTCTACAATAATAATAATTAAAATAACACTTGGAAAAAATAGCCCTGACATTATATCGTTTGTTATACCTGGATTTGCCTGTACATTACATACTGGTTAAAGGGCAAAAATGCAAGTACAATTTTGCGGTATAACCCTGATGACGAGGAAACGAGGAGCATTTAAAATGCAAGATGCTAGAGAATGGTTAAGAAGTCTGATGAACCGTTGAGAGAAATTACGAAATATGTCAGAGGATTAAGTTGTTGTGTGTGATAACGCGACCTGTCATAATCAAGTATAAAAATAAAAACATATGTACAGGTCCACATTGCCATACGAAATATATGTATGAACTAAAGCATACTCAGAAGGAAGGAAGGTCGCAATGTTTTTGAATTAAGAATTTTGCTTAATTTTTATGTACTAATGAATACCTTGATCGTATTTAAATTGGTTTTTCTCAATATGAATTTGGATTTTCTAAATTTAATTTGGCTTTTCTCAATATCAAGTTGTACACAGAGAAAACAGATTTGTTGCGATAACCGAATTTGTAACCAATCGAATTTTGTCTGTTCCAACAACTAATACACAATTCTGTTATAGTGAACGAATATAGCTTTTGTAGGCATGGCTCATACACATATGTATGTACATACAAACATAAAAACAATTTGTGCAGAATAAAAAAGGTAAGTACATTATTATATTTATCGCAAATTATTCTGAAGTGAATGAAATGTGCAAATTTGAAACATCCGTTGCCGGTATTCGGCTTTATTGCACAGAGATAGATATTTTGCTATCAAGAAACTACAATTTATTTGCCCAAATAATTTCACTTCAGAATAATAGTAATAACACTTCGAATATTTTGCGATTTATAATAATGTCCTTACCACTTTTAAATCGAGATTTTGTGTAATTATTCTGCAAAATATATTTTTTATCTGACATTTCTATCTAATTTTTATTTTTTGTTTATAACATTCAAATTTTTAAAATAATAAGAAATAACTCAATTGCGACAACAAAATGTGTTTTTCCTTTTGTATTCAGAATAAAAAATTCGGTTAGGAACATCAATAAAGTATTTAATTTTCTTTTTTTTATTTCAATAGAATTTCAGTACGACGGCAAATGATTAGTTAGTTACAATAACCGAATTTTTGTTTTCAAATTAAATAATGTTTACAAGAATAGTATTTTTAATTTCAAAAGCCAACATTCAGTCACGTTACTTTCTAACTTATGTTTAATTCAGTTGTGTCTACCAATAGTTTAAAATGGCTTTTAGAAATAAACGGAATCAGTTGTTATTAGTAATAAAACTGTTGTGAGAATTCTATTTGTATTGTATTTATGGTTTTTTGTTTATAAATATTAAAAAATCGTACAAATGATTGATAATTGATAGAAAATATGGAATATTGGAATACATAATTAAATATTTGTTGCTCCAACAAATTTTTAACCAATCTATGCTCTCTGTGTATTTCTCATTATCAATTTGAATTATCTCACTATCAATTTGGAACTAGCGATATCAACTTCAATTATCTCAATGTCAATTTGGAATTCTCAATATCAGTTTGTATTCTCTCAATATAAATTTGGAATTCTCAATATCAATTTATGTATAGTCTCAACAAAATTTTCTCAATTTCAACTTAAAAAGGTGTAGATGAGGAAGTGATATAAGAAAAATGGCGTAGCATGAATCTCTGAAGCATATTCAGCAGTTATTTTATCTATGTTACTTCTCCACGCTTCCTAGTGTCAAATAAAAAATTTCAGGCGAAATATCATAATGCAAATTCAATCTCTAAGTTTACTTGGTTGATGACTATGGTTATGTATAAGTATTAATATTCAAGACTTAAGCAATATATTAAAGAGTCAGGCATTAAAATCGTGAAATAAAATTACCGAAGCACGTTTATTGTAACATTTCTGCCAGATGTGGATAAAGAATTAAAGAAATACAGTTTGGGAGCCACTATTGATCCCAAACTGTATTGCTTATTTCACACAGTCTGGCTAACTGCTTTACAATTAGCTAAGACTAACACCGTAAATTGCCTACCACATACTTCTACCGACAGCATTAATTCACAATAGCACAAAAAGAAGATAAGACGGTTTAGTATGACCACAAAAACGCTATTTACCTAACGAATTATTTATTTTGAAATTACTGATAAGATTATTTTGTTGGAATTTTTCATAATATAGGGTGTTTTTTTAGAGGTATAGAACTTCGAATTGAAATAAAACACAAGAAAATCGTTTTAATGTCCATCAATTTGGCTTTATTGGAAGGATAATTTTATGCCATTAACGTTTAAATATGATTTCGGGCATGTGGCCGCCGCGGCTGGCTCGAATAAAGCCAATTCTACAGGTCCAATTTTCAACCACTTTTTCGAGCATATGGGGCCGTATGTTGGCAATAACGCCACGAATGTTGGCTTCCAAGTCCCCTAACGTTTCTGGTTTGTTGGCGTAGACGAGCGACTTCAGCGGATGCGTATTATCACATAGAGTAAACGTAGTGCGAAAACGATCCATGGTTAACCGAATTAATTGCTCTGATGGACGATTATGTCGACCATAAAATGGACGGAGCTTGCGGTAAACTTCGCGAACTGAACCATTATTTTCGAAATAAATTTGCACGATTTGCAAGCGTTTTTCTTTTGTCAACCTGTTCATGATGAAATGGCAAACCAAACTAAATATTAATCACTTGACAGCTGACAAAATGGCCGCCAGTTAAAAAAGTGATGCCAACTTAAAGTTCTATACCGCAATAAAAAACACCCTTTACTTAAATGACGCATACTAAAGTGAAATAGCGTAGTTTACATTAAATTCAGATGGACTTACTGAAGTATGCTCCTTATGGTCAGGAATTCGTGTAATTACATACTCTTCAACCCTTTAAGTAACACTTAAAAATGAAAGATTCTTGGGCGCTTGATTCTTGCATGTAAATGCTTTAGTTATTTTTTTTATCTGTGTTTTCCTTCTTCTGTAAAATATCGGAAATTCGAGTTAAGCCTTTCTTATATTAAGTCTTCGATATGTAAATATTATACATCGAGCCTTATTTTCGATTTAATTTTGAGCGACAAAAATGAACGTTTTCAGGAGAAGATTTTTTTTAAATACTCAAATATATTTCACATACATATGTATGTAAATTGTCAGTTACGATAAAATTTTATAGCCTGTATCTTAAAAGTCTTCAACAACTTTGGCATTTTGATAATGTTCGTTTATATAAATTTTTTAATTGTAATTGTTACATTTTACATATCGTTACTTAAATATAGCATCACAATGGACCCAACTGGGTCTTCGAGTGGAGGTGGGTTATAGCACCACCCTTCCTAACCTACTTAAATATAGAAAGGCCCTAACTCCTTATTTTTATTTTTTTTTTTTACATCGAGATTTTTGCAACTTTTCGTATTATCAGAATATTAAAAATAACTCGATTTCAAAAAAATAATGAGTTAAGGCCTTTCTATATTAAGGTAACGTTATATACATAAGTACAAAAAAAAATTTAGGAATCGAATGTCGTAGCAGGCCATCCCTGAAATTTCCCGCCAGTTTTTTATCGATTTGAGAAGATATTACGGAATGATAAAAAAATACAAACACATTTTTGCAAATTTTCGACATCAATATCTCATCTGAAAGCAGTTTACAGATTTTGGTCAAATTTGCGACAGTCAATACGCTTTTTAAGTCTATAAAAATTAGTGAATATTTAAAATCGATTTGGCGAAGACGAAAATAGTCAGAATCGACGCCCAGGACCTCAACATTATGGCTCGATTATGGATGGCAACCGAACTTACGTGGTGTGGCTATTTTTCGAAATGGTATTACGGATGGCAGCCGGCAACTAACAGCTGATAATTTCAGTTGCTATATTGGCAACCAGAAATTTTTAGTTGCTGCATAGTTTTAAAAGCAACTAAAAATGGAGAGATTAAAAGATAAATGCAATATTATTATAGCTATGCTATTTATTGCGCGATACAGGAGTTACAATGAGAACGATTGCTTAATATGTTTTTGTTTTGTTTCTGCACATGAGCACAAACCAGTGAATATAGCCAACCGGCTGTAAACTGGATAACAGCCGCCACCGGCCACAAACAATACATTAATATAATCGTACACCGCTAAAAAAGAAAATAATGGGAAATAAATGGAAAGGTTTTGAAATATTTGCAGATAATTTGACATAATCATATAATATAATTTTATTGCATTGTTATTTCACACATGAAATTTTTTATATAAAGCTAATTAGCATAGCTATAACCGGGTGTCCTAAGACAGCTCTCTTCTTTTTGTTTATTTTTGAATTTTTTCTGTGTATATTTAAAGAAAATATCGATCCTTATTTTCGATTTTATCGTAAGCGACAAAAATTAAAGTTTTCGGGAGGGTTTTTTTAAATATTCAAATATGTTTTTGTACGTAAATTGTCGCTTGCAATAAAAAATTTCAGCCAGTAACTTAAGTTATGAAAAATTTTGGAATTTTGATGATTCTAAACTATGGGTAGGCCCATAACATTTTAATTTCGATAAAAAAAAGTATATTTTCGATAACATGTCGCTTACGATAAAATCGAAAAAAAGGCTCGATATGCTTTAAAGCTTGAAAAGAGATAGTTAAAACTTATTTTAGGCAATAACATTTACTCACAGTAGAGGCGGTAATTCTAAAGAGCGTCTAATAGATTCAACACTTTACTTTTTTACTTTAATTTTTGATGAGGAGTAGCATCAAAAATTAATTCCACTTAACTAACATAGTGTCCACACCTGATGAATTTATATCATGATGAATGTCAAATTGATATCATGATGAAAATTCATCACGTATAGACTCAATTTATTAATATTATAGCAGCGTTATGATATAATCGTCAGAGCTCACGGCCTAATAAATTCATCTTGATATCAAATGTCATTTTATGTGTTACTGTGCATTTAACGTTTATTTATTAAACAATTTTCGTTTAAGAAAGACGGCACAATAATTATTTGGGACTAAAAAAAGTAAACAACACGCAAATTAGATATTTTTGGCAAGTATTTTTTAAATACTTGTTTGATTCATCATGATATAAAATCATCAACGTCTACCCCTTTGTGTTGATATTCATGAAAAAATGACAGCTTGCTCTGCCGGCGTCATATTACGAGTTATGATATAAAAGCATCAGGTGTGGACACTATGTAATGATTTATTATTAACTAATGATAATGAGTAACGTTTTAAGTACTTTTACTTAATAATTTTCTCTTTAACACTTCCATTTCTTATATTTTGAATTTTTGTTTACATTATTTTCAGTTGCCAATCTGTCATAATCATATTTTCGCTAACTTTTTGGCAACTTATGGAAGCTGCCATACATAATACGAATTTCAATTTCAATTGCGTTGCTACTTAACTCGGCAACTGAAGTTCGGTTGCAATCCACAATCGAGCCATTAATAATAATTATAATATAAATATTGTACATATTATTTTATTTTAATTGTACATAATGGTTTGCAATAAATTTTTATAGACCACTTCTTTTAAGTGGCCAATCTTTATGGTAATTAAAAAATAAGCCTAGTTTTGATACGAGTGAGTACATTTCTTGGAACTTAAATTTTGTAATATTTATTCATAAAATTTTTTATTATATCAAAATTCAAAATTTTACATTTTGCACAAAAAACTATATTAATAAATACATACTTATATATAAATACATACATATATAAAAACTATTTAAATTTAAATAACAGTCGAAAATGTTACAACACTTAAAAAGTAATTTAAAATAAAAAAAATATTACAAGTAGGTTGGTTGGCTGTTGCAAGAAAAGGCAGCTTGATCTGTTCTTTTATTAAACATACATTAATTTAAAAACTAGCAGTAAGTTGGAACTAAGTCTACTAGAACTGATGCATTGAGTTGTGATAATCGGGTCGGTTGTATCGATGATTCGGGGTTCGACTTGAGAATTGCGAAATGGTGTCATCACCAGGCGGTGCCACTAGAAGTATGGGTTGCAGGTTGAGGTTTTTACGCGAGCCAGCTAAGCTCACGGCATCCGTAATGTAACTGTTGTTTATTTCACCTACGAAATACAAAAAATATTATAAATTGATTTACATACATACTTCAAAGTCATTACGATAAGTCTTGCCTTTGTACAATGAATTTTGATATAGTGGATCAGGTTGCAAACGCACATGTCTCGTTGCCAATATAAATGCCAGAGTGGCCAGTACCACTCCATCTATACAACCAATTATGGCCAAGGGATATGCCCATCTGATGCCACATAAGCCCAATTCAAAACGATTTGCATCTGGTCCACATATCTTGCGAAAATCATCAGAATTCCAGCCAAACGGAAAAGCACCACAGGCAATTATCATACAAAGAGCTGAAAAAAATAATATTTATTCAATCACCAACTCCCTAAAATGTTCCCTATTTTACTTTTCTAAATAAGAATTACATACATACATATCTAAGGGAATTTAGTAATAGCACAACACTGATTAATTTTGCCGTTAAGTATATTTTCTTTTCTAAAAGTCAACTTATGTATATGCAAAGAAACCATTTATCTTTAAAGTGGTGTTTGAAAAGGAAGGCATTTGAAAAGGATTCTTAAATAAAAGCAATAAAAGTACTTCAGAGAAAAATTTCTCTTTTACCGGCAAAACTTTTATACACAAAAAATTCCTTTCTAGTGGGAGAGATTTTATAAAATCCAATATTTGGATTAGCTTTTTATAGCTATGCTATTTATTGCGCGATACAGGAGTTAGGACGTGATTTTCGTAACAAACATAATCGACACTATTACAATTATAAATTGATTTTTGTTTTGATTTTTTTGTACTTAAAAGCAGAGTACGAAAATAAACGAAACAAACAAATTTGTTTGATTTTGTTTGGTTTCGTTCTTTGAAGTGAGTGAAACAAAAATAAAACAAAAACAATGAAAAGATTGCTCAATTTATTTTTGTATGGTTGTTGCACAAGAGCAAGAGTAATCGGCCACAAACATTACATTAATTTAATCGTACGCCGCTAGAAAAGAAAATAATGGGAAATAAATTGAAACGTTTTAAAATACTTGCAGAGAATTTGACATCATTATATAATATAATTTTATTGAATTGTTACTTCACACATGAAATTGGTTTTAAATAACTAAGCAGCTTAGCTATAACAGGATGTCCTAAAACACCTCTCTTCTTTTCTTTTATTAATGTGGGTTCGCAGAACATTGCACACAGTGGGAACATTTTCACAATTTTGCAGCTAAATTTAGAATTTTTAATTTGATTTAGCTGAACATTTTGCATTTAGCATAATTTTTAGAATTTTTCTATTTAGAATTTTTTGACATTTCTTAATCTTATTAGACGCAGATCTATCTATGTTTTAAATTTCATTAAAATCGGTTTGAACGTTTCGGAGGGGTAGAAATGTCCCCCTAACGCTCTCCTGGTCCTATCAGTTTAGTGACATACACACGTACAGTGGAATTATATATTTAACGAAGATATATTAGATTTTGCAGAAATTAAGCAAAATTGTTAATCCATTTTTTTCGTTTAGAAAAATTTTATGAATTTTTAAAAAACTTTGTTTTGTTTTTATAGTTCTAAAAATCAGGCGTTGCTAACAAACACACACAACGATTATATATAAAATTTGTTTATTATAGATTTTTGTATTTATTTTTAACTTTTTGCTATCAAAAATAGAAAGTCACGATTTCATTCTGATTTTCGAAAATTTACCTCGAAATGTGACCTAGAAGTTTCGAGATGATGGGAATCTATTCGGACTATTTATACGCTGATATCCGATCCGGATGTATATATTTATGTGTGTATATGTAAAGCTCTCATAACCTAGAAAGGCTTAACCGATGGCAACCTGATTTACAGAGTTCGAAATAAATTGACTTCACTTAGATTTTGTAAGATAACGAGCCGATTCGGTGCGATATTCGATTTAAAGAATCTTCCAAAATAGTGTTCGAATTTTATTTTTTTTTCACAAATAAATTTAGAAGTAATTAAATGATGCATATTAAAATCTAATAAGTTCTTAAACTCAAAATATAAAAAAGGATTTCTTGTCAAATCGATTTTCAGGACCTTTTTACTTTTTCGACTTAAACAACTGCGTCGTATACTGCAAATTTAATTTAAAACGGTGAAGTGCTTTGACAGATATTTTTTCAGGGAAATTTGGAATTGGTTTTTTTGTATTTTTAACTCGATTAACCTTTTTGTCAGATTGATTTTTAGGATTCAGCTACTTTTGTCGGATTTGAAAAACTGCTGCAAATGTTATCTATACATATCCGTTAATTGAAATTTTTCGCAAAAATATTAAATGCACATCTCTTTTTATTATTAAATTTCATGTTCTTGAGTTTGACGTGCTTTCAAAAACTCTATAGTTTGTCTCAAAAAGTTGGAGTAATAGAAAATCTATAATTTTTCGGCCACTTTCAGGTTTGAGCTTAGCAGGAAGTTTCTGGGATGGTGGTCTGCTATCGAAAAAAAATAAAAATAGGAAGTTACTGATTTCAACCTGATTTTCGAAAATCGAGTTTTAATCAGATCTAGAAGTTTTGAGGTCATGGGAATCTATTTGGACTATTTTTACAATTATGTCAGTATGGATGTATTTACATATGGAAGGGTGTGCGTGCGTGTGTGTGTGTGTGGGTGTGTGAGTGTGTGTGTGTGTGTGTGTGGGAGAGTGCGTGTGTTTGTATGTATGTAAGCCTTCTATTGCTTAACCCATTGGCACAAAATTTACGGTATTTCAAAAACATTGCACTCAGATTTCAATTTGGTAGATTTTAAGAATTTTATAAAAAAAGCTATTTTCCTATTTAATTCTAAATTACTAAGTCGATTGAATCCTAAATGTAATCACATCTTTAACTCATAAAACAACGTCAACTGCTGAAAATTTGATTGAAATCGATTGATTCGTTTAAAAGGAAATTTTAAAAAAGCGCTTTATTTTAATAACTCCAAAAGTTCTTGTCAAATCTATTTTAAAGACTCATTTCCTTTTTTGCACTTGAAAAGCTGAATCGAATACCGCAAGTTTGATTTGAAGTCGGAAAAAATGGTGCGTAGTTACGCCCAATATTCCGAACGCCAGATTGTGTCATTAGAAATGCCGGCGATATGCGAAAAATTGCTTAGTCCTAGTTTACACTATGCAAGTCTTATTGCTAAGGTGATTAGTTTGAGGGAGAGAGAGACGAGGGGAACAGAAATGTTTCTTTTCCCCTCGTTTCTCTCTCCTAAAAAACTAATCAGTTTAGCAATAAGACTTGCATAGTGTAAAATTGGACTTATGAAGCTGTTGTATAGAAATATGTATGTATGTACATTAAATATAATATCAGATGTTATTACGCAATGAAACCGAGCATAGGCTATACCCTCGCAAGCAAAAAGAAATCTCAAGTCGGTTAAAAAATTGCCAAGTTGACAAGGAAGAAAATAATTTTTTCTTTTTCAATAAATTCACCATTATCGTGAAAAAGACAACAATTTGCGAATTCGCCGTGAATTTTTGCTCTCTTCGTAACACATGTTTTTGTTCGAAACCACACAGATGTTCTGTGGAAGAAAAAATGTAATGGGTATAATAATGGTATGAGATTTAAAGGAAATTTGAAAATTCTGTTTGAGGTTGGATAGAATAAATAAAATTGTTTGAACTAAAATAAATTTTTTTAATGAGGAATAAAAACATTTAGAATTGGAGCAATTTTTGGAATTGAATTCGAATTGGAATAATAAAATTAACGGCAAAGAAATAACGATTGAAATCCTTTGCAATTGCCCAGTGTGCAGAAAGATATTAATTTCCAGATATAATTCTCTTTTGTATACAAAATTTTTTAAGCGTTATAGAGCTAACAGGCCTGCGTTTTTGCTATTATTTCGTTTATATTGACAAGTTCTTGACCAAAATCAGGTTTCGGCCTAATGCAATGAATTCGGCTGGACACTATTATACAAGCATAGTTGTTAGCAAGTACATAAAAATTAATTTTAAACTTTACAAACTGGTCTCCCTTAAAAATTGTTACCTCATCATTACATTTTACTACGAAATAAATATCAGATTTAAAGACCTAAAATTTTAAAATAAAAACTGCTTAATAATGAAAGTTTAAATAAAAAGAGAAACAAATAAAAATCTATGCCACCAACTTAACAGTCATCAGCAAAAATTTCAAAAATAAAAACTTCCGCAATATAAGCTGACGAAAAAAAAATCATAAATTTGATGACAGTAGTTTTGTAAATCAATCATATGAAACCTTCGCTACTTAAACATCTATACAAACTCTTGCTTGTGCTACAAATACTCAAACATTGATCATTTAAAAACTGGTGAATTATATTCTCTTTGTAAATAAATATTTACAACATACCTGATATTATTTGCAACCAACCACAAATATGAAAGACTCGTGTAGATTTCATGAATAAAACAAATATTAGGAAACATATTGTCAATAAGGCCAGTGCAACGGACGCCGCCATAAACAGTGTGGCCAACTAAAATTTAACAATGTGAATTATGAATTTTTAAAACGTTTGAAATGAAGGCAAAAGTACTTACTTGAAATGAAAATGTTGGCACTGTCAAAATGGTTTCCCATCTTCTTTTACAATTGTCGAAAATTTCATCCTTTTGACACAATTGCCAGAGACCTAAACGACCGGCACTTTCATTGTCAGGATCACCAACCCACTCTGTAAATTGGAAGGAAAAATATTTTGAAATAATTTTAAATTGTTTTTCAAAATAGATTTTCTATATCTAATGCTTTAAACACATAGACCACAGCAGGCTACATGGCTACAAGACTACAAGTGCAGCTGGCAACAAATGTTGCCTAGAAGCCAGCTACTTAATTATTTTGAAAACGGCAGCAGCACTTGCGATTTTTTCACGTTTATTCTACAATTTTTATATTTTTAATGGCTTTCGCGATTTCTAATAAATTTAATAAGGGCTTACTTTCGATTTTGCAACTTCTCGCAAATTTTTGCAAACTTTGCGATAAAAGCGTCCTTTGCATGTTTTCAGCTTCCTGACTGTTTTTTAAACAATTGCTATTATCTCGCTGTTAGTAAGTTTTCGCGAATTTCCGCCGTTCTCGCGATTTTTATCTATTTTTTTGCATTCCTGGCAGTTTTGCCGATTTTTAAACAATATAAGACTTTGTTATCATCATAATTTTCATAATTTTCGCAACTTTTACCAATAAGAAATGCACTTATATAGGGTCCGCCAGATAACTTTTTTTTTTTTTGAAAACAGGGAGCAAAACATCAAGTGTAGCTTCGGCTGTGTGGCACGTAGCGCCGTCCTGTTGAAACCAAATGTTGCCAATATCCTCCTCTTCAATTTTTGTGAACAAAAATTCGTTCAACATGGCCCGATAACGATCGCCATTGACTGTAACGGCCACTCCTTGCTCATTGGCCCAATTATGCCTTTGGACCAAATCCGCACCAAACAGTGACTCGTTTTAGGTGCGTCGGCTTTTCAATGTATGCGTGCGGGTTTTCTGTGCCCCATCATCTGAAAAGATGTTTTTTTTTTGGCAAAATCGGCATCTTCTGTAAGTCGGTCGCAGGCAATATTGCCCAGCGTTGTTCAAGCGTATACACAACCATATTCGTTCAGCGGAAGGATAAAACTAATTATCTGTCAACTCAGACATGAGCTAAGTGTTACTATTCACGAAATAAGCACTAGTTGAAAAAAAACGTTAGATGGCGGACCCTATAGTTTTAGCGATTTTTATTCAAAATCATGGCTTGTGTAAAATTTTGCAACTTTTTGCGAATTATCGTGGTTTTCGCTTTCTAAAAGTATAATTACTTTCGTAATTATCATTAAAATTTTGGCCTTTCAAATAGAAAAAACTAAATCAAAATCCTTCCAGCCGTTTGGTCTGTACGTGGACACGGACAGACACACTGATACACAGACACACACTACAAACTTATAACACCCCTTTTTTTGGTCTGTGGTTAAAAATCAGTGAACATCTAAAATTGATTTGTCGAAGACTTTTGAAGTTATTAGAAAAAAGTGATTGGCAGCAATCGTCATGTCTTTTTGAAGTTAAGAGCGGATCAGATTTTAAGCTTGATTGGCTTAAGGCAATGACTCACTATCCTACACAATCGTACGATCTACGAAAAAATACAACCCTGACCTGATGAATTTGTTGTTTCTCTTTTGAAAATTTTTTAATCAACTTCATCATACCAGGGTTGTATTTTCTCACATATCACGGTCTTTAGCAGTTTGAAATTTGTGTTGTGAAAATTTTATTTTCAAAAATTTTCTAAATCTACCAAACTAAATCGTTTTACTATATTACGATCCGTTGGTGTGTTCTTTTCGTCTACACATACATATACATATATACATACGAACATCATCGCGCAAATAGTCAGAATCGACTCCCAGGTATTTCAAAACGTCGAAATATGATGAAAACATAATTTTTACATTTCGGTCATGAATCAGAAGCTGATTATAAAAAAATTTCATCACTGTCTTAAAATAACACAAAATCATTTTTTCGAAAGACAAAAAAATTAAAACAGTTGCCATTTGCAAAATCCATAAAGCAGTATGGATGTGATTCAAAAGAAATTTTATCATAAATTTGTTGGTGTTTTATGCATCTGTGAGGTCTGATGAAATATATTATCGGCATTGCCCTATTTCGAAGGTAATATTTTTGACGCATATTAAAAAATGTGTACGTGGTTGAAAGGGAAGTGTAAACAGCAGGTCCATGATACAATTATACAAGGTACTTGCACAAGCCCAGCCTGTTAATGTATACAATGCAGAAACTTGTCAAACTTTGTTTACAAGCCGCAAAAATGTTAGTGTATGTGTGTGAATAAAATGAGTACAGTGTTGCCAATGAATTTGCATGTGGCTGTGTTTCCAATTACACATTGAAGAAAATTACACTACACATCCTTTGTGTAGGTTAAAATTAAAACAAAATTAAACAAAAATAGAAGTCAAAGTAGAATTACACACAGATTATACATGAATAGGTCTACACATGTGAGTAGAAATTACACACTCTGTATATTACACACATATTGGCAACACTGAATGACTATAATCATTCATGAATGCCGCGTCTGCAATTGTACTTTAGTTAAGCCTGGTACTCTGTTCACAATTTCGTGCGAAATGCTGTCAAACTACATATAAAAGTATTTGGTGTGAAATATTTGCGAAATAAATTCGCAAAAGTCGTAGTCTGTTCTTGTTGTGAAAAACACATAAAATCATGTCTTTCCATGCAAAATTAGTCTGGCATCATTTTAGTTTAGCTGCGAAACAACATGAGCAGTGCTTTTTTCGCACGGAATTTTAACAATGTTGCATACTTTCAAGCAATAAAAGCAAGAAATTTATAAAAAAAACCGCGAGTTGGGCTACATTTAGTACATGTCAAATTTTTCAAGCGAAATAATCAATGGTGCTGAAAATTTTTCACAACTTTGAACAGAGTACCAGCCTTTACCCTGTAATTGTTATTTTTAACAACAAAAGACATCTGTTTTTGACTAAATTCTGTTTGTTTCTACCAACAAAATGCGTGTGTTTCTTGGTGTTGCAATTTTGTTGTAGTCGTGCAAGTACCTTGTATAATTGTATCATGAGCAGGTCGTTTCTGTATTTCTCGCATCGTAAAATTTCCCGCATGAAACGAGGGAATCGTAAATTGAAACACGAAATGGCTTTTCTCACATAAGTGTTTCTGTATCTTTACTTTGCGAGAACTATCTGCCATTTAAATCCATTTCCAGCAATTATTGGAAGGATGTGAGAAAAAGTGTTACTGTAACAATATTTTGTGAAAAGTTTCTCGCAGGAACTGTCAAAATAACTCGCATTTTAAATTGGTGCGAGAACAACCAAATTTGTACAAAAACATATGAAACGAATTGTTGAACAAAAATATTATTAAAAAGTCGAAATGTTAATTCGACTTATGTAGAGACAGTTGATAGAAAAAACTTCTTTCAAGCATTTTACATTAATTTTATATTTATGTTCATTATTTTATTTTCTTTCTCTTGTTAATTATGTATTTCTTTGTTTGTTATTGAAATAATATTTATGTTACATTTTGTCTTCATTTGACACTCGATTACTGGAAATATTCCAAATACAGAAACACTTTTTTCTCACAAATCGAGAAACGATGGAATTTTACACTTCATGTGAGAAATTTTTATGGTGCGAGAAATACAGAAACGAGCTACAGATTTCAAGTTGAAGCATTAAACTCGTAGGGCCTGTCCCACGATGTCGACGGCGTTCGACTTGTCGCACACTTACATTCAAAACAAAAACAAATTTTCAAATTTTGTTGTTGTTTCCAATGTGGGACAGGCCCTTAGAGCCAGTTTGTCAATGTCGACAACGTTCGACTTGTCGCACAGTTACAATTGCAATCATAAATTTTAAATTGTTGTTTTTGTTGTCGACATTGATAAACCAGTCCTATATATTCCATACAATTCTATTTAAAGGTAAATATTTGTGCAGACCAGCATTATTTTGCTTGTTCCAAGGCTGTGAGCAATCACCGATTTGAAATTATTGTCGCTTCCAACCAAGTCAAAATTTTCTTCTCTATTGTTACTTAAAAATTATACATTAAAAAAAAAAAAACTTTGCAATTAACATTTGTTTCAAATGTGTCTGCTATTGTGTCATAATTTGAAACAAAATATATTTTTAAAGGAAGCTGAGGTATTTCGAACACTATTACCAAATATTAGATGTTAGAAGATTTTCGTGCAAAAATGTATGTTTATTTAATATAGATACATATTGACACTAGATAGTCAAGCAACAGACGTGACATTTTTCTAATTTTAACAAATATCAAATTTTTTTCATGTACATACACACATACTGCATATGTACATACATTCATATACACTCGTATGCCACCACATGCATATGCATGTACATATGTATCAGAGAACGACAAAAATCACGTATTTTCTGATTTAATCATACTATAAATTTGTTATTCACTTTTAATCATGCAAAATAAATCAACATTGAGTAAAATCATCATCGTAATGGTGAACGATTCATTTAAGTAAATGTGAGTCGAGTGATCGAACATGTTTTATTCACATCATTCATCATACATTAAACTTTTGTTCACATTTAATCATGCAACAAAACTTAATATTGAATAAAATCAGAATCATACTTACGAACGTATCGTTTGGTTAGTTGCAAGTAATTTCATACATGTTTTATTCAAATTTGTATATAATCAGGTTTTCATGTTGAATAAAATCAAAGCAGAGGAATTATGAAAAATATTATTGTTTTAATCCAAATCAGTAAGCAAACACTTTAAAAAGAAAAAATGGAAAACGACCAGGAAAAGACTAGATCGTCTCTCGTTAGAGTATTATGCGAAAGACTAGCTACTAATATTAATATTTTATACAACGAAATAATTTTTGTCAAATTTAAAAATAATTTCTATTTGATATGCATGACCTTGAAATATTTATACGATGAAATAACATGTATAAAAGTTGTAAACTTAATCAATTTACACGCTATATGACGTTACATATACTCAACAACGTTGATAAATTTGAACGTATTTTGTGCAAATTTCTTCACGATAGAAACAACATTTTCACGTTGTATACCACGGTGTCCGCTGCTTTTGTACAAAATGCCCCTGCTTTGGATGTTCTGTATAGGTATATAAATTGCTAAATACATAGTACATAAAATTCCCTTGTTTCTAAAAAATCATCATCACTTGATGTATACGCGCTTGATGTATACGCGCTCATTTTTGCTTTTTTGATTTTATTCATCATACAAATATTTGTTGATAATCAGAACGAACGCTTTTGCCTACTTATTTTATTTTTCATCAAAATAATCATGACCGAACCGAATTGATTGGTATGATGCGACACATGTTTAAAATCGTAGAGCCAACAACAACCGTATGATTGGAATGATTAAAAAGCAGCAACGATTATGTATGTTGGAACAAGTTTGAATGTATGAACACAAAGGCATGCTTTTAGGATATGGATTACGTATGAATATTTTTTCAATCAGATTTTGTCGTTCTCTGATATGTATATGAAACTTGTATTAATTAAGCTGAAGTATTTTCTAAAGGCCAACAAGTGCATGTATTTTTTATTGGTTTTGTTTTCCAAATACATAATGAAAAATATGAAAATAATAATTTATACTCGTATAAAATAAGAGATGAAATAAAATGAGAACGTTTTAGTTACCTGGTGTTACAAATGCCACAATTCCAATGATGGCATAACAGATTGTAAATATGGCCCAGAGTACCGCAATGGCTTTTGAGTTGCGTATGTATTTGGTGGCATACAGATGTGTTGTATCGACATATTCGATTTTTGTACCCATTTTAAAATGATGACTTTTCTATTTCCAACACTCTTTATTTTACTTCCAAGAACGTGATCTAGTAATCTGAAAAGATAAAAACAGAAAATAGGATTGAAGTTGAAATGCAAGAAGAATAAAATAAATTCGCAGTGAAAAATAGTTTGCAATTAAGTCGTATTCTTTGTTTATTTATTTGCAAGTTAATGAAATTGTACATAGATACTTATTTTTCTTGCAGTTAAATTTTGCAGCTTGTCGAATTTAACTTGCTGTGTAACAAGCCAGCAAACAAAAAATCGACATTACCATCAGTACCTGGATTGAGTAACTTTTATTACGATAATCGTGTAGCTATAATTAATATAACGAAAATTTATCGACTTTGTTATTCAGTAACATATTTTAAGGACATTCGCTGTCGGTTGGAGAAAATAAATAATAAAATCACAAACTCAAATTCACTGAGTTTTTCTTTATTATTCTTTGTGCTTTTCGCTTATTTTCACATTTTCTATACAGAGATACCACATATTATTGAATTAAATGGTGAGTAAGATAAAGCTGGAGACTGTCGTAGAAAGGAAATTACGGAATCACATTATCGTTACCGAAAACGAATAAATATATCGATAAATATTACGATTTTCGGTTCGCAAAAAGTTACAGAATCCAGTTACAGAACTACTTGCATTATAACGGCTTATGCTGAGTACACATCTGGCATTTCTAGTGCTGTCATTTTGAAAATGTGTGCTTTGCCGTTCATATTGTTTTTTTGTTTGTAGCGTAATGCCACAGTTGTCGACATCGACGTCACTTTAACACAATACCAAACAATTGGGGCTCGTTTACTCGCTCTCGAGAACAATTTTGTGCCACTGACAATCTATTTCCGTTCCCTAAGGTTAACAAAATAGCATAAACCTGCCAATAGGAGTCAGTTGTTTACGACAACGGGTACTCAAGCCCCAATTTGTTGGTATTGTGTTACAGTGACGTCGATGTCGACAACTGGAATAAGGGTGAATGTGTACTCAGCATTACTTTTCTGATTGACAAATTTTAATACTCGGAAAAGGAAGCCAGAAGTTGGTTGATGAGACGACTGACTCTTTTAGTTTTTACAGATTACGTGAAAATACTCAGCCTTATTTTAAGTAAAAAAAAACTTCGACTGATGTATGCCATTGTGCAATTCCTGAAGTTTAACTTTACATTTCTAGCAATAAAACTAATTGGAGAACAATAAAAATATTAAGAAATTTTAAATTTTGACCCATGGGCATTTCCCTTAAAAAAATTAAATTCAGTCGGACAAGAGTACATAAATACTGCAACTGCGGGAGAGCACATCGATTTTGAATAACAAGTTCTGAGTGGCATTTCTCTCATTTATAATACACATACAGTGACACAGAAAACCATACATACCCACAAAAGAGGTGTATGTATGTGCAAAAACAATACCAAAACAAATTGAGCAATCCGTCTCATTGTTTTGTTTTTGTTTTCACTCACTTCAAAGAACAAAACAAAACAATTATTTTTGTACTATGGTTTTGAGTACAAAGAGATCAAAACAAAAATTAATTAATAACAGTAATAGTGTCGATTATTTTTGTTACGAAAATCACGTCCTAACTCCTGCATTGCGCAATAAATAGCATAGCTATAAAAATTTGTTTTGTTGTTGTCGACATCGTGGATTTGGCCTTTAATATAAAACATGTACATGTACATAAAGGGTGTTTTTTTATAGAGTGACACAAGTTTAAATCATAATATAACAAGGAAATATATTTTTAATATCAATGAAGCGGGCTTTATTGGAAAGAAAATTTTACGAAATTAATGTTTAAATATGATTTCTGCCGTGTGACCGCCACGGCTGGCGCGTAGAAAGCGCAATCTGGAACACCAATTTTCAACAAGTTTTCGCAGCATTTGCGGCCGTATTTCGCCGATAACTCTTCGAATGTCGATTTCCAGCTGTTCAATTATTTGTGATTTATCGACGTAGATAAGTGACTTAAGATAAAAGAAAATAATCCAATGGGGGTAAATCACACGATCCCGGTGGCCAATTAATTGGGCCATTACGTGAAATTATGTTTTCATCAAAAGTTTCTTTGAGTGAATCAATTGTAGCGCCCGCTGTGTGGCATGTGGCTCTGTCCTGTTGGAACTTTATAGCAGCAAGATTAATGCCACGTAATTGAGGTATCGTTCGTCGTCGTTTTTGAAGACATATGAGCCAATGACTCCGCCAGCCCATAAAGCGCACCAAACAGTAATTTTCTATGGATTTAATGGTGTTTCGACAAAAGCTTGCGGATTCTACTCACTCCAAATGTGACAATTCTGCTTATTTACGTACCCATTCACCATTCAACCAGAATTATGTACGCCATAAATTGGTAGAAGTGCACGATTAGTTTGACGAATAGAACAATTATTTTTGATTAAAAATTTCAACAATTTGCATGCGTTGCTCTGGTGTAAGTCGATTCATAATGAAATTTCAAAGCAAACTAAACAAAAAGCAACTATCAGCTGTTAAATGGGTGCTCAAATAAAGCAGTGATGCCAACTCAAAGTTGTGACACTCTAAAATAAACACCCTTTACATATGTACATGTTACATAATTTCATTGTATAATTTTTTTAATTTTTTTTCTATCACTGATCAGATATGGTAAACAAGTCGTTAACAATTGTACTTCCTTGACCATAAAATTGTATTTATAGCATGTGGCTTACTCAAGGAAAAACAATAAAGTAGAAAAATATGCTCTTTTTTTTGGCGTTTGGGCGACCCAAGTGATCGGGACTCTAAATTTAACGCTTCCTTACCAGCAGCCTGCTAACCTAAGCTTCCTGCTTTTCACCTTAGCATGTATTTTACTTACATTTTTCCAAAATAAAATAAAATTTTTCTATAAAACATAAAAACATATTTGATATTTAAAGGTTTTCCTCAAAAATGAGTGGTCGAAAAATTAAAATTTTAATTTTCCTTGTTTTTTTTAGAGGTATAGAACTTCGAATTGAAATAAAACACAAGAAAATAGTTTTAATGTCCATCAATTTGGCTTTATTGGAAGGATAATTTTATGCCATTAACGTTTAAATATGATTTCGGGCATGTGGCCGCCGCGGCTGGCTCGAATAAAGCCAATTCTACAGGTCCAATTTTCAACCACTTTTTCGAGCATATGGGGCCGTATGTTGGCAATAACGCCACGAATGTTTGCTTCCAAGTCCCCTAACGTTTCTGGTTTGTTGGCGTAGACGAGCGACTTCAGCGGATGCGTATTATCACATAGAGTATACGTAGTGCGAAAACGATCTATGGTTAACCGAATTAATTGCTCTGTCGACCATAAACTGGACGGAGCTTGCGGTAAACTTCGCGAACTGAACCATTATTTTCGAAATAAATTTGCACGATTTGCAAGCGTTGTTCTTTTGTCAACCTGTTCATGATGAAATGGCAAACCAAACTAAATATTAATCACTTGACAGCTGACAAAATGGCCGCCAGTTAAAAAAGTGATGCCAACTTAAAGTTCTATACCTCAATAAAAAACACCCTTTACATTAAAAATTATCACATGTCATTTGGATTTTTCAACTCTACGTGCTTTATAGACTTATGAGTAATTTTGTTTTCTTTTTTTTACAAATTTATTTATTTGTTAATATTTTCACTAAATAAACACAATAAGATCAGTCAATAGATCTTCCATTATTATTTGTTAATACACATACGAGTATGTAAGTACATACTTACAACCGTGAAAGTAAAATTATACGATTGTAATACTTCAACCGTAATGAACTCATGTTCCCACTTCAATTTTATACAATGAAATATAAATGAAGCACGTAATAAAATAATAATTAAATATTTATTTGCATATTTTCTTCATAAAAGTGAAATTTTTGGGAACATTACACGGCTGAATTAAATAACGTCTAAACCAAATCTCCCAATGAAATAGGACCTAGAAAAATTAAAAAGGGCCCAACAACATTTAATGAAATAAGTTCCAAGAAAATGAAATTGCTCCAATTAAAACCGAAATATGGGGATTTATTTCAAATTAATTAAATAATTCCCAATGAAATAAAATACAAAATAAATGAAATGAGTTACAAATGCAATATTTATTATTCAGAAGAAAATCCGTGAAATAATGCAGAAGTCCTTTGGCAATCCAAGCCAGTTTTGGACATACCGTATATAAGGAAATCCTTGCGCCCGACCGAAGGGCAGCAATGCAAAAATTCTTTGGAAACCGAAGCCGAAGCAGGTCTTGCTTAACTTTATTTTAGGGGCACTTTTCCGAAAAAAAAAAATCTTAAAAAAAGCGTACTGATAGACAAGTAAGAGTGATATATTTGGCTGTGCTGAATCTTATATACCCTTCATCGAAGTACGCATGGAGTAAATATGTATGTAAATACATACACGCAGAGAAAAGATGTGGTTGTGGAATGGTTGAGAAAACAATATTATGTTCTCTCAAAAACAAATGTTTGGTCGTTGAAAACTAGTTATTGTTATTTTAAACATTAATTGCGTTACGATAAACAAAGTAATAAATAATGGTAATAAAAACGGGTATAACTCAGGAACGGTAACAGCAAATTCAAAAATTATTATTATTATTTATTAGTTATTTACAATTTATTGACCCTTCAAACTACATCATTAATTTTTTTTAATTTTTATAAAAAAATTTAAAAGTTATGAAGCGTTATTTACAAAGTTTATGGACAAATTACGAAAGATTGCAATGTAGGCTATCTAAATTAGCAAATTGCACACAAAAATAAAGCTTGGACATTTTTCTTTTAAATTGTTTCCTCAAAAGTGAAAAAATCGTGGTAATGTTAAAAATATGAGGAAAACAAAAAACGGCTTTCAAACTCGATTTTTGCAAAAATTCGATTTTTGTGACCTCTAAACCTCTACCGAAAAAACCTGAAAAAAAATCTCAAAAATACTCGACCCTAATGTACAGGGTGTCTGGTAGCAGATTTATATTTTCAAACTTAAATAAAAAACGTAATAATTGAGACAATGTTTTATTAAGAGCATTGAACTATAGAATGGAAATGCGGATTTTATTTTTTAAAGAGTATGTCATCCAGATATCTTCCGTCGAGTTGAACACACTATTCAAAACGGAGCTTTGTATTCTGCGCCACACGCTGCAGTAAACTTGGTTCAATTGAGCTGATTTCTTGACAAATATTTTCCTTTAAATTCACAAAAGATTGGGGATTGTCATTATAAAACCTCTCTTTGAGGTAGCCCCATAAAAAAAATCCATGGGAGTTAGATCGGGCGACGTCGGTGGCCATGGGATGTCCCCAAAGCGGGTGATCAGTTTTTGGGGGAAATTTTCCCAAAGCAAATTCATCGAAGCTCTGGCAGTGAAACCACGTGTGTGAAGAATACGATAGATGAGCTCGCAAGTTTGGCAAAAATAATTCCGCGTCCATAATTTTTACCGTTAACATTCGTCGCCTGGCCTCGAGAATTTTCGAAAAAAAGAAATGGTCCAATTATCTCATGCGTGGATAAGGCACACCAAACAGTTACCCTGCGGTACAATGCAATGTTTTTTGATGTTTCAATCGAGGGTTGCGGATTCTTGGAGACCAGTATTGGCAGTTTTGCTTGTTGACGTGGCCGTTTAAGTGAAAATGAGCCGCGTCGCTCCAAAAAATAAGATTTACAGTGCGAAAACGCTCCAACATCGTATTACAAAAATGTTTGCGTAAATCAAAGTCACTTTCTTTCAGTTCCTGAACAATTTGAATTTTAAAAGGATGAAACTTCAGATCCTTTTTTAAAATTTCATGAATAATCGCTCTTGGAAGTCCCAGTGAGGCTGCTCTTTTCCGTATTGAAAGTCGCGGATTTTCAAGTAAATTGCTTTCAACCAGTTCAATGCTTCCGGGAGTCCTTGAAGATCGACTGGACCCTGGCCGTGGTACATTCATAGCCGAAGCAGTTGCGTGGAATGTCTGCACCCACGGACGAATTAAATTTACGCTCAGTCCATCACGTATTCGCCGAATACCGAACTTTGAACAAAATTGTCGACGAGCAATTACGTAAGAATCATTAATCTTAAAAAATGTCTCCACAGCGAACGCGCGATGCTCACTCGACCACTGCGAAATCGTGACTAACAAATCCACACAATCGATAATTCTAACTCCGCAACGTTTATTGCTTTTTAATAAAATCGTATTTATAAATATAAATTTGCCACCATTTTTTATTTCAAGAAATATTATTTTATTTTTATTTCGTACATATTTAACGCACAGCTGTTTTAAACAAAAGATCAAAAGACCAATATATTTATGATTAAAAAACAAAATGTTATTATTATATAAAATAATACGTGATCGCATTTAACAATTTTATTATAATATTAGAACATTTTATGGTAAGTCTCAGTTATATTTTAGTCACAGCTAACAATAGTGTTGTCACATTTAACCAAAACGTGTATACGAGTATAATAGTTGAGTTCTTATAACAAAATAAAAAATTATGGTTAGTCAGAACATGAACAGCTACACATATTCTCCACATATAAAAAACATGGGCGTACATATTATTACCGTTGCGCTGCCGGCATCATGTTCATGCCATGTTCAAGTTGATGGATCGTAGGGTAAAGATTGCTGTATATTCAAAATAAATATTATCTCATCTTATCTTACTTTGTATGAGTTTCGGGTCACCTTTTGTAAATAAATAATTATCTCTGACTATTGCAAATAGCCTTGACTTTTAAATGAAATGAAATTTCCTACGCCCAACTTACTTAAAGTGCGCAAGAAAGCCAACATTTCAAGAAAACACTTATTGGAACCATAATTGCAGGATACAAAACGTTTTGTGTGGTAAATAAAAGACAATTATGGAAAGTTATTTTTAATGTATCAGCTAATGGATGTCGGCACTTTCACATTTGTTTACTTGATTTACTTCTCAATTCATTAAATACAGATGCAGACATTAAAAGGCATACACTACTCGAGTTTTTATGTTCATATTCATCATGTTTAACAAATTATTTTTCATATATGTACATATGTATGTATTTCGCATTTAAAATATTTCACACCTTTCTCTAGCCTCCCTGCAGGAAATGCGAATAGTGAAATTGTAGTGATTTACTAGTGACATTGTCAGTAGTACTATATATGTACATTTAACTTTAGCTTGCCATTGAAAATTTACCACTAGACTATATCACTACTGACTAAGTAGTTCGTTTGGGACCACATGGAGACATTGGCTAGTAAATTTTAGGGACTCTAGTTCACAATGTCTATATTTCCTCGCTCGATGTCAAAAGTAAAATTGTAGTGATTTCTAGTGACATTGTCAATAGTACTACTGACTAGGTGTACCCCAGCCAATGTAATCGTCTATTGTCATTGAAAATCTGCCAGTAGACTTTAGCACTATTCTTTTACGACCATATGGAGACATTTGAACTGAAGATTCACTAATACATTTTAGTGTCTCGTCTACAATTTTATAAGAATTGGGGCAACAAACTTAAACACATACATTTTTTTAATACATATATTTATTTATTGTATCTTCGAATAAGTTCAAATATTAAATCTAAATATAGGGTGTTTTTTATTGAGGTATAGAACTTTAAGTTGGCATCACTTTTTTAACTGGCGGCCATTTTGTCAGCTGTCAAGTGATTAATATTTAGTTTGGTTTGCCATTTCATCATGAACAGGTTGACAAAAGAACAACGCTTGCAAATCGTGCAAATTTATTTCGAAAATAATGGTTCAGTTCGCGAAGTTTACCGCAAGCTCCGTCCATTTTATGGTCGACATAATCGTCCATCAGAGCAATTAATTCGGTTAACCATGGATCGTTTTCGCACTACGTTTACTGTATGTGATAATACGCATCCGCTGAAGTCGCTCGTCTACGCCAACAAACCAGAAACGTTAGGGGACTTGGAAGCCAACATTCGTGGCGTTATTGCCAACATACGGCCCCATATGCTCGAAAAAGTGGTTGAAAATTGGACCTGTAGAATTGGCTTTATTCGAGCCAGCCGCGGCGGCCACATGCCCGAAATCATATTTAAACGTTAATGGCATAAAATTATCCTTCCAATAAAGCCAAATTGATGGACATTAAAACGATTTTCTTGTGTTTTATTTCAATTCGAAGTTCTATACCTCTAAAAAAACACCCTATAATTATATAATTATTAGGCCCGACCAGTGTCGGACATAAACTTAGTGATATTACATTAATAATACATAAGAGTCGTGCTAAGCAAAATATAAATAAAAAAGTATTTTCAAGCAGTCATCTGGAGTGTTGAGTATTAGAGCCGTAGTGTCCCTATTTTTTAAGCGGATATGTCCAGTAAAATTCAAGAGGATTAGGATGGGACTCGAGTTTTGTTAAGTATTTGCCTGCGTAGTTTGCAATTTCTTCAGTCACTAGTGGCATATTTAAATCACGATGTAAATTTGAATTTTTAATGTACCATGGAGCCGACGTTATTATCCTTAAAATTTTATTTTGCCTTCGTTGGATTCTTTCTACATTGGAAGCTGAAGCGGTAACCCATAGTTGAATTTCGTAGCACCATGTACGTTTCAAAAGCGACTTGAATATCAAAAGTTTACAATCTAGACTGAGGGTTGAGTTTCTACCAATCAGCCAAAATACCTGAGTTAGTTTTAGTTTCATTTACGTTAGCTTATATATCAAGGTATTTCACATGTGAATGTTGAGGAACAATTTGATTATTGATTCTAATGGGGGAACAAGCATCTTTTCGTAGGGTAAATGTTACCTGAACACAATTTTGTTCGTTTACTTTAATTCTCTATAAATTTAACCATAGTTATTGTTCCTGAAAATATCGGGATGCCTCGTAAGAGTTTTCATGCCTACCAAGGCAGGCTATATCATCGGCAAATGGAGAAGCGTGGATATTACTGCTCACAGGCATATCACAGGTGTAAATGAAATACAAAACTGGCCCCAGTCTCCTTCCACAACAGTCAACTTCCGGGCAAGAATGTAACTTTAACAAAACATTTAGAATGTTTATTGGTAGATATGTCTTGAATATTAAAATTAGGCCTTCATGCCACACTTTATCAAATGCTTGAGAAACGTGAATAAAGAGGGCAGAACAATACTTATTTTCTTCAAATGTTTTTCTTATAAATTGAACCAATCTATGAGTTTGTTCAGTGGTGCTATTCTGACTTCTAAAACCAAATCGATGGTCTGGTATGCACCCATTATCAGTTAGAATTGGGGACAATTTTATCATGAGTAGCTTTTCGAAGAGCTTTGACGTTGTGGATAGTAAACTTATTGGCCTATATGACGCAGTTTTGGTAAGATCTTTGCCCGGCTTTGGAATCAATTTGACCTTGGAAAGCTTCCAGCTGTGTGGATGATACTCTAGTCGTAATATGGCATTAAAAATAAATAGAAGGATTCTAATTGCAATACGAGGCAACTTCATCAGCATCTGATTACTAATTCCATCAATACCCGGAGCTTTCTTCGGGTTGAGTTTAGCAATTAGTTTTTGTATATCATGGGTCCAGGCGGTAGAGCAACTACACTAAGGAAATCAACAACACCAGTACATGTGTTTGGGGTAAATACGGATTTTAAATGCTCAGCAAATACTTTAACCTTTTCAGTATCGCTTCTTGCCCAACCTCCGGTAGATGTGCGCAGACGTGGTTTAAACTCAACGGCTGTTTTAAGCTTTCTAGCAGAGTGCCACAAAGAGTAATTAGATGCTGGTGTGACAGCAATACCTTCCAGATCATTTTTAAGAGATGCAGTTTTTTCAGATGCAAGCAACTCTTAGTGCACTCTTTAAATCTGATTTTATGTTGGGGTTACCTGTGCTGTTGCCATTCCCTTCTACCCTTCTAGCTCTTCTTTTTTCACATACGAGACCTTCAATATCCATAGAATAAATTCTATTAAACCCAGTCTGTGGATGGGAAGTAGTGGCATGTTTAGCAGCCTGTTTAATACACATACATATGTATTTTTTTAACATTATTGCACAGCATAATAAAAAAAGATAAACAAACTATTGACGCGTTCATTGACAATGTCACCAGAAATACATTAGAACTGTTGCCTCTAATGTATCTCTACTCGCGCATAAAAGGAAATGGTCGACATTTCAATTGCCGCTAGAGAAAAGAGTGTTGACATAGAGACATAATGTTCAAGGCTGACTAGAGGGATGTGTTCATATACTTATACATACGTATAAACATTTAAATGTCTGCATGTATGGCGTAGACTGGGGCAGATGTGAAAAACTTTTAATTTCTTTTTAATATTAGTTAACCTTTTTTTTTTGTTTGTTACTCATTAATAGCTTTAAATTAATCATTTAGTTTTTTTCAAAGAGAGTTTATAATCGAGCTGATTGTGATTGATAACTCTTTAATTTTTTAAATTATTAAAGAATGAAAAATAAAAGATAGAGATTTACCTTAAAACAAATTTTTTAGAAGAAATTAACATATCAATTGCTTTTTTAACTAGTAACGGAAATTGATTTAAAGAATCGCATTTCTTTAATAAATAACTTTATTGTTAATTTTAGCTGAATATAATTTCTGTCATGTGCCAGCTGTGGTGAATGACACTTCTCGCAGCATGATAATTGTGTTTCTGGTTTATCGGTTTAGATATGAGACTTTAAAAGAAAACAACATTGCAATAGCTGAAAGATATGTTATTTTAGATTAAAAAGGGTATCCCGTCGCTAAGGTATGTATCCCGTTTAACTTAATAAACTTACATATGTCTGAATCAAAAGGTTTTTCATTAGCATTTAGTGATTCCTCTTATTGGGGCAAATGTTTGCTAAGTGTGACCGCACTTAGGAATGGAGTGATCTTACAGATTCAACGTAAGTCCTGTTTTACATAACGCTGTTCGTAGGTCTTATCTGTCACATTATATATACATATGAGAGCTGTAAATGAATCATTCTTTTTTTATTTTAATTCGTTACGAATTTAATTTTGAATTAATTTGTTTCACAACAAAAAAGAAGAGAGGTGTATAGATATGCTGCTCAGCTAAATAAAACAAATAAAAGCAATAAAATTATATTACATGATGATGTCAAATTCCATTTCTTTCCCATTATTTTATTTTCTATAGGCGTACGATAAAATAAATGTATTGTTTGTGGCTGGCGGTGGCTGTTGGCCGGCTTACAGCCGACCGGATGTGTTCTCTGGTTTGTGCTCATGTGCAGAAACAGTACAAAACAAATTGAGCAATCTTTCTCATTGTTTTTTTTTTGTTTTTGTGTCACTCACTTCAAAGAACGAAACAAAACAAAACCAAACAATTTGTTTCGTTTATTTTCGTACTCTGGTTTTAAGTACAAAGAAATCAAAACAAAAATAAGTTTATAACTGTAATAGTGTCGATTATTTTTGTTACGAAAATCACGTCCTAGCTCCTGTGTCGTGACATAAATAGCATAGCTATAAAAAAGAATTGAATGAAATTTGAATCAATTCAAACGAATAATTCAGAAATGAATTTCAATTTGTTTCCAATTCAAATGAATTTGTTAAATGAGTTGCAATTCGTTTTCAATTCAAATGAATTTGTTAAAGTGAATTGCAATTCATTTCCAATTCGAATTGAATTGATTTTGAATTCATTCAAATGAATTAGAACAATGAATCAATTCAATTCAAATAAGCTGCCAATGAATAGCTAATTGTTCTTTTTTCATTTGAATTGCATAATTCAAAATCAATTCAATTCAAATGTATTGCAATTCACTTTGACAAATTCATTTGAATTAGCAACGAATTGCAACTCATTCTACAAATTCATTTGAATTGGAAACGAATTGAAACTCATTTCTGAGAATGTCAAACTGTGTTGACAATTCTGTTCAGTAGGGTTTGGCAAGGCATCATGAATCTTTTAACGCCAGAACAAGGCTTCCAAGTTGTGGAAATTTAGTTTGAAAACAGCAAATAAATCTGTTCGCGAAGTTCAAGAAGCTTAGTAATAAGCCAGCAATTCATCTTTTAATTTTACTCTTCTCTATTCAAAACTATCAACAAAGAAATCAATTTGCCGACATGGCGATTTTTCTGCCGATAAATAAATTTGTTGTCGATTTTTATGGTTATTTTGTTTTAACAAAATTGAACTTTAAAATTTTTGTAATTCAGGAAAATTAGTTTGTTGAAGTAGTTTCAAAAATAAATCCTACCAAAACTCGTATGCCTGTGATTTCAAATAACCCCATAAATAATTCTGTCAAAAAAGCCGACTTCAATGCAAAGATCTGATAGAAGAATATAAAAGAACGTACGAGAAACATAAAATTAAATTTTAATGGGCGCGTATCCGACCATTTTTTAAATTTAAGATTGTGTGTGTTTTCAGAGCTCAGTGTGTGAGTGTTAAGTCTTGTAAAGTAGAACCACTTAAAGTAAAATATAAGTAAAACATAAGATAAGAGGTTTGTGACTGTTCAAAATGTGTGGTTGAAGTCTACTGACGATTTGTTAAAGCAACAATGAAATGCATATAGACATCCCTTAACCACCAGCAAATAAATTTCACTTATAATATAATTATGACAATATGTCGACTAATAAATCTCTTGAATGTTTCATTAAAATATTATTTTTCATTTTGCCTATAAATACATTTATTGTTATCCAATGGATTTCTAATTGTATAAAGGTGTAGAAAAATAAAATAGATTCATATCGAATAAAAATTATTTGCTGGGTTTTGTATAAGTTACTAAGCCTACTATGCTTATTTTTCTTTTGTGATTTTCAAAAATATTAATATTTGTGAATTCTCAAATAGTTTATGAAAGTCTGTGCATAAGATAAGAGGTTTGTGACTGTTCAAAATTTGTGGTTGAAGTCTACTGACGATTTGTTAAAGCAACAATGAAATGCATATAGACATCGCTTAACCACCAGCAAATAAATTTCACTTATTATTTATTATATTCTCTGAGCGATCTGACTCCATAATTTTTATTTATGACCGACTACTGTTGAATTTTTTAGCCATTACGTCATATACAAAAATCTTCTTTTACAGCCATTGAAAGCAAACAACTTTTCACTTTTATAAACAAAAATAACAAAAAAATTTATAAAAATAAAATACTTACATACATAAGTATAAAAAGTATTTAATATCATCCAGCTTGTGCACACACACCAAGATGAATTTGCAATAATCTTACATTTGCATTTTGACAAAAATTTCATTGGATGTGAATTTTAAATTATTTAATGATTTCAGTTTGCATTATTTGCTTAGATAATTTAATCTTAATATCTTAGTTTTTTTATTTCTCTAAAGCGTTTTGCCAAATAAAATGGCAGGGCCTGTTTTCAATAATTCAAAACACACATACACGCAAACGAAACTTGTAAATCGAGTGTTAAATATATGAAATTCTTCTTTACTGGCCACACCTTGGCCCTTAAAATTTATCTATTTTGAATACAATAACCAAAAAAGGAGTGGAATCTATTTAAATTTTTTTTATCAATATTAAAAAAATAATTTGAATTGCATTCACTTATCAACAATATCATTATTAATGTTCACTTCTGGGTTCCTTTCCGTTTCTAAATATAGAATTACTTACTAAGCAACAGGTTTATATAAAAAAAAAAAATAACAACAACAACAAATTTAAATAATAATAATAACAACAGACAACAGACAACTTTAACAATCTCTGAAATGCAAGATACAATTACTTGCGAATAAACACACAACGATTTGGTAGATTTTTCTGTTACGAACTTTTCATACTGCTTTGCAGCATGAAAATCTCCAATGACTCACATTTGTTTTGGGAAAATTTTTATTTCACTACTGCAAGGAACGAAACATTATAATGCACTCTCATTTTTGTGGGGCACAATCTGTAATGGAAAATCCGTCTTTGTCTGGAGATACAATATCGTAAACACTATCTAAAACATATTATGAAAAATGGTTTCTTATTATAGTTGAGGGCAACAAAATAGCAAAATAACAATATACAATTTTGAAGTAATTCATAATGCGACATACATACATTCATACATACTCGTACATAAATGTAAAATTATTCAGTTAAATTAGAATACAAGGCTTAAAATATTCAATCAATAATTAAATCAGGCTCAAGTTCAATTTTGTCTTAAGTATCCAGTAAAAATAAGATTATGATCTTGTGATCCGGAAGTAGTGCAAATTTGGATAATTTCTAATGATTTTTACATAGAGTTGACATTGCAAGAAGTTCTGTTTTTACCCGACTGCGCACTCAAAGAAGGGTATTGTGTTTATCAGCCTAACCCCTCCCCCTTTTTCTAAAAAAAAAAATAAAAAATCCCCTGCTTGAAGTGTGCGTTAAAACCGGGTTTTTTATGAAAATTTTGTTTTAATGTACACTTCAAGCACACGTTATTTGTAGGCATATGGAGGTATGTATACATGTATGTACGTATCTATATATGTATGTGTGTTTCTTTGCGGCACTATATAAACCGAACGCGTGCACCGATTTTGATGATTCTTACATCAATCGATTTGTCTTTTGCGACTAATTCAGTAATAGGGCATTTACATTGCCTCAAAATCTAGTACTTTCGAGATTCCGAGCTAAATCTACAGGGTGACGCAAAATGACCGAAGGGCTTGGAATTCCTTATAACTTTTTTGTTATAATTATTTTTTTTTTATATCTTTCAGTATTTTGTAAAGAAGACTTAGGGAATTTAAATTGGAACAGTACACAATTTAACAACAATATCTAACACCATTGATGGAAACGGCGACACCGTGTTCATTTTCAAAAAAATATGAGCCAATTATCCTTTCCGACGAAACAGCGCACGAAAAGGTACACTTAAGTGAGTGTAATTCTTGCTGTTTAACTACTCTTTGATTTTCCGTAGCCCATATCCTACAGTTTTGCCTATTAACGAACATATTTAATTGGAAGTGGACTTCGTCGCTCATAATTAAGTTATGAAAAATATCACGATTTTCCTCTACTTTTTGACGAAAATAAATTGCATAATCAATTCGTTGCTAGTAATCTGTCGGTTTCAATTGTTGAACAAATTCCCCAAGTCCTCTTTACAAAATACTGAAAAGAAAAATAATAAAAAAATTATAATAAAAATGTTATAAGGAATTCAAACCAATTCGGCCAATTTTCGCCACCCTGTATTTGCTTTTTACTAGATTCCCCATGCAAAACAAAATCAAATTTTTCAATACATTTGTAGGAAATCTACTAAAAATTTAATATTTTTATTTATTTTTTACTACCCTGTACATCATAATTTATATAGAAGGCGATTGAATTAGCTGCGGTCTAGACATTTTTCTATTGAAGGTGTGTGAATGAGCTAAGGCGGCATTTTTTTCATTACAATTTAAGACTAAATGTCAGTCAAAGGATTCTGTCTCAAATACAAAGGCTTGGAAAATGTCAAAAAAGCTTAGTGTAAACGATATAGATTTCGTTAAAGATTTCTAATCAAATATACTAGATTTCGAGACAATGTAAGTACAGTATAAATTATTTTCTTTAAAAATTTTTGTTGTCTTTGATAATGAAAAATAAAAATATTATTACCATGTTTTTAAAACATAAAAATAAAATTAAAGTTTTATACAATAGTTTGAAAAATATTTGAAAAAATATGCGTTGGATATAGTACACGAACCTTCTAGCATGGACAATAAATAATAATCGTTTTAGAGAATCACAACAGCGGCTTTTTTTCGTCCATAGACAAGACGATACAATCGTCGAACAGAATTAGGGCATTAATGTTGAGACAAAACGAATAATAATACGAAAAAAATAAAAAGTCACCGAACTATATTGAAATGGGTTTCATTCGACATTTATTTTATAATGATCTTTAGGTTTCTCTTAACGGTTCAAAGTTGGTCACAGTCGGGTTCTTAATACATAATCAGTGAATCCGAAGTCATGTTCATGAAGTTGATTTAATCTTATTTTTCTGATATTAATTTTATAAATAAAAATATATGTGCAGTTTTCACAAGTCAGGCAGGCGACTCGTCTAGAAAATTTTTATGAAAATCACTCAAAAATATGAGTGCTTTCCATAAAAATTTTATACTAAAGTCGACCGTCTGCGTTGTAGAAACAGGGTGTTAATACTTCATAAGATTGATTTCATTCGGAAAAATTTGCGAAAATTACAAATGATATCCAATTTCACATAAGTGAATTATCTTCTTAATTAATTATCTGGGTGTTGTTAATAATCGATTCCTGAAAAGTGAAAAATACACACTTATTGATATTGATAATTCCTCAATAATTACTCTCAACTTGTTTCACTGAGTAGGAATGGAAAAAATGGCTATAAGAGTTATATTTGATGTAATAGTGGGCCTCATCGTGATTGGTGTATTTCGACTTCGGCTACGACATTTTCCTCCTAGATTAAAGTACATACATATGTATGTTATGTATAATGCATATTTATTTTCATCCAAAGACTATCCATTAAAGAGAAGAAACTAGAGATGGGCAAATGAAAAATATGTATCGATATATATCGAATCGAAATTTTTGAACAGTATCGATATATATTTCTTTAAAACATCGATATTTGGATATTTTTTGCCCATCTCTATTAGAAGCCTTGCTCCTGAGCCAAAAATTTCCGAATGGAAGACCAACCTAATAAAAATTTTAAAAACATATTTTCACAGATATTCCCCCTTGTCATAGTTTCGATTTCGACTAATAAGCTTCTACAGTTTATTTTTAATCTAGTGCCGTAGCCGAAGTCGACATACACCAACCACGGTAAAGCAGAATATGGGTCCTTATTTCATTTCCCCAAAATATAAACGACATGAATGAGAACGAAACATATTACTTCTCCACAGAGAATAGTTTAATCTGGAATGATCAAAGCAAAAAAATTAATCAATCGCTGACCTTCAAGACTATCACTATACGAATATCGTTCCATCAACATTTTAGGCTGCCTCATGCCTGGAGAAGCCAGCCAGCCAAATACTATTTATTAGTGAGGTAACCAATTGACAAAAACAAAAACGTTCGGGGTTCATAAGGGAAGCATCAGATGACCGCTCGGCCAACTCATATGACTCCTCTTTAACACGATGTCCGGGAATGCAGTATATAGAAATATAGAAACCTTGTTACCTATTCGTAGATTTGTTAGTAGGCCAATGCATTTTCAAACCAGCTTAGAACGGAGTTTTCTCAAAGAAGAGATTTCAGAACTGCCCGACTTACGTTCTCTTAAGACTCTTATTTAAATTTATAATTTCTGTCTCAAAAACCGTTGGCCATGGTCCGTGACTTTTTGCATGAAACACAGTTTTTTGGATTAAAAATTCTTTTATTTTTCAACGTAGTCTCCTTTGAGCTTTATGTACTTTGTCTAACATTTCTACAAATTTTTTCTCTTCCAAAATAAAAATAATAACAACATTTGCCGGGGTCATCAAAATAGGCATTTGCTTGTGAGATGATATCATCGTTGGAGCCAAATCTCTTTCCGCCGAGCCATTTTTTTCAGGCTTGGGAAAAACAAATAGTCACTCAAGACTAAATTTGAAGGAGAGAGCGATTCGTAGCCCAATTTATGGATATTTTCTATTGAAAATGTACCATGTGTGCACCCTTGTATTGTCCGGGTGGAAAAGAACTTTTTTGTTGCCATAATGGGGTCGTTTTTTTCAATTCTCATTAAATCGACCCAATTATTTGGCATACTATTAGCCATTGGTTATTTTACCCTTTTGAAGGTATTCAATGTGGATTATACGCCCTGCATACCAAAAAAAAAAACCGTCGCTCTGGCTTTATTTTCTGACAAACCCACCTTGGCTTCTTTTGTTTTGACTGATGTTTAGCCTCTGGTGTGTTGTGGTGCATCCACGTTTCGTGCAAATTTATCAATTAGTGGAGAATTACAAATAAAATCGGTGCCATTTTTTTGCACACAACTTCACATGAGATCATATTTCTTTACTTATTTATGTTTTACTTTTATGTTGTTAATTTTTACTGCAGACAAATAATTTTATACCAGTCTACTTAAACACTGGAATCGATTGAATTTCTATCTTTTGGTTTCTTTTCAATTTACAATTGTGCCACATTCTCTGCCTCAATGAATGTACTTGCGACATACAAAGTGATCGATTGCGGCGAATGAAAAGTAGACACGCCACTTCGCACTAATGTGGTTAACTCGAGAAATTAGTGAGTATGAAATTAATGCCAAGTTATTCAAGAGTAAAAATATTTAGAGTCCCTTAATATGATACAACTCGTAAGTAATTATCATTTTCTTGTTTTGCACACAAACGCCAAACAAATGTAATGCACTCATATAACTTTAATCTTTTCCAAGAAAAAAAAAATCCCTTTCATTCAGAATTATAATTTTTTACATGATTTTGTTTCACTTGATACTCTCTTAGTTTTTTATTTTTTATTTTTATGTTTTCGCATTGAAACCCGCAAACGCAGACAATAAATATTTCTTTATCAGACATCAAATGCATTAAGACACCAAGACTGCAGATCAGTAAGCTTGTCTGTCAGCTACAAGCAAATTAAAAGAAATATAAAGTGTGCAGCAAAGAGATTGCATGTTTGAAAAATTAATTTCACTTCATTTTCATCACATATGTACATCATCAAAGCTATTATCTAAAATCTAAACGCATAGATGCATTAAAACTCTTCGTCTGCCGAATGATCAGATCTAAATTGCTTATCTGCTTGTAACCGCAAATCTTTTCATAAGCCACTAAAAGGGAATGAAAGAGTTTGAGCATGAGTTTATATTGTATAAAAATACTAGCAAACATTCTCTGAAACTCCTTCTTGATCAGCACAGAGACCAACCTGATTAGAATCAATCAACATTTCATCAGCATTAAATAAATTTGGTGACATGTGTGACGAAATTTACCATTTCCTAATGCAGTCCTAACCTCACTTATTGGCTGAAATATAATACATGTCTGAATCAAACAGTTTTTCATTAGTAATTAGTAGTTACACAAGAAATGCCAGATGTAAACTCAGCCTAAGTTTGGTGTACTCTTAGACGACCAAACCGAATTTAGTTGAGAACCGTGATTAAGTTAAAATTTGTTAACGCACTAATAATCCCAAATTATTATTTTACTTTTATACAGGATCCAGCTAAGCCCCTCAATAATCATTTTCAATGTATTTTTAATAAAAAATATTTTACTTAAAAGAAAAAATTTGATACTCATATTGCCCTATTTAAAACGAAGGGTTACCACCCCATTGCATTTTTGTCAAAACGCGAACTAGCACGAATTTCAAAAAAAGCTGAGACACGTATTTAATTAAAGCGACTAAAGATTAAAATATGTTAATTTGGCATTTTTATTACAAACAACACCGAACAAAAAAATTCAAAAACCGTTCTTTTTTACAGAATATCCTTAAAAAAAGGACAAGGAAAAGGTCCTTGGAACAAATTTTATATACAGTTGGACGCGTCTTAAAAAAACCTTTCTTATGATACCCATATTGTATATGTTGGTAAGGAAACAGATTCTCAAATTGACAAAACATGCAAAAATATATCCTTTCTCAAAATGGTCCAGCTCACGAGAGGTCAAAGCTAGAGCCGAAATATTTTAGATGTCATCATAAAAAATACCAATGTTCATTTTGAGGGGTGTACACCTTGCACGAATTTCGGTTCCATACAACTTGAGTCGCTCTAATGTATGTATGTGCATTTTATTTCAAGTAATTATGTACTATATTCCCGCATAATTACCCCAATAATCATGATATTTTTTATGAGGTAATTAACCGGGGTAGTACGAGGGCGGATCAATAAGTCCGTCTTTCCTCGTAGTTATATGAAATGCAACACTGTTCCCATCAAGTACCACTATCAAACTTTGAGCAAGTGTCGTCATTTACTTTGCGTTTAACAGCTGTTCAAAACATACAACCTCGTGTATTTTTCTAAAAATGGAAAAAAGTAAATTTCGAGTGCTCATTAAACATTATTTTTTGCGAAAAAAAAATCGTCAATCAAACCAAGGAAAAGCTCGATAAATACTATGGGGACTCTGCACCATCGATTTAAATGGTAAAAAAGTGGTTTACTGACTTTCGTTGTGATCGCACAAGTACAAATGACGCTGAACGTTCTGCACGGCCAATTGAGGTCAGTACACCCGAAAATGTCGAAAAAATCCACGATATGGTGTTGGCCGATCGAAGAGCAAAAGTGCGTGCGATTGTTGCTGCCATAGGCATTTCATGTGGCAGTGTGGTTTCGATTTTAAGTGATCAGCTGGGTTTAAGAAAGTTGTCTGCAAGATGGGTGCCGCGTTTGCTCTCAATTGACCATAAACGTAAACGTGTGACAACTTCAAAGGATTGTTTGCAGTTGTTTAACCGCAATCGGAATGAGTTTTTGCGGCGTTTTGTAACTGTGCATGAAACATGGATCCTTTACTGTACTCCGGAGACCAAGCAGCAGTATAAACAAGGGGTTTCTCCGGGTGAACCTGCTGCGAAGAACGCCAAGGTAAGTTTGTCGGCTAATAAGGTGATTGCAATAGTTTTTTGAGGCCCTATGCTCCTTATAGGAAAGACGGGAATATATATATATAATAGTTTTTTGGGACGCACGCGGGATAATCCACATCGATTACCTTCCAAAGGGAAAAACAATAAACGGCGAATATTATGCCAACTTATTATACCGATTTAATTAGGATTTAAAAAGAAAACGACCCCATATGGCAAAGAAAAAAGTTATTTTTCGTCAAGATAATGCACGGGTGCACGTGTGCAGTCTCAATGGCAAAACTCTATGAATTGGACTACGAATTAGTACCTCATCCGCCATATTCTCCGGATTTAGTGACTTCTTCCTATTTCCAAACCTAAAGAAATGGCTCGGTGGAAAGAGATTTAGTTCCAACGATGAAATCATTGACCAAACAAATGCCTATTTTAAGGACCTCGAAAAATCCATTTTTTTTTTGGAAGGGATACAAAAACTGGAGAAACGTTGGAATAAGTGTGTTGAGTTAAAAAGAGATCATGTTGAAAAATAAATTTTTATTTAAAAAAAAACTGTGTTTCATTAAAAATGTCACGGACTTATTGATCCGACCTTGTAGAATCGAACCTATACAGTAAAGTTCGTGTGTTTTTACACTGTTGCACAGTGTAATCGGTTTGTGTCAAAATGAACTTAACAAAAAAACAATTTATGAATACTTTTCGAGTTGAACTTCACTAATTTATAGTTTTCCTTTACGCTGTTTAATGTTTTGTTAATTTCTTTATTTTTTATTTGCTTTTATAAGTGAAACCTCCATACAGCATCTTTGAAACCACAAGGTGGTGTGATTTCAAATCTATGAGTACTTCAAATGTACTTCAGATGTAGAAAGTGAATTATGCCAATCGCCAAACATACGAATTGATAGACATTCATAGTCGCTCATGATAAATAAACTCCAAGAACTGTTGGCATGACTTCGTTTACACAAATTGTGTTAAATATAAAACTATGAAACAGATAAAGCATTGAAAGAAACTTGTACGACCATTAACTGACTGACAGACTGGCTAACTGACCATTTGCTTTAAATGTAATTTCTCCCAAGAAAACTAAGACAACTGGAAAGTTGAAAAACAAACAAAAACTTCAAATACTTTCCATATACAGATGGCCAATGTAGAGAAAAAGAAAACCATCAACGGATAGACAAACAATCGAACAGACAAACAATAATCATACATGTTCACCAAGACATTCCATCAATTTACACTTTAATTGCAACAATATTTTTCACAACATCATTCATCCAGCCTTTGAATGAATACGAGTACCACGAATATGAAGTTTGTTACTTTTTGTTTATTGTTGGTTTCTACAATACGTTCGTTCGTCCAATATGTCTAGCAAAACTGAGTGCTGGACATGGCAGGCGAATGGATTATAGAAACCGCAAATTAATAACAAAAATGTTTATTGATTTATTATTACAATTTTTTTTTTAATTTTATTTAACCAAAAAGGTTTAAAATTGTTGTATTTTTTAATGGTTTGTACAAGTTTTTTTATATTAATGGAAAATACTGGTAATGTAACAGGAGTTTCAGTCTCTAGACATGCCAGTGATTACGCTTTTGTAATTATGGGCAAAATGAAAGTGCGACGTTTTTAAAGCTCTAAAAGTGATGGATATACTATGAACTTATACAATTAATACTTTTGTATTAAAGAAACAACATGCAATCAAACAAGTTTCACAAACCCTCCGGTCTCTGCTGACAACGTTGACGAATTATGATTATGACAGTCATATAAATTTTCATTGAATACTTTTGAAAAACTAAGTTGATGAAACTTTTATAATATTTACAAAAACAATGAAAATTTACAGTTAATAGAAGAAAGCTATAAACATGCAAAATTTTACATAAATGTGCTTTTAATTATTTCAGCATATGATCTAAATTTTTGTGCTGTATCTGATCAGAGTTCTAGTCTCTCGTGCATCCTACGGGTCCTTCAAAAAACAAATAGAACTAGTGTGTTTGTATATTGCAAATTGCGAGAGGGGGTCAATAAGTCAGTGCCTCTGAACTGAAAGGGCGATACCGCCAGTAGGCAACTAAGATGACTCCAGTCAAAATTTTAACGTCATTAAGCTTGTGTTTGACAGCAGACTACGGCGTGGTTTTTGAAGAAAATGGAAAAAATTACATTTCGTGCACTCGTTAAGCATTATTTTTTGCGGAAGAAACCATCACTGAAACCAAGGCTAGCTTGACAAATACTACGAGAACTCTTCGCCATCAAAATTCAAAAGTTAAAAAGTGTTTACTAAATTTCGTTGTGACCGTGCAATCACGTTCTAGACGCCCAGGTGATGTCTCTTCTCCCCCAAACAATTCAAATAATTCACGATATATTGTTGGCCGATCGGAAATAGATTGAAAGTGAAAGAGATTGTGGAAACTATACACATCTCACATGGCTCAGTAGTTAAAATTTTTAATGATCACTTAGATATGAAAAAGCTTTCCGTAAGGGCGCTGCGTTTGCTCACAATCGACCACAAACGCAATCGTGTGACAACTTTGCAGGATTGTTTGGTCTTATTCAACCACAAAATGGATGAGTTTTTGTGCCATTTCATAACTGTGGACGGAACGTGGCTTCACCACAATACACAAGAGACCAAACAGCAGTAAAAATACTGAATTTGTTCGGCTGAATCAGTGCCAAATAAGGCGGAGAAACGATGGCTTGCCGTTAATCCTAAGAAAAGGGAACTAGTCCTATTCCCCAGGAAATATAAGATACCTGTTTTCCAACCTATCAGTCTTAATAATACGGAGATAAAACAGTGTCTAACACTGCAAAATATCTGGGGGTTATTCTTGATTCAAAGCCGAGTTTTAAAACTAATATTCTAGAGAGAGTGAAGAAGGCAACAATTTCACTCTATCCACGCAAGAAATCCATTTGGTGTGGTGGCAGTCCCTGGAGAAAAATACAAGGTGCAAAGACTTGCGTCCTTATATATCACCAGTGCTCTTCGCACTTCTCCTACGGATGCACTGGGGATGCTCCTTCACCTACTACCATAGCACCTAGTAGGGAAGGAGATAGCAACAACCTTAGCAATCCGTCTTCGTTGTAACTCTCTGTGGAAAGGAAATGGCAACGACCACTGTAGAATACTCGACGATGAAGCTTGCGGATGGAGGGTTGACCAAACATACCCTGCTTATAAAACCTGGATACCATCCACAGAAAGCAGAAGAAAAAGTGTTGATTTTTATACGAACAGCTCCAACACACAAGAAGGTGTGGTTTATGAAGTCTTTTCATGGGCTTTAGGTCTTCGTATTGCAAAGCGACTTCCGGATCACTGCAGTGTCTTCCAGGCAGAGATTCTTGCTATAAAAGAGGTATCGGATTGGTTGAAAGTAAATGTCAATTCAACGAGTTTGATTAACATAAACACGGATAGTCGAGCAGCTTTTATGGCCCTTGAATCCCCGCTTCTAAGAACAACAGCCCTCAACTGCCGTTCATCTTTAAACGAGATGGCAGAGCAGTTTGATATTAGAGTCATCTGGATCCCGAGACATAGAGGCTTTCAGAGGAACTCTAGGACTGATGAGCTTGCTAGAACGGGTTTACCCCTACTCTCTTGCAAACTCAGACTTATGCGCAATACAAAAGGTGAAACAATTAGAAGGTGGGTCACAAGAAATGATTGAGACACTCGATTCTAGTGTCCTTGCTAACCGGACATTGTCTCATAGGTAGGCATGCACAAAGGTTAAAGGTCGAACATAATCATTTTTGCCGCAGCTGCCAGGATATCGATGAAAAGTAAAGTGTAGAACATTTTCTGTGTCACTGTCCTAGACTTGCAAGAAAAAGAATGACCACAATGGGTGCTCTTGAGTTCAAGGAACTTTCTGCAACGTATTATTAGCTTTATATTGAGCTCAGGTTGGACCAAAACGGTCTAAGTGAGTCCGGGTTTCTGACTGCCCCCCTTACCTAACCTAACTTAATCTAAGGCTAAGGTGGTTTGTCGGCCAATAGTCATGGCGACCGTCTTACGATCTTCCGAAGTATAAAACAATCAATGACGAATATTACGCCAACTTATTGGGTCGATTTAACGAGTTGGAACAAATACCGCATTTGGCTAAGAAAAAGAGATATTTTCGACCAAAACATTTTAAGGATGCAGACATGTGCAGTTTCCATGGCAAATATCCATGAGTCGGACTACTAATTGCTGCCTCATCCGCCTTATTCCCCGGACTTAGCGATTTGACTTCAACGATGAAATCATCACACAAGCACATACCTATTTTGATGACCTCGACAAATTCTATCATTTGAAGGGTAGAAGAAAATTAGAGAAACGTTAGACAAAGTGTATATAGGTCAAAACAAACTACACTGAAAAATAATATGAATTTTTCTCTGTATTTCATTCGAAATTGAGCCACCTTCAGAAAGTGTAGGTTGCCTTGCCATTTAGAAAGCGAAATGTAAGTTAACTTTTGTAAGTCAGGTTTGACTCGTTTCCATTTTTCTTGAAGCAAGTTTCTTCTACTCTCAAAGACGGTGTGGTCTGTGCGATTAATTTTCCTTTTGATTTAATTCAACAAACAAAAAAAACAAAACGGACTTGAAGTAACTTTCGGCAGCATCAAATCTGTACAAATCTTGCCCCCCCCCCTCCACCGTACCCTTCTGGCATATAAAATAAGTCATGAAGCAAGAAAAATTGAAGCGTGTAAAGCATGACTTAAGCTGAAAGTCCATACCACGTGTTATGTGTGTCAGGCGTGTGCATCATCGCAATGTGAGCACTGCCGAAAATATCGCTTCTGTTAGGGCCAAATTTACAATCATTACATTATTATTAGTAAACTAAAATGATAACTATTGTTTAACTAATACTTCATATTTACAGTGCATTGTTTAACTAAAGTTCATAATATGAGCAAAGAATGGTGGTAACCCTATCAAATTATTAAGTTTCAGTATTGGCAGCTCTGGTATAGCATATGGTTTTGGTTTACTTTTGTTGCATTATTTCTTAAAAATGGATAAAACAGTGCTTGCTCGTCTAACTTTATGGTGTAAGATATTGAATTAGTGCTGAAATTGGTTCGGAAAAACCAAAATATAATACAAAATAGAAAAAATGTGTTACAGCTAAATATTTACAAAGAAGGTGCTTGACAACGTATATGCGAAATGTGTCTAAAATGGTTCACAAAACAACAATACTAATAAAGTTTACAACGAATCAGCTGTTGTCTAACTATTTGTTAACCAATGACATTTGGTGGTTTAACTAATGGTAAACCAAGAGCTGTGAATCAAATATTAGTGGTTAAACTATTGCTATTAGTTAACTAATGACTTTGAATTTGTGCCTTAGTTAAAGTGTGACGTATAATCCGAATTTGTCGCTTTCGTCTTCGGTCTGCAGTCTTTTAGCCTCGTGCAACTTGCCGCTTTAGTGTCTGACAACTGTTCGTAGGATTTAAAAAAAAATTAACTACACACACACACATTAATTATTCCATTAAAATTTAATGAGGGCTGTTATGCGTTCTCTGTGAAACATGCTTATATTATTATTACAGGACCTGCCTGCTTATATTTTCTACATGTTTACCATGTGAAAAAATTCAATTTTTCGCTGCGACGACACATTTTAGATTTCATTTTATAACTTACAAAATATATTTATAGTCTGCATATAAATAAAATAAAAATTTATGAACCTGTTAAAAAAAAATTGTAAGTGCTTTAACGAAAAGATCCAAAAAAAAACAACATTTTCTTACAAAACTAAAGTCAACAACCTTTAAGATAAAAAGTTCAAAAAAAATTATTTCTTTATGTTTACTTTAAGTTTAAAGATATTCATGATAACAAAAATGTGTTATAATTTCCTAAATTATGCTTTTCTTAAAACAATAAAATTATTTGCGTACCATTAAACACAATAAAATCAAATTGTGGATTTCCACTAAACTAAACCAGAACTGTTTGCTTTAATTTCCTTTTAATTGGAATGAACTCTTTTTAATTAGATAAACTTCAACAGTTCGTTGAGTTTTTGGTATCAGTAGGGTTTATTATTGTTAAGTCTGTTTTCATATTAAAAAGTGCGCGGTAATACAAACGTAAAAGTAAATTGTTTTGGTAAGACACAGTTTAACCTCTATTTTGTAAGAAAGAAAAAATAACTACCTACAAGATACTTAAGCATGAATGAAGCGTGTGAATTAAGCTTTTATCTTTCTTGGTGGCAAAATACAAACACAAACACTTTTAACAACAAACTTCCGTTAAAAATAAAATGTACAAAAAAGTATTTAACAAAAAAAGTTGTTCTTTAATGTTCAACAAATAAAAGGTACAGTGGGACCGAGCGGAAACTTTAAGAAGTTTAATAATGTTTTTTAAAATAATAATAGTTGTTTATTTCATTATTGTTGGTAATGAATAAAATATATATTTATGTACTCGTATATCATTATTTAAAATTAGTTATTTCATCAGTTTCTGTGTCTAATAAAATAACAGCACATTTTGTGTTGACATGTGTTTGCACATAAAGACTGCCTTCCAAAACGGTATCAATACAAAGTTTGCACACTTTTCGGATGCGGTATGTAAATAGATCGTGTACAAATACACAGATGCGAAACATTGTAACCATGTTTGCGGCGTTCTTAATACTGTGTGCATTGTCAATGTTTTTGTACTGCTGCTAAATTGTACTGTATGAAACACTACACTTTGTTCCATTGCAAAGCAATTGACGTTTTGGATGTCAGCCAAAGACAAAATTTTTAAAGCTTAAAATAGCAAGTTGGTATTAAGGTTACAATAATGTGTATTTAGGCTAATATACTCGTAATAGTCCAAATAATTATCAAGACGTGATTATTTTACACGTGTCCCTCTTTTCCCCTTCATCTACTTAAAAGAACTTTCTATTAGGGTGTCCATTTTAAACGACTTTTCAATGGGTAGATTAACCATAAAAATTTTAGAAATTGAGGTTTTTAAATTAATCTAATAGAGCAAAGATTTTATTTCGTTCAAATCATCCCAGTAGTTTTTATACTCAAGATTTTTTTTTCATTTTAATCGGTGTATTTTTAAATTTTTTTCTAAAAAAAATTAACAAAATCAAAGTTGTATATGATTTTTTATATTTTTGTTAAAAAAAAAACAAAATTAATAATTAACATTTTAAACAATTTGATTAAATAAAGCGATATTTAAGCGTCTGAACAAGAAAAAGTATTATATATGCCTTTGCTGTTATAAATCTAGATTTTGAAAATCATCGTAATGTTTTTATTTTATTAGAGCTATGCTCTTTACGCCAGACCCAGAGCCTGGAACTTGATTTTAATTTATTTTTGTTTTGATTTCTTTGTACTTAAAATCAGATTACGAAAATAAACGAAACGAAACAAAATCTTTCATTTTGAAGTGAGTGAAAGAAAAACAATGTGAAATCTTATTTTTTTCCCCGTCACTGTAATAATTTTTTTTTTGTGTAAATATTTTGCTTATACTAAAAATGCTCTTTTTATGTCAAAATAGAATTTGTTTATAAACGGAATATAAAAACGAAAAGGATTATTTTTTTCGAAAACCCAGCTGTTACTTACCTATATTTTTATATTTATATATTTTATGGTTTGCTTGCTATTCAATTCATATAATTAATTAATGTAATTAATTTTATCGTTTGAATCACTTAAATTACATAATTATTTTGAAAATTATTGAAAATTTCTTTTTTTAGTTAGACTAAACACCAAATGAATATGTCTACTTATGTATATTTGTTTAGAAAATTAAAAATTTAAAAAATTAAATTTTAAACATTTAAGTTTTTTTCCATAATCTCCCACTGTGCAGTGTACATAGATGCCTCCGTACTAGAGATGGGTGCGCGTCGTGTTTTTTTTTGTGACACGAACACGCACGACTCAACACGAAGTGTTCGTGACAGAAAATCTGTTTTCGTGCGTGTTCGTGTCGTATCGTGTTGAGCAAAATTGACACGATGAACACGAAACGATTTTTGGTGTTAATACATGTGTGCATGAATTTCCAGTAAAGAAAAAATTTTATATTTTGTCGATAGTCGATAGCTTAAGAGACCCCTAAAGCTTAAGGTTCTGAATTTACACAAAAATATGTATCTATTTGAATATAAAAAATGCTTTTTTTGCTATTCAATTTGATTTCGTGCGTGTTGTGCAATTTCGTGTGTTGGAAAAATTTCGTCTGCGTGTTTCGTACGTGTTGGACAGCTTGGCATTCGTGTTCGTGTCATGTCTTGTTGGAAAAATTCAACACGCGCCCATCTCTACTCCATACCACCAGATAATTAGTTAAAAGCATAAAAACAACAACTGAAGTAAGCACATCACTTATACCCGTTAAAGAAAGACGAATAACTGACTGACTGACTCTTCGAAAAACAAAAATTTGTCAACTCATTTAATGAATTTATGACCACAAGAAATAAGAATAGACAAACCATGGTACTTTTTAAGCAAATAGTTTTCATCTACACATAAAAAATTATTCCTAAAACAAGTTCAAACATACATACATAAAAATTTTTTCATTTGAATTTACAAATTTCATTGTAAGACCTAAATTGTATTTGAATTGGAAAATGGGTTTTTTCTGGGTACATGTTTCGTAACTAATGATCGCAGTCAAGTATAGAAAATAATCACTTGAGAACGCGACGAGCTAATTTAATTCGAAGGAGATCTTCATAAAATTTTCAGTTCTTATATTGTTTTGCAAACCAAAAGAGATGGTCAGGGAAAACAAGAGCATTTTTTACGGTAAGACTTAGTCTTGAGAATATAAGACATTGATCCTCGGCCACTTATATCGGTATCAAAAAACCCAGGGCATTAAAATTCTTTTTGACTCTTGAAAAATATAATTATAATGGGCCTAACTACGAGTGTCGCATTTCGACTTCTATTTCGACTACAACGAGTTTTTAGTAGACTAAAGATCATTGCAAAATTTGTTCTTTAGTCAAGTAGACAATTGTTAAATACGACAACTAAAATTAGGGCCAAAATGCAATGAATTTTAACATCAAGGACTTCTGATTTTCGAATATTTGCAGCCTGCCGCAGGATGTCTCACATTTTCGATCGCAAAGTGAACAATTTACAAACGTAAACACCACCGGCTTGAAAACATTCACCCTTATTCCAGTTGTCAACATCGTCTCCATGTCAATACAATACTAAGAAATTTGGGCTTGTCTACGCGCTCTCGAGAACAGTTTTGTGCTACTGACTGTCTATTTCTGTTCCCTTGGGTCTAAAAAATAGCATGAGCCTGTAAATAGCAGACAATTCTTTTCGACAACCGGTAGACAGGGTCCAATTTTTTGGTATTGTATTGAAGTGACGTCGATGTTGACAGCTGGAATAAGGATGATTGCTTCTATAAGGGTCAATTAGACAGCATTCTATTTTGAGCTGACAAAACATCTGACATCAGCTGTTGTGGTATAATAATGCTGAGTACACATTTGGCATTTGTTTTATTGTCATTTTGTGGTGGCATTTTCAAAATGTATGCAATGCCGTTCAGGTTTTGTTTATGTTTGAACGCAATGACAACGACGAAAAAAATCGGAAATGACAAACGTTTTCACTAGTACACACTATTCCGATACCACAAAATGCCATAATGTACACACAGCATAAGATTAATGTGGTGGCAAAAACATTAGAAAAGAGATTATGTCAGATGTCAAAATTAAAACATGTACGAGGCGAATTCATAACAGCTGATTTCAAAAGCACAGGCGGCTGCTTTCTCCTTTTGTAATTTGAAAATCCCTCTGATGATAACACACATATTTCAGTAAACTTTTTGACTGACAAATAACATGTAAAAGATATGAAAATATGGAGCGTTTTATTAAACCAATCTAGATTCGTTTTGATAGAGTAAGGGCCAAACCCACGATATCGACAACGTTCGACTTGTCGCACACTTACATTCAAAACAAAAACAAATTTTAATATTTTGTTGTTGTTTCAAATGTAAGTGTGCGACAAGTCGAACGTTGTCGATATCGTGGGTCAAGCCCTAAAAGTTTTCATTGCAAACGAATATTTATATATGTTGGCCATGGCCAAAATGATTAGAAGCGAAATTATTCAGAATAACATCTCCCCGGGACATTATTCCTTTATTTTAAAAAGCAAGCTTTCCATTAAAACAAAACAACTGGAAATAATTCTGGCAAAAAAACCGACTTCAATGCAAAGATCTTATAGAAATTTTTCGAAAAAAATTTATGGGATATAAAATTAATTTTAATGGGCGTGCCTCCGCCTTTTTTTAAATGCAAGATTTTGTGTTTTTCAGAGCTAAGGGTGTGTGTTAAGCTTTGTAAAAATAGGTACAGTAGAACCACTTAAAATAATATATAAAATTTTAATGAGCGTGACTATTTTAGAGCTCAAAGTGTGTGGTAAGTTATATAAAAATAGGTTATGTAGAACCACGTTATATATAATAATAGATTTTAATGGGCGTGACTCCTGCCATTTTTTCAACTTTATAATTGTGTAATTACAAGAACCAAAAATTTTTGCTCTGTTTCGCAGCAATCAAAAAAGTAGAATATCATAAAACCAAATTAAAAAATCTGTGGGCGTGTCCCCGTCCAATTTTTTATTTTTTTGCAATGAAACCAATGGGAAGCTATACTCACTCAGACAATAAAAAAAAATTTACAATCGGTCTAATATGAACCGAGTTATGAAGTAAGACTGTCAAAAAAAAATATAGACGAATTGATAACCTCCTCCGTTTTTGAAGTCGGTTAACAAAATATGTAACTGACTTCGAAAGTTCGAAGTTCTCCCTCAAATTTTATTTTTTGGGATAACAGGGTTTTATTTTTAGAAAAAAGATTAATTCCGTGGGAATTATTTCCCGGGAATATTCAGAATTGGCCTAATGTATTTGCAATGCTTGATTCTTATTAATATTATGAATCCTTTCGAACTGCCGGTGAAACGCTGTGAGAATGAAAATTTTGAAGGAAATGGTGCAATGATACTATTTACCAAGAGGTGTATTGATATGCAATTTGGGGTATACGGTGGAAAAAAAACAAATTTATACAAATTTAGCAAATTTATTTTGTTCTGCCTCCCGTGACAGCACGTTTAAGGGTTAAACCATGTAACCATTTGGTTTACTTACCTTTCAGTTGTGTTGTTATTGAAAAGTAAAAGAAAATAAACAAAAATACGGATGAGCGGAAAAAGAAAGAATATTCGAATTATTATTTTCGTATTTTTTCGCTGTTGCGCAAAAAAACGCAAAGGAAAGAAACAAGTCTGGCAGTTGCTGCGTTTTATTAAAACTTCTGGCTTGAAGCGCTTAAATATTGCTGATGTTGTTGTTGTTGCAGTTGCTTTTATAAATGTGGTTTCATAGGATGATTTAACTTTTTTTGCTCCAAAAAAAAATTATGAATATTTAACAAAACCAACTTTCTTTTTTTTTTTTTTGGAAGTTTATTTTATGGTTTGTTGCGAAAAACTTCCTTTGGTTGCAAATTCTTTTTTGACAAAGAAATTTTCTCTTTTATTTTATAGGTACATACCAGTATATTATTATGATTATAATCTTTTTTTTTTTTTAATTTAATTTAGTGGAAGATGTGGTTATGCATACATATGTACATATTTTAACTTAATACGATCACTTTGTACCTATTCGTTTACATAAAATCGGTTTTATTTTTGAATTATTGCTATTTATAGAGAATTCATTCAGATCCAAGTACGTATTATATTCATGTTTATTAGATCACGATTCTCATGTTTGCAAACATTTAAAATTTGAAATAGTTAAAGACACCGATACAGATACAGATACGGATACATACCGCCGTTGTGTTGGTTGGTCGCAGTTGTGGTGTGTAGCAGTAGTTTTACTATTAAACCGTACGTATCCATTAAATACTAGACTCGCAAAAAAATTACAACAACAGCAAAAATCTCAGCGAAAAAAAAAGAAGTGGCTAAAATGTGAGATTCTGCGAAGGTTGATGGGTTTGTTTTCGAACGTTGCTATTTGGATTCTGCTGCTGCAGTTGTTGTTGTTGTTGTTGATGTTACACAGGGCCTCTCCTTGTATCTCTATTTATATTTTTGAGATACAAGACAGGTTTTTTCTTGCGTCTTTTTTTTATCGAATAAAAAACTATTTTATAGATTCCTACTTTTCAGCTCACACACCGATAAAACGAAATACAATTAATATTTATTTTTTGTCAACTCTTTACAGTATATTTCACGGCATTTTTTAGCCGCAATATTCAACAACTGCACTGAAATTAAATTAAAACGTTTAAGCAAGTGACCTTTTAATAAAATACAACAATACTGGTTTAGATTTTGAAACCTTTTTATTTTATTGTATTAATTTTAAATGCTTTGTTTAAACATTCTTTAATAGATTTAAAAAAAGCATTTCAAAACTAGTTTGCTTATTTTATTAACACTTCTTATATTTAATACATTTTGGCAATAATTTATGCTTATTGTTGCATTTTTATTATTATTTTTTATTCTATTTTGTCACGGTTTACTTTAGATTATAAAGTTGTATGCGCTAAATAAAACACGTCTTTCTTTCAGGTAGACGTTTCTAAAACTAAATTAAAACTCAAATCTTCTCAAACATTTGAGTTTGTCTTGTGTCAAACTGTATGCAGTTGTCAAGTTGTAGTTTACAATATACGCGACAGGTGTAAGACTGCACGCGAATATTATTATTTTATGTAATTAGGTATTTACAAAGATAGAAAAGTGCATCAACATGAACGCGTCTTTAATAAAAACATATTGTTTGTAAAAAAGAATTGCATACAAAATTTATGTTTCTTTGATAACTAATCATGGTCATAAAAACTTGGCATGAAAGTTTCAGAGAGAAGTTTTGTGTTTAAAAGAATCGAAAGCAAGAACATTTTGGCGATCGTTAATGCACTTGTATGTATACTAGTATTTTTAATTATTCGTCTTTTATATTTGTTCGAATGAAATTTCATGATGTTTTTCTTGTTCAAACAGACGAATAGTTTTGAACTTTTGTTCGAATATTCGAAAGAACAAAGAGTAAAAAATGCATTCGATTAATTTTAAAAAAGTTTGCTAAAAACGACTCGCATATACACAAGTTTAAATTTTTTTTATTAACAAACGAAAAATACTTCATTACACAAGAAAAACAAATAATTTTAATAACAAACTTAGAAATATGAATAAATAAAAATATTATGACTGATCTGCCACGGATAACCGTATATTCTTGCGGTTCTTTTGAGGAATTTCTTTAACAACCACGTTGCTACTTCCTATGTGAAGGCATAGTTCGTGTATAGTCAGTCACAAAAACTTTTTTAAAATACTGTTAATAACATCTTGGGCATAAGGTCTAGTTACTCCGCCCATATTTGTGCAACAATACTTTGCAAATTTACTTTGTAAAGTATTTTTAAATAAATAAAAATATTATGCAGTTGACACTGTAGCATAAGTTAAGAATAGGTATGCCAATCCTGAAATCCCGATCCCGAAAATCCCGGGATTTTCAGGATTCAGCGAATACCGAAGCCCGGGATTTAAATTTTTTAATCCCGGGATTTTCGGGATTCAGTCAATCCCGAAATTGTTAACTAAAACTTGTTTGTTTTTTTTTTAATAAATTCGTTATGAGCTTCCCCCATGTGAAGATAGTAACCGCGGCAACACAATATTGATCTTTTATAGTTGAAATTTATTTGTCGGTGGTTAAGCATTGTCTAAATACATATGTATTGCATTGATGCTTTGCCAAATCATTAGTAGACTTCAACCACATATTTTGAACAGCCACAAACTTCTTATCTTATGTACAGACTTTCAAAAACTAGTTGAGAGTTCACAAATAATAATATTTTTGAAAATCACAAAAGAAGAATAAACACAGTAAGCTTAGAAACTAACAAAACCCAGCAAATAATTCATTTTCGATATGAAACTGGCTTTTGTTAAAGTTTCTAAGCCTGCTACGCTTATTTTTCTTTTGTGATTTTCAAAAATATTATGTGAATACCTATAAAAAGCATGTGTCTTTTAAAGTTCAAAAAACCTACGGTCCCGAATAATTCCTGAATCTCAAAAAATTTCGGGATCCCGAAAAATCCCGAAATCCCGGGATTTGATTTTTTCAAGAACTCTATATTCCACTAATACTATTGAAGTAACAGAATCGCAAAAAAAATTAATATATATAAAAATTTATTATAACTTCCAATCGGCTAGACCGATTTTCTTTAAGTGTAGACTAGAAGACATAGCATTAAGACACCTTTCAAACGAAAAAAAAACCGAATTAAAATCGGTCAAGCCGTTTGGCAGCTACGTCGTCAAAGACACACAGATTCAACAGTATATATCTAAAAAAGATGTGATATTTTCTAAATGGCTGGACCGACTTTCTTCAAACATAGCTAAGAACACTCTCTATCAAGTCAGCTTTCAAACAGAAAAAAATAAATCAAAATCGGTCCAGCCATTTGGTGAGACACACACTATTATCTAATAACAACCCTTTTTTTGTTCGGGGATTAAGAACCGAAACGAAATTAGTTAAAAAGTATACGTATTTATGCACATTTAGAAATATTTTTTAATATGTTATTGATTTTTTAACAAAATCATTTAAAACCCGCAGATAATCCCACTTTTTAGCTTGCAGACGATGCTTTTTTTAACCCCCTGGTCCAGCCATTTAGAAGATATTAGAGTTGTGCAGCTCATAAACGAACTAGTTCAGTTCAGAACGATTCACTTCACTGAGTGCTGTGAGCCGTTTAATCTACTGAGCGCTTTCAGCTCTGTACTGAGTGGTTTCTAGATTTGTATCGAACTTAATCAAACCCATTTAAATTACATGTAGACAGACTTCTATCGAACTCTTTCAGCAGCTCGTTTTAGACACAAACCTTTAATTAAACGCATGTTATTTAAATTGGTTATAGGTTTGTCTTGTGCTTTTTTAGCAAATTTTTTATGCCGCACAAGTACATCAAAAAATAATTGATATAAATATTTTGATATATAAAATATCTGAAATATTAAATAATTTTAATTTTGATTGTGTATATGTAGTATATATGTACATATATGTATGTATATATGTAGATATATTTATTAACAAATTCCGCTCATTAAACTATTTTAATTTTATTTATTTTTTATACTTCATCAGCGTTGTTTTGTAATGTTTTCGCTCTTTCTTTATGCTTGACAAAATGTTTCACTACAAATGAACTGAGCCAACTGAATGAAATACTTCAGTAAAGTGAGCTGAGCTGAAAAGAGCGGTCACTCAAAAGAATGTATATATACATATATCGGGGGTTTTTTAAATGTTTAATATTGCTAATTTACTTTTAATAAAAGAACAAGTAGAAACGTTTATTTCGCAAATTATTAATATTGGTGATATAGCTAAAATAGCATTAAAAAGCATATGGGCATTTCCACAGGAATGTCAACTTTTTGTAGCGTGCTACACCAAACAAATATGTTTGTTTTTGTTTTTACTTTTTTATTTATTTGTATAGGACTTCAGCAGCCCTACATGAGGTAAAATTTTAAGCAAAATCGAGTAACATTGTTCTGAAATATAAGCTTAATTGCTTGCTGTCGCACGTGACAAAAAAGTGAACTTTCTCGTGGAAATGCACATATACAGTTTCTGTAATCCTTTCTTTGATGTTTCCATATAATTCAAATCAATTTCTTACTTTATTCATACAATTTTTCACATCAGTTAATAAAAAATTATCACTTACTTCAGATATTTCATCTAATACTTCATCGAACTTGAGATTATTTGGGATATTTTGATTGCAAAATAATCATGAGAACAAAGAATCTGCGTACTCCTTTTTTCGGATAGGAAAGCTCAGGAATAATATTAAAGCATTTAATTATTTTTTACGTCGTTCTTTAATTTGATTCTTAAGGCTTTTGATGAGATCTTTAGAAAAGCAGTTATTTTTTTTTTAACTCTTTATCAGGAATGGTAACACACCTTATAATTCTATTGAGTTACACAATACGAGGGCAGCAAGCACATGGCTTATAAATGTAAAAAAACAAGCCATCATTCATTCCGCTGCTTTTCGCCAATATTGTAAATCAGCTTTTTCTTTATGCTCTTTGTATATATGTATGTATGTATGTACATATTTCAAATTAAACTCTATTTTCTCTTAAAATAGTTACATGCGTATATATTTATGTACATAAATCTATGCAACATATATTTCATAAAGTTCTGCCTGAGATTTTTTTGTGCGTGTGAACGATCATTAGAAGATTCGTTTAGCACCTGCCAGAATAAATTAAGTTTTGTGCGTTTGAATCTTTCTGATTTTTTTTTTTCTTTATTCAACATTTCTAATCAAAACAATATTTATTACTGATGTGTGTTTCGAACTACTTCGTTATTATTCATTACATTCACTATTTAACGGAAGCATCCTTGGTCTTTTCATACTTTCAAGGTACGGTCCCATTGAGAAAACATTTGCTTGAAATATATTTTCCCATATTTCCATAAAATGTTTTTAAAACAAAAGAGAATATGTTTTGTGACCACTACCCAGCTTCGGGAAGCGCGGAAAAGCACACAGTGCGAATGACAAAATTTAACACAAATACTACGAAGTTGGTCGCTTGCTTATACTCAAAAACTCAAAGAAACTCTCGCTTAAAAGGATACAAATTTGGATACGAATGAAATTTTTACTTCGTGTTCTTGTTTTTTATATTTTAATTCAATTATGTACGAAGATAAATATGTCCTTCGGTAGGTCAGTGGGTAGTGTTCTAGCCAAATATACGGAGATTTTGGGATCGACTCCTGAATCAAATAATAAGAGCAAATTTCTTTTTATTATATTGTAGAGTGACCAGGGACCGTAACGGTTATAATTTTTATTTTAAAAATTACTTTTTAATCGTTATTTCTTGAGTTTTATTTACTCCTCACAAAATAATAGTTATTTTGTGACTTTTATTTATTCCTCACAAAATAAGAGTTATTTTTTTATTTTTATTTATTTCTCACAAAATAACAGTTATTTTGTGACTTTTATTTATTCCTCACAAAATAAGAGTTATTTTTTGATTTTTATTTATTCCTCAGAAAATAAAAGTCATTTTTAAACTAATAACTGCCCGTTCATAGAAGTCAAGTAAAAATTCTTGCTTGGCTATTTACATTGAAATCAAAAACAAATTTTGATTGCTTTGTTTGTGTTTTCAATATAAATAGCCAAGCAAGAATTTTTACATGGCTTCTATAAACTGGCAGTAAATAAAATATAAAAAAATAACTCAGTGTTTTTGTAAATAAAATGAAAAATAGAGACTTTAGTAGAGATTCTGCATATATTCGTACAATAATTTTTTCCTTTTGAAATTTGTATGAAAAAGATATTGTTTGTAACGAATTGTCATTATTTTTCATACAATTTGGAAACGTGTAGAAATGAAATTTTTTACAAAATATGCCTATTTAAATTGAAAAAAAACAAATTTGATATTTTTTATTACAAATAATTTTATTTCATTTACAAAAACAACCAATTTATAAGAAAGTGAGTTTGTTTTTTGCTAAGCTTTCACGCCCAAGCCGCTCATCTGGTTTTAAAAATTCTTTCACCAATGGAAAGCTACATTACCAGCGTCAAATATAAGATATTTTTATCCGGTTTGGAACCGGATTTCTTATATTTGGTACGGATTTTGTCCGAAAAACACATTTTTGTGCTGGTTAGGGGTTTAAGACCGGTTCTTATGTATTTTATAATTAATTTGTTGCATAACATAAAAATATTTTTTGATTTGTCAAAATTTTTTAATGTACTAAATATCTCAACACCTTCATAATTAACACATAAGAGTTACCAGCTTGATAAATGAAACTTGATAAATGAAAGAAAAATGAAATGTCATATGGGCTTTAGCGAATAAAGTAAAAACTTCGGCCCATTGGGTGGTCTAATGTACATGAATTTAATAAATTATACTCTTTGTGAAGAATGATGCAACGCAAAAGTCTTCTGACTTACCATCATCTTCAAACGCTGAAACACCAGATGCTTTACCGTCGTCTGAAGACACAAACACGTGTTCATTATTAAACGAGTTCTTAAACTCTATTGAAGTAAATTCAGAGGATGAAGACTCAGATGGTGATCTGGAGGAGGAAATGAAAAGGGCGATAAGCGAAATAGACAATTACAATCCTAAGCCCATTGACGTGGATGCAGATGTAATGAAATATTGGGAGGAACAAAAATATATATATCCATACCTGTACAGATTGGCACAGGTTTTGCATAGCACGCCAGCAACACAAGTCTCTGTGGAAAGAGCATTTTCTGCGCTAAAATTAATATTGACAGATTTAAGATCGAATTTATCACCAGAGTCCATGCAAAAACTCTTATTTGTTAAATTAAATTAATTAATAAACACATTTTAAAAATGACTTTTATTTTGTGAGGAATAAATAAAAATAAAAAAATAACTCTTATTTTGTGAGGAATAAATAAGTCACAAAATAACTCTTATTTTGTGAGGAATAAATAAAAATCAAGAAATAACTCTTATTTTGTGAGGAATAAATAAAAATTAAAAAAATAAAAGTCATTGCATCTATAGGTAGTCCATGTAACATGGAGTATTGTGGTATATTCCTTGTGCCCGTAGCACTTCTCTATTATTGTGATTTTTTCAGTTTAAATTTGGAAAATAATCGTTATTTGCGATCCCTGAGAGTGACACAAGTTTAAATCATAATAAAACAAGGAAATATATTTTTAATATCAATGAAACGGGCTTACTGGAAAGAAAAATTTATGAAATGAATGTTTAAATATGATTTCTGCATGTGGCCGCAACGGCTGGTGCGTAGAATGCGCAATCAGGAACACCAATTTTCAATAATTTTTCGCAGCATTTGCGGCCGTGTTTCGCCGATAACTCTTCCAATGTAGATTTCCAGGTGTTCAATTGTGTAGACGTAGACAGGTGACTTAACATAACCCCAAAGAAAATAATCCAATGGGGTTAAATCACACGATCTTGGTGGCGAATTAATTTGATTATTACCTGAAATTATTTTTTCATCACAAGTTTCTTTGAGTAAATTAATTGTAGCGCCCGCTGAGTGGCATGTGGCTCTGTCCTGTTGGAACCACATATCAGCAAGATTAATGTCACGTAATTGAGGTACGAAAAATTTCGAATCATGTTCCTATACCGTTCAGCATTGACAGCAACATTCTCACCATCATCGTTTTGGAAGACATATGGGCCAATGACTCCGCCAGCCCATAAAGCGCACCGAACAGTAATTTTATCTGGATGTAATGGTGTTTCGACAAAAGCTTGTGAGTTCTATTCACTGCAAATGCGACAATTTTAATTATTTACGTACAAATTAACCATTCAACCAGAATTATGTACGCCATAAAATGGAAGAAGTACACGATTAAAAATTTCAACAATTTGCACGCGTTGCTCTGGTTTAAGTCGATTCGTAATGAAATTTCAAACCAAACTAAAAAAAGCAACCATCAGCTGTTAAATGGGTGCTCAAATAAAGCAGTGATGCCAACTCAAAGTTGTGAAACTCTAAAGAAAAACACCCTTTACACATAAAAAAGGCATGACGTATGGACTTCTTTCTGCACATCCTAAATGCATTCAGAAGCTAATACCTGGAGAGCTACTAAGTGGCACATCACGAACAAAAATCATGTTATACCGAAGCAGGTTGGTAAGCGAGAGTTGTGCTCTCTCTCCCTTACCAACCTGCTTCCAGGTAGACGAATATTTTTACTGGGTAAGCTCATTTATTTGACAATTTTTGTTTGATTAAACAACCATTAAATAAGGTGTGTTTCTTTACTTTACATTGGGATCGCGCGAGTTACATATAAATCTTATAATGATAATATTGATAAATTTTTAAAAGAATGAACTTTAAGTTCATTTACATTTAAAATTGTAATTAGGTCACAGTATTTCGAAATAACAAAATTAATAATGTTGTTAATGCACTTTTAAATTAATTGCACTTCTTGCAAGAATTATTTTAATTGGAACATTTACTATTTGGAAATGCTTTTAAATCATTTTAATATTAATTGGAAATGGTAAAAGAATGAGAACGTAAAAAATAAAACAAAATTAAGTAGTAAGCAAATTATCATTTTAGATTAAGAAACATTGTAAAATCAGTCTTAATTCGCTACTCCTAAATCAAGGTAATAAATAAAAATAAATAAAAAAATATTTTTTTTGGAAAAACTCCATATTTCGCGGGATCCTTTCATGTTAAAATGATGACTTTTCCTGTTTGCGTTTCTGTACTTTTGTGCATGTTTGTATATTATTAGGAGAAATTATAATTTGCTCTCATTTTACCGAACTTTACCCAAAAAGTAAAGAAACAGACATATAGTATAATATGCAAACATGGGAAAACATATTTCTGTGCGGTCATACTTAACTCAAAGAAAATGATTAATCAAAGTGTCAAAATATAAAAACTTGTTTTTCCAGAAATTTCAGTATATATTTGTCATGGACAATATTGAAGATTTTATTGTTGTTGAGGAGCATCTTTAACCTGACCAAATATCCCGCTTTTGGCAGGATTATGCCGCTTCGAATTTCTATGCCGCTTTTTAGAGTTTTGAAATTATCAATCTCCATTCGATTTTGATTGAAATGTAACTGATAAAAATTCATTCCAAATACTTCTTTAAGTGTAGTTATTGCTTAACTTGCCAAAATACTCTGTGCTGCGCTACACCTCATATAAGTATGTTTTTAAATGAAAAGAAAAATTTCTTATATTATTTCTATTTTATACAAGGTTGGAACCGAAACGAATAACGGTATCGGTGCAATTATTTTTTTAATTTCGGTATCAGTAACGGTATCGGTACATACCGTTAAAGCGCCTACAATACCGGCATACTGATATTACTGATAAATTTATTAGTTTAGGCAGTAGTGGACGTAGCAAAAAAAAAAAAATTTTGTATTAAATTACTTCAAAAAGGGAGTATTTTACATTAACATATAGTTTTATTAAAAAATAATTTTTTAAAAAAGTAAAGTAAGGAAACCGCAGTTCAAACATTGCATACCTATATAAAGTATATATTTTGGTTAATTCAACAAACTAATAAAAATAAAAGTTTTGTACTATACGGATATACAGTGTACTCGTATAATATACACGAAGTGTATCTAGAAAATGTAAATACTTATTGATGTACGAATGAACATTTGTATTCGAACTCCCGAATATTCGTAGGTTTTTAGATATTCGTATTCGTACTCGCCAAATTCAGAGGAAAACGAATAATTTTATTTCTTTAAATTTGCAATAATTAAAAAAAAAATTATTTTTTTTCAATTCAAAGAATAAAAAATATTCTTGTTGCTAACTTAAAAACAAAAAAAAACTTCTTGTACAATTAAGTGTGTAAATAAGACCAACACCATTGAAAATTTGTTCGATCTTTAAGTAAATCTAAAATGTGCAGTGAAATCATTTAAAAAAATTCTTATCATATTTTCGATCAATTAAGGTTGCCATGGTAAAAAATATTAAGTATGTAATGTTGGGATATATTGGGAGATCAAATTACTAAAAATGATGTCCATTACCAAAAACAGAAATGTGATTTATTGTTGCTGCTTATTAATAATCGTAATTTTTTCAAATTTGTTTTATTAAGGTTTGTTGGACGACTCCTCCAGCGCTTAAGCGACATAATTTCCGAATTTAATATTTTTTACCAAAACGATTATTTGCGATCGTAAATAACCGATTTTCGTCAAAAGAAAAACGAAGTCCAAAGAATGTGTCGCTTAAGCTTTTTGGCGGTTATAGTACAATATTTGTTCGAAAATAATTTGCCCATATCAAAATATAATTAAATATTCTTGTACATACCTCAAAATTGGATCTAGATCCTATGTACATATTTTTATAAAGGACACTTTCTTGTCCATGAGAATTGGAGGAAATATTTTATAAAGCTCTGCAGAACAATTTCGTTCTATGTATTTGGTACATTTATTGGTAATATATGTTGTATTTTGATATGAAAATAAGTTTTTTGTGTATATTATGAAATTAAAATATGTAAAAGTAGAAGAGATGAGGAAAGGAAAACCATGTAAGCAGTTTGACCACAATGTGTCTCTATATTGTTTGGATAAAGTGACTTTTCTGCAAAAAATTTAAAATAAAAATTTATCATACTGTGTAAGAATCCATTTAATTTATTATATTTGTGTTTTTTGTTTTTACTAAAGCCTTTAGTACCTATATGCTTAAATTTAACGGTGTGAAGTTCTTTTTCATAGAAAATTTTTCATATTTCATTTTGCAGACGTAAATAGAACCCAAATTAAATATCTATAACTTTCACACATAATATTCGTATTCGTACTCGCGAATATCAAAATCTTACATTCGGGGCATCACTACTTCTTCGTACTTCTTTAATATAGGTACATACATATATTAAAGAAGTACTCTTCAAAATTTTAAATCTCCGCATTAGCTCGGATGAGAACAACCGCATTTAGGCTATCACCTTCAAGTCTATTATGGTAAGGGTTCACTATATACCTTACACCTTTTCTACAAAAACTTGTGTGCCAATATAACTTCGCGATTTCAAATAACTTTAGCTGACAATGGTTTTGCTCTTTCCACCAATTCAAAATATTTATGAGTATGTCTAGGGACACGTTTTTCGTTCCTAAAAGAGAACAAAAACGTAGTCGTAAAGGAAATATATTTTTGCAGTTTTATTTTTGGTGGGAATCGGTATACCGGTACAGACATAAACGGTATTCTGGATACCGGTATTTTCTAACCGAAATGAATTTCGGTAACGTTAACTATGCCGGTATCTAATTTTAGCGGTATTTGAATCGATATCGGTATTTTTACTATACCGTTTGCCAACCTTGGTTTGTTTACATTTCTTCTGGTTTTCGTTAGTAATACATATACACTACTAGCAAGTAATTACTGGCATGTGACAACGGGGGGTTAGGAAGTTATTTTTAATATATTTTGTTTTAAAATAAGCTTTGAAAAAAGCTTTTTTTAACCGCCGCAGAGATAAAACAGATGTGTAACAACTACAGCTGTTTATGAAATGTCAAATGGTTCTGCTGTTATCAGCCAACGCACACATATGTACATGCATATACCACACTATAAGTATTTGTGTTTAAATTATACGTACGAGTGGTCATCAATTAAACAAAAACAACTTTGCAAATGTAAATAGCTATCTATCTATTATCAGCAAACACTTTCAATTGTACACTACATGTGTACTTAACTACTTCCCTACAAGAAAACTACTAGTCAATTGACTAGTCATTTGACTAGTAGCGATCACCGAAACTGTGGTCACAGTCCCCAGTTAGTTTATTAAGGGCTTGGTGAAAAAAATGACCAAAACATTTGTGTACGTGTGATTTTTTATCTCTCTTTTACTTATTAATTTCACTCAATTAAAACACATATATCTGAACTGCTTACTCTGCTTCTTTTTTGCCAGTCACTGATTACATAAGCATTGGTAAACTATGACTAGTCAATGGTTACGTAGAAACTGGTCAACGATTACTAGTCAATGTTTACATAGAAACTGGTAAAATGAAACTTTTAAATAAATAAACATAATTTTTATGTTATTTTAATTGTTTTTTATTATAAGAAAATAAAGAAATAATTAATATACAATTATATAAACAATCTAAAACACAAAATAATATAGGTGGTACCACTCTAGTCTTCTTCATGCTTTTTTCCAGCTCCAGCAAACCTTGCTTTTTGTAAATATCTAAAATTTTAAAAAGAAATGCATAAATGTATTAATTAAATGAAACTTTTCAATTTATTTTATGCACTATTGTTGCTACTTAACTTCCTTAGCACTTGTATAAATTTTAATTGCACAGACCGAACGAATTGTATATTTTACAATAAAATGCGATATCTTAAAAGTTTTGGTATATGCACACTATATGTTTCACTCTAACATACATGTTAGAGAGGAGCAAATATAATTTATATATGTGTCGGTGATCACTACCGGTAAAATGACCAGTCAATTGACTGGCACTCTTAAATTCGGTGGAAAGTTTTTGCAAATGTGTTAGTGAAAAAATTTCGTTTGTGTTAGTTTCAGTCATTCATTTCTTGTAGGGTTATTATTACCAACAATTATAATTTAAATTAAGAAACATTCATATCACCAAAAATTATCAGTGGACACAGCATTAGTGAATCGAATCTGCAGCTCTTTTTGCAACAAAAAAAAGAGAATTAAAAATGAACCATAAGGAAAAATTGGATTACATTAATCAGCATATTGGAATTCATCCAGATTTTCCCAAAAAAGGAATAGTGTTTCGGTGAGTAGTTAAGAAGATAGACCATTCAATGCTCAGATTAACATTTATCTTTTTAGTGATATTTTTGGAGCACTTACTGACGACAAAGCTTGTAAATATCTTAAAGAAATTTTATTGGAACATATACGCACAGAACATCCCGATGTCGATGTAATAGTTGGTTTAGAATCTCGTGGCTTTTTGTTCAATTTAATGCTGGCATCAGAACTGGGTATTGGCTGTGCCCCCATACGCAAAAAAGGCAAATTACCAGGAAATTGCGTTTCTGTAGAATATACTTTAGAGTACGGTTCGGTGAGTTGGAAGAGAGTATTCATATTTTTACTAGGTTTTACATTTTTTTTTTGTCAAGCAGTTAAGCATTTGATAAAAATATTAGCTCTAGAAGTAAAATCAAAGGATATACCCCGTGATTCGAATGAAAATTGCAACTGCTAGTTTGATTGTATATTACGTTGAAGTTCAAAAGCAATTTCTTTTGATACGTGGCTGACCTTGTCACGCAGGCATCCAAGCTGACTAATACTTCCAACTTACATATATTCTTTTAGGAAATTCAATCTAACTATGATCTGAAGCATCAATGGTAGAATTGAGATTCCAAGTTCAATTGAAAGATTATACCAGAAAGCTGCTCGCCATTCTGTAATTATCTCAAAATATAAGGACCCGGATTATCTGGTACTGTAGTAGTGAATGAGCGCTAATATATTGCTCCTTACATCTGATGTTTTTTCCAAAAATATAGTATAGTTTCTTTGCAAGTTACACATGGCGCAAGCAAAAGTATCTTTATATATGGCTTAGCTGTTGACTTGTTAGCATGGGTATATAGATTACCTCGTTTATCTTTGAAATTGTTCAGGCGAATGTTTTGCCCTAAGTAATGAATTTTGGATGTAGTTTTTGTCCACAAATTCATTTTCTTCAAAAAAGTTGAGCGCCAAAACTGGGCACTCATGCTTTAATCCCAAAGTATACACTATGGTGACATTCTTAAGCTTTCCCTTGAAGTAAAATGTTTTCATTTTGTTAGAATTTAACAACACAACAATGGTTCTTTCTGAAATTTTTAGTTTTTTAACTTTTTTCTAACTCCAAGAAGCGCAAGGTTTGTTTTGTGTTTTATAATTTTTTGACAACTGCACCATAGCACGAAGCCGATATTATTCGATGGTCGGTGGCGACTTACCCAAAAAGTAACAAGTGGCGGCTAAGCGCCGGCTTTATGCCGATAATTTCCTCGGCGGCGGCTGAATGAAAGTGGTCGGCTGCATGGTTGCCAGATTTAACGATTTATCGTCATTTCGACGATTTTGGGTGCCAAAAATACACCCAAAAAATAAAGTTTTAAAATCAAGAAGAAACATTTTGATTTTAAAAACGAAACCTTTATGAAATAGAACTAAGTTTGTTTGGTTTTACTTTAAAAATTTTCATTCTTTGCTTAAAAATTAAAACTATTTTGGAATGAAAAATTATTATTTTTGTTTTAAGAAACAACAACCTTGATATAAAGTTGAACATACTCAAATTAAGAACTTATGTTTTTGAATTAAGAATGAAATATTCTTGAAGTTATAATGAAGCATTTTTATTTTAAAACTAATTATTTTTATATAAAAAATTAAATGTTTTGAATTAATAATGGAGACTTCTTAAATTAAGAATGAAACGTTTTATATTAATAAAAGAGAATTTTGAAATTACGGATGGTTCGTATTAAAATTAAAAATGTTAATTTTGTTTGGAATCAAAATGCCCTTATTATGAAAAATTTTCGGTCTTCGTCTGTAGTCCAAAGCGCTAATCGAACGAATTTTCATTTGCGTCATGACGAGCATTCAACAAAAAATGTCGCTATTATGTTATGAACACCGTGTTTTTTAAAATTTCGCAATAATTTTAAGATTTTGTGCGCAAGGATCATACAGGATAATGGACATTAATATACACTTGGTCATAATAACAGACTAATTCTTTTTTTTTCAACACGACACAAATATAAAATGTTACTCGGGGAAAAATATATTCTTTTATTTAAAAAAATTAAAATTATTGATATAATAATAAAATATTTTTGTTTTTAGAATGTTTAAAAATACATTTTCTTTTTTATTATGATTTCAAAAATTATAATTTTTATTTTAATAAGAAAACATTATAATTTTTGAAATTTTTAAAATGAAAGCGCACATTTTTGTTTTAGAACTGTTTCGTTATAAAAATAACAATGTTGTATATTAATATTATAAGAAACATTCATATTTTAAAAATGATTTTTGAAAATGCAGCATTTTTAAAACAAAAACGCAAGATTCTTGTTTTAAGAATGCTTTTTTGGTTCAGTGTAGCATTTTTACGACTGGGCGATTTTCGCTTTCAATTTGACGATTATAAATAATTATAAATTGACCCCATTTTTCAGATCTCTAAAAGAATTTTGAACTTGACCAAGAACTTGGCAGCTTTTGCTAGAATATGCAATAAAAATAAGTAGTAATCAATTTTAGTTTTTCTATTAATAATTTTGGAACTAAATGGGGTTCAAACATGTTATTGTGCATAATTTATCAAAGGAAACAACAGAAAAACAAAATTTATATAGTCAAATACAATAACTACTACTAAAAAGTTATGATTAATTTTTAAAAATAGATTTGCTTGATGAGAATAATTATTTCGAGATTAAAGAATTTTATTTACTTGGAAATATATGCCAGGGATGTATTATCCGATGCTAAAGATAATCAGGTTTAAAAATGTGTGATAAGATTTTAAAAACATTTGACTTCGAAGATGAATTCAAAGCCTTAAGCTTAACTGATCCCCACAATATTATTATAAGAAATAAAAGTTCTTTCTACGATATTCTAGGTTTTCTCACTTTGTTGAAGAATGTTAAAGACAGGAAGTTGAATCTGAATTCAGACAATTAAAATTATTAAATTTTCCTGGTACACTTGAAACTTTTTGAAAAAAAATTCAGAAATGAAAAAAGGGACTTAAGGGTCTTTTATTTCCCATGTTAAGTAATTTGAACCTGGGTTAACTAATTTTATTTTAAATTTACCGCAATCTTCAGCAAATCGTCTGTTGGTTACTGGTTTAATGTATGAAACATTTAAAAAAATTTAGTTATTGATTGATTATATAAGAATAATGTGTCCTCTTTCCAACTTCATTATCAATTTTCCGATATCTTGAATATATCAGGAGATATAGAGCTGCAATATTGCGCCATTTCCACAATTGTTATATATTTTAGAAATTGTTTTGCAGCAATTAGCAATTTTTGCATATGTGGCACATTTCCAACGTAAAAGTATTAATATTGTTATTAGCAATTGTTATGATGTATGTATATCAATGCATATTCTACTCAACGAACGTGATTAAAAGCAAAATACAAAAATTTTATTGTTGTGTTATGTTTTAATCAAATGAAATTGATATTTATTTTTGATTAATAAAATTTCTTTTATTAAATATATTCAAACTTCCTTTGATATATTCAGTTGTTTTTTCTTTAAATGTCATGTTGCATGAATAAAATTGATATTTTCTACTTAAATATATACAGTAATTTAACCTACTTGAACAAGTAGTGAAAAGTATTGTTGTTATGATTGTGGCATGCTTTGACAACGATTTTTGTCATTTTTTCTTTAAATCCTAATAACTTTTCATGTTGGATGTAAAAAGTTCATAAACTTTAAGTTTGAATAAAAAAACATACATATGTATCTATTACTTATATTATTAAACAAAAAATTCTATCGTGTATTTTTATAAAACTAATGAACTAAATATTCTTCATCGATTTTCTCGAAAACACATTTTTGTTCCATACATCAAACCAGTAACCAACCGACGATGTGACAACAATTTATTAAGATATGCATAGATTAAAATGTTTGTTTGATTAAATTAATTTATTTTTCAAAATATGGCAGAAATTTTCGCGTTTACCACAACATAGTGCTATCAAGTTTTATGATTTACCCATTTATTTTTTTTTTTTTAACAAACGTTTGTAAGCGTGGCAACCTCAAGCATTTTATTTGCAATGTGAATGACCAAGGCAAATTCATATCATACTGGGTACACACTTTGCAACGTGTTTACGCAACACGCTTATATTACGTGTTGCATATTTTGACACAGACACTGCAACCTACAATGCAACCGTCAATGCAACCTATAAACATCAAAACATTTTGATATTTTCGAAACCTCGAACGCAACCATAAACAAGAATACACACTATGCGACCGACAATGCAATCTGTCTGGTTGCATAAACACGTTGCTAAGTCTGTACCTACCATCAGGGCCCTATTCAACAAAACAACTTATCAACTTTTCACTTTGCACTTATCAAATTGTTCGTCAATTTGCAAAACTCTTTGTTCCTCATAACTGTAAAATTTGATAAGTGATAAGTTGAAATTGATAAGTGTAATTTGCGAAGTCTTTGCAATTTTTATGCTCTCTTTGCCATTTCTGTTCCACGTACGTTCTCTTGTGCAAAGTGAAAAGTTAATATTGAAAAGTGTAATTTGCAAAGACTTTGCAAATATTTATGCTGTTTCGTTCTACAATAACTGTAAATTATATTTTTGCAAAACAAATTTTGATAAGTTTGTCAAAAATTTGCAAATTCATATTGTTATAATTAGTGAAGCTTTCAAAACGTTAAGACGTGAATTTTTGTTCGACGATAGTGAAGACTCGGTTATACGAGAAATTATAGAGACCGAATTAATTTTTCGGGATTACAAAACTTTAAATTTAAAGAGTGCTTTCGTTTAAATCAAATTCAAGTTGATTTCATTTTAAATAAAATTGGAAAAAAATTAGAGCCTGTTTATATAATTTATTAACCTTTGAAATGAAATATAAACTTTAATATGATATAAGGATTATATTCATTAAAAAATTAAGTATTTTAAATCTATTTTAAGAAATTTTTGTATGAAAAACTTCAAATAAATACATTTAAAATTCATTTTAAATCTTATGACTTTGAGAGTAAATATTTATAATAATTTTATAAAAAATACTTACTTTATTGCTTTCAAAACTACCAAATAAAATATCTTTTTTTCTTTAATTACATTTAAAAGTTTTTTTTTCGTTTTAATTTTGCGGGTCATTTTAACAACTTCTATTAGCACTGCAAAGTGAAAAGTGATAAGACAGAAATGCAAAGATGATTAAATGTTTTATGGAACATTTTGCACAATCACTTTGCAGGAGAACGCAAAGACTTTACAAAGAGCGCGAATACTTTGCAAAGAGTGCAAGAAATTTATAAAAATATGCTTAGTGCAAAGTGAAATTTGCAAAGAATATTGTGAAACACTTATCACTTTGCAAAAAAATGCAAATTGATAAGTGCAAAGTGAAAAGTTGATAAGTTTTTTGTGGAATAGGGCCCAGGTATACTCAGCTCAATTCGCTTTTTGATAAATTTATACTTTAAATAACGTGACCAGATGGTTTTTACAAAAAGCGGGACATGATCGATCAAAAAGCGGGATTTTGAAGAAAATACCCCCAAAAAGCGGGATTTAAAAATATATATATTTTATAAAGTGGGATAAAGCACATTAGACCTATGGCATCGGTTTTAATTTTTCATTAACCGTAGGTAGCCCATTTTTAGGCTTTGTGACTCCGCCCTCCTTAACGATATATAGTTGGAACTCCAGATTTAAACTCTTAGACACCTCTTTAAATGCTGTATGAAATTTCATAATAATCGGACGGCTCGTTTAGAAACTGCAGAATTATTTTATTCTTTTTTTAAAAACTCCCACTGTGTATCGGGTACTTTAGGCCCCAATAAGCAACAGAAGGGCCCGTCGCAGCAAACTTCATATTTTAGACAGCGCACATATTAAGAATTAAAAAAAAATCCCATACAAGCTGCGACCAGTCTAATGCACATGCACAGTGTCATATGTACTTAGGAAACACAGTTTTCAACCCAAAAGGACGATTTCAATCCCATCAATGAAGAACGGCTGCAGCTAGAAACTTGAAACTTTGTATAAGTAACGATTTTTATAATGTGCGTTGTCTTATAAAAAAAAGTTCGAATTGGACATGTGGGTGTGACACATACCTTAAAAAAAAAAATATTTACTTTGAGATATCTGGAAAACTAATATAGGGAAAACCATTAAATTTTGTAGAGATTTCAGAATTTAACAAGTAGACGTAGTGCCTTTCATATAGTGCAAATTTTTGTTTGTCTTCAAAAATAATACCAGCGTACCGATCTTGCTGATTTGCTTACAGCATATTACTGATGGTTTAGAAGGAACAGGCTATTAATTTTTTTAACCCTAAAGTTGTCGTGGCACGTCCCACATAGAAGCAAGATATATTGGAAGCCAAAACAAGAAAAAAATTTAGAATATTATTACAAAAAGGAGTCAATAATGGAGCAAAAAGAGTGTCAACTCCTAAGAAAATTATATATTAATTTTTTATGCTCTTGGTGTCTGCTACAAACAAAAACTTGGAATTCTGCTGATTCTGCCGATGATAGAAAATAATTGTTATTAGACAAGTGAGCGTAGCTTCGCTCCTCTTAATTAGAGAAAATGTTGTGAAAGTCTTCATCGACCTATGAAAAGCGGGGTAATCCCGCCTAAAGCGGTATGTCTGGTCAGGTTAACTTTAAATCATAGACTAAGAAGCGTTAGAGGTGGCGTTAGAAGCGTTAGAGGTGGCCTGGCCAAAGCAATATAAGGTGCTGGATTTGTGTAGGCACTTACGGATCAAAAAAAGGTGGCCGGGTACCACTTTAGGCGTGGAAGCACACGTGCATTTTTATTAAGTAGCATGCCTACAATTATATTTGGTAGCACGCTCTTGAGTAGCACCAGCTGTTAAAAGTGGTCCGGCTAAAGTAATATAAGGTGCTGGAATAGTTTGCTGGCCAGTTATAGCACAAGCGTCCATGCACAGCACAGTGATATGTTATAAAGTTGGCCGGGCCCCATGTTAGACACAAAGAAGCATTTTGTTAGAATCCTTGGCCAAGTTGTAGCATGCGTCGCATAAGGCTCATGAGACGCACATATTGTGAGTCCAGATGAGCTTTACGAACTTATTTTGCCGATTATCTTATGGGGAAGGAATTTGCAAACGTATCCCTTCTCCATATATGTATAAACAACATGCACAACTTTAGCAATTGTTTTATTTGCTACATCTTCCACAGTGTACAAAACCGTTTCCTTTCGATGAGTCTTCATCATCGGCAGTAACTTTGTGGCTACAAACACATATTTCCAAATGTCGGGAAAGTATCACAATGCCGTTATCCACTTTTTTTTAAACTTTGTAATTATGAAAATTTGTCACATTATTTGGGCAACAATTTCCAGTCAGTAGTTGAGGAAAACCACTGACCTTCAATTACACAACTTATTATAATAAAAACACATATATTTTCAACAAAAATTTAATTTTTACTTAAAAATTTTCACTTTTGAACAATTTTATTTTCTACTTTTTTATGAACATATGTTTGCAAATGCAATATATAGCTATTGCTTTTTATACATGTAGAAAGCAATTTTTTCTCTCACTTGCAACAACTTAGTAAAAATTGCGAATTCATACCAATCAGCTGTTATCGCGATTTTTCATACGTCACTGGTGGGAATTCTGGTTCATATTCTGTGCTTTAAATCAAGGCGAGTTCAGTATCAGGTGACCTTACCACTACAACAATACAAATACACAAAAAACAACATGTAGTTTGCTAAGCTACAAAACCAATCTGTCAGAAGATTTCTAGGGAAATTTTGACATTTTGGTTCAAATTGCTCAATTTGGCATCAACAGCTGATAATCAGCCGGGCGGAAAAGGTCACCTGATACTGAATTCGCCTTGCTTTAAATGTAAAAAAATGTACTGAAAAATGTGTGTTGGCATCCAACGTATATTCAAATTACAAGGGGCGAAAATAGTCACCTGATCCTTTTTCTTTTTGTATATATGTACAAGTAACTTTTATATAAAAGTGCTACCAAGTTTTTGTACATTTTCTATGCCGCACAGAGGAGTATTAGATAGAAAATTCGGGCCATTACTTTTTTTTAGTTTGTATTAATTGTGAAAAGCTATTGAGTGGCCCTAGATCAATTAAACTTGGCAGTAGTATCTCTTATATTTATAAAATATTAAAGCTTGAAAATAACAAAAATCGGACAAAGGGGAAAAAAGTTCCCCTCATAGGAACTAATCCCACCTCTGAAAAATTAAATTTTTTTTAAGTTTTCCAATACTTTTGTTTAGCAAATACAACTTTTAACGTCGACGAAAGCTCAAACCTCTAAACTTGGACCCAGGAGACCGTAAAATACCATTTTCGCTCTCGTCTCCTTTTATGGGCGACAAAACTATTATTTGCAAAAATAATGTAAATATTAAACAAATGTACTAAAAATTTAACTATTCAGCTTGTATGGGCAGGGGAAAGTATTCCTCCCCCGGAAAGCCCCTGTCAAAAAAATTTGTCTTTGCTAATTTAATTTTTAATCTAATTTTTTCTAGCTACATTCGGTCAATTAAATGAACGGCCTTCGTACTCGTTCCGAAGACGAAGTGACGTAAGTAGTTATTCTGCTTAAGAGTACTTCGCTAAATTAGCTTCCAAGATCTCTATTTTGTATGCCCAATCTCACAGTAATGAATGAAGAAAAACGCACTATATAAGGAACATTAAATGTCTTTGCTTTTATTATATAACACAAATTTAATCAGGAAACAAATTTAAGTCAAAAGAGAAAAGGCCTTATCCACAAGAAATAATTTTGGTTTGCAAAACGTTTAATAAACGAATTTTCATACAAAATTTGTCAACCAAAATTATTTTTTATGAATACGGTAGATAGACAATTATTTAAGAAAATTTGTGATTATGATTAGCTTCATTATTTGGATTATACTCAAACACCATTATTGAAGCGGTAATGATAATTACGAGGATGATAGCCATTATAGTCGTCATGATCATGATTATGGAAGTGATCATGTTGGTCATGATGAAGATCGTGGTCATCATGGTGATGGAAGTGATCATGGTGGTCATGATGAAGATCATAGTCATCATCGTGATGGTAGTGATCATGATCATCATGGTGCTGGAAGTGATCATGATCATCTTGGTGATGGAAGTGATCATGATCATCATGGTGATGGAAGTGATCATGATCATCATGGTGATGGAAGTGATCATGATCATCATGGTGATGGAAGTTACCATGATCATCATGGTGATGGATGTGATCATGGTGGTCATGATGAAGATCATGGCCATCATGGTGACGGTAGTCATCATGATCATCATTGTGATGGAAGTGATCATGGTGGTCATGATGGTCATGTTCAGCATGGTGATGATAGTGATCATGGTCATCATGGTGATGATAATGATCATCACGATGAAGATCATGAGCATCATGGTGATGGTAGTCATCATGATCATCATTGTGATGGAAGTGAGCATGGTGGTCATGGTCAGCATGGTGATGATAGTGAACATGGTCATCATGGTGATGATAGTGATCATGGTCATCATGGTGATGATAGTGATCATGGTCATCATGGTGATGGGAGTGCTCATGGTGGTCATGATGAAGATCATGGTGATGGTAGTGCTCATGGTCATCACGGTGATGATAATGATCATCACGATGAAGATCATGAGCATCATGGTGATGGTAGTGATCATGATGGTGATCAATATGATGATGGTCATGATTGTGTGGATGATCATTGACACCATGATGATTATTTATATCGTGATCATGGTGGTGGTCATGATAACCGTAAGGATCATCATGTCGGTAGTGGTGCTCATGACTGTAACCATGATGTTCATGGTGATCATGATGATAATCGTCATCATCATGGTGATGATAATAGTGATCATGATCTTGAACATAATGATTATGATGATGGTGATGATGATCATCATCATGATGGTAAGCATAGCCATTCACATTGTGATCATGATCATAGTGTGCGTGATGATGATCATGTTGATGATAATCATTGTGGTCATGATCATGATCATGATCATGATAATCTTCACGATTGTGGTCATGGTGATGATCATGATGATAATCACGGTGATGGTCGTGAGGATCATCGTGATGACCATGATGATGATCAAAGTGGTCATGATAACCGTGGTGGTCATGATGATGACCATGGTGATCGTGATGGTAGTATCCAAGATTATAATCATCATGCTTATGATGGTGATCGTGACTGTTCAATTCATGATAATCTTCATGGTGATCATGATGATAGTCATGGTGATGAGCATGTGGACCATAATGATGATCATAGTCGTGATCATAATAGTGATCATGATGATGATAATGACGCTGATGGTATTCATGATTATGATCATCATGCTTTTCATTATCATCTGCGCCATTGCCGGTATCGCCAACATTACCATTATTAGGATTTTTCGTGGTTTTAGTTTCCTCTACTATATCTTTATCAGTTTCGTTAGCTGTACTCGTATTTTCGAGACTTTCATCACTATTTACAGCAACATCGTAAGCAGATGCTCCTTCGCCACCATCATCATCATTATTTTCATTTTCCGTTTCGATTTCAGTTTCAGGTTCTTCAGCTACTCCTGTATCAGTTTCGTTACTTGTTATTTGGAGACTATTTTTACCATTTATAACGACGTCATCATCATCTTCGTTATCTGCTACATCACCTATACTGCCATTTTCAATATTAACAATTTCGGTTGTTTCAGTTTCCTCTTTTACATCTTTATCAGTTCCGGTATTAACATCTTCGCTACTAACACCATCTATCAAGCCATTCTCTTCATTTGTTTTAATTAACCTTGATGAAATTACGCCGTTTTCCAAGTCAATTATGATAAAATCGGCATTATATTTCAATCTGATATTTTCGTCTATAGTTTCTGTTTCTGTATCTTCGTCACCATCATTACCATTGTTAGCATTTTCGGTGGTTTCAGTTGTTTCATCTAAATCGTAATTGGTTTCAATACTTGTATTATCGCGACTACGAGTATCATTAGCATTTATGAAAATATCATTTTCATCTTTCAAATCATCCTCATCATTTGTTGTAGGTACACTACCAGTTACGACAGGATCATAATCTTTTAAACGATTTTCACTACCTGATCTAGTGCCACTAGATGCCTTTTCGTCAACGTTAGTTTCAGCATTATTAACATCTATTGCACTGTCAACTGCGTCTTGAGAAATTGCCAATGCAATCAAACTTAGGAGACCGCAGACAAGTAAAATTTTCATTTTGCTTAAGAACTTGTACGACTGAACTCAAATTCTAAATTGAATAATTTCGCAGCCAAGTCTGGGTTTAAATAGGAAACCGTCATGCGATGGATGAATAAAAGTTATAGTAAATATGCGCACTATTTTAATACACACATACGAGTATGTATGCTAACAAATCATTGTACATTTTTATAACAATAATTAAAATTAACAAAAAACAAAAAAAATAAATATATAACCCGAAAAAAGAGATATCACGCTAGTTAGTTATAAAGTTATTGCAGTTGTCTGATTTGAGATTATGCGCTATGGGCGTAATCCAACATCATAATATTTTATATTTCGTGTTATCTAACGTTTTTCTAAACGAGTAAACATTTTCTATGAAAAAGGCACAAAAATAAATTTATTAAACAAATTTAATCCATTTAAAAATAGGTTAGTTAAAAAGTGAAAAGTATAAAAAGTGTAAGAATTAAATTTAGTTTTTATGTCAAAATAAGCAAAAGCGTTGATACCACATAATCTTAGGTGGCTCTGACGCATGATCTTGTTTTTAGCGTATGTTCAGACAAGATCCGGTCCATACATACTCGTACATAAGTTTGTATTTATGTAAGCGCAAAAGAATCAGAATCTGGGAAATTCACGTTTATGGAAAATTTTAATTTAATCAAATTGCACTAAATTTTTATTTTAGAGTTTGCGATATGTTTCCGATATACATATTTCATTTTATTATATTCAACACAAATCAAGTCAAAATCTCGGGACCGATTTTTACAAGAAAGCAAGCCGAGAGATCTGAAAGCAGTGTAAAGGATTGTTCATAAAATGTATTTAAATAAAATATTATTTTAAATCAGACTAACTAACACCTCTTTAATCGAATACAAAAACGAGAAGATATTCAATAGATTCAGTTTTGTTTATTTACCCTATTTCGTAAAAAATTCCATTACTGGTCTGGGAAGCTATATACAGCTGCCGTTTGATCCCACTATGAAAAAATGGACAGGTCCACCCACGCCTAATTTTAAGATTTATTTATTAATTTCATGTACTCCTACCCATGCGATTAAAATGGAAATTGTCATTAAGCTTATAGCAAATAGCTTTTCGTAAAATGAGCGGGACCACTCCCATTCAAATGTAATATATTTCTTATAATTGCTTCTGTTAAACAGATTTCAATTAATTATCATTTCATCGTTCGGATCAATCTGAAATGAACTATTATGCACAACTCTACAACTGCAACATAGCACGAAGCCGATATTATTCGATGGTCGGTGGCGACTTACCCAAAAAGTAACTAGTGGCGGCTAAGTGCCGGATTTATGCGGATAATTTCCTCGGCGGCGGCTGAATGAAAGTGGTCGGCTGCACGCAAGGCATATCAAACAGGTACATGTATCAGGCAAATTGCTCATCCGCTGATTTTTTGTTTACACGTTTATAACGAAGAATTCATTTGACAATTACTTTTGTGCCTTGTTTGATGCATACAATTTTTTGACAATTACTTTGTAAAACTATGTAAGAAGCACAGAGTTGCCACAGTGTTTTCTCTAATGCGTGTACCTGTAGTAAATGTGCCTTGGCTGCACGGTTGGCAGATTTGACGATTTATCGTCATTTGGACGATTTTGGGTGCCAAAAATAGCATTTTTACGACTGGGCGATTTTCGCTTTCAATTTGACGATTATAAATAATTATAAATTGACCTCATTTTTCAGAACTCTAAAACAATTTTGAGCTTGACCAAGAACCTGGCAGCTTTTGCTAGAATATGCAATAAAAATAAGTAGTAAAGGTAATCAATCTTAGTTTTTCTATTAATAATTTTGTAACTAAATGGGGTTTAAACATGTTATTGTACATAATTTATCTAATAAAACAACAGAAATACAAAATTTATATAGTCAAATGCAAAATCTATTTGAAAAAGTTATGATTAATTTTCAAAATTAGATTTGCTTGAAGAGAATAATTATTTAGACATTGAAGAATTTTACTTGAAAATATATTCCAGGGTTTATTATCCGATGCTAAAGTTAATTAAGTTTAAAAATGTGTGATAATATTTTAAAAACATTTGACTTCGAAGATTCGAAGATGAATTCAAAGCCTTAAGCTTAACTGATCCCCACAATATTATTATAAGAAATAAAAGTTCTTTCTACGATATTCTAAGTTTTCTCACTTTGTTGAAGAACAGGAAATTGAATCTGAATTCAGACAATTAAAATTATTAAATTTTCCTGGTACACTTGAAACTTTCGGATTTTTTGAAAAAAAAAATTCAGAAATGAAAAAAGGGACTTAAGGGTCTTTTATTTCCCATGTTAAGTAATTTTAAACTGCGTTAACTAATTTTATTTTAAATTTACCGCAATCTTCAGCAAGTGTAGAAAGAGTTTTAAGACAAGTCAACTTAAACAAAAGTAAAGTAAAAAATCTTCTATAAGCAATTTTGTATAGTAAGGATCATTTAAAACTAAACAATTGTAATTGTTTTGACTTGAAAGTAGTACGTGATCTAATAGTATTGTTCAATTCCAATATATATTTACATGTTATGAAAAAGCGTATGTTTTATTTTTGACGAATTTTGGACGTTTTCGGATAGAGTTGGTCCAACAGCTCTTTTGAACTAAAATGAGCTGTTGGACATAAGTCCGGTCAAAAACATCAATGTAAATTAAATGCGTTTGAAACAACTTTTGATTCGAACGCTCTCAAACTAGTTCAAAAAGAGCTGTTGGACACAACTCTATTTTCGGATAATTATTTTGACCGCTTGATTAACTAATTGCGGTTTTGGCTTAATCGGTTAATTTCGGTATTATAGTGTTTTCACACTGATATGGTTTTAATAAAAGTTGGTTTTATCGTTAAAACCTGGGTTTAACGATACAAAATGTTTTTGTTAAAATCAACTTAAAACCCTTTTGAATTGGTTTTAAGTTGGTTTTATGAAATGCAACCTTGTTTTCCCTGTGCTAAATTCAGTGCTGCCAAGTTAAAATGACCGGAAGCAGCTGATAATGCTTATGCCAGTGAAAAAAGAATAGTTAGTACTAGTCCAGACTAGCAATTTTTGTTGCAGCAATTCTTGAATATGTGCGAGAGTGTTGAAATAGAAATATATACTTTTTGTATTCCTATCTCGCTCTTTTGCACTAAAAAACAAAAAGTTGCTGCAACAAAAATTGCAAGTCTGGACCAGGACTTACCAATTGATTCATTTTCAACTTAAAAATAGAAACAGCGGCAAAAACAATGTGAAGAAAAAGTATCCTTTGGACGGAAAACAACGAAAATATTTTCACTGACCTCTGGGAAGTGAAAATAGACGATATATGACTGAAATCCATCTGCGGAAAAAAAGGTTAAGCTTATAATATATACTTATATATACGTTGTATAAGTAGTTACATAATTTAAAATGTTCATTTACAAAATATAAAATAATTTATATTTTAGTATGCATTGTAAAATTTCTGAGTTTTTCATGCAAACAAAAAACAACCATTGTACAGAGTGTCAGATAAATATTATAAAAAGCTGAAAAAATACAGCAAAAAAACACGCATTTCTATAGTATATTTATTTTATTTTGGAAAAATTTATAAGACAGCCAAACCTGAATTTCTCAAACTTGCAGTGGGAACGCAAAATCAGCTGTTAATGGTTTTAGCGTTAAAACCAGGTTTTAACTTTTGGTGTTAAAACAGTATTAAACGGCTAACCGATTAATAAAGTTTTTTTTCATATATTAAGTAATTTCAACATATAAAAGTGCATAAATTACACTGTGTTGCGTGTTACTATTTTTCTGGTAGGTATTGTCAAATATAACAACAATCTGTATTTGAAATTTTCCAAAACTTGAGTTACGGGTAAAACTCCAGTTTTTAGTATCCGTATGCACTTATCAACCTCTAACTAACTCACAGCAATAATCTTGGCAATTCGTCGGTTGGTTCTTGATTTGCTGCAGTCATAATGTATTTTAAATATACTATGCCGCAGACCAATAACCAACCGACGACCAATTCGATTGCCGACACAAGATATCAGAGTGTAGACCGTATGAATAGGTGTGTTTCTTTTTTTACTACGTTTATACGCACGGCTTAGTTGCTTCGCTTTCTGCATCATGTTTGTGAATCATGCTGTTTACACGGCGCATTCGGGCTTCGTTTGGCATTTTTTATGTGTATCCACACATACATACGTGTCATACGCACGTGCGTATTAGTTTGTTTTTATTTCCCTGTAGGAAATGTCACTAGTGAATCAGTACTGATTCACTATTGACTTTGTCGCCAGTACTACTGACTGATTACAACGCAGCAACTACTGACATTGGTATTACTGATTACATAGTTCTTTAGGAACCAAATGAAGACATTGGAAACAGATAGTCGCTAGTACATTCTAGTAATTCTAATATATACTTTTGATAATGAAATTGCATATTTTGTTCACATTTTGGTATTTTATTAAACAAATTTATAAAAAATGGAACTTATGCATAAAAAACATACAATAACAGGAACTAGTTCATTCATTCGTTCAGCATATTACCAGCAAGTAGGGATTTTGTTTGTCGTTTCTATTAAATACATACATATATGTAAATCGAAAATTTTATGTTTCGTTGAATTAGTAGAGTCAAACACTTACGTATGGATCTGAAAGTATGACCAATCTTTAACTGATGGCATAAAATAGTCCACAGGGTCAAACAAAAATTTCCATGATTGGCACCTTTCACTTAAAATCGCTTAATTTTCACATTTTCTATTTTTATACAATATGGATTGTTATTTTATTTTTCATTTTGTAATTCCCTTTTGTGTTTGTTTTTTAATTATTGTTCAATACATTTATATTAACCTTTTAATTTGATTCCTTAAACTTATTTTTATAAATACTTAAATTTTGCTTGACGCTACTTTTATTTTCAACTAACCAATAAAACAAGAAGAAGATATAGTTGTGTGTATCCGAAAAAATGTTTTCTACGAATTGAAAACAATATTAATAGACACTCCGCTGACAATGTCACCAAAAAAGTCGACAGAAGTGGTGACTTGGAGACTCTTAAACCCACGTTTCCTTCAGGGATTGCTTACATACACATACACATATACCTAATTGTAGACTAGAGCCCCTAAAATATACTAGTGAATCTTTGGTGCCAATATCTGCATGTGGTGCCAAAAGAACTACTTAGTCTGTAATGCTACAGTCTAGTGGTGGATTTTCAATGGCGAACTAATGCTAAATGTCAATAGATGATTACATTGGCTGAGGTACACCTGGTCTGACAATGTCACTAGTAAATCACTAAAATTTCACTATTCGCCATTCCGGCACGGTAGATCAACACATAATACTAATTGGTACAACAGTGGTCGCCAAACTGTTTTTCTTAAGAACCACATTTTTCACATACACTGTAACGAAGTAATCTTCGTTTCATAAAAATATTTTATTTTACCAACCAATATTTTCTTAAAACATGAACTAGTGAAATTATATTATGTTATTTTCTCAAGAATTGGCATTCTGTTACTACCATTATTATTATTTTATTATGATTATTATTACTATTATTATCATTATTACTATTATTATTATTATTACTATTATTATTTTTGCCTGGATACCATATTAGTATTAATTAGTATTGCATCATTTAATACTATATTTTTACCCCTTAATGTAAATGATTGTGTCAGAGAGACGATGTAGTAGAGTAGTATAAGAGAATCAACCAGAGCAAGAGTGTACTAAGGCTTTATGTGTAGTGGTCATTCGTTAACTTGCTCTCATCACTACATGCTAGTGATCTGGTGTGTGTGTGTGCATCACTACAGCTTGCCTTAAATTATCACTACAACTTTAGTTGAGTTTGCGCTGTCTGAGTGAACGTACACTACCGCAGGTTTTTATAGCTTCGGTTGTGGAAGTACTTTTAGACATGCAAAGTCAATTCAAAGTATTGGTAGAGGGTTCCTACTGGTTTTTATAGCCATAGTTCCCAGACCAAATAGTAGTAGTGGTAGAGGGTTTCTAGTGGTTGTTACAGCCATAGTGCCCAGGCCAAGATGTAGTAGTGCACAGGGAGACTACTGGTTAATACAGCCATAGGTCCCAGGCAAAGGGTTTACTAATACACTAATACCAATCTATATAAATTTCAAGAAGCACTTGTATGTGCGATGGGCATTGAATTACCCACCACGACGCTGAACACACGTTTGACTGGTAATCTGCGACACTCGTTTTCACGTCATTTATTTTTCTTCGTTGTCAGGCTGGTTGATTGGCTTATATTTAATTGGAAAGGACATTAGAATAAATCCTTTGAATAATATCTTAAAATAAAATATTTGAATTTATAACGTTTAAATAAAGTGTTTTTTTATTTATCCTGGATACCCACTGAGGACTACCCAAGCAGAGATTCGTTTTAATGGCGCCCGAGCAGGGACTATGAAATAAAAGAAAGTATATTCGCAAATTAAAAAAAGGACTTAAAAAAAAGGATAAATCAAATATTAAATACATTTAATAATAAACCAACTAAATACTAAACACATTAAGAACAAAATAAAACACTTCGTACCACAATTATTGAAAAGTATTGATACTTTTTTAAAAGTGCACAATTTTATCATTACAATAATGAGCCGTGCCTTTATAAACATGGTGAAGAAAGATACTTTAAGCACATGCTTGAAAGATTTCGGGTTATGTGATGAGGGTACTGTAGAAGAATTAAGAAGCCGACTCCGAGCCTATATGGACAGAGATGAGATCCCGCCAGACCACGAGTTGTACATTCAAAATTTGAGGTTAAGTCACGAGGCCACGAGTTCAGGTAAAAACTTAAAAATTCAGAATATTCCGGTTCCCCGTGCCCTTTCTCCAATAGACCTTAGGGAATCCGTACCAATTAATAGTAATGAGCCAGATATTTGCGATAAAGTCCGTAAATGGGGAGTAAAGTATGACGGCGGAAAAGACCCGTCAGTCTTTTTAGAAAGAATAGAAGAGTTAGCCACATGTTATTCTATTGCCCGTAAGACCTTATTGAACTTTATGCCTGAATTGCTAAAGGGGGGGGGCGTTATCCTGGTATCGCAATAACTACAAAAACTGGGAATCGTATGGGGATTTCGTCGATGATTTTAAATTATTCTTTTTGCCTCTCCGTTTTTTGGACTCATTAGATGATGAAATTAGAAACCGCCTACAAAAACCTAATGAAAGCTTTGTTGATTATGTTACTGGGCTACAAACCTTGATGCGGTGGGCAAATTTGTCGGAAAGCGATCAACTGGAACGAATATTTCGTAACTGCCGATTTGAATATAAAAACTACATAAAACGACGAGACTTCAGTAAGCTAAGGGAACTCATCGTCCTAGCCCAAGATTTTGAAAGCATAAAGGGTGAGGAAGCATTACAAAAGAAGCTGATCCCTCGTGTGCAATCTGCCGTGGCTACAGGTGGTAGATCAAATGTATGTTACCGTTGTGGGGAACTGGGACACCAACGTATGTCCTGTTCGAAACCTCAGGTATTATTTTGTTGGGACTGTGGGAGAAAGGGCGTTCGATCCATTGACTGCTGCAGATCTCCATCGGGAAACATTCGCAGAGATCCTTCAATAAGGGAAGGGGAAGTAGATCTCTGAACGTCAAACCCTTTCCGATTCTATTAACCCCGCTAGTTATCTAGCTACGCTTAAGAACAAGGATTACGATTAGACATAAAACTTATTCAGCTTCCGTAGACACAGGGGCAACTAATTCGTGCATAATCCAGTCAGTCGTAAATGAATTGAATATTCCCATTAAGCCTTCCCATGTAAATAAAATTGAATTAGCCGACCGTTCTAATATACCAGTTGAGGGTTCCTTCAATATTTGGTTTACAGTTAAAGGTGTGGTATACCTTAAAGATTTCTTAGTTTTAAGATCCAGCATCGATCCAATCATCATCGGTATGGATTTCATTGAGCAATCAGGATGTGAACTACACATAGTACCTCGAATAAAATCGAAGACAAATTCAGGTATGTGCCCTACGTCTTCAACTGGTCAACTCAATACGATACACAACATTTCGAATGCCACTCCCACTTCCGATACCTCTATGGATCAAAAAGTTAAAGAATTCTTACAACGTGAACTTCCCCGCTTTGAATCTATCTCGGGATTTTCAAATGTAACTGAGCACGTTATAGCTATGAAACATTCTCGACCGCTACGTCAACGTTATTATCCTAGAAATCCAGCTATGCAAAAGGTAATTAATGATCAAATAGACGAGTTGCTTAATCATGAACGTATCGAACCATCAAAAAGCCCATACAGTAGTCCAATTGTCCTTGCCCGTAAGAAAAACAATGAATGGCGACTATGCGTCGATTACCGGCAAATCAATGAGAATTCTATACCCGATGCATACCCTATCCCTCAAATCAATTTAATTCTCGAAAAACTTCGAAATAGTAAATATTTTAGTACAATCGACTTGCGACATGGGTACTGGCAGATACCAATGTCTCCAGAAAGTAAAAAGTATACCGCCTTTACCGTTCCAAGGCGTGGTCTATTTCAATGGCGTGTCATGCCATTCGGTCTCAATTCTGCACCAGCAACTTTTCAGAGGGTTCTTGATGAAGTCATAGGTACATAATTGGATGCCTTCGCGTTTGCCTATCTTGATGACATAGTGGTGATGGGAAGTTCGTTAGAGGAGCATTTAATAAACCTAAAAACCGTTTTCGATCGTTTGGTGGCAGCAAACTTACGCATTAATAAAGAAAAATGTATGTTTGTAAAGAAGGAAATTCGATACCTGGGTCATGTTGTAAGCGAAAGAGGTGTGCATACTGATCCGGAAAAAGTAAACGCTATACTAGCAATATCGGAGCCCAAAACGCTCAAGGAGCTACGATCTTTCGTAAATACAGCCGCTTGGTACCGACGCTTTGTACCAGATTTTTCAGCATTGACTAGCCCGCTAAATAAACTACTAAGAAAAGATTAAAAGTGGGAATGGCGGGAAGAACAAAAGACAGCATTTGAAACGATTAAGCAAAAATTAGTGGAGGCGCCTGCTCTTGTATGTCCAGATTTCAACCGTACTTTTATACTTCAAACAGATGCAAGTGACGTTGGTTTGGGAGCGGTGTTGACGCAAGAATTCTTCGATGGTGAAAAGGTTATTGCTTATGCCAGCCGTACCCTTTTGCCTCCAGAACGTAACTATACCGTAACTGAAAAAGAATGTCTGGCCATAATCTGGGGAATTAGAAAAATGAGGCACTACATCGAGGGATACCATTTTATTGTCGTTACGGACCACCAATCTTTAAAATGGTTAAATTCCATTCAGTCACCGGCAGGAAGAATTGCACGATGGGCCCTTGAGCTAATGCAGTTCGACTACGAAGTTCGCTATAGGAAAGGTAAATTAAATGTTATCGCCGATTCTCTTTCTAGGTCCCCCTTAAGCTCTGAAGGACCGAGTCGGGCGGTACTCCAAATGCTTAAGCAGTCAGAAGAAAAAGACGATCCTTGGTATTCAAGAATATTAAAAGTGGTGAAGGCAAACCCTGAAAAACTACCTGACTATCAAATAAGAAGGCACATCTACGACTCCTCCGCTTATAATGAAGTTGATCCAGTTTCTTGGAAATTGGTGGTACCCAGGTGGGAAAGAAATCGAGTGTTAAACGAATGTCATGACGAGGTGACAGCTGGCCATCTTGGTATCAATAAAACGACGTCTAAAGTGACAAAACTCTACTATTGGCCAGGAATATTTCGAGATATAGCCAAATATGTACGAAAATGTGAGCTTTGCCAACGATTTAAGCCCGTTCAGCAGTCTCCAGCCGGAAAAATGCTCACCACGCATGTTTACCAACCATGGCATACTGTATGTGCGGACTTTGTAGGACCACATCCCCGCTCTATACATGGAAATACAACACTGATAGTATTTCATGAGAAGTTTACTAAGTGGACTGAGTTTGTAGCGGTAAGGCAGGCAACTACTAAAACCTTTATAAAGGCTTTTCGAGAGAGAATTTTGGCCCGCTTCGGCTTACCTCATATCCTACTTACAGACAACGGAACGCAATTTAAAAGTCGCGAGTGCAATAAATATTTTAAGTCCATTGGAGTTAAGCAAATATTCACCGCACCCTATTCACCCCATGAAAACCCCACTGAGCGGACAAATCGGACCATTAATACGATGATCGCACAATACTCGCAAAGAAACCAACGAACCTGGGACGATCAGTTGGCCGAATTAATGTTGGCCATAAATTCCAGTAAACAAAGCTCTACCAAATATAGCCCAGCGTATTTAGTACAAGGCAGGGAACTACGGCTACCCAACAACTTGTTCGCTGAAAAAACTCTGTTAGAAAATACAGAACCCAGTTTTAACCCGGGAGATAAGGCAAAACACCTACAAGAAATATTTCAAATTGTACAATCAAATGTGCAAACAGCTGCCAGTGCACAAGCTGTCCATTATAACTTGAAACATCGCGAATGGGCCCCACGAAAAGGAGACCTTGTATTAGTTAGAAAACGTGTCTTATCCAAAGCTGCTGATCATTTTGCTGCAAAATTAGCACCTCGTTTCGATGGCCCATATATGGTCGCTGAGTTCATTTCTCCTGTAATTGTACGTCTGGTCGATGTTAGTAACCGCAAAAAGGATCAAGGCACCGCGCATGTTAAAGACATAAAACCATACCATGAACTCCGAAATTAATGATGCCAAATTTGAAAAAAGCTGTCTGAAATACAGACAAAGCCTAGAGCTCGAAACTAGGAAACGTAAAAAGGCTATTATGATTGATATACCTCAGCCAAAAAATAAAGTTATTATCACCGCCGTTGAAACCAACCTACCAAAGCTAGACATCCAATCCCTGATGTCACCACCGATTACCCCATCTGATGCACTTGCCAAACTCATTCACGAATTGGGTATAGATAAAGATGAAGACGTTGAGCTACGTAATAAAAGAATACGTGAGATTCTGACTTCAATCAAACCGATACAACCTGGTCGGCGCACACGCTTTAAAGTATTTTGTCAGGATTATCGAGTAGAAGTACACATCCGCCGGTCTTTAGATGTCTGGATTGTCTTACAGGATGAAAAACTAGTCTTTCCCAAACCGAGAAACTACACCGAGGTTTCAGTTCCATAAACAATCGAAAGTAAGAGGGAGATGTAACGAAGTAATCTTCGTTTGATAAAAATATTTTATTTTACCAACCAATATTTTCTTAAAACATGAACTAGTGAAATTATATTATGTTATTTTCTCAAGAATTGGCATTCTGTTACTACCATTATTATTATTTTATTATGATTATTATTACTATTATTATTATTATTACTATTATTATTATTGCCTGGATACCATATTAGTATTAATTAGTATTGAATCATTTAATACTATATTTTTGCCCCTTAATGTAAATGATTATGTCAGAGAGACGATGTAGTAGAGTAGTATAAGAGAATCAACCAGAGCAAGAGTGTACTAAGGCTTTATGTGTAGTGGTCATTCGTTAACTTGCTCTCATCAGTACATGCTAGTGATCTGGTGTCTGTGTGTGCATCACTACAGCTTGCCTTAAATTATCACTACAACTTTAGTTGAGTTTGCGCTGTCTGAGTGAACGTACACTACCGCAGGTTTTTATAGCTTCGGTTGTGGAAGTAGTTTTAGACATGCAAAGTCAATTCAAAGTATTGGTAGAGGGTTCCTACTGGTTTTTATAGCCATAGTTCCCAGACCAAATAGTAGTAGTGGTAGAGGGTTTCTAGTGGTTGTTACAGCCATAGTGCCCAGGCCAAGATGTAGTAGTGCACAGGGAGACTACTGGTTAATACAGCCATAGGTCCCAGGCAAAGGGATTACTAATACACTAATACCAATCTATATAAATTTCAAGAACCACTTGTATGTGCGATGGGCATTGAATTGCCCACCACGACGCTGAACACACGTTTGACTGGTAATCTGCGACACTCGTTTTCACGTCATTTATTTTTCTTCGTTGTCAGGCTGGTTGATTGGCTTATATTTAATTGGAAAGGACATTAGAATAAATCCTTTGAATAATATCTTAAAATAAAATATTTGAATTTATAACGTTTAAATAAAGTGTTTTTTTATTTATCCTGGATACCCACTGATGACTACCCAAGCAGAGATTCGTTTTAACACCAACCTTAATATTCCACAATATTTTTATTAATAGAGATAATAATAACGGATATCTATTTACTTCTTTCCTACATAGCAGATTGTAGTGATAGGTATTGTGCTAAGCAAGAGCTTGGTCAACATTTTTATCTCTACTTTTGATGACGGACATTTATGTTTCTGTGAGGATATGAATTACATGAAGGGCTTTATATTGCAAAAGGCAACGCTAGGAGTTGACGAATTTTATATGAAAAAAAATTAAATTACAAAAATAAAACACATAAAATTTGGCAACGCTTACCGTTGGGTTTTACAAAATTAGGCCCGACATTTCATGTTAAATTTCAAAGGGGAACGGTCCCGCCTGCCTTTATAAACTCAAAATTGTGTCATTAAAAAAGCTCAAGGCGCGTATGAAAGTTCGGTGAAATCTGTTTAACAGAAGCAATTATAAGAAATATGTTACATTTGAATGGGAGTGGTCCCGCTCATTTTACGAAAAGCTATTTGCTTTAAGCTTAATGACAATTTCCATTTTAATCGCATGGGTAGGAGTACATGAAATTAATAAATAAATCTTAAAATTAGGCGTGGGTGGACCTATCCATTTTTTCATAGTGGGATCAAACGGCAGCTGTATATAGCTTCCCAGACCAGTAATGGAATTTTTTACGAAATAGCGTAAATAAACAAAACTGAATCTATTGAATATCTTCTCGTTTTTGTATTCGATTAAAGAGGTGTTAGTTAGTCTGATTTAAAATAATATTTTATTTAAATACATTTATGAACAATCCTTTACACTGCTTTCAGATCTCTCGGCTTGCTTTCTTGTAAAAATCGGTCCCGAGATTTTGACTTGATTTGTGTTGAATAAAATGAAATATGTATATCGGAAACATATCGCAAACTCTAAAATAAAAATTTAGTGCAATTTGATTAAATTAAAATTTTCCATAAACGTGAATTTCCCAGATTCTGATTCTTTTGCGCTTACATAAATACAAACTTATGTACGAGTATGTATGGACCGGATCTTGTCTGAACATACGCTAAAAACAAGGTCATGCGTCAGAGCCACCTAAGATTATGTGGTATCAACGCTTTTGCTTATTTTGACATAAAAACTAAATTTAATTCTTACACTTTTTATACTTTTCACTTTTTAACTAACCTATTTTTAAATGGATTAAATTTGTTTAATAAATTTATTTTTGTGCCTTTTTCATAGAAAATGTTTACTCGTTTAGAAAAACGTTAGATAACACGAAATATAAAATATTATGATGTTGGATTACGCCCATAGCGCATAATCTCAAATCAGACAACTGCAATAACTTTATAACTAACTAGCGTGATATCTCTTTTTTCGGGTTATATATTTATTTTTTTGTTTTTTGTTAATTTTAATTATTGTTATAAAAATGTACAATGATTTGTTAGCATACATACTCGTATGTGTGTATTAAAATAGTGCGCATATTTACTATAACTTTTATTCATCCATCGCATGACGGTTTCCTATTTAAACCCAGACTGCGAAATTATTCAATTTAGAATTTGAGTTCAGTCGTACAAGCTCTTAAGCAAAATGAAAATTTTACTTTTCTGCGGTCTCCTAAGTTTGATTGCATTGGCAATTTCTCAAGACGCAGTTGACAGTGCAATAGATGTTAATAATGCTGAAACTAACGTTGACGAAAAGGCATCTAGTGGAACTAGATCAGGTAGTGAAAATCATTTAAAAGATTATGATCCTATCGTAACTGGTAGTGTACCTACAACAAATGATGAGGATGATTTGAAAGATGAAAATGATATTTTCATAAATGCTAATGATACTCGTAGTCGCGAAAGTAGAAGAAGTAATGAAACCAATTACGATTTAGATGAAACAACTGAAACCACCGAAAATGCTAACAATGGTAATGATGGTGACGAAGATACAGAAACAGAAAGTATAGACGAAAATATCAGATTGAAATATAATGCCGATTTTATCATAATTGATTTGGAAAACGGCGAAAACTCATCAAGCTTAAATAAAACAAATGAAGAGATTGACTTTATAGATGGTGTTAGTAGCGAAGATGTTAATACCGGAACTGATAAAGATGTAAAAGAAGAAACTGAAACTACCGAAATTGTTAATATTGAAAATGGCAGTATAGGTGATGTAGCAGATAACGAAGATGATGATGACGTCGTTATAAATGGTAAAGATAGTCTCCAAATAACAAGTAACGAAACTGATACAGGCGTAGCTGAAGAACCTGAAACTGAAATCGAAACGGAAAATGAAAATAATGATGATGATGGTGGCGAAGGAGCATCTGCTTACGATGTTGCTGTAAATAGTGATGAAAGTCTCGAAAATATACCTAACGAAACTGATCACCATGATGATCATGGTTACAGTCATGAGCACCACTACCGAAATGATGATCCTCACGGTTATCATGACCACCACCATGATCACGAGATAAATCATCATCATGGTGTGAATGATCATCAACACAATCATGGCCATCATCATATTGATCACCATCATGATCACTACCATCACAATGATGATCATGATCTTCATCATGATGATCACTATCATCAGCATGATGACTATGATCTTCATCATGACCACCATGATCACTTCCATCACCATGATGACCACGATCTTCATCATGACCAACATGATCACTTCCATAATCATGATCATGACGACTATAATGGCTATCATCCTCGTAATTATCATTACCGCTTCAATAATGGTGTTAGAGTATAATCCAAAAAATGAAGCTAATCATAATCACAAATTTTCTTAAATAATTGTGTATCTACCGTATTCATAAAAAATAATTTTGGTTGACAAATTTTGTATGAAAATTCGTTTATTAAACGTTTTGCAAACCAAAATTATTTCTTGTGGATAAGGCCTTTTCTCTTTTGACTTAAATTTGTTTCCTGATTAAATTTGTGTTATATAATAAAAGCAAAGACATTTAATGTTCCTTATATAGTGCGTTTTTCTTCATTCATTACTGTGAGATTGGGCATAAAAAATAGAGATCTTGGAAGCTAATTTAGCGAAGTACTCTTAAGCAGAATAACTACTTACGTCACTTCGTCTTCGGAACGAGTACAAAGGCCGTTCATTTAATTGACAGAATGTAGCTAGAAAAAATTAGATTAAAAATTAAATTAGCAAAGGCAAATTTTTTTGACAGGGACTTTCCGGGGGAGGAATACTTTCCCCTGCCCATACAAGCTCAATAGTTAAATTTTTAGTACATTTGTTTAATATTTACATTATTTTTGCAAATAATAGTTTTGTCGCCCATAAAAGGAGACGAGAGCGAAAATGGTATTTTACGGTCTCCTGGGTCCAAGTTTAGAGGTTTGAGCTTTCGCCGACGTTAAAAGTTGTATTTGCTAAACAAAAGTATTGGAAAACTTAAAAAAAATTTAATTTTTCAGAGGTGGGATTAGTTCCTATGAGGGGAACTTTTTTCCCCTTTGTCCGATTTTTGTTATTTTCAAGCTTTAATATTTTATAAATATAAGAGATACTACTGCCAAGTTTAATTGATCTAGGGCCACTCAATAGCTTTTCACAATTAATACAAACTAAAAAAAAGTAATGGCCCGAATTTTCTATCTAATACTCCTCTGTGCGGCATAGCAAATGTACAAAAACTTGGTAGCACTTTTATATAAAAGTTACTTGTACATATATACAAAAAGAAAAAGGATCAGGTGACTATTTTCGCCCCTTGTAATTTGAATATACGTTGGATGCCAACACACATTTTTCAGTAAATTTTTTTACATTTAAAGCAAGGCGAATTCAGTATCAGGTGACCTTTTCCGCCCGGCTGATTATCAGCTGTTGATGCCAAATTGAGCAATTTGAACCAAAATGTCAAAATTTCCCTAGAAATCTTCTGACAGATTGGTTTTGTAGCATAGCAAACTACATGTTGTTTTTTGTGTATTTGTATTGTTGTAGTGGTAAGGTCACCTGATACTGAACTCGCCTTGATTTAAAGTTAACCTGACCAGACATACCGCTTTAGGCGGGATTACCCCGCTTTTCATAGGTCGATGAAGGCTTTCACAACATTTTCTCTAATTAAGAGGAGCGAAGCTACGCTCACTTGTCTAATAACAATTATTTTCTATCATCGGCAGAATCAGCAGAATTCCAAGTTTTTGTTTGTAGCAGACACCAAGAGCATAAAAAATTAATATATAATTTTCTTAGGAGTTGACACTCTTTTTGCTCCATTATTGACTCCTTTTTATAATAATATTCTAAATTTTTTTCTTGTTTTGGCTTCCAAGATATCTTGCATCTATGTGGGACTTGCCACGACAACTTTAGGGTTAAAAAAATTAATAGCCTGTTCCTTCTAAACCATCAGTAATATGCTGTAAGCAAATCAGCAAGATCGGTACGCTGGTATTATTTTTGAAGACAAACAAAAATTTGCACTATATGAAAGGCACTACGTCCACTTGATAATTCTGAAATCTCTACAAAATTTAATGGTTTTCCTTATATTAGTTTTCCAGATATCTCAAAGTAAATATTTTTTCTTTAAGGTATGTGTCACACCCACATGTCCAATTCGAACTTTTTTTTATAAGACAACGCACATTATAAAAATCGTTACTTATACAAAGTTTCAAGTTTCTAGCTGCAGCCGTTCTTCATTGATGGGATTGAAATCGTCCTTTTGGGTTGAAAACTGTGTTTCCTAAGTACATATGACACTGTGCATGTGCATTAGACTGGTCGGAGCTTGTATGGGATTTTTTTTTAAATTCTTAATATGTGCGCTGTCTAAAATACGGTCTTAATACGGTCTTAATTTTTTCTGGTGCTTATTGGGGCCTAAAGTACGCACAGTAAAGTGCGAATTTTGTAAAAAAATTAAAATAATTCTGCAGTTTCTAAACGAGCCGTCCGATTATTATGAAATTTCATACATCATTTAAAGAGGTGTCTAAGAGTTTAAATCTGGAGTTCAGACTATATATCTTTAAAGAGGGCGGATTCACAAAGCCTAAAAATGCCATAGGTCTAATATGCTTTATCCCACTTTATAAAATATATATATTTTTAAATCCCGCTTTTTGGGGGTATTTTCTTCAAAATCCCGCTTTTTGATCGATCATGTCCCGCTTTTTGTAAAAACCATCTGGTCACGTTATTTAAAGTATAAATTTATCAAAAAGCGAATTGAGCTGAGTATACCTGGGCCCTATTCCACAAAAAACTTATAAACTTTTCACTTTGCACTTATCAATTTGCATTTTTTTGCAAAGTGATAAGTGTTTCACAATATTCTTTGCAAATTTCACTTTGCACTAAGCATATTTTTATAAATTTCTTGCACTCTTTGCAAAGTATTCGCGCTCTTTGTAAAGTCTTTGAGTTCTCCTGCAAGATAAGTGTGCAAAATGTTCCAGAAAACATTTAATCATCTTTGCATTTCTGTCTTATCACTTTTCACTTTGCAGTGCTAATAGAAGTTGTTAAAATGACCCGCAAAATTAAAACGAAAAAAATAAACTTGCAGTTTTGAAAGCAATAAAGTAAGTATTTTTTATAAAATTATTATAAATATTTACTCTCAAATTCATAAGATTTAAAATGAATTTTAAATGTATTTATTTGAAGTTTTTCATACAAAAATTTCTTAAAATAGATTTAAAATACTTAATTTTTTAATGAATATAATCCTTATATCATATTAAAGTTTATATTTCATTTCAAAGGTTAATAAATTATATAAACAGGCTCTAATTTTTTTCCAATTTTATTTAAAATGAAATCAACTTGAATTTGATTTAAACGAAAGCACTCTTTAAATTTAAAGTTTTGTAATCCCGAAAAATTAATTCGGTCTCTATAATTTCTCGTATAACCGAGTCTTCACTATCGTCGAACAAAAATTCACGTCTTAACGTTTTGAAAGCTTCACTAATTATAACAATATGAATTTGCAAATTTTTGGCAAACTTATCAAAATTTTATATATTTATGATTTAATCAGGCTAAAGTTCATATCGCTTTCTAAGCCAAATTACATGTGATAATTATCAATGAACAAATAACATCAAAGTTAGTTGTAAATATTCTGACAACACATAGTTGAACGGAACAGCCAGCCGTTTTCGAAGGCCACTAAACCTTCATCATCAGCGTTCTTCTGTGTTTGGTCCACTGTGTGTGGTGTCAGTTGATGTAGATTTCTGCCTTATATACGAAACTTTTCTGCAAAATGGAATATGTGAATTGGTTTGATTCATCGTATTTCAATTTGCTGAAATGTGTTTTTGTAATGAAGGCCCCAAATTTACCATCACTATATTTACAACAGTCTTACCATTGTCGTTTTTTCATTACTAATTATGCACATGCAGAAATCTACATCAACTGACACCACACACAGTGGACCAAACACAGAAGAACGCTGATGATGAAGGTTTAGTGGCCTTCGAAAACGGCTGGCTGTTCCGTTCAACTACGTGTTGTCAGAATATTTACAACTAACTTTGATGTTATTTGTTCATTGATAATTATCACATGTAATTTGGCTTACAAAGCGATATGAACTTTAGCCTGATTAAATCATAAATATATAAATAAAATGAAAGTTCGAACAATAATAATTAAAAATTATCAAAATTTGTTTTGCAAAAATATAATTTACAGTTATTGTAGAACGAAACAGCATAAATATTTGCAAAGTCTTTGCAAATTACACTTTTCAATATTAACTTTTCACTTTGCACAAGAGAACGTACGTGGAACAGAAATGGCAAAGAGAGCATAAAAATTGCAAAGACTTCGCAAATTACACTTATCAATTTCAACTTATCACTTATCAAATTTTACAGTTATTAGGAACAAAGAGTTTTGCAAATTGACGAAAAATTTGATAAGTGCAAAGTGAAAAGTTGATAAGTTGTTTTGTTGAATAGGGCCCTGATGGTAGGTACAGACTTAGCAACGTGTTTATGCAACCAGACAGATTGCATTGTCGGTCGAATAGTGTGTATTCTTGTTTATGGTTGCGTTCGAAGTTGCATTCGAGGTTTCGAAAATATCAAAATGTTTTGATGTTTATAGGTTGCATTGACGGTTGCATTGTAGGTTGCAGTGTCTGTGTCAAAATATGCAACACGTAATATAAACATGTTGCGTAAACACGTTGCAAAGTGTGTACCCAGTATGATATGAATTTGCCTTGGTCATTCACATTCACACAAATAAAATGCTTGAGGTTGCCACGCTTACAAACGTTTGCTAATAAAAAAAATAAATGGGTAAATCATAAAACTTGATAGCACTATGTTGTGGTAAACGCGAAAATTTCTGCCATATTGTGAAAAATAAATAAATTTAATCAAACAAACATTTTAATCTATGCATATCCTAATAAATTGTTGTCACATCGTCGGTTGGTTACTGGTTTGATGTATGGAACAAAAATGTGTTTTCGAGAAAATCGATGAAGAATATTTAGTTCATTAGTTTTATAAAAATACACGATAGAATTTTTTGTTTAATAATAAAAGTAATAGATATATTTGTTTGTTTATTCAAACTTAAAGTTTATGAACTTTTTACATCCAACATGAAAAGTTATTAGGATTTAAAGAAAAAATTACAAAAATCGTTGTCAACGCATGCCACAATCATAACAACAATATTTTTCACTACTTGTTCAAGTAGGTTAAATTACTGTATATATTTAAGTAGAAAATATCAATTTTATTCATGCAACATGACATTTAAAGAAAAAACAACTGAAGATATAAAAGGAAGTTTGAATATATTTAATAAAAGCAATTTTATTAATCAAAAATAAATATCAATTTCATTTGATTAAAACATAACACAACAATAAAATTTTTGTATTTTGCTTTGAATCACGTTCGTTGAGTAGAATATGCATTGATATACATCATAACAATTGCCAATAACAATATTAATACTTTTACGTTGGAAACATATCCAAAAAATTGACGATCAAACCAGTAACCAACCGACGATAATCCAAATTTTTTTCGGCCGTGGCGTGGCTGACTAAAATTATCGACGGCTCGGCTCAGCCGGATGTGAGCCATCATGGCATAGGTCTCTGCCTTAGTATCTTCAATCAGCTGCTTTTGACAAACGAGCTACCGAAGGCAACAACAAAATACCATATTGTTTTTATTGTTTGTACTTTGTTGTAGTATTAACTTTACCTGTCATGAATTTGCCTTGGAATATACGTTGGATGTCAACACACATTTTTCAGTTTTTTTACATTTAAAGCAAGGCGAATTCAGTATCAGGTGACCTTATCCGCCCTTCTGATTATCAGCTGTTGATGCCAAATTGAGCAATTTGAACCAAAACATAAAAATTTGCTTAGAAATCTTCTGACAGATTGGTTTTGTAGCATAGCAAACTACATGTTGTTTTTTGTGTAGTTGTATTGTTGTAGTGATAAGGTCACCTGATACTGAATACGCCTTGATTTAAAGTATAAATTTATCAAAGCGAATTGAGCTGAGTATACCTGATATGAATTTGCCTTGGTCATTCACATTGCAAATAAAATGCTTGAGGTTGCCACGCTTACAAATGTTTGCTAATAAAAAACAATAAATGGGTAAATCATAAAACTTGATAGCACTATGTTGTGGTAAACGCGAAAATTTCTGCCATCTTGTGAAAAATAAATTAATTTAATCAAACAAAGATTTTAATGTATGCATATCTTAATAAATTTTTGTCACATGTAGTTTTTTAAACATATTACTAGTCGCCATCAAAAAGAAAATATAAAAAATTAAATATTAACCCTATTAATATTATTTTTGCAGAACAACTAAACCAATTTTTTCGTTCAATTGAATAACTTTTATATTGCTTTTGATACTTGAACTTTTTGTTTGCTCGTATTTTTATTTATGTTTTCTATATTTCTATATTTAATAACATTATAATCCCAATTTTGTATTTGAAAAAAATTTTTAATACTATATTTTAAAATGTTTTTATTCTTGTAATCTTATATTTTGTTTTTTATACCTCTTGTTTCTATTAGCATTGCACAACTTAATAATATATTTTTTTCATGACTTTTAACAGTGATGAACGTGGAAGATCCAATGATATAACAATGAACATGGTTAAAATTTTGGCAAAATATAAAAAAGGCTTTAGAATAGTTCATATTAAAAGCCCAAAGCCTTGAAACAAACTCGATGAATTTAAATTAGTTTTCGAAAACTCTGATATTGATGTTATTTGTGTTTCGCAAACCTGGCTAGGAGCATCCACACCTGATGGTCTTACTTGTCCTTATGGCTATAAAGTTTTTAGATTTGGCAGAGAAGGCGTGGTTGCGGTGTTGCCATATTTTTTAAAAAACAATATATCTTGCAAAATATGCTGCAAGTCATGGTAAAATTATACAAGGTACATGCACAAGCCCAGCCTGTTAATGTATACAATACAGATAGTTGTCAAACTTTGCTTACAAGCTGCAAAAATGTTAGTGTATGTGTGTGAATAAAATGATTACAGTGTTGCCAATGAATTTGCACATGGCTGTGTCTACAATTACACATTGAAGAAAATTGCAATACATATCTTTTGTGTAGGTTAAAATTAAAACAAAAATAAATAATAATAGAACCCAAGGTATAATTACACACAGATTATACATGAATCGCATTACATGGCCCACACATGAGAGTAGAAATTACACACTGTGTATTACACACATATTGGCAACACTGAATGACTATAATCATGCATGAATGCCGCGTCTGCAATTGTACTTAAAATACCCTGTAATTGTTATTTTTAAGAACAAAAGACATCTCTTTCTGACAATTATTCGTGTGTTTTTTGGTGTTTTAATTTTGTTGTGGTCGTGCAAGTACCTTGTATAATTTTACCATGCTGCAAGTCATCTGTTGCAAATGGCTCAATTGAACAAGCTCCCGTGGACTCCCGATAATTCGTAATCGCAAGGGACCGGCCATTTCTTACGAATTATAGGGGTTTTCGATTTAGCGGGGTTTCGATTTAAGGGGGTTAAAATAAAATAAAATAAATACGAATTAAGGGGGTTTTTAAATTTATTTCTTAAACGAAAAAAAAAACAAAAAGCAATTGTTAAAAATAAAATACAAAAGAAATACATACATAAAAAATAGCAAGAGTTTTATGCGTGCGCTTTTACATTTTTCTTTAAACTGATCTTAAGAAAATAAACACACACACAAGCAAAAACCCACGCAAAAAAATAGCGCTAAACAAAAAATCATTCTTTCCATGTTTCTGTTGTTTTTATTACGAATTATAAGTGGTAGTTAGCGAACAATTACGATTTATAAGAGGTAAAGATTTTATTTGAAAAAAAAACCTAGAATTAGAGAGGGGACCAAAATGTATGGAAATTTTAATTAAGGAGATTTTTTCAAGGGACCGACAGTTTATTACGAATTATCGGGAATTACGATTTATCGGCGTACGAATTATCGGGATTTGACTGTATTGAGTTCATTTTATTGAAGTTTTATCATTTGGCAATAAGTTGTTTTTGGGTTGTGTTTATAGACCTAATAAGAGAACACCCCTAACAGTTTTCTACAATATATTAGAAAATCTTACTTCAGAGTATGAAGATATAGTCATTACTGGTGACTTTAATTCAAACGTCTTGACCGAGGTAACTCTTCCTTATAATATGTCATCGCTTGGTCTTTTTCCCGTTAACACGATATGTCCAACTCACCATACATCCACAACAAGTTCGCTGATTGACCTTTTCTTTGTGTCTAACATAAATAGAATAATTTTTTACGACCAGATTTCGGCTTCATGTTTTTCTAAACATGACCTTATTTTTTTGACTTAAAATTTTCAAGTTCAACAAGTAGAAAAATGTTTCAGCTATCATGATTTCAAACGAATAGATTTTAATCGTCTTTGTGGATACTTGCCACTTATTGATTGGGAAAACATACACTTTATGTCCTCTGTTGATGAACAATCTTTGTTTTTGGAACGAAGCATTCATCATTTTTTTGACTTAACTGTACCACTAAAACATACAAAATGTCAAGAATGCTATATATGAAAGGGACCTTGCATATGTCAGGTGGAAAATATATAAAACTTCTGAGCTCAAATTACAATATTCTATAGCCAGAAGAAATGTTAATAAACAACTAAAACATGCAAAAACTGTATATTATTCCAATCGGTTTAGTAGTGCTATTAATTCTCAACAAACATGGAGTATCATTCGTGAATTAGGAATTGGCAATACGAACAGCAACGTTGACTGTCAGAACTTTTACTAACATCTCTTTAATTCAAGCTAATTCCAATTATGTATTACGATTTTTCTTCCAATACGCTAAACGTAAATGATGAGATGAAAGCCGAGTACTTTACATTTTCTTACGTTCCTAATTCACGAATGATACTCCATGTTTGTTGAGAATTAATAGCACTACTAAACCGATTGGAATAATATACAGTTTTTGCATGTTTTAGTTGTTTATTAACATTTCTTCTGGCTATAGAATATTGTAATTTGAGCTCAGAAGTTTTATATATTTTCCACCTGACATATGCTAGGTCCCTTTCATATATAGGATTCTTGAAATTTTTTATGTTTTAGTGGTACAGTTAAGTCAAAAAGATGATGAATGTCAACATGCTTTTTATTAAAATCTAACGCAGTGGGAAGTGATAACTTGCACCCAAAATTTATAAGACTACTTTTGCCTTTAATTCTGCCGTATGCCACGCATCTATTTAATTCAATTATAATGTCGGGTATGTACCCATCGAATTGGAAACATGCGAAAATTTTGCCATTTCCAAAGACAAATGGTTTTCTATCGAAAGTCTTAGTAAAGTTATTACACAAACAAATTATTACCTGGTAGCCAATCTGGTTTTCTACAGAGTCATAACTGCGTTACAGCTCTTGTGGATGTCAGTGAAAAAATACGGCAGGGATTGGAAAATGGGCATATTAACTTTTTAGTGCTACTGGACCATTTTAAGGCTTTCGATATGGTAGACCATGATATACTTACTAAAAACGGAAACACTTTTTTTTAAATTTACGAACATGTCAACTAAACTTATATCATCATATCTTTCGAATCGCACACAATCGGTATTTGTAAACGATGTTTGGTCAGATAGCTTATCCCTCAATAGGGGAGTGCCTCAGGGTTCTATTTTAGGACCACTATTATTTTCCCTTTATGACAACGATTTATTAAAATAGCTTTCTAAATGCAATAAGTGTATAGCCCAAAAGAAAATATTACTTCAGGTATATCCCATCTTAACGACGACTTGCTAATGCACTCTGTTTAAATCCGTGCAAATCTAAATGCATTATAATATATAAAAAATGCTTAGTTCCTTCCATTATCAATAACACTGTTTTAAATGGTGAGAAAATTGAAATTGCTAACGCAGCGAAAAATCTTGGTATCATTTTAAACTGCAACTTGACATGGAGTGATCACATAAATTCTCTGGTTGGTCAAACCTATGTTAAGTTAAGAGCTCTCTGGTCCACACAGTATTTCACTCCATTAAGAATAACGATCTTAATTGCCAAAGCGCACTTGATTTCTTCACCACTACCATATGTTGCGAACTATTTGCAAGCTGTGACTCAGTTAGCAAAAGAAAGCTGAATGTCTTATATAACAACATTATAAGATACGTGTATAGATTGAGAAGGTTTGATCATGTATCCTCCTTTTCCAGTAATCTCTACGGGGTCTCTCTTGAAAGTTTGTTAAAAATTCGTACTCTTATTTTTTTTTTTCATAAAATCATAAACACTCAAACACCCAAATATATATTTGATAAAATACGCCTTTTTCAATTACAACGAAATGGAAACATAGTAATACCTCGACATCAATGCCTAGTTTCTGAATTGCAGTTTTATGTACACGCCGCTCGTCTTTGGAACAATCTTCCACTAAGTCAACAACTTAACAACAATGCTAATAGTTTCAAAACATTTTCATTTAAATCCTTTCCATAACTCTTTTTATTATACAATCATTGTTATATTTTTCTTACTCTTTTATTGGGATGCATTATTTATTAATCATAAATTTTTTTGTAACGTTATGCGCTCAAAATATAAGACTATGAGTCTTGTTGTACAGGAAATTAAAATAAATAAATAAATACAAATACAAATACGTTTTCACATGTAAGTTATCCTTGGCTATAGGAAATCTCCTTTTTGTAAACAACCCTTTCTTATCCATGTTTTTCTTTCAATACTCATATGGCTGGGGAGCCAAACCTAATCATAGTAATCATTATCTTCAAATGCTAAACTTATATATATAATACTAATTCATCCTTGTAAATACTTACATATGTAGTTATATTTTTCTCCTTACAATCATGGACAATATAACATGAAGGCTTACATTGTATTGATATTAATAAACAAATAAATAAACAAAATAAATAAATCTTGCACAAAAAACATCGACAGAAGAAAATAATCATCCTTATTCCAGTTGTCAACGTCGACGTCATGTCAATATAATACAAAAAATTGTTGCGAGTAGATTCGCTCTCGAGAATGCATTCATGTATTAATTTTTATATTTTTTATTTAAAATTCAATGAAATTAAATACAATTTCAAAAATACATAACTTTTTCTTTGCAAAATAAAGCTACAAACATAAATTTTTACAGCTAATCAAGAAACTCGAACACACACAGCACAACCGAATTGAAAGATTTACTAGTCAACATGGAAAATCAAAATTTTTGGATTTTTCTTCAACCAACTCGACAACTGCCAAATTAATCCAATAACAGAGCCATACACGCTTTGATTTGGACAACAATCGACTCAATTGAAAATTGAATTGAATCGTGTATGGGGTGCTTTAGAGACAACAGTTCTAGTGTATTTCTGGGACATTGTCAATGAACGCGTCAATAGTTTGTTTATCTTTTTTTATTATGCTTTGCAATAATGTGCAAAAATACATGTGTATGTATGTGTTTAAGTTTGTTGTTACAACCCTTATAAGATTAAAGACGAGGGTCACTAAAATGTACTAGTGAATCTTTGGTTCAAATGTCTTGAAGTAGTAGATTTTCAATGACAACCCTATGTTATATGTCAATCGGCGATTACATTGGCTCGGGTACACCTAGTCAGTAGTACTATTGACAATGTCGCTAGTAAATCTCTATAATTTTACTTTTGCTACTTAGTAAGTAGTGCTACAGTATAGTGGTGGATTTTTAGTGACAAGCTAATGTTAAATGTCAATAAATGATTCCATTGGATGGGGTACACCTGGTCAGTAGTACTACTGACAATTTCACTAATAAATCACTGCAATTTCACTATTTGCATTTTCTGCAGGAGGGTAGTAACAGAAACGCTGGATAACATATTTGTTCATACCAGAACCAATCGATACACACGCAAAACTGATGCCAACAGGTATATCTGTGCAGGCCTATAATACATACATATGTATGTATGTGTATGATACCCCGTTTATACGCACCAGAGATCTGCATGATTACGAATCGAGCGGCATAATTTGCATTTTCTAAAATGAATATTGAGCTAGCACTTAACATAAAAAAATTAAACATGCATGATTCATATCAATTAGACTGTTGTTAATAAATGCCTGCTACTGCTTGCAATTTCTATTCTTTCATATGATTCACTAAAGCAATGAATTAGTATGATTGTTTTGAAAACTTCTTAAAACCCCTTCTGACAAATATAGTTTATGTACTAAACTAAAAATTTAAAACAGGCTCATTTTATTTTATAAATTATTTTAATACGAGAAAAGCTTTTAATTAATACGCAATGTTTTATTAACTTAAGACTTCATCTAGTCAACGTGCTTTTGTGAGTTATTTGATTACTATACAAAACAATCAAACAACAGTAAGAATTTTTTATTTATTTTTACTAACAGCACTCAAAAAAAAGAGAGTGAGTTGATGACAGTCAGTTGTAAGAGAGGTAACTCTGCAAGCAATATCATTAGTACATATTGATGTTAACCCTGCCTTTACTCTCATGCAAGTGCTGTATACGTATTATCAACGAAAAATTTTTCGAAATACTCGAATCTCTTGCAATTTGCATTTCTGTTTACACATGAGAGTGAAAGTTCATTTTAAAAATGTCGCCAAGGAGTAAACTTCAAAAAATTTTTTGGATTTTAAAGCTTCAACAATTAATAAAAGCAAATGAAAAAGAAAAAAAAAACGAAAGAAAAAAGTGGCGAAAAGGAAGTGTTGGGTAAAACCCAAATCCCAACTATAAATTTCTTTTCATTTCATTTTGTTTTGTTTACAAAATAGGGTTCCCAAATTCTCAACATAGAATCATTTTTAAGGAAATAATTGGCATTAATTATTATTATCAATATTTTAATGATATTAGCAATCTATAACACAAATATTTCCTTTTATTGTATTAATTTTAAGAAACTCACACACAATTTAATCGAAAACAATCGGAATTTTTAGTTTTCATTATAACATGATCCAGTTAATTTGCTTAATATTGTTGACAGGGTAACTCCATTAGTTTATTTGACATTTTATTGCATGCGAGTGCCAAAATTTTACTCGTATGCAAAATTTGCTGCGAGTAGAGCTGCGAGTGCGAAAAATGTGAATGTGTTAGTAAAAAAATGTGAGTGTGTTGAGTTTTTCGAACTATTACTCTCATATGTAAACTCACGGTAAAGAACAAAACAAAAGCATTGCAAAAGTGAGTGGAGAGCGAAATTGAATCAACTCATACAGTTCTCTGATATGCACTTCTTATTTGCAAATAAAAGTCGAAGGCGTTGCCGTATAACTTTTTTATTGTCATTTAATAACTCACGAAAACTATTTGCAAATAACGCAACTAAATATTTGCAAATAAAGTGTAAAATGTTGCCAACAATTTTTTTTTGTTAGAAATAAATATAATACACAGATAACAAATGTGTGGCAATATAGCACATACTCGTAGATGGTAATGTATGCTATCTACGTATTAACGGTGAGTTCAGTATTTACAAATAGTTTTATTTGCAAAATAAGATTTGCGTATAAACGAGGTTTGTTTTTTTTTATCAAAACATGAATCTCTCAATAACAAACAAAACATTTTTGATTATACTAAGCCTTATTATCGTATCTCTCACTTTCCTTTCAGGATGTTTTCGAAATTCAAACTGAAGCTATTAAGCCCGACCAAACAGTTATTATTATAGATGATTTATTAGCCACTGGTGGGTCATTGGAGGCAGCTGTCAAACTAGTACGAAAAGCTGGCGGTAAAGTTGTTGAGTGTTTGGTTGTTATGGAATTGGAACTTTTGGAAGGCCGTAAAAAAGTTGATACTAAAGTGCATTCCTTATTTAAATACTAAAATCAGAAATGAGTTTGTAACAATCGCACAATTTACATTTTAAAAAAAGCAATATCAATTAACAATTTATACCTGTAATTATGAATTTTTACGAGTTTTAAAACAACATACCTACATATACAATGTAGATATTTTTGGTGAAAAATTTATTGAAATAAATGTGTGCAAATATTTTTGTAAATATGTAATTATAATTACTTATTAACTATGGGGTTATTTTCACATACAGTGAAACCTCCCATAACCGGACACTCACCGTAGCGGTATTTTTGTTCGGTTATTATTATTTTTTGGTAGTTTATTGTGGTTGAAAAATATATTTAGAGTAGACTGCTTCAACTTAGAATGGTACAATTTCAGCTGTTGGGTTTCAAAATGAATTTCAATGTTTTTTACTTGTTGGGATGCAACAAAATCTTCTCTATAAAAATGCTTCAAACATCTTCAATACATCTTCGCAATTTAACGTAACGAATATTTCTCTTTTTCAAAATCGTTTATATTTAATTCCCATTTTTCTTTAATTGGTAAACAATTTTTTTCTCTGCCATTTTTTGACACGAGATAAGCAACCGACTTCTTCAAATAAACGGCAATTTTTTGCCGTCTTCATATCATTATCAATAATACAAATATGAATCAGACATGAATAAAAGAAGATCTTGGGATCGACTTCTGATTTAGTGCGCGAACAAAAAGGATTTGATAAATGTAAATACAGTTTTCAATTGTATTTAATATAATAAATATAAAATCTAATAGTAGATAAAATTCTTATCTAAAAAGCTAATTTTTTAATTAAATATGTACTTATGTACACACATATGTACATATAAAAAAGGCATGATGTATGGGCTTCTTTCTGCACATCCTAGATGCTTTCAAAAGGTACTACCTGGAGAGCTACCAAGTGGGACATCACGCACAAAAATCATGTGATAGCGAAGCAGGTTGGTAAGAGAGAGTTGTTTTCTCTCTCCCTTACGAACCTGCTCCAGGTGGACGAATATTTGTGGGGAACTGGGGAAATACTATTTAAATACAACTCTTGTTGCCATGTTTTACTGCTTCTGTGCGCTTTCAAAGGCATTTTGGACAATAGCGTGTCCGGTTATGGGAATGCAATTTGTGTAGAAAAGCTAATGAACATGTTAGATCTAAAAATTTTGTCCGGTTATTAAAGGTGTGAGGCTATAGGTGTCCGTTATGAGAGGTTTCACACACTTGGCTAGTAAAACTACAAAAATTACCAGAAGGGATCATTTTAGAAATTCTTAATTTATATTTTGTTTGAGGATCTTTGCTTGTTTTGTTAAAGCTATGCTATTTATTTCACGACACAGGAGCTAGGACGTGATTTTCGTAACAATAATAATCGACACTATTATAGTTATAAATTTATTTTTGTTTTGATTTCGTTGTACTTAAAACCAGAGTACGTAAATAAACGTAAATTGTTTGATTTTGTTTTGTTTCGTTCTTTGAAGGGAGTGAAACAAAAACGAAACAAAAAAAAGAGAAGGATTGCGCAATTTGTTTTAGCACATGAGCACAAACCAGAGAACACAGCCGATCGGCTGTAAGCCGGCAAACAACCGCCGCACAGTGGACCATTTCGCGAGATGGCGGTCAAAAATATATAACTTTTGACTGGATTGGAATTTTGTATTGCGGTTTTTTTCACTAGGTGAGACCATAGGTTTTAAGTTTAAGATATAAAACTTTAAAATCGACCGGTTAGAGAAGTAATTATTATAGATTTAAAATGCATTTTAAGTTTTAGCTGATTTTTGGTACAAAAGCGAGGTATTAAAACTTGTTTAAAAAATTTGTTTTGCACAAGTCTTATATTTGTGTCACATTTACAACTTATACTGATTAAAAACTTAAATTCTTTCAGAAAGTGCCAAACTTTGGCCCCCATGAAATTTTTAGAACGAAGGTAAAAATTAGCTTATCAAGAAGCGAACATCCAAAATGCAAACATTGTTATACATTTTCCTTAGATAAAGAGGTTTTAGTGAAGAAGACGTAGGTTTCTAGGCGCGCCGGCGGCAAACAATACATTAATTTAATCGTACGCTGCTAGAAAAGAAAACAATGGGAAATAAACGTGAAATATTTGTGGCGAATTTGACATTATCATATAATATAATTTTATTGTATTGTTATTTAACACGTTAAGTTTGTTTTATATAGCTAAGCAGTATAGCTATAACTGGGTGTCCTGAGACACGTCTCTTCTTTTTTTATTTAATTTATATTTTTTTGTTAAGCAACGTCTAAACGTCAACCCAAAAGATTTTTTTTAAGCTAAAAAAAGCTTCGACTCATATAGACTTACCTGTGAATGAAATTTCAGCTCTCTAGCGCGAGTTCTAGCTTTAAATTTTATCTGCGTTACCCCTCCCACTTTTTTAAACTCACAATTTTCCTGTGGGAAGCGAATTATCACCCATGTAAATTTTTGGAAGAAAACGGCTGACACGAAATACGTAAATAATAGATTTAAATCTGCGAAGCCGAAGCAGATGAAACACAAATTTTATAAACATGTCAAGGCCCACCTTTTTAAACGAAAATTTATAGCCTTGCATTATTGCAACGCGCATGCAAATCGCTTAAGTTAAACGCTTTAAAATAAATTTTTAGCTTTCATTCATTTAATTATTAAACGAAATTTTATAGGCTTGCTAGTACAGTAGCTTCCGCTTAATTGCTCCCCGCATAATTGATTTACATGGTTAATTTCTCTAAAAAACATTGAATGAAAATGTTCTATATAAATCATGAGGAAAAATACCCGTTTAAATGAGTTCCGTTTAATTGCGTTACCCTTTTAATTGATTCTTAAATAAACTCCCATTTCAGAAATCCCAAACAAAAGTGTCGGTTAATTGGTTCTTGAAATTTTTCACAAATGGTAATTGGTAAAATTACATAAAAAGATTTGTCAACTCTTAGAATCATATGTTTTCATTTACTTTTTTCATTGCATATGCACATGTGTACATACATACGTATATAATCATTGCAGAGTGTTGTAACATATTTCGGATTTTTATTTCAATGCTTAATTAAACGGGTTTCTTTTAATTGCGTTAATGGATAAATTAACAGAGTATCGGGTAAATGATTTTTCCGTAATTGCACCAAAACCCGCGCATTTTTTGAAAATCAATTAAGCTGATATTACTGTATGTGAAATTTCAATAAAGTCGCTTGGGTTAAAAGCTTTAGGTTAGCTGTTTTAATTCTAAGCTTTATGCGCGTAGCCTCGCACCTAGCAAAAATGTTCAGGTTTTAAGATTTTTCTAGGTGGTTTACCAAATTTCAGATCTCTAGCTGTAGCGAAAGTGCTTCATCAATTTGATGAGTGTGACGGTGCTCAGTAGCCAGTGAGGCAGTGAGTATATCTTAAAATAAGCACTTTTTGAACCTCCATATCTCAGGAAGATTTATTAGCAAAACCTTCATACTGCGCATATGAAGTCACACGAATTAATTCTAATTACGTTTTAAGTGAAATTAATTTGCATTTTCTATATTTAATGAATTGAACAGGCTAATGTTCGTATCGCCTTTTAAGCCAAATTACATGTGATAATTATTAATGAACAAATAACATCAAAGTTAGTTGTAAATATTCTCACAACACATAGTTGAACGGAACAGCCAGCCGTTTTCGAAGGCCACTAAACCTTCATCATCAGCGTTCTTCTGTGTTTGGTCCACTGTGTGTGGTGTCAGTAATTTGCATTTTATTGGTACCTTACCAAATCATTAGTAGACTTCAACCACACAGTCACAAACCTCTTATATCTTATGCGCAGACTTTCAAAAACTATTTCAGAATTCACAAAATAATAAACTAAGCGTAGTAAAGCTTAGAAACTTATATAAACCCAAACAAATAATTTGTATTCGATATGAATCTGCTTTATTTTTCTATACCTTTATACAATTATAAATCCATTGGATAACAATAAGGCAGCATAAAAAGTAAAAACCAAATTAAATTTTTAACCATTTTGCCTTATACTATAAATACTAAATTATGACAAAATGCCAAGTTATAAAATTCTTAAACTGTAATTCTCTATATTTTAAATGTCATAATTTAACGATTGCGTGGAACAAAGTTGTGAGGGGGTAAAAACACGACGAACGGATTCGTGTAAATATACACATTTCACGAAGTTTGGTCTGGCTCACTACCGTGCGCCTAGATTCTACTTTCTTTACATGAAGTTTGACAATCAGAATGTTAGCGAAGCTATCTTTAAAATATTTATTTTATTTCAAAATAAAGCTTTTCGAAATTCAAACTGAAGCTATTAAGCCCGGCCAAACAGTTCTTATTATACGAGAGTGACTTATTAGCCACTGGTGGGTCATTGGAGGCAACTATCAAACTAGTACGAAAAGCTGGCGGTAAAGTTGTTGAATGTCGGGTTGTTATGGAAACGGAACGTTTAGAAGGCCGTAAAAAAGTTGATACTAAAGTGCATTCCTTATTTAAATACTAGAATCAGAAATGAGTTTGTAACAATCGCACAGTTAACGTTTTAAAGAATCAATATCAATTCACAATTTATACCTGAAATTATGCATTTTTACGAGTTTTAAAACAACATATACATACATATGTACATATTTTTTGTGAAAAATTTATTGAAATAAATGTGTGCAATTATTTTTGTAAATAATTATAATTATTTATTTACAAATATACCAAAATTTTTTTTATTTTATTTATTTATGTATTTTCGTGTACTTGGCTGGCAAAAGCACAAAAATTAAAAAAAAAAAAACTAAAATCTTACAAATTCTTAGAGCCTATTTCACCAACTTTATTTAAATATCAATTCATATTTAAAAGTAATTTTTCCATGCAAAAATTAACGAAAATCGACATTTAAATATGAATTGATATTTAAATGGAGTTTTTGAAATTTGCCCTTAGTTTTCATTTTGTTTAGTCCAATGAAAATTCCATGTTCGTTCGTTTATTGCAACACAGTAGAATCTCAAAAAAAAGTAACAGTTTTTCAAAAAATTATTTTAAAGTTAAAACTTTTAGATAATTTAACAACTAGAATTGTCACTAGAATTTGAGTGTTGACATAAAGACACTTGGTCCCAGTCTGACTGCACGGAATAGTTAAAAACTCACACAGTCTCACGCACACCCGCTTTCAAAGTTTCAGTTTCCGATTCTAATGTACGAGTAGTTGAAGTGCATACCAGAGTTTATTATAACTCACTCAGTTACTAAGTCCCGGTTCACAAACTTCAAGTTTTGTTGATCAACTCGTAATTCAGCTTGTAGAAAAAAAGAGATGTGTGTATTTCTTTCTCCATCTTTCTTACACCTGAATTACGAGTTGATCAACAAAAGTTGAAGTGTGTGAACCGGGACTAACAGCTTAACAAATATTTTAACATATCGCTCATTTACTTCAATAGTGTCATAGCTCAAAAAATGGGTTTTTTGAAAAAATAGTTTTTTTGAGTTGTGAGTTGCGGTATGTATGTATGTATGTATGTATCATATTTAAACACATTTAATTGTTTATTAGTTTAGTAAAATTCTATTAATATCTGTATACTGATTGGATAGACGCCCAATCATGTGTGTACTAATCTACAAATTGAATAAGAATCAATAGTTTTATAGGCAGGCAATTAGAAAATTGTAGCGAAATGTGTTCATTTTCAAATTTAAATTTTAAATAAATATAATATATATATATATATATATATATAATAAAAGTGTAGTTTATTTATATTATTTTATTTATTTGAATAGTTTATTTTTATTTAACTCATGACAAAATTAATGGCGTAAGTGCAAATGCAAAATATCGTAGCTTTTCTTTGGATTGTGTTTGTATTTTGTTGTTGGATTTGAAAGAAATGCTACAATATTTTGCATTTGCACTTACGCAAGACAATCTGCTGCTTGAGCAGCAACGACTTGCATCTAGATGTGCTTAACCAACAACAAATAAATTATTAAATCTGTATTTTTTTACTAACTATGTAAACGGGAAACACGCTTTTATTTAAATCCCATCGTATTTATAATTTACCCCCATCGTCTTTTAAATGCCTCCTTCTAAACGAAGGGGTATCTATATTTTAAATTTCAGCTAAGTCGTGATGAGATTCAGAAATTGTTTCCCTTACATCCTCCTGGTCCTAGTTTAGAAAATGTCTATGGCATTTTGTGAATTTTTAGATGCAGATCTATCTATGTCCTAAATTGCATTAATATCGGTTCAAACGTTTCGGAGCGGCAAAATTTCCCTCGTATCGCCCTCCTGGTCCTAGGTAATACTCTAAAGCCTTCCCAGAGTTGCACAAACCAAATGCACCAAATTTCATAGCGATCAGATGAGCCGTTTGGCCGCACAAACAAACATTAATTTTTATATAAAGGGTGATTTTTTAACTGCTTTCGGATTCGATTTATAAGAAAAGCATAAAGTTTAGGGAAATGTATGAAATCTTAATTTGAGTCGGTAGAACGATCTATATAATTCAATGTTTAAAAATGATTTCATGTAAGTGTTGACCGCGACTACGCCTGGAATATTTTATACGCTGGGTCCAATTTTAGCATACTCTCGCCAACATATCGGCTGGTATCTCACGAATAAATTCTTCAATATTGTCTTGCAGTGCGTCAACCGTTGCGGGCTTGTCCCTATAGACATGAGCTTTAACATAGCGTCACAAATAATAGTCCATAGGCGTTAAATCGCACGATATATCGCTCCATTTATATATTGTTGCATTAGGATATATATGTATATGCTACAAATATAAAATCTGTTTCTATTAAAGGAAAACAAATTTAATTTTTTTTTTTTTTAATAATTTAGAACTATTATATATTAATTATGTTTTTAATGTAATCAATTAAACATACAATCTTAATGGAACTTTAACAACATGTTTAAGGATATTGTGAACAAATTTTATTATTTTTAAGTTCGAAGTCCTCGACAATGTCTATATTTTGTGTCTATTTGTATATCGTGCCATAACCGCCAAAAAAGCTTAAGCGACATCATTTTCGAACTTAATTATTTGACCAAACTCGGTTATTTGTGATCGTAAATAATCGGTTTTCGTAAAAAAAAAACGAGGTCCAAAATATGTGCCGGTTAAGCTTTCTTGGGCGGTTATGGCTCTATATGATGTTTTATGTAAATTTACTCATCCACTGAAAAATTGGGTTTGACTAACAACAAGATTTTATTAATTAAATAACTATTATTAAGCGCCAATTTCACCAATCCTATTTAAATATAAATTCATGTTTAAATGTCGATTTTCATTAATTTTTGTATGGAAAAATGACTTTTAAATATGAATTGATATTTAAATAAGTTTGTGAAATAGTCTCTAAATATAATTTTTTTGAATTCACTCAATTCTTCAAGAAAACTTTTCTGTGTGCAGATGCCATGAGCTCTAGTTTTTTTTATTTATTTTTTAATTACAATATTGAAAAATTTTTATTCGCGTATCGGAAATATTTTCATTATCCATCCCTGATTGAAATTACTTGTTGTTTCTTTGTAATGCACTTACATGCATACATACATATGTTCATATATACAAATGTGTAGAACATTTCTATTATATTCGTATTAACAGTCAGAGAAAGTCATGAGAGACACAATAGGGTAACAACAGAAACATTTCTCCAAGGGTGGTGGAGAGCAATATAAACAAACATTCTGCTGTCGTTTTGGGGGAAATCGAGAGCTCAACGTGAAAATCCACCAAGCAACAACAACAACAACGAGAGTACATTCATAGCAGTGTTGCCATCAAAGAGCCTAAAAATTTTACAAAACTTAAGCAATAATACAATACAAAAAAATCATAAATATTATTATTTTTAATTAGTGTTTTTTATGGGAATTGTTACAGTTTAAGTTTAACATTTGTTAACGCACTAATAATCCCAAATTATTGTTTCACTTATTCAGTAATACAGGCAACTCCCGGTATAACGAACGATATAATGTCAGGCCCATTCGTTATAACGCAAAGTTTTTTTTTTCAAGTGTTATATTAATTATTATTATTGTAGACATGATACAATACAATAAAAAGGATGAGGGCAATTTGCTTTCAAATAAGCAACCAAAAACGAACTAACGGTATCACATTTTTTTGCATTTATATTGCTGCTGTAGTGTTTGTTTAATATTTTTTGCCGTTCGTTATACAGAGCACACATTTATCAAAACATTCGCTATACAAAGAACTAGCAAACATATTTGCCTGTATATATTTTTATTAAAAGTACATTGAAATTGATTATTGAGGGGTGTAGCTGGATCCTATGCGCATTTCACTGTTGCTAATGCAGATCATCAGGGAACCTTTACCCAAAAATGTCTAGAACAACTAGAGTTATTATGTTAAACTTTGATTTAAGCAAATGGGAAGCTCAAAAAATATCAAAATTTAAACAAGAACTCAATAATCTACATGTTTTTATTTTCTTACTTCACCAAAAATATATACACAATATTCATATAAGACACATAAAGTATAGTGTATACTTATATTCTGGGTCCTTATGAATAGGGAAGACGAATAAGCGATGTCCGTCTGTTCGTCCGTCCGTCTGTCTGTACATGAAATCGGTTTTCCGAAGCTAGAGACTTCGGTCTTAGACTGCTGTGTCAGAAATGGTCCGAAACAGATCTATATTGAAAATCAGCCAAATCGCAATGACAGCTGCAGAGTTGGAAAACTTAAACTTTTTCTTGCCATATAAAAGCAACTGGCTAAAACTAATTTTTCTGTTTTTGTTGAATAAACCTATTTTATATTTCAGTAAGAATAAAATTAGTGTTAAAAATCACAAAAAATTCAACAAAAAAATTTCCAGGGTTGGAAAATGTGAACTGTTTTTGATATGTACAAGTAACCTACGTATAAGCAAGGTATTTAAATACAACACACGGTACACACAAACGAAGGTGTGTAATTAGTTTTGGTTGCATGCAGATGTTTTAAAAGAGAAATATGTTTTAGTGTAATGCTGGATACTTAATTATGTTTTCGGTGTCGGTATCAATATGGTAAAGGCTGGCAAAATCTTTCTCCTATGTTGATACACATACATACATATGCATATTCAAGTAGTCTTAGATGCGAGTGATTAAATTGCCATTAGAAAGTGCTGATCTCTGTTAAAGTCCTCTCTAATTAATTTCTCCTCATTCATTGTAAAAAGAGAAAATATTAATAATGTACAAAAATTCTTAAATATAGGCCCTTATTATGAGTTGCATTCGATTTTCGATCTTTGCTGGCTATCGAACATCGAACATCGAAAGTTCAATTCATATTATGAGCATCGAAAATTTCGGTGAGTAACGTATTTTCTATCGAACAGAATTGAAGTATTTTAGTATAAAAAATTATTATAAACGATTGTTTTTTTATTTTTAGGTAAAGTTGTTGCAGGTTTTAAAAATCAATTTGAGTGGTATTCACAATGCTCGCCATAATACTAAATAACTACAGTCGAAGATCGAAAGTTGCTCATAATAAGGGCCATAGAGTGCAGAATATAATATTCAACTTTTGCTCATATCGAAAATAAAATCTTTGAACATTCCTTTGTCGAAAAACTCCTATAGGTCACTCATTATAAATTGATCCATTTTTTTTTTACAAAACAAATGTGTTTGTACATATACATACTTTATATTCCATATACGTACGTCGGCGAAGGGTATATAAGATTCGGCACAGCCGAATATAGCACTCTTACTTGTTTATTTTTTCTTTTTTGTTTTTTGGCAATTATTAGGATAGTAAAAAATGGTAAAAAAAAAATTTCATGGCATAAAAACAGTACCAAAAATTTTAAATGGTGCAGTTTTTGTAAATACTATAGTACATAAAGTGGCAACGCTGATTCATAGACAGAGTGTAAAAGCAACTTGAGAAACTCAGCTAAGAGTACTCGATGTACAAAGAAGTAAAAATATACCACCTATTGATTTAAATTTCATTGCGAGTAAAAACGCGAACGGTGACAGTGTGATTGATATATTTAGGGAATGTCGATTACATCTCGAAAGAAAATTAATACAAAATAATAATGAAATGTGAAATATATTCTAAGTAATATCAAACAAGTTAAAAAAAAATAGTATAGCAAAAAGGAGTGATTTTGAAAATAAAAAGGCAATTTTTGTACCCAATTAATAGAAAACCACAGCAACAAAGAAATTAACACCTCTATAAAAAATAGTTATAACAATAAATAAATTTGTCAATTATCAGCTATTTATTTATTCCAAAGTGCAGTTAAAGCATTAATATAATTATGTGAAATAAGTGTAATTTAAGGCTTCTCAAGCAACTACAAATATAAACACAACAGCACATGAAAGCAAACAAAAATACAAAATTCTACTTAAGTGCGAAGAGATTTAGAGTATTTTGAAAAAAAAGATTAATGTGTTTTTCTTTTAAACAAAACATTTTCTTCTTTAAACAAATAATAAAAAACTAAAAATAAAAAAAACAAATTAAAAAAATTTGTGACCACTTTTCTATGCTTTGTCAAATATTTCTTTTTTCATGTTATTGAATTGCATAAAAAATTAAAAAAAAAATGTCTTAAGTTTTGTTGCTATAATATATAAAAAATAATAAAATAATAAAATCAATAATACATTCACGGTAAAACCTTTTATGCAGTGTTTCTTTATTATGTATTTGTTTGCCAGAATTAAAAGAAAAACAAAGCAAGCAAATAAAAGAAGAAAAACATTAAACAATATTTATTATCCTTCTTGTCACGCAAAAATATTACAAGTCGACGTAACAAACTATTCCCCAACAACTGCTTCAGTTTTCTCATTAGCATTTATTTTGATCTCTGTGTATCCTGTTTTAAGCTTTTGTTTCATTATTATTACTTCTGTAGTGTAATAAAACTCATTTCATGGAAAAATTTCTTTGATTTGCTACAAATTTGTTTGACTTCCGTTTCCGCTGTCCCAATTATTTTTTACACCAAAAGGAAGGAATACAGTAATTAACAATAGCGTTTTTTTTTTGTTATCTAAGAGACAAAAGCATTGTGATTGAAAGCATAATAATAGATATTCTTAGTAAAAAAAGTACAGTAACAAAATATTAGTAACAAAATATTAAGGTGCAGAATGCACTTACTTGGGGTTTAAGCCAAAACCAAAATTTGTTGTAAAACAAAAATTTGTTCTAAAACAAAAATTGTTTGAAAACACATTATACCAGGTAGTCTCGATTTGATAGTATAAAATTTCCTGCTGTCAGAATGTTTCCTAACGTTTTGCACTGATTGACTGCAGAGAAGTTATGTCAGCTGGTGAATTAAGATCACCTGATGTGAGTTCGCCTTGAACCAAGGCATATACGTACAAGGTAGGCTCGCCTGAATTCGCTTTGCAAAGTTTCCTTTTCCAAATTGTTACGTCAAATTAAAAAACGTGTATTTTGACATTTAAGAATTGGTGTTTGTTTATTATATATCTTCGTATTGACATCGGAAAAGGTGTACTCAGCTGATCTGTCGAGATCACCTGTTTTTAATTCGCCTTGACAATAACGACAATAAAACAGCTGTTATAATCGATCAAATTGCTTACTATTTGTGCAAAGAAGAAAAAAAACAACAGCCGATACAATTGATAAAGTTGTTTGCTGTTTGTGCAAGGAAAAAAATTGTTTTCTTCGTCGTTTTACAGCATCAGAAATAGAAATTAATCTATTGCACAGTTCGCGACATATGGCGAATTTCGGCCGGCGCACAGTGGTCCCGAAAGCCCTTTTTTCCCGGATCAATTCATATCTCCACTACTGTAATAGTGTGGATCCCTAAATCTTATGTGGGTAGCTCTTAGAACAAATGTCATGCTCCAACAACCTTTTTGGTGGTATAGGACGTGTACCCCGATAAAAACTAATTATTAATTAATTATTAAACATGATTTTTTTTCATATAAGAAATACCGAAGCACAGAACATGCGAAAATTCATGATTTTTTATTTAAAACATTTATTTTTTCTTAAACAAGCCTGAGAAAGTTAGATCGTGAGTACGTGAGAATTAAATTTGTAAAATCAAACACGTTAGTTGTTAAAATCATTATTACATATGTAGGTAGTATATAAATACAACCACGATCACGCGTGACTCACACGTAACAAATCATGTTGTTTGCAAATCTCTAATAAAAGCACATAAAACAATAGCCCAATTCACAGTGTTGTGCAAATGTTATTGCATCGTAGCATTTGCAAAATATTTGATGCAAATAGTCTTGCGTAAGTCTAAATGCAAAATATCGTAGCTTTTCCTTAAAATCCAACAACAAAATACACACACAATACAAAGAAAAGCTTCGATATTTTGCATTTGCACTTACGCATTAATATTTGCATCAAACATCGAATACCGCCATTATATTGATACTCACCATTTAAAAATTCTTAGTGGTGAGTATCAATATACTACACCATTTTGCACATGCTACGATGCAAGATCATTTGCACAAGATTGTGCATTGGGCTAATGACAAAAACAACAAAAATAAAAGTGTTAGCAGAAGTCGGTAAGTGCTTATTACTGGTAAAGTCAACGCGTGAGACTATTAAGGTAGAGGTCCATAGCTCGCTTTTTGCGCGTTACGCTTTCTATGCATCTGTCAAAAAAGTAGAATCAATGTAATAGTATGTGACAAGTTACATTGCAAAAAGCGCAGAACGCGTAGGCGCGTTCAAAGCAAAAAGTAGGTCTACTTTCTACTTTTGTACGCGTTACAAGCACCATGAAAGAAATTCAGCTGTTCTTGAATGCTAAAGATGTTAAATAATACTTTATTTCTTACGTTATCGATAAATATTATTTTGCCGTGGATAATTTTTTTCTTTTTTTTCAATAAAAAAGATTTCTTAATAAAAAAAACTTGTTTAATAAAATATGTGAATATTTTCATTAATGCGATATATTTTAATTAACTTTTCACCACACTTTTCTCAGTAACAAATTTTGCATATTAGTTATCGATTACTTTTACGACTAACTCCACAAATTCTTTTAAAAACTCGATTTCGCTCTCCATTTTTTCTTTATAAGTATTTATAAACAAACGCACACAGCTGATCAAAACAAAAATAAAATAGCGCATGGAAAGCAGTGCATGTAACTCAACGCGAACAAAGTATAGAATGAAACAAGAGGATGAAACGCATGTAAAGCATAACGCGCAAAAAGCGAGCTATGGACCTCTACCTAGAAGGTGGCTATTCGGGAGAACGCGTCGAACAAGTGAAACTTTCCATTAAAGCAAAAACGAAGTTTAGAAAATTGTTTTTGTTTACCATGCAATTCTAAAATGAAATAAACGTAAGAATTTTAACGCGTTTCTCTCTCTTTTAAAACGGTGAATTTTATTTTTGTTTTGAATGTAACTTTCACCAAGTCTTTCTTACATAATTTGTGAAGCGCATTTGTTCCACTTTTAAAATAAAGTGAAAATCTCTGCTTAATTGAGCATAATTAATGGCCCTTATTATGAGCAACTTTCGATCTTCGACTGTAGTAGACTAAGCGAACGATTTTTCATTCGGTATTATGACGAGCATTCGACAAGGAATGTCCTTATTGTGAATATCACTCAAAGTGATTTTTAAAATTTGCAACAACTTTATTAACTAAAAATAAAAAAACAATCGTTTATAATAATTTTTTATATTTAGTAAGTAGTTCATCGAAAGCAAAATTATGTTCGATAAAAAATTCGTTGCTCAACGAAATTTTCGATGCGCATAATATGAATTGAACATTCGATTTTCGATGTTCGATAACCAGCGAAGATCGTAAATCAAATGCAACTCTAAGCCGACGATATAATTTTGGTTCTAAGCAAATTATTTGAATAAATACCTGGACTAAATGCTTTCATTGTTAGATTTGTTGCTTTCTTAAAATAACTTAAGGTAAATAGGATTTAATTACGCACATTTTTTTTAAGTTTTTTTTTATTTTTTTCAGTTCTCTCTGAAAATGTTAAATTTTAACGCGTGACATTTATTTTTTGCCTAGTGATGTTGAATTTTATGAACTTTAAGCAAGTTCTTTCAGATTTCACGATACCTGAAATTTGGTTTGAATTTATTCTTGAATTAACCGCGTTTGGCTTCTAAGTGCAACGACGTCCTACGAGGTTGCTTTCACGATTATCGCGAAAAATTCGCCATTTGGCAAGTGCGTGTTACCGTATAAAACATATAGAAATTAATAACACTGTGTGACAAATTTTAATGAAATCGAAATACCTGTGACGTGTTACTATTTTTCTGGTAGCTACAGGGTGGGCCAAAAGTTACCTTGGGGTTTAAAAGTTTAATAACTTTTTCGTTTATTAATTTTTTTTAATTTTTTTTTTCAGATTATATAATATATAAAATGGAAAATTTTTTACACTAAGTATGAAAAATAATGTCTCTTAAATTACCACTGTTTTCAGCTTCGCACTGATGGGCTCGTTTTAGAGCATTTTCCATAATATCTTCCAAAATTTCTGCAACAATGTTTGCCTTGAGTTCAAGGATTGTATCTGGCTTGTTCACATACACTCGCTACTTCAAATAACCCCAAAGAAAATAGTCGGGTGCTGTCAAAACTGGCGATCGCGTTGGGCCAAATTATTTCCGAATTTCTGGAAATTATTCGCTCTCCAAAAATTTGACTTAAAAGTGCCATTGTGTCTCGGGCAGTGCGGGCAGTGGCTCCGTCCTGCTGAAACCACATACCAGGTATGTTTTCAAGAGCAAGACGTAAAAAATTTTCTATCATAAACCGATACCGCTCTCCATTTACGGTTACAGCACTTCCATCTTCATTCTCGAAGAAGTAAGGCCCAATGATATTTTCAGATGTGATCCCACACCATATTGTACACCTAATGGGGTGCAATTGGCGTTTATGAATGGCTCTTGGATTTTCAGAACCCCAGAACCTACAGTTCTGCTTATTAACAAAGCCATTCAAATGAAAATGAGCTTCTTCACTCATAATCATAATCGCCCATCAGTGCGAAGCTGAAAACGGTGGTCATTTAAGAGACATTATTTTTCATACTTAGTGTAAAAAAAATTTCCATTTTGTATATTATATAATCTGAGAAAAAAAAATTAAAAAAATTAATAAACGAAAAAGTTATTAAACTTTTAAACCCCACGGTAACTTTTGGCCCACCCTGTATTATCGAGCATAAAAACAATCTGTATATGAAATTTTCCAAACACCTTCAAAATCTTGAGTTACGGGTAAAAACCCGGCTTTTCGTACCCGTATGCACTTATCAACCTCTAACTAACTTAAAAATTAACCGATTTTAAATTTATAAACGGATCTAGAAAAAAGAGACTAAGACCTTTCGAAAAATTTATATTTCGTTTCAGTAAATTTCAGAAATATGTGTGTATTTTTTCACCATACATATTTTTTTTTTTTTGGTTTTTTTTTGTCACCTTTCTACTTTGGATTCGTTCTTAGGCGGTATTTTTGTACTGTAACCATACTTTTAATGACTTTTTTATAAAACAGTATTGATTTGGGTAAAGGTTCCCTGATGATCTGAATTAGCAATAGTCAAATGCGCATAGGATCCAGCTAAACCTCTCAATAATCAATTTCAATGTATGATGGTTGGTGTATGTGAAAAATGTAGCTCACAAAAAAAAGTTTAGCGACCACTGTTGTACCAATTTTTGTACTTCGTCATAAATAGCATGGTTCCAGTACAAAAATACTGCCTAGGAACCCAAAGTAGAAAAGTGTCGAAAAATACACACATATGTATGTAGTATATCTGAAATTTACTGAAACGAAATATATATGGTTCGAAAGGTCTTACTCTCTTCTTTTTAAATCCGTTTATAAATTTAAAATCGGTTGATATTTAAGTTAGTTAGAGGTTGATAAGTTCATACGGGTACGCACAACGGGGGTTTTACCCGTAACTCAAGATTTTGGGGTGACAATACCTACCAAGTATTTTTTTGTCACACATCTGATGTAGGGCTGTGTCGTTCCTGAACGAACGAGTAAAATTGAACGAATCACTCAAATGAACGAAGTGAGCCGGTCATTTTACTGAGCTGTTTTGGTTCAGTAGTACTGACACATAAAAATAAATTGAACGAAATGAACGACCGATGACCGAGCGCACTTGGCTCTTTTTTTTTGTTTTGTTTTGCTTTTTCATCGTTCATGTGGGATTTTTTTTTGTCATTTTCGCGTTTTCATTTGCCTTTTTATCTACTTTTAGTAACAGTGTTACCATTATGAAATTAACTAAATTGCCATTTATATTTCTTAAGTTTTTAAAACATAATAATAGGAAGTTTTTGTAAAAAACTACGTTTAAAATTTATATGAAAAATAAAAAAAAATCATCTTGAACACTTCTTAATGCTATTAATATTTTCCAAATTCCTTATTTTATGTCACACAAAAAAATACTTTAATATTGCAAAAAAAAAATTTACTTGTTGATTTTTCCTTTGTGTTATTTTGTTTGTTTTGATCATTTTGCCAAAAAATAACAAAAACAAAAGCATTTGTCTCTTTTTATTGAACGAATCAACTGTTTGTGTTTTCATTTTGTTCTTTTTCTTGAAAAGAGCGGATGAACGAAATGAACGAACTCGTTCTTTTTTACAAAATAAACGAAAATGAGCGGTCACTTAAATGAACGATTTGGCACAGCTCTAATCTGATGTAAACGCTCGAAACATCGATAAATGTTAATTTTTGTTCAGTCTCCCCTACCAGACTCAGTTGTTGGAACTTCTTTCTTATTCTTCCGGTGCACAGTGTAATTATTTGCTATTTCTTTTATTGCAAGTCATGCTGGGTACCCAGTGCAATTAAAAGTGAAAATGCTATATAACGAATCACCACTGTAAATTTCTCTTGTATGCAAAAAACTCATTTTTCGAATGAAACATAAACAAACTAAGAAATTTCTTTTTGTTTTTTATTTTTCTAATATTTTTTTATTTAGTGTTAAATGCTTATTTTGATTTTTTTAATTTAAATTTATATTTGTGTTCGAAGCTATTAAAAAAGTCGCAGTGTAAAATAGAGATGACACAATTTGTTGTTGCTTTTTCTTTTTTGAACGGATATTTGAGGACACACAAAATTTTTTATCTTCTAAAAATAAATACTCTATAAGAAAAAAAAATAGATATGTGTACATACATATATTCATATGTACATGTGTACCCCCCAAACCAAATGTTTCGACTTTTTCTGAAGTCAGACTTGTCGTACCGAATTCGTTAAGACTTTTCGGCAGTTTCTATGAATATTGTTTTTAATAAAATTTTTTAATATCAATAGAACTTTAATTTATAAGTTATGTTGTAAATAAATGTGATAAATAAAAAAATAATTGTAATAAATATTAAAAAATATAAGTATGTTATTAATATGTACGAAGTGTGTTCGAAACGTATCACGAATTTTGCATTTTCGCGGCAAGCAAAGCAGCTGTCAACAATTAACTGAGCATTCAAAATTGCCGAAATTGTCGGCATAAGTGAGAGACATGAGTACCAACATAACGCCACACAAAAAAAATCAAAATTCGAATACACGTAATCCGCGAAAATACAAAATTCGCGATACTTTTTGTACACACCTCGTATGTATGTATGTACGAGTATGTGCAAATTATTTCGGCAAAGGCAGCAACATAACGGTGAAGCTGTATAAACAAACAAAAACCGTACCTGCATATCGTTGCAAATTCGTACCGCCATATCGTTCCGATTTCTTACCGACATGTCGTTACGATTTCGTAACTACATATCGTTGCGAAGTTTTCATACAAAAATCGTTACGATTTCGGTAATATTTCGATTGCGAAATCGGAAGATTTTGTCGACTAGTCGGCACGAATTCTTTACGAACTCGGAGCATTTGGTTTGGTGGGTACATACTTACTCGTGCATACATACATACTTGTATGCATATACATACATACATATGTATATTATATTAAAATTTATTTGCTTTAAGTTTTAATAATCCCAATTAAATAATTTTTGTTTATTTTAGATGTTAACAAAAAATATTTATTATAAAGCAAATTTATATAAATAATTAGGAATTTAAGTATTTAAGCGTTAACTATTTGCTGCATTAACAACAACCACAACAACACGTATTAATAAAGCTCAAAAGCCCACAATATCGACAACAACAACAAATGTTTGCAATACAAAAATGCCGCCTTTCAAATAATTGAAAGAGAAAATTAGAAAAAAAGAACAATTAGCATTGTTCGCAAAGGCTTAAACGGAAAGAAAGGTTTCATACATACCGACAACAATAGAACAAGAATAAGAATTGGTGCTGTGGATGTTGTTGCAAGGGCGGCGCAGCTTGAGGAAACCAGAAATCATAGAGAAATTCATGGTGTAAATAAATGCGTCTGAACAAGACATACTGGCGCGCCATACGGCGTTACTTTTTAGTTTTCACTGCAATTGCATTTTTGCCACTGGCTCTTGTCTTTCTGGTGCGTAATGAACAATTTTACAAACTCAAGGGTTACGAGGTGAGTTTAAATTTTCAATAAATTATTGCAAATAATTAACACAATGTTATATAGTTCAAATAATATTTACTTAGTTGTTTTTTTTTCCTCTCAAATAAAAATACTACAATTTGGGGCATTTGAGTACAATAAAATTTCTGTTACTGTTTTTACTTTGTAAATTTTTATTTTATTTTTATTTTTACATACACGTGTAAGTCTACATTTATTTTCACTTTACATTAGTGCTGCCATTTTCACCTACTCCTCCTCAAGGCAAAAATTGCTTTGTCGATTTTTTCCAACTTGCATAAATACAAACAAACCCGAAATCAATCAATTGAAATAAGATGGTGTTATCATATATTAGCGCTTCGCTTTTCTCTTGTTGTCAAGATCAAGATATATTCCAAGTCAAACTCATATCAGGTATAGTCGGCTCTAGGGTTTGCTTTTCGAAAACCGGCAAGAAAACTGTCGATTTTCTATTTTTAACTTCTGATTATTTAAAAATTTGTATTTTATTTTATTAATCATTAATAATGATTTGAGAGCGGTACATAAGATTGGTTTTTAAAATAGCAAAGCTCACGAGGAAATTTTTCAAAGTTCTTTGCAACGTGCAAAAAAATTACTGGACGCATTTCTAAAACCTGCTTCATTAGAAGAAACTATTGTTTCAAAGCTCCCAATGGGTTGATGGGTTTTCAACTACAAGTCTAACTCATTCTGAATATCAAAAGTAATTAATTTTAATGCAGTTATTACTAAATGACTTTGAAAAATGAATTATCAAAAATACAGTTTAACAACCCCGTAAAAAAAGACACTCCAAAAAAGTAATTAAAATGTAGAGTTTGCGATCCGGAAGTACTGTAAATTTGGATGATTTCTAATGATTTTTATATGGGTTTGCCTATGCCTAGTCACCGAATTGGAAGCGATCTTAAGAAAAATTTCCTTTTTGGAGTTCTATTATAATATAGGGTGATTTTTTAAGAGCTTTTGGCTTTGATTTAAAGAAAAACACATATAATATGGAGAAATGCATGAAATCTTTATTTGAGTCGGTAGAATGATCCACATATATAATTCATTGTTTAAAGATGATTTCATGTAAGAGGCAATTTCACGATGTCGACAGCGTTCGATTTGTCATATTTTTTTGTCTTTTCAAATGCAACTGTGCGACAAGTGGAACGTTGTCGACATCGTGAAATTGGCTCTAAATGTTGACCGCGGATTTGTCTGAAATGGCTCATACGCTGGGTCCATTATCCCACGCATAAATTCTTCAATATTGTCTTCCAGTGCGTCAACCGTTGCGGGTTTGTTCACAAAAAATAGTCCTAAAAGTGTTAAATTGCGCGATCTAGGCGGCCAATTGAACGGTCCCAAACGTAAAATAAACTGTTTACCGAACTCGCCTCTCAATTGGAGCATTGTATCGCGTGCTGTGTGGCATGTGGCAAGCAAGTTTAGTTCTTTCATTTTGGGCAAAACAAAAAAAGTAACGGAGGCCCAATTGTTGCGAGTGACGCCGAATCGATAATTCGCGGTCATCAAAAACACTGGCGGATACAGCTGCACTCTACGTATGCGTGTTGGTAGTTTAATGTTCAATAATGTAATTTTGGTGCGAAATTTAGTCACAAGATTCCGAAAAGCCGCCTCGGAAGGTCGCTCAAACTGACCATAAAATGGAAGAAGTGCACCGCGCATGAATTTTGATAATAAAATTTAATAATCTGCAAGTGTTGTTCATTTGTAAGTCGATTCATGGTTAAATTATAGACCAAACTGAACATGTTTAACAGTAACATGATACACGAAAACAGCTGAGTTGCCAAAAACAGCTGAGTTGCCAAAAAGAAATCACTCTTTATTTTCATCTAGGAAAAATGGTAAAAATTTACCCATTTTTAAATGTTGTTTCTTTTTATACGAATTTAAATGCAAAACAGTGTTTTCGTGTAAATTTAAGTAAATAACTTTTAAACTTTAGATGAAAATTACTTCATAAATTTCTTTAAAGAAATCGATTTTTCAAATATTGGGTGTTTTTTATTGAGGTATAGAACTTTAAGTTGGCATCACTTTTTTAACTGGCGGCCATTTTGTCAGCTGTCAAGTGATTAATATTTAGTTTGGTTTGCCATTTCATCATGAACAGGTTGACAAAAGAACAACGCTTGCAAATCAGTTCAGTTCGCAAAGTTTACCGCAAGCTCCGTCCATTTTATGATCGACATAATCGTCCATCAGAGCAATTAATTCGGTTAACCATGGATTGGCCACCAAGATCGTGTGATTTGAAACCATTGGATTATTTTCTTTGGGGATATGTGAAGTCGCTCGTCTACGCCAACAAACCAGAAATGTTAGGGGACTTGGAAGCCAACATTCGTGGCGTTATTGCCAACATACGGCCCCATATGCTCGAAAAAGTGGTTGAAAATTGGACCTGTAGAATTGGCTTTATTCGAGCCAGCCGCGGCGGCCACATGCCCGAAATCATATTTAAACGTTAATGGCATAAAATTATCCTTCCAATAAAGCCAAATTGATGGACATTAAAACGATTTTCTTGTGTTTTATTTCAATTCGAAGTTCTATACCTCTAAAAAACACCCTGTATTATAAGGAATTAGGTATAAGGTTTATTATGACTTGATTTTCGGTTGATTATCGGCAAATTAAAAATATCGATTTCTTGGAAGCAATGAAAATGTAGTTCCCTCAGAAAGACTTCCAATTTATGTAACTGGAATGATTGGACTAGCCCTACAGGTAAGCGATATATAAATGTCAATTAGCACACTTCAAATAGCAAATTTACAGTCTGGAATTTTTAGAACATGTAATTCCAAAAAAAACTCAAGATGTTGTACGGCAATAATTAATTGAGTTCGCCATTTCATTGGGTTTGAATATTGGGACTTGTACTGCCAATGAAGCAGCAGTAAATATTAAATTTGTATTAGAAAACTCGACAAAACTTTAGTTATGTTTGGCTCATAAAATCAATCTTGAAGTGATGCATGTGGTTTATGAAAATAATATTCATATGCCAGAGGAAAAAGCTTTCAAATTTCTATGTTAGAAGCAAACAAATTCAAAGAGTTTTGCTTTCGCATCGAATCACACAATAAGACGAAACCGGTTATTTATGTGTTTTTATGGAAATTTTAAACCGAAATCGGGGTTTTTTATTTTATCGGTTTTTAGCAAACTCTACTCGACTCAATTCGCTTTGAAAAATGTATGCTTATTACAAGTCATCTGAGCAGTAAAGGCCATGTCAGATACAACTTTTGCTTCGCTTTGCGTTGAAGATTCGCTTTGGCATCTAAAGCCTGGTACTCTGTTGACATAATCCATATAAAAAAATGTGACATGAAATATTCATGAAAAAATGTTGCAAAACTTGTACTCTGTTCAACTTGTGAAAAATGTATGAAATGTATCTGGCAACATTTTCTAGCAATCTGCGAAATAATTTGACTGGCATTTATTTCGCGTGAAATATTGACAGCTGATGTTTTGGTTTATAAAAGTCGATCAATATTGCATACTTCTAACCAATAAAAGCGATTATTTTTTGGAAAAATTAATGTGGGCATCACTTATTACGTGTAAAATTTTTCACGCGAAATCATCAATGTTGCTAAAAAATTTCCACAACTTCGAACAGAGTACTAGGCTTAAGATGAAATGTCCATGCTTATATGAAACATGTCACATAAAGTACTTTTAACGCAAAGCGAAGCGTGCCTTGACAATCAGTTGGTATAATTATCTTAATTTGTTTGGCCAAACTCGCATATAAATATGAAATATTATAAAACTTTTGGTAAACTTACATAAAAAACAAGTTAAGGCCATGACTCACTATTATACAGAGTCGTGTGATCTACGAAAAAGTACAACCCTGTGGTGATGATTTGTTATTGTCTTTTGAAAATTTTCGTAAAATCCATCATACCAGGGTTGTATTTTTTTCGTAGATCGCACGACTTTGTATGATAGTGTATCACGGCCTTTAGTGGCATCAGAGTAATCGAATTGTGATGTGCTTTATGCATTAAACAAAGCAATAAAACAAAAAGTAAGTGCTTCCAAAGTTTTTATTGTATCATACACATTTTGCTTTACACTTTTCTGCCAACGCTAGAAACGTCACGCAAAGCGTTGAAGTTTTATTTGACACCGCCGTTAAGACTACCTAATATGAATTCGCCTTGTTGTCAAATTATTTTAAAATGATTTTCAAAATTCTTGGGAAAGATCTTGCCTTAATTCGACATATATAAACAAAGCAATCTCTTGATGTAAAACACTTTGGCAGCCTACTAGAGTTGTGCAGCTCATGAACGAACTAGTTCAATTGAACGATTCACTTCACTGAGCGCTGCGAGCCGTTCAATCTACTGAGCGCTTTCAGCTTAGTACTGAGTGATTTCTAGATTTGTATCGAATTCTTTCAGTAGCTCGTTTTAGACACAAACCTATAATCAAACCCATTTAAATTACATGTAGACTTCTATCAAACTCTTTCAGCAGCTCGTTTTAGACACAAACCTTTAATCAAACGCATGTAATTTAAATTGGTTAAAGGTTTGTGTCTAAAACGACCTAATGTAAGAGTTCCATACAAATCTAGAAACCACTCAGTACTGAGATGGAAGCGCTCAATGAATTTTATTTTATTTTTTTGCTTCATCTGCCTTGTTTTGTAATGTATGACCACACACACACACACTGTAGAAATCTGTCACTTTTTATGCTTCCGTTTTCGCTCTTTATTTATGCTTGATAAAATGTTTCACTACAAATAAACTGAGCTACTGAGCCAACTGAATGAAACACTTCAGTAAAGTGAGCTGAGCTGAAAAGAGCGGTCACTCAAAAGAGCTGATAAGCACAAGTCTACAGTCTACTTTACAAATACTTTTTTTCCACTTTTATTATTTTAAATCTTGTTTCAAAATAAAATATAAATAAAATATATTATTATCTCTTAATAAATATATTAATCATGAAACTAAAATAAATTCTCCAATTAAGAAATAGTTGTACTCAAAAGCTAACAAACAATATATGCAAATATAAAACATATTTTTTTTAATAAATAAATTAACAATATTTTACTACTACATTTTAAATTTTTTAGAAATTAAACACTTTTATTCATATTTTTATACTCTTTTGCTAACCCTTGATTAGAAGCAATTAAAATAATTTATTTGCTGCAAAATTTCCTTAACAAATAATAGAAAAATACAGTCAACACTAGACCATCCAAAAAATGATGAGACATAAAGTTGTTGTTTTTTTTTGCTCTGCAACGAACTTTGCGACTGAAATAAAAAACTACAGCCAAATAAACCATTTTTCACACACGGCAATTTTAGTTGAGTACATTTTGAGGTTAAGGAAGAGAGAAGATAATAAAGAGGAAGCTTTCCTCTCTCGCCCATGAAGTAAAATTGCCGTATGCGAAGCGGGACTTTATATCAAGTCGATGGTTGTGAATTAATACACATCGGATTATTTTTTAGTGAAGAAGCTTAGGTGCAGCAAATTGAAACAGGTGGAGTTCCTGTTCGTAAATGCATCACTGCGCTGCAAATGGAAATTTAAATATCCTAAATTACTTCACTAAGGGCTACTACTGAAAAAGATAATCAGCTAACTTGTTTGTATTGCATTTTAAATAAAACTTTACTCGTATGATGCAGAGCAGTGATGCATTTGCGAACAGACCAATTGGCAACTTATTTTTTAAGAGGATGATCTGTAATCATGCAAAGCTGAAATAGGCACATTGATTCGTGATTGTAGATTCCCATCTTAATCCTGACCACGTTTTGTTCTAATATTTATTCGATTAAAATAAATTTTTGTGTACATACTACTTTGATTCAATAATGAATTGGATACTCATACAAGCAACAATGACTAAAGAATCCTTATAATATAATAGATATTTGTTCCTTTTAACTCCTACAAGGAGCATAGGGCCGTATGCCATTGATAATGGAAAACAATATCAGGCAAGTGGCCGCTTAAGCGACATTCGTCTGCTTTTTAGTATCACCATGGCTCGAACTAACGGCGTCTAGACAGCGTATTCATTTAGACTTATATCGCCTTAACAGTAACCAATATCGTTTAGGATAATAACTTGAGCCATATACTCAAGTATTGTTTCCTAATTGCAAACAGTCAACTTGTCTATAATTTTCTTGTAGTGATTTCTATAAAAAAAATCAAGGACAAGTATACTGGTTGTAATGTGTAAACTCCACCTTAAAGCAAAAATTTTCATAAAATTTTTTGGCATCTTTTAATTTTGTACTGCTTTTGTAAAAAATAGTTTGAAAAGTTTTTAAAGGGGCCAAAACCGTTAGCGACGAGAAAAACTTTCCCTAATTTGGATGGTCTATTCTAAACTGTTTTATATTTGGAACCCAAAACAATTGGTCATTAGCATGTGTTTAATTTTAAATTTGAAAAAAAAGTATGCGATACAACTTTAGCTCGAAATCAGAATCGCACAAACATCTGGGATTTGTTGCACTTTTTTTTTTTGCTTTCCGCCATTATCGCTTGCAATCATGCCTTTCGAAACTTGTTGGAAAGACAAAGCACATGAACATGCATAAACTCGATTTTAGATAATTTATAAGTGTAGGACGATTGATGGACTTTTGACTTAATTCTTTATTTTAGCTCCCATATCTTTAACTGGTAAATAGAGCTGTGTCGTTCATGAACGAACGAGTACAATTGAACGAATCAGTAAGATGAACGAAGTGAGCCGGTCACTTTACTGAGCTGTTTTGGCTCAGCAGTACTGACAAAAATTACAATTGAACGAACGAGCGCACTTGGGTGTTTTTGTTTTGTTTTAATTTTGCTTTTTCGTTATTCATGTAAGATTTTTGTCACATTCTCGTTTTCTTTTGCCTTTTTGCGTGCTTTTAGAAACAGTATGACCATTATGAAATTAATAAAATTGACATTACTATTTCTTAAGTTTTTGGAACATGTTAAGAGTTTTTTTAATTTGATATACATGCGTAGATACTATAAACAGTTTATTTTTATTCTTTATATTTGGGTGTTTTGGCAACATGAATCTTTTATGATTTCTTATTCCTAAGAATATAAAATACTTTAATATTGTAAACATTTTTACCTGCTGTTTTTTTTATATTTTCTGTTGTTTGTTTGGATTATTTTGCTAAACAATTCATAACAAACTGTCTGCATTTGTCCCTTTTTATTTGACGAATCAAATGTTTGTTTGTTTGTTTTTATTTCGTTCTATTTCTTAACAAGAGCGGATGAGCGAAATGAACGAACTCGTTCTTTTTTTAGAAGATTAACGAAAATGAGCGGTCACTTTAATGAACGATTTGGCACAGCTCTACTGGTAAATAGAAATATTAACAAATAATAATTTTCAACGAAACAGTCAGCGGATGAATTCAGTCTATCTCATCTCTTATAGGCAGGTTATGAAAATGCTTCTTAAATAAAGTTTCACTAAAATAAAATTTGTTGCTGTTGGTTAAGCACATTTAGACGCATTTCGATGCTGCTTAAAGGCCGAGGCACATAGAACCCGTCATACGTTAAACTTCGCCTTTTTTAACTGACGCTAACGCAACAACGCAGATGAGTACTTTATTTGAGCAGCTTCAATAGATTGGTTTTCTATTTTATTTATTAAACTCAACTTTTTTATGTACTTCGTTTATTTATAAATCAAAACATACCAAAAAACAACCCAGCAACAAATGACAATACAAATTATTAGTTACTCCAATTGGTTCTATTTCCGGTGAATCATCAATGAATTTAACATATGGTTGTCATAGGACGGAAGTGATCCAAATAACTGAATGGTATGTGCTTAAAAGGTTGTCTAGAACAATTTTTGATATAAACAACAGCCTTAAAGTATAGTCACACTTGTGCAAACATTTGCCCAAAAAAACGTAACCACTAAATATTAGTGAAAAATATTTTGATTCACACCCGTGTTTCTTAAGTTAAACAATTTCATAAACAACTAATAGACAATGTCATAGAATCCAACATTATTGGAAACTATTTAACTTAACAAACACGTCTCTGAGTTGAAAGCTTCTTCATTAAGATTTAGGGGTTACGTTTATTTGGGCAAATGTTTGCCCAAGTGTGACCATACCTTTAGAATATTAAATTCAGTACCTGTAGTGATTGTTGTGCATTGAAAATGGTAAACCTTTGGAACAAGTTCTTATTTTTCTTCTGGTGGGAAACAACCAATATCTGTCAAACTACGCAACGTACGCAAAAAAATAAAAGTTGCCGGACAGGTACTGAATATAACAGACCTCATAAGAAACCATGTATTTCAATTTGTCAGTTAGAAAAAGGCTAAATTTAACGTAGGACAGATTCTATGCACCCTATCCTACATAATCGTACGGGTTTTGAGACAATACAACCCTGGTGTTATAGGTTAGGTTAGCAGGGTTGCAGTGCCTCTGGTGTCAAATGAAACGTATTAAATTTCAAAACTGTATTTAGTAGCCATTTTATTGTTTATTTTATTTATTCGATGATCCTGCTACACAATACCGACGAAGGAGGTCGCTCTGAAGGGTGCCCCTGTGGCTGACTGGTAGCGATGCTAACCTCTCAGTCCAGAGGTCGAGGGTTCGATTCCCGCCATAGACCCTGGGTGTTTTCTGCAGACAAGCTAATCGCTTTGCGGGTTGTGTTTGTTTATAAAAAAAAATTAGGGTTAGCATCCGCTGAAACCGGTGTAGGTTTTAGTGACCAGTGCCTGCATCACTAGAACTTTTCCCACAAAAACTGATACAAAAGACACTAGAGTGGTTCGAAAAAAAATTGTGCCAGTCACCCCCTAGAATTAAAAATAATGTAAAAACCATTCCAAATATATATATATATATTTTTTTTCCACGCCTACAAATACCACTTTTTTAGTATTTTGTTAATTTTGTCGCCATTTTTAGTCCGATCATAACATTTTATGGCTCCGTAAGAGCTACATTTCTGTCTTTAATAGTTTTTTACTACCACGTCATATTCTAGTTGTAATTTTCGTTCAAAAATATTTGGCAATAGGGTGAGTACGAACCGAGTTTTTAAGAGTCATTACTAGAATATGACGCGGTAGTAAAAAAACTATTTAAGAGAGAAATGTAGCCCTTACGGAGCCATGAACACCGGTTTATAAAATATTATGATCGGACCAAAAATGGCGACACATTGAACAAAATACTAAAAGAGCGGTATTTGTAGGCGTGGCAAAAAAATTACAAATATGTTTTTGGAATTGCTTTTACGTTATCTTCAATCCTAGGGGGTGACTGGCGCAACATTTTTTTTGTATTGCACATCAGAAAAATGCGTGGTAACTGTCGGAGACCGGGCTCGAAACCGGGACCTTCGGTTTTGTAGTCAACGTGCTAATTACTTCAGCCAACGCCACCCTCACCCTGGTATGGTGAAGTTATGAACAAATTAAATTTTTTTTAAATTTGTGCGATTTTGTAGTATAGTGAGTCCTATCCTTTAGGCAACTTATCAGTAGGCTTCAGCAACGAAATGCATCTAGAAATGTTTAACCAACAACAAACAAACTCTTTCCAATTCGTATTCAATTTTACATGCGTTAGATAAAAATTGTAGTATAGTGAGTCTTATACTTTAAAACAAAATGCTAGACATTGACGAATTTAAAATGCATTTTATTTATTTAAGTATTTATGAAAAATATACTTTAGAAAAATGTGTTTTGTTTATGTGATTTAAGTTATTTTCACACAATATTCCTCAACACTAGGCGTTGTATGCTAGAACATAATTTAATAACGAATTAAAACAATCATGAAATTTTGTTTTTTTAATTTAATTAAATTTTATATACCTACATAATTTAAATTTTTTTTTTGCTTTTTTCTGACGTATTTTAAATATATTTCACAAATAGTTCCAGCTTTCAACAACACTTTAAATCACATAAATCGTGAACTATAATTGTTAACATAGAAACAAATAACCTTTCTAAGGCAATGATTATAAATTCGGTAAAATATACATACATACATACATACTCGTACATACAAGTTTATATAAAGTTGCCCACTCATTTGTGTCACCATATAAATATTTCTTCGTCTGCTAGGTGGCATTTATACATACTTTTCAAAATTTTAGGCCCCAATTGCAAACAAATTCAGATTTTCTAGAATATATATGAAACACAAAAGCAAATTTTCAAAATACTTGGGGTATTCAAATGGTACTCATAAATTAACACGTTTTAAAGAAGTACACGAAAAAATATGACTGCTGTGAGCAACCCCTCATAGCAGGGATGGAAAAGTTGGTACAATTGTACCATTTTTAGCACTATTTGAATGCCAAAAGCACCTTAGCACCCCAATGACCATTTTAGCACTATTGAATTTTTTTTCTATTATGTAATATAAATACAAATAGCATTAAAAATATAGAATATATAAGTAACCAGTTTCGAGCGCAGGTTGATGTAGAAGTTATTAAGTCCTTAACAAACGGCAGGATATGTATGTACCTTTTGCTCGAAGCTATTAGAAATGAAAAATTAGGTAAATGAAGCGATGTTTTCCGATATTTCAAAAATATGTTGGAGGAATGTTATCTATTCCAAATTCATCTGCAAATGTGAAAAATATATTTCCAAAGGATGGAAAAGTATATCCTAAATGTTACTTTTATATTCAGATCTCAGCAACTAATAGTCTTTTATATATATACGTTCTGACATTACAGAATAATATTAATTAATAGTATTAATTAATGATATTATAATCATTGAACTTCAAAGTGGCTTTTTGTCAATTGTTAAGCTTTTACACATATACTATGTGTGCATTTTTAGTTAATTAATAGAAATTAAAACTAAAGAATTTGGTACAATCGTAATGAAAAAAGTACAATTTTTCTTGAAAATTAGTACAATTTCAAAAATCTGATTTCTCATCCCTGCCTCATAGTTTACAATTATAAAGGCAGAATTAGTTTGTACGTGCTGTTCCGTTCTGAATCAGCTGTTTTGTTTCTGTTCAATTGAAAGTCTTTATGTGTGGTTTGTTTTTCGTTTTTCGTTCTGTTCTGTTGCGGACAAATCTGTAGAATTCAGCGTTAAGTGACAGCCAAAAGTGTGTATGTATTAGTTTTTTGTGATTTTGTATACAACTGAAATCAGTTCGTTCTATAGGTTGCCAGCTGATTCCTTGCATAGAAAAAGTAATTGCAAAATATTTTATAGAGCAAAGAACGGCACAGAACGACAACGAAAAGTAGAAACTAATGAGGTCTTAAATATTGTACTTATTTGTATTTTGGTTTTAGCACCTTTGTACATTGTTTACTCTCTCTCTCTCTCTCTCTCTCTCTCTCTCTTAATTCCTTAGTAGTTATGACAAACAATAAACATAGCTCAGGAAGTCTTATTATTTTATGATGTTTTTCTTTGAGTCACAAGAACAATTTTGTTAAACTATGTTAAAATGTTAAGACATATACTTAGTATCATATACTTAGGACACTTAAGACACTGGTGTGAATACCCCAATTGTTTTCGTTGTTATGCAAATGTCTCTTGGGTGACAAGCTCTAGAATTAGGCCCTCAATTTTAATTAAATTCCGAAATTAAATTACGAGAACTAAAGGCCTGTATTGCTGAAGTTCGTTTGTTTTATGAATTCATAATTTGAATTACAAGTTTATATGGGGTATTGCATGAGAAAGTTGAAGTCTGAACGATTTAACTAACGTTAATTTTTTTAAATTATTTTTGCGATTATACATCGTCTATTTTTTATGGAAAAATTTAAATTAACTATACACTGTCCAATTTTCATGCGAAAAATTAAATGGACTATATTTTCATTCATTTTTCATGCAAGAAATTAAATTGTTCGATTGTCATACAAAAAATTATTTCATGCAAAAAATTTAATGGACTATGTATTATTCACTTTTTATGCAAAAAATTAAATGGACTATACATCGTCCATTTTTCATGGAAAAAAAAATAGACTGTACATCGTTAATATTTTATAAGAAAAATTATTTCGTGCAAAAAAATAAATGGACTACACATTGTCCAGTTTTTATGCAAATAGTTAAATGGACTATACATCGTCAAGTTTTCATAAAACAAAAATTAAATGGATTATACATCGTCCGATTTTCATACAAAAAATTATTTCATGCAAAAAATATAATGAATTATACAAAGTCAGTTTTTTATGCAAAAAATTAAATGGACTATACATACATCGTTGAATTTTCAAGCAAAACTGAAATTGTCCATTTTACATGCAAAAATTAAACGGTCTATAAATCGTTAACTTTCTATAAGAAAACTTATTTCATGCAAAAAATTAAATTATACATCGTCCATTTTTATGTAAAAAATTCACTGAACTATAAATCGATCTTTTTTCATGCAAAAATTAAATGCACTATAAATCGTTAACTTTTCATTAAGAAAAATTATTTCATGCAAAAAATTAAATGCATTATGTTCTCATTCAAAATAATTTATATAAACTATAACGAATATATTACATTTTTTATAGACTTTTGAATTTCCTTTTACAACATACATATTTTGCTACGTGGCGGTCACTATTGTTTGTGAGATAAAAACAAAATTGCTTTTGTCAGTTCAAGCGTGTAGTGGAGCAGTGTTAAACTGCTTAATAATGTTTTTTGTTGAGGAGAATTTAAAATTTTTTTTATGTTTAATAGTAGTTGATCCTAGGTGATTAAAAAGTACGTGACGTGTACGTGACGCCGAGAAAGAAGAAGTATGCTATCTTACGATTTTATTAGTGTAAACTGATTACTGCCTACCAATTTTAAATAACACAAATATGGGTGGCGAATAACCTTCAATAAGCTCTAGCTGTATGCGAAAATTTCGCGAATATCGTAAAGAAGAAGATGTGAACATCACCAGTAATGAAACTAAAATAATCAGCCCAATCATGAACAAAAATTCCGTGCGAGTTCTTTCCCTTCTCTTCTATTAAGAATTTGTTTTTTTTTTTGCCTTTTTTTAACAAATGGGGGAATAAAAAACTCCCCGGGAAAAAAGTAGGTATTGTGAATGCAGTTGAAATTGCTGTTTTCACTAAAAATCTTTCCCTTGCAAAACTGAAGGAAGTTTGCATAAAAATACACTTAATACTTCATTAAACCAAAAGTTATATAAATAAAGTTATACTTTATAGTTCTTGTACTTCGAAAAAATTAAATAATGCTCAAATACATTTGCAAACTCGTTTTAATATGAGTATTTTTTTAAGTTGTTGAATTTCAATTATTTTGTTTATGCATGCACGCAAAAATAAAGGAGGAAGCAAAATGTCAACAAACAAGCAAAACAACGGGCTTCGTATAACGGTGATGCCACGTATTACTCCTTTTTTGTTCCCGAGGAATTTATGATTGCAGGAATTCTTTCTCGAGAAAATTATTTTCCGTGGAGAAAATATTTCGGAAAGTGAGTTAAAAGCCTCAAGGATTAACATAGTAGTAGAAAGGATATTTTTTTATGGGGACATTGAAACCCCCTCCAAGAATTGCTTTTGCCTCCGCTCCTCCTAGAACTATTAAAAATTGCCTGTAATTATATATTTTAATATTACTCATAAAAATTACTAGTCGTTATGTCCCCACCCCCCGGAAAATTTTTAGCTATTCCAATGAGGATTAGGGAAAAATATAAGAGGGCGTTGCAAAGAGCCTAGAAGCGGGTGCAATATCAAAATGTTGCTGGACCTTGTGTAAGTACTGAATCTCCACATAAGTCGAAAAAACTTCGTTGCGTAAATTCGTCTTTTGCAACACCATTATATTTGACGACTTAACAACTCTAGTCAAAATCTCTGCCTCGCTTTTTTTTTGTATCCCATGGATACTAAATTATGCAAATATTCACTGCGGCAAAAATCACTTGCAAAAATAACAGAAATTCGCAAAAAATGGAAAAATTTTAAACAAACCCTAATTTTTATTTAAAAAAAATGGATAAAATTCGCAATAACTTGCTAAAAGCAGCATAATCACAAAGTTTAAAATTCGCAAAAACTGTTAAGAATCAGAATACTTGCAAAACTCGCTTTCATCGCAAATATTGCAAAAATTCGCGAGAATTCGCAAAATCGGAAGCAACGCTTGAAATTCATTAGAAATCGCCAAAACTGTTAAAAATAAATTAAACTCGGAAAAATTGCAAGTTCGCGAAAAAACCGTGTTTCTAATCATTTTTAAAATAGAAGATGACAGTGAAAAACATTATTTATGCAAAAACGGGATTCAGGCAATCCAGCTCTAAAATTAAAAATTCCCGTGCTGGGGCATTTGCATAGTCCCGTAAATCCCTGGATTTTTGGGATCGGGATTTCCCCTTTAGCATCTCTAGTCACAAGTTAAGCAAAGCTTTTAGATATAAAGGTTAGCTACAAATAAATACTTTGCACAAATATGCAGTCCGGGACAATTCGTGGGTATATTCAGTTTATGCTGTACTATCGCGACGCCCTCAAATAACACTCCAAAATACAACTTTCATCCAGCGTCTATCTCGGCTAGAACAATTTTGCATGCAATGCTGTAGCCTTTCAGCTGTATCTAAGATGGCAGTCCCATCTTTGGAATATTGTTCCGGAATAATTTTTTTTAGCGAAACCAATATGGCATTATGCCTCTACGATATGGAGTAAAAGCAATCAATTATAATCAGTTGAACAAATTTATGCTCGTTCGGTGTGTTAAGACTAAAATTTATTTTCACACTGTATGAACTACGAGTAATATTTGAAAAGAAAAACTATTAATCATTATCTCTAAAAACACAAATTGCTTTCTTTTTCCTTCTCTTAATAATTAAAAAAAACTTGTGTGTATATTTCCATTTGCGAATGTAATTACAAGTCGATTGATAGATTAACAGATGTCGAGTGTATTGTAAGAACGTTTTTTATTCTGTAATATCAAGCAAATATGTACAGTGCAGTAATACAATTCACAATGGGATACGTAAAAAAAACGAAACTATATACATATATATGTATATATAGGGTCCGCCATCTGACGTTTTTTTCAACTAGTGCTTATTTCGTGAATGGTAACACTTAGCTCATGTCTGAGTTGACAGATAATTAGTTTTATCCTTCCGCTGAACGAATATGGTTGTGTATACGCTTGAACAACGCTGGGAAATATTGCCTGCGATCGACTTACAGAAGATGCCGATTTTGCCAAAAAAAATCATCTTTTCAGATGAAGCTCATTTTGATCTTGGCGGGTATGTCAACAAGCAAAATTGTCGCATTTGGGGCACAGAAAACCAGCACGCATACATTGAAAAGCCGACGCACCCAAAACGAGTCACTGTTTGGTGCGGATTTTGGTCCAGAGGCATAATTGGGCCAATGAGCAAGGAGTGGCGGTTACAGTCAATGGCGATCGTTATCGGGCCATGTTGAACGAATTTTTGTTCACAAAAATTGAAGAGGAGGATATTGGCAACATTTGGTTTCAACAGGACGGCGCTACGTGCCACACAGCCGAAGCTACACTCGATGTTTTGCGCCCTGTTTTCCAAAAAAAAAAAGTTATCTGGCGGAACCTATACATTTTGAACTACAGGGTGTCTTGTGGCAAATTTATATTTTTAAATACGATTATTTCAAAAAGCAATAAACGGTGCGGAGGAAAGGCGGCGCCGTTGGAATTATCGATTGTGCGGATCTGTTAGTCACGATGTCGCAGTAGTCGATTGAGCATCGCGCGTTCGTTGTGGAGACATTTTTTAAGAGTAAGTTTAATTCGTTCGGGGGTGCAGAGATTCCGCGCAACTGCTTCGGCTATGAATGTCTCACGGCCAGGGCCCAGTCAATCTTCAACGACTCCCGAAAACATTCAATACGGAAAAGAGCAGCCTCACTGGGACTTCCAAGAGCGATTATTCATGAAATTTTAAATAAAGATCTGATCCTTTTAAAATTCAAGTCGTTCAAGAACTGAAAAAAAGTTACTGTATTACGCAAAAATTTTTGTAAAACAATGTTGAAGCGTTTTCTCACTGTAAATCCCATTTTTTTTGGAGCGACGAGGCTCATTTTCACTTAAACGGCCACGTCAACAAGCAAAACTGCCGTTACTGGTCTCCAAGAACCCGCAACCATCGATTGAAACATCAAAAACTATTGCATTGTGGCCCAGGGTAACTGTTTGGTGTGCCTTATCCACGCATGAGATAATTGTACCTTTTTTTTATAATTCTCGAGGCCAGGCGACGAATGTCAATGGTGAAAATTATCGCCGCATGATTACGGAATTCTTTTTGCTAAACCTGCGAGCTCATTCAACGTACTCTTCACGCACGTGGGGCGACTGCACACACAGCCAGAGCTTCCATGAATTTGCTTCGAGAAAATTTCCCCCAAAAACTGATCACCCGCTTTGAGGACATCCCATGGCCACCAAGGTCGCCCGATCTAACTCCCATGGATTTTTTTATGAGGCTATTTCAAAGAGAGGGCTTATAATGACAATCCCCAATCTTTTGTGAATTTAAAGGAAAATATTTGTCAAGAAATCAGCTAAATTGAACCAAGTTTACTGCAGCGTGTGGCGCAGAATACAAAGATCCGATCTTTAAAAAATAAAATCCGCATTTCCATTCTATCGTTCAATGTTCTTGTGTCAATTATTACGTTTCTTATTTAAGTTTGAAAATATAAATCTGCTACCAGACACCCTGTATATGTATGTTTTATAAGAACTTTCAGCTGTAATAGACAGTATGCTTTGCTCCTTATGCTGAGTACACATCTGTGACACATGTGCCCAAAAAAGCGTAACCACTAATTACCAGTATTTTAAAAACTTAAGTCGAAGAAGCAAAAGTCGTAAAATTTTTACTTTTCGCTGCTTTGGCTTTTTCCAACTGTTTAAAAACAACCAAAGCTTTTGCTTGTGCTAGTGAAAATCAACCACAGTCGTAGTCGAAGCAGAAGCAACAAACGATTTATGAGCAATTGCGCAATACTTTCAACAGTCGACAATTTCAAAGGTTTGAATTTGATTTACTGTTGCTTTTGGTTAGTTTCAGTAGTAAAAGCATAAGCAGTCTATATGCTTTTGTAAGTACCAAATAGTCACAGTCGAAGAAGCAAAAGCTCTTGCTTCAACTATTTTGTGGTGTTTGTCATGTTTTCGTTGTTGTTTTTGCACATCAGACAAGAGGCAAAAACAAAAACCACTTTGAAAGTACTGCGCCATTGCTCATTGGTCATAAATCGTTTTATGTGTACTCGGCATTAGTTATGTCAATATCAGGCCAAATAAATAATAATTACCATACATGTGAGTTAGTTTATGGTTCAAGTTTTTTTCTTAGCCCGCTCCATAAAAAAAACAAATAAAAAATAAAAATTCTTCCAACCGAATGCAAGATTTTTCTGTTAAACTTAATTGATTGGAAATATATTGCAATCATTCATTCACATCAACGAACTTTTTTTCAATATCCTAATACATCCATCAGTACGCTGCGTATACAAAATATTTAACTTTGGAAGCTTAAAGCTAAATCATTTGACATCAATCATACGTCACATATTTGAAGCAACAACACCAACAAAGTACTGTGAAATTATTTTCTTAAAGAAAATTAAAAAAACCACATCATGGCATTGCTTAAACGGCAGAGGAGGAGTAAATGGTAAAATTGTAGATAATTGCAAGAATTTGAAATGAGCAAAAATATAAAAGAATTTTAATTTTCAAACAATGAAATTTGCCAAAGGTGGTTTAAAACGAATAAAAAAGGTTTTATTTAATACATCACTTAAGAAAAAGTGAAGTATAATTTTAACAACTTTGGATATTTTTTAAATTGGCATTTATATAAAATTTTAATACTCAATAAAACGACTTAAAATGTTTCTGCATATTTTTGCGTGCAATATATTCTTCAATATGGCTTCATAAATTTTTTTGTGCAAAAGCTGTAAGGAGTGGTCCTAGATCACTGAAAGTTGGCACAGAGCATTATATTGACTAAATTAAGAAAACAAAATTAATTTCGTTAATATCGGCCACGCCTAATTGCATCATTCGATTTTTGAAATAAAGTGGTTTTTGACACCTGATCCCAATGTGCGCTCCACTAATTTGTTCAGTATTAGGTTGAGAGTTTCACTACTTGTCAGAAAAATATCTTTCCTTTCAATTTCAATGTGAAAAAGCTAGATTCGAATGCCCACTACTACAGTACTGCCTCCATCCCTCCTCTCAAACTATATTTTCTAGTTCTTGAACAATGTAACGCATTAGTTGGGAATATAACTCATGGTGGTATAAAAAATACTTGCTTACTGGTTAGTTTTTATTGAAAGTTTTGCTGACCCAGTATTAAAGCACAAACCAAAGAATTAAAGAAGAAATCCTTAAAAATCTCGACAACAAAAATTGTACAATACGAGTATATCTATAATTAAGAAAAAATTTCATGTTTCCAACACATTAATAAACTAATATCATTCATAAAAATCTCCTACTACACAATTTAGTAGTTCACACACTTTTGAACAAATGAAATAACAAATACTGGGCATTTTCTAGAGTTGGAGTTAAATTGAAATAAGACACAAAAACGATTTTTTAATGTCCACGAGATGTATTTCTTAATAAATAGTTTCATGAACAATGTTTGAAGCAAATGGTCGAGTTGCATGGTTTGCAAAGCAATCTTAGCGAGCTCCACTCTATGTAGACGACATTTCACTACTTCCAAGTGTGGAATTTTTCATCTTCCAAATACTTATATGTATATTTACAGTAAAAAATTTAGGAATTTAGGTGGCGTTGGCTACAAAACCGAAGGTCCTGGGTTCGACCCCGCTCTCCGACAGTCATTAAAAATAACAGCACCACGCATTTTTCTAATGTGCATTACTGTCCTTTGTATCAGTTGTTGTGGGAAAAATTCTAGTGATGCAGGCAGAAGGCACTGGTCGCTAAACTATACCGACTCCAGCAGATATTAATCGTAATGCAACAACAGAGCGCCATACGTCTCATTGACACCAGAGGCGCTGCAATACTGCATTATTACAAAACCGTGCAAAAAGCAGAGTTGTAAAAGAATGAAGCTTTCCTCTGTATCTCCCTTCACCACCTGTTTTCTCTATCACTATCCCTTCCCTATCACCCTCTCTCACTATCTTCTCTTCAACTATCTATCTTCAACTATCACTATCTTCTCCTGCTAACCTAACATAACCTAACCTATCCCAAGTTGTACTTATTTATTTCACTACTTTGGCAGGTATCAAAGCTACTTGCTGGTATTCTATTTGCTCAGTAAAAAAAAAAACAATCGTCTGGCTTAGATTCTTTGTAACGCACTTTTGATTTTATTTATAACTCAAGTTAATAAATACCTAAATTTTTTGGCAGTCATGTACTAGACGATCTTTCAGATTTATCTGAGATTGGGTTGAGTGACCTTATCAGATATCTCAACGCGACGTTTTGGATCTAATAACGATCACCTTATCAGAATGCCTACATACGTTTCTACATAGGTTGACACCGATGAGTGTAGTGGTCCTTTCAAAAAGGAATCATCTAGATTTAACTTGAATGCCTGCGTGTAGTGGGCAGAAACGTAGACCAACCAACCAACCTAAATTGTAGAATACTATAGTTAATAAAACTTACATTTGTATACAAACTCTTTTTTGGAAGTTTTCTTAGCTTCTTTTTAGCCCATTCAGGCTGGCGCAAAATCAAGTAATTTCGTGATTTCGTCGGAAATCAAGTTGAAATTAGTTAATTTCCCATACATTTTGATGTTTCCCAAATTAACTAATTTTAATTAATTTCGACGAAATCAACATGAACTGACAATGAATAAAAAGCTGTTTTTTGTACTAAAAACTAATTTATTTTCAACCACGAAAATATTTACAGCCATAAAAAGCAACAACAAAATTTAGAGTGTCCATTTGGTTAGCCATTACATTTTTTTTTTTAAATTCAATATAAAATGAAAAGATGGATGGATTTTTGTGGGAACGATTTATTTTATTGTTACAAAACCTGTATTCGGCTGTACGAATTATCGCCCAAGTTACTATCGCACAAAAAACAAAAATGATGCATCGCCCAAAAATTATTGCAAAAAAAAAAAATTGGGTGATTATTCATCGACTTTGGGCAACTCAACATTTTTAGATATTTGGGTATTTGTTCATAATAAATAATTGCCAAGTTTTCGCAAAATGTTAAAAAACCAAAAAAAAAAAACTTTGGGCGATTATTTATTCCAAATTCGGGTGATTGTACGTGATGAACAAATACCTAAAAACTTCGGGCGATTATTCATTTTTTTTTCTTCATTTTTTTTTTGGGCGATCGGGTACTGTTTTTTTGGGTATTTCTGCACAATGACCCAACAATTTTGGCCGTTCCCTAATTTAGCTGGTTTGGGCGATAATTCGTACAGCTCCTGTATTCAACTGAAAAAAGGACTCCAATTTAAGACACAACGTATCAGATGTTTGCGAAGGCAATTCAAATGTCATTGAATACCAGTTTGAACATTTAAGATTTCGTTTGTAGTTTCAGCTTGAAATTACTTAATTTCGTGTCAGCACCTGGCAGCACTGATGGTGAGTTGCTGAATGCAGCCGTTTATTGCTGAGTAATGTTGCCACAAGTTTTTTGTCTACAAAAAAAAAACACCCGATACACGCACAAGGCCATTTTCGTTGTCTAGTGCATAGTATAAGGTCATTTGGTGTATCAGTCTTATTTATAATTAATGCTAGACTTTTAAACATAAGGTGCTAATACCACACAAACATCCATTATTATTTCTTCCACTTGAGCTTGACCAAAGTAAGTTTGTGGTATATTCAGCTGAAATTGCTAAAATGTGAATAATTATATATAACAGCTGCGTTTATAAAAATGCCAATCAAATTAGTTTCAGTTATAAATGTCAAATCACTTTAAAAATTATCACACGAGAACATAATTACATATATGTACATACATATGTATATGTACACAAAATATGTTGTTAATAAAAGCAAAAGACTTCCAAGAAAGTCAATAAGATCCTGAACTTGTGACCCGGAAGTAGTGAAAATTTGAATAATTTCTAATGATTTTTAAATAGAGTTGTCATTGCAAGAAGTTCTTTTTTTTGATACATATTCAGTGAATCCACCAAAAAATAACTAATTTTCCAATTCAAACATAAAATTCTCTGAATCAAATATTAATTTGTTCAATTCAGGTCCTACAAAGAAATGCAAAATAATGTAATAATTAGTTTGAAAAAAATTGTCTGATTCAACAAATTTTTTTACTGAAATTAAAAAGCAAATAAAACAAATAACTGTTCTATACAGTATGCAATTTCTATATTGTAACAGAAATCTTCTCTAAATAATTTTGTTCAAATGTTAGGTTAGGGTTAGGTTAGGTAGGGGTGGCAGTCAGAAGCCCGGACTCACTTAGACCGTTTTTGTCAATTGTGATAACACGGAGACTCTGCTTATGTGGAGTCCCACCGTCGAACCAACCAGAGCTCAATATAAAGCTATTAATACGTTGAAGTTCAACACTAGAAACGTCAGAAAGTTACCTGAACTCAAGAGCGCCCATTGTGGCCTTTCTGACGTTGCTAGTGTTGTTCAAATGTTACTTTATATTAATTGTATGAATTAAAATTTTCCACTATATACAGTTTTCTTGTACCCTTCAGCAAAAATGGTAAACGGTATACTCGTACATATATAGGATGGTCATTCCATGTGTAATATCCACAATATTCATATGCGACACATAAAGTATATATCGTTGGTCAAAAGTAGAAAGGCCATAACTCAAATAATTGTAACTTTACAGGATAAGGTAAAAACTTAATAGAAATAGTACAACTGCTTGTACAAACTGCTTTGTACAATTGCTTATAAAAGCGTTATTTTTTTTAACTATTGCAAAAAATTTTTGGACGAGATATATTTGGAATCACTGAAAAACTCAATAACGTAAAAAATACGAGTTAGGGCCTTTTTACTTGAGACCATCGATATATTATGGGTTCTTATAAATAGGGAGGACGAATAAGCGATGTCTGATATATCAGAAATTGTCCGAAATAAATTGTTATTGAAAATCAGAAAGGACGGTTTCAGAGCTGGAAAATTGAAAAAAACCGAAAAAAGGAAAAAGAAGCGCCAAACCAAAAAAAAAAATACATCGCCAAAAACCGAAAAAATCGCCAAAATGAAAAATATCGCTAAAATGAAAAAAACGTCAAAGAACAGCCGAATTAAAAAAACCAAATAAATCGCCAAAATGCAAAATATCGCTAAAATGAAAAAAACGTCAAAAAAACAGCCAAATTAAAAAAAAAACGCTGAATTTATTATATAGGCTAAAGTTCGTATATTATTACATATCTAGTGTCCGTACGGAACCCTTCGTTTGCGAGACAAAGCCGCACTATACTGAATTTATTAAAAATATATGAAATAAAAGTATAATAGTGTATTTCAATTTAATATGATAGTTTCCAACAACAAATTTCACACTATTTTACTTAATATGATAATACAAACGATACAAAGATACAACATGTTTTGTAAATTAAGCAATTATTTTTAATTATTTCAATAAGTAATAAACATATTAACTTTCCTGTGAGGCACTCTGTGTGAGGCAAAGAAATTGCTCATTACAATCATTTATCAACTTCAACGGCAGCCATTAATGAAATTATTGTATAATGCATAAATAATTATTTAATTAATTGTAATTAACTTCAGCTATAGTTTCGATACTATTTTTGATTTTTACTCATACAGGAAAGGATTAAATACGATTCCAAATGCTCACCTAATTTAAAAATAATTATATACGAGTATGTGTATTAAAATTCGTTGAACAAGTTCTGTTTCTTTAAAAGTAAAGCAACCACTTTTAGTAATAAAATTTTACTTTATTCACAAAGGGAAATCTTCTTCCAACGTGTGAATTTTTTAAACAACTTCAGAAAAGGCGGAGGTTTTCAATTCGATTGTACTTTTCTATGTAAGTTCCCAGCGCATACTTTTCGAGACTTTGTAAGAGGTAGTACTCTTTTAATGCCTTACAAAGTAATGAGTGGTACTTATTTATTTAATTAGTTTATGTGTATATTTGTAATTTATTTATACCTACTGACAATTATCAAATGTTTCTTACAAGTTAGCAAGCGCTTGACAGTTCATTAACAACACTTTAGCAGCATGCTTTTAAAATATACTTTTATAAAGCTAAAGCGAGTACATGCATGTCTTTTAATATACAATATACATACATATACATACGAGTATGTGTCATACTGATGGTAAGCCATTTAAATCACATTCATGTCATTTTAGTTGCCCTTTTAGCATATCCGTTCATTTTAAATTCCCTTTCGTATTGAAGCCCATAGAATGTCTAGCTAATTTTAATGTGGGGTCAGACCTGACAAATATTTGAAGCATTAAGCACAAGCACTACTTTTGCAAACTTTAAGGTAAAACTATACAAAATTTGTTTCAATAGTATAAAAATAATAATACATATGTACGTACTGATGTAAGTATGTACATCGTATTTGATTTTAAGTAAGACGTGCCATAACCTTAACCTTTAACTACTGAATTGAAATGTCTGAGCATACTTTCTGACGCGGTGGTAAATTTGACCCCTTTTTTATTTAGGAAAATTTTTTTACTAAAATTCATTTTATTTAGAACTTTTTTTAGAGCTATGCTCCTTATGCTATGACAAAAGAGCTAGGACGTGATTTTTGTCACAAAAATAGTCGATACTATTACAGTCATAATAAACCAAGCAATACATTAGTGTAATCGTATGCAACTACAAAAGAAAATAATAGGAAAAAAGAAGAGAGGCATCTTAGGATACCCGGTTATAGCTATGCTACTTAGCTACATATATAAAACAAACTTATACCTAATTTACATTAAGCATTTTTTCATGAAATTTCATTAAATTTGCTGCACGAAGCTTTTTTATTTGCCGATTGCAGCGCTATAGAAGGGTATGATGTATAAAATATGACGTAGAACGAACCTCTGAGGCATATTTGGCAACTTGTTTGATCCGAGTTGTTTCTTCAGGTCTCCTACTGACAAATGAAAAATTTTCATGCAACTAATTTCATGATTAATTGCATGAGATTAATGTAAATTATGTATTAATGTGTTAAATAACAAGGCAATAAAATTATTTTATATGATGATGTCAAATTCGCTTCAAATATTTCAAAACGTCCTAACTCCTGTATCGCGCCATAAATAGCATAGCTATAAGAAATGGAAACGTTTTGAAAATTTTGTGGAGAATTGCACATCATATTATAATATAATTTTATTTTTTTATTTATTTAACACATGAAATTTGTTTTATGTAGCTAAGCAGCATAGCTCTAACCGGGTCTCTTAAGACACCTCTCTTTTTTTCACATCGTTACTTTAACATAGAAAAGCTCTTACATATATATATATTAAATTTTTTTAATTGGATGAGCAAAGCTTGTGGAAGCCGTGCACTTTTGAAATCAAAAAACAAATGAAAACGCAAACATATGCTTATAGTTATAGCAGCTCTAACAGGTGAAGCAAATAAATTTATGGTCATGGCTATGGCATTATGGTATGGCACGTCTAGTTAAAGCATAGTGCTTGCTTATGCTTTCTTCATTAAAAATATATTTTCCAGAGCTGTAAATGAATCATTAATTTTTTAATGAACTCGCGAATCATTCATGCACTCAATTAGCAAATTTTGAATTAATTACTTTCGCACAAAAAATTAATTGAATGTAATTTGAGTCAATTCAAATGAATTTGGTAAAAATGAATTGCAATTCAATTAATTTCCAATTCAAATGAATTTGTCAAATGAATTGCAATTCGTTTCTAATTCAAATGAATTTGTCAAAGTGAACTGCAATTCATTTCCAATTCAAATGAATTTGTAAAATGAATTGCAATTCGTTTCTAATTCAAATGAATTTGTCAAAGTGAATTGCAATTCATTTCGAATTCATTTGAATTGAATGGATTTTGAATTAATTCAAATGAAATAGAAAAAATAATTAGCCATTCATTTTGAATTGAGTTGATTCATTGTTCTAATTTATTTTAATGAAATCAAAATCAATTCAGTTTATGAAATGAATTGCAATTCACTTTAAAAAATTCATTTGAATTGAAAACGAATTGCAACGTTTTCAATTCAAATGAATTTGTTAATTTAAATGCATTTGTCAAAATGTATTGCAATTCATTTCCAATTCATTTGAATTGAATTGATTTTGAATTAATTCATATGAGTTAGAAAAATAATTAGTCATTAATTACCAGCTCATTTGAATTGAATAGATTCATTGTTCTAATTCATTTGAATGAATTCAAAATCAATTCAATTCAATTAGAATTGGAAATGAATTGCAATTCACTTTGACAAATTCATTTGAATTGAAAACGAATTGCAACTCATTCTACAAATTCATTTGAGTTGGAAATGAATTGAAATTTATTTCTGCCTAATTCGTTTGAATTGATTCAAATATCATTAATTTTATGTTTTGTTGTGAAAAGAATTCATTCAAAATTTAGTTGATTCGTAACGAATTAAAATCAAAAAAGAATGATTCATTTACAGCTTTGATATTTACCACATCGAAACTTGGCTATAGTATTATATTATATGTATAAAAAAAAAATATTACACAAAAAGTTTTAAAATTGCGCTTACTTGTAAAACAAAATAGTATTTAGTAAAAATTTGTAAAAATTTTTATATGTGAAAATGAATTTTTGCTTACATACTTAAACCTTTTAAGGAGTTGACACATTTTTTTTTTAATATTACGCCCACTACAACTATTATAAAACTACTAAAATACGTATTTAAAATGAAATTCTGCCAAAATATATTCGAGCATTTTAATTTACTGGAAACTGCGCTTTTTGTTAGAAATTTGCTGGCATATTTTAATAAATGTATTTTTAAGTAATATAATTAAAAAAAATATTTAATTAATTAAAATTTCTAGGCCACAAAAGTCAAGGATAATTTTGCCGAACAAACGTTTCGCTATCCGGTCATGTTGCTCGGCAAAAATAAGGATCTTACCATAGCGGCTACAGGGAATTCTAGAAAAAGATTTTCTAAATATGATAAAGTAAATATTTTATAAAAAAAAGAAAAACAAAACACAAATGTTTATCGAACATTGTTAAATTTAAGCTAAAATCACCATTTGTTTCGGAAAAAAATTTTGTTATGTACTTTTTTTATTTTTTATTAAAAGCCATTTCACAGTTTTGATGCCCCAGCGTCACAAGACATTCTTGAGGCGAGTTCTCTAAAGTGCAGTATTCACGATCAAAATGCATGACACAAGCATCGTATAAGTGTGCATGAAGCTCTCAAAATACACGTACATACATACATACATGTGTTGAATGATAAATTAATATCATCTTGTTACAAGCTTAGTGGAACCTAATTGTCAAACTACATACAAAAACCTTTTACGTTAAGAATTTGACAGTTCTTTTTATAATCTGCTGCTTTGAGTAGCTTATCTTGTTATGTTTGTGTTGCATACATGAATAGGGAAAAATCAAAAAATTTACAGACAAAATTTCACTAATTATATTATAATGTAGGTCATGCATTTGAAAGCAGCGATGCCAATTTAGCGCGTTTTAACTATGCCAAACGTGTTTTTTTCGTCTTAGCGCGTTTACTAAAAAAAGCGCTAAATTAGCGCGTTTTGAATAAAGTCATCATCATTTCAGTTCAATATTTTTTTTTTAATTTTGTTTCCCCTAAATTTAACAATTTTCTAGGAGTCAAAACTCATAAAATTTTTTGAATTGGTTAATGATTCAGCTGTCGCAAATAAAATTCCCTTGACTGTGGTTAGAACTAAAAACGCATTTTAATACTGTAAATGGAAAATATTTTGAAATTTCACAACTAAAAATATGTACTCGTGCTCGTGACCAAAAAAATTTATATAACTTATTAAGCATATATTCTAGCTGAAGTAATAAAAGCATTTGAATCTCAAAACTATTCGACAATTTATAAATGTAAGTTGCTACAAAGTTTGACAAATAAAATAAAAATAAACTAAGGATTTCGATTACTTGGAAGGCAATTCTGATTCTGTATTAAATGATTTTAGTGATTTAGGATATAATTTCGAAGAAACAATATTATAAAGTCTGAAAAGAGCTACGAAAAAAATCAATTGTATTTACTAATACACATGTACATTAGGGTTATAACTTTTTCACACTTTTTGCGAATATCAAAAACGGCATAGTATAGTCGTGTAGAACATTAAAAGTTATTAATAAAAAATATGATAATTTTTTCGAATCGTTAAAAAAGTTCACGCATGGATCGGGTTGAAGTTTGAAAACAATCATTTTTATCTCACGGAAATTTTAAAAAATATACACCTGATATTTGTATATATTCCTATACGTATCACTTAAATGATATTTTGGAATTTCCTACGGTTTACAATTTATCGCGGTTCGAAATTCATTGACCTAATTTCAAAAAGCAAGGGCGTGTTTTAAAAGACACTGGATAAAAGAACCTTCAGCAATTCCTTTGCAACAAAGGAGTAATATATGTGCAGAGAGTGCAATAAAAGTTTTACAAGATATTTATCCACGTTGTAAGTCATCGCGAACATTAAACTTAAAGTTTATTTCATCCAATAGTATATAAATTTAAAACTACTATGTAAACATAGAATAAATTAATACATGAATATTGTATAAATACAAAAAAAAATAATAAAAATTTTTTTAAAAAAAAATTCTTGGGAAGGTTTTAGAAATTTGCTTCCCTGCGTGAGGTTTTTTTTCGCAAAACGACGACTAAACATTCTTGGCCACTCCGTGGTACTATGCCAAAAATTTGGTTATAGTCCTAATGTACATACATCGACTTTTATTAAAATTTCATTTAGAGCGTAGGCAAATAGCGCGTTTTGGCTATAAATAGTTGACAATGCTGTAACTTAGCGTGTTTTGCGAAAGGGAATAGCGCGTTTGGGTTATAAATGGTTGGCATCGCTGTTTGAACGTGAGTAACAGACCAACCTAAATTACGATGCAAAGCGTTGTCTGGCTGTCAAAATTTCTCATGCACATACAAAGTGTATGAAACCAACCGAAATAACGCGGCGTCAACGCTTTGCAACTGGAAAATCCAATTTTGACAGCGCGTAAAGAAGTAACTTTAGCTACTTTCAGGTCAATTTAGCGTTTTTATTTTTATTTTTTATTTCTAGTTAGAGTTTTTTTTATTAATCAAAGTGAGTAAACATTACTGTTTCTGGCGCACCGTTAACGCTCTAATTTAGGTAACTCATTTCAGCGTAAAAGCTAAGCGCTAAATTACGTTGCGCTTTGCGTAGTAATTTAGGTTGGTCTGTAATGCGATTAATACTTCTCTCTCTCTCTCTATTATTATGAGACACGTCAAACTTCATATCGCTCATTTATTTGAATAAAGCCATAACTAAAAAAAACTAGTTTTAAAGAAAACCAGTGTAAAGTTTTAAGTTTACACACAACTTAATGGAAAAAGAAAATTTTATTTTTCTCCCAAGAGTTGAATATACAAGATATTTGTATGAAATTTTTACGCAATATGAATCAAGATAAGATAATTCTGCACTGTTAACTTAAAGGTGAATTCACCCATTGTTACGCAACAAAATTTTTGTCTGGAGAAATTTTTTTTATTGAGAGTTTTTTGCAAGACGATTCATCAATTTCGAACATTTTGTCTGGAAAATCAAAGCTACCATATGAAATACGTAAACGATGCGTATTAATTTAAGAAGTGGCAGCACAGCGGGAAGTGCTTACAATTTGCTGTGTCACACACATCTTTTTAATTGTTTAATGCATTTGTTTCGTTCAACTCCATTTGTATATATATTTTATTTCTAATTTTGCTTTATATCTATCCTAATAAATACATGTGTACTCTATGCTTTTATTATTCATATACCATGATGTGGCAGCTCAGTTCAACTTTGGCTGAAAAATTAAAATAGTTGGCAGCTCAGTTCGATTTTGTCCGGACAAAAATTAAAATTAAACCAATTCAAGCAGAATATGTTCCGAACAAAATTTGTTCTCTTCTTCTCTCTCTCCCAAAAAGAGAAGCGTCAAACTCCATATAAAAAAAGTTTTCTCCGGACCAAAATTTTGTTCCGAAACAATGGGTGAATCCACCTTAAGAATCGAATTTTTTTTTAGTTAAGGCGCTGTTCAAGTAAGACCCCTTTGCAAAGTCTTAATTCAGCTGGAAGAAAGGCAGAGCAAGGAATTCTTTCTGTGTTTCTCTCAAGTGAATTAAGACTTTGCAAAGTAAACTTTGAATGTCCAAAACGGGGTCTAAGTGGGGTATCTGTATAAAAAGTTTTGCACTGACAGAAATTTTATCCGTAACAAGTGGATGTGTTCGGCCTTATTAATTTATATTACTATTTGATTAAAACACTGTTTCCCTTAAATGCAACAATATTTAGTATAAAAGCACCCACAATTAAAAAAAAATTTTCAATGCGTTATTATAAATAAATTTAATTATTTCGTGTTTGATGTTTACAATTTTTAATGTTGTCAATTATTATTTTTTACTTTATATTATCTTCTATTTATACTCCTCTAAACATGTATATATTTTCATAAATATAAGTAAATATATGTATATTTAAATAACTTTAAAAAAAATGCTATAAACGTTTTTAACATGAGAAAAAATAAGAATAAACAACGTGTGTGGAAATGAAAGTCGCTAACCAACGGGAAAACATGAACTTAATGATTTTTTTAAAGTCTGGTCATTTGGCTGCAAGGAGCCTTAATATGCAATAAGTACCGTAGCCAAAGATCACTCCTTACAAAAATAATGAGGATACATTTGACGCAGAGTAATGCGCCAGGCCAAGTTCCGGCCTCTAGACACTGTGTGTATACTAATATGAAGCCATTGGACCTGTTTTACATTAAAAACGTGGAAATTTTAAACAGGGGGGCGGGGCTATGCCCATAAAGTTCAAACTTAAAAAGTTAATGCAGAACGCTTAACACAAGCGATTTGATTGAAACTCTGCGTTCACATTGCACTAATGCAAAGCTATAAATATAAAAAATTCTATATTTAAAAAAATTATTTAAAAAAAGTGGGCGTTACCACTCCCACAGAACTTTAGCGATCTGATCCATGTATTTCGGCTAAGCAGATTAAAATTTATTATTTCCTGCGAAACTTTAAAAGAATGATAAGCACTTGCCACATAAATATCTTGAATTAAAAGAAGTAGGTGGGACCACGCCCATAAGAACATTAAATAAAAATTTGCGTTAGAGAGCTGAAATTTGATACACAAGTAGCGCTAAGTGAGAAACCAGATATAAAAATCTGAAAACCCTTGAAATTTTAGCTAGTGGGGTGGGGCCACGCCCTTAAAACTTTCGGTTACAAATAAAAATTCGTTTATTAGCACAAGCGACTCTATTGAAACTTTGCATGCACATTACACTTGTGCGCTCGCAAAATCTTGTATGTTACATAAATAGACTAAGGTCCTAATTTACACTATGCAAGTCTTATTGCTAAGCTGATTCGTTTGTTAGGAAAGAGGGACGAGGGGAAAAGAAACGTTACTGTTCCCCTCGTCTCTCTCTCCATCAAACTAATCAGCTTAGCAATAAGACTTGCATAGTGTAAATATGGACTAAGCAGAATTTAATCTATTAATCTGCCGAGAGAGGTGGGCAAGAACAAGACCACTAAAATTGACGTTGCTTTTACGTATTTATACCCAAACAATTCTGGCGAAACTTCGTACCTGCTTGGTACTCTTTTAATGACACAATAGAGCATTTTTCAAACTATGACAGGCCACAACTATAAAGCTCTAACCCATTATTTATTTTGCCCTTTTCAACTAAAGTATTCACAATGAATAGAAACCTTATACACCTGTGTCAAAAAGGAAAAAGTGCTTAAGTCGAGATAAGCTGATTTTGAGTTAATGATGCTTCGGTCATCTGCATATTCCAAAGTACCCCTGGGCAAAATCTCAATTAATTTGTGCGATTATATTATATATTATATTATATTATAGTTATAGCACAATGCTTTAATTATAGTGTGTAGAACGATTTTTGTTTAAAAAAATAAAGGTTAACAGAGAATTTCCTAATTTAACTGTAAAAGAAGTAAATTTCTGAAAATCGACTTGAAAGCTTAAAGAGCACTTTTAACAAAACAGTAAAATATGACTTAAGCACTTTTTCCTTATTGCCATAGATAAAGGGTGTTTATTATAGAGTGATACAAGTTTCAATCATAATAAAACAAGGAATATATTTTTAATATTAATGAAACGGGCTTTATTGGAAAGAAAATTTTATGAAATTAATGTTTAAATATAATTTCTGCCATGTGACCGCCTCGGCTGGCGCGTAGAAGGCGCAATCTGGAACACCAATTTTCAACAACTTTTCGCAGCATTTGCGGCCGTATTTCGCCGATAACTCTTCGAATGTTGATTTTCAAGTGTTCAATTGTTTGCGGTTTATCGACGTAGACAAGTGACTTAACATAACTCCAAAGAAAATAATTCAATGGGGTTAAATCACACGATCTTGGTGGCCAATTAATTGCGCCATTACGTGAAATTATTTTTTCATCAAAAGTTTCTTTGAGTAAATCAGTTGTAGCGCCCGCTGTGTGGCATGCAGCTCCGTCCTGTTGGAACCACGTATCAGCAAGATTAATGCCACGTAATTGAGGTACGGAAAAATTTCGAATCATGTTCCTATACCCTTCACCATTGACAGTAACATTCTGACCATCATCGTTTTTGAAGACATATGGGCCAATAACTTCGCCAATACATAAAGCGCACCAAACAGTAATTTTGTGTGGATGTAATGGGTTTTCAACAAAAGCTTGTGGATTCTCTTCACTGCAAATGCGACAATTCTGCTTATTTACGTATCCATTCACCATTCAAACAGAATTATGTACGGCATAAAATGGAAGAAGTGCACGATGAGTTTGACGAAGAGAACAATTATTTTGATTAAAAATTTCAACAATTTGCACACGTTGCTCTGGTTTAAGTCGATTCGTAATGAAATTTCAAACCAAACTAAACAAAAAGCAACTATCAGCTGTTAAATGGGTGCTAAAATAAAGCAGTGATGCCAACTCAAATGTATGACACGCTAAATAAAACACCCTTTATAAAAAGTTTTGTAAAAGCAAAATTTTAAAAATGTAGTCAGATCCTCACATAAAACAGGTTTAGTTTCCATTCAAAATGTTGGCCGCCAGAAGTATTGATATGAAAGTTTTGACCAAGTTCTTGTCTCGTACAATACCTTTAAGTGTAATCTGCTATGAATTATATTGGGTGTTTTTTATTGAGGTATAGAACTTTAAGTTGGCATCACTTTTTTAACTGGCGGCCATTTTGTCAGCTGTCAAGTGATTAATATTTAGTTTGGTTTGCCATTTCATCATGAACAGGTTGACAAAAGAACAACGCTTGCAAATCGTGCAAATTTATTTCGAAAATAATGGTTCAGTTCGCGAAGTTGACCGCAAGCTCCGTCCATTTTATGGTCGACATAATCGTCCATCAGAGCAATTAATTCGGTTAACCATGGATCGTTTTCGCACTGGCCACCAAGATCGTGTGATTTGACACCATTGGATTATTTTCTTTGGGGATATGTGAAGTCGGTCGTCTACGCCAACAAACCAGAAACGTTAGAGGACTTGGAAGCCAACATTCGTGGCGTTATTGCCAACATACGGCCCCATATGCTCGAAAAAGTGGTTGAAAATTGGACCTGTAGAATTGGCTTTATTCGAGCCAGCCGCGGCGGCCACATGCCCGAAATCATATTTAAACGTTAATGGCATAAAATTATCCTTCCAATAAAGCCAAATTGATGGACATTAAAACGATTTTCTTGTGTTTTATTTCAATTCGAAGGTCTATACCTCTAAAAAAACACCCTGTATAAATTTGTCATTTTCAGGGTGTCATCTAATTTCTAGGCAATAGACTGCTCTTGATTTATGCAAATAAATAAATTTTAATAAGCGGTGTGCAAAAAACTTCGATCCAATTTATGGTAAAGTCTTTGAAAAGTAGTCCTTTTCATTTCCACTGTCACTACAAAATTATTATTGTGTACGACTCAGTTCAAGGCACATTTATCAGGTAGCAACGAAGACGCAGCTGAGCTATTTTGTCCTCAAATTAAAGTTGATCGGAAACTTCAAAAAATTTCAACATATAACAGCAAATATTTTATAAAAAGAAAATTCTTTCTAAGCAACTTTAAAAATATAAAAAGAAAACTATATATAAAAATGGAGAAATTTTTTCAACTTTATATAAATAATTTTTATTTTTATTTTGTTAAGCAAATTCTATTTTTGACATTTTGGATCAACTAAAAAGCCTTTTGTTTTTTTTTTCATTGTTATATTTTTGTAATCTTAATATTATCTGGAAATTAATGTGCTTTGACTCAGTTCTACACTTTAAACATTATGGCATTTTTCTTAAAGACTCCTTTCCGAACGAAGCCCTGTAATATATTTAGTCAGAAGTCAAAATAAAATTTCATTTATTTATTTATTTATTATTATTATTATTATAGTACATCAATGAAACTCATTTACCTCTGATACCTGACGAAGCGATACAGTCTTTGTCGGAAAGTGATATGCTCAAAGTAGAAAAACGTATGGAAAGAAGACGCAAGCTTTTAGCGGAGAAATGCACGGAATTGGGTCTAGATGTGGTTGGTAAGTTAATTAATAAATTAGCTATTCTTCAGGAAAAACAAAATTTTTAACATGTCAAGTTTTTCATAACGCCCCGTTCAGGCTGCCTTAAAGTTTAATAATTCCAAGATAATAATTCCAATTAAGTGCCAACAAAATACAAAATATTCATACTAGTACTTAATAAAATTATGTATATTATATTTGGCAAACAAACATGTAATTGGTGATATGATAGTAGTTTTCCAGGCTTTTAGAGCTTTTGTAGAACTTATATCATTTGTATTCGAAACAAGTAGTAATTCAAAAAAAATCCTTTTTTTAAAACAAGGGCCCAATTCATACGAGGATTTAAAAATCTTGTTTTATTTTAAATTCTCTTTAAAAGTTCCTTCTAAAAACATTTTAAATTCGTACGATGATTTTTTCCAAGTTTCTAGTTTTGATTTCTTTGCCTTCAAAAGTCGTATCAGTGTTGCCAGTAGATTTAAAAGAAATCCGTTTCCGTACATGTTAAAAAATTTTCCCATACGAAAATCTACAAATTTTAGTAATTTAATTTAAAGAATTATAAATTAAAAATATGTAAGGCCTTATTCAGAAAAAAATAAATTTGGATTTCAAAACGCTTAGCAAACAAATGTCCATAAAAAATGTGTTTTGTAAACCTTTTGTAAACCAAAATTATTTCTTCTGAATACAAAAGCAGTTATTATTTTATTAAAGCTACAGTAAGTTACTTAAAACTTGACATATGTAATTCTTTTGTATTAAATTATTTAAAGTGACTACTTCTGCATACGAAATTAATGCATACTTTTCTGCCACAGGCGGAAGATCTGCACTGCGACACCAAAATAATTAGATAAATGTCTATGTAATTGCGAGCAAAAACAAATTTTGAAACGGTTTATGAGCAAAAATATATTTTGATTATAATTATTTTTTACACTATTATGCACTACAAATGCAATCTGAGAATAAAAAATACCTACATTTTGGCCTAAATAAAATATTTTTCCGATATTCCCTATATTAGTGACAAAAATACCTACAGGTAACACTTTTTTGTATTACAAAAACCTGTTGTCACATTGTATGAAAAAATAAAATAAAGCAACATACAAACAATTGAAAAAAGTGTAATAGGGCATTAACATTGTCTCAAAATCTAGTTCTTACGATATTCCGAGCTAAATTTGTTTTTTACTAGATTGCCCATACAAAACAAAATCTAATTTTTGAATAGATTTGAAGGGCTTATTGCAAAAACTCGATAAGCCACAAAATGAAAATACTGAGAAAATCGCCTTTGAAGTTTAAAATAAATGCAGAAAATAGGGATTTGATGAAATCATGATACAGATACTTTTATTTAGTGCTTAAGGAAGACTACTATCACATACCCGTCGCTGTACACCAAGAAATCTTCGGAAATCGCTAAAATCGCAAAAAGTTGTAGCTTATCCAGTTATTGCATGAAATTTATTTATTTATTTATTTATTTATTTTTTTTTTTGAATATCAAAAGTTTTGTTATTTTGGTTGAAATAAAGTGGCATATCGTGTTTTTGCAGTTTAAAATTTATTATTTTTTCTATTTATTACATCAAATAATTTCTATAAGTTGTGATTCAGTTTCAGTTTTCGGACAAAAATACTCATGACCAGAGTTGCGCTTACTTTTCCTCTTATTCCGGTCATAATTATGTTCATTTCGAGCTTTCCAGCGAAATGCGGTATTATTCTCAGGCGATTCGTCTTCAATTGGCACCACACAATTTTCCTGAATAACAAAAACATTACAAGCCACACAAATTTAAATACTCGATTTTTTTTTTTTGCTATAACATGATAAGCCACACCAGTTTCAATAAATCATACCTCGCTGGTTTCTGAAATTACTTCATCATCTGTTGGCAAAAATTCTTTGTCTTTCACGCTGTCATCACTATCTTCAACAAAATAATCACTTCCATTGCTATCTTCATCAGAATCCATCGTTTTGTAATACTGCCTTTGTAATTGCTGTGGCTTATCGAGTTTTTGGGACAAATATAGGGTGTTTTTCAGAGGTATAGAACTTCGAATTGAAATAAAACACAAGAAAATCGTTTTAATGTCCATCAATTTGGCTTTATTGGAAGGATAATTTTATGCCATTAACGTTTAAATATGATTTCGGGCATGTGGCCGCCGCGGCTGGCTCGAATAAAGCCAATTCTACAGGTCCAATTTTCAACCACTTTTTCGAGCATATGGGGCCGTATGTTGGCAATAACGCCACGAATGTTGGCTTCCAAGTCCCCTAACGTTTCTGGTTTGTTGGCGTAGACGAGCGACTTCACATATCCCCAAAGAAAATAATCCAATGGTGTCAAATCACACGATCTTGGTGGCCAATCCATGGTTAACCGAATTAATTGCTCTGATGGACGATTATGTCGACCATAAAATGGACGGAGCTTGCGGTAAACTTCGCGAACTGAACCATTATTTTCGAAATAAATTTGCACGCTTTGCAAGCGTTGTTCTTTTGTCAACCTGTTCATGATGAAATGGCAAAACCCAAACTAAATATTAATTACTTGACAGCTGACAAAATGGCCGCTAGTTAAAAAAGTGATGCCAACTTAAAGTTCTATACCTTAATAAAAAACACCCTATAATTCTGAATAAAATCAAAATGTAAAAAGTGACACTTGCGGCTAAGGCGGAAATTAAACAGAATATAGGTACAATATTTTAAGAGGACGTTCCGATGCTGTAAAGTAATTGAATGAACTGATAAAACCACTTTCTGAAATCGTGTGGCTTATCGTGTTTTTACAATAAGCCCTTTATTTGTATAAAATCTACTAAAAATCTTATATTTTTATTTATTTTTTACTACCCTGTAAAACATGATTTATATAAAAGGTGAGTGAATTAGCCACGCTCTAAAAAATTTTCTATTGAAGGTGTGTGAATGAGCTAAGTCGGATTTTGTCTCGGATACAAAATCTTGGATAATGTCAAAAAGCTCAGTATAAACGATATAGATTTCGTTAAATATTTCTAATCAAATATACTAGATTTCGAGTCAATGTAAATGCAGTATAAAGAAAAATTAAAAAAAAAAAACTCGGAGAACGGAAAATGTAATTTTTTTCTAACCCTTTTGCTTTTCTACACTGTTCGAATACAAACTAAAAAAATAAAAAAATAAAATAAAAACATTGAAAAATCAACGTGTGAATTACGTGAAGCTTTTGTTATGATATTATTTTTATGATATTAAAATTATCCAAAAAAGTCTCAAATTAAAACGTTGACGAAAATCACAATTAACAACGAATTGTTTTTTTTTTTTGGAAAAATAAAAAAACTTGTCAAAGAAATGAATCGAAAATAAGTGCATAATAGAAAACGGCATTTCTGTGCAAAAGAGGAAAATAAAGCTTAAGTCGAGATAAGCTGTTTTCAAGCTAATGGTACCCCATAATGTGCATATCCTAAAGTACCCCTGGGCAAAATCTCAATTAATTTGTAACTGTAAAAGAAATAAATTTCTGAAAATCGAATTGAACGCCTTAAAAGTGCTCTCCTGCAAAACATTAAAATATGACTTGAGCACTTTTTCCTTATTGCCACAGATTTAATGCCAACATCCAATGACAATGCCTTTTCTCAACTTTCATTTTTTGCACTTGTCACAAACAATAATCCGCTTTGTACAGTCGCAAAATACAACCCCAAACAATATGCATACACACAAGCAATCAGATTTAAAACTCAAACAAGTGTATAACAGATATCCTTTAGAAAATAAATGCCGTCTCGTTAAGTCAATACCGGATGTTTCATTGGGCCCACAACCAATCCAACAATCACATACACATACATGCATACATACATATCGTCACTTAAAATCCAAAAGGCCGTAAGTACACTTTATACATTTTTACAGGAGAAGCAAAAACCTTATAACCTTAAGACTATTTATTTGTTAGGTGCCAAATTGAATAATGAATAAAATCGGCATTTTTGAACATACTCGTATGTATGTGAGTAAAACTTTAAGGGAAGATGTATTTTGGTTAATCACATCGTGCCACATAAGCGACATCATTTTCGAACTCAATTTTTTTATCCAAATCGATGATTAGCGAATGTAAATAATTGATTTTCATCAAAAAAACGAGGTGAAAGAAACGTGTCCGTTAAGCTTTTTTCGCGGTTATGGCTCGACATAATAATCAATCAAAAAGTCTATTTAAAATTTTTTAGTTGTTGCGACCTTTTGGATTTTAAGTGAATATATATATATGTGTGTATGACCTACTTTGTTTTAAAATTTTAATTATGCCTAAAGACAGTGAATAAAAAAATTCGAAAAAATAATATTGAAATAACTTTACTTTTGTTTTTCCTTTTATATTTATTTGCAGGCACTGATTCATGGCACAAGCCAAATCCTTGGGAATTTTTAGTCAATAAAAGACATCATATTATATGGTAAGTTCAACTACTGCAATATATTCATACATGCATCCTTATGTGCATACGTATTTATATTTCATTTATGCTAGCAACACAACTGGGACGAACGACGAATTTCGTCCACTTCGACGAATTCATCGATAAAAATTCGTTGCGTAAATTCGTCGTGTGCAGCACAACAACGTCGAATTTACTCAGCGAATTCCTCTCTTATAATTGATAAAGTTAGTTATTGTGTGTGCAAAGACAGAGAGAGAAAAAAATTGTTTTTTCGTCGTTCGACGGCGTACAAAATAGAAATAAATCTAACTCAGAGTTCGTCGCGCACGACGAACTTCGTTTTACGGCGGTGTTGTGTTCATTTTCATATGCACAAATGTGTTTTATTTTTTATGATGAAAGTTCGCACCGATAAGCCCTGCGCATAAACGTAGTAAAAGTTTGTTATGGTTTGTGCAAAGAGAGAGAGAGAGAGAAATTCGTTTTTTTGTCGTTCGTAGGCAGCGATGCCAATTTAGCGCGTTTCGCGCTAGATTTAGCGCGTTTTAACTATGCCAAACGCGCTTTTTTTCGTCTTAGCGCGTTTATTAAAAAAAGCGCCAAATTACCGCGTTTTAAATAAAGTCATCATATCAATCAGTTCAATATTTTCCCCCCTTTTTTTGCTTACACATAAAATTTTTTAAATTGGTTAATGATTCAGCTGTCGCAAATAAAATTCCCTTGACTGTAAATTTCACAACTAAAAATATCTACTCGTTCTCGTGACCAAAAAAGTTTATTTAATTGATTAAGCATCTATTCTAGCTGAAATTCAAAAAGCATTTGAATCGCAAAACTATTCGACAATTTATGTAAGTTGTTACAAAGTTTGAAAAATAAAATAAAAATAAAAATTAATAATTATTTCGATTATTTGGAAGGCAATTCTGATTCTGTATTAAGTTATTTTATTTATTTAGGATATACATAATTTCGAAGAAAAGAGCTACTAGAAAAAATTAATTGTATATACTAATACACATGTACATACATCGACTTTTATTAAAATTTAATTTAGCGCGTAGGAAAATAGCGCGTTTTGGCTATAAATAGTTGACAATGCTATAACTTAGCGCGTTTTGCCAAGGGGAACAGCGCGTTTGGGTTATAAAAAGTTGGCATCGCTGTTCGTCGGCGTACAAAACAGGGATGGAAAAGTTGGTACAATTGTACTTTTTCAGCACTATTTGAAATTCAAAAGTACCATAGCACCCCAATGACCAATTTAGCACTATTGAAACTTTTTTCCTATTATACAACATGAAAAAAAAATGGATCAATAAATAACCAGTTTCGAGAGCTGGTTGATGTAGGAATTATTAAGGCTTTAGGAAACGACAACATTTATACGTTTTCCGATATTTCCAGAAATGATAGAGGAATATTATCTATTCTACATTCGCCTGAAAATGTGGAAAGGGTATTCGTACCAACATATATGTAAATAAAACCAAAGTAATAAAGACTGTTTGCCTCGACTCGAATCTTTTATATTCAGATCTCAACAACTAATAGTCTTTTGTATACCTACTGAAATTAGACATTAATATTGTTTAAAAATGAATATTAATTAATAATAATAATTAATTATATTATAATAAATTAACTTCAAAGTGAATTTTTGTTAATTGTTAAGTTTTTGCACACATACATGCATACATATACAAATGAATTTTACGTACATTTTGAGTTAATTGAAAAATATTAAGAATTTTGTACAATCGTACTGGAAAAAGTACAATTTTTCTTAAAAGTTAGTACAATTTGAAAATCTGTTTTCGCATCCCTAGTACAAAATAAAAATAAATCTATCGCAGAGTTCGTCACGCACAACGAATTTCGTTCGACGGCGCTGTTGTGCTCATTTTCATATGCATAAATGTGTTTTATATCTGATGACGACAGTTCGCAACGAAAAATTTGTCGTTCGCCCCAGTTGTACTCCTAGCATTACTCACACAACGTCATAACTCAAAAAAACCAGTCTGCCAGAAAACGAGTTTGAAGTTTTCAATTCAAACACAACTTAAAGGAAAAAGCAAATCTAATTTTTCTCTCAAGAGTTGAGTAAAGATACTTAAATGCAATTTTAACACAATATATACTATGAAGAACAATATGAGGATTACTTCTGCATCACTAACTCAAAAATTATATTTCTTTGAAAATTATATATTTTTTTAGTATGTGCACAGAAAACAAATTTACGTCGTCAGCCCATTATTGGTTTCACCCACCGACCATTTAAAAAAAAAATGAGTTAGATATGGGGTATACATATTTCGAGTATCTCCTTTCTGAATCCAAAACATGTTTCGCGGAATTAAGTATGGTTTCTGAGATATTTAGCATTCATTTTGCTCCATTTCAACTATTTTAAGGTTTAATAAGTATTGTTTTGCTTTACATGCCACAGTTTGGCGTTTTCGCCGTTTCAACGGCAACTGTTAAGCAAAAACATCATCACCCTTACGCAGCCGCCGATTAAATGTTTTAATATAAACTTATTAAACACTAAAATAAAACAAAAGAAACCTTAATTATGCATGTTTGAGTATAACAGAAATCATTTAATTTCATTCTTTATATTAAATACACTTCAATTACTTGTTTTTCTTGTGTAAGTGTGTAAGCAGATCGATAATTAAAAATATTATGGTGGCGGCTTCTTGGTCAGCGTTAAACGATCGACTTATTTCTCTAGACAGCAAGAAAAATAAACAAAACAACAAAATTCTCAGGAGTTAAGTAAGTACAAAGTAAATTTATATAAAGTACAAGGTGTTTTTTTAGAGGTATAGAACTTCGAATTGAAATAAAACACAAGAAAATCGTTTTAATGTCCATCAATTTGGCTTTATTGGAAGGATAATTTTATGCCATTAACGTTTAAATATGATTTCGGGCATGTGGCCGCCGCGGCTGGCTCGAATAAAGCCAATTCTACAGGTCCAATTTTCAACCACTTTTTCGAGCATATGGGGCCGTATGTTGGCAATAACGCCACGAATGTTGGCTTCCAAGTCCCCTAACGTTTCTGGTTTGTTGGCGTAGACGAGCGACTTCACATATCCCCAAAGAAAATAATCCAATGGTGTCAAATCACACGATCTTGGTGGCCAATTGACAGGTCCATTCCGCGAAATTATGCGCTCATCGAATGTTTCCTTCAATAAATCGATTGTGACGTGCTCTGTGTGGCATGTAGCGCCGTCTTGTTGGAACCACAACTCATCCACATTCATGCCATCCAATTCGGGAACAAAATAGTCGGTTATCATGGGTCTATACCGGTCTCCATTAACGGTAACTGACTCTCCAGCATTATTTCGGAAGAAGTATGGCCCAATGACTCCACCAGCCCATAGAGCACACCAAACAGTCAGTTTTTGTGGATGTAATGGCGTCTCAAGGGTCTCATGTGGATTCTCTTCACTCCAGATGCGGCAATTTTGCTTGTTGACGTAGCCATTCAACCAAAAATGAGCCTCATCACTGAACAAAATTTTGCGATGAAAATTAGCATCGAGATCAATCTCATTTTCGGCCCATACACCAAAATCACGACGCATTGCATGGTCTCGCGGCTTTAATTCTTGCACAAGCTGGATCTTGTAAGGTCGCAAGCCAAGATCTTTGCGCAAAATCTTCCATAAAGTTGATGGACAAAGCTCCAATTGCTGTGCACGGTGGCGAATCGATTCATTCGGGTCCTCTTCAACACTTTGTTCTACAGCGGCAATTGTTTCTTCGGTGCGCACTGTTCGACGTCTCTGCGGATGCGTATTATCACATAGAGTAAACGTAGTGCGAAAACGATCCATGGTTAACCGAATTAATTGCTCTGATGGACGATTATGTCGACCATAAAATGGACGGAGCTTGCGGTAAACTTCGCGAACTGAACCATTATTTTCGAAATAAATTTGCACGATTTGCAAGGGTTGTTCTTTTGTCAACCTGTTCATGATGAAATGGCAAACCAAACTAAATATTAATCACTTGACAGCTGACAAAATGGCCGCCAGTTAAAAAAGTGATGCCAACTTAAAGTTCTATACCTCAATAAAAAACACCCAATATATGCAAGTACTCAGGTGATTAATTTTTTTCTCGTGTAGTGTGAATGCCTGAATGTCAAAAGTTGTTTACAATTTTTGTACGCCATTTTGTTTTGTTTTGCTTTGTTATACACAATTGGGTATACTGACAACGTATGTGAAAAAGTTTAAATGAATTTTTACTTAAAAAATGTGTTACTAAACATTTAAAAATAATTATATTTAATTATTAAGGTACTTAAGTATCTTTTATTATACTTATTTCACATATTAAAGGTTTATCAATTAATAAATTTACTTTGGTTTTGTCTATCCATACATTTTCTTTTTGTTGTATGCAGATCTGGGACTATTGCATTAAATAAGCAAATGCATTGACCATTTTCCCACAATAAACCAAATCAATGCAAATGCAAATTTATTACATTAGCACTAATTTTAATAATATTAGTGCAATTTTTTTTTTTTGCATTTTACTAAAATCCCTTCAAAGACATTCATCAACATTGCATTGTTACTTTTAGTGCACTATTTTTTGCACCACTAAAGCATTATCAGTGAAACATATAGTGCAAAATACAACGTAAATGTGTACATACATAAAAACATACGTACATACATAAATATGTAAATTTTTTCCTATGTACATATCGTCATCTAAGAGGAAAAATCATATCACTACGTTTTTTATAATTTTTCGAGATAAGACAAAACTTGATGAAATTGTTCCAAGCGGTAGTATTTTTCGTTTATAAAATCACCATTTTTTAAGATATAACTTTACAATAAACGAAAACCTAAGTTCTGATCTTTTTTCAATTGCACGGTTTTTCATATAAGCTCGAGATGCAACGTACTTGAAGTATGAAACTTTTTAATTTTTTTCAATTGCTTCTGAAATCTAGTTTGTATTTATATTGACAGTTTTTTTTCGTTAATTTGTATGTACGTACTTATAAAAGTGCCCCCAATGAACTTTAGTGTATTTTATATTTTTTATTTGTGCTATCTCCTAAAAATATTTTCACGTTTGATTCAATTTTACTGTGTACAATATGTGATAGTGCAATAATAAATATTGCATAACTTCATGATGTGCTTAGTGGCAACACAAAATTAGTGTATTTTTTGTCATGCGATTAGCTGCTAATGCAATATTAATCCCTTACTTTTAAGAGATTTTATTTAAGTGCAAAAAAGAGTGCACTACAAGCATCAAATTTAAATTTGCACTAAAATTTTTGTTTTTTAATCAGTGCTTATGCAAAAGTAATGCAAGTTGCCCAGGTCTGGTTGTATCCATCTGTTTTTGACATTCATCCATTATTCTTACACAAACAAATCGCCTGTTGTTTTTGTACTTTCTTAGTTGTTGTAGACCTGCATATACTTTATATAAATATGCTTTGAGTAAGTATACGGATGGAGCACAAAAAGCTACTTTCTGAAAATAAATTAAGAAAAGTGGTGCCGCATAGCAAAAAACGTATATTTAATTTTAAATTAAAGATATATTAACTTCTAACTTTATTCATCAAAGTTCACTAAAATTTGCACATTTCTTCCAAACATGTGTCGGAAGCAATGGCGAAAATACAAAATATTCTATCGGGCATACTTGAGAAAACTTCATGTAAACCTTCTTTGTTGTTTTTCTCCATTCTGACTTTTTGGCATGTGCTCCAAACCAATAATGGGCTGACGAGGTGGTAAAGCTAACTAATTAGCGAAATTGGTTAAACTGACTAAAGTGAAGCTGTAAAAAATATTATTCCAAATTCTGCGTTTAGCTTACAAGTAACTTCGTTTTTTTAACGAAAATCGATTACCTACGATCGTGAATAATCAATTTTTGGAAAAAAATAAACCCTGAAAATTATGCCGCTTAAGCTTTTTTTGGCGGTTATGGCACAGCAGCCATTAAAGGACAGCAAGCAACCTTTTTATGAGCAACCTAAACTAAAATCATACGAATTGGTTGAATTTTTTATTTTATTTTATTTTTTTTGCAGGTGCAATGTATTTAAAGCTGCCTCTTCATCATGGATGTTTAATTTTAATGTGTTAGCTGGCTATTCAGCGGATTTTTTGCACAAAACCAAAGAAATTTTATTGCACTTAGCACGCGAACGTTATCCTCGTGTAACATTAGAGGAGGTTAGTAAACGACACTTAAATCATTTGCTTAAACTTAATTAGCTAATAATACAAAAAAAAACTTCATCAAAAACATTTTTTGTGTGCAAATCTTCATTAAACAATTTTAAATTGCTTCTCCCAGCTTCATGCAGCTCAAAACAATTCAATTACATTTATAATAGCACGCCATCCATTCGAAAGACTGTTAAGCGCTTACCGTGATAAGTTTGTATATGCGATACCCCATTCGTTTCACGATAAGCTGGGGCGAAAAATTGTGCGCACTTATCGAAAAAAGGTGAGTGAATTTTTTGTTGTTTATTTTCCAAGTCTTAATTAAATATTGAGGAATGCTCGTATGTGATCACCATCATTCCAGAGTCAACAACTAAAACCTCCTAAGTATCCCACATTTTCGGAATTTGTACGTTGGCTGTTGGATCAAATTAAACATGGCAACCATTTGGACATGCACTTTGTGGCCTCGACACAATTCTGCACGCCTTGCTTAATAAATTTTGATATTATATTAAAATTTGAAACTCTAGAGGAGGATCAATTGTATCTCATTGAAAAGACTGGTTTAAAGCGTGTTATTGCGCCCGAATGGCGTAACATGGGCAAGGGGAAAAACACACTGGAATTGTTGCAACAATTTTACTCTAAATTATCAAGAAATGAATTGGATGGGTTGTACGACTATTACAGGTAAGTTTTATCAACATTTTATGCATTCAAAGGCAAATTATAATTTAAAGTTCAAACTTTCAATGTCACTGGGCTAAAACTACGTTTATACGTCTAATCAAGCGTGCAAAATTTAATCTAAGATATCAAATTAGAGACGGGCATTACTCACGTTATGTGAGTAAAGCCTTCATTTTGTATCATATGCATCTATCTGCTGAACATCTTCCCACAACTAAGTTCTGTTTTCAGCATCAGTGGTTAATACAAGCGAACAGATGGATGCCAGTGCGAAACACGACACTAAATTCTTAACCGCCGCAAATGGACAAGATCATTAAAGCTATGGCAGCCATGAAGAACTCCAAATCTCCTGCAGTCAACAATATATCAGCTGAGATGTTAAGAGTCTGCCCTAGAACCACTACGTAGAAACCTATTAAAACCGCTTTTCGAGAAAATATGAGAGACAGAAAAATTACCTGATAAATAGTTGGATGGAATTTTATTTGCACTCCCGAAAAAGGGCGATCTCAGTCAATGCAGAACTTATAGTACATATTATTAAAGTGACCAGATGGCTTTTGCAAAAAGTGGGATTTAGAAATAAATACCTTTTATAAAGCGAGATGTGTAATATGGACATACACAATCTCGTATGTACTTAGGAAACACAATTTCTTATAGTAGATAATGTTAATATAGTAGGGCAAATTTGAAGAACTCCTGAAAAGAGTATGTACGTTTTTAGAGTACGAGTACAATCTGGTCCATATTACGTGAACATTATTGTCCACCCGCATCAAATCTAAGCTGGTAAATAAATAAAGAGTGGGTAGCTTTCGAAAATGTATGTCACGATTATCTTGGCAATAGAAGGGCTGCATGAGGTTCTTGCAACCGACCTTATTTTTATTTCTGCATTAATTTTAAAACTTAAAGTTTTTGACTCAATATTTTACTAGACTGCATCAAAAAGTAAATTTTCAAAAAAAGGGCTCGATATTTTCTCTTTATACTTTGCTGAAGAGCCAAACCGAATTGTTGTGAAGAATTTTTATTATTTTATTTTTTTTTTTAACCAGTGAAATTTATTCTTGACTATACTTTCTTTATTTTCAGATATGATTTTGAATTATTCAACTACAGTGCAACGTCATATTTCAATGTAGCAAAAGCAAAAGAATTAGACATACCCGAGGAGACAGCCGCTCTATTAGGAAAAACGCTTACATAAATCTAATACCGCATTTATGTTTTTTTTTTAAGACACCAAAACAATCGGCACTTGCTAGATAATTAATTAATTGTAATTATATCAACACCAGCCAATCGAGCAAAAAAGGCAGTTTACTCCCAACTAACCATCATTTTTATGCAGACTTGGAACAGCTTATTCATGAAAGTAGAACAGGCGTTGAAATAAAAATATTTCGAATAAATATTAAGGACAACAAAACATGCAGTTATTTCGTTTGTAGTTTCGTTCGTTCGTTTCGCAACGAATTTAGTGTGTTTATGATACGAATTGCAAATAATAATAATGTAGAGGAATTAAATTTAATATTAAGACAAAGGACAAAAGCAACAAAAGAAAGAAAAGACAACTAATTTGTACAATAATTTTAATATGCGTCAATAATTGAAACATTTGTAGAAATCTAGTATTAAGAGAATTTATTAAAAATATCACACGCCTAGCGCTTTTTTATTTTAATTTAAAATTTTAAAACCAAAGACAAAAGTACATAAATATATTGAACAAAACTGGAACTTAAAGTAAATAAAATATTAGTTTTAAGTAAAAATTAAAAAAAAAAGTAAAAACGCAACATGGAACGGAACCGAAACAATGAACTCGAATACAAAAATAAATCTATAAAAATAAGCGTTTTTATCTAAAAAAAAAGAATAAATACAATGTATTAAATATTAATAATTTAAAAATAAAATGAAAGTGTTTCACAGCTTCATCTGACTGTTCAGTTGCACCAATTGAAATTCTACCCAACATTTGGGTTGGTACGTGGTTTCCTCATAATACGAGATGTGTACCAGAGCTGTAAATGAATCATCCTTTTATGATTTTAATTCGTTATGAATTAGCTAAATTTTGAATTAGTTCTTTTCACAACAAAAAAGAATTTAATGAAATTTGAATCAATTCAAAGAGAATTAGGCGGAAATGAATTTCAATTTCCAATTCAAATGAATTTGTAGAATAAGTTGCAATTCGTTTTCTATTCAAAGGAATTTTTTAAAATGAATTGCAATTCATTTCCAATTCGAATTGAATTGATTTTGAATTCACTCAAATGATTTAGAACAATGAATCAATTCAATTCAAATGAGCTAGTACTGAATGGATAATTATTTTTTCTATTTCATTTGAATTAATTTAAAATCAATTCAATTCAATACTTTGACAAATTCATTTGAATTAGCAACGAATTGCAACTCATTCTACAAATTCATTTGAATTGGAAACGAACTGAAATTCATTTCTGCCTGATTCGTTTGAATTGATTAAAATTTCATTCAATTTTATTTTTTGTTGTGAAAAGAATTAATTCAAAATTTAGCTAATTCGTAACGAATTAAAATCAAAAAATAATGATTCATTTACAGCTCTGACGCTAAAAATATTATTTCAATCACATGAGCATGCTTGAAGGCCAGTGAACGTACATGATTAAAATTGCTGCATGATTGCTTCATCATTGAAATACCTATTCTAAATGTATTTTGAAATTTCTGTAAAGCAATTCCAAAATTTTGGTATAGACCTAGATATTGTGCATTATTTCTTTAAGAAACTTTTTTGATAAGATTTGATAGCAATAACAGAAAAATAATTTCGTAAGTTTCAAAAAAAAAAATTAAAGTACAGGATGTCCCATACATCAACGCCAAGCCGAAAGCGGGTGATACGACAGGTAGTTAGTGCTGCCAGGAAAATTAGAAAACAAATTTATGTCAATTATTTAAAAAGGTGTTGCATTCTCTAGAAAAGCACTTGCTGTGGCAAAAATAAACTTCACTTTTCTTGTTGTTTTTATAGCTATGCTATTTATTTGTGCGATACAGCAGTTAGGACGTAATTTTCATCGTAAAACTAATACACACTATTACAGTTAAAAATTTATTTTTGTTTTGATTTATTTGTACTTAAAAGCAGAGTACGAAAATAAATAAAATAAAATGTTTGATTTTGTTTTGTCCCCTTCTTTGAAGTGAGTGAAGCAATAGCAATACAAAAACAATGAGAACAATTGCTCAATTTGTTTTTGTGTTGTTTTGCACATGAGCAGAAGCCGGAGAACACCGCCCATCGACTGTAAGCCTGCTGACAGCCGCCACAGGCCACAAACAATACATTAATTTAATCGTATGCCGCTAGAAAAGAAAATAATGGGAAATAAATGGAAACGTTTTGAAATATTTGCGGCGAATTTGACACAATCATATAATATAATTTTATTGCATTGTTATTTCACACATGAAATTTGTTTTATATAACTAAGCAGCATAGCTATAACCGGGTGTCCTAAGACACCTCTCTTCTTTTTTTCTCTTATATTATGGTTAGATATTCTTCTGTAAATGAAAATTAAAAATTCATATTTCAATGACCTAATTTTCAAAGAAAATCCTACTGTTTGCCAAACAATCATCATAGTGTGATTTTTTTAATATATCTTGTAAAATGAGTGACATAGATTTTTTTTGCTAATTTTTCACCACATTGATCCATTAACCACTTTTGGCTTGACGTTGATTGATATATGGAACACCCTATTTGCAAATACATATATTTAAAATGAATAAATTTCAAATAATAATATCAATTACTGAGCGTGAGTTACGCGATCGTAGCAAATTATTTTTTTTTTTGCACTCACAATAACATGTACATATGTGTGTGAGCTAAGAAGACAAGGTCGAGCATGAACTTGCATGATTGTAAGTAGTCACCATCCCATCTCCAGTTATAATATGTGAATTAATCGAATTTTTTTTATAACTATGTATAGCAAAAAAAAGTATAAATAATTTTTATTATTATTATTATATTTTTTTGAAAATCACATCAAATTTGTGCGAACTCTGCTTATAACGAAAAATGTTTCCTTTTCCGCTCTTACGAAGTTCGTCATAGCGGTACATTACTGCATTCTATGAGATGAACCAATAAATTCTGTTAACTTTGTCAAAATGAATTTTCAAAAGATTTTAAAAATAAACAAAAAACAAAAAGCGCTGTATGGATATTAAAAACCGTTTAGTATTTTTCTTTCATAAGCATTATTGTTTTCAATTAAAACCAAACAGCAGGCCCACTGTAGAAGATCACTTTAGTATAGTTTGTATTTATGTACATAACGCTCATTTACTCAAATAACGTCATAACTCCAAAAAAACCAGTTTCCCAGAAAATGAGTTTGAAGTTCACACACAACTTAATGGAAAAATAAAATTTCATTTTGCTCTCAAGAGTTGAGTAGACACGATATTTGTATGAAATTTGTACACAATATGAAGGAGGATATGCGAATTAATTCCGAATCATCCATTTTTTGAGTTGTGACGTTCTTTGAGAAAATGAGCGATATGTATATTAATATGTAGATTTTATTCAATAATAACTGTCGAAGTTAAATCGAAAAACTCTTCAACTGTAATTAGTCAGATTATATGTACATATATTAGGCCTGATGATGTAAGACATTATCGTAAGCGGATTTGTAGCTTTCTGTTTTAGATTAAATTAAAACGCAACCTGTTAACACGCCTTACACAACCACGTCCATTATTTATCGATACTCTATGTTTAATATATTCCCTCTTATCGTGGTTGCCGTATTTCGACAACGACTGCTTCGTTTTTGTATTAGATCCAGGAATACCGCGGCATGTTTCCTTTAATCTATGCTTCAACCTGTCTTGAATGATAATGCAAGAATATAATTAATAAATTCAGTAAAGTACGACTGTGACTAGCACACGTACGGACACTACATACTAGTACATATGTAATACATACGAACTTTAGCCTATATAATCAATTATATTACCTGATGTAGACATTTAAAAAAAATGTAGTACCCGGTGAACTTTTTCCAGTTTTTGGCGATTTTTACACTTTTAGCTTTTTTTTGGTTTATCCAATTTTCGCGCTTTTTTCGCTTTTGATATTTTTTCGGTTCTTGACGTTTTTTTCTTTTTTGCGATTTTTTTGTTTTTTGCGATTTAAATTAGTTTTAGAGATTTTTTTTTTTTTTGATTCGGAACTTTTTTTCGTTTTGGTGATTTTTCTCGGTTTAGGCGATTTTTAACTTTTAGGATTTTTTTGTTTTAGTTTAGCGAAAATAATAGGGTTCCTTTTCACCTTTCGTGTACGGAACTCTAAAAAGGAGTTGCTCTTCTCTAGTTGCACTAGTTTTTATAATAGGAATCAGCTGTGACCCACTGTAAATTAAAGCTAACACATCTATGTACATCATAATTCTACTTTTTCGTTATAAGAAAAACTTAATTTTGTCAAAGAGAACTCTAACTATTAGCTGATCGTTCATAATTGCAATATTGCAACAACAACAACAACTATTTAAACATATTAGAAATTAATAATTTAAAAATTAAGGTCCAATTTCATCAACTCTATTTAAATATCGATTCAAATTTAAATGACGATTTTCATTAATTTTTTTATGGAAAAATTACTTTTAAATATGAATCGATATTTATATATGTAAGTAGGTGAAATTGGCCCTAAGTATGAAAGATAAACAACACGAATATATGTGACGCGCAAAATAGAAAGGGACCTAAGGGTAAAAACCGGTTTTGTTCAGGAGAGCCATTTTAAAGATTTAAATGCGTGTATCTTTGGTGTACCATCACTGAATAAAACGCGCATATCTCTGGGAGGGAACACTTTTGGGGCATGGGATCGGTCTCATTCGATGCTCAGATGTTGTCCACATTAAAAAAAAAACAGTGAAAATAGATTTTTTTACTTTTAGGTCCCTTTCTCTATGCGCTGTTACATATTTATTTATGTATGGTGCATACTAGAGATGAGTGCGTGTCGTGTTTATTTTTCGTGACACGAGCACGCACGACTCAAGTGCGAAGTGTTGGTGACAAAAAATCTAATTTCCTGCGCGGTCGGGTCGTTTCATGTTGAGCAAAATTGATACGAAAAACACGAAACGATTTTAGGTGTAAAATATATATTTATGCATTAATTTCGAATATAAAAAATATTTAATCAGCTGTTTAGTTTTACATTTTGTAGTGTAGATAATCTTAGAGTTTCACCTTAAGGCCTTTGTATTGTTTGAAATTGTGGTATAACTATAGATTTTTCTTTGCATTTCTTACATAGAAAATGCACCTAATTTTAACGCATGTAAATCAAACATTTGTTAAAGTAATTTGTAGTTAAAATTTGTTTTCTACATTTACATAAATTAAAAAATATTTAGTGAATTGTTCTTTATGATAAAATAACTTATTTTTCGTTCATATTCATAAATTAATTTTATTCATACAAAACATATATCACTTACGAGTACATACATACATACATATATTTTGTTGACTATAAGTGAATAAAATAATAATAAGAAAAATAGTAATAGTGATGGTGTTTTAATTTTATTTAACAAAAAAGAATGAATAACATGTTCTAGTCAACAGTCACATCCATAAATACTGCCGATATACAGTGACATGGAAAACTCTACACTAACACTTAGATATACATATCAGTTCGTATATTTTTTTAAATCTGCCACCAAGTTTGTACCTTAAGTGCTCGATGGGATTTAAGTGAGGCGATGGAAGTGGAAAATGTAGTTTATCAGGGGCACTATATACTTATATCTGTGTCTTACCAATCCTTGCAAAGATAAACACAAAAATAGTACTCAATCGCATAAAGGAACACCTAGAATTAACCATCAGTTCCTGTCAAGCGCTTAATTATTGAACAGTGCGTGGAGTTCAACTCCACACTCCATATTCAGTTTATAGACTTTGAAAATGCGTTTGACAGCATCAACCGGGAGTACATATGGTCAGCATTAAAAGGAAGAAAAGCATACCCGAAAAACTTATATCGTTACTCAAGGAAAGTTATAACTAGGCCAAATGTTTTGTTTTACACAAAGAGAAGCTCTCAGACCCATTTTATGTTCAAAGTGGAGTGCGACAAGGATGTATGTATATAATCGCAGAGCTCTAATGGCCACCTCGAGTTTTCATTCTAAATTATTTTGAAAATTCCGCTAATGTATACTTTAAAAATTTAAAACCAGTATTAACATACAAAATACTGGTATTAAACTTTAATACCGTAGTCATAAAAAATTAAAATGCATTTGAAATGTATTTTAAGCAAAATTTTTATGGAAATTGTATACCAAAATACATTTCAAACTTTTTTTTATTTTTTATGAATACGGGAGTTAAAGTATACTTTGTTTTGGATATGAATTTCGAATAGGAATTTATTTTCTTAAATTGTAAATTAGAGCGTCCACCCACTGTGCCCCCCCCCCCCCACATACATATCAACTTCACTGAGTAAAGTTGCATAAGAGTAGTTACAGGTTTGTCCGTTTTACTGGTAAAAAAATAAATTAAATGCGATATTTTTATTAAATCGCTCTTGCAGTTGTTACCCAGTAAAAAAATTTCACGTTTTTTGAAGCAATAAGGCAATAAAGCGCATCATATCTCGCTTTAAAATATGAACTGTTTAGAAGCAGTGAACATATATGAAGCAAGTGATTTAACAGCGCCACAATAATGCCAGGGGGGTTATTATGTAATTCGATTCGTAAAGAAAACTGTTCGAATGTGTATGTTATTAACATTACAATTCGAAAGCATTTCCGTTCGAATCGGATTACATAATAACCCCCAGGTTTTAAAGCCAGAAATCTAATGCTATTGTAATCTTGAAAAGAGCCTTTTTCATAAGTAAATACGTTTATATTATTAATCCTTTAAAGAGCGCTTGAGATAACTGCTATACGAGTATTTGCATGTTTTATTATATTCAAAAAAAGCGCATTTGTGAGCAAAAAATATAGTACTCCAAACCGGGAACTCGCCATACAAAAATCAGCAGCGATATCAGCAGGTTTGTCAGCTCTACTTTTGCTCTCTCATAGTAAAAACCTGCTTTATTTGAAGCAATTTTTTTTGCTGGGTAGTTCAATATTCAATTTAAATATTTAAATATATTTTAGAATGAAATGAAATATTATTTTTAATGTAAATATACAAATTTAAAACTTACCTTGCATTTGGTTGTCATCTAAAAGTTAACTTTATGTTAACTGCAGTGATTTTGTTTACCAATTGAAAAGTTTTCCCGATATTTTAATATATTCCTACTTTGACTTACGTTTCGATATCACTTATTCACAGATTTATTCAGAATTTGGTTTTAAAAGTTTAAAATATTTTATGTTTTTAAATAAAATAAAAATTGGGTTTGGACACGGAACTCCCGGTCGGAGATTTTCAAGAAACGGGAAAATCAAAACAATAAGTTTTAATAAAATGCAAATTATTTTCTTTTCAATATTTTTTATTTTTTTGCTGTTATATTCGAAATGCTATGAACGGCATATATTTTGATCTGATATCAGCTGGTTTCATATAACAAGCAGAGATAATGTAATTAAACATGAGTGGATTTACGTTTGGAAGTAAATATTTTCGGGGGCAAATTACGACATTCAATACCGATTTTTCAACGATGTAGAAAGAATACTTTCGTTTTTTTTTTATTTATATTGAAAACGATTAATAAAATAAATAACTTTGTTTTTGTTTCCAAACTCAGTAAAAAATGCACTCCAAAGAAGTTCTCTTTTTCGACTACTAATCATCGAATTGGAAGCGATGTTAAGAAAAATTTACTTCTTGGCGTTTCTACATTTTCGAAATTTGTTTCTTTTTATTGTTTTCATGTAAATTTCAGTAAATAAATTTTATTCTTTAGATCAAAATTAGTTTATAAATTTCTTCAAAAAAATCTGTGTTTTTAAAGCTATTAAAAAATAAAGTTATTAAAAAATTTTGTATGTAGGATATTTCTCTTTTAAATCAACTCTGCATATTATTTGTTTATTTACCTTTGTATTTATCTTCTTAAATTATCAAAATCATCTACTTAAGATGGTTCTGTAGATAAGCGTCTATTGTACTTGTCCTTTATATTTCATTCTTCAATATACAATCAAAAAGTATACATATTTTGAATTTTTTGGCTGTTACGGCCTTTTGGATTTTAGGTGACGATATGTACATATATATTAATTCCTGTTGTTCCTATAAGAAGCGTACGGCCGTAAAATTTTATTCAAATAACTTGATAGTATTTTACATATTATTTCAATAATAAAAATTGCAGCTAAAAGGTCAAATATAAAAACCATGTTGAACTGCAAAAAAAACTAAACGGTCACACTTTTTTATTTAACATTGCACCGCACTAACTCTTTCAAAGTGGATGTAAACAAACCCCAACGAATGAACTCACAAAAAGAATACACCGACCGGCTCATCGACCAAAATTAATTTTCACAACTTCACACAATTTATTTCTTTAATTTCCGTTTGTGTTTTTATGCAAACTCTGCGCATTATTTTAATATACATATATTTTCGTGGAGAAACAAATTAACTTCTATTATTTATATTAAAAAAACAAATTTTTTCTTAATACTTTTACTTAACATCCGTACGTTAAGAAAATTGCGCTTAAACTGAAGTTGGTAGCAAATGTAGTGCAAACAGAGTTGCCGCTTTCAACAAAAATTGCCACTTTCAACATAATTTAGTTCTTAAATTTAGCAAAATTTATTATCATTTTCCATATATGTACATAATCACAAAAATAAGCAATTAGCTGTGGACTCTATTATGTCAAAATTACAATTTAAATCGTCAAACATTAAGGTCATGGAAATGGATGTGGTTGGTTTCATGTTCAAACGCAAATTTTTATTAGAATTTCATGTTGTTGACAGCGTTGGCTTTTCGGTAGGGTCACAGCAAAATCTTATTTTCGGCACATACAGTAGGTCTATAGTTCCACTTTTTGGGGGCCCAGGAGCTTCCTTTGGGAGCATTTAAACGTCTTATAATAGCTGCGTATAGGCAGCTGGATTTACTAGGATCCACTCTGAGTATATTTTGTTCTCCATCAGACACCCGAAATCTAAATCCGTTTGCACGTGGTAATGGTAAAATCCCCAAAATAGCCGTTAGCAAACAGTTACTTGTGAGCAACATGCAAAACCGCCGAAGACCAAACAAGAAATATAGGCCTGACCGTATTAAAAAAATTATTAAGATGACTTGAGAGCTGTTGACTATTTATAATAATTGGTAGTTTTGTTGCTTTCTTGACCTTTCCCCGCTGTCAAAAATTAAAATGCACTGTTTTCACCCGGATTTTCGAAGCTCAAAGATTCATCAGATTCGGAATTTTTAAGATCATGGAAATCTATTCTTACTCTGTTTACGATTATGTCCGTATGGATGCATGTATGTTCGTCCGTATGAATATATGTATGTAAATGTAAGCCCCTAATAAGTTAAACATCATAAGTTAAGTTAAAAATCATTTAGATCTCGTGAGATACTGAACCGATTCGTTTTAACAGATATTGAAAAATTTCAAAACAGTTTTGAAAAAAAATCCACAATTACAATTCGGATAAACCGATTTGATTCGCTGGGAAAGATGGGTTATGTATTTGAGTCGGTATTTGCTTTTACACACACGCCCTACTTATAATATCAAGAAAAAATATTGAATCACACTTTGCGGTGCTCGTGCGCCTCAAAGCAAACCTAAATTAGAGTGCTGCGTTAGAAGCAGAAATTATTAAATTGTAATCGACAGGATTTTTACTCTACTATAATTTTGTAAACAAAGGTATTTAACGTAAAATGCGTCGGAATGAAGATATTGTATGTCGTCGCAAGCGGCAAAAATACATATATCGAAAATCTATAAAAGTCGCCTATTTTCAAAATTCCTGGAAACATTAAAATTACTGCACTATTATATTAAAAGAGAAATTCTGGGGCTGAATGTACGCATCCATGATACAATTATACAAGGTATTTGCACGACTACAACAAAATTGCAACACCAAGAAACACACGTATTTTGTTGGTAGAAATATACCTATAATTGTCAGAAGCAGATGTCTTTTGTTTTTAAAAATAACAATCACAGGATAACTAAAGTACAATTGCAGAGGCGGCATTCATGCATGATTATAGTCATTCCGTGATGCCAATATGTGTGTAATACACAGTGTGTAATTTTTACTCTCATCTGTAGACCATGTAATGAGATTCATGTATAATATGTGTGTAATTCTATTTTGGGTTCTATTTTTATTTAATTTTGTTTTAATTTTAATCTACACAAAGCATGTGTAGTGTAATTTTCTTCAATGTGCAATTTCATTGGCAACACTGTAATCATTTTATTCACACACATACACCAACATTTTTGCAGCTTGTAAACAAAATTTGACAACTTTCTGCATTGTATACATTAACAGGCTGGGCTTGTGCAAGTACCTTGTATAATTGTATCATGTACTCATCTATGTATGTAAATATATATGTACATCAGAAAAATGTATTCGCGTATGTGTATTCATTTGTATAAGAAGATGTACATACATATGTACATATACTCGTATATGTATCTATATATGAATGTATGCATACATGGTTTATTTTCGTAAGTTTTAAGGAAAGTTTTGGCAAAAAATAAATCCTTTGTGGCAACGCTTGTATTAGAATCCAATAGCCCGTTCAGCGTGCCACGAAATCAAGTAATTTAAAGATGAAATTACGAATGATATTAGAAGTATAAATCGTCGGTTGGTTATTGGTTTGCGGCACAGTATATTCAAAGTACATTATGACTGCAGCAAACCAATAAGCAACCGACGAAATAAAATGATAATAAAAATATGCTGGTACTAAATGACATTTGAGTTAGTTTCGCAAACATCTGATTCGTTGCGCATTCATGGGAACATCATTTTCAGTTGAATAAAGGTAGAGGTCCATAGCTTTCTATGCATCTGTCAAAAAAGTAGAATCAATGTAACAGTATGTGACAAGTTACATTGCAAAAAGCGCAGAACGCGTAGGCGCGTTCAAAGCAAAAAGTAGGTCTACTTTCTACTTTTGTACGCGTTACAAGCACCATGAAAGAAAGTCAGCTGTTCTTGAATGCTAAAGATGTTAAATACATAATACTTTATTTCTTACGTTATCGATAAATATTATTTTGCCGTGGATAATTTTTTTCTTTTTTTTTTCAATAAAAAAAATTTCTTAGTAAAAAAAACTTGTTTAATAAAATATGTGAATATTTTCATTAATGCGATGTATTTTAATCAACTTTTCACCACACTTTTCTCAGTAACAAATTTTGCATATTAGTTATCGATTACTTTTACGTACTGAGTGTCATCTCCGCTAAATCTGTATAAATAGCTGCTTAGAAAAGTTATTGCTTAAGCCAATAATGTGCATACATACATTTATATGCAATTTTCAATTTACTTACATTAAAGTCAACAACAGCCGACAATCTGCTGGAATAGCCCTGGCCGAGTTCTTCTCAAGACTATCTTTTAAAATGCTGAATAAATAGTCAAAGATATCTGCAGACATTCTTGTCGCGGTTCGAAATTGCTCAGGGTCAGAAGTTTTAATTTTTCAAATGTGGTTTCAAAAAACCCACTTAAATTCCGTTCTAAATACAACGGCCGTACCCAAAACCTTTTCTTTTTTGAAATTGTTCATAGGCATTTTTTGCATATAAAATTAAATATACAAACTCGACTAACTCCACAAATTCTTTTAAAAACTCACTCTCCATTTTTTCTTTATAAGTATTTATAAACAAACGCACACAGCTGATCAAAACAAAAATAAAATGGCGCATGAAAAGCAGTGCATGTAACTCAACGCGAACAAAGTATAGAATGAAACAAGAGGATGAAACGCGTGTAAAGCATAACGCGCAAAAAGCGAGCTATGGACCTCTACCTTAAGGGCTTTTAATAATATTTATATAAAAAAGTTTTTCACATGACAATATTTTTCAATATAATGGGCCTTATTACAAGTGTCGTATTTCGACTACGACTACGACTATTTTGTACTAGATTAAAGAAAAAATGTTGTAATGTTCTTTAGTTTAGTAAAAAATCATCGTAGTCGAAGTCGTAATACGACACTGGTAATAAACTGGTTTGGAATGGTTTTTACTCATATTTTTGTTTTATATTGAATTAAAAATTAACAATATCTAACCAAATTGACGCATTAAATTTTTTGTTGCTTTTCGTTGTTGTAAATATCTTCATGGTTGGAAAAAAGGAGTTTTTCATACAAAAACAGCGTTGTCCATTGTAATTTCATATTAATTTCGTTGAAATTAAGTACAATGAGTTAATTTGGGATATGTCAAAATGTATGGAAAATTATTTAATTTCAACTTGATTTCTGTCGAAATCATGAAATTACTTGATTTCGTGGCACGCTCAACGGGCTACAAGGCAATTTCTATTGTTAAAAATATTCGACAAGTTAGCATTGTTTTATTTTTCTTTAAGGTTTTCTTCCCAACAACTCGTTCAGTATTTCTGAAATTATGAATCAAATTTTGGATTTTGCATGTATCAACGAAGCTGAATTTCGATCTTTGTTATATACTGAGAGTTATACTAGAACTTGATGGCGAATATTTTTAACACATTTTAAGCCCTTGCGTCCCTGTTTAAGGATAATTTTTATGGAGAAGGGAAAGTTCCATAAAAATGTTCCTCGTAAAATTTAACGTAAAAGTAAGTAAAGTTTTATTTGGAGTTTGAATATTAAAGGCCTTATTTATACAAATTATTAAGGCTTTGTAAAGGCTCAATAAGAAAAGTTTTTTATGAAAATCTGTTTTATAAACCCTTTATAATTAAGGCCGTTCTAGTCACTAGTTCTACAATCTATTTAATCCAAAAATAAATAGATTCAATACAGAATTTAAAAGTATGTATTTGAAAAGCAACTTTAGTAGAATTAAATAAAAAAATATCGTGAATTTCAAGCCTTAAAATGTATTTTACAAAAATTAACTCTTTTTATTTTTTTAATTTTTTTATTAATTTTATTTTGTTTTTTTTTATTATTAAATTCTCATTTCAATTTTGTCTTACAATGACTCAATGTATTTTATTTTAACAGTTGAATTTACAAAAAAAAAGTTTGTTAATTACAAATAAAAAAATATGTTAATAAACAATATAAAGGGTTAAAATGAAATTAGAAATATGTTTTTTCTTTTTTAGTTTTCTATATATAAATTAAGGTAATGTACATTTTTAACTTTCTTTTTAGCTTCTTGGTTGTTTTTATTTTTCAGTTTTTTGCCTTTAAATACAATTTTTTTTTCTTTTTTCAATAAATTTTATTTTTGTTAAAAAATACAAGATCTATTGCTTTTTTTAATTATTTTATGAAAAATATGTTCTATCTTTAGTTTTGCTTAGATGTTATTTATTTTAAAATTTTACTAGAAAATTATTAACTTTACAAGTGGAGTTTATTTTTCTCTTTTTATTTTTTTTTTTGGTAGTTTAAGATTATTCTTTGTAATTTCTGCTATTTTTTTAACAATGAGATATTTTTGTGGGGAGGCGTACGTTAAAATGATAAAAGTTTTTAACTTTGTGACTGTTTTGTTTCCTAATATCGATGTCTTCATAAAAAAGACGTATCTCTCATAGCCAATAGGTAGTTACATTATCAGAGAGATTAAAGAAGGTAGGTTAAGATCATCAGCTGACTCCAAATCTCCTTTCAAGCTCTATATGGCAACTATTAGAGACTTCTACCATTTTCTAATTGCTAGAGTATAGTGACAAATAGTCAATAGCAATAAATTGTGATGCCGACAAATAATTACAGAATAAGAAGCTTAATGCAAGTATTTTATACATGTACTATGAGCGATGCAATGACATTTTGTCGGAAATTGACAACATTCAGACTTTCGGCAGTTAAAGTTTGCAAACAACAACAGTCTTTTTCAATTTTTAATAACGTAAGAGATATACACAAATTAATTATTAAATGGAAATTCTTAAAAGTTTTATTGAACATGGATTGTTGTAAATCACCGCTGTACTCCGACATTTTTACCAGAAATTTTTATAGTGGTTCTGTTATGGTTTGAATACAATTCGAATTTGTATTAAAAACAAGCAAAAGAAAAAAAAATTACAAATATTTGTAATAAGAAATTTACATTGAGAAACTTTTCATGAAAATTGTTGCATGAACCTTTTTCTAGCACGCATTTCAGGAGCATTTCTTCCATCTGATTTTTTTCTCCACGCCTCCTATTAACAAATACAAAAAGTTTCATGCAACTAATTTCATAATGTAAATTCAATCTAAGTTATTTTAATCAAAAAATGTTTTTGTAATTATTCACCCTTATTCCAGGGGTCTAATCGTCGCTTTCGATAACAAGACGATTCGATCACGTTTTTCAGTTTGAGATTATGACATTCGATATCTAACCATATCATTACATTCTTCGATAGCGAATACCATAATCTCAAACTGAAATAACGTGATCGAATCAGCTCGTAATCTAAAGCGACGATTAGACCCCAGTTGTCAACATCGACGCCACTATAACGCAATACAAAAAAATTGGGGCTTGTCTACTCTCTTTCGAGAACAATTTGGTGTTATTGACAGTCTATTTCTGTTCCCTAGGGTTTATAAAATAACATGAGCAATCAATATCAGTCAGTTGTTTTCGATAACGGGTAGACAAGCCCCAACTATTTGGTATTATATTTACGTGAAGTTGATGTTGACAACTGGAATAAGGATAATTGAGAACGAAAACGAAAAGGATTCGTTTTGGTAAGTACATAGAGTTGAATTTTTAATGATTTCCACAATAAATTTGAGTCAATTTCAACTTATTAACTTTTAAAAAATATTAACTAAGTGTAAAAAACTAATTATAAAATATGTTAAAGGAAAACAACGCAAGATATGTTGGACTACGCAGCCCATTTGAGTTGAAGGGCAGTATTTGCATCATGGTCCCTGCCCAATGCAGACGTGGACAATGCCATGTTCAGTCCTAGTTTACACTAAGCAAGTTTTATTGCTAAGCTGATTAGTTTGTTAGGGGAGAGAGACGAGGGGAAAAGAAACGTTTCTGTTCCCCTCGTCTCTCTCTCTCCCCATCAAACTAATCAGCTTAGCAATAAGACTTGCATAGTGTAAACTAGGACTCACATAAGCCCGCCCTCACTGCTACACGAAAAGAGCTCGTATTTTTATGACCACATTCTTTATTCCAAAACACATAACTTGTACGTGAATAGTTAAAATCTTCTCCATATGGAGTAGTTTCGGGGTTAAACCGATTGTGGTGGGCAAAATTTAACATTGCCTTGACGAGTTTTGCCATACAATTTTACATTTAAAATCATGCTAGGATTTAATAGTGGTTTAAAACTACATTATGCGCCGATTTTTAATGTCAAATTGTATGGAGGAACTAGTGGCAAAATTTAACATGATTTTATTTCAATTTTGCCACTTATGCTAACTGGCATGAAGTTTTACATTATACTACATAAGGCTTTAAGCATTGTAGTGTGCTTGTGCATTTATAAGGCAACAAAGACTTTCACTTGGCACAATAAATCAGGGGGCAAATTACAGTATTCGATATCGAGCTAAATTTAAAAACTCCATTGAAACATTTTGAAATTTCGTTCGATATCGAGTGCCATAATTTTGCCCCCTGATCAGTCTTTGTGGAGAATCGAACCCACTGATTGAATTGCACTCTAACCACCCACTAATCAAGTTTATAGTACAAACTTTATTCAAAGATGACAAATGCAAGCAGTAAAAATCAGATCGACTTTAAAATAAAACTGTTCGAATTTTTATTAGTTTTACATTGTAATTGTAAAACATTTCTTTTCGAAATGCAGAGAAAACCTGAACTCCATCATAAAGACCAACGGTTGGTTCTACCGTTGTATCGCTTCTCTCCCCTACCACTCTAGAACTTTTTCCCAATAAAAAGAAAAATTTTTCGAAATTATGTTAATAAAATGCAAAACGAACGAATTTTCTTTTGTTTCGAATTAGAGAGTAAATTCAAAGGTATCATCATTGTATGATTTACTCTTCTTCTTTTTATCTACTCTGTAACTCAAAACCAAAAGAAATTCTTTCGAAATTATATGTTAATAACATGCAAATTCGAAAACATTTTCCTTTGTTTCGAATTACAGAGTAAATCCCCAGATTCTCCCGCAAGTTTTCATGCTTCTACATTCATAAGTCCCGGTCTAGACTTGCAATTGTTGTTGCAGCAATGCTTGAATATGTGTGAGAGTGTTGAAATAGAAATACATATGTATATACTTTTTGTGTTTCTCTCTCGCTCTTTTGCACTAAAAAATAAGAAATTGACGCAACGAAAATTAAAAATTTTATGCAATTTAAAAAAAAAATTTAAAGAAAAAAAATTTAGTTTCCTGAATGCATGAAAAACTATTGAGAATGTTTACTCGTACTTTAGTAGTTCGATTCAAAAAAGAAATCTCTTCGAATTTAAATGTTATACGAGTACATCAAATGTTATGAATCAGAGTTACTCGCTGGATTTGTTAGTCCGAGCTTAGACGGGCGAACATTTGGAAGGAAAACAACTGGAATGCTTTTTTTTTGTTTTTTTTGTATCGATGTACTATGTATATATATGTAGCAACGAGTATGTCAACAAAGCGTGTCGCCGAGTACCGAACACAAAAATGATTCTCTCTTCCCCACCCATAATTTGCTACCAAACTTAATGTTTCCCTACCAAATGTCTTTTTGTCTAAATGCAGAGTTATGGCTCGCTTATGGATGGCAACCGAACTTTAGTTGCCGAGTTAACTAGCAACGCAACTAAAATTAAAATTAGTATTACGTATGGCAACTTCCTCCAGTTGCCAAAAAGTTATAGAAAATACAATTATGACAGATTGGCAACGAAAAATAATGTAAACAAAAATTCAAAATATAAGAAATACAAGTGCTGAAAAGAATATTATTAAGTAAAAATGCTGAAAACACTACCGATGATAAAAATGATTGGTTAAAAGGAATTAATTTTTGATGAAGATAAGGAAGTACAAACAAAATGTTGAATCTATTAGACGGTTCTTTAGAATTACCGCCTCTACTCTGAGTATATGTTATTGCCTAAATAATAATAAATTTAACAATCTCTTTTTTTTAGTTGTAAGCATAATTTTCTTTAAACTCAAAAACAAAAATAATATTGCAATTACTTTTTAATTTTTCCAATTTTTTGCTTTCAAAACTATGCAGCAAGTACAAATTTGGCAACTAGCAACGCAACTAAAGTTCGGTTGCCATCCATAATCGAGCCATTATAGTTTAATTTTTATTGAAAATATTCACCCCTATTCCAGTTGTCGACATCGATGTCACTAACTAATACAATACCAAAAAATTGAGGCTTGTGTACCCGCTGTTGAAAACAACTGACTCCTTTTGGCAGATTTATGCTATTTTCTAGACCTTAGGGAACGGAAGTAGATTGTCAGTGACACAAATTGTTCTCGAGAGACAATAACCCAGCCCCAATTTTTTGGTATTGTGTTTAAGTGACATCGATGTCGACAACTGGAATAAGGATTATACATATATTGAAATATTTCTCCAATACAAAGTGCAAAAAGGACAATAGAAACTGTTATAATTTTTTCGCTTTTCGCCGAAAACATTAGACAAGATATTCATCCCAATGAACGAGGCAAAATTTGATTTTACGCTCTTTATTTGATTATAAAAATTCAATTTGGTTTCACTTCATAATTTAACCAATTGTTGCCGTGATTGAAAACAAAATGGAATATAAATTAAAAAAAAAATTCTAGTAATTGAATTTTAGTAACAAAATTAATTGCTTATGAAGTATATATTTTTATATTGGTATGTAACCCTCAACTACAAATTATTTTCTTTTCGAATCGAATTACATAATACCTCCATTTTTAAGTTTTTTCTTTAAAAATCATCATCCCTATCGTGAATAACAAGTGGAATTTGTGTTCATGCGAAATTGTTATTCTCCTCGAAGGGAAAAATGCCATCGTGAATCTCCCGTGAAATTTTTTTCACGCTATCAGTCCCAGTTAAGTTAAATAATCAGAAATACAAAAACTTGAGGTTCCAAATGAATTATGTTTTAACTTAAAAGCAGGGAATTGTTTTTAAGAATCATCAACTAATCTTGTCCTAAAAATAAATATTTATAACTTTTAGTATATAATTCAATGGAAAATATAGAAATTGTTCGATGCTATAATTCAGTTCGCCTGCAAAAATAAACATGGCAATCATGAATAAAATTCCGCGTGAAATTTCTCCCTTTTCCAATTAGAGTTTTTTGTTTTCCCTATTACTTGCTATTGATTGGAATTGTGCCCCGGGAAAAATTTCACGCGGAATTTTATTCACGATTGTCCTGAAAGTGAAAAAAAACCAAGGAAAACGTAAAAAAATTCACGTGAAAAATATTCAGGGCAATCATGCATAAAATTCCGCGAGAAACTGCTCCCCTTTTTCAATTAGAATTTTTTTGTTTTCCCTTTTACGTGCTATTGTTTGAAATTGTTCCCCAGGAAAAATTTCTCGCGGAATTTTATTAATGATTGCCCTCATTATTCATGATAACGGGAATCTAAAAATGGAAAAATTATTCACGATTGCAATTTTGTGAAAAGTGGAAAAATTTCGAGGGAAAAAATGTTCACGATAGGTGTGCATATATTTTTCTTTATGAAATTGAAAAAGACTAAACAATTCGAAAGATTTCACTTATGGAGAAAAATCCTCATTTAGCTGTGCAGGACCAAGTTTATTTTAATTTCCCTTACACTGTATGATTTTTAAGCTTAAAATATTACAGTGGTGGCAAATTTTTAAAATTACACTGAGTGATATTCACAATAACGATATTCTTTGTCGAACGCTTGACATGATACCAAATGAAAATTCATTCGATCAGGGGTCTAATCGTCACTTTCGATAACGAGCTGATTCGATCACGTTTTTCAGTTTGAGATGATAACATTCGCTAACGAACAATGTAATAATGTGGTTGGATATCGAATGCCATAATCTCAAACTGAAAAACGTGATCGAATCAGCTCGTTATCACAAGCGACGAAAATCGAAACTTAATCACAATAGCGGCCGTATTTCCGAAAGAAAAAGCAACAACTTGTAGCCTTATCATTTTGACGCGCGCCTCAGTTTACTTTTATTAAGGTAATTTAGAGGAAAAAGAAAATGTACACTTATGTTGGGTCAGTTGGTTTTAATTTTCACTTTTATTTTTTATTTGACAGTTAATTTTTTTTAGGTTAATTTTTTTGAATTTTTGTAAACAAATATTGTTTATTAAATAGTTTTTCCATTTTTTAAAGTATGAAATTTGTAATTAATTTTTATCTACTATTTTTTACTACGTTATACGACTTTTATATCTAACTTAATTTGTTGTTGGTTTGTTTGTTTTACTTATAAAATCTAGCAAAATATTTTTTTTACTTAATTTCCAATAGGTTTTTTTTTAATTTAATTTTTATCTCCTAGTTTCTTACTTAATATTATTTCGTTATGCTGGTTGTTTTTTCTTGTTTTTTTTTTTATTATTTTTAACTTGGTTTTAATAGAAAACATTTAGATGTTTTCTACAATTAATTACTTTGTATATATTTTAAGATTTAATTCACTTTTTACAAAAAGTTAACAAATTATTAAAAAAAATATATATATATTGGTAGAAAATGTATAAAGTTTTAATTGTTTAAACACGACTTCTCATCAATTAAAATTTTTTTTCGAAACAAGATGGTATAATAGATTTAAACGAAATCAAATTTTAATTTAACTAAAAGTATAAAGTAAAAATTACAATAATGTACTCGTATGTATTTAAAGTTCGGTGTGAAATTTAAAGGGCTGCTTTTTTCCTTTGTTAGATTTTTAGATTTTTTTAATCACATGAAACTGAAGAACTACACAAAATGTCGGTTTAAAGAAACCACTGGGTCTATTTACTACTTTATGCAATTGATAAATTACAGCACTTTACTGAAATATTTTGAAATTCACTATGCCATAATTTGTCCCCTGGGGGTCTACTCTGTAATTCGAAACGAAAGAAAATACTTTCGAATCACACAGTAGATCCAACCCAATGCAAAACATACATTAAAAATTATTTTTCTTGATTTAAAAAGTCTATGTTCATTCAACCTTATTATTACGGGTACCGATTTCGACTTCAACTTCAATTTTTTTTTGCCCAAGAATAAAGAAAAACAATTCTTTAGGGCCGGCCTGTTCATCTAAATGCGAACGATAGATTCGATGGAATATTTACATTGGAAACAAAAACAAAAAACTGAAACTGAAATTTGTTTTTGTTTCCAAGTGAAGATTTGTAATAGTTTTGTGCAACTTTAGAAAAACTTTAAATAGTTTCGAAAATTACAAATTATGGCTCGATTATGGATGGCAACCGAACTTTAGTTGCGTTGCCAAATAACAAAAATTTCGGCAACTAAAAATTATTAGTTGCTGCATAGTTTTTAAAGCAAAATGGTGGTCAAATAAAAAGTCAAATTAAATTAAACTACTCCTTCTTTCACATTTCTTATAATTTGAAGTTTACATTATTTTCAGTTGCCAATCCGTCATAATCATATTTTCGATAACATTTTGGCAACTGGAGATAGTTGACATACATAATAGCAATTTTAATTTCAATTGCTTTAACTGAAGTTCGGTTGCCATCTATAATCGAACCATTATGTTCGAAAACTACTTTAAAACGGGTATCCCCAAAGTTGCTCTCTTAGTAGTTCCGAATTTTACGTAACATTTGAATTACTAAAAGTGTGTTATTGTTTGGGGATGTCTGTTTTAAAGTATACTTTAGAAATTTCTAATTTTCATATCATCGTAAAAATATACAATACCAAAAAAATTGCGAGTTGAGTACTCGCTCTCGAGAACCATTTTCTGATATTTACAATTCTAAGGTCTCTAAGGTCCCTAAGGTCTTAGAAAATAGCAACAGCCTGTCATTAGCAGACAGTTTTTTCCGACAAGCCCCAATTTTTTTTTCGCATTGTCTTGGCGTGATGTCGATGTTTACAATTAAAATTAGGGTGATTAAAAAGTTTTAATTTTTTTTGGTTCTTTTTTAAAAATACCTTTGGTTTTCGTCAATAAAGTCAGGTTTTACACCCATAATTTTTTTATTTTAATCGTATAATGCGAAATAAAAAAAAGGTATTCAAATCTTATTCTCATCTCTATCTCATACAAAATCAAAAATTTAACAGCCGTATGTAAAACGTAGCAAAGCTTTATAAACAATTGTTAGTAAGATTCCATAAGGTTGTATTCAAAAACGATTACGATATGTTAGCCTAACGTATCGTTAGCAACTTTGCGTTTACACCAGACATGATATGAGTAACATTAACACTAACATCAAGTTAATGTATGACGTTCACTAGACTTGGGTCGATCAAACCCATGTAATTTAAATGGGTTTGATCATTTGTTTGTGCGCCACACAAATACTGGTGGCTTATTCTGTATTGCGATTAGAGTCAATGCTACTCGAAAATATATAAATGCGCAAAATTGCTACTCTGTATTACGATATTTGCAATGTACTTTTTTATACGCATTTAAAATGCGAAAAAGTTGGTATTCTGTAATGCGAAATGCAAAATAGCATTCGCAAAGCACAAAATGTAAGTAAACAATTTATTTTATTTATTTATTTATCTGTTGATTCTTAAAATTACAAAATAAATTATTCAATTATATAATATGGGGCATTAGCTTTTAGACTATCAGCTCAAAAAATAATAAATCTACTTCAATTGCTTTTAATGATGAAATTTTATTCAGTGAAACAAACAATAAGACTACCAAATCGTGCGATTTTGAAATGATATTGGAATTTATGAATAACCACAGCCAATTGGCAAAGGGCCATTTGAAAACACCAAATGCACGTCGTTCGGCAAATACTTTGTGGCAGACATTTGCCGAAGAATTAACTGCTAGCGCTCTCTCAATTAGAGAAGCCGCAGAAATGCAATGGAATGGAATATTTGAATTCAATTTTAATTTTAATAGGTTTGGACTGATTTTACGTTTGTGATAGAACATTTGGGTGAAGTGCTGTTACAAGACTTACACCGAGTACACACTATGGCATTTTGAGACATCGCACTAGCGTGTACTAATGACAGCATTTGTCATTTCCGATATTTTTCATTCTGTGGCATTGCTTTCCATACAAAAAATCATAATGTGAACGGCGTTGCATAGATTTTGAAAATTACACCACAAAATGAGAACACAAGAAATGAAAAGACAGATGTGTACTGAGCATTAGTTACGGAAGTAATGGTTAATTCAGAGGTAGCGACAAATGCTCGCTCTTGCGATAGTAATAGTAATACAGGTATGTATGTTCTGACACTTGCATGGTTTTCAAATCACATGTGAGTTGCAAATCGCCAAGCATGTTCTGTAACTTATGCGTTTTGCTTGCGACTTTCCATATTGATTTATGTAGGTCAGCTGTTTGTTGAAATCGTCAGCGTATACATAAGTAAACAATGCAAAAACAAAATTTACAAAACAAAAAGACATTTTGTAAATTTCAATTTTATTAAAATCAAAAGAAAACATATTTAATTTCATTTATGATCTATTTTAGTGTTTCTTTTAAGTGTGATTTAGGCTAAATTTATTAGTTCACTTCAGTATACTCTTGCGATTTGAACTTGCCAAGAGTCTTGCGATTTGCGGAATACCTCTCTTGCGAGTTCAAGTCACAATCGCAAATGTTATGCTATATGCGAGTGTCGGAACATGCCTGACAATCGTAAATGTTATGTGATATGCGAGTGCCAGACCATGCCCGATAGATTGTGGCATGTGTATCTTCGGCGTCCACAGTTTCCTCCGTTGACAGTTCAACGTTAAATTTGCAGCAATCCATAGTTCCACAGAAATCATTTTCGGCAAATTACGCAACTATTTTATATAATCAAAACCACAAAAAATATTTTTTCCCCTTAGATTTTACGTTTATTTTTTTTACGTGATTTGAAATATATATAAAAAAATTTTTATAGAATACCAACTTTCTTTCGCATCGCATTTAATTTGCGCATCGCATTGAATTTCGCATCGCAATACAGAATAATCCTGCTATTATTCATTCTTATTCCAGTTGTCGAAATCGACGTCACTGTAATACAATACCAAAAAATTGGGGATTGTGTACCCGTTGTCGAAAACAACTGACTTCTGTTGGCAGGTTTATGCTATTCTCTAGACTTTAAGGAACGGAAACAGATTGCCAGTAGCACAAAACGAGAACGCGAGGGAGTAAACAAGCCCCAATTTTTTGGTATTGTGTTAAAGTCACGTCGATGTCGACAACTGGAATAAGGGTGATTATCTTATTTAAGAGTAATAATAGGAACCCTTTTGGACCAATGTTAAATTTTATACGTACTGCTAGCTGAATTAAGATTTTATTTTGCATACGGCTATAAAGAAGTTCGTAGAAAAAAAATTCCCTAATACAAGGCAGATTAATAAGACTAATTCAAAAAACGTTTGGTTGTTCCAGAAATCGCCAATGCAAAAAATTCAGACATTAAAGAATTAAAAAAAATCTTGAATGTTTTTCAGCTTGTATTTTCTTAATTAAAATTAAAAATATGTTTAAATTGATAATTCATAGAAAATACCCGCAATGACGGCCAATGAAGAGCATAAAAGAATAAACTGGTATAGCTTATATCCAAAATTGATGGGTCTAGTACGGATAGCAGCAGAACTTTAGTTGCGTTGTCCGTTTGCCAAAAACTGTGTTATAAACGGCAACTGTCAAATATCAGCTGCCACTTTCAATAGATAATACGCGCTTTGACAAACGAACTGAACGAACAAACTGAAGTTTGGTTGACAAAAATTCTCAAAATTTTTCAAATTTTCACTTTTTGCAAAAAAAAAACGCTATACCGTGGTCAAATCTTACATTTATTTATGTACATACATCTTCTCTACTCTTTCGCAAAAAAACTAATCTGTATTGTACTTTCATTGTGTTATAAGATTACATACGAGTACATACACATGCTCGTTTCCCAAAACCACGACAACGACTCAAAAAAGGGGGATCTTTGAATTAATAATGCGTAACTAATTCTCATATCATTTTTCATTTTGTGTAACAATTTCATACAAATATCTTGTATTCTCAATTCTTGAGAAATATAGAATGTTCTTTTTCCATTAAGTTGCATGTAAATTGAAAACTTTTTACAAATCGTTTTCTGTCAATCTATTTTTTTTAGTTATGACGTTCTTTTACTATATGAGCGATATATAAAAAATAAATTTTTGGCCTTTATAGAAAATTTTTAAATTTTGAGTTGACCCCTTTGTAGGGAAACAAGTGAGACATTTATATGAGGCAGGAGAAAAGAAGGGAAATGTTTTATATATGTAAATTTTTTTAACTCTCTTTCATTTTTACTTTAGGCAATAAAACATGTCTAACACTTTTTTGCAATACAAAATCACCCGTATTTCGTATGTCAAGCCGAATATTTGTCTACGACAATTTTGTCCTAGATTAAAGAATCTAGTAAGAAATTCTCGCACACGAATGAATATTCGACTCGATATACGCAATACGGAAAAATAATTTGATTGAAAAGATTATATGCATTTTTGTAGCTAATATATACTTATACAGAAATAAGCGGCTTAAATACGAGTGTGGTATTTTCAATTCAACTGCGACAAAAAAAATTTTGCGGTTTTCTTTAACCTTCGAAATACGATACTCGTAATACTCGTTTGCCAATTAACATGAAATGTTTAAACATTCGATGAAACACTTTAAAAAATAAAGTTTTTTTGGTTGAGTCTTGCCGAACATTTTAAGGAATTGATGAAGTTCACAAAGAATTCAAAAAAAAAAAAAATATATGTATGACCTAATCATGAATATTCTATTTGAACTTCACATTTTTACCACAGATTAAAGAATACCACAACTTTTCTTCAGTATAGAACAAACCGGTGTCGAAGTCGATATGATCGACTAGTAATAAGACTGATGTCAAATAAACAGTTCATCTAGAACATAAAGAATACGGTGGAAAATAGTTTTGAAATAAATTGAGTTCTAGAAACTCAAATACAAATAATAAATCGCCTTGCTAATGTAGATACAATTGAGGAGTAAATTATAAAAAAATAAATAAATTTTCTTATTTTTTTTTTGTTTTCAATATAAATAAGCCAAAGAAAATTTCTTGCCGACATTGTTAGCCAGGCAGATAGTCTAAAACAACTTTATTTTACATTGCAGAAAACATATACAAGTTCCCTTTAGTCTAGTAAAAACTGTCGTAAAAGAAAATTCAACTCGACTTGGATCGAACTCGTTCACTAGTCGGACAGCTGCAAAATATGCAGTTTTATTGGGAGTGTCGAAATTTTTGTTTAGTACAAGAAAAAAAATATTGTAATAGGCCGAATTGTAATATTATATTTTATTATTCATAAAAATTATTTTTGATATAAAAAAGGGTTACAAAACATATTTCCAAACAAACTTTCTTTTATAAACCCCTTTATAAAACAAAAATATTTTTCACAAATAAGACAGTTAAAACTTTAAAATATTCACCCGGATTATGTCCAAGATGAGAGAAAACTTACAAACATTTCGTTTTTATTGATTAAATAAATCATAATTTTTTTTCATTAATTTTGCGATTTCAATTCAATGGATTTAGCAAAATCTGTAGACTTCGGTCCGAAGCTCTGACTTCGGCTGCAAACTAATAAATTCACGAGACGGAAGATAAGTGAATTTTTCTACTTGTCTCGCTATCCCTGAAATTTTGTCGGCGTTTTTGTTTTGATTCTTCTTTCTTGTGTAATAAAATTACAACGCTTTTTATTAGCTGCGTTAATTGGTAAGTAGCAATACACTAAAATAACAAATGCACTATATTTAGTTTAAGAAAACCTGATACGAGCTTTTTTATCTGTAATTTTTTACACTTCTGTATGTTTTGTGCTTTCTTGCAAGCAATGTGGAGTGCGGGAGCACAATCTTTATTTCATGCGATTTAAAAAAAATCATCTTATTATAGCTTTGCTATTTATTGTGCGATACAGGAGTTAGGACGTGATTTTCGTCGTAAAACTAATCGACACTATTACGTTTAAAAATTTATTTTTGTTTTGATTTATTTGTACTTAAAAGCAGAGTACGAAAATAAACGAAACAAATTGTTTGATTTTGTTGTGTTTCGTTCTTTGAAATGAGTGAAACAAAAACAATGAGAAGGATTGCTCAATTTGTTTTTGTATTGTTTTGGCACGAGCACAAACCAGAGATCACAGCCGACCGGCATTAAGTCGGCTAACAGCCGCCGCCGGCGACAAACAATACATTAATTTAATGGAAAATAAATGAAAATGTTTTGAAATATTTGCGGCGAATTTGACATCATCATATAATATAATTTTATTGCATTGTTATTTAACACATTATGTTTGTTTTATATACATAGCTAAGGAGCATAGCTATAACCGGGTGTCCTAGACTCCGCTCTTCTTGTTTGTTCTTTAAGTTTGCGATTTCATTCCAATGGATTTAGCAAAATCTGTAGACTTCGGTCCGAAGCTCTCTGGCTTCGGCTGCAAACTTTGCGAGCACAATTTTTATTTCATGCGATTAAAAAAATCATCTTATTTAAGTGGTAAATTGCCAAAGAGGCAAAAAGTTACATTAAAATCTAATCAACTGCAAAAAAAATAAAAAATAAGAAAATTTAAAACTTTGTCGAAAGAAAAAAGTTTGGGTTTTTTTGTAATATATAAATATATATATAAAAAAATTGTATAAAAAATTATGTGTATGTGTGGGTGTCTCTTTTTAAATTTACAAATATTTATAAATTTTACAAATCTAACATTATAAGGCCATATTTTACAGAATTAACATTTCAAAAATTTTATCTTTTGTTCTTGTGAATTTTATGTAAAAGAAAATAATTGTTTTGTTTTTCTTTTTTAATTAATGATATAACAAATAAAATTTTTAATAAATCAACGCTACTTAAAATTTAAATTAGAAATAATTAAATAGAATTTAAATAAAAGTTTTGCTAGAAGGTAGAGTAGAAAGAAATTAAAAAAAGGGAATTCAATGATAAAAATTTAAATCTTTAAGAAAAAAAAGAAAAAATATTGCCATTTTAAATATAAATTAAAAAAAAAAAACACTGTTACTTTTTTTATATGTATATAATTGTTTTTATGATTTTTTTAATACGAAACTTTACATATAAATATTTTTGCTTTTGCTGTTGTTTCTAGTGGAAGCAGTATTTGTTAAATTAATTAACTATAACTAAAACAAAGTATTATAATTATTATTTTATATTGTATTTTATATGTATGCATGTAAATGAAAAAAAAGTTCTAACAAAATATTGTTGTTAATCAATACGTTAATTATAAAAGAGCGCTGATATTTTGTTTTATAGTTAATGACAAGAACCGAAAGTCAAACAAAAATCATAAAAAAGCAAAGTTAAATAAAATCAACTAAATATGTATATAAATAACAAAAGCTTTTTGAAGTTGTTTAGAATAGTTACACTTATTATAATATTCAGTTAAAGAATAATAGGATGTAGAAGAAAGTTGTTGGAGTTGAAATGGTACATGAGGAAGAAGAAAAAGAAGTAGTGGGGAAAATTACAAATTTTACAATATGTAAGTTGTGGATTGTTGTTTGAGGGGATTTTCTTAAAATAATGCATCACTTAAGATATGCCTTATATAACATTTGGCTTCGACACGTTTCACGTTCTTGTTCCATAAAGAAGAGCATATCACGTAAATTAACACGTTTAATACGCGGCCTTAAAGGTGCCGGTGCCGCTGACGGTCCTAACACACTACTAATACCAGAACCCTAAAAATTTTAACGTTTTTGATTTTCAATGCATGTTTATGTGTGTTGCACGCTTTAGCACTTACCAAACCACTACTAGCACCATCACCATCTAATTTCAGCTTTTTACGTGGACCAATGGCTTGTAAAGCCGTCATGTTGGCATCACGTTGTCGCAGTTCTTCCATTTCAGCACGTTGCATTTCTTTTGCCTGTAAAAAGAAATTTTAATTTTATTAATTGTATACAGGAGGCGAAAATCAATGCAATGCGAAAATACATAAATGCGAACAATTGCTATTCTGTATTGCGATATTCGCAAAGTTCTTTTTTAATCGCATTTCAAATGCGAAAAGGTGGCAAGTCGGTATTCTACATTGCGAAAACAAATGTCAAACACATGCCAAATTCGCAAAATTTATTCGACAGCAAAATAGCATTCGCAAACTACAAACATGTAAGTGAAAGATAATATTTTATTTATTTATTCATCATATATTTATTATTTAATTCTGGGAAGCAAGCAATAAGACCACCAAACCGCGTCAATTTGAAATAGTGATAGAATTTATGAATAAGCACAGCCAATTGGCAAAATGCCATTTGAAAACACCAAATGCACGTCAGTCGGCAAATACTTTGTGGCAAACGTTAACTGAAGAACTAAATATCAATGGACCACCTATTAAAGTATGAAATATATAAACCAGTTCAAAAATATTTGACTTCAACTTTAATTTTAATAGGTTTGGGCCGATTTTAAAGTACACACCAAACAGAAGCTTAGACGAAATAAAACCGACATTGGCGTCACTGGCGGTGGCCCTTCAAGATGTAATCCACTGTCTCCCTTAGAGGAGGTGTTGGTAGCCACCTTGACCAAGAAATTTTAACGCAGCCGCTAATTTGATAATTGGCGGAATTGCACTTGATTTCGTAGTATTGCATTCCGAGCTAATATTATTTAAGACATATACAAATGCCTCTTTATTTAATCTAAAATTTTTTATAAAGCTGAAAAAATAAATATTCTGCATAAATAAACGTTTATTTTTCGCAAGCATCAAAATAAATTACATTTTTCCATTCAAGCTTAGAATATCGGATTTGCTTCTAAGCAATCTTCTCTGTATCCCTTCATTTTGCTCATGCCCTTCTTCGTCGTCGAACCACAGTGCCACAGAATCCATTTTTATTATTATTTTTTTTCTTACAGAATTTCCTAAATAAATTTTATAAACAATTTTCAGTCATAAAGCAGCTCTGGGCGGGTCAACATCAAGCGTCGTTGGCAATTATATCTTAAGTGCAACCAGGCCACTGTTGTTTATTGGCCTTCGAGAGTTTTGTGTCTCACTCGCACTGGTTGACTGATCTGCCACGGATAACCGTATATTTTTGCGGTTCTTTTGTGGAATTTATTTAACAACCACGTTGCTACTTCCTATGTGAAGGCATAGGTCGTGTACAGTCAGTCACAAAGCCTTTTTAAAAAACTGTTAATAACATCTTGGGCATATGGTCTAGCTACCCCGCCCATATTTGTGCAACAATACTTTGCAAATTTACTTTGTAAAGTATTTCTTAAATAAATAAATAAATAAAAAATTTTCGCAGCCAAACACAAACTATTTATTTATTTTTAATTTGACGTTTGTTGACACTGACGTTTATTTGAGCAGCGTTGCCACGATTTGAAATAAATTGCGAATGCGATTGCGAAAGTCTAACAGAATACCAATTTTCTTTCGCATCGCATTTCATTTCCGCATCGCATTGATTTTCGCATCGCAATTCAGAATAAGCCTCCAGGTATCCCTCCTATAACGCGGTAAATACGTTCCAAAAAATTGTTGCGTTGTGTAAAATCGTGTTATATATACGAGGCCAAAAATGGATAAAGAAGAGGAAAAATGTGCAAAAGGAAAAAGGTAGCAAACGCAATAACAAATTGGCTCTGGTCTTTGCGTAAAAAATAACAGGGCAACGCGGCCCTGTCTGTTCACGTAAGCTGCTGCTATACATCAGAGAATGGCAAAAGTATCGTTTAAGTACTCTTTGAGTATTGGCTATCAAACAGCTATGAATGCGTACAGCTAAAAATAACAAAACACTCTCATATGCGAACGCACGCATTAGTTTTAAACCGAATACATATAAATATAAACATCCAAAAATAGAGTTCTGTCCAACAGCTCTTTTTGAACTACGTACGAGGTGTACTCAAAAATTATCGCGAATTTTTAATTTTCGCGGGTTACGTATATTCGAATTTTGATTTTGGTATGGCGTTATGTTGGTACTCATATCTCTCACTTATGCCGACAATTTCGGCCATTTTGAATGTTCAGTTAATTGTTGACAGCTGCTTTGCTTGTACGTGTTTTGGCTCGTATTTGATTTTTACCTTGGTTCGTGCGGCAGCCCTTCTTCCTCTCTCTCTCTTTCTATATCCTTTTCAACTTACAGGTAGCTCAAAAGGATCATTGTAATGGACCCAAGTGAGCTGGACTCTAATTTTCAACTCTTCCTTGCCAGTAGCCTGCTAACCTAACCTAACCTACATTAATAATACAGATAAAAACACATGCATAAATAAACGTAGTGATTTTAATTTATTCACTTTCATATGCATCGTTAAAAGATTCTTCCTCCTTAAAATCATCAACAGATAATAATGAAATAACTTCTTTTGTTATCAAACCTCGTTCTCGAAAGGGAGTGTGACGCAAACTTGCGTTAAAAGGGTCTGAAGAAATTAAAAGTCGATTAAAAATATCTGTATTGGTGTCTATTCTCGATGTTTTTTTTTCGTAAATTTTCTCGTGTCCTTATTTTTTGCTTCTTGAGCTTCTTCTGACAGCTGTCCGTAGTATAAATTTCGTGTGACAATAATAAAACTTTCAAAAGCATCTTCATCAATAAGGTAACCACTACCTAAAGTTTCCAAAATTCAATCAATTCTTTATTAACACCAGTGATTTCTGAACCCTTTTCTGCTGCTCTAAAGAACCGTCTAGCAGTACTACCGTCATTCGTATTACCTCCTTGTTGTGTTGGCATGTCTACAAGCAAGACCATCTCATTTCTAAATCTCTCAATACATACGGTTCATCAAGCCAAACTGAATTTGATGTTAAGAAACGGTCACGATGACTTCCACTTTTTATCAATTTTTCGGCTAGCTTAAAGCAAATAATATATGTATATATTTCTCCTTGGATTTGTTTTGACGTCTTCTGGTATATTTTGCGATGTATTTTGGGAGTTTTTTTTTCAAAAATTTCCTTTCGCGAAAGAATGGAGGTCATACTGGAAAAGTGAAAGATTAACCTAAATACAGATTTACGCCGGAACTATTCGGAATAACTCTACTTGAAAAAAGGAAATATTTTATTTTTTTCAATTTCTGAACTTCTTCTCACGAAAAAAATTTTTTAATACGTACAATGGGAATAATTAAATGAAAATTGTAATATATTTCCTTAAAATAAAGTTTAATAATAATAAAAAAAATGTTGACAATAAAATCACCGTAGCCTTTTTAATCATAAACCAAAGCGAATCCATACTAGGTGGTCGCAAGGGATCAGGTGTAATTTGAATATACATTGGATGTCAACACACATTTTTCGGTACATTTTTTTGACATTTTAAGTATAAATTTCTCAAAGCGAATTTAGCTGGGTATACCTTATGTGGATTTGCCTTGTCATAAACCAAATTCACACAAAAAATACCCTTCTCTTTGAAATTTGAATGCACGTGTTCACAAACTGACTTTAAAGCTTACTGTTTCTAATCAGAGCTAAAAACGAAAAAAAAACAAAACATGAATTACAGTTACCTATTGTATTGAGAAAGAATGTTGCTATACATTTTTTTTTGTGCAGTTAGATTTGCGATCTCGAAACAAAAAGCACCGAAAATGAATTTAATAAAGCAATGAGCACTAACTTAAAATTTTTTCGCGTCGCAAATTTCAAAATGCACTAAAAAAGGTGCGAACAGCACCGAGTTGACAACGCTGGCGGTCAGGCTTGTATGTGTTCGAAAGTTTTTCGTCTCGCTCGCACTGGTTGACTGATCTGCCACGGATAAGCGTATAATGTTGCGGTTCTTTTGTGGAATTTCGTTGACAACCACGCTCCTACTTCCCATAGTGAAGGCATAGGTAGTGTATAATCAGTCACAAAACCCTTTTAAAATACTGTTAATAACATCTCGGGCATATGGTCTAGATACGCCGCCCATATTTGTACAACTATATTCTGCAAATTTACTTTGTAGAATATGTATTAACCCTAGAAAGATAATCATATTCTGACATACGTTACAAATAATCATGCGTAAAATTTGCGCATGCTTTTTGGAAAGCTAAATTTTGGCGTTTTGTTGATTAATTTAAAATAAACTAATGTTGATTACGTTTTTTAATATAACTGAAGTAAGAATAGCTGAGTTTTAAATATGGAAATACATATATATGATCAGAAAAAACAATAACAAAAGAACTACTTCAGCAATTAACAAAACTTAAAGATCATATATCATTGAAAACTCATCACCCATTTTTGGGCTTATAGTCAGACATTTCAATGGATATACTGAACAAACAAAGTATTTTTATAAAATATGTATGTAAAGATTTTATAAAATTAGTCAGACACAACTTAGGCATATGTCAATATTATCAACTCCTTTCTCACTGATATCATTACCAGAATCTCAATGAAAGCACAAAGTATACAAGAGGTGACACAGGACGGAAGATAATTGTGTTTTTGTGGCGTTTTTAGAGGTCTCGCTCACACAGTCATCAAATCCTCTTTACTTTTATTTTCGCGTGGTATTATTTTAAAGTAATTACATTTTATTCCTTGTGGTCTCATTCGCAGCCTAGTTTTTGTAAATAAATGGTAAAAATTAATATTTGCGAACGAAAATGCTTAAAACAAAGTCTCTAATCATTTGAAAACAAATTTTAATCACTTTATTAATACTAATAATCCTTTTCGCATTGTGTTTTTTAATTCAATACCACAAATTCCTTCATTTAATTTTGTGCAAATGTTCATGTGCTCAAGTGTATTTTCAATTTATGCTTTGTGGTCTCATTCGTTGTTTGCTTTTTGCAAGTTGAAGTTAAAAATTAATATTTTTGAAGGAAAATTTTTAAAATTGAATTTGTAAGCATTTGGAAACTAATTTTAATCACTTTTATAATACTAATAATATTTTACACATTGTTTTATTTAGTTCAACACTGCAAAATCTTTCATTTAATTTCGTAAAAATGTTCAATTGTTCATTTCACTAAGTATACATTTCTGCTGTTTGTTTTGATTATTGTACTAAAAATATTCAATAACAAACACACTATATTTGTCCCTTTTTAACAGTGATCAAATCAGCGGATTTTAGCTTTTTTCATAAGTCACTTTCTGCAAGTCTGGTCTACTTTGTGATGAAAGCGCGAATTTCAACTTCGCCCGTATCCAGAAATATATCCCTGGTCATAGATTTACTTCTTTTGAAAGATATTTCGGTATTAGTCCATTTTTCGATTTTCGTAATTATCTCGCCAACTAAAAACTTGTTGAAGCATGAAAAGGGATCATGCAGATTGCGACACATCCCTGTAGGACCCCTTTGAGATCTAAAAATATTCAATGCTGGGACTCGGCCGCATCTACTTGATTTCGATGTCAATAACAATGTATATTTTTTCCTCTATAGCTCTCTGTGATAGAGAGATGCTAACAACGAAGCTGGTTGCTCTACATTAACTTTGTCTATGTACTCGCCTGTGATAAGCGTCAACTGTTTTTCGGTCTCTACATGTTCGAAAGCTTCTTCAATGTCCCTTTGTGCATCAATTTCGCTATAGTGGTTTTCTATATCGCTATCTGTTTCTTCACAAGTCATTTCGTCATCAGTCTCTAAAAGGCCGGCTAGGATACCATGTTCATCCTAATTCCTGCGTACGATTTTTTTCCAGTCGGGTTATCGAAAATTAAAAAGCTTCTATATAAAATTGAACAATTTATGCACAATAAGTGGTTATGAAAAAAACAAACACGAATGTTCATAAAAATAAAAATCTTGAAAGTCACTCTAAAGATAATCATGCGTAATTTTGACTCAGATACCCCTTATATTTTAAAAATAGAAATACCAACCGCAGCGACATGTGGGTCTCATGAAAGCTCTGATCAACGAGTGAAATGTCTAAAGAGTACAAATGCGAATTCATTGTAAATAAAGAGAAATAACAATATTTTGAAAGAGTATGCGTAAATTTCTAGGGTTAATAAATAAATAAAATACATTTTTGCATTAGTTCCCTTCAAAATGTTTAGCGGAGAAAACTCTCGAAAAATTCTCCCTCTCTCTCATATTTAGAATACCTCCTTTTTTCCGAGGAGTTTTTTTTTCAGGGAAATTTTAATTAACAATAGAAGCAAATGGGAAAGAGGATAAGCTCCCGGGGAATAGTTATTCATAATTGGGCTAAATTTAAATGGATTTTATGATAAGTTTATGTATAAAGGTAGGATCACACGATTGCCGCAATGCACCAGTTGTTGGTACATTTTATATGTCAATCGTGTGATTTCACAATTTATTGCCTCATACGACAATCGAGAACAATATTCTGCTGATTTGCTGCAATCAAATGCAACTCTGGTGCGGCAATCGTGTGAACGGTTATTAGGCAACCATGCCCCAATAAAAATGTTAAAAATGCACCAATATTTATTGTGTTCTCGAGCGGCAATCAAAGTAGCCAATACGCGACAATTTCTTAAATTAATTTATATTTGCTTGTGCGACAAGTGCTTTCGTAAGTACATACCGTAAACTTAAACTTACTTTATATGTAATTATAACTAATTTGAAACGTCAACATGGAACTGTGTGCCAATCTTTAACCCTTATATTTAGTTTTTATTCGTTTAAAATAACGAAAATTGCCTCTGCTTTGTACATTTAATGAGCACAAAATATACAAAGCAGAGGCAATTTTATTAATTAATTTATTTATTTATTAATTTTAACGAATAAACTATTTTCACGTACAAAATAAAACAAACAAAATTTATTTCTTAAAAAAAACCTTTGCACGTAAAACAAAACAAACTAAAAACGATCACAACAGCTGGTTGTTTGTGTTGCCGCAAGTTAGAACAATCGTATGACTGGGCTGCGGCAATTATTGCCACAAATTCATTATTCGCCAAACTGCGACAATAAAATTTTTGTAAAATAAGGGCAATCATGTGACTGCAACGCATTTTATTGGGACAATTTTATTACTGTGCACCAATTCAGCAAAATAAAAATTGGTTCAGATTGGTGTATTTGCGGCAATCGTGTGATCCTACCTTAAAATGACGTACTGAACAAGTTCTACTACTAGTGAAAGAATTCCACCCAAGTCTAGTTTTTTTTGTAGAAAACAAAATATAAAAAAAGTTCCGAGGCTTACAATGTTGTGTGAAATTCATATCAAGTATAATTTCGTTTGCTCGCACCACAAGAATGACCGTATTTCAGACCAATTAACCCAAAACATACGTCAAAAATGGTTAAGGAGTGGTTCCAGAACAATTTGATAGAAGTTCTCCGTTGGCCTGCCAATCCCCCGATCTTAAAAAATTTTTACTAACTTCGTGTTCTTAAAAAAATTATCATTTAAAAAAAATGTACTGAAGTGGTGCTTAGGTTTTGGCCGATACTGTATATGGTAACTTATTGTGAACTTCAATGGGCAGTTGTTAAAAAGTAATATTTCATAAAAATAAAATAGTTTCTTCGTGGTATTAAAACTTTCTTTTGTTTTGTGTACTTACCCTCGCTTTCATTTTTGCCTGCTCTGGATCTTCAATTTTCGAGCGTGATTTTGCCGCTCTCAATAACATTTCACGCTCTAACTCTTCGTGGCGTTTTTGTTCAGCCTTATCTAATTCTTCTAGAAACTTAATTTGTCCACGCACATCTTTTGTCACTTCATAGCGCGGATCCAACTGAAATTGTTTTCAAAATATAAAAATACAATTAATATCTCACGACCAGTAGGAAGAAAAATAATTTAAACATGTAGGGTGGCCGTTAACGCCGTGATACACTATCATACAAAGTCGTGCGGTCTACGAAAAAAATACATCCCTGGTATGATGGAGTTTATGAAAATTTTCAAAAGACAATAACAATTCATCACACCAGGGTTGTACTTTTTCGTAGATCGCACGACTTTGTGTGATAGTGTATCACGGCCTTTAGTTGTATGGAGAATTTTTTTTTTTTTTTTTTTGATTTCTTATATTTTCTCCCCCCAAATCGGTTCAGTTTTATATAAAAAAAAAACAAAAAAAATTTCATAGCGATAAGTTGGGTTTTAGGGGGGTGCATCCGCCCCTCAAAGTTTGCACTCCAGCCAAGGACGGGCGCACACCATAAAACACAACTTATAGCTATGAAATTTTTTTGTATTTTTTTACATAAAACTGAACCGATTTGGGGGGAGAGAATATAAAAAATAAAAAAAAAATAAAAAATAACGGCCACGCTAATGTACATACATACGAGGTCTGATCAAAAAATAACCGTTATTTTCAAATTTAGTGAGTTAGGTGTGTTCGATTTTCGCATTTTTTTTCTGTTATGTTGGTACACATGTCTGTTATATATGTTGGCAATATCAGCCATTTTGGATTGTCAGTTTGTTTTTGACAGATAAAAAGGTTAGTCGTGTTTTGGTGTGCTCTTCGATTTTTTACTAAATTTTGAGCACAAACAACGTCGCATGGACATCGCTCAGGAGCTGTTAAACATCGTCAACGACGAAAAAAAAATGCGAAAATCGAACATAAGTAACTCACGAAATTTGAAAATAACGGTTATTTTTTGATCAGACCTCGTATGTACATACATACATATGAACATATGTATGTACGAGTACATACCTTTATTACATCAATACGATGTTCCGCTATCACAGCCAATTTTTCAACAATATTTTTCAATCGTTCTTGGCATGCATGAGATATTAATACAGCTACATCTTGTGATGGGTCCTCTAAGCCACGTTCCATTACCATTGAACGTATACGTGCCTGCAGAGCGGGTAAGTGTAGAAAGACTTCATCCTTGCACGAACGTATTTGAGTTCCTATGTTTTCCGTACAACCTAAAATACGTTGCGTTTCTTCGTCCAAATTAACACCACCCATGGCGGCAACATCGTTGATGTCATCATCGCCATATGACGACATTGATATGGAAGGTTGTTGGAAAAACGCAGCCGCACTCGAGGCTGATGATGAAGTGGCTATCTTTTGGTCATCCTTATCTTTGTCGGCCAGTTCTTTTTTCTTTTTAGCTGCTGCTTTACTAGCGGAGGCAGCAGAAGATTTGGCAGGTGCTTTGTTAGCTGTCATGGGTGTATGTGAAGTTGATATAGATGAGGGGGGCAAACTGATCATGTTTGATGACGTGACGGAGGAGGTTACTAAAGATGGAGTTGTTTTGATTTCATTTTTAATTTCGGAAGCTTTAATCGACTCCAGCAGTGCCGTATTTGTGCTTATCATAGAGTTGGCTGAGTTTATTAGTTGTTGCTGTTGCTGCTGCTGTTGGGCCAACACTGCAGGTGGTAATTGCACGGTGGGTAATGATGGTACCGGTAAATTTGTCCCGCTTCCCATTGAATTGCTTGCTACGGAGTTTATTGTCGAAATTATCGATGCCGACGATGATAAATTTGATGACGCCGTAGGCAGATTATTCGAAATGGCTGCCAACGAGGGTGGTTGTGATGAAGTGGCGGGAGACGGCGATGATGATATCGCTTTAATTTGAGTTTGGCCAACTTTAACATGTGTTATACTAGGACTAGCAGTTGATGTCGTTGTGGTTTTACCTTTTGCCGCACGTATTTGTACAGTAGCGGGACGACTAAGTTGTGTTGCAGTTGGAGCTCGTATTTGAACAATATTCTAGATAAAAATTAAGAAAAAATAAAAATCAATGAAAACTAACCGTATTGTGCTTGATATACATATGAATGTATGTACATTGGTATGTTTACTTACTGTGTGAGTTGGTGCTGTTTGCATTTGATGGGGAGCATTTGTTTGTTGCGGCACTGGTCCTCTTATTTGAGTATTTAACAGACGTGGTCCATTAACAGGTCCCTGTATGCGTATAGCAGCCGGTGGCTGTTTTGTTATAGTAGTATGACCAATTGGTCTGGCAGCCGAAGCAGGTGATATCATACGCACTTGAGTCTGTCCAATGGTTGTGGTTTGATTTTGACTAATGGGACGGATATGTGCTTGAATTTTCTAGATATAAATGAATATATTTAAAAATTTTAATTAACTAAAGTACATACATATTTCTAAATATTTTTGAATGTAACTCACGGGTAAGTGTTGCTGTATGGTGATACCACCAACAACATGTTGTGGCGGTGGTTTAATGCCCTCGATCACCAGTTCTTTAGAAAATAGAGCTTGCCGCAGCAATGGTAAACTTTTCTGTAAATTAAAGCGCGTAAAATATTTTAATCTTTAATGGTGGAGGTGATGGTAAGGTTTACGCTGACTAAAATATTTATTAAATTAATTTTTCCGCTTTTGCTCTACAAATTCAATAATTTCAATAACTTAATTGTGTTTATCCCTGCTACTCACTTGCATTTTGGTTTAAACTATTGTTAATGCTAGGGCTAGTTTGTCTTGCCTAACTTATTTTTTTTAGGTTCTAATAGGTTGGTGGTTCAACAAACTATTATATAGTGGGTATATTTAATTACAATTATCCAAGTGTGAAATTAATTGATTGATCAATTCTGATACACCGTTTATTAAAAAATCAATATTATTTATTCCAAATGAATAAATAATGAGCCTATAATAAAAAATTTAATTAAAAATTGCAATGGCAACAAAACAATAACAAAGGTAAAAAAAAACTAAATAAAAATAAAGAATTTTGAATTTATGCTACCGTTGTAAAACATTTCTTCCCACAGTCTAGTTCTAGCAAAGTATTGAATTTCACTTTGTCTGGAATAACAAAATAACATTAATAAATTTCAAATTAAAATTAAGCTGACATATTCATTCTTACGTTTTTATTTTAAATAAAACGTAAACAATATGTGCGTGTGAAAAAATTAAAGTAAAACCTAAAATAACTTTTTGTAACTTATTAATTTTAGTGATGTTTCTTTTTGTTTTGTTAACAATTTAAAAGAATCATAAGAATGAGCAGAGATACGCTTACCTTGTGTAAAAATTATCTCACGTTTATACCTTGTTCACACTTACGTGTTTAACGCCTCATTCGTGTTTAAGGGCTTAAACACGACGATTTTAAGATGTTTTACCATACATTGACTTGTTTTGTTAAACATCTCAAATTAAGTGTTTTAGATTTAAACACTTCCTTAAACACGTAAATGGAGTATGTTCAGTCCGTTTTTTGATAACTCTGGCAACTTTGTGATGTTATTAAATGTCGGCACGTGTCTGGTAACAAATTTATATTTTTAAATACGATTATTTCAAAAAGCAGTAAACGGTGCGGAGGGAGGATGGCGCCGTTGGAATTATCGATTGTGCGGATTTGTTAGTCACGATGTCGCAGTGGTCGAGTGAGCATCGCGCGTTCGTTGTGGAGACATTTTTGACGTAACTGCTCGTCGACAATTTTGTTCAAATTTCGGTATTCGGCGAATACGTGATGGACCGAGTGTAAATTTAATTCGTTCGTGGGTGCAGAGATTCCGCGCAACTGCTTCGGCTATGAATGTCTCACGGCCAGGGCCCAGTCCATCTTCAATGACTCCCGAAAACATTGAACTGGTTGAAAGCAGGGGAGTTACTCTCTATTGCGATGCGAAAGCACTGACGATGCGAAAGCTAAATGCGATGAGATGCCAATTTGGTACTCTCTATTACTTTCGCAAATCCTTTCGCAAAATTCTTTGATAAAGTGACAGCACTGACTTTGCAAAAGGAAATATGGCAAAGATTTATAGTAATGAAATGCCAAAATATGTAAAAAAAACGTCTTTTCAGAAAAGGAAAGTTAGGAAAAATTTAAGTGTAACAATTTTTAATTGAAAGTAAAATAGTGTTTGATGAGGAAAACGACCGTGTAGGGCGAGTCTTAAGAGATAAGTCCAATATATTCTTCTCAAAATTTCCGTTTGAATAAGGAAGCGCTTCTGTATGTTATAAACGCTATTCAACAAGAGCTAAAAGTTTCAAGGAGATCCAGAGCAATTCCAACTATTATAAAACTAGCCTCCACATTAAAATTAATTGGCCAACAACATCAAATTGGCCAGGACCATTACCTTAGGTCTATCGCAGCGGTCTCACATTGCTTAGAGGTCTGGTCGACATTGAAAGAATACTATGTTCCAACCATATCGAATTTGATTTATGATGGTTAGATCGGCCAAAAACAAGCACTTACACTTCAACACAAAATGTCAGGACAATATGAATGCTATGGTTTTATTAATTATATTTCACCTTGGTATTACATTTTTAGATACATATGCATGCGATCACAAAATGTAATTTATTTTTTTTTTTCTTCTTTAAAAATAATTTCAATATCAAATATATGTAAATATTTTTTCAACGTACTCACATGTTTTTCTCCCTTTGCGTTTGATATTTACCTATCGCAAGATATATGCGGTAATCGGACGATTTTGACAGACGCTTTCGCATTACAGAGTGCGGTGATACCAGCTTTGCGAAAGAAAAGAAAAATAGATGTGAAAACCAAATTCGCAAACGCATTAGAGAGTACCAATCGTTCGATTTCGTAGCATTTTTCTTTCGCATCGCAATAGAGAGTAACCCCCCAGTTTACGTGAAAATCCGCGACTTTCAATATGGAAAAGAGCAGCCTCACTGGGACTTCCAAGAGCGATTATTCATGAAATTTTAAAAAAGGGTCTGAAGTGCCATCCTTTTAAAATTCAAATCGTTCAAGAACTGAAAGAAAGTGACTTTGATTTACGCAAACATTTTTGTGAAACAATGTTGGAGCATTTTCGCACTCATTTTCATTTAAACGGCCACGTCAACAAGCAAAACTACCGTTACTGGTCTCCAAAAACACGCAACCCTCGATTGAAATATCAGAAACCATTGCATTGCCCCAGGGTAACTGTTTGGTGTACCTTATCCACGCATGAGATAATTGGACCTTTTTTCGAAAAATCTCGAGGCCAGGCGACGAATGTCAACGGTGAAAATTATCGACGCATGATTACGGAATTCTTGGTGTCAACAGGATCGGGCGGCTTCACACACAGCCAGAGCTTCGATGAATTTGCTTCGGGAAATTTTCCCCCAAAAAATTATCAGTCGCTTTGGGAACATCCCATGACCACCGAGGTCACCCGATCTAACTCCCATGAATTTTTTTTATGGCGCTACCTCAATGACAATCCCCAATCTCTTGTGGCTTTAAAGGAAAATATTCGTCGATAAATCAGCTCAATTGAACCAAGTTTACTGCAGCGTGTGGCCCAGAACACAAGGCTCCGTTTTGAACAGTGTGTTCAACTCGACGGAAGACATCTGGATGACATACTTTTTTAAAAAATAAAATCCGCATTTCCATTCTATCGTTCAATGCTCTTAATGAAACTTTCTGTCAATTATTTCGTTTTTGATTTAAGTTTGAAAATATAAATCTGCTAGCAGACACCCTGTATTATAACTGACATATTCATAAAAAATATTTCAGGTTTATTAAGCGCTTATTTGACATATTTTTAGCGCTTAGCTTTTACGCTTAAATGAGTAACCTAAATTAGAGCGTTAACGGTACGCCAGAAACAGTAATGTTTACTCACTTTGATTAATAAAAAACTCCAAATAGAAATAAAAAATAAAAATAAAATCGCTAAATTGACCTGAAAGTAGCTAAAGTTACATTACTTAACAAAAACAACAGTACTTTTGCAGCCAACTTCACTTCTTCACGCGCTGTCAAAATTGGATTTTCCAATTGCAAAGCGTTGACGCCGCGTTATTTCTGTTGGTTTCATACATTTTGTATGGGCATGAGAAATTTTGACAGCCAGACAACGCTTTGCGTCGTAATTTGGGTTGGTCTGTATGGGAAATTTGTCAAATAAACCTAAAATATTTTTTATGAATTATACCGCAAGTGTCCTGGTCGATGTGTTCAGATTTCTGGCAGCCCTATACTAAAGTCAAACAGCAAACCCATCTTCTTCTATGGTATTGTTGTTTGGCGGAAGGCTTTAGAGTATTTCAAATCTGGAAAGGATTTTCTGCACTAGAGCAATACTGATAACCGGTGCTATGAAATCAACGCCAATCAAAGCATTATTCGTGATGCAAAACTGGCTCCCGATAGATTTAATAGCGAGGAAGTTAGCAACACACTCTGCCATTTAACTAAATGTCACAGATGCATGGAACCCGAAGAATTTAGGGACATGCAAACATTGATTACTGCACTGACTTAATTGATTACTGCACTCCACTTCCTATCTTCGGAGATATCCCACCCTCCCATACAATCTGGAGCTCTACTGTTTTTTACGGATGGCTCCAGGAGAGGTAGAGAGTCGTTGGAAGGCTCCCAAATGATTGTAGCATACTTCGAGCAGAAATATAGGTGATCAAAAAAGCAGCTAACTGGTTATGATGGTTTATGACTGTTAGCAAAGCTGCCATCAGATCCCAAACGAGTGTATACAACATGTAGTACCTCGTAAGTGCATGCTGCAAATCCCTCTAGGATGACGGATCATTCCAATATCACCCTACACTGGGAGCGAGGGCATGGTACCAATGTAGGTTATTTAACAGCAGACAAAGTAGCAAAAAGAAGAACTATGCTTCAGGACGGATACACTGATAACCTCTACGGCATCCCCTGTTGAAGGCGTCTTAATGAAGCATTTTCGGCAACGGCCCGGAATAGGTGGCATAATGAGCCAACGTGTTCCACAACAAGAACAATATGGTCATGTATCGAGAAAAGACGGACTTCGATGTTAAATTAACATTCACCTTTTTCCAGTTGTCAACATCGACGTCACGTCAATACAATACCAAAAACTTGATGCTATCGAAAAGAACTGACTGCTGTTTACAGGCTCATACTATTTTTTTGGATCTTAAAAACTGAAACAGACTGTCAATAGCACAAAATTGTCCTCGGGAGCGAGTAGAGATGCCCCAAATTTTTTGGAATTGTATTGACGTGGCGTCGATTTTGACAACCAATCCAGCATATATAGCAGGTTTTTTGTATTAATTTTATATAAAAACTTATAAAACTTCTTTGCTCGCACTAGTTTTTAAATATATTTTCATACATTTTTCCATTTTTCTAGTATTTAGAAAAATTAAATTTTTCTTTGTTATTGTTTATTTTTCAAACAGCTGATTGATTTTCTATGTGCCCAAACTAGCACGAAGAAAAAGTACGGGCTGTTTCGTGCAAGAAGAAGAAGAACATTGCTCACACAATAACCTCTCTCAATGGGATCCCGCGGGATCCCACTGCAGAGTAAAGAAACACACCTAATAAATCCAATTGAAATAATATCAAAGTACGAGCTTAATTAAACTTTTATTATTCCGTGTGAGATTATAAATCGAAAAACGATAAGCACCAATTTATTGCGCTATAACTTCCTGAAAAATAGCACAAAATAATAGAAATTTTTGTCAGAGGTACTTTTTAATATATGTGCTTATCTCGACTTAAGCATTTTTTCCTTTTTGCCACAGATATGTATATTCAAATGCTACTACTAACAATAAACATAAAGAGACTTAAGATAAGATTCTTGCCGAATAGTTCAACTGGTAACAGGTTCTCGATGATGCCGGTGGTGGTTTCTTTTGACTTGTCTGTTGATTGTTGCTTTCGTGTTCTGCAGGATGCATTTTCTTGTTGTTGTTTATGTTGATTTGTTTGGTTATTTTATGTCTCTGATTTTGTTTGTTTTGAATTACAATACCGTGAGTATGTATACAATGCATTATGTTTAAATTTTTTTCTTTGAATTGATACTATAAGTTTTCTTTTTTTTAGTTTTTAATTTATTTTGTTTATACTGTTAATTACGTATAATTGGCAATTTACAATTCGAATTCGATTTCCCCGACACTTGCGTTAATTTTTATGATTTTCAGTTTGTTTTGCCAAACAAGCCCGTAATAAACCTAAAATATTTTTTTATGAATATTGCAGATAGTACCTATATAAACAAGTTTTAGGAAAATATCCATTTCAGTTTAGTAATATTTCCCGTAATTCACATTTGCACAGGACAAAACAAGCCGAATATTACTCTTTCCATTATGTTTCTTTATACCTTAATAGGTCTCTTAGCCTATATTTTATTTTAACGATAATTAATTTCGTTTACACAGGTTTATCTCTTGTCATGTTTGTCGTACCATTTATTGTATATACATATGTATGTATGTATAAAAAGCGTTTCTTTGGACTATTTCATTTTTGACAAACTGTATATTTTTTTCGTCCTCTAAAACTTCCATATCGTGTACGTGGTTTAAGCACACTTTTCGCACATCTAACTTTCTTGGTTTGTGTCAAGCGCGCTCGAAATTGAACCTAAGTTTATTTTTTTCGTTTTGCTATTATTAGTTTTATTTCAAGGCTTATAATAAAGTTTTGCGGTAAATATGTTTATGTGCATATCGTTGGTCACAAGTAGAAAGGCCCTAACTCAAATAACTGTAACTTTACAGGAGAAGCTATTAAATTCACGAAGGGTTCCGCACGGATAATATACGTAATACTATACGAACTTTAACCTAAATAAGTTTGGATTTTTTTTCGATTTTTGACGTTTTTTAATTTTGGCATTTTTATTTTTGGCGTTTTTTGCATTTTTGGCGGTTTTTGCGTTTTTTTTTTTTGTTTTAGTTTCAGCGATTTTTTTACTTTTGTAGCCTTTTTTGCGTTTTGGCAATTTTTTTCATTTTGGCAATTTTTTTGTTTTTGTCGATTTATTTTAGTTTTGGATTTTTTTTTTTTAATTTGGCGCTTTTTTTCGTTTTGGCTATTTTTTTTTTTTTTTTGAAATTCTTTTTCGGTTTGGCGATTTTATAGTTTTGGGATTTTTTTAGTTTTACCGTTTTTGAAAACTTGAAGATTTCCAAGATACTGCAAGTTGTCAAAATTACGTGGTCAAAATTACATTAACTGATAAAAACCCCTTTCATTTAAATTTTTTTAAATTTTAGTGTTAATTGTTGTAGTCTGTATAAAAATGCACCAACTTTACAAATCTCAAGTGTCTATATACATATGTACATATGTGACGGACAGACAGTAAGACGGACAGTGTAGCGAAAACAATAGGGTGCCTTTTCACCTTTGGTGTACGCAACCCTAAAAACATAATAATTAACAGAACAACTGCTTGTACAACTGCTTTGTGCAAACTGGTTGTAAAAGCGTTATTTTTTACTCGTACACTATGGCAATAAATAAGACATTTTAAATTTAATTGAACTAGAGTGATTTTTAATCAGGAATAATTTCTTAATCGGGCTTAAGTTCAGTATTTTCAATTTTTATCGAATGAAATATTTTTATTAATTAATGTAAGTTTCTAAAGAAAAGAAGAAAAATTAAACTGGACTTTTTTTATTAGCTGGGGGAAATACCTATATTTTGCTGTGCAGCCCCGCTCTTCATCAGCTTCCATGTCTATCTACTGGGGTAAAGATTGTTATTAACATCAGCTATTTCACGCAAATTTTTAATGAAATGGAATACGAGAAATTATTATATATATTGTGTATACAATTATTGATCTACCTTTGGTAAATATCTCTATTCATTTTCTGTTTTTCCGTTTTTTCACTTTCTATTCGGGTTAGCACGAAGTTATGTCACTCTACCTAAGTATGTTTAACTATTCTTGTTTATCTTTTACGATCATCACATTAATTATAATATGTATATTTTTTTTTTTTTTTTGTATGGCAATAAATTTTTGTAACGAGGTGTATTTGTGTGAAATGTATTGGGATCACTGAAAAACTCAATTTCGTGAATTCAGCTAACCAAAACATTCTTAAATAATATCGCATTCGAATGTTGCGTAAACATTTCTCGGACAAAAAACTCGAGAACGGCTATCGTAAACGGAAAGAAAAAGTGCTGCTAGAGCTCACTCGTCGTCAGTTTGTAGCATCAAATCTTTTGATTTCGATGTTTCGCTCACGAATCAATAGCGAACCTTTGGCAATATCCGAATGTAATCATAAACAAAGTCGTTAATAGTAGTTCGATTTCATTATCGCAAAATGTTGCTTTTTGATTCAATTTTGATTTTTCATCGCACAATTTATCACTAAATCTTTAATTTTTGGTTGCATTTAATAAATATATGCTTGCATTCAGAAATATATTTTCTGCACTTTCTGTTCATTTTACTTACTTAACTTTTTTTATTTTTCAATAATATAGGAATTTTACTTTAATTTCTGCAGAAATTACTTTCAATTTTAACTTACAAATTACTTTTTTTCTTCCTCTTGTTTTTTATTTGTTTTTGCTTCTAAAGAGCAAAAAACATTATTCCTCTTTTGTTGTACATGCAAAAAAATAAAAAATTGAGAGAAACAAATTGTTTCTTGTTGCTAATACTGTTTTAACGAGAATTTTTCGATTAAGACAAGATATATGATATTATTTATAAATCTTTAGTGAGCACTCAAGGAACTTTCATATTTACTTAAATTTTCGACAAATTATCAATGTTTGTTTTGAAAATTGTTCGCTATAGCGAACATTCGTTTATTTTCGAATCTCAGGTTGGCTGGGAAAATACGAGTTAGGCCATTTCTACTTGTGAATACGGATATGTAATACACATATGAATGTATACGTATGTATGTATGTTTTATTTAATTATAAATTACTTCACCGCCCAAATACTTTATTTCACACACTTTTCGTTTTGTATTTTTTTCTTTTATTTTTTGTATTTATACATATTTTTAATTGAGTTAATTTCTTCTTTATTTTACCCCCTGTTTCTACAACCCAGGCGATTGACTTGAGTAAAATTTTTATATGAAAAGCACTAATTTTTTTGAGTAATTTTCATACAAATTTTCTAGACGTGTCGTCTGACTTCTGGAAACAGTGTATTAGTTAATTTCTTTTTATTTAAAATTTTGTCTTAAGCTTTTGTAATTACTTCACCCTCGAACACGACTGAACAGTTTGATTTTCAGCGACTTAATGACTTCTATCCCTTTATTTCACATTGCACAACCTTTCCACGAGTGAAGTTTGTCTTCTGATTGGTCGAATGACGTTTTGCCATCAGGTTACTTGCGGCATGGCCACACATCAAACTGGCTCGTCTAATTTGTGCATGTGTTGGTCAAATTCTGTTCTGCATATCACAGCAACACATCAAATTCATACCATCAAATTTCATTTCAAATTTGTTTTAAAAAGGAACGATCGTTTGATATTTTTTGCGACACATGTATTTTTTTCCGCCTTATGATATTTTTCAAGTAAAATATCTTACTACGCATTTTTTTCTGTTCTATTACTAATTATATTGTTTAGATTAACTTAACTATCAAAACAGGCAAACAACTATAAGTTTCACCAAATTAAAAATGAGTCTTTTTTCATCCATTCATATTTCACACTGCGTCACCAAAAACAATAATGCTGTCGCTGCGATAACTAAACAAAAATGACATTTGAAGTAATTACGCGCACACAGATCAAATTACTTTCATATTTCTGCCGCAATGGTAGTGAAAATTTAAAAAAATCAAATGAACTTCGAAAAAACAATAATTAAAATTAACTAAAATTAATAGCCAAGGGCCTGTGGCAAAAAACTAAATAAAAATATACTTAAGTTTCAAATCAAAAAAGTTTGTCTTAAGTAGAACAAAAAACAAGCAAATTAACTAACATGTGCATAGTTAGTAAAGAACACACGACAATGGCAAGACTGTTGTAAATATAGAGATGGTAAAAATGAGCTTTCATTACAAAAAAGCTTTCAGCAAATTGTAATACGATGAATCAAAACAATTCACATATTTCATTTGCAATAATGGCTGAGTATATAAAGCAGAAATCTACATCAACTGACACCACACACAGTGGACCAAACACAAAAGAACGCTGATGATGAAGGTTTAGTGGCCTTCGAAAACAGCTAGTTGTTCCGTTCAACTATGTGTTTGTCAGAATATTTACAACTAACTTTGGTGTTATTTGTTCATTAATAATTATCACATGTAATTTGGCTTACAAAGCGATACGAACTTTAGCCTGATCAAATCATAAATACTAAATTGTTTTGATTTTCGTCAAACTCACATCAAACCATAAAAATAATAGGACGATGCATATTTATATTTATTTGAATACTTATTTCGCTCAAATATGTTGTAATCTGAATATACTTTTTGAGTTGAACCTGACAGTTTATAAATATTATATACCGCCAACTTAATTCAGATTTGAAAAGAATGTGCTTGTTATTAAAAACAAAATCATGTTCATACCTTTAAAAATCCTATTAGACATGGTTGAGGACTGGCATTTAGTAACTTCTCCAGGCGATCACAAAACTCTTCGGGCTCGACATTTGCATTCACCAATTCTTGTATTAAATTTCTTACGTTCTTTTCCACGGGTTTGGGCTCGCGCGTCGACAGATCAATTAAGTTTGCCAGAAATTTACGACATTTCTCTTTGGTATTACCCTGGGCGGTAGCACCTTGAGGAGTTGCTGTTGTGGTTGTTACTGTTGTACTACCGCTGATATTATTCGTACTATTGGCATTATTTATATTATTGTTGTTGTTATTGTTTGTAAGGTGTTGCTGTTGCTGTTGGTTCTGATTTGTTTGTTGGGCTGGTATTGTCTGTATCTGCGTTATTTGGGGTTGCGATTGCAAATGTTGAGTCTGCTGATGGAATTGTTGATGCGACGACTGTTGATGGTGCTGCTGCTGATGTTGTTGCATGGTGCCAACGGCATTCGTTGTTGTATGATGTGGCTGCATTGATATGTTCGCTTGCGACGTATACACATGTGTCGGCTGAGAATTCGATGTGGCCACCGAATTGACCACTATACTATTGGCGGTTGAGGTATTTGATATCGACTAAAGGATTTTATATAAAATAATATATTATTAGAATCGAATTCATATATTTTCATTGTTATGTTAAATTCAAGTTTAAGAAAATAAATTTTAAGCACAAGTAAAACAACTATAAATTATTTTGGTAATTTAAAAATGCAAATAATTTACAGCAAATACTACACGAAAAAATCAAGGGTATAATGATTAAAAATGCATTTTTCGTAAAAAAAAAATAAAGAAAGTAAGAAGTCGTATTTTTTTTAATATTTACAATAATGAAGCAACCAACATTCAGTACTACAGGCAAATCAAAAAAATTTAAATATTTAAAAAATAATTTTAAATGTGCAATATTTGTGCTAAACAACCGTTTTATATAAATATATATTATATATAAAAAAATATATATAATTTTTTTTATCAAAAAGAAACAGTTAAAACAAAATGTAATTAAACCAAAATTCGTATACATACATATTTAAAAACAATCTTGAGAACAATTTCCTATACGAACTCTATACTGATTATTATTTGTTAAAATAAAAATTACACAAATGTGGACCACGATGTCGACAGAGAACATCTGATCGACAACTTGTATTGAAATTGTTTTGATTTTCAATATACTAAGTAATCGATCGACATCGACATCGTGGGTCAGGTTGTAAATATCTATTTAATGTTTTTGGACCTTTAAACAAGTGAAAATTAAATACGTCTTTTGCTTTTTACTTATGTATTTAAATTCAGTATTTTGATATTTTTGTGGTTACCAAACTAACTTTTTAAATCCGCTTTACACAAACAATTGTAAATACTGAAAACTCAAACTATCATGTAAAAAACTGTTCTGATTTTCTCATCGGTAAGGGCGAATAATTGAAAATAATGGTAATAGCGAAATTCACTTTTAAATATACTAATATATTTTTTAAACGTCCAAGCGTGAGCGATCTTTTCTTCTGTATTGTAAAATGTTCCATTTAAAGAGAGCGACCGAGACTCTCTCAGAGAATTGTATGTAGCTTATTCTTCCTTTGTACAAACTGTGGTAAATAAATTCAGCTACAACATCTACTTCAGTTTTTAGTATAGTAGATGGTGTAGGCATAGTTAATTAACTAAAAATTTATGCATTTTGTTGTTCGGGATTCGAAGTTGTTTAGTAAGTTTTATTTGTTTTTTTAAAATAAATTCATCATGAACTTCCCCCAGGTGAAGATAGTAACCGTGGCAACACAATATTGATCTTTTATAATTGAAATTTATTTGCCGGTGGTTTTCGGTATTTCATTGATGGTTTGCCAAATCATTAGTAGACTTCAACCACAAATTTTGAACAGTCATAAACTTCTTATCTTATGTACAGATTTTCAAAAACTATTTGAGAATTCACAAATAATAATATTTTGGAAAATCACAAAAGAAAAACAAGCGTAGTAATACTCTAACAAAACCCAAAAAATAATTTATATTCGATATGAATCTGGATTTTGTTAAAGTTTCTAAGCCCGCTACGCTTATTTTTCTTTTGTGATTTTTAAATATATTATATGTGAATTTTCAAATAGTTTTTGACTATTTAATATGAAATAATTATAAAACTTTTGTTTGTGAACCTCTTTTTAGTAAATACATATAAAAAGCATGTGTCCTTTAATGTTCAAAAATCCAAGAGTCCCTAATAATTCCTGAATCTCAAAAAATCCCTGGATTTAATTTTTTGAAATCTCGAATCCCGGGATCGTAAAAACCAGTACCGATTTTCATCCCTATTTTAGACACGGAAAGTTTATTTTGAAAAGTCTTAATTCAGCTGGGAGAAAGACAGAAAGATATAGTATTCCTCCCTCTGTCTTTCACACAGCTGAATTAAGAATTTGCAAAGTAAACTTTGCGTGTCTAAAAGGGCCCAGCAAAAAATAAAATGAGTACTTCTTTAGAAAGCACTTCTTAATTACTTCCAAAGTATGTTATGCATTTTATTCTGGTTTAACGAAGTTATTTTTAATCACATATCTAAAGTAATATTAAATCAACTATTTTATTATTATTATTCTCTAAAATAAAAAGCCAGTAAAAAAGTGATGAAAAAAAGTAGAAAAAGCACCACAACTACTGATACGAATCACTCCAAACTCCGAGCAAGCCTTAAGCTAATGTAATTGACTGATTGATTTAAATGCTTAAAAGTACAAATTCTTCAACTTCTTTCAACAAATTTTTTAATGAATATAATACTCTTAGAAGTTAAAAGGCTTTCCAAGTGGGTTAATAAAAAAGTGAATAAGCATAGATTTAACTGCTTTGGAAAAGTGGTTAATAACCACATCCTAAATGTAAAATATATTGGATTTACTTCACCAATAAAAAATCACACCTTATTTTAGAGTTTTTAAAGCAAATAAAAAGTGAATTTCATTTGCTCACGGATTGGCAAAAACAAACCACTTCGCTCCAATGACACGCTAATGTAAAATTCACTACTTTTTGCTCGGAGTTTGGAGTGCTTCGTATTAGTAGTTGTGGTGCTTTTCCTACTTTTTTTCATCACTTTTTTTGCTGGGGGGTATTACCAAAGCTCCAATATATAAAAGATCTACAATAGACAATACAAAATGAATACCGCTATTATTTTATTTTTTTATGATAATACGCCGTTTACCTGAAAATTATCAAAGTAGTTTGACAGAAATAAATATGTAGTAAGATCTACATGACTTTTTTTATTCATTAAACTACTTTTTTGCAGTTTGAAATATTGAAAAATAATATTTCTCCTCATTGTCAATGGCAAATTTGATTGAGTGTTCAGACAAAATGTGTTTGTATAAAAATGAGAATAAATTGTCCTACATATAACCAATGAGCTTTAATGTGATTTATATCAAATAGCTGCCATCACCTCAATATATGCGTATCGCACGTGAGCAAAACAAAATGTAATACTATGAAAAAAAATTCACGGATTCCATTTTCATTGAAATTTTTTATATAAGCCTGACTGACAACATACGCATTGATGTTGAGATTTCAATTGAGATTCTCAATAATTTCTTTCGAATTAAATTTTGAATCTAAACACTCAAAAAAAACCGATATTAACAAAGTAAAATATCTGCAAAACATCATGTGATGTTTTGCCACATACAGTGTTCGAAAAATTCATAGAGAATTACACAAATATGTACATCGTCACCTTAAATGCAAGCGGACGTAACTACACAAAAATTCGAAATCGAGTTTTTGATTGATTATGGTTCATTTTATCAAACTACATGTTCACGCAAATATTTAGACCCCTGCGATCAGAAATGACGACTTTATTAAAGAAATTCAAACGGGCGCAATTATGAAATCATCTATTTTTTATTGCAAAGAACGTAACTAACGTAAAAGCTTAAATAATTATAAAAATGAAATAAATGGTTAAAAACATATGTATAAGTATCCATACTACAAGTAAATTTCGAAGAAAATTTTCAAGAATACTTTATTATTGATTTTGTTAAGTTTTTTGTTTCTCCTGTTACGTCCGTTTGCGTTAAGGTGACCATATGTATTATATATATTTTTATGTATGTATGTACATACATATGTATTTTCTCAAAGAATTTCAACTTTTTGTTTGCATTTTTATGTTCGTAGTAAAAATTCTGGTAGTTTCTTTTAAATAGCTAAATACAGTGCATTGTTATTGCTGTTTGGTTTCTTGGAATCGTTTTTATTTCAATAATTTTATTGAAACATTTGTGAAATAATTTTAGTCGAATAAATTTTATTCGAATAGTTGCTAATCCATTGCTTTCCATATGTCAAAGAATGTAACAAGAATATAACTTGATGTGAAAAACTGTAACATACGACAACTCTATTCTGAAGCTTGAAGGCTAATAACGCTATTATTATATCGGCCGCTCATTATTGATTTGGCCCTCCGATCATTAAAAAAAGGTTAAGTTAGGTTAGGGGTATACATACATATGTATATATTTTGAATACCCTATTTCGGAATCCAAAAGCTATTTCACGATATATATTGTAATTTCTGAAGTTTTAAGCATACATTTTGCTCCATATCAACTATTTTAAGGTTTAAAAGTGAATTCATACAAAAAACGTACAAAATAAATTTAACTCTTGTTTTGCATCATTTCAGTAAAAATTAAATGGAGGAAATCTTAATTATGCATATTTAAGTATAACAGAAATCATTTGATTTAAGTTTTTATTCTAAAGAGATTTCAATTACTTGTTTTTCTTGTGTAAGCTTAACGGCAATTTGACATTTAACAAGATTACAGCGGCGGCTTCTTGGTCGGCTTCAAACCGATCAATTTATTTCTCTGGACAGCAAGAAAAATAAATTTGAAGCGATCACTTTCAATACACAGCACTAAGTATACGTATGCAATCACCCCTATCGTGAAAATTTTTTCCTCGAAATTTTCCCATTTTTCACAAAAATTTTTCCCGAGATATGTTTTCCCTTTTTTGATTCCCCTTATCATGAACAATATTTTTCACGTGAATTTTTTCACTTTTCCCTTGCTTTTGTTCATTTTATTTTTGCAGACGAACTGAATTATTGCATCGAATAATTTCGATAGTTTTCTTCGAATTATATATTAAGGGCCATTTTCACAAAGATTAAGAGTAATCTTTAAGGGCGACTTTTTGAGTTCAAGATTAGAGATTAAATTAACCTTAATCTTCATTTGTGATTTTTGGGTAGTCGATTATATGGTTTTACTTGCTAGTTTAAGCGGCCAATCGTGCTGGTTTAATCTTACATAAATATTAACAACAACATATAACTTTTTGTAAAACTTATATGATCAAATAATTAAAAAACACGTAAATAAATAAATATATTTTATATTATTTATCTATTTCCTTTAACACGCGCAATATTTTACTTGTAAATAACAAAATATGGCAGTTTCTTCTTCTTCCCACAAAAAATCAATGTGTGTTGATAACATGTATGACTTTTGCACAGAAAATGTTGCCACTATTTTGTTCCTCAGTATGGCAGTACTACACATAATAAGAAGATTAAACTACCACTCAAAAACATCATACTCAATTAAGAGAGATTAAGTTAATTTTCGGATTAGTTAATAACAGAAATAAACTAATCTTAATCTCAATCCCAAAAAGTCGCCCAAGAGTTTTAAAACTAGTATTTCAATACAAAATACTGGCTTTAAATTCTTAAAGTTTACTTTTGTATCGTTGTGAAAATGGCCCTAAAAGTTATAAATATTTATTTTTAGGACAAGATTAGTAAGTAAAGTTCATGATTATTAACAATAATTCCCTGCAACAGCTTTTTTCATGCAGTATGAATCGCTTTGGTTCACACACAGTAGATTTCATGGTGGTGCTCCGCCGTGGTATACTAAGGAAATTTTTTCCACTGCACCTGGAAAAAAAATTCAATTGGAACCCACAATTTGTGTACATATTTCTTATTACTTAACTTAAATTAGTGTGGTTTTCAATTAATTTTTAAACTTTACAAATCTTCTTCCGTTTTTTAAATTCACTGAGACTGATGGCGGGGAAAAAATTCACGGGAAATTCCCTATAGCATTTTTCCTTTCGAGGGGAATGAAAATTTCAAGGGAACAAAAATTCCACTTTTATTCACGATAGGGGTGATTAATTTATAACTTCATTCATAAAAGTTTAAAGCATATTTCGGAAACATTGGTGAAAATCCAAAAAAAAAACAATCGGGTATATTTTGAGAAAACTTCATTTAAGCCTTCTTTGTCGTTTTTCTCCACTCCGACTTTTTGGCAGATGCGCCAAACCCATAATGAGCTGACGATATGTAATTACGTTTTAAACAGTCTGCGGAAAAGTTATGTTTTGATAAATACATACATACAATATTCGTATTTGGAGTTATCGATATGACATACATATCTACATACATATACATATATGTATTATTAAAATAAAATTTTGCCATTAAAATTTTTTTGAAAATATTGATTTTGGGAGTTGAAAATATTCCGAGTTCGAAATATAAAAATTTCGTTTTATATTCGAACAGTAGAAATTAGTTGTTGGCAAGTGAAGGGACAGTTACTATAAACCGGTCATTTCAATAAATGTATTCAATTGAAATCTTATTAATTGATCATATATGAAATAAAATGTTTTTTAAAGGGTCCTTTAAGTTATACATATTTCAACACTTCCTGGAACAATGAACGACGACATTTCCCGTCATGTCCTTATATTTGCAAAATTTTCGCAGGCATATGCTGACTTGTCCGCCATCGTGTTAATGATGTTTTCTTTTTTGAAAAATTAAAAATTTCGCTCGTTTTTTCCGATAAGTTGAAATTTTTATTTGGTTTTTGGTTTTTTTTTATTCGAATAAGTGTTAATAATTTTTATTCGGAATTTGTTTATCAAAATAATGTTTTATTTATTTATTAAAATTAGAGATGAGCGATATTTCCATACCTGTTACTTTTTCACAGCGATTGAAAAATCACTAATCACAACTGCGACTGAATTTATCAAGTAAAAGGTTTTGGAAATATAGTACCACATTAATTTTTTTTATACCTTCAGCTTTGTCGAGGAAAAATCGTAAAAATCAAATCGTCTTTTCTGGCAACTATGTATGTATATCTCTTATATTTTTTTTGCAATTTTATTGCCTCTCTGCCTCTTACACGACAATATTCAATATTTGGAATGTGTCGAGTTATCTTAAATTCGACCTGAAAATCTTTGTGTAGTTTTTCTTTTTGGCGTTTATCTATCTTAGCCTTCTTTGTAACTACTCGTAATTTAACGTTTTCGTATTTTAATATCAAAATTTATAGAAACAAATATATGGAAGTACATAATTTGACTTATAATTGTTTCCAAGTTTTATTTACCTCAGAGAAAAAAGAAAATTAATTTTAAAGAAATGGAATTTAGCCACTACATAGTAATAAAAACGGAAAACATATGTATGTAAACAAAATTTCATATTGTTTTAAATTTAAAATTATTTTTACTAGGAAGCCCAACAATTAAAAAAAAACCTCTACATCATTTCACCAAATTGTCTCTTTTTTTTAAATAAAATTGCATTCTCTCACATAATCAAATACATTTGTATGTGATGAAAAACTATTTAGACACAAAACCGATTTGAAAACGATAAAAGGTGTGATGTGTTTGTTAAAGTGGTTTGTCAGTCATTTTCAAATATATTTTTAATAATTTTTTTTTCAATAATTTTTGAGAAATTTATTTTGACATCTCTCATATTGTTTATATTTTATCTTAAAGAATTAATCACACCCTTTTCAAAACGATTGTTTAGAACGATCATTTTCCATCATATACGAGTATTTGAATAAGCACATATGTATGTATGTATTTATGTCTTTTTAAAAATTAAATCAAGAAGAGCATTAAAAATATTGCAAAATGCAAAATGTATGTACTTTCTGCAAGAATTGGCAGAAAAATAAAACAAAATTAACAGCAACTTATTTTGATTAGAAGAAATCTGTGTATCAAACGCAAGAAAATTAAGAATCTATGAATGAACATTCTTTAAGAATCATACTCGTATTGTTGAAACAAAAACCAAAAAAAAATACTTAAAAAAAAAGAAATACATATACATATGTACGAGTATAACGAAACGAAATAAATATGTATGTAATCACTCTTTCTAAAGAATGAAGCGAGTATTCATGGAGAAAGAGACGAGAAGGAATATAACCAAGGAAGATGTTCTAGAAAGTTTGAGAATCGAGTAACAATTACATTTTGTTTAATCTGTTTCAATGTAGTTGTTGCCTGTTGCTGATGCTGTTTTTTTACTTGTTGTTGCGGTTGCTGTTGTTGCGATTGCTGTTGTTGCGATTGGTGGTGGTGGTGATGGGTGGTTGTGGTGGTAGTGGAGGTGGAAGTGGATGATCTTACAATCGTTTTACGTAGTGCTAAAGGTGGCCCTGTGAATCTACTTACAGCAGCTGGAACAGTTTGCAAGCGTATTTGAGGTGGGTTTGTGGAATTAGTGCCAATTGTTTGTGTCACCGGACCCGACGTGGCCGTCCCTACGCGCAATAATTGAAATCCATTTTCAGTTTTTAAAATGAGTGCAGGCGTCTGTCCCGGCGTTAGTGTACTTAATGTTATCTACGAATAATCCAAAAACGGAAAAAAAAAGAAAGAGAACAAAAATCAGAGGAAGGAAATGCTGGGAATACGTTACTTCGTATTTAAACATATACAAAGGATAACAAAGAGTTAATAATAAAGTTGTAACGATTAATTGTTGTAAATATTAAAATTAAGAAAATAATTTGCATGTTCAAATGTATTAAGGAGGTTGTTAGTTAATCGTTAATGGGGTTTGACCACCATCATTCATTCCTAAAGTGACTTTTGTATTGTAAACGCAAGTAATTCAAATAATTTTTTAGCAAACATGTTCAACTTACCGCTGGACTTTGTGGTCTCGTTCCCACCATATGTGGTCCGCCTATGACCACTCTTCCCACTGTATTGCCTTGGACATTCTTTGGTTGTTGTTGGGCAGTTTGAGGACGCATGCCTACTACTACACCAGCTGGTATCATGGAATTAAGTAATGGTTGGCTACCCTGTTTACGATTACATAAATTTAAAGAAGTATGATAAATTGTAAATTCATTTTAGCACAATAAGTTCCAACTTAAATTAAACTTATAAATATTGTACCATTATAGGCTACAGCATGCATTTGCTTTCGTTTTAAATATAAATACTTTGAATTTTAATAATTTGATTTTAATGTTTCCTTTCAAATTTCTTGTTATTAGTCAAAAGTGCACACACTCTAAATTTTAAAATTTGTATTTGCCAGAAAAAGAATAAATTATACAGAAAGTGTTATAGTTAAAAATAAAATAAAATCAACAGTGATAATGGACAATCTACTGGTATGTAAGTCTAAGCAAAAGAAAATCAAACTACACAAAATTAATAAAATTTTATTTCAATTACAAATCGCAAAGAAAAGTTTTGCATAAATCGAGAACTCAAAAATAGTCGTTCAATGTTTATTAAGCAAACTTACGATTGCTTGTTACACGATCTTTCAGAAGAACGGATTTACTTTTATTATTTATTTTCAATTCATCATGGGCCTTACCGTGGTAGGCGTATTTCGACTTAGAGTACATTTTAGTCCTAGATTAAAGAAAAAAATGTTGCGGTGTCCTTTAATCTATTACAAAACCGTCGTCCTCGAAGTCGAAAGAGGATAACCACGATAAGGGGGCATCTCGTGCTTAAAAGCGATAACAACATAAGTCGACTATGACAGAACCGCTTTATATATTCTACAAACGAAGCTTCATATTTACGTGCAATTTTCATGTGTCTGACGAAGTTGATTATAACGATATAAACAAAACTATATTTAACTACCCAGCAAAAATTAATATGAGTACTTCTTTAGAAACCACTTCTTAATTACTTCCAAGTAGGTTATTAATTTTTTTCTGGTTTAAAGAAGTTATTTTTAATCACATATCTAAAGTAATGTCAAATCACCTATTTTATTATTATTATTCTCTAAAATACAAAACCCAGTAAAAAAGTGATGAAAAAGAAGAAGAAAAAGCATCACAACTACGGATACGAACCACTTCAAATTCCGAGCCCGTAAGCTAATCAAATTGACTGATTGATTTAAATGCTTAAAAGTACAAATTCTTCAACTTCAAAAATGAACGGAAACTAGAACAGGTTTTACTTCTTTTTTCTTGTGAGCCATTATTTTAATAAGTACAATACTTTTAAGAATTAAAAGCCTTTCCAAGTGGGTTAATAAAGTAGTGAATAAGCACCACTTCCTAAATCATAAATTAAACTGCTTTGGAAAAGTGTTGGAATGAATTGAATGAAAACACAGGACACTGCGACCAAAGTAGATCTATTGTATCCTTTGCCAGGTGCTAGTGTTGGCAGTTCCCAATCCTCCAATAGGTGCTTGCCCAATTGGATATATCTTCTGTGGCATAACGCTTTGCAGTCCTTCAGAATATGCTCTGGGGTTTCATCGTCGTACTCACAGAATCTGCACAGACTGTTACTCTCAATGCCAAGTCTGCTGAAGTGTTTTCTCAGTGTACAATGACCTGTGAGGAAGCCTGTGAGCAATCTTAGATTGTTTTTACTCAGGAACATGAGAGCTATGAAACGATTTTGGTTATACGTTCCAATCATTAGCTTTGCATGCCTCAACCCAGGGAGATTGAGCCAGAGGTGTTCCCTATTACTCTTGATCTCCGTCGATATATCTTCCCAGATTTTGTCCAATCCGAGTCCGCAAAACCGTTCTGGTCCGGACCATGGGTGTACTAGCCCCCCCTGCTGGCCATTTTGTCTGCATTTTCATTTCCTACCACACCGGCGTGTCCAGGAACACAGCAGAGTGTGACCTTATTCATGCTTCTTAGCTGATTTAGCTTAATGCGGCATTCACAAGCTAACTTAGAGGTAAACTCATATGAGCTTAGCGCTTTGATGGCAGCCTGACTATCCGAGCAAATGGCTATTTCTTTCCCTCGGTAGCACCTATCAAGATTAAATTGTGCGCATCTCTCAATGGCATAAACTTCCGATTGAAAAATGGTAGATTTTCCCAAGGACTCGTGGTAGTTAGTCCTTGGTCCTACGATTCCCACTCCAGAGCCTGCTGGAGTTCTGGAGCCATCAGTGTACCACCTGATGGTGCCAGTTTCAAAGGTGCACCGAGGTTCTATTTCCCCCCATTCCCTACTATTGGCCAGAGCAGTTCTAAACCTCTTGTCGAAGTCATACACTTTATTCATCACGTCAGAGGGTTACTCAAGTAAGGGAAATCGTCTTGCCAGGGATGATTGCTCCCATTGGCTAATTAGACAGTCCCTGTCTGCCCCTCCCAGCGATGCTTATTACTTTTGTCTGGCAGCAGTCTCTATCACAATCGTCAGAGGTGTGAGTTCAATGAGGACTTCCATAGCCGCTGTAGGACATATCCTCATAGCCCCTGTTATACAAAGGCATGCTAGCCTCTGTAATTTCTCTAGCCGATCTCTGGTCGTAGCCAGCCTGACCCTGTCCGACCACAAGCAAATACCAGCGTAAGTCGAAACACAGTTTGGAGAAATGCCACTTAAAGTTTGGACGTTTTTTTTTCTTCGAAAAAATCAAAATGAACCCAGCAAAAAATACATGAGAAAGAGAAGGTTAACTATTTTATAGTTCTGCTGCGCCTCTGGTGTTAAGTAGACGCATTAATTTTAAGCTATGTAATCTTATTATTAGTTATTTCACTTCACCGACGACCAGTTGTTATAAGTATGGGAGGAGTGCGCTGTGATTTACATTAATATAGACACCAGTGCATGTGACAAAAATCTATGATGTTGATATGACTGGGCCTGGCCACTGATCCCAACTCGGGCTCTTAAAGACCGTCTTTTGCTTTGTAGTCAATGCACTAGCCACTTCAGCCAATAGCACTTTCTAAACAATATTTTATGAATTAATTTAAAAATAGCCGTACAACCACAAAAATGTAATTCTGTTAAGGAATACTCCTTGAAGAGGTTACTTCAACATTTTACGACATATTTCGTTATTTAGCCCTACGAAATTTGTTTCTTTAAATTGTGATTAAACCATCTCAATAGCGACTCAACAAAAGTATGGAAATAACAAAACACACAATAGCAGATTTGCGAAAGAACTTATAATTCGGCTTATCTACCTATCACTTCACCATATCCTTTTTACTCTACACCTTCCCATTTTCAGATAAATTACCCAAAAGAAACAGTTATTGGACCCAAATTATCTGAGCTGTCTCTGTCAACCTAAACTAACCTAATAACGGACATCATAAGCACATTCTGCTCTGTTGTAATTCATGCCAACTTTTTCTTAAATATGAACAAAATTCCTTCAAAGCGTACACAACATACACGGAAAGTAATTAAGCAATAAAAGAATACAGAATTAAACGTATGGGTTTAGGGAGCCAGACAATATTAAAAAAAAAACAGAAAAGTTAATTCCAGCTGAAAAAGAAACAATATAGAAACGATTTTAAAATTCAAGAAAAATTCTTCAGAATCACACCCACAGTGTCTAAATTTCTCATAGAACCCATGTCATGATTTCGCAATTTTCTACAAGTTTACAAACAACTTAAGTTTTTAATAAAAAATACATTCAGATATACTGAGAATTTAATTTGTAAATAGCCCTATGGGTTGTCTTCATTTGTCAATAGATTTGATACGCTGAGGAAAAATAATACGGCCAGATTGATGGTTTTTCTAAAAATTCTCAAATGCACACTATCCAACTTGAGTGACAGTCAAAAATTCATCAAATTTGAATGATATTCAAACCGTCATTCATGTGTTTGCGCGGGAATTCAAATAAATTGATCTTCATTAAAATTAATGATTCGATCCAATGCGTATTCTCTCATTCATACGCACATTTTTTCATAATTTAAAAAATAAATATTTTTTATAAGTCGTTGGTGAACCGGTGCATGTTCTGTGAGCTTTGTGGATGTTAATTTTTATCTTCATCCACTTCATGTAATAATTAAAAAGGCGTTAATATCGCAACTTCAGTTTTTTTGCGGGGTTTAAGAGTTTAAAATGTTCTATAAGTACATACTATTGGGTGTTTTTTATTGAGGTATAGAACTTTAAGTTGGCATCACTTTTTTAACTGGCGGCCATTTTGTCAGCTGTCAAGTGATTAATATTTAGTTTGGTTTGCCATTTCATCATGAACAGGTTGACAAAAGAACAACGCTTGCAAATCGTGCAAATTTATTTCGAAAATAATGGTTCAGTTCGCGAAGTTTACCGCAAGCTCCGTCCATTTTATGGTCGACATAATCGTCCATCAGAGCAATTAATTCGGTTAACCATGGATCGTTTTCGCACTACGTTTACTCTATGTGATAATACGCATCCGCAGAGACGTCGAACAGTGCGCACCGAAGAAACAATTGCCGCTGTAGAGCAAAGTGTTGAAGAGGACCCGAATGAATCGATTCGCCACCGTGCACAGCAATTGGAGCTTTGTCCATCAACTTTATGGAAGATTTTGCGCAAAGATCTTGGCTTGCGACCTTACAAGATCCAGCTTGTGCAAGAACCATGCGAGACCATGCAATGCGTCGTGATTTTGGTGTATGGGCCGAAAATGAGATTGATCTCGATGCTGATTTTCATCGCAAAATTTTGTTCAGTGATGAGGCTCATTTTTGGTTGAATGGCTACGTCAACAAGCAAAATTGCCGCATTTGGAGTGAAGAGAATCCACATGAGACCCTTGAGACGCCATTACATCCACAAAAACTGACTGTTTGGTGTGCTCTATGGGCTGGTGGAGTCATTGGGCCATACTTCTTCCGAAATAATGCTGGAGAGTCAGTTACCGTTAATGGAGACCGGTATAGAGCCATGATAACCGACTATTTTGTTCCCGAATTGGATGGCATGAATGTGGATGAGTTGTGGTTCCAACAAGACGGCGCTACATGCCACACAGCGCACGTCACAATCGATTTATTGAAGGAAACATTCGATGAGCGCATAATTTCGCGGAATATACCTGTCAATTGGCCACCAAGATCGTGTGATTTGACACCATTGGATTATTTTCTTTGGGCATATGTGAAGTCGCTCGTCTACGCCAACAAACCAGAAACGTTAGGGGACTTGGAAGCCAACATTCGTGGCGTTATTGCCAACATACGGCCCCATATGCTCGAAAAAGTGGTTGAAAATTGGACCTGTGGAATTGGCTTTATTCGAGCCAGCCGCGGCGGCCACATGCCCGAAATCATATTTAAACGTTAATGGCATAAAATTATCCTTCCAATAAAGCCAAATTGATGGACATTAAAACGATTTTCTTGTGTTTTATTTCAATTCGAAGTTCTATACCTCTAAAAAAAACACTGTATATTGTTTCAATAGATCACATCAAAACTAGAATGGAGGAATCTCCATTCTAGTTTTGATGTGCTTGGACTTGGCAATAACTTCTTGAAAATGTAAGTCGAGCGATGAAAGTATATTAATAGCTCCTGTATCACTTTAGCATTTCAGAAACGCTATAAGATCATTATGTGAGAAAGAAGATATTTAACGTACTATGTGATGTAATAAATATGAAAAACCAAGCCTTGTTGTCAAGGCGATCATATTAAACAATTTTGACAAGCTTATTTGTAAATTATGACATGAAAAAATCGGGGAAAAACTTTTTCACTTTTTCGAAATTCGAGCATATAATGGTTAAATTTTTTTTTCATTATTTTTATCCTCCCCACTATTATGAGAATTAAAGAGAATTTCAAGAGTAAAAAAAAATAACTAAACCAATAGGACGGACGCCCCAAAATGGCGGACTACTCCTTTTTATCTACTCCCATGACATGGGTATCGAATAAAAGGTATTTTCGAGAAGGAAACATAAAATATGGTGAAACTGGTCCAAATACAATAAAAAAAAAACGGCGGACCACTACTTTTCATCCAGTGCCATTATATGGGTGTCAAGTGAAAGGGATTTTTGAGAAGAAATCACAAAATATACTGAAAATTGTTGGGCAAATTGATATTTTCAGACAAGAAACATACTTATCAATATGGTCTCTAATAAGGGGGATGGATTTGTGCGTTTAAGGAATTAACACGAAAAGTCACAATATCTAATATCTGAACCCTATATATGTGGGTTTCAAATCAAAGAGCTCTTGGTTAGTACATTTAAAATACTAAATACTAAACAAAGTAGCGGGCAATATGCTAGTTGTTATATAAAGAACAAAGAACTTTTAGGAAAACCGAAGGCGTTACTACTACATACATATATCGTACGTATGTAGTACGAGTAGTTTAGTAAAGCCTCTTAATCGGACATTTACACCTACACCAAATTAAGTAAATTTCAATAAAAATCTATACCGTTACACCAAGTTATTTTTACCTTAAAAATTAAGAACCTTAGAAAATTCCCACACCTTTTCATTTATAGAGGCTTTCTTTTTAGTACAATTTTGAAGAAAAAACCCATAGTTGCATCACTAAATTCTACTAGATTTTATGTAGATTTGGATTAAATCTAGTGACGCAGTAGATTTTGTTTCGTATGAGAAATCTACTGCACGATAATTGCTGGAAAACAAAATTTCGTGTGTGAACGTAAACGCAAATTCAGCAAATATTTTTGCTAAAATTTCTGTGTGTGAACCCAGCCTAACGGCGTTTCCTTTTCTGGGAAAATATGTTACATTTATTGCACTTTTTTATTAGAACTTACGAGCGTAAATTTTTACTTTAAAAGAACGCTAACTTTAATTTTTCTTAATAAAAAGTTTAAAAATTTTGTACTTTTTCTAGCAAATAAAGAGGCGTAAGCAGCTTAAAAAAACAAAATAAATTCGTATTCATTTTGGCACGCCTTTAAATAAAAGTTAGATATCACAATGAGAGCCGAAAGTTGCTTAAGTGTTAAAAGCTAGTGGAAAAATAAAATAGGCAACACATGCTGAATAATATTGTTTGTTGCTCTTTGAAAAAGTTAATTTATTGGGAGTTTTTCTATAAGCATTGGATTTTATAAGCCTAACCAACAAACAAACAAACAAACTTATTTAAAATATAATTGTTATTAATATCTTTCGCGAATAATATAATTAAACAAAATATTATACATACTAACTAAAATTTAAAACCTTTCGGGTATTTTTTAAAACTTTATCTGTGAATCAAAAATAAAGATTCGAAATTATTTCTCGACGTGCAAAAAAAACACATTTCTATTGACTTAAAGCAAATATTAAAAAAGCAGAAGCATTAATTACATTGAGCGCTAAAATTAAAAAAAAAACTTAAAAAGCAAATACATACATATATTAAGCATGCTTAAACTACATACATACATACATTTATATCTACATATACATATATATATATATATATATATATATATATTTATATCTTTACCTTAATATAGAAAGACCCTAACTCATTATTTTTTTTTTCTTTTTGAAATCGAATTGTTTGTATATTTCGATAGAAGAACATCTAATGTGTCTAAAAATGCAAATACATATCTCGAATTACAAAATATAATGCGTTCGGACCTTTCTATATTAAAGTAATAACGATATGTATGTATGTACATATATGTACTTAAATCTAATACAAAATAAAAATTCTTATTAAAACAAGCAACAGACCAGCGGTGTGTGGTAAATGTTCTTTCAAGACATTCTATCTAATGCACCCATTTTGCCAAAAAAAAAAAAACAAAAAAAAAGTGATATCAGGAATTTACGATCAAAAGAAAATAAAGCAATGTTTGTTTACAACAACAAAATATATTAACTGAAGAAGACTATAATTGTAAATAAAGCGTTGTATAACGTTGAATGGTAAATAAATAAAGAGTTTTCTACAAAATAAGTAAAGGATTGCTACGTGTAATTCAAATTTTGGACAGTTCATTTCAAATTGAAGGAAAATAAGGCTTTTCTACAATTTGTTTCATAAGAAATATCAAATAAAACTTTCTAGTATTTGCGAGATTGTCTATAAAATTGACTTTCCAACGATCAATAGGAGAAACTATATTGCTGATCGCTAGAAGTTTAACTACATGTGTTTTTGTTGTTGTTGTTGTTAATATTGTATAAATTTTTTTTCGGGAATTTTGTTTTGATTTTGGTTCATTTGCTGAAACCGTGTATCAAATCGTCCCATACCTGTTGTATGGTTTTGGTCATAGTTACAATTCCGGGTGCACTTGAGACAATACCCGCCGGCAATGAAACAGCATGATTAGATTTAATAACTAATGTTTGGGTTTGTGTGGCACCTACTGATTGTTGCTGGTTTTGGATATTTGACGGATTGCCCTGTTGCTGGCTGGCTGCTTGTAAAACCTGATGATGCTGAACTTGTACCTGTTGGGGCAATGTATGATGCTGCTGCTGACCAGCAACACTTGATGTTATTGTCTTGATTGTTGTCGTGTTCGGCAACTGCGACGTTGATATAATCGAACCGCCATGTGCGCCGCCAATGTTGATGGTTCCATTGGGCAATGTTTGACTGGTGAATGTTATACGATTGCCTGGTGCAGCTTGTGTAGGTTGACTTGAATTCATTGCGCTGACGATGTGAATGTTGAGCGAGTTGCTTATTTGGTGGTTTTACAAATTATGTATGTAGTGTTATTTTTGTTGGATTTTTTTCTTGTTTTTTTTTTTTATATTACAATTATTGAATTTTGTTTACGAAAATGAATGATTGGTTGACAATGTAGTAAAAATCACTTCTTCAATGAGATCTTAAAGCTGAACAAATGAACACTCTCCAGAGAGCGATAGATAAAGTTACAGTAAACAAATACCAACTTTAACGCTTGTTCAGCGTAATTTTCGTTGAACGCTTGCTAGTGTGTTAATTTTGTTTATTTTTCCGTCAAATAAAATTTTAAATGCTTCATATTTGCATATTTTAAGTTGAATTTTTTCCACTTTTTCCCAATTCTATATTGAGTTTTGAGATTATGTTGGCCTGTGTGTGTTTCTCTGTTAAATTTCGGTTCTATAATTTTTGTTCTTCTGTAAATTGTAGGAATTTGTGGTTTATTCTGTTGTCACTGCCACCTTTAAATAAAAATTTTAAGAAAATTAGTAAAATTTTTTAAAATAAATAATAAAAAAACTCACATATTTGTACATACATATATATTTACATATATTTTCATTGTACATATATTGAATACGAATTATGTGCATATGTGCATATGTATATCAGCTGATTACACAAGAAATAATAAAAATATAATAAAAATTAAACATTTAAAAAACCCCCGACACAGCATATTTGAGCCATAGCTTCATATTGCTTCTGAAAAGTTAGTGAGTGCCCCTAGATCAATGAAACTTGGCAGAAATACATATCGTCAGCCCATTATTGGTTTGACCCACCGACCATTAAAAAAAAAGAAGATGAGTTAGGTATGGGGTATATATGTATATGTATTTCGAATATCTCCTTTCTGAATGCAAAACATGTTTTGCGAAATTAATTATGGTTTCTGAGATATTTAGCCTTAATTTTGCTCCATTTCAACTATTTTAAGGTTTAGTAATTATTGTTTTGCTGTGCATGCCTCAGTTTGGCGTTTGCGTCAAATTCTTCATACATGCGAAGTAAAGTTAACTCTTGTTTTGCTTCATTTCTATAAGAAATGACTAATAAAAAAATAAGTTGCCGTAAGAAAAATTTAACGGCAACGGTTAAGCAAAAACAAAAATTAACAATTCTAATTTACTTTTTGTAACTAGCAGTCTCCACTAGCCATGAACTTGGTATGGGCATCATGTCGGACATCGCAAATGGCTAATGGCTAATGGAGACCGCTCATGTCCATGTTTCGTCCATGCTCTGACATAGATGCCCGAACATATGTCTGAGCAACGATGTTCGACATGAGATTAGCCGTACGCAACCATTTACAATAGAAAGAAAAGAGGCAGAACAAAATTGGTAAATATTCTATCTCTATTGCGCTACCGCAAAATGCTTTGATATGCCTGAACATGGACATCGCCCGTGTTCACCATAAGAAAGAAGTTGATGAATTTTTCACAGTTGCTCTGCCGGCGTCATGTTCATGTCATGACCAACTTGATGGCTCGTGGAGACGTAGGGTAATATGTTGTGTTTTTCATACAGTTGTAGAAATAAAATAAAATAAAATAAAACGTCAAATACAAAACAAAAGAGAATTGCAGAACACATGAAACTGTGTACCCCTCCCCAATATTCTCACCCATCTCACCGATAAACTCAAGAATTGCTGCAACAAAAATTGCAAGTCTAGACAGGGACTAAGCGGATCGATAGTTAAAAATATTACGGCCGCGTCTTCTTGGTCAGCGTTAAACGATCGACTTATTTCTGTAGACAGAAAGAAACATAAACATTCTTAAAGAAAAATAAAATTATCAATTCTCAACAGTGAAGTATACGTATGGAGCACAAAAAGCTACTTTTTGAAAATAAATTAAGAAAAATGGTGTATGCGACACAAAATGTATTTTCAATTTTACAATAAAGTAATATTAACTTCTAACTTTATTCATAGGTTAACAGGCTGCTGGTAAGGGAGGGTGAAATTTAGAGGCCAGCTCACTTGGGTCCAATACAATGATTCCTTTGTGGTAACTGTTAGTTGATAGAGGGTGATAGGGAAGGGATGTTTATAGAGAAGACAGGTGGTGAAGGAAGAGATGGAGGAAAGCTTCATTCTTTTACAACTCAGCTTTTTTGCACGCTTTTTTTTGATAATGCAGTGTTGCAGCGCCTGCTGGTATCAAATGAGGCGCATTGAATTTTGAAGCTGTGTTTAGTATCCATTTTATTGGTTATTTTACTTCGCCGATGATACTGCTACACAACGAAGGAGGGCGCTCTCATGTTACATTAGGATAAGTATCTGCTGAAGTCAGTATAGTTTTTAGTGACCAGTGCCTTATGCCTGCATCACTAGAATTTTTCCCACTACAACTGATACTGCACATCAGAGAAATGCGTGGTGTTATTTTTAATGACTGTCGGAGACCGGGCTCGAACACATTACCTTCGTTTTTGTAATAAACGTGCTAACTACGTCAGCCAACGCCACCCTCTAACTTTATTCATGAAAGTTCACTAAAATTTACACATTTCTTCCAAAAATGTGTCGGAAGCAATGGTGAAAATACAAAAAAAATTTATCGGTTATACTTTGAGAAAACTTCATGTAAACCTTCTTTGTCGTTTTTCTCCATTCCGTCTTTTTGGCATATGCTCCAAACCAATAATGGGCTGACGATATATTGATTGATACTACATCTTATTTAATCTAGATAATTCTTGTTGATTGTAATATCATTTTCTAAAAAAATGGATTAAATACCCGACCGGTTCTTTTGGCAAGTCTATTTCTGTAAAAAAAGATGCTACTCATATTTTGACATATTTTGTACATCCGATTCGTATTCGCGAATTTCGCGAATAGGAGTACGAACTTCTAAAAATGGCCGAAAATTCGGGAATTCGAATACGAATATTCGTGCATCACTACTACCTACACACTTAAGTATTTTTATTCTACTCCTTAGGGAGATCTAATTTGGAATATGCTGTTATTTTGAACCATCGTGTTTCTAATCTCATCTTTCGTGTTGAGAGGCTTCAATAGATGTTTATTCAATTTGCGACACTTTCGTTATCATATTTACCTTCTCATTAATGAGTCTAAGAGGCTGTCCCGCGATATCGACATTCGACATTTTGTTTTTGTTTCAACTGTAAGTGTGCGACAAGTCGAACGTTGTTGACATCGTGGAACAGGCAATAAATGTCCGTTTATCGGTCTACGTACATTCAAATCGCGTAGAAAAATTCTATTAGATCTACTGGTGTACATATATGATATTATAAATAGCACTGTTGATTGACCATTTATACGAGTAATACCTAATAATTGCACGTATTCATCCTTTAACTCGTGCCTTCGTTATCTCAATGAAATTATATTTGAATTGCTACGAGAATTTTTAATCATTTGTTTTTATCCTATTTAATTTATTAATCTTAGTTTTTAAGTATTCTGTTGCCATAGTCTAAATGGAGTTTTCTATCCATAAGACTGGAACCATTAAATATATGTATGTATGTATAAATACTACTGCAAAACTCAAAATATATGAAGGAAGCGTGGTTGATTTAACATTACGACGTCCTAGCGGAGGACCACTTGGTTTACCACTGCATTACATACATACAGTGCCGGTAAAAATATTAGCACCGTTACAGTACAAATACTTCCTTTTCATTTAAAATTATTATTACCCAATAATTTTTATATTTGATTGGACTATGCTGTAATGTAATCCGTATGATTTCTGAGAAAACAGTTTTGGTTCTCATATTGCATATGATGCTTTTTATATGAAAGAATATTTGGTGTAAAGTAAAAAAAATTACGGAAAATAAATAGCACCAAACATTGCTTTTTGCATAATTTCTTTAGTTGTCGCGAAACCTATAGAAGATACACAAAAAATTTAAGTAACAAATTGTTTTCGAAATCTTCAGTTATGGGACGTGATCATTAAAAAAATTACTTCGGAAGACAAAACGTATTGTGAAATAGGACAATTACTTAATTGTTCCAATAAAATGATACGCAGCGCAATCACTATGTTAAAAGAATTTAAACGCGTGGTAGAAAACCAGCAATGTCCAATTGGTTGGTTAAGCGATTGATTCGCCAAAGTAAAAAGAACCCTTTTAAGCCTGCCACAGATCTCAAAAAGTAGCTCCAGAAACAGTTCGCAATTAAAAGCCTGTAGCCCAATAAAAGTTCCGTTGTTGACTGCGATGCATGTGAACAAACGACTTAAGTTTACACAAGAGCACCTGAACTGGCCAGCTAGTAAATGGATAAATATTTTGTGAACGGACGGATACAAAGTCGCAATGTATGGTGGAAAAGGCTCTCGCTCATTTGTAAGACGTCCTCCGAATACAGCATATAATTACATGCAAGACAGTAAAGCATGAAGGTTCAAGCATAATGGTGTGGGCATGCTCTTATACTTATAAAAACTACAATGGATAACATGTTTAAGTAGAAATATTAGAATATGTAATGTTTCCTTACGCCGAAGAAGAAATGCCATTGTTTTGCGCCTCCCAGCAAGACCGCAACCCAAAACATACCAAAAGAAATGCTCGCAGTGGTTCATTGACAACAATATTAAGGTCATGGAGTGGCCTGCGCGGAGGCCAGACTTAAACCCAATAGAGAATCTTTGGGATGATGTCAAGAAAAGGGTATGCGAAGCAAAACCTACTAATAACGAGGAACTTTGGGATGTAGTTGAGTCGTGGCGCAGAATACCGAAAAAAAGGTTAAAAGACTTGGTTAACTAAGTGCCGAAACGATGCGCTGCCGTTATTGTCAACAAAGGCCATGCAATCAGTTTGTATATAGTTTATTTGAAATATCGTTTCGTTTGGTATTACTTTTCATGACTAGTGCTATTTTTTTACCATCAAAATTTTTACTTTTGAACGTAACTTGTAAGTTTTTCTAATAAAAGTCAATGAAATTAATGCAAGTCTTGTGTATACAGTATAAGCAGTATAAGTGCTTGTTTTATTGCAATTATGAGCCGCTGGAATTGATCGTGAACAAAATGGAAGAAAAATTTATTAATATATACCAATCAAGAATGTAGTGCTATTTTTTTACAGCAGCTGTATGTATGAAGGTACTTCTAAACCGGTAAAATTTACGAGTTTTAGAAGAAACAATTATTGCAATAGAACGAACCCTTATCGTCCAGCAGTGACCGTTTTTATAAAAATTATTTGGTATCCGGCTGGATACCATGTTCCAACCAAATGACCAGGGTAGAACAACAATTTTTGTAGTATAGCGATCAATGAATAATTACCCAGCAAAAAATAAAATGAGTACTTCTGTAGAAAGCACTTCTTAATTACTTCCAAAGTATGTTATGCATTTTATTCTGGTTTAACGAAGTTATTTTTAATCACATATCTAAAGTAATATTTAATCACCTATTTTATTATTATTATTATTCTCTAAAATAAAAACCCAGTAAAAAAGTAATGAAAAAAAGTAGAAAAAGCACCACAACTACTGATACGAACCACTTCAAGCTCCGAGCAAGCCCGTAAGCTAATGAAATTGACTGATTGATTTAAATGCTTAAAAGTACAAATTCTTTCAACAAATTTTTTTAATGAGTATAATGCTCTTAGAAATTAAAAGGCTTTCCAAGTGGGTTAATAAAAAAGTGAATAAGCATAGATTTAACTGCTTTGGAAAAGTGGTTAATAACCACATCCTAAATGTAAAATATATTGGATTTACTTCACCAATAAAAAATCACACCTAATTTTAGAGTTTTTAAAGCAAATAAAAAGTGAATTTCATTTGCTCACAGGTTGACAAAAACAAACCACTTCGCTCCAATGACACGCTAATGTAAAATTCACTACTTTTTGCTCGGAGTTTGGAGTACTTCGTATTAGTAGTTGTGGTGCTTTTTCTACTTTTTTCATCACTTTATTTGCTGGGTAATAATATCAATAAGTAATTTTAATGATTAACTTCAGTTTGTATACCTATAGTTTATTTGAAATATCGTTTCGTTTGGTATTACTATTCATGGCTGCTATTTTTTACTATGAAAAAAATGTAGTGCTATTTTTTTTACTGCAGCTGTATGTATGAAGGTACTCCTAAACCGGTAAAATTTACGAGTTTTAGAAGAAACAATTATTGTAATAGAACGAACCCTTATCGTCCAGCAGTGACCGCTTTTATAAAAATTATTTGGTATCCAGCTGCATTGCATAATTACCATTTTCCAACTAAAAATTACCAGGGTAGAACAACAATTTTTGTTAGCGATCAATGAATAATTAATAATATCAATAAGTTAATAATTTAATGACTTTTCACAATATAGCTAAAACGTTATTTTTTTCTCTCAACAGCACTGCTGTTTTTATGTACACAACTTTATGAAACTACTCGCTATAATAATACTTTTCAAGGCTTATTTTGGGTATTCCCAGAATAAACATTACCAAAAAAAATCCCACCTAAAGATGCCAACATAAAAACGTTCTTATGAATGTACAGGGTGGGCCAAAAGTTACCTTGGGGTTTAAAAGTTTAATAACTTTTTCGTTTATTAATTTTTTTTTATTTTTTTCTCAGATTATATAATATATAAAACGGAAAATTTTTTACACTAAGTATGAAAAATAATGTCTCTTAAATTACCACTGTTTTCAGCTTCGCACTGATAGGCTCGTTTTAGAGCATTTCCCATATCTTCCAAAATTTCTGCAACAATGTTTGCCTTGAGTTCAAGGATTGTCTCTGGCTTATTCACATACACTCGCTACTTCAAATAACCCCAAAGAAAATAGTCGGGTGCTGTCAAAACTGGCGATCGCGCTGGGCCAAATTATTTCCGAATTTCTGGAAATTATTCGCTCTCCAAAAATTTGACTTAAAAGTGCCATTGTGTCTCGGGCAGTGCGGGCAGTGGCTCCGTCCTGCTGAAACCACATACCAGGTATGTTTTCAAGAGCAAGACGTAAAAAATTTTCTATCATAAACCGATACCGCTCTCCATTTACGGTTACAGCACTTCCATCTTCATTCTCGAAGAAGTAAGGCCCAATGATATTTTCAGATGTGATCCCACACCATATTGTACACCTAATGGGGTGCAATTGGCGTTTATGAATGGCTCTTGGATTTTCAGAACCCCAGAACCTACAGTTCTGCTTATTAACAAAGCCATTCAAATGAAAATGAGCTTCATCACTCATAATCATAATAGCCCGCCCATCAATGCGAAGCTGAAAACGGTGGTCATTTAAGAGACATTATTTTTCATACTTAGTGCAAAAAAATTTTCCATTTTGTATATTATATAATCTGAGAAAAAAAAATTAAAAAACTTAATAAACGAAAAAGTTATTAAACTTTTAAACCCCATGGTAACTTTTGGCCCACCCTGTACAACATATGTACATACCTACACCGAAATACCTTTGTGATATTGACCTATGTAACAAGATTAATAATGTTTTGTTAGTGTATACATAGAGGTACCCAGTATATTAAAATTATTAATGTCTCAAGATGCTGTTTTTGCCAATTACATACATATTAACTTTGCTGTTAGGAGAGTTCCTGTTTTTTTCATAGTACATACATATCAATTAAGCTGTTGCTTAAATAACTTTTAATATTAGTGCTGTTGTTAAAAGTTCATGGATTTGATTGATTAATTTTACACATTATTAAACATAAATACACATACACATACATATGTACATATGTATTTCGTCCCATATTTTTGTTTAACACGTACCTGTTTAGAATATACATAAATTATTTTTGGAATAGGAAAACAATCAACCGCACAAATATTTTCATATACCAATGTCAGCACTTGGCAATAAAAAATACATACATACATATGTATGGCTGTGTATATAAAATGTAGACACTTGCGTTCTCTGTATTACAACAGAATATTTACAATGGCCATTGGGATATCATATTGACTAGCTGATAGACTGCCTGATACAATTCCTGGCTGTCATCACAGCTGCTGGTGAAATCGCTGCCTTCAAATAGTTTGCATACTTTCCACTGCGAGTAAAATATACATGGTCTGATATTCCTTTTTTTTTCTTTTCTTTTTGCAACTTTGATAATTGTGTCTCTTGATTACAAAAAATTACATTTTTTTGTAGTGCCACACATTTCACTAAACCACATTTCATCACTTCATTTTTTCAATTATTTGTCATGGCTTGTTCTCATAAGTACATGAATGTAATTTCTCATTTCTATTATTGACAAATTCTTTAAACTTTTTGTGAAAATATTTGCAATCTCCTTTTATTTAATGATGTTATTTAGACAAATGATGGTTGACAATGGAAATTCAATGAACTCAACAACGTCACTATCATCAACGGCGAATGCAGAAGCAGCACTGGAAGAATTTAAATTTGCTGCTTTATTTTGATTTTGATGTACAAAAAATTTGGCAGACGACGCCGCCATTTTCTCGAACGACATAATAAAAGAAATATGATGATAATAATTGTAATAGATTAAACACTTTTTCTAAAATGCAACCCTTTTTCACTGGAAGTCTAGATAAAGCTGCCATAACGTTTTTTAATGACCAATTATGCCAAAGCGTTCGCGAATCGCGATTGCGAAGGTAAACAAGATTTATTGCAAAAAAACTTAGCACATGCACATAGCGGTGTTCATAAACGAGCTATAATTTTGCGAAAAAAGTGATTAATGTGCACTTCATGTATATTTCAACCCATAACAATACAAATTTATGATTTGGGCAATCGGCGTTATGATTATTGTTATTGCCAACACCAGTGCATATTCGTTTTTTCTTTGACATTACTCCTTTTTCACATCCACTTGAGCACGTCATTCGCTACACATAAAGAAATAAAACTGAACAGCGCCATCTAGTTGCGTCAACAACTAACAATAAATATAGCCAGATGAAATATATAGATGAATTACACATTTTATTATTTTGTATTCCAAAATTCCAATTATTTTATTAAATTCTTTAATAAGTTGAGAGATTTCAAGGACTACAGGCTCATTATGAGAAGTAGGCAATTGCTATAAAATCATACTAATAGAGAAGTGCTACATGCACAAGAAATATCCCAAGATACTCCATGATTTTAATTTTCTTTTTTGATTTTTATTAAAAAACTCAAACTTACCGATTATTTCTTGTTTTTTATTTATTCCTTAGAAAATAAAAGTTATTTTGTGACTTTTATTTTTTCCTCACAAAATAACAGTTACTTTTCGATTTTTATTTTTTTGCTTAATTTTTAAGATGTAGAAGCGTAATTTTTGCGTTAAAATTCATATTAACCGTTTTAAAATTGAATTTATCGCCAAACTTAAAAAAAATCGTATATGTTAAATTAAATTTACTTTTTCATACTTTATTCATTTTAAAAATTAAAAATTCTTTGAGCAAATATATAAAAATCAAAAAGTAACTATTATTTGTTGAAGGATAAATAAGTCACATAACTTTTACTTTCTGAGGAATAAATAAAAATCAAGAAATAACTTTTATTTTCTAAGGAATAAATAAAACTCAAAAAATTGATTTGATTACTTTCTGAGGAATAAATAAGTCACAAAATAACTTTTTTATTTTCTGAGGAATAAATAAATATCAAGAATTAATGATTATAAAGTAATTTACGGGTCCTGGCATATACATATAAAACTTCGTAAATATTTTATTTTCGCATTAGGGCATAAATGAATAAATTCTAATATCCGACAAGGATTTTGAAGTAAGCCGTTCACAAAAAATAGTTTGCCAGATATTTGCATGAAATTTTTACACAATATGAATCATCATTGCGTTGTTTTAGTAAATGAATGTTGTTCAAATGCATTTTTAATGAAAGCTTTAAAATAGAACACATTTTATATTATATGAATAAATAGCAAAGCAGGGGGTCTACTCTGTAATTCGAAACGAAGGAAATGCTTTCGAATTACATGTTATAAGCATACAAATTCGAAAGCATTTTCTTTCGTTTCGAATTACACAGTAGACCTCGAGTTCTTTTCTTTCATTTTCCGTTAAAATTTCTTTGAACTTCCAGAATATATAATTGAATTGTCTTGCTTGGGGTAAGTGTCTACCCCAATTTTTTTGACTTTTTGGCGACACGACGAGTAGAATACTTCGTCAGGTAAAAACTTTCGACAGCGGCAGCGAGTCATAATTAGTAAAATGTACTAGTGAGTCTCTGTTTAAAATGTCTACCAGCTAAGCTAAGAGTATATATTCTGACAAGAACTAGAACGGAACAACTAGCTATTTACGAAAGCCGTCCCGCTTTCATCATTAGCGTCCTGTGTCTGGTAATCATGGACATAAAAACAAATAAGGATTGAGCAGTAATAATTACATCTAACTAAAATTAATAGCTATTGGCTTGTGGCAAAATTCAAATAAACATACTTAAAACAGTAACAAACCAAAAAGATAGAAGTTTAAAACTATCGATACTGCCGTTATCGAAAGTTTTTGATAGTTTAAAAAAATCCATCGATATATCAGTTCAATAAATAACAAAACTAAAATAATTATATGAGTAATGTTAGATTTTCCCTCATTCAGTTATTTTTGTTTTAAAAAGCAACATTCGATTTGCAGAATTAAAACATCGATAATCACAAAAAAAAATTAACTATCGATAGTGCCGTCGTAGTAAAAGTTAGTTTGTATGTTTATATTTTTGGGAGCATTTTGAGGTTTCTTGCATTTTTTTACCTCAAGCAACTATAAATTTTTAACGAGATTTTAAGTTACATAATTTATTATACCGTCAAAGGCACAAAAACTACATTCATAATAAAGAATTTCATATTTATGAAACTCAAAATGATTTCTCCGCTATATGATGCATCTGCAAATTTTTTTACTTTAACAAATATTTTTCTTGAACTCTAATTATATATTGATGCATTGATTGTTTTTTCTTTACATGTTTACAAAATAAATGATTTTTATAAAAACTGATTTATTCAGTCGTGTCACAGATTCCGTTTGGAAAAAAACTTGATTCTGTATTCACCATTCCGTTCGAATTTCTTGAGATTGCGATCGTTTTCATCAATCCGATAAAAACTGTTAAAACATTTTCATGTTACAAAAGTGTCAATATATGGCTCGATTATGGATGGCAACCCAACTTTATTTGCCTTGCTAGTTGCCGAAATGTTATTACAGATGGCAACTGGCAAATGATAATTTCAGTTGTCATAATGGCAACCACAAATTTTTAGTTTCTGCATAGTTTTTTAAGCAAAAAAGTAGACAGTGCAGAATAATTTTTATTTTTGAATTTCTTCTTTGCATATTTAACGAAAATATACTTAAATGCTGAAAAGAGGTTGTTTAAACTTATTGGGCAATTACATTTGCTCATCGTAGAAGCGATAATTCTAAAGAGCCGTCTAATAGATTCAACATTTTTTGCATCCTTCTCCTCATTGAAAATTAATTTTACTTAAGTAATAATTTTTGTGATAAGTAATATTTTAAGCACTTTTTCTTGATAATTTTTTTATAAGCACTTGTATTTTTGTTTTCATTATTTTCAGTTGCCAATCTGTCATAATTGTAATTTCGATAACTTTTTGGCAACTGGAGGAAGTTTACATACGTAATGCCAATTTAAATTTGAGTTGCGTTGCTAGTTAACACGCCAACTGAAGTTCGGTTGCTATCCATAATCGAGCCAATAATTTTGTAGTAAAGCATAATGTGGCATAGGTTTTTATAAAGTGCATACAGAAAATGTTACGACAATGCTAATGAAACTAATTCCGTATGTTTTGTCACGGCTTAAGAAATTTTCATAACAAATAAATAAAAACTAGTTAACTGTAATCTAGTTTTGAATAAATAAATGGAAAATAATATTTTTTGAATAAAGTGGTTAAAATAGTTTTCTAGACTTCAACATGCAGAAAATGTTAATTTCGTCCATGAAATTAAGATTGCATTTGAAATTATTTTCCTTTTTTTAAAGGCCTAAATACCTGCCTTTCTTTTATAGAAAAAATAGATCGTCGGCTTAGAGTGTAAACCTCACTTCAACCAAATTTTACAGGAAAGACAAAATACTGTTAATATTTTCTATATATAGCTTAAGAAGTTAGTCATATACATTAAGTTTTTTCGAAATGTTGAGTTTCAAATTAAAATAAATATTTTAGCCAGTCGATGCAGCGTCCTTTTCTCTTTCGAATGGCATTAAAATATCATATTTTAAAAAGTGGATTTAGCAGGTTTACACTCTAAGCCGACGATATATCTAACATTTCTAGCTAATTTTTTTCTTTAATTAAATTTTCTGAAAAATTTCTTATATACCGCGCCTGACTGGATATATGATATAACTGAAGAAAAAATTATACTGATTTGATTTTCAGCTGTAAATATAAAGAACGAAGATAAACATGACCGCATTTCTTTTCCTTACATTACATTAAATTTACATGGTGATCTTTCCTCCCAGTAACAGATTTTACACGGCAATTTCATATCAGGTGGTCTTAGCTGTTTAGGTGGATATTTGCTGCGTTTGTAATTCCAATATCCGTTAGGTGTCAACACTTTGCAGTTTTCATATATAAAACATCTGGCAGCACGATTTTTGACACTTGCTTTATGGGTACATTCTCCTCGACGAACAAGATATAGAAGGCCAAATTGCGAACAAAAACAACTAAGGCGAACAAAATTAGGTACAGAAACGCAACAAAATTACTAGACAAAAAACAATAAACGAACAAACAAATTGGAATGCTAAAATATGAGGTGGAAAAGTGTATGAATGAAAGAGGAATAAGAAAAATGAGACAGTTTAAACGGGCAGACGTAGATGATAATGGAGCTTCACATACATTGCTGATGATTCGGCTGAAACAGAACACATACAATTGATTTTACGGATAGCGAATGAAGCCGAAAAAACATGGAAAAACGACCGACGGCAACAAGGCGATGGTCTCGTAAGAGCCGCATTTCAAATGAATTGGACACCACCACACTAAATTTAAAAAAAATTTATTTTTTTCCTTCAGACTTTCATTCAACAATATAACTTTACATATTTGAAATATTACAAAAACCCTTTCTTTGATTAGAGAAACTACATATGTAATTAGCTAATAGGTATATACTTTTTCCATATGTATTATTCACCTTGTATTTTTATTCCTTTCGTTGAGAAATGTATGTAATTAGATTTTATTTTGTTGAAACAATCAATCTCCGCTGTTGATTGAAACTTTAATAATATTTCAAGGCGGGATATAAATGAATTTATTGAATAAATTTCACTTTACATACACTCACTTTGTGGCACTATATAATTTTTTATTTCTTCTTTATACACATAAAAAGATTAATAAATACTTCTCTCCACCGTATATTTTTCTTTTTTTTTCACGTATTTCGCAAACACACCGTCCGTGAAGGTGTAATAATTTTTCAATTCAATTTTTTCCACTTATCATAATTTTTTTCATACATAATTTATTACATATTTAAAATATGAAACTTTCAGATCATTTTTCATATAAATTTCTTTAAATATTTTGCGATTTTACGTGATTTTTCTTCAAAAATTTGCTTACGATCTCTATGCGACCCGCACTTTTTCATTGCAATCACACAACCATAAACTAACACACTGACACTAAAAAATTAAGAGTCCGAAGCAGGACATGGGCACCGCCGGTGAAAATTGTAATAGATTAAAATAATTACGGACTTGTGCGCCGTAATATTATGGAGTAATTTTACAGCGTAAAAAGGATTATCATCTAACATTTACATAGAACGTGATACAAAATTTATGTTAGGACCTTGATGATTGGTCAATACTATTATAATAACAAAAATTATACAACGGCACACAGAATACGTCGTACGTTATACGTCGCCTTTTTCAACTGACATCAACGCAACGACGGATAAGGTTGACACACTGAGTACTTTGTTGACGGAATCATTTGAACAGCTTCAATAGGTGCGTGGAACATTTTATATATGTATTTAACTTGAATTTCTTTAATATTTGTAAAACCTAAATCAAAACAAGTAAGAAAAATGTCAAACTACTCAACGTACATTATGAGGGCAATAATGAATAAAAGTCCGCGAGAAATTTTTTCCAGGAACAATTTCAAGCAAAAGCAAGTATGTAATAGGAAAAACAAAACAAAATTCTAATTGAAAAAAAGTGCTGCCAGAAAAATGTTGGCTCTTGTCCCCAATTTAAAACATCATGCCCCCAAAAAATCCCCATTTCAAAGGAAAAATCCTAATTTTTGTCCCTTAAAATATTTTGTTAATATTGTTGTTTGATATCATTTTAAAATTATGCTGTAACTCAATCCATTTCTCCAAAACTTTCCACAGCTTTTCCATTAGATAATCATCTAGTGTTTGATATTTGTAAAAGTTTGTAAAATTTATTTGAGTTCATATCTAAATTAATTAATCGAATATTTATTTGTACTTAACCGTTCGCAACGGAGAGTGTGAGAAATAGCATAACTTCAGTGGAATGACAAACACATTTAACCAATTTGATGGAACTATTTTAATTTTTTAACAAAGTATGAAGAGCTTTTTTTGAACCGCACACATCGACCGCAGCAGGCTCATGGCTACACGACTACAAGTGAAGTTGTCAACAAATGCTACAAGGCAACAAGGCCCGATACTTAATTATTTTGAAAACGGCAGCAGCACCATAAGGTTCTGATATTGAAGTAGAAATATATATTTCAGTTGTGCCGCTTTCAAATATTTCACATATATAAAAACAAAATAGTTTATTAAAAAATTTAAAAACAAATCAAATTTTTTAGATCTTTTTTTTGTGAATTGCGCTATTTACAGGTTTAGTAATTTCTTTAATACATTTAGTGATTTTTCGCTAACTGGCGATTTTCTCGCTTTTTTACCAAACTTTTTTATTTTTAACGGCTTTGGGGATTTCTAATCAATTTTAGGGCTTGTTTCAAATTTTGCAACTTCTCGCGAAATAAGTGATTTTTTCGCGATAAAGGTGATTTTTTGCATGGTTTTAGCTTCCTAAAAGTTTTGCCGATTTTTAAACAATATTAGACTTTGTTTATTATCCCGCTGTTAGTAACTTTTTGCGAATTTTCCCTAATTTTTAGCATTCGTTACAGTTTTAGCAATTCTTAATCAATATTACGTTTTTTTTAAATTTATCAACTTTTCGCGAATTTTTATTTTTTTGCTTTATAAAAATATAATTACTTTTGTACTTATCATTAAAATTTAGTAACTTTCTTTTCTATTTTGCGATAAAAAAAACTTTCTAAGCACCAATTTGATTTACGTATTTTGCTATTGTCAACACTGTTTTTGATTTGTAGCCATCAAAAATAGAAATTAGGCTGAGATTACATCTGGCATTTCTTATGTGCCATGTGCCAAAAAACCGTAACCACTAATTACTAATGAAAAATTGTTTGATTCAGACATGTATTTATTGATTTAAACTGTTTCCAATCATGTTGGATTCTATAAAATTGTCGTCCATTAGTTATGTATGAAACTGTTTAACTTAATAAATACGTGTCTGAATCAAACAGCTTTTCAGTAGTAATTAGTGGTTACGCTTTTTTTACCCATGTGTGGCACATGACACACAGATGTAAGCAAGGCCTTATTTTAATTTGACTACAACGACGAATGTAGCACGGACAACAATCTGTATCCTGTTGCCTTCTTGCCGTCAAAATAATCATTCTCATATAAACATGTGTATTCTATCCCTGACGTTTTGTAGTCGGTAGCTTTAATGTGTTTAATGCTTTAAACCTAAAATCGGCACTGCTGCGAAGACGGTTTTGCCTATGTACATATTTATTTTTGTGGTATTACCATATTCATTAAAAAGTATGATTGCCACACTCCTCTAAAAGACAGTAGAATGCTGCCAGTATTAAATTATTTAATGTCAACATCCACGATTAATTTTCATCCTGATACATGCAAATTAAACTCATTAAGTGCTAATATTATTTTAAAATAATCTGTAAAATTAGAAGAAAATCCATAAAACGTAAAAATTGTATTAAGATAAAATATAATAAAAAGTGATGTTGAGGCTCAATATGAAAAGTCCCCAAATCCCTCGCCAAATGAGAGGCGAAATCCCCATTTTGGGGACAAATCCCCCAATCTGGTTGCAATGTTGAAAAAGGGATAAATTTCTCGCGGAATTTTATTCACGATTGCCCTGTAATTCAATTTGCCAATTGAAAAAGCATCTGTCTTTATTGTGCTAATATAAGATTTGATAGTTGCGTTTTCGATAAACAAATGTCCTTTTTTATAGATATGTACTTCTTAAAATTTTTAACAACAATTTAAATTATATAATTTATTGTGGTTGGCGTTCTTGTAATAGATTAAAGAACACACAATTGTTGAGGCTCAATATGAAAAGTCCCCAAATCCCTCGCCAAATGAGAGGCGAAATCCCCATTTTGGGGACAAATCCCCCAATCTGGTTGCAATGTTGAAAAAGGGATAAATTTCTCGCGGAATTTTGTTCACGATTGCCCTGTAATTCAATTTGCCAATTGAAAAAGCATCTGTCTTTATTGTGCTAATATAAGATTTGATAGTTGCGTTTTCGATAAACAAATGTCCTTTTTCATAGATATGTACTTCTTAAAATTTTTAACAACAATTTAAATTATGCAATTTATTGTGGCTGGCGTTATTGTAATAGATTAAAGAACACACAATTTTTTTTCTTAAAGCGGTATGGCCATACTTGCTTTGCGGTCTCCACCTGACATAAATCGACTAACTTTAACATTAACTTCAAGTGTAGACAGCTCAAGTTAATCCTTTTTCCAAGTTATAACATTATTGTTAGTGCATTTGTTTTAACAACTCAGTTATAAATTCAAGTTACAACAAAATTTCATGTCAGGTGGAGACTTAGAGTTACATTAAACTCTATGGAGATAAAGATAAAATACAAAATATAAAAACGCATTTTTTAGATATGATGATGTTGCAATAAAATAATACGGCGGTTTTCTTATCTCCAACAAAAACTATTTAACTTGCAGTTAAAACCAAATTGACAGCTCTGACTGTGAAATGCAATTTATTTACTCTGGCAATAAATGCAAACCCTGCACTACCAGCATACAGATTTTTTGATAGTACGGTTCCATTTGAACGCCTACTACTGCTCACAAGGTGGCACTTTTAATACTTGTTAATATTAAATTGAATCGTTTATTTAAAAAACTAGTGAAACACTAAAAAATAATCCAAAATTGAGTTATTGGGCGCTCACAGTTTTGTAAAGGTAAATATGATGATAAAGCAAAGCCGATAAATCATTTTTTAGTGCAGCAACCAGTCAAGCGTCGTCATTCGACTGGTTTCTACTAAAAAAAAAACGGTAGTTTTTTGGCGTCGCCCTAGTTGTTTACATATATGGCTAGCCTGGAACTGAAGTGGTCTATAATACAAAAACATAACTCATAGTGATTTAGACCACTTTACAAGTTGAATGAAGTGAAAAAAGCAACACATATCCCATTTTTGCGTAGATTGATTTATGTTCGAAAATGTTCATAGGTCAATTTACCCAAGACAATTTAGTTCCAGGCTAGCCATATATGGATTTTTACCACTAACATTGACTTGGATAAAACTGCATTGTCTTCTTGTCTTACCTGAAAACTATATTATACAGTTTTACTTGTAATACTCTTGTAGTTCCGAATAAATGTGAAGAAAAATAAAAGATTTACAGGCTCTGAGGACCTACTTGGTTGGATATGAAGAGTTTTATGAAAATATTTTTCAATGGCCTTCAACGGAAACAGAACACACTGTAGAACAAGTGTATGATGACGAATAGTAATTCCAGAATAAATATGTATATATATATATATATATGATAATAACATTAAACTCTTAATTTTTAATTTTACTTTTGAGTTCCCTAATAAAATTCGAATATTTCGTAAGAAATTTATCATAGTGAATATTGTTTGTTGCAGAAACCAGTCAAGTTCAAGCTTTTTATTATTTTTGACTGACTTCAAAAAAGGAAGAGGTTATAAATTCGTCTGTATTTTCTTGACATTATTTCATAATTCTCTACATTTTAGACCGATTAAAAAAACATTTTTTTTTGTTTGGGAGGGTATAGCTTCCAATTGGTCCCATTGCAAAAAAGTGGGCGGCGATACGCCCACATTTTTTAATTTGATTTTATGATATTCTTCGAATTTGTTGCTGCGAAACCTAGCAAGAAGCACCTTTGGTTCTTGTAATTACACACTCTTAAAGTTGAAAAAATGGGCGGGCTACACCCATTAAAATTTATTATTATATCTCACGTGGTTCTGCTTAACAGATTTTTACGAAAATTACCCCACACCTTAAGCTTAAAAAAACACAGTTTTCTATTTAAAAAAATGGGCGGAGTTACGCCCATTAAATTTTAATATTTTATTTTAAGTGGTGCTACTTTACAGATTTGTACAAAATTTAACACACACCCTGAACTCTGAAAAACACACAATCTTGCATTTAAAAACAACGGGCAGAGGCACGCCCATGAAAATTGAATTTTATATTTCACGTACTTCTTCTCAACCAACAGATTTTGAAAGAGTTTATATTTCCAGTTTGGTCACATAAATTTTTTTTCGAAAATGTTCTATCAGATCGTTGTATTGTAGTCGGTTTTTTTTGGCAGAATTATTTAAATATGTCGATATATGTATGTCAATATAGATAAAAATAAGTTTTATGTTTATCAAACAGTTACAGAATAACTTTCATAAGAAAAAATAACAGTTTTGTAAAAGTAATTTTGAGATTGCTAGGAAGTTTTCTTTGATTTACTTAAAACCAAAAATTGTCCGTTTGACAATGAATCAATTATTACAATTAACTACTGTTTCCTTCAAGATACTCGTATAATTTATTTTGAGCAAAATACACTAAATCACAAAAAATGTTTTTTACACTTAAGTAAAATTACAGTTACAATAAGAGTAATAATATCATTGACATATTTTTTAAAAATAGATAATATATATGGATATGTATGTAGACATATATAAATATAATAAAAATTATGAATAAAACAACGAATATTTAATTAATTATTTGAGCAATAACAACAAACGTTTATTATAATCAAATGCCATCGATGAAGCAACCAGCTGATTGGAGAGGCATATGAAAACACAAACATAGCATGTAATGAATATTTTCCTATTTTAAAGGTGCTTCCACAACAGCAGCCATTTTTCTACGATGCACTACATAATAAATCAAGCATGAAACAGCAACACCAATGCCACCGGTTAAGGCAGTCCACTGCACCACTTTCAAAGCTTTCAATGTATTGATTAGACGTTCTTTGAAGAATGTCACCATCTCTCCATTTAGTTCAATGCCCTTAACAATAATAGAATAGAGAAAAAAAATTAATTTTATGGCAGGAAAAGTTCAAGTCTATATCAGTATTTCGCCTGCAAAGTTGTTTCAGTAAGAACCCTTTTGCGCAAGCAAAGTTTACTTTTCCAATTTTTGAGTTTGTAGGAGCGAAAGAAACAAGAATTCGCATTCTCGTGAATACCCGCAAGGTTGCAAGGTTGTCTTATTTTTCATTTTTTCTTTATAGTTAGTTCGTGTTGTAATGAAAATCTGTCAGAAGTATATTTTGTTTGCAGCAGTGAAATAAAGTTCAAAAGACTTTGTCAAAGTAAGCTTTGCGTGTGTAAAAGGGCTCTAACACACACGACATACACTCACCTCTTCCACCCAAATAGCAGGCATTAGAACTGTTGTAAGATTCTCTGTTATTGTTATGCGATTAATGCTTTTTAGAAACATATTAAACTGAACACGTTTGCCACCCTGTAGTGGAAAGCCAGTGAGCTGAAAAGAAAAAATTATAAGTCCCAGTTCACACTACACAAGTCATATGGCTAAGCTTATCACTTTTTCTTCTTTGAACTGTCATCGGCGTTCACACAATGGAAGTCTTACTTTTGAGCACATATTTTGTATGCATACTTAGTGGACTAAAGGTACGGTCACACTTGTCAAACATTTGCCCAAAAAAGCGTAACCAACAAACACTAATGAAAAAAGTTTTGATCCAGACACTTGTTTATCATATTAAACAGTTTCGAACACAACTAATGCACCATGTCATAGAATCCAACAATATTGGCTACTCTTTAACTTGACAAACTTTTGTCTGAATTGAAAGATTTTTCATTAGCATTTAGTGGTTACGCTTTTTTGGGCAAATGTTTCACAAGTGTGACCGTAGCTTAAGTAGCGCAATTAATTGCTGTATTTAATTTCAATTTCAATAATCATTGAAATTAATGATACAATTTGTACGATATATCCAAAATCTTAAAATAAATAAGTGTAAAGGCGAGTTCTACATACATGCTGCACATCTACAAATGTTTGATGCTTTGTGGCATCCGGACTCTGCCCTCGCACTGTTTTTGTATATTCATTGGAAGCTCCCAGCATGTGGGGTAAGGTCAAAATTACAGGTGCATCTGAAAAGATATTAAAACAATCATTAAGTGCGATATTATGACTATTTTTTATATTGCGTTAAGATTTATTGCCTTCATTAAACTGTTTTAGGAGTGTGAATAGGAAAATATATACATATTTAAAATTCGATACAAAGTTCGTATAAATATGTGTGCTATTAAAAGTATTGTTAGCTCATGGAACGAATATATCAATGTTTCAAAACTAACAGCCTCTCACACGATGCCGATAGAAAACATTACATCGACAAATCCTACCTAATAATTTCAAAATCAAGACTATTAGGAAATTACGCCTTATAAGCAGGTAAATTAACAGTGGTAAAAATTAGAAAACAAATTAATTTGAAATCTTCTTAATAAGTTACATATAAAAAGTGTTCAACAAGAGAGTTTTAACTCGAAATTTAAAAATTTGCACATTTTGCAGTGGCTAAAACTAAAAACGCATTAGATGAATACATCTTTTTTTCATGTGAAACAGCTGTCAATTACGTAATAAATAGGTGGAAAAAATAGATAAAAATAATAAAGTAATGGCAATCTTCCTAGATTTTAAAAGGGCTTTCGAAACAATTGACCGAGATATATTGCTACAAAAACTATACATGCATGGAGTGAAAGACAAAGAACTAAGATGGTTTAAAAGTTATTTAACGGAAAGAAGACAAAAAACTAAAGTGAATAATAAAACATCAGGTATATTAAACAATGAATTTGGTGTGCCTCAAGGTTCTATTCTGGGCGCATTATTATTTATAATATATATAAACGATATGCCAAACATACTGAAAAAATGTGAAATAGTATTATACGCGGATGATACGTTGATTTTTACCGAGGCAAAAAATGAAACAATATGTCGAGAAAACATAATGTACGATTTAATGAAAATAAATGAGTGGCTTAAAATGAATAAATTAAAATTGAATGAAAATAAAACAAAATTAATGGAAATCAACATGAATAGTGATTTGGTAATTACAATCAATGATACAGTAATAGAAAAAGTAAATCAAATAAAATATCTAGGGTTTATAATAGACAAGGATTTAAAATTTAAAGAACATATTAACTACATATGCAAAAAGATTGGTAAAAAAATAGGATTTTTTAAACGCTTAAGAAATAAAGTCTCAATAATGACTGCAATTAACATATATAACATAATAATAAAACCACATTTCGAATTCGGTTCCACTATTTTATATACATGCTGCACAAATACACAAATAGAAAGACTACAAAAATTACAGAATAAAGCAATGAGATCAATTTTAAAATACAATAGATATACGCCAACACAATTTATGCTCAACACACTGAAATGGTTAAATATAAAGCAACGGTTACAATTGAACACACTCAAATTTATTAGAAAAATAAAAATAGGCGAAGCACCACAATACTTGTGTGACCAAATAGAATATGTTGGAGAAGTACAACCCTACTGCCTTAGAAATTCAGAAAACTTTAGACTTCAGAGAGTTTCAACAACCGCAATGCAGCGATCATTATTTTACAAAGGATTGAACCTGTATAATATGCTACCAAACGAAGCAAAAAATGAGGAGAATTTTAATACATTTAATAGAATAATTATAACATTTGTTTAGATTTAAACTTTAATATTATGTAACTAGAATTAAGAGAACCTAAAGTATTTTAAATACTACTACTAAATAAATAAATAAAAATAAATATATCAAGAGTAGCTTACGGAATTTTGTTCATACCTCACTCCTCTGCAAATGATTTTCTCTCACAAAATCTAATGGAAACAAATCAATGCAACAGACTTTATGGTCCAACAGTATCAAGTCTTATCCAGGTCATACATACAAACATATGTACATATGCTTTGTGTTCCTTTTTTTATTTCTTTGTAAATGAATTTTAATTATTAATCAAATTTAAATAAAAAAATAAATAATTTTTGGTACTCTGGGGATCAAAAAAGTACTCAAAAAAATTTTCTTGGTGCCAAAATGCAAATCCCACTTCCCATCACTGTGGTAGGTAGAAGGCACTTTGCGACGTGTTTACGCAACATGTTTATATGTATTACATGTTGAATATTTTGACACAGACACTGCAACCTACAATGCAACCTATAAACATCAAAACATTTTGACATTCTTGAAATTTCGAATGCAACTTCGAAAGCAACCATAAACAAGACTACACACTATGCGACCGACAATGCAATCTGCCTGGCTGCATAAACATGTCACAAAGTCTGTACAGCATAAAGGCTTGCATTTGTATACTTATAAGTACCCCCACTTTTAAAAGTAGAAATTGACTCAAAATCGTTAGGTATTTCCCTAACGAAAAATCGACTAGCTACTACAATAGCCACAAGTAATGCAAGAGTTCGCCTTTTGAGTCTCTCTTTCATGGATATGTTAATGCCTTTAACCTTTTTTTTGCGTGTGGAAAAAGCTGTGCTTTTATTCCAAAGAAAATCAACAAGAAAAAAATAGTTTTAAGTACACCTTTATTTTGATTTTGTGTTGGTCAGTGAACGTGTAATTTTTAGTGAAAAAAGTGCTTTTCTTTTAGAAAGTTAAAGTGAGCAGCAGAAGTCAATTAAAACGTTGCATAAAAATGAAAAAGAACAATTAATTGAAAAATGTATTAATCACCCTTATCGGGAATAAAAGTTCACGTGAAATGTGTTCCCTTTCCCTAAAATTGTGATCGCCAATATTCGCGTTGTTGTTGCGCTAGTATGCTATTCCTTAATTTTGTTCACGCAAAATATTTCACGTAAACAAAATGTTCGCCTTTTATTCCCGATAAGGGTGATTAATTAATTGTTTTATCAATAGAAATATTTACTACGTTTATAGGCGCACTATTTGCAAATAAAAATATTTGCAAATAAATTAAACTCACTGTTTATACGGCATTGTGAATGTATAAAAACTTGGTAACACTTCTATAGAAAAGTTACTTACGTTTACAAAAAAATTGTGTAAATGTATAAAGTAACAAATAATAATTTGTTTTATTGCCATTTTTTTCTTCTATCAATGTTTTTTGTGCAATATTCAAGAATTTTTTGTTTTTTATTAGCAAACATTTGTAAGTGTGGCAACCTCAAGCATTTTATTTGCAAATAGAGCGTTAATCGTGAATAGTTTTCTGAATTCGTAAGTCGCAATAAAAACAATAATATGGCAACAATTTGCAGTTTTATTTGCAAATAGGACCTGCGTATAAACGTAGTAATTAATAGTATTCATTAGCGAAATCACTGACGAAGGGTTATGCATATGGTGGCAATTGACTGCAGGGTATAGCCAAAACAAATTTACGAGTACCATGGTATGCACCATATAATTGTAGTGTGAGCGAAAGAGCTAGTATAAGAAAAAAAGGAATACGAATGCCTTCTGAAAGACCTCTGTACTCTTTGTTTTGGATGTACAAGACCTGCTCGCTCCATCCCATATTCATATCTTTTTTACACACGTTGTCATTGCGAGGTAGGCCTTCCGTTCTCAGTGTTGAAATACAAGTAAAATAAATTTAAAGTTTGTTAACGCACTAATAATCCCAAATTATTATTTTACTTAATAAGTAAAATATTTTTAATAAAAAAGGAAAACTTAAATTGTAACAATTCCTATAAAAAACACTAATTACAAGTAAAATAGTTGTGAATATATTTTTTATATGAATATAAAATATTTTCCCAACTGTTTTACTTGTATCACAGCACTTGTAACTTTTGAGAAACAGGTCCGAGGTAATCAATGTACACATCCATACATATAGTATTTTGACGTTCTGTATTTGGTATTTTTATATGGAATTTTGCAATAAGGCATTCTTTAACAGTTTGATAAGAATGACAATGGAGACGAAAAAATTCCTGAGCAGGCCTTTAATAAGGCCTGAGTTTTATCGCTGAGTGTTATTCATTCATTCATCAGCCATCACTGTTGACATTTCAGCTATTTTCTCGGCAAATCTAGTACATCTTTTTAAGTACATTTTGCGGGAAAAATTATAATTTAGCTATTAGCGGGAATTCTAGCGATTTTTCGTTCATCATAATTTGCTTTAAAATGTGAGCTTTTTTAGAAGCAGTGAACCTAGTATACGAGGTCTGATAAAAAATAACCGTTATTTTCAAATTTAGTGAGTTACGTATATTCGATTTTCGCATTTTTTTTTCTGTTATGTTGGTACACATGTCTGTTATATATGTTGGGAATATCAGTCATTTTGGATTGTCAGTTTGTTTTTGACCGATAAAAAGGTTAGTCGTGTTTTGGTGTGCTCTTCGATTTTTTACTATTCGAAAAAATGGATCATAGAAACTGTATGAAGTTTTGTGTAAAAAATGAAATTAAATGCGCAAGGACATTTGAAATGTTGACTGTGGCGTTTGGCGAGTCTACTATGAGCAGAACACAAGTTCAATTGTGGTATGATCGGTTTAAGGAAGGCCGAGAAGATGTCAATGACGATGCTCGTCCTGGTCGCCCGAGCACTTCAACAACCGATGAAAACATTGAAGCAGTGAAGAAAATGATTTTGGATAATCGTCGTATCACTATCAGAGAGCTTGCTGATGATGTTGGCATATCGTTCGGCTCATGCCAAGCAATTTTTTATAGGCATGAAACGTGCGGTAGCGAAGATTGTTCCAAAATTGCTAAATTTTGAGCAAAAACAACGTCGCATGGACATCGCTCAGGATCTGTTGAACATCGTCATTGACATGGGTGTATGGGTATGACATTGAAACCAAAGCCCAATCATCCCAATGGAAGCGTCCAGAAGAGCCAAGACCGAAAAAGTAAAAAATCGAAGAGCAGACCAAAACACAACTAACCTTTTTATCTGTCATAAACAAACTGACAATCCAAAATGGCTGATGTTGCCAACATATATAACAGACATGTGTACCAACATAAAGCTTGGTACTCTGTTCACAATTTCGTGCGAAATGCTGTCAAACTACATATAAAAGTATTTGGTGTGAAATATTTGCGAAATAAATTCGCAAAAGTAGTAGTCTGTTCTTGTTGTGAAAAACACTTAAGATCATGTCTTTCCATGCAAAATTAGTCTGGCATCATTTTAGTTTAGCTGCGAAACAACATGAGCAGTGCTTTTTTCGCACGAAATTTTAACAATGTTGCATACTTTCAAGCAATAAAAGCAAGAAATTTATAAAAAAAACCCGCGAGTTGGGCTACATTTATTACATGTCAAATTTTTCACGCGAAATAATCAATGGTGTTGAAAATTTTTCACAACTTTGAACAAAGTACCAGCCTTAACAGAAAAAAATGCGAAAATCGAACATACGTAACTCACGAAATTTTAAAATAACGGTTATTTTTTGATCAGACCTCGTATGAAGCAAACTGTAGAAAAAAGTGATTGAATAGCGCCACAACAATGCAGTGAGTTTTATATAAATAACTGCTATGTTTGCCTGTTTTATTATATTAAAAAAAAAGACTTTTGTGAGCAAAAATGTAGCACTACAAACCGAGAACTCGCCATACAAAAATCAGCAGGTTTGTCAGCACTACTTTTACTCTATAATAGCAGAAGCATGCTTTATTTGAAGCAATTTTTTTTACTGGGGAAGTCCCGAATTAAGTACTTAGCAAATTAGGTACCAATTCTACCTACGATAACACTAAAGTCGAAGATTAGCTTACAGATAGATAAATATATAATGAATATGTTACATATATGTATGTATATTTGAAAAGAAATAAAATAAGCCTTTTATTTGGAATTTTATAAAATTGGTAGGGAAATTTGGGAAGTATGAAAGAAGTTAACAAGTTACCGTAACATTTTTAAACAACCTAAAAATAAATTTGTTTTTTAGCTATTTATTGCTAAATTTTCACACAGTTTTTAAATTAAGCTATTTTCTTGTCTTCTTCAGCGATATTTGTTGGAAAAAAGTTGGCAACAGCGTCAGCAATGTATATTTTTTTCTAAACACATCATAACATAGTGTCCACACCTGTTGATTTTATATCATAACTCGTAATATGACGCCGGCAGAGCAACTGTCATTTTTTCATTAATTTCAACACAAAGGGGTAGACGTTGATGATTTTATATGATGATGAATCAAACAAGTATTTAAAAAATACTTGCCAAAAATATATAATTTGCGTGTTGTTTAATTTTTTAGTCACAAATAATTGTTGTCCCGTCTTTTTCAAACGAAAATTGTTTAATAAATAAAATGACATTTGATATCAAGATGAACTTATGAGGCCGTGAGCTCTGATGATTATATCATAACGCTGCTATAATATTAATAACTTGAGTCTATACGTGATGAATTTTCATCATGATATCAATTTGTCATTCATCATGATATAAATTCATCAGGTGTGGACACTATGTAAGATACTTATGGTAAATGCAGTTTTATAAATCTTATTTGATTTAGAAAAACAAATACAAGTAAATGTGATGTTCACATGTGTTGTTCACATTTGCTCATTGCCCAACCATACAATAATTGCTTAAAAAAAAAAACATTAAGAACTAGTAAAATAAACGCTGAATAACATATTTGTTCATACCTGAACCAAAAGACACGCAAAACTGATGCAAACAGGTATATCTGTGCAGGCCTATAGTAGAGCAACGAAATGAATAATTTAAAAATTTTTCTTCTGAACAAAAAATACTTTCTGCAATAACGGAATGGACTGAATAATGATGAGACACACTAAATTAGGCAGCAAAAATGCTGAAATGACTTCACTGATTATAAATATGTATGTAAATGGATTTTACACACGCAAATTTGACTTTTCATAGCCTTTAGTTTGTAGGAGAGAAGGGAGTTTATAGCAAGTCCACGCTTGCCAGTAATTAGAAATCTTGAAGCTGGCAACTCTTGCAAAAAATCTGACAGAAGAAAACAGAAGTTAATGCCACGAGTTGTGTTTGCTGCTTCAGCTGAAGAAATTCTTATTTAAATATATTTGAGCTTGTATATACTTCAATAAATAAACCGTAATTCTTTTTGTAAATAGTTTAGTAATAAAATAACGTGTCTTATTACTACAATAATAATATAAGCTTACTTTCCTTCCCTTCTAGACTTTTCAAAGTAAACTTTGAGTATGGAAAAGCCGCCTAACAATGAATAAATAAAGGTAAACAAAATTCTAATTACATATAAATTACAAGAGAAATTACGTTTTAATTTATAATTTATATTGAAAACAACAATCGAATACAAAAATTGTAGAACGAAAATGTGTTTTATAATCCCCCTTATTGTGAATGGCGTCGCGCGGTGGCTCAGAATCAATTTTCATCCGCCAAAACCTATATTTTTTCTTGACACAGATTCTAAAAACTTTTACACCATTAGAAAGGAAACATATCAAAACTAAGGTAGCCATAAAATTTGGTCAAAATATTCTTAGTAGTGGGCGTGGCATGCTGCCAAAAACAACAAATTTATGTTAATTTCAAAAAAAAAACAAAAATTTCTCATATTTTATCTGAAATAAATTACAATTCCTTGAAAACTATTATCGATAAAAGACTGCGGTCTTTTTTGTTGTGTTGGATAAGCTGTTCTTTTTAAATGCGATGTAAGAAATTTTAATCCCCCATATTTTCGTAAAGCTTGAAGATCAAAAGGGATCAAAAAACCGTAACCCTCCAGAGAAAGACGAAAGTGTCTTCTTTAAGCGTATATATACTTTTGCACCCGCCACGACCCGCCTGCGGAACACTTTTTTTATTTTAATGAAAATACTCAAAAATTATAAGCAAAAATTTGTACCCAAATTGCTAGAAAATCTATCTTAGAAATCATGTAAATGCCATTCTGCCTGAACAAAATAAAAATAACAACAGCAAATTTATTATTATATACATAACTTTGAATTAAAAAAATAGAGATTTATATTTAAAACCGAATAAGGCACACTCCAAATATACAATCATAAGTACAAATCGCAATCGATTGTTTTCCTGTAATTTTGTATAGTTAATTGATTTTTCAATATTAGGTTAGGTAGACAGGTTGCTGGGAAGGTCTTTTTATGCTTACCTGTAAGAAAATAAAGAAGGACCGAGCGGAGGACTTAATTTCATTCGAAAATTGATAATTTAAGTAGGTAAACTAGGTTAGCTTAAAAATTTTATGTTGAGTATAAGGACAATAATTTGATAAATCTTTTGCAAGTTTTACTTTATAGCGTTTTAGGAAACACATTACTTTAATAGAAAATTATACTTAAATTATTACAGCAGTGAAACAGAATTGGACTTACAAAAAAATGTATCTGCTTTAGTTTTTTGTATTGTGTTAAAGTGACGTCGATGTCGACAACTGGAATACGGGCGATATACACAAGTATGTAAGACATGTGCAGACATAGGGGTGATATATTCAAATAACCAAGAGTGTATAAGCTATTAATGACTGAAAAAACTAGGCTTATGTATTAAATTCTCAAAAACTTACTTTTTTGTTTTTATAAAAATGATTTAAGTTTCATTATAAGGCTTTTTTTCAACAAAAATAAAAAATAAAAAGCGCGCAAATTAAAAAAAATTTTGAAAGTTCAACTTTAATCTTAAATTTCTCCACAACCACTGTACTGATTTTAATGAAACAAAAACTGGATAAAAGCTTAAGATGTTATCTATCCACGAAATTAAATTAAATTATATAAATTAAAAAAATCTTCATTAGTTCAAAAGTTACAGAGTTTTGGCCGATTAAAAACGATTCTGAACCACTGTGCGTCGTCGACGTCACATCAAGACGACAGTAAAAAATGTCACTTCTCTACTCTTTGTCGACAAGAATTGGCTACTATTAACATGCTCCATTAATTTACAAAGCCTTAGAGATTAGTAAGAGATTGCCAATAAGAGCCAATTGTTGCCGATAAAGAATCGACAACGCCATTTACAATAAGGGGGAATAACAGCCAGTAAATTATCATGAGCTCACTATTATGCAATTGTATTTATTCGACTTTAATTTGTTATTGTTAAAAATATTACGATTTAAGGTAGCTTTAGCTGATGAAAAAATACTTGTTCAAAATTAAAGAAAATATATGGTATTACTATCGATTTGAGTTCGCATGCATAATTTTGAAAAGGGGATTTTGTCAAACAGTTGATACTAATTGATAAACATAAGTTACTTTAATACTAAAACTTTTGCAGTAAATATTAGTGTAGTAAAAAGCGGCTACTTTTGAATACTCAATACTACTTAATACTTTTTCAATTGGGTACTCGATACTAATCAATACTTCAACGGATTTTTAAATTTATAATTAAAAACACACATACAAGTACATACGTATCTGTATATATGAGAGGATAAAAAATATTATTTATTACAGCAAATTAACCTGCAATGCATATTATACCTATATAATGCAATATGTAAAAAGCAAAAATTAAATATATTTACATATGTACATTAATTTATAACAAGGAAAAATAAATAAGTTTGAAGACTAGTTTGTGTACGTTAATTTTTTATCGGTATTGCCAGAATTTAGGAGATTTTTCCCATCTGTAAGAACCAGACTTGCTGCTCTTACGTGCTTTCCACCACTCTAAAGGGTCACTTTTTCTCTCTAATACTCTTATATGTTCATAAGTGAAGTTGTTTAGTTCAATGATGCATTTTGTAGTGCTTGTTTTAGTGGCCGTTTTCGAATCAAAATAATTCCAAACAGAACTATTGCTTTCTGAATTTGTATTTGTTATACTAATCCAAGGGGGTTCAGAGATATATTTTTATCAAGCTTAAATTTGCACAAATATTTGTATAAATTTGATGTATTTTAAAGGAAGATTTTCGCGTGAATACTAGAAAATTTAAACCTCAAAGTATTGAGTAGGTACTTTTGTGTATTGAGTACCGGGAAAAACACTCGGTATTGGGTGCTCAGTACTCAAATGCTCAATACTTGTACAACACTAGTAAATATGAAGAAAGTGAAAAATTGAGAAATTCCCAATTAAAATTGTTATATTTTAAAAAAAATTTAGATAAATTTACTTTCATTAATTTTAGTCCAAATTTGTGTTTCATAAAATGATCCGCACCTAACTTTTATATTTAAGAGAGTGACAAATTTTTTTTTATCTGACTTGCTTCACCGCGCTTCCTATTGGTAGGGCTGTGTCGTTCATGAACGAACGAGTAAAATTGAACGAATCACTCAAATGAACGAAGTGAGCCGGTCATTTTACTGAGCTGTTTTGGTTCAGTAGTACTGACACATAAAAATAAATTGAACGAAATGAACGACCGATGACCGAGCGCACTTGGCTCTTTTTTTTTTGTTTTGTTTTGCTTTTTCATCGTTCATGTGGGATTTTTTGTCATTTTCTCGTTTTCATTTGCCTTTTTATCTAGTAACAGTGTTACCATTATGAAATTAATTAAATTGCCATTTATATTTCTTAAGTTTTTAAAACATAATAATAGGAAGTTTTTGTAAAAAACTACGTTTAAAATTTATATGAAAAATAAAAAAAATTCGTTTCAAAAAATATTTTGCTATACTTGCTTTTTGACTTTTATTCATTGGCCATAGATTTATTTACCAGCAGAGACTTAATTGTGGCAAAATAAAAACACATCTTGAACACTTCCTAATGCTATTAATATTTTCCAAATTCCTTATTTTATGTCACACAAAAAAATACTTTAATATTGCAAAAAAAATTTACTTGCTGATTTTTCCTTTGTGTTATTTTGTTTGTTTTGATCATTTTGCCAAAAAATAACAAAAACATTGCATTTGTCTCTTATTATTGACCGAATCAATTGTTTGTTTTTTTCATTTCGTTCTTTTTCTTGAAAAGAGCGGATGAACGAAATGAACGAACTCGTTCTTTTTTACAAAATGAACGAAAATGAGCGGTCACTTAAATGAACGATTTGGCACAGCTCTACCTATTGGGGAATAAAAATATTTTTCTTTCATTCAAGTGACCGCTCATTTTCTAAAAAAGAACGAGTTCGTTCATTCGCTCTTTTCCAGATATAGAAGGAAATGAAAAGAAACAGTTGATTCGGTCAATAAGAAGGTACAAATGCAGTATGTTTGCTATGAATTGCTTAGCAAAATAATCAAAACAAACAGCAGAAAATATAAAAAAAACAAAGAAAAAACTATATATAAGATCAATATCAAATTTAAAAAAAAAAACTTAATATACTGTAAATCTTTAAGAAGTATTAATGGCAATTTAATTAATTTTATCACAGTCATACTGTTACTAAAAGCAAGCAAAAGGCTAATGAAAACGAGAACATGACAAAAAATCTTACATGAACAAAAGAAAAAAAACAAGTGCGCTCTTTCGTTCATTTCGTTCAATTGTACTTTTTATCACTACTGCTGAGCCAAAACAGCTCAGTAAAGTAACCTGCTCACTTCGTTCATTTCACTGATTCGTTCAATTGTACTCGTTCGTTCATGAACAACACAGCTCTAATGAAAACACTTCCAATCAAAAACTCTCGCCTGACAAGGCGGCTTCACAGGGTAGAGTGAGATGACCAGTCTCTCAAATCGCTCGTGCTGAACGTCCAGTGTAGCTCCGTTCTGTGGAAACCACATGTCGTTGGAATCCATATCATCAAATGCTGGCCAAAAAAATTGCTATTCATCGACATATAGTGCTCGTAACCTTAAACTTTGGGAAACGCGCAGAACGTTGTCCGAACAGAACATTCATTTTGATCAAATAATTTTATCAATTGCACGTGTTGTTGAACGCTATTTTCGTCTGTGCGGATTTGGTAAAACAGACTAAATCAACGACTACCAATTGGAAAAATGTGGCTTCACCGATATGGCCGCTGTCAACTGCCAAAATTTGGAAGTGCCTACTGGAAGAGCCTTTAAATCTAATAGATTCACTTCTTATTTTCAACACATAACATATATAAATTTTTAGTATTCATGCATAATGCATTTCTTGAAAATTATCATAATTTGATCCTAATTAAAGTGGTACATATTTAATTTATTGTGAAAAAAATTTAAAATTTACTGTGATATTGTTAAATGGCAAAATATCATAATCTTTACTGAGAATTAGAAGTTATATAAGGTGTTCAAAGTAACTTAACATTAAAGAACAATCACTTTAATTTATTAGAAGTTAAATTTCTAAAAACAAAAAGTGTTTGTTCAACATAAAATTATACAATATCACAAATAAGGCCGAGTTTACATCTGGGGGCAAATTACGGCACTCGTTATCGAACGAAATTACGAAATATTTCAATAGAGTTTATATGGAAATATTTTTAAATTTCGTAATTTGCTCCCTGTATGCCATGTGCCCAAAAAGCGTAACCACTAAAGACTAATGAAAAACTGTTTGATTCAGACATGTATTTATTGATTTAAACAGTTTCCAATCATGTTGAATTCTACAAAATTGTCTATTAGATATGTATGAAACTGTTTAACTCAATAAATATGTGTCTGAATCAAACAGTTTTTCATTAGTAATTAGTGGTTACGCTTTTTTGGGCACATGTGTGTCAGATGTGTACTCGACATTATAGAAATGAAGCAAAACAAGAGTTAACTTTACTTCGTACGTTTTTGTATGAATAATTTGACGCAATCGCCAAACAGTGGCGTGTACAGCAAAACAATATCGATTAAACTTAAAATTGGTGGATATGAAGCAAAATGAATGCTCAATATCTCAGAATATCGTGAAACGCGTTTTTGATTCAGAAAGAGGGTATTCAAAATACATATATTCCATACCTAATATTATTCCGGGGCGACGATATGCAACACTTGAATGCAAAAAGACAGCTGAAAACAAATTAAATAAACAACTTCAAAATCGAATAAAATGGGAAAGACCGCATATAAAATGGATTAAATTATTTTCAGGTAGCTGCGGATGATGTATGTAGAGGTAAGAAAAATCGTAATCGGTATGTTTTCTATACAATAAATTGTGGATTTAATATTTCGTTCGCAATTAATGGGAAATTCTTACAATTGCATAAATTTGCAAACTTAAATGAAGAAGATTAAACTGCCAAGATCAAAGGTAAATTCTTTAAATTGTACCTCAAAAAGAAAGAAAATCCCTTCATATAATCAAATACGTATTATAACATTGTCTTAAGTATTGTTATTGAACTCCAAAAGAATTATGTTCTTAATGTTCTTATGGCGAAATAAATAAATAAAAATAAGCCTAAACCGAATTGGCAACATTCTTATTTTTGAAATCGCTAAAAAATAAGCAGTAAAAAAGTGGTAAATCGCTAACATGGTTGTGAAACAAGCTACATATAATCCACTCGATTGACGTTAACTTATCAAGTTCGACAACCCTGCTTTGGCTGCTCTTGCTAAATTTTCCTATTCTTTGTAGATATTGTTTCTATCTCCGTCTCTCATACTGCCTTTTAATCAATCTGTTTCCTTTCACAAACCTGCCAGTCGAATTATGTATCTTTAGTCTACAACTAATGCCAAATTACAAAAACAACCGACTGGCTGGGTTCGCCTTAAACATATGCATGAAACTAAATAATGATGTTCATGAAACTTTCGCTATAATTTTTTTATTCGTTTCATTCTATTTGATACAGATGAATAACTATGAAACAAGCACAATGAACACTCAATAGTTAAGAAAGCATATAATGATATTGGTTTGTTTAAGGCCATGATACACTATCATACAAAGTCGTGCGATCTACGAAAAAATACAACCCTGGTATGATGGAGTTTATGAAAATTTTCAAAAGACAATAACAATTCATCACACCAGGTTTGTACTTTTTCGTAGATCGCACGACTTTGTATGATAGTGTATCACGGCCTTTAGGGGCCATCCATATATTACGTAACGCCCTTGGGGGGGGGGGGATTAGAATTTTGTTATGATTTGTTACGGGGGGTAGGGGGGGGGGGTCTGTAAAATTGTTACGTAACATAAATTTTACTAATTTCGTACAAAAACACTTCGATTTTTCATTTATTTATGTATTTAATTTATCAAAGAAATACATAATAAATCAAGAATCATGAGTGTTAAATGGATATAAATATATGCATATACATATGTACATATGTACATAAATACATAATTGTTATTATTTATATTTTGCAAGCTTATTTGATTTTTGTCTACGCACTGTGTTAGTCTAACAGAAAATAAAAATAAAGTATTCGAATTCCCGAATATTCGTCCATTCTCAATTACTTGCATTTTCCCATAAATAAAATAAATAAATGAATAAATCCTAAACGAAACTTAAGAAAATGCCATAAAAATATTTGTATATTAGTTTGTAATAACTAAATAAAGAAATTTACTTCAATTCAAACAAAAAGTTATTTAAAAATCCATACATATGTATGTGTATGAATTAAATTGAATTTTTTTTTAAATAAAAACTTAAAACAATTTAAATTTTTTTAAAGTTCTTGTTACGTTATTGTGAGGGGGGGGGGGTCTAAGAATTGTTACGATCTGTTACTGGGGGGGAGGGGGGGGGTCAAAAATCGGAAAAAATGGCGTTACGTAATATGTGGATGGCCCCTTACTAATACAAGAGCATACTAACATTTGTGTTGAGTAAATCTCGATTAAGTTCATGCAAAAACAATATGCTTTTAAAGATCAGTGTTGCCAGTTGTAGGAAAAGGGAAATTACTAGAATAATCGCCGAAAAGGAAGTTAAAAAATTTCATTACTCGCTTACAAAACACATTACATAAAATTTAAAAAAGTTGAAGTTGTTTGGTAAGAAGAATGATTTTTTTAGATTTCATAGATTACGTGAATATGTTGCCAAATAAAAAATGTAAGAAGTTCTCAAGAGTCGATTATTTTAGTCTCACGCCTTGTTAAAATCATTAAGTTGGTAATCCAGTAGGGAAGAGCTTTCACCAAAAATGCTTAATTCCAAACCCGATTACCTTTTTGTGTGCTGTGATATTACACATGTGCGACGCAATACAAAAAATTCGATGATTTCACTATATTGGCAACATTGCTATTGCGTATTAATAACAAAAGATGAGATGAGATAAAGCAGCATGAAACAAAAGTCGTCTCAATGAACAATCTCTTTGTGTTAACAGTATGAAACGAAATGTTTGCACTCACAGTATGATAAAAGCAACAGTTTGTTCAACATTAACATATTTATTCGAAGTTGGACTTTAGTAAACAAACATTTCAGTAGTTTCATGGATGGAATTGTTCATGCGACTCTATAGTTCGCCTGTATGTCAAATTTCTTAGCAAACTTAAACAACCTTGAACTTATGAGTGTCTATTTAACAAAGAAATAAACTCAGCTGTGCCATTAACAATACCTGCAAAGATATTACAGTGCATTTGTTAGGTTCCACGAAAATTTTTATTGCGCGTATGGTTTTGTTTGGTTCTCGGTTAAATCTTTAATAATATAAGTAAAAAGTGTTAAAAGAGAAATGTGTTTATAAATTAATAGAAATTAATACATACCGTACATAATAATATAAATATTTGTGCTAATGATTTGTGTTGCAAAACGGTCCGTGAGTGGAAAAATTTGTTGAACAGAAAGCAGAGGTCATGTGTTTTTTTAGTGCGTACGTGTGTCTCTTTGTTAAGCAAAATATGCGCACATAGCCAGTGATATGCAAATACACACATACACATGCTTACACATCGTTGGCTTGGTCGGCAAATATGCTAAGTCCTTTTTTTAATTTGCAGGAGGGACAAAAAAACTGTCTAAATTTATTGAAACTAAATGTGTGTGAGGACAACGAACCTAAAATGTGTTTTTTTTATAGAGTGACACAAGTTTTATGAAATTAATGTTTAAATATGATTTCTGCCATGTGGCCGGCACTGCTGGCGCGTAGAAAGCGCAATCTGGAACACCAATTTTCAACAACTCTTCGCACCATTTGCGACCGTATTGCGCCGATAACACTTCGAATGTTGATTTCCAGGTGTTCAATTGTTTGTGCTTTATCGACGTAGACAAGTGACTTAATATAACCCCGAAGAAAATAATCCAATGAGATTTAATCACATAATCTTTGTGGCCAAGTAATTGGGCCATTAAGTGAAATTATTTTTGCATCAAAAGTTTCTTTGAGTAAATCAATTGTAGCACCCGCTGTGTGGCATGTGGCTCCGTCCAGATGGAACCACATATCAGCAAGTTTAATGCCACGTAGTTGAGGTACGAAAAAATTTCTAATCATGTTTCTATACCGTTTATCACTGACAGTAATATTCTGACCATCATCGTTTCGCCAATACATAAAGCGCACCAAACAGTAATTTTGTGTGGATGTAATGGTGTTTCGACAAAAGCTTGTGGATTCTCTTCACTGCAAATGCGACAATTCTGCTTATTTACGTACCCATTCACCATTCAACCAGAATTATGTTTGTCATAAAATGGAAGAAGTGCACGATGAGTTTGACGAATAGAACAATTAGTTTGATTAAAAATTTCAGCAATTTGCACGCGTTGCTCTGGGCGTAAGACGATTTATAATGAAATTTCAAAGCAAACTAAACAAAAAGACACTATCAGCTGTTAAATTTGTGCTCAAATAAAGCAGCGATGCCAACTCAAAGTTGTGACACTCTAAAAAAACACGCTTTATTAATTTTGTTATTTTAAATTAACAAAAAAAGTTATTTTTTAAATAAATGCAAGTACACTAGATGCAGATTGTTTTCCGCTGGACTTAATAGTTGTTTTATTTTTTATTTTTTCTAAACAGCATATTTGCTTAACACTGCATAACAAGAAAAAACAACATAATGACATTTTAATTTTTGGAAATGATATGTTTTGAGTTACTCTAGCATTATATATTAAAAACTCACTTTGCATAAAAAGTGGACTTAGCATATTTGTCGAGTAAGCCAACGATATATTAAAAATAATAAGAAGCGAAATAATGGCTACGAAAGAAGGTAATTGTTCCTTGTATTTCCATTTAGATATTTATACAGTCTTATCATGAATTCCACATATGAAAATTTCCGAATCAAATTTTTCGTTCACATGGATTTTAATTTCGTAACATCAATTCCAATCAAATTAAAAACTTACATATTTAAACTTTTTCCAACAAACAAATCTTTGCGAATGATATTCTTCATAAATTGTCAAAATATTTGGCAATCGTATGAAGTTTTTTGATACCAATTGTTCCCACGTTCGGAAATTTCCATGTGAAATTTTATTTATGATAAGCCTGATATAATAGTGTTTTCACGCCTAAAATTAAAACCTGGTTTTAACATTGAAACCAGAGAACAGATTGAATGTCTTACTTTGTTGCTTTGAATGCAATCACAAAAAACCTGCATATTGTTGTCAATCCACAACATTTGAAAAAGGCAATGCCACAATGGCACAATTGAAAGAGATGAGTGCAAACAAATGTCTTTCTCGTAAAATGTGATGAAATTCCTTATACTTCCGTACCAGTCTGAGTAGCCCTTTATGTACATACATATATCAGCTGTTAACACATCCGAGTACTTAAAAATGAATGCTTGAATGAATACGGGGTTGCTGAATTTGAGATTATACAGTAAGTTATCATATGTCATCAAATATCATACTTTGACATTCCGTTACCATAAAATTGACATGTCTTTGATCAAGCGTCAACACACCATGATAAACGGTTTCCTGTGTCAAAAATTAATTGATTAATGCGATTTTTTGTTTCTTGATGTATAATTACACATATTAAAAACGTTTAAGAGTTAGACATTTGCTCGGCATGATATTTTATTGAAATTGTCAAAAATAATTTTTCTAAGGCAATTAATTTCATAACCACAAATATGCTTTCCACTTTCGCCTTAAATTTACTTTTCAGATAATTTACAGCAATTCTTTTTTATTAATACTTTTTTGAAAACTTTAAATTTATGAAACTGAGCTTAGGCCAGATTTTTGTAAAACATCTTTTTATCAGTTTAATTAAAATTTTTGCCATCAACTAAACATTTTTTTTCAAAGAGTGCTTAATATTTATTAGCTAGTGATACGAGCCGATTAGTCTAACTATTAAAAAACCTGTTAATATATTGATAACCATCCACAAGTTAGCTCACATCAACTGACCCACATATTGAATTATGCAACCTCTTAAGAAGACATTAATTCTCTAAAGTCAATCTAATAAAGACTTTGCAAATTAATGAATTCTAAATCTATAAAAAGCTTTATTTAAAAACGTGGCCATCAAGTCTTGCTTGTCTACATCTTGCCAGTGTGATCTTAGTTACATAATTATAAAAATAAACAACTCTAAGGGACCTTATACGAGTATGTATAAAATATTTTCTATGAATAAGCAGTCGTAATTAGACCCATGAGCTGCCATTTAGAAACCTGATATGTTTCATTAATAGTTTTTGTGGCTGATAAGCCAAAGGCCTGAGTGAGATATGTACGTTGACTTTATTTCAAATATGTACATATGTATGTATATTAGTCGCAGAATTCATAGAACTCATTAGGATCAATAAATTTAATTAAGAAAAAAAGATTTCGTATTTAACATAAAAGAATAATTATACAATTGTTAAATTGCGCTTTGGCCTCGTGGTCTTTTTCGACGGTTGTAATAGAATCAACTATATAAATATCGATGGTTTTAATAGATAGTGCTATATCTAACCAATCCAATATTGCATTCACTTATTTTATTATTTTTTTTTCATAAAACATATATAGTAGTTATCATGTTAAACATTTGGTCAACCTTGTCCGACCGAGTGAGTACGCCCATCAGTGAAGTTTTCCCACATCAATTTGCAAAGCGATTTATTTTTAATTGTTATCCTTATGGTAGCTATAAATGTACAAGTAAATATGTGTTTTAAGGGCCACTCAGACTATTATACATGTATAAAGACTTTCATCACATTTTGCGAGAAAGAAATCTAAAAAGACATTTGTTTCGACTGTCAAAAAATCTAACGTAAAGTTACATTTTGTGTTCACACCATCACACCTCATATTACATTAAAAACACAGTTGGAAAGCAAACAGCTGTTCAGGATTAACATGCCTGCATTAATCGTTGACTTCCGTCGGCATAACAGTTTCATGAAAGCTATGGTCGTGCCGTCCCTTGAAAATAAACGGCATTCAAAGTAGTTGATTTAAATAATATAAAGAAAAAGAAAATACGATAATTTCGCTCGTTTTCAGGCATGGATTACACGAAAAATTATTCAACACGATAAGCATATTCAATATTTATAGCTGGTTTCAGACGAATACATATTCCCATAAACGACGGCACGGCAACGGCGTCGAAATAGACGACTTATCAGTTTGTTTATTAGTTGATTTCGTAATAATGCAACTCTGCTCAGATAAAAAGTATTATCGTTTAGAAAAATTTCAAAAAATGCTCAAGTCTTATGGGATGTCAAATTTTTATCGTATTATTTACCATTCGTCATGACATTTTGCATTCACAATATCGCACTTGCACGTATTACTTGAATTTTTGACATGTATTAATACAAAGTATAATAGTCTGAGTGGCCATTTACAAGCAACGGATGCAAATGTCAGGTCAACACATACCCATAATAGAGGTGTGCGCACAGGTGCTTTTGTCCTTGTGGGTGTTTATTCTGTGTGTGTATATTCATTTTTATATCTTTGAGCCATATAAAAGTAATTAATCAAGAGGTAATAAAAAATGTGAATTTGTTTGAATAGCAGAAAAAACACAAAAAGAAAATAGTTAGAAAATTTAATTATATAAACAAAATTTGATTTTAAACATTTCGAAAAGTATTGAAGTATGATAATAATTTTTTTTCAGTTTGCAAAGCTAAATATATATTATTGAATTAAATTAAAATATTTCCTAATATATAATTTTATAAAACTTTTTTTTATTGGAAAAAAATTGTGTTAGAAAAATTTTAAAATTTTTAGAAAATCTCCTCTCCTGCCTACATTTATGTGTAGGATGTCAAGAGTTTCTTACAAGTTACTTACAACAAGTTTACTTATAATAAAAGACCAAAACATTTACAAAAAAGAGTGTGAAGTTTTTTGCCACCTCCAAAAATTACATTTTTTGCAAAAAAAAAATGCTAATTTTCGACCAATGCTGGATGCAGGGTGCACCAGCAAAAATCTCTGAAATCTGCTTCACAGTCTTTTTTAATACCCTTTCTCCTAGAAAAAATCAAAGTTTTTATCATATATGAGTATTTAATAATTTTTTTTTAAATATTACAAAAATATTAAGAGTACTTTTTTTCACAAAATATATAAAATGTTCTCATAATTTTCAAAAATTCAAATTGCAAAATTATTCCTTGCTACAATTTTTGAGATATCAAAATAAATTTTTTTCTCTTTTAAAAACAACAAAACCAAACAATTTTTGCTAAAGGTGTCTTTACATGGTAATACAAAGTATTACGACTATGTAGAATCAAAATATTATGAAATTTTCTCCGTGTTTAAAAAAAAGAGAACAAGAGTCTGTTGTAGGTATTTTTCATGTTTACACTTATACTATAAGTAAAATGCAAGCAATAATATTAAACTGTTGAGTTAATAACAAAAATTGCAAAAAAAAGATGTGTACTAATGAAACTAAATATTGGAGAAAACATTTTATAATTTCAATGTAATTTTACTATAAAATATAATTTTTCTTTGGTTTATTTATTGTTTATTTGGCTTTGCTGTACCAGTTAAATAGCTGATGGTTGCAGTCGTAAAATATTTACAAAAACAACATGAAAATTTCCTGAGTTGATTTTGGTTGTTTTTGTAAAAGTGTCAACACCTTCAATAAATACCATTGGTGCTGCTAATGTTCACTTTGAAATACACCTCTGGTGTGATGAGAATACTTAAGTTTCTAAAATGGTTTAGAAAATAAACATTTACCGACCGCTTGTCAAATTTTCTATCCAAGTCAAATAACTTATAAACTGTAAGAGAAAACATGTTGCTCTGATTATGTTTAATTTTTGTTTCTTAACGTTGATTGTCCCGCTGAAAAAATTATTAAGATCGGTCGATATACAAAAGTTACAAGCTCCGAAAGAATTTCGACACCCGCAGTTTCCAACTTTGTCGCTCTTCGGAGCTACCCTGTCTTACAACAGGGTGTCTCCAAATATACTGCCTCAAAAGCTCAACACTTTCTGTTTTCAAACCACTTACAGGGCAATCATGAATAAAATTCCCGGAGAAGTTTCTCCCTTTTCCAATTAGAATTTCTTTGTTTTCCCTATTACTTGCTATTGTTTGAAAGTGTTCCCCGGGAAATATTTCTCGCGGAATTTTATTCATGATTGCACTCTTACAACCTAACCCACGATGTCGATCGACAACTCGAGCGACTGACGACAAGTAATGCATTTTTTCATTGTCAAATTAACATATTGCCATATCAAAAATTTCACAAATAAAACGCGCTGAAATGAGAAAAGTGTACTATAAAAAATGCAACTCTATGCTCCTTAAAGTTGCTACAAATGTAAACAAAAAAACATGCATACATACATATGTATGTACGAGTATGTTTCAATATTGTGACACAATAAAAATTTTTAAACTTTTGTATAAATAAATAAATTTGTCTATATTATGTGTGGTGTTTGTGCTGTTTATTTTTTGGATGAAACTGTGGAGGAGTAGGTGTTATTCAAATATTTTGGATATACCAACGAACCAGTAAGTAAGTATGTATAAATAGTAAATATTTATGTATGTACATAAATAATATATTATTTTAGATTTGTATTATATTTATGTATTGTTATTATCATTATTAAACTTTATTTTATTATTATTGTTATTAAATTAAAAAAATTTAAACAATTTATTGCTTTATTTTTATTTGTCGACATCCACAACACAAGTGACTGATTTTGACATTTGTTGTCGCTTGACTTTTCATAGTGGGTACCAAATTTGTATGAAAATGGTTACGTTATCGTTTGCATTCATTGTCAATCGACTTGTCGTGCTGAGAAAGTTTAGTGGGTCCCAAATCAGCTGTTTGTCGTTAAAAATGAATGCGAACGACAACGTTCGATATCGTGGGGTTGGCTGTTAGTTTCACCGAAATCGGTTGACTAGTTCAAAAGTTTTTTGTGAAAAATTTGGTTTTCAAGGAAAAAAGTTTGGCGTCCATAGTTGTACCAATTTTGTACTTTGTGTTGATATACGTCTATTAAATTCTACTTTAATCATCCTGAAAGCTGTGTATTAACAGAAAGCGCATAAATAGAACGTGAAAAACTTCATGCAGGTAGGTTCTTAACAAAAATTCTTTTAATGAAATATTTAATAACTCAGATATTTTCTAAGGAATTTATTAACACAAACCTGCGTATCACTCTTATTTAATTGGGGTTTTTAAATAAAGTCATAAACAGTATTGTTTCAGTACAAAAATATTGCCTAAGAACGAATCTAAAGTAGAAAAGTGTGGAAAAAACCGAAATTATATTTTGTGCAAAAATACAGACATACGTATGTATATCTAAAATTTACTTAAACTAAATATAGGTATATGGTTTGAAAGGTCTTAGTCTCTTGTTTTTAAATTCGCTTATAAATTTCAAATCGTTTGATACTTAAGTTAGTTGTGGGTGTTTGAAAAATTTCAAATACAGATTGTTGTTATACTCGACAATACTTACCAGAAAAATAATAACACGTCCCAGGGTGTTTTGCATAATAATTAATTATTCTACCTGATACCAATTTATAAACAAACTATTACCATCTCTAATAACAACTGTATCTAAATATTGAAGTCTATTATCTTTTTCTTTCTCAACTGTAAATATAATATCTGAATGAAATTAATTAAATAATGTTAGCATAATATCTAATTCAGAATGTGAAACTATACAAGATACGAGTATGTATCTCATCTGCGTGTTCCACTAAAATTTTAGGTTTTACTTGTAAGCTTTTCAAACATCTATCTAAGGCCGGGTTTACATCTGTGTGCCATGTGCCACACATGCGTAAAAAAGTGTAACTACTAATGACTAAAAAAAAAACTGTTTGATTCACACACGTATTTATTAAGTTAAACAGTTTCATACATAACTAATAGACAATTTTATAGAATCCAACATGATTGGAAGCAGTTTAAATAAATAAATATGTACATGTCTGAATCAAACAATTTCTCATAAGTAATTAGAGGTTACGTTTTTTTGGGCACATAGCACACAATAAATGCCAGATGTAAACTCAGCCTAATAATTCTTCCATAACTACATATGTCAGCCACAATTGGAGATGATGGTCCCATAATAATAATTTGTATTTTATTCAAATAGTTAAAGAGTATAAACCGGTCAAATAAAATTTGAAATTAATAATATATGCATATTATAAATACATACATACATGCATATATTCGCAATAAATAAATTGTGTCTTATAAAATTGCCTTTGTTTTGCGTATCAACAATTCTTTCCGGTTTGACGCAAAAATAAGCAATAAATGATTTCACATGTGCACGTAAAAAAGTTTAATTAATTTTTTAACGCCTATAAAAGTTTTTTCTACTACTTCAATAGTATAAAAGAAAAATGTTGTTGCATGCTTATCGGTTTTAATACAGCAAGTAATGAATTTCATTAAATTTTTACCAGCTTATTACTCGCTACTTTGTTAACGGATATTTTGAATGTATTAGACAAGTTATTTCTTTTTATACCCTTCACAAAAAATGGTAAAGGGTATACTCGTATATAGGTTTGTCATTCCGTATGTAATTTCCACAATATCAACATGCGACATATAAAGTATATATCGTCGGCTTAGAGTGTAAACCTGCTAACTCACTTCAACCAAATTTTACAGGAGAGACAAAGTACTGTTACTGGTTAACTGAGCCTTTAGCCGACTGCAATGTAATGTAACTGCAACAGTAGGAAACAGCTGATCGATGTTGTTGTGTGAAAAGTAATGGAAATGGTTATAGAGATGTAATGTAACGTAACCTACTTTTCATATAAAAAATCGATCAGCTGTTTCCTACATTACAGTTACATTACATTACAGTTACATTACATTACAGTCGGCTAACTGAGGCTTAAGGCCGAGTACACCCTGTGGCATTTTGTGACAAATATGGCAAAAATAGCAGTGGGAACTAGTGGCAACGCTTGTCATTTCCGATATTTTTCGTTGCGTTGGTGGCATTACCACTCAAACTGTTTACGCATTTGATGCACCATTCACACACGAGAACAATTGTGCTGGCATAACATGCCAGCTTGCAAGTGAAAGACGAAAAGAGAGTGGTTTTGTGTTTTTCAACTAGGCACAACCCCGCATCAGCAGCACAAAACCAAAACACACAAAACTTCAAAAACAGCAAATGTTAAATGGATACAAAAAACTCTAATACACACAAAGCTGTGTGCACGTATACATTTTTATGCTATATGAATTAGTCTCGTGTGTGAAAGGCCATGTAGACAGTTGTGATGTTGGTAGCACTGCAGACACAAAAACAAAATGTCAGCGTGGTGATAGGACGTATAACATGATGACACATTTTATTCAACTTGTGGAGGTTAGTGAAGCTTTACGGAATAATCTATGTAGCTTTATAAGAATGGAAATGCAAAGGAAACTGCATGGGCAGAAATTTCGGTGGAATTTAGCTTCATGCACACGACATTTTTAAACCCACTTGAATCCTGCTTCCGTAAACTGGAATGCGGAGTCCAATAGAATCCTTTGGTGGCGCGCATATTAAGCACTGACCTTTTCCACCACTTTGCCGTTTTTTTGATTTTCTTAATTTTTTTTCTTATATTTTCCGATTATCCATTTGTATAAATATTAATTAACAAACAATACGGAGAACAAAGTCTGAAAATTGCTAATACCACAAACATAACTCTAAAACAAATGACACTAAATGTCATTATATCAAAATTAGTTCTTGATGTAGACAATGATGCTGTATTGCCATTATTTAGGAATGGTACACTTTCCTGTCACAATGACACACCAAAATTGTGTGTTATCGAAAAACTTGATTGATGAACGGCATTGCACACATTTGAAAATTACGTCACATAATGACAATACAGGAAATGCCAGATGTAAACTCAGCCTTACACTTTACTCTATGATGTCGTAGATGCGCAGTAGAATTTTTTTTGTACAGCTGAGTGCGCAATCTTGCTTTATTTATTCATGAATATGTGTATATATAATGTATATAAAATTTTTAAATATTCGCTTCTCTTTAATATAAATGGGTTTTCCAGCAAAAGAAAACAAATACCGTTATGCGACTTGTAAACAATAAAAGCATGGTACAATAATACAGGTACCCGCAAATCTGCAACAAATAAAACAATAGGTATTTTTATTACTGTGTTGTGATGACAACTGTCAAACAAATACGAGAAAACCAGTAACATCTAGTTTTATTTTCTCTTGTATGTGCAAAGCTTGTTTGATTGTTTGATAGATCACATCACGAAACAAGCAATTAAAAAAATCTATTACATACATATATCATAGTACATACCATGAATAAGACTAAACATAAATACAATTTGATACTTGGCCAAGCATGAAGACAATAGTCACCTGATGTAGTACTATCAACTGGCAAATGCGCCTTGGCATGTAACATACCTGCAGGAAATAGAGCTGACACAAGACTAGTCACGTGTTTGGTCCCCAAGTGATAGGAAACAGTCCGAGTTTTAACACTTTCTATGAAGCGGACCAATCACTTCTACATGAGGATGGCCTAGGATGGTGTTAATTGATACTTTTTATGGATCTTGTGACTTGTCACTGAACTATCTCATAGGGACCTAATCAGTGTAGAATAATATAAACGATTTAAAAATGTCATTCCGACACTTAACTATAACAATGAAAACATATTTTTTTTGTTACATATGCAATTATATTTTATTTTTAATCAGACATTTTTTGGGATTCGAACCGATAACCTTCGGCATGACAGACTTGCACACAAGTCAAAAGTATAAACACTAGTTAAGCTTAGGTTTATATCTAACTATAGTTACAGTGCTGGTTCCAGAGTGGCTTGGCGGTATCATTTCAGGGAATAATTAACATTATATTCATACTATTTGGTAGGTCCTGCATCCAACCATATCGAACTTGTTTAGCGCCGTTTACTATAATACTAGACCGATTCCCAATTAAATTGACAAAAAATCAAGACGATATATGACGATAATGGCGAATATGTAATAGATTTTTCAAATGCTTTATTTCAGCGAAGTCTTCTAAAACAAACGCTAAACAACACTGTTGGCAAGATATTTGTTTCAGTTACTGTATGTGTAAACGTAAAGAAGAAAATACTTCGTGACGGAAGAAATTGTGATGCTTGCTTCTTTCTACGCATGGGCGTGTATACACACATCACGAATGTACTGTATTTTTCTGAACACATACAAACGCACACATGCATTGACATTAGTTGTGTGCGCTTTCTTTAAAAAACCACCCTTAAACACAACATAATACCCTGTAGGAAATGTGACTAGCGAAATTGTAGTGATTTACTAGTGACATTGTCAGTAGTCCTACTGACCAGTTGTAATTGAAAATCTACCAGTAGACCTTAGCACTATTCTTTTACGACCATATGTAGACATTTGAACCAAAGATTCAGTAGTACATTTTAGTGACCCTCGTCTACAATTTTATAAGGGTTGGGACAACAAACTTAAGCACATACACACATATGTATTTTTTACATTGTTGCACAGCATAATAAAAGTGAAAAACAAACTATTGACGCGTTCATTGACAATGTCACCAGAAATACACTAAAACTAATGTCTCTAACGTATCTATACTCGCGCATAAAAGAAAATTTTGTCGACGTTTCAACTAGTGCAATTGTCGCTAGAGAAAATAGTGTTGACATCGAGACATATGGTTCTAGGCTGACTAGAGGGTAGCTTACCATCTAAACACACTCAAACGTACAATATGCAAAATACCAAGCGAACACGCATCAACACTACTTCTTTTGAGTGCTTTTTTACGAACAAAAAGTCTTCGCGACATCGCTTGTAAACACTCATATACACGAACATCAATACATCCATCGTGCTTCGCTTATTATACGACAGCATTTATTATTGTTTTATGCCTACAGTACACGGCATGTAAAAAACCACATGTGCATGTGGTTCTGATGTAATTTTGACGTCATCAGGAAGCTACATTTGCTACATGCCGTGTACTAGTAACATATTTACATGTAGATATTCATATGCTTACAGATGTGCTTCCTAAGAAAATGTATCGATTCGGCTACATGTGCCACACTTGTATTTCGGAGCATAAATACTATAAAAATTTTAAGGCCTGTATCCACTACTAGTAATTGTAAAAAATGCAACCAACATGCTGAAAATTACCGTGACGTCATCGCCACATACGCGTGTGGCTGTTTACATGCCGTATACTGTAGGCTTTAGTATAATACATGCGACGACAATACATTTAAAAAACAAGACGTATTTACATTTCAAGACTGTTTACGCAGGCCTCTAATATGTAAACATTTACAGGATATGTCTTTTTTCACCATACCCTTTTGGTAACACACCCATTTTCTCAAGTCATAGTATGAATACGTTTGGATCAATTGTCACCAAATTTTCTGCAGGGATGTATTTCGCAGTGGACATTTTCGGATATCATGAGGCAAATTACGGCATTCTATATTGAACGAAATTTAAAAATATTTCCATCTAAAATCTATTGAAATATTGTGAAATTGCAATCGATATCGAATGCGTTAATTAGCCAACAGATATAAAAACATGTTGTCCATAAGGGTCTTCAATGAATTATGCATAATATATTGTTTAGATTTTCCAATATATAAGTACATATACGTACATATGTAGTACTATACATTTATTTGCTTTAATTAAAGCTTTAATCGATGTAACAACAGAAATAATTATGGACATTTTTAATTAAGTAAATAATATATTATTTTATTTGTATTTTATTTAAAATTCGACATAATTATTCTTCTAATTAAGCTAAAAACAACTAAACTTACAACGAATTACAAAAATCACATAATGGCAGTACTTTTTATGAATCGTAATTACTACATAATTATTAAATGTTGGTTTTGCATTAACAAAAAAATAAAAAATTAAATGCAAATAAAGAAAACAACTTTAACAACAACATCACAAATAAATTTTCATAAAAAATTAGAATTTTTAAAAAATTCCATAAAAACACTCAACATTTTTAGGGCCTCAGGGGCGCTTCGTGTTTTCGAAATTATACGCAACAATGGTTTTGGTCTCATTTGATGTGCCGTTTTTAAAAACTTCATAAATTGAATTGTTCATTTATTTTTGCAAAGAAGGGATGATTAAATGGATCGTTTTTGTGTATTGTTGTTACAGACTTCGGCGTTGTTATTTTATGTGAATGTGATTTTGTTGTGCTGGTTCGTGATGCAAGAGTTGTGGCTTGTGGCAAATTTTCGTTGCCATGAGACCGTTTAGTAGTTGAGAGCTTGTAGTTTTCTAAACGTGTCGGCTTTGTGGTGATGGCTTTTGTGGTTGTTTTTGTTGGCTTTGTTGTGATGGCCTTTGTAGTTTTTGCAGTGGGTGGTTTTATTGTTGTTGTACTTCTCCAATGACTTGTTGTTGACTGCAAGGCCTTACGAGTTGTTGTAGTTGTAGCTTTATCCCATTTTCTCCAGTTTTCGGTTGAAGTTGCAGGCTTTGTGGTAGTTGATTTTTGCTTATTTTGCCAATTCAAAGTTGTCCCATTGTATTTTATAGATTTAGTTGTGCTCTTGTTCGATTTTCTCCAGTTTTCTGTGCTAGCAGGAGGTTTTTTGGTAGTTGAGCTTGGTTTATTTGTCCAATTCGGTGTTGTTTCGTCTACCTTAATCCTTCTGTTGTTGTGCTTTTCAGTTGTGACTTTGACCCATTTTTTCCAGTTGTCTGTAGTAGTTGATTGCAAAGCATTTCCCGAATTCCAATTAGTTGTGGTCTTATCCCATTTTCTCCAGCTTTCTGTGACAGTAGTAAGGGGTTTGGCCGTAGCTGATTTCTGTTCAGTTGCCCAGTTAAAGGTTGTTTTCTCGGGCTTAACAGTTGCTGCTCTAGAGGTGCTTTGTTGTGATGATTTATTGTTAGTATGCAGCTGTCTCGTGGTAGGGGTTCTTAATGGATTTAAAGTTGGAATATTCTGATAGTGCTTATTTTGTGCTTGCTTTGAGTTTGCATTTTTGGGTAATTTTGTAGTTGTGGAACTATAGAATTGTTGATTTTTTGATTTCAAATGGGTGGTAGTTGTTGGTGGCTTCGTAGAATGTTTTTCACTTATCCAGCTCGAAGCGGTGGTAACTTTAGCTAATTTTGTCGTCTGCGTATCCGTAACTCTTTTATTTGTTATGGTTGTGGTTGTGGAAGGTTTCTTCGTGGATTTAATAGTGGTTGGCTTGTGGGTCGTGGTGCTTGTTCTAGACGTAAGGTTTGTAGTGCTAGACTTCTCTGTAGTTGCAGCTGTGGGTTTTTCTGCGGTGGTCGAAGTGAATTTGGCTGTGGTAAGTGCTCTTGCTGATGTTGTCTTAGGTTTGGCTGTTGTTGTTGTTGTTTTTCTAAAATCTTTGCTATTCAAATAAGTTTTAATATTTTCACCGCTATTCGATGTTGTCAAGGAAGTTGATTCGTCGCGACTAGCAGACAGATTTGATCTTTCCACACTCGAGCTCTTAATGTGGCTGAGAAATGTATTATTTTTTAATGAACTCAAGTCTTCTAAGATTTCAACAGGTTTGAATTCCAATTTACTTCCAGCCCCACTGAGAAAAGGATTATTTCTGTAATTTGCTTTTGTTGAAGTTTCGATTTGCTGATGTTTTTGAACTGTCGGCGTTGTCTTTGATGCCTCGCTCAAAAAAGGATTTTTCTGGTAGCGTTCCTCGCTTGATGTCGATTTAATGATTACATTTTGTTGTTGCTTGTTAGGAACATGTGCAATGGTTTCATGTGATTCGCTTCCGCTGGTGGCTATAATGTTTTGCAAAAAGGGGTTTGCGGAATATTTGGGTTCTAGAGCGGCAGAATTAAACTTGAAATGACCTGGTTTCGAGGGTTTTTGTAGTTTAAGGCCACTTAAAAATGGATTTTGATTGTAAGGTGTGTTCTTATGCTCTTTTCCAAAATAATGCTGCTTTTCAAGTTCTATAACTTGATTGGGTGAAAAGCAGCTGCTTATCGTATCTACCTTTTGACTACGACAGTGTGTTTTATACACCGGCCAAGCATCAAAACCATTTCCTGAAATTCTACCATGTTCTTCATAAATGATCTTTATGCATCTTATATCATCCTTTATGTCAGCATCTAAAAGCTTCTCACACGGAATATTGCACGCTTTGCCATCATCTTGATCATGTGAGCACCAATAAAGATCACTTATTTGAAAGATGCCATGATTCAAAGAACCATCTGTATTTAGATGGCCCACTGCAGCCGTGTTGTATGAAGACACATGCTCTGCTATGCAAACCCAAGTAGCTATTTGTTCCATGGGTATTCTTTGTTTATTGAAAAGTTCTTGAGCCAGTTCACACTTTTGGTAAACTTTAGCCTTTTGTGGTGGTTTTAATTTTTTTGGAATCAATGAATTACTGTTGGTTGGTATTTGCTTGGAAGCCTGTTCAAAGTCTTGTTCAGTGAAACATTCTTTTGTGTGCTCTTTTCCTATTTGATGGCAGTGGGGTTGATATACTGTCCAAGCATTGAAACCATCTCCTGAGATTCTTGTATGCTCCTCATGTATTAGCTTAATACACTTGACATCATCTGTAATATCAGAATCTAACAATTTGTGGCATGGAATATTACAAGCTTTACCACTATACTGATCGTGACTGCACCAGTAAAGATCACTTATCTGAAAAAGACCATGATCCGCCGAGCCATCGGCATTTAGACGACCGACAGCAGCCGTATTAAATGAAGATTCATATTGGGCTATGCACACCCATTTGGATATTTGATCCAGGGGTATATTATGCTTACGATATAGCTCTTGAGCTAATTCACATTTATTATAGATTTTACCTTTATCTTTCTTAGCTTCCTTTTGGAAAGTTGTAGGGGGCACCCCCACAGCTAGTGCATTTTTGAAGAAGGGATTATTTTTATTAGATCTAAATTTGGTAACATTTGGTATTTGGTTTGCAGCCACTTGGAAACCATAAACGTCTGCTTTCACTTGAGGTTGCTGTGTCTCTTGGAAACAATTAGATATTTGTTCGTAGCGCTGATTTTGGCAATGCGGCACGTAAACAGTCCAGGCGGAGAAGCCGTCACCCGACAAGGCCGTATGTTCGGTGTGTATTTGCTTTATGCAACGCACATCATCTGTAATATCATTATCCAAGAGTTTACTGCAAGATAAGCCGCATGCTTTGCCGTCACCTCTAAAGCGTTCATGGGAACACCAAAAAAGATCACTTATCTGAAAAAGTCCATGATCGGCCGAGCCATCAGCATTCAAACGTCCCACAGCAGCTGTATTGAAACGAGATTCATGTTCGGCTATGCAAACCCAAGTGGGTATTTGTTGCATGGGCATTTCATGTTTGCTATGCAGCTCGCGAGCCAATTCGCAACGCTCATATACCTTACCAGTCTTCTGTGACGAATTATCTTGTATAGAATTGCCAGAAAAATGTCCACGATACTTGTTGCGTACTTTGGTATGCGAAGAATTGATGGATCCCTTCTTTTGTGGTGAGAAACAGTCTTGTATGTATGAAGCTGCTTTATGTTTGCAATGTAGTTCATAAGCCTTCCACGCTGTATAACCATCACCGGATATACGTTGGTGCTCGTCGTAAATATGTTTGATACAAGACAAGTCATCACTAATGTTGTCATCTCTTAACTGTTGGCATGCTAGATTACAGCCGGCACCTTGGCCAGGCGGCGAGCACCAATAAACATCACTGATTTGGAAGAGGCCGTGAGAGCCACCTGCTGAACTTTTTGCCTGAGCTGCTGTATTAAAACCACTTGAGTGTTTTGCTATACACACCCACTGCGCTACTTCCGCCACATCGAGATGATGGCGCTGAAGCAACACTCTTGCCAATTCACATCGTTCAAATACTTTTGATTCGACTTCGAGACGGTATAAACTCGCGATTAGCAACACTAAAATTAATGGCCATTGTATTACAATTGGCATAGTTTCTTGAAAATATTATTTATTTATAACAATCAAATTTATATTAATTTATATAATTTTATATATGTATAGTTTCGTTAATATTTGTTTTTCTTAATTCTTGCAATTTCTTGCAATTACGTTAGTTTTTAACCGCTTGTTAGTTGTGTTCGCTTTAACGTCTGCTCTTCAACTAAATGTTTTAAATAATTTTGCTCATCTCTTGTTTGCGTTTCATTTCCGTTTTATACACATGTCGCGAAAGCGCTACAAACACACAAACTGTTTGTGAACAGGTACTAAACACCGATACTATTTTCAAACACGCACATTTTATTGAACACAGTGTTTTGTTTTTCTCTGCCGAAGTTTAACAAGTTTTGATTTTAAAATTCATAGGTGAGTATATAAATAAAGGACAGTCAGTGTCTTAACAAAATATTGACTGATGCTTTTAATTTATTGTGTTGTTTGTGTTTAAAAACTAGTTAATCAACTGACCAACAGACACTCAGCTAATCATTCATTCATTCATTCATTGTATTTTTATTATTTGTTTCATTGTAGGATGCCAGACGTACGTATGTATTTTTGCATGTGTGTGTGTGTGTGTGCCCGTGTGTGAATATTCAAAATGATTGCTGCACTTAAGAAAAGCTCAAGAAGCTGAAATTCTTAGTTAATGTTTCAATTAATACATCATAATTCTCATAATTAATCAAACGTGAGTAAAGTTTATTTGTTTATTAGAAATTATTATTTATTTTTATTTTTTTATAAAATATTATTGCTTGTCCGCAAAAACGTGACGTTATAATGCTAAACACGTTTTTTTCTTCATCTTAAAAATTTCATGTTGGTTTTTTCAAATCATTTCGAATTTAATTATCACAAAAACATCATAACTCAAAAAAACTAGTTTGCCAGAAAACTAGTTTGAAGTTTTATTTTGCTTTCAAGGGATGAGTAAATAAGATATTTGTACGAAATTTTTACACAATATGAAGAACGATATTAAGCCTAGATCCCACTATCGGCGCAATGTACCGATTTTCATCGGCTCACTGGAATGAAGTCATAAGTAATAAGCTAAATTGGCCTTGTTTTCTAACTAATTGAAATATAAAGAAATAATTGCTCCGCACTGCATTGGTAATAAGTCCATGTACTCGTAGACTTATTCCGGAATTAATTGACAAATAACGCCATTTTAACTTATTACTTATGACTTTGTTGCAGTTAGCCAACGGAAATTGGTACATTGTGCCGATAGTGGGATCTAGGGTTTAGGATTAATTCTCCATAATTAACTCAAAAATTCCATTTTTTGAGTTATGACGTTCTTTGAGTAAATGAGTGATATGTACTCTTATGTACATATAAATCTGATATGGTATAGTGAAGAGCTTTTTACTCACTATAATGCATGCTCATGTACATACTCGATGATGCCTGCTCATGCTTGACATTGGTATGAAACTAAACCGGCATGGCCACACATCAAACTGACGCGTCAAATTGTGCTTTTATTTGGTGGTGTTAGTAGAAAAAACTCACACATATGGTTTGATGTGAGTTTGACGAAAATCAAAACAATTTAGACTTTCTGTAACATCACGGCAGAAATTTGAAGCTAGCTTGATCTGTGTGCGCGTAATTATTTCAAATGTAATGTTTGGTTAATTTTCGCAGCGACAACATTAACGTTTTTGGGTGACGGACGCAGTATGAAATATGAATGAATGATCAAAAAAAAAATTTATTTTGAATTTAGTGAAACTTGTGGCTGTTTGCCTGCTTTATGACAAGTTAAATGTAAATAATGTAGTAATAGAAGAGAGAAAAAAAAATGCGCAGTACAACATTTTACTTGAAAAATATCATAATGCGAAAAAAAACATGATAACGTGCTGTGAGAAGCAAAACAGAATTTTACCAACACATACACAGAAAAAAAAGATTTGTAAATACAATTAATTTATTTGTGAATACAATTAAAATATTATTTAAAAGGGCACCTACAACGATTTTTGTAAATATAAACACTCATTTGTAACATCCCAGCTAAAAAAATTATGTATGGTCCATATATTTTTAATATATGAATGGCAGTCGTAAAGGTAGAGGTCCATAGCTCGCTTTTTGCGCGTTACGCTTTCTATGCATCTGTCAAAAAAGTAGAATCAATGTAATAGAATGTGACAAGTTACATTGCAAAAAACGCAGAACGCGTAGGCTCGTTCAAAGCAAAAAGTAGGTCTACTTTCTACTTTTGTACGCGTTACAAGCACCATGAAAGAAAGTCAGCTGTTCTTGAATGCTAAAGATGTTAAATAATACTTTATTTCTTACGTTATCGATAAATATTATTTTGCCGTGGATAATTTTTTCTTTTTTTTTCAATAAAAAAAATTTCTTAGTAAAAAAAACTTGTTTAATAAAATATGTGAATATTTTCATTAATGCGATGTATTTTAATTAACTTTTCACCACACTTTTCTCAGTAACAAATTTTGCATATTAGTTATCGATTACTTTTACGTACTGAGTGTCATCTCCGCTAAATCTGTATTAAATAGCTGCTTAGAAAAGTTTTTGCTTAATCCAATAATGTGCATACATTTATATGTAATTTTCAATTTACTTACATTAAACTCAACAACAGCCGACAATCTGCTGGAATAGCCCTGGCCGAGTTCTTCTCAAGATTATCTTTTAAAATGCTGAATAAATAGTCAAAGACATATGCAGACATTCTTGTCGCGGTTCGAAATTGCTCAGGGTCAGAAGTTTTAATTTTTTAAATGTGGTTTCAAAAAACCCACTTAAATTTCGTTCTAAATACAACGGCCGTACCCAAAACCTTTTCTTTTTTTGAAATTGTTCATAGGCATTTTTTGCACATAAAATTAAATATACAAACTCGACTAACTCCACAAATTCTTTTAAAAACTCGATTTCAAAACAAAAATAAAATGACGTTGCTACTTCCTATGTGAAGGCATAGGTCGTGTATAGTCGTTCACAAAAACTTTTTTAAAATACTGTTAATATCAGCTTGAACATATGGTTTAGTTACCCCGCCCATATTTGCAAATTTACTTTGTAAAGTATTTATGGAATAAATAAATAAATAATATATGAATGTATTAAATATATATGAATATGAATTCATGTATGGAAATGTATTATACATGGCAAAACTATTATACATGAATTGATATATGGACTAATATATGAAATGTATTATAATATATGAGCTCACATATGTAAATTTAATTACGAAGGTCTTATGGATCCATATACTCGTATAGAAATAAGATGTAATATATGGAGCCATATTAATATGTATGCACACATGATATCTCACATAAGATCGTTTTTGGAATTAAAAAAAGCTTGCATTTATCACTAATGATTTGGAAATCTATAAGAAAATACATACGTTGTGCAAAATTTATATGCGTAGAGCCTCAACGTTTAAGAAACAAAAACTCTTGTAGATTTAAAAATCTTTTATTTTTATTTTAAATTCTCTTTAAAAGTTGCTTCTAAAAACATTTTACATTCGTACGATGATTTTTTCCATGTTTCTAGTTTTGATTTCTTTGGCTTTAAAAATCGTATCAGTGTTGCCATTAGATTTAAAAGAAATCCGTTTTCCCTACATGTTGAAAAATTTTCCCATACGAAAATCTACAGATTTTAGTAATTTAATTTAAAGAAATATAAATTAAAAACATTTCACGCCTTATTCAGAAACAAATAATTTTGGATTACAAAACGTTTAGCAAAGAAATGTCCATAAAACTTTGTTTTGTAAACCTTTTGTAAATCACAATTATTTCTTCTGAATACAACAGCAGTTATTAGTTTATTGAAGCTATAGTAGGTTACTTAAAACTTTACATATGTAGTTCTTTTCTATTAAACTATTTAAAGTGACTAATATACAGCTGTATTTGGGGTTTCTCCACTCATGGGGTAATATCTTTAATTATTAAATCATTGTTTAATAGATGCTCATTTTCTATTTCGTGAGGTGTTTCCCATTAGAAGAACAGGGGGAATATCTGCCCTGCGACACCAAAATAATTAGATAAATGTCTATGTAATTGCAAGCAAAAACAAATTTTGAACGGGTTTATGAGCAAAAATATATATTGAGTATAATTATTTTTTACATTTATGCATAAAAAATGCAATCTGAGATTAAAAAATGGTTACATTTTGGCCAAAGTAAAATATTTGTGCGATATTCCCTGCACTCCTATAAATACCTACAGTACTATGCAGTGCTTTCCCTTTACTTCTGGCAACACTGTTTTGTATAAAGTAAAGTAAAGTAAAAATTTATTGAGTCTTTTTTTAACAATGCAACTTTTTAAAGTTAATGATACAAAGATAACTTAAGACTATAAAGTATTATCTTAAAAACTATAAAATTTTAACAGCACCAAGCTTTAACAATGAGATAAGTATAATAAAATGTTTATAAAATTAGATATAGGACGATATGCCCTTGCTCCCGAGGCTAACATAACATAAGAGGGGAACTCTTAGAATATATTTAGGTCTAAAAAACAAAACATAAAAGAAAAATTAAAAAGAAAGTAAAAAAAATAAAATTCTCCAAAAAAGCTGTTCTAGCATTGAATAAAAAATAAAATAAAGCAACATACCAACAATTGACATAAGTGTAAAGAAAAATTAAAAAAAAACTCGGAGAACGGAAAATGTGATTTATTTTCTACAAACTCAAAAAATCGTGTTTCAAAAAATCATTGAAAAATCAAAGTGTGCATTACGTGTAACAAAAAAAAAATCTCATTCGTGCAGGATTTTATATTTTGTGGGCCTATTTGATAGAAAAAAACGGAATACTCTAGATATTTTTAAGAAAAAAGTTCATATTACTACAAAAATTGAAAACTAGTGATAGTATGAAAACAGTCTATTTCTGCTTTTATTTATAATTAATTACATTTGTTTTTAATCTGGGGTCTAATCGTCGCTTTGGATAACGAGCTGATTCGATCACTGTTATTCAGTTTGAGATTATGCCATTCGAAATTGAGCCGTATTATTACATTGTTCGATATCGAATGCCATAATCTCAAACTGAAACAAGTGATCGAATCAGCTCGTTATCGAAAACGACGACTTGACCCTTGGTTTCTTAAATTATATTTTGTGCACGAATATGCGTTTTGTGTTTTTTTTTAATAATCGATTCACATTTCCTCTTAAAATGTCGAATGAAATGAAATGTCTTGTAGTTCGTTTTGAATTATTTTGTTCGAACAAATGTTTCATTAAACACATACTTTCTGTACAAAATCTTACAAAAAAATTATTTTAGTAATTTAATTTATTGCACAGCAGTGCGCCTTTTTGAATCCAGGGAGTATGCATATGAACTTCGCATACTGTGTAGGGAATATTTACACATACATGTATGAAATTGTATGAATATATATTATCATATATGTCCATATACCCTCATTTTTCGGATCCGAGCCATATATGGGATATCATATACATATATGTTATTCATAATTGAGTTGTTGATAGAAAAAAAAAAATTTTAATGAATTTGTTTTTCAAATTCTAATGTGTGTTTCTTTGTTTGTTTTTTTTTGTAATTTTTATTTACAATTTGATTTTTTGTTAAATTTTAAATTTACTTATTTTTGCACACAACCCTCAAAACTAAATGTGTGCATCTAGACTTAGATCTATCTATTTAAATTTAATCAAAATCAGTTCCGTGGTTTGGCCGTTAAAGCGCAACAATTTACTTTCGCATTTATGTATAATATTAGTTAGCAGAGACACCTTCAGCTTTCACTGCCACGAACCACTTGTCCAAGTCATAAACCTTCCAGGAGTTCCCCGGAAAATTACGGCAACACTGAAAATCTAAAACATTCGCAGTGGCAGCACCATTATTCGATGCAGTTGTTACCAGTATTTGTAACCAACAATTCAACAGTATTTTTTCATTTTCAAAAAAATTTTGTTTTACATGCATGGCGCGCCATAAGGAACTTACGTTCCAAAAATAACTATCTAGAAGTATTTAACTAAAGAACTAAATGTGCACACGTATGCACGTACAAGCAGACAGAATAACTATAGCAACAGTAATAATTGTATATATATACATACATATATATTGTACATATGTACCCTGCAGGAAATGCGAATAGCTAAATTGTAGTGATTTACTACTGACATTGTCAATTTTAATACTGACCAGGTGTACCCCAGCCAATGTATTCGCCTACTGACATTTAACATGGGGTTGTCATTGAAAATCTGCCAGTAGACTTCAACACTAATTGACGAGATAGTTCTTTTACGACCATATGGAGATATTTGAACCAAAGGTTCACTAGTACATTTTAGTGAACCTCATCTACAATTTTATAAGGGTTGGGGCAACAAATCAAAACACAAATACATATATATTTGTTGAATATTGTTTTGTTATTAAAAATTAAATAATTTTTTAAAATTATTTATATTAATATTATATTTTTATTAAAAATTAGATAAATTATTTCTAAACTATTTAGACCGAAATATTTTCGAAATATATACCTTTTTTGACTGTAGCTTAAAACATATTGATTGAAATTAAAAGTTTTCGTTCGAAGCTGAAATATATTTATTGTAGCTATGCTATTTATGGGGCGATTCAGGAGTTAGGACATGATTTTCGTAACAAAAATAATCGACACTATTACAGTTTAAAATTTATTTTTGTTATAATTTATTTGTACTTAAAAGCAAAGTACGAAAATAAACGAAACAAATTGTTTGATTTTTTTTTGTTTAGTTCTTTGAAGTGAGAGAAACAAAAGCAATGAGAACGATTGCTCAATTTATTTTTGTTTTGTTTTTGCACATAACCACAAGCCAGAGAACACAGCCGATCGGCTGTAAACTGGCAAACAGCCGTTGCCGGCCACAAACAATACATTAATTTAATCGTACGCCGCTAGAAATATTTGCAGAGAATTTGACATCATCATATAATATAATTTTATTGCATTGCTATTTAACACATTAAGTTTGTTTTATGTAACCAAGCAGCATGGCTACAACCGGGTGCCCTAAGGCACCTCTCTTCTTTTTTTAAAATTGAAGCAGTCTATCTGCTATTAACTGCACAGAATAATAATAAAAAAATAAATAAACTATTGACGCGTTTGTTGACAATATCACGAGAAATACACTAGAACTGTTGTCTCAAACGTATTTCTACACACGCATAAAATGAAAGTTGTCGACATTTTAACTAGTGCAATTGTTGCTAGAGAAAAGAGTGTGAGACATAGAGTCATATGGTTCTAGGCTGACTAGAGGGTGCAGACCCATACACACGCATACATAAAAGTGCAAACACACACGGTAACAACTCTGTATTACCAGTAACATACAGTATTACCAACATAAAAGTCAAAATAACGGTAACAGAATTATCTACAAACGCCGCGAAACAGTAACATGAATTTTCCAGATTGTGTTAGAAGACTGTTTGATCACTTGGCTACCAATAGTAAACGACAGCACAGATGATAACGTGCGCATAACAGCAACAGCTTTATGCAGTAATACAGTTTTTTTCATTTGGCTTTAGTAAGTGTACACATTTTATTATGCCATCCATAAGCATAATGGCACCCTGTGTGAGAGGCAGTCAGTGTGAATCAGATAATAGTGGAGTCAACATCGTTGAAAGTAAAGACATCGTGCGGTCGATAATAACGATTGGAAGTAATAAGTAAAGCCAGTGAGCATCAGCAGAATAATTCTTATGTGTGCCAAGAACAGCCGAGAGGGAGTTTTGCTACAAAACCAGTGCAGTCACTGGTTTGAGACGTGTATATACAATAGCGAGGTAGACGTAGTGGTAACCAGTTGTGGCACATTTAAGTAATCTATGTGTGTGTATTTAAGCTCTTGCTTAATATCTAATTAGTACACTGAGATTTTTAAAGGGTAAAAACGTATGAATATTCATTACAAAAACTTTGTGTGCTCGTCTGTGTCTAAAATTTAATTTTTAAACCCTATTTATCTGTCATTAAGCCACTGAATTCCCATGATGAAGTCCCTGATATCCTCCAGTTTACAGTTGCCGATATCACTAATGCTCTCATGGAAATGTCTGCTCAGTCATATAAGCCTATGATGCTGCAGATTCTGGTAATGTCAGGTAGTATGTTTCCCTTCATCTCCGCACATCCTTTAGATATCTGGAGTGTTAATTTTCCAAATGCTGATTTTTGCTCTGACCGAGCAATGACCAGTCAACGTGCCTTTCATGACCCGCATCGCCTTCCTATTCATATCCAGTAGCAGTGTGGATTTTCCTGAGTCAAGTTTTGGCCACATATCCCTAGAGACTCTACTATCCTTCCTACTTCGGTACGGTTGGTCCTGTTCTGTACCAAATTACTGAGTTTCCTGTAGTAATGATCGATCTGTCACACATTCTCTCATCTAACCCTGACCCTATTTGCCTATCTTGCCAGCTGATCGGCAATTTCAGTTCCCTCAAACCTGCTGTGGACAGTACCCAACATAGCCTGACAAGTTTCCATTTGACGTGTTCCTTCAAATATTTTAGCGCTGCCGGCGTAGGAGGTTACGTTATCGCCTTCAGCTACACTCCTAGCCACTAGTTCCGTGGCCCTGATTATCGCCAAGATCTCAGCTTGAAAAAGATACCAGCCCCTGTGTCTTCCTCGCAATCGTCAAAATAACTAACATTTTTCTTGGTATTATTGTTCTTAATTTATCATGGTACGTCGGCGATATTTCTTTTTATCTGACGATAAGTGTATTTATATATATTTGATTAAATTTAAATTTAGAGATCCAAGGCATAATCGAACTTTGAGACGTCGCGATGGTCTATAGACCAGATATTTTATTAATTTACCAGGGCATCACTTTGAAGTACAGACAAGCGTATAGACGAACTGACTATTTTAAAATTTACATACTCGTACATACATGTGTAGCTGTTGTATATTTTAAAACTTACAGAGGAAGTGACAAATTTACATATACCAGTTCTTTCTATACTGAAGGTTTTAAAAATTTACAATTTTGAAGGGGGTTTCCGGCATCGCTTTATAATTTGCATGCAAAATGTTATTTTTTTATTTGCTGAAGTCTTAAGTCATCTCTTATATTGAAGACCACGCCAAAACAATAATAAATCTTTAGCTTTACAAAGTAAAAACTTGACGTTTTCATAATCAGCTTACTACAGTTAGTTTGGTTACACTGTGTAACACGTTTTTTTTAATTCTAAGTAATTGATATATTTTTCTAATTACTTCCATTTGGTTTTGTTATGAAATATTTGCGAAATGGAAAATTTTCCAAGCTTACTTTATAAATTGGCAAAAAATTACATTTGCAAATTGGCTTAAAATTTCTCCTCGATTTGATCGTTTATTTTGAACAAATTGCTCAAATTTCAATTCGTTTCTTAATTTTTCAATTTCTCAGTCAGCTGTTTTGGACAAAAATACAAAAAAAAATGTTGTCTTTGCTGCAGATATATGTATGTATATATAGACCGAGATACATTTATCAAGAGGCAGAACTAGTTCATTTGTTGTCATTGCGAAGGCAAATGCCAAATTTTTTATGTGTGGAGACAAGCCTGCAGAAAAGGCCTTATTTTAAAACATACAGTTCCGCATAGTTTTTGAAATTTTTCTCAAGAGACATATACGAGTATTCTGACAATAGTACTCGGCATTGACAAGTGCAACAATATGTCAACAAATGTACTTGCTTTCCTCTTTCGTTGTAGAACTGAGGACACCTGATTGATCTGCCTCGGTTTGTTTAGACCATTTGCTTATTGCGGAAATGCATTGACCTTGTTCATGACTTTATTTCTGGAATCGGGAATTGCCCGTGAACTTTTGAGAATGGGTCTTCACTAAATTTGCCGGATAATATTTTTGGTAAATTTTTGGAGAGCAGGAAATTCAAAATAACATTATTAATAAAAAGCATTTTATTTTTAGTTTTTCTTTTGCTATTAAACAATTATTTAGGGAATTCACAATGGGTATATTAAAATTTTAATGTGGCAACATTGAGCCATCTTAATTTGTTATTGTGAGCAGGCAACGATGTAAACATACATACTGTGTATATCAAAGTCAGGCAAACACACATACATCTTTATATTATTTAATAAATACTTTACAAAGTAAATTTGCAAAGTATTGTTGCACAAATAAGGGCGGAGTAACTAGACCATATGCCCAAGATGTTATTAACAGTATTTTAAAAAGGTTTTGTGACTGACTGTACACGACCTATGCCTTCACATAGGAAGTAGCAACGTGGTTGTTAAAGAAATTCCACAAAAGAACCGCAAGAATATACGGTTATCCGTGGCAGATCAGTCAACAAGTGCAAGCGAGACGCAAAACTCTCGAAGGCCAATAAACAACAGTGGCCTGGTTGCACTTAAGAAATAATTGCCAACGACGCTTGATGTTGACTCGCCCAGAGTTGCTTTACGACTGATCTTTATATTATTTACATATTAGTTTATAATATGAGAGAGGGAGAATAAAATGCATGTTTGTACGAATGCTTATGAGAAACTGAATTATTTTCTTCCGTACGTATTAAAATAACAAAATTTGTTAAACTAGGAATGATTGTTAGATAAATTTTTCAAAATAACTTTTGTTCTGCGAAAAATACAAATATTTTTTCACCAACAGCCCTGACAGTTTTAAAACGTTTAGTTTATCATTACCATATTGCCATATAGAAAATGACATGCTTTTTATACTTTTAAATTTGCCACCTGGTAATAAATTTGATTTACACACAAACAAAAACAACAAACTTGCCAGACCATATTAAAAACGTTGCAATATTAAGACACATTTTAAAATGCTATTGTGAACTCCCTAATTATGATTTCCTAAATTAATAAAGCTGTTAAATTAACACAGTGCTTTATTTATAATTGATCCCAGAATCAGTGAAAGTGAACAACTAAAAACGGCTGGACCTAAGGCCCCGCCACATGGAATCCGTCATGCGTTAAAATTCGCCTTTTTCAACTGACAGCTAAGTTGAAATACATGGCTTTTATGAGGTCTCTTATATTCAGTACGTGTCTGTCAACACAAAGTACAAGGGCAACTTTTAACTTTTTGCGTACGTTGAGTAGTTTGACAGATATTGGTTCGTTTTTTTTGGTATGTTTTGTGACAACAAAAATAAAGTAATATAAAATAAAATAAAATAAAATAAAAGAAAATAAAATAAAACAAAAAAAAAAGTTGAGTTTAATAAATATAAAATGGAGCACCAACCTATTGAAGCTGTTCTAATGCTTCCGTCAATAAAGTACCCAACCTTGTCCGGTTTTGCATTAGTGTCAGTTGAAAAATGCGGCGGATTCTATGTGCATGGGCTTTAAGAACCTTCTTTGTTTTTGAAGTTGGTTAAAACGCAAAAAAAATTGTGATAAGTTTTCTATTTTAGCAAATATGTTTTTGAAACTGATTTTTAATTTGACATCTTCTTTATTTGGTTTGATGAATATGTAGTATATAGTGAATTATTTTAATAAAAAGAAACTTTATTTTATAATTTTATTAAAGTTTTACAAATTTTATGGTAGGTCCTATTTCAGTAAAAATATTATTTGATTTTTTGATTAAGTAATTGGAAATAAAATGAAGGTTTTTCTGTGAAATAAAAAAAAAAAAAACAGAAATTACACAATAAACTCACAGTTATATTTTCTTCATCTTAAAGAAATTCACAAAGACAAAAAGGAGCTTACGTTGAAAAGTTAAACGTTATTAACGTTGCATGAAAAATACTAAAAACATTTTCTTAAGATGTTGATGCCTAAAAGTCAAGCCTAAATTAGAGTGTCAAGCGTTGCGTTAGCAGCAGGGTATACTGTAAATACGTACCCTGCTGCTTACGCAACGCTTGACGCTTTAATTTAGGTTTTTCTATAAAGGGCCACTCAGACTATTATACACTTTACGAGACTTTCATCACACTTTACGAGAAAAAAATCTAAAGACTGTCAAAAAATCTAACGTAAAGTTATATTTTGTGTTCACACGATCACACCTCATATTACATTAAAAAAACAAGTCGAAATCAAACAGCTGTTGAGTATTAGCATGACTACATTAATTGTTTACTGCCGGCGGCAGAGCAGTTTCAAGCAAGCTGTGGTCGTGCCGGCCTTTGAAAATAGACGGCGGTTAGAGTACTTGATATAAATAAGATAAAGAAAATGAAAATACGACAGTTTTGTTAACTTTCAGGCATGCCTTAGACGAAAAATTATTCAATACGATAAGCATATTCAATATTTATATCGGGTTTAAGACAAAGACATATACCATAAACGACGGCTCGGCATTGGCGTCGAAACAGGCGACTTGTTAGTTTGGATTTTGTAATAATGCAACTCTGATCAGATGAAAAGTGTTATCGTTTAGAAAATTTTCAAAAAATGGTCAAGTATTATGGGATGTCAGATTTTTATCGTATTATTTACCATTCGTTATGACATTTTGCATTCACAATATCGCACTTGCACGTATTATTTGAATTTTTGACATGTATAAATACAAAGTATAATAGTCTGAGTGGCCCTTAAGTGTAATCTCACACAATACAACTCACTTGTGCAAAAGCTAAAATTTTATATATGTATAGAGGCAACTAGTTTCAATTTGGCTACTAGCGAAGAATTAAAATCTTTTTATATTGGGGGCTATTCTGGAAAACGCATCGAAGAAGTGAAACTTTGCACTAAAACAAAAAAAAATTTGCAAAAATTGTTTTTGTTTGCCATACATTTCTAAAATGAAATAAACGTGAGAATATCAACGCGTTTCTCTCTCTTTTAAAAACGGTTAATTTTCTATGAGAAACAAAAGCAATTTTTTTACATTTATACAGTTTTGTTTCTGTTTTGCATGTAACTTTGTTCGTCGGGTGGCTATTGGTTTGCCGCAATAATAATGTATTCTTAATTAGGGATGTAACGATACGCCATTTCGCCGATCCGATACCGATACCGATATTCAAAAATAAATATCGCCGATACCGATTCCGATACCGATACGCATATTGAAATTGAGCTCAAGTAAAAAATTAACAAAACTCAAGTAGAGAAGAATTACTTCTATTATACAAAATAAGTGTTTATTAATGAGCCATTCAAATCATCAAAATTTTCAATACATTTCAGTTTCTAAGATTCAAACTGCAAAACGTCCGCAATATTTATGATTTTACAAAATAAACAATGGCATTCAGTTTAGATTGGCTCAAGATAGACACTCTAAAGAAAAATATAAGAAGTATCGGCGTATCGACAGTAAAATATCGCCGATATCGATATATCGGAAAACCAGCAGTATCGCCGATATATAAGTATCGGTATCGGTTGCATCCCTATTCTTAATATCTGTGCGGCAAACCACTAACCACTCGACGTGTTGGCAACCAGAATTTCTTGTTTTCTCGAAAGCAATAAATATTTTTTGAAGTGACCGCTCTTGTTAGTCAGTTCCCTTTGGTAGCACAGCTTTTAGCAACTGTCAATGCAATTAAAGTTTGGTTGCTATGCGTAATGGAACCATAAGCTGTTAATTTTAATTTGTTTGGAAACAAATACATACATACATATGTACATACATATTTATATTTGAGTATTACCTGATCTACATTAAGGATTTCTTCATGACATTTCATGAATTTTGATGCACGAAACTTTTTCTATTTGCTGATTGCACCGCTATAGAAGAGCGTGATGTATAAAATATGACGCAGCATGAATCTTTGAAACATTTTTGGCAACGTTTTTGATCTGAGTTGCTTCTCCAGCCATGCTGTTGACAAATAAAAAAATTTCACGCAACTAATTTCATGAAAAAAATGCTTAATGTGAATTAGGTATATGCTACAATAATAGCTAATAAATCAGTGAATGCTTAAATATAGTTTGAGTTAATTTTCATAAAAACTTTAAATGTGTTTAAACACACTTTCATTTTTTCAGTGGCGAATTAAAGTTATTATCAAATTACGTTGAAAGTACGGTAGCACTACAAGATTTCCAAATATTATGGAAAGCTTTCCAAAGAACAGCTGTTCAATATAAATAAGAAAGTTGATTTATCAATTTGCAGAAAAGTGAAATAGCAAAAAACACATTTTATGATACAAAAAGAGCATCGGAATGAATTTTTCTATTTATATATATATTTCATGATATGAAAATATGTGTTACATTTGTTGTATATTTGCGAAAATTAAACGAAATTCTTTTTAATACGACCACATGATGTTCATGTACATGCACAAAACATATGGTATGTTTGTAAAACTTAAACAACACTTAAATGCACAATGTTGGCTATTTAAGATTCATTTCATTTTGGGATGAAAAACAAAATTTTCTGTTTAAACATGATTTAAAAATAAAATACCTATAATCATTGACTGATTTATTAGCCCTAAGACTATGAATTTTCACTTATTATTTTATTTATAAACCTTTCTACTCAGGAATTAGTTAGTTTTTCCCGTTTGCCAGGAATTAAGAAATCCCGTATATCCCAAACCTTGTTAATATGAATACAAGCAAATAAATATTTTGTGCTTAAGGCTGGTACTCTGTTCAAAGTTGTGAAAAATTTTCAGCACGTGAAAAATTTGCATTTACGCGTGATTCGCGTGAAAAATTTGCATTTACTAAATGTAGCCCCACTCGCGGTTTTTTTTATAAATTTCTTGCTTTTATTGCTTGAAAGTATGCAACATTGTTAAAATTCCGTGCGAAAAAAGCACTGCTCATGTTGTTTCGCAGCTAAACTAAAATGATGCCAGACTAATTTTGCATGGAAAGACATGATCTTAAGTGTTTTTCACAACAAGAACAGAGTACTACTTTTGCGAATTTATTTCGCAAATATTTCACACCAAATACTTTTATATGTAGTTTGACAGCATTTCGCACGAAATTGTGAACAGAGTACCAGGCTTTAAGGAGAAATTTTTGCATTTGGAAAATTTGTTATACAGTGTTATTAATGCATACACTCGTATGTTTGTATGTATAACGTCATTGTACTAAAATTGTAAGTTATTACTTACGGTTGGGCAGTTCTATTTTTGTTTTTATTTTTGCTGTTTTTTTGTTGTTTGCTGTTTGCTGATAAACCCTCGTACCCTTTTAGTATTTATTCGATTATTTGTTTGCTGTGTGAGTCTTTACTACCAACTTATTTTTAATTTTAGGCGCAAAAGCTTTATACTGGTGAAACATGTACATTAGGGTGATAACTTTTGGCATTTTTTGCAAATATCCAAATTTGACAGATGAAAAAATAAGAATAATTGCGTTTTTACTTTTACGCAATCGTAAAAAAGCTTCCGCACTAAATGCGCTGAAGTTTAGAGTAATAATTTTTTGGATGGCAGTATTTAAAATAATTTTTCATAACGTGAATACAATTTTTACTTTAATATCGAGGGAGGTATTGAAATATATGTATGTCATTTTAATAACATTTAAAATTTTTCACTCGTGGTTTATTGAATGTTTATTATTATTAAAAAAATTTGGAAGGTTTTAGAAATTCATTCGGTGCGGAAGGTTCTTGTTTCAAACTGGCCTAAGATATCGGTTTTTGTAAACAGTACAATACTCCCCATACTGTAGTGCCTGTTAAAATTTTTAGTAAAAAAAAAGTTATATGCCTAATGTACATACATACACGCTAAGCTAAAAACATTGCATACAAATAAAAATAGAAATTATTATTTTAATAAATTGTTTACAGACTTAACTCGCTGTAATATTTAATTAAACTGTACAACAAAATTTAATTGACTTAAAAGCAACAAAAAAGTAGAGCAAAGCAAATCCCACAATTCACAAAAATGTTTTAAGAAATTTAAAAATTAGGATTTTTCAGTTTTTTATCGCTAGTGCTCGCAATAGAGCGTGGGCGAAAAATTACCTTTGCAGAATAATTAAGAACATAAAAGGGCATGCAAAAACAGGTTTTAATTTTGCGATTAGAGAAAATACTCGTATGGTTAAATTTGATATTTTCATAAGGAGTAGTTATATTTCGAAAGGATGAGGTTCTAGCGGCAACAGTTATTTTATTTTCATCGTTTTTTTGCCTATAACATTTGGTATGAATATATATGTAAGAAAATAATAAAATCATTGTAGTTGTGTTAACAAATTAATATTTTTCAACTTAAATAAAGGACATGTGGTAAAGTCGGTATATTTGTCAACACCCAAGCAGCGCTTCTATCCCTTAGATCATATAACACTTCCTTTATTCTAGTTGGGCAGTGCAATAGTGTGCTATCGCCATCAACTGGGTTCCAGCACATAGCAATTTTTGGTAACGAATGGGCAGACGAGCTGGCTAGAGATAGCTCTGCTATGAATGCCTCCAAGGCCGAGTCGTTAGCCATGCCGTTTGGTACTATTAGAAACTGCATCTTCAAGCATTATCTCTATAAGGCTGAATAAAGATGAAGCAATATAAATACATGCAAGGTTGCTAAGAAAATGTGGTCTTGCTACAACGATAGAGGCTCAATATAATTATCAAGTAGGAACCGTAGGGACACCGCGAGGCTCGTTGTATTCATGACGGGGCATTGAAAGGACGGCAGACATGACATTAGGATAGGCCTATCCTATAATGAGTTCTGCCGAAGTTGTCGAGCAGAAAGCAAAGGAGAGACAATCTTGCACTTTCCTTGCGAGTGTCCAGCCTTGTATCTCTCGAGTCACAAGTTTTTAGGCAATTATTTACTTCAGATTTATCTTAAATTGGGTTGAGTGACCTTATCAGATATCTCAACGTCACAGGTTGGATCTGGCACCCATTACCGTATCCGTATACTTAAATACGGTTCTACATAGGTTGCCACCGACAAGTGGAGTGGTCTTAAAAAAAATTATTTAGATTCTACTTGAATGCCTGCTTGAAGAAGGCAGCCACGTAAACCAACCAACCAACCCACCAAAGAACATGTACTTTGTGTGCCAAAGAAGACACTGGCGCATATTCATAGTCAAAACAAAGTAAAATTTAAGAAGTTAACGAAATATTGAAATAAAAAATTAAGAATATCGTATATAAAGACCTAAAGCTTAAAAAAATAACATTATTTTACATACAAAAAGAGGCCGAAAGATTAGATAAAAATAATTTTATAATTTTATTCTGTAAACACATATTAAAAAGCCATTTTCCATCCCTGATCATATATGATAAACAAGTCGTCAACAGTTGTACTTCCTGGACCATAAAATTGTATTTATGCTACACTTGTATCGAACTCATTCAGTAGCTCGTTTTTGACACAAACCAGTCATCAAACCCATGTAATTTAAATGTGTCAACAACGAACTACTGAACGAGTTTGATTGATACAAGTCTAATTTATGCGGCTTAATCAAAGAAAAACAATAGATAAACAAAATTTGCTTTCTTTTTACTTACATACATATGTATGTATATATATTTCTCTATATAAGGCAATGTAAATTTTTGCAATTTTCTTTTTTCAAAATTTTTTCACAAAATTAATTTGTAAACAAAACAGCTGTTTTGAAATTCCTTCCTTCAAGTAAAAATTTTATCTGTAGAAATTTGCAAGATTTTTTTGTCTCTAATTTTTGTGCTCTCTTTGGACGCTCTCTCCTTTCACTTTCCTTTCACTTTCCAATACTAATTGTTGTAAATTCCTAAACATTTTTTATTAAATGAACACATCTAATATTTTGTAGTCTACTTTTTTACTTTCCCTTTAATGCACGGGTGTCAAAACTGGCACCAGAGTGCCGAACATGAATTGGCTTCTTATACAAATTAATACACATACGCGAATACATTTCTCTCGGTGTTCGCTCGGTGTTCTCTCGATGGTCAGCATTGATTTAATGACATACTTTTCAATGACTACTGAAGTTGCTGAATTTGCATTGCGCAAATGCTTGTACAAGTTTCTTAGTTGAAGCTGACTAGAAAGTGTGACGAAAATATGAAATGTTGTCAAAATCAGGGCGAGAGAGAGTAAGATAAAAAAAGGAAGATGATATATGGATGGCATTGTTCGGTCATTCTATTGTGTGTGGTTTCTTAGAATAAGTAAATTTTCACCTCTACTCCTTTTCTGGATAAGTATAGTTAAAATTAACGAACACAATGCAAATAATAGCTGCGTTCGAGAACTCAAAAGTTTTTAAAATTTCTTACTAGACTTGAGAGAGAAAAATTAAAGTTCATTGACTGAGTAAATGCAAATTTTTACTGGACAAATTTTTGCCAGTAAAATCCAGTAAAATGAAACCATATGTTTGAAAATGTAAACAAACAAAAGCAAAGGATGCAATTTTCAATGTGGGCAATTTCACTGTATGTCACGTTAAATGTCACGTACGTTGACCAATCAATTAAGCTTGTATTTCAGACTAATGCTGTTAGATTTTTCCTTATATTTTATTAAAGATAGAGCTACTTTTTTTATTTTTTATTTTTAAAGAAAATTAACACTCAGGCAATGAATGTCTACTACTATTACTAGGTGTTACCTTCTTTAGGAAAGGGATAGTGATAGAGCAGTCAGGTGGAGAAGGAAGAGATAGAGGAAAGCTTCATTCTTTTACAACTCTAATTCTTTGCACGTTTTTAATAATGCAGTGCTGCAGCGCCTCTGGTGTCAATGAGGCGTATTAAAGTTTTCGAAGCTGTGCCTAGCAGCCATTTAATTAGTTATTTTGCTTCGCCAATAGTTTTACTATACAACGAAGGAGGGCGCTCTGATGTTACATTAAGACTAGTATCTGCTAAAGCCGGTATAGTTCATTGGCCAGTGACTATGCCTTCATCACTTGAACTTTCCTGCAACAATTGATACAAAGAGACACTAATGAACATAAGAAAAATGTGTGGTGTTGCTATTTACCGTATGAACGTTGGATACCGGGCTCGAACTCGTGACCTTCGGTTTTGTAATCAACGCGCTAACTATTCCAGGCAACGCCACCTTCAAATGTATATAAGGAACTGAAGAAAATTTTTAATTATCTCTGAAATACAAGATTAATTGGGTAGTCAACGTAAGTGACATCACACATCTTTGGAATTGCCCATATAACCAAAAATAATTATATGAAATACCGAAGTATATTAATTTGAAATAAAGTATTTATTGAATTTGAAAATTTTGCTTGTTTTTTTTTTTGGTTAAGCAATGCCTATATGCATTAAATAATTATAAGCATAGGCATGGTCTAACCAAAAAGAAAGAAAACTATAAAAAAAAAACAAACAAATAATGTACGAGTATTAAGTTATAAACAAAATAAAATTTATTTACGTTTGATGCCAGAAATATATTCGGGGTGTGTTCCGTATTCCACTGAAATTAAAACTTGCGGGAATGTCATAGAATTGTTGTTGGAAATTTTATAAAAAAAAATTCTACGGCAATTCCAAACGATTTAATTTTACGTCAAATACAGTGAACAAATTATTATTATTATGACATTTTTGGTCATATGTAAAATTTTTTAGCGACCAAATTATTAGCAATCAGCTGTTGTATATATTTTACTGGATTTACAATATTCCTGTTCGCGTACTTTTATGTGTAAAAATTGTTATTGAGATTAATTTCTTTATATTGCTCAGTATTTACTCAGTTAGTGGTTTTACTGGAAAAGTACTCGAACGGACCTAATAATTCGTAGATAATGGGCCATATACCGCACCATCTTGTGGTTGTGTAGTCTGTTGCTTCGCTAATCAGATTTGTAACTCCAGGTCAAGGGATTTGACACCATTAAATGAATTTTTATGCATATATTTGTGTCATCAAAAGCTGTGGGAGTTATTATTCCATATCTAAGCCTACGCTATTTGTTTTTTATTTCAATAGGCGAATATAATTTAAATATAGCATGTCTAATGTTTGTTCTGGTCCATATTTCATCAAACTTGCAGAAACTAAATAGTTTTTTTGATTAAAAACATAAAATTTATAAAATATAAGAAATTATAGAGACATTTTTTTAAATTGTAGCTAGAATGTTTATTAAACTTAGTTCGACTTTGAAATAAAAAAATTCGCCCTAAACGTAGATATTAATTTTAATTATGTATTACTTTTTATAATTATATTGATATCAAAAGCTGTGATGGCGCCTATTTAATTTAACTTTATTGGTTGAAATATTTAATTTTTTATTTGCAGCCGTATTTTTGTCCATGTCACGTTCCAGTTGTATTTAATAAATTTACATATTGACTCGCATTATTATAATTATGCAGAGTTATTTTCATGGATCAATAAAGAGCTTAAACATGTCTATGAACTTGTAAATTGCACTGCAAATAAGAAATTTAAATTTAAGTTGTATAATAAATTTAATCAGTTGTTTTATGCGCTTTAATATTAAATGAAAAAAAAAAAATGATTAAAATATTTTAAATATTATTAATGAAAGCAAAAATAAACTTGAACTGTGGCTTAACACCTTCTTACATTATTGGAATAATAATAATAACAATAAAAAAAAAATGAGTCGGGGAGTTGTGTTTGGCTATTCCGAATTGGAAGTATGCCTCTACAAGTGACTGAATTATTGATGTGAAACATAAGCAAAAAGGTAGTTCAGTCACCATTAAAGGTTCCATTAAGGTTTCCATGCCATCAATTGGTCTACGAACTGCTCCCTCATTTGCCTTTTTTTCTCAGCACTTAGCACGAGTGACATTTCTTGTTCCCAAACCTGAAGAAAAGGCTCGGAGGAAGCACATTTGTCTCCAACGATGAAATTATTTCACAAACAAATACTTATTTTGATGTTGACTGAAACTAAAAAACAAATTGGACCAACTTCATAAATAAGCACTAAAAAATTAAAAATACTTTAGATTGAGTTAAATAAAATATTTTTTTATATGTGTTACTTATAGCCCTATTCGAAGTCACTGCCACTTGGGTTAAGAAATTCTGCATTTACTCATTTTTGTGTTTAGTTATCGTTGTTATTGGCACCGGCTTTGAATAGGATTATAGGTGACTCATATAAAAATTAGTCTAAATTATTTTTAGTGCTTATTTTTGAAGACCGTCCCATATTTTTTCATGTTATATTTTTAAAATTTTAATGCCATTTTATGTTTTCAAGAGCATGGTCACGCTCAACTTTGCGTACATTAGTGTCCGCCCATTTTTGTGAATACAACATGGCTTCACTTTCAGACTTCAAAGTATGTGCCAAGTTTTGTAACAATCGGCCAATTAGAAGATCGTGAAATATTATATAAAGCTTTAATGGGCATGGCCCCGCCCGCTTTTTCAAGCACAAAATTATTTCATTCTAAGAGCCGAAACTCCTTGCCAAATTTTCTTGGGACTCGGATAATGTAGAGGTACATATAATATAATACCAAACTTTCATGGGCGTGGCCCCGCCCAATTAAAAAAAGCAAGATTAATAATTTTTCAGAGTTTAGGGTGTGTGCAAATTTTCGTAAAAGTCAATTAAATAGAAGCTCATGAAATATAATATTAAATTTTAGTGGGCATGGCTTCGCCCATGTTTTTAAACACAAGTGTGTCGTTTTTAAAGCTCGGAGTGTATTCCAATTTTCCTAAAAATTTGTCAAGTACAAGCACGTAAAATATAACATATACATATATAGGGTGTTTTTTATTGAGGTATAGAACTTTAAGTTGGCATCACTTTTTTAACTGACGGCCATTTTGTCAGCTGTCAAGTGATTAATATTTAGTTTGGTTTGCCATTTCATCATGAACAGGTTGACAAAAGAACAACGCTTGCAAATCGTGCAAATTTATTTCGAAAATAATGGTTCAGTTCGCGAAGTTTACCGCAAGCTCCGTCCATTTTATGGTCGACATAATCGTCCATCAGAGCAATTAATTCGGTTAACCATGGATTGGCCACCAAGATCGTGTGATTTGACACCATTGGATTATTTTCTTTGGGGATATGTGAAGTCGCTCGTCTACGCCAACAAACCAGAAACGTTAGGGGACTTGGAAGCCAACATTCGTGGCGTTATTGCCAACATACGGCCCCATATGCTCGAAAAAGTGGTTGAAAATTGGACCTGTAGAATTGGCTTTATTCGAGCCAGCCGCGGCGGCCACATGCCCGAAATCATATTTAAACGTTAATGGCATAAAATTATCCTTCCAATAAAGCCAAATTGATGGACATTAAAACGATTTTCTTGTGTTTTATTTCAATTCGAAGTTCTATACCTCTAAAGAAAACACCCTATATATATTAATAGATTATGTCATCACGAAGGCTCAATACGTGTGTCAAGGTACGCTGCGATCGGATAAGTAGAATACATGAAATTAAAGAAAAAATTAGTGAGAGTGTCCCTGCCCACTTCTTTTATCAATGGGACCAAATGAAAGCTATACGCTCTCAGACGAAAAAATAACTTTCATTCATTATTTCATCATTCATTAAGAAATTATTTTTATAGAGACAACATGAATTACGATTTTTTAGCTCTACTGGCCATAAATAAAATTTTGAGGTTGTTTTGATATTCTTCAATAAAATTGTGCATTGGCATTTGTTCTTCTTTTTCACGCATATTGTGGAACTTGAACGATGTTGCTTACAAAACGCCTGAATGAAAATGGCAAACGAAAGAAGTAATCGCCACCACACGCACGAATTCGAAACCTAAGTTTCTCGTCAGTTGAATAAAAATCAAAATATTTTGATTTTTTATTCAAACCATGACCAAACGTTGGTCATTCACAGCTTTGACGTCACCACGATTGGGTGTAAAACTTACTCAAATTGTACTACAAGTCCCAACGTAAAGGGGCCGCATAAGTGTACTATTCCATTAACGACATCAAGCATCATTGTGAATTCCAGGTGATTGCTTACTTTTTGAGAATTTCTCAGATATGGGAGAACATAAATAAGAATTTGAAACCAAAGCGTGTTGCTTTTTGAGATAAAAAATTATGGCATAAGTCTGTGGTTTATGATGTCAAATTGTTATATTTGAAATGGTTTTTAAAAAGTTATAAGAACTTTTTTGAAAAAATATGGGTGAATGTAAATAATTTATTTTTTAAACAACAACACAACTGCTATTATTTGTAAATAACCAACATAACTTTTTTTAAGCAACCACACAACTTCCACCATTTTAAAATAGACTTCAAACAGAATTTTTTTGGCTCTACTTCAAAAATGCGATTTTTGAATCGAAACCACAGAAATTGCGCATAGTTTTTCTTGGTGATTTCGTGAGTGTCAGTTTTCAAGATTGCGCTCGAAAACAGAAAAGAAAAGAAAATTTAGAGAATAAGTGTCTTTTGTTGTTTTTTTTTAAAGAGAAGTAACACTCAGGCAATGAATGTTTAGTACTATTACTAGGTGTTACCTTCTTTAGGAAAGGGATTGTGATAGAGAAGACAGGTGAAAGGTGAAGGAAGAGATATAGTAAAGTTTCATTCTTTTACAACTCTGCTTTTTGCACGTTTTTGTAATAATGCAGGTTTGCCGCGCCTCTGGTGTCAATGAGACGTATTAAGGTTTTCGAAGCTGTGCTTAGCAGCCATTTAATTGGTTATTTTACTTCGCCGATGATCCTCTCTGAGGTTACATTTAGGATTAGTATATGCTGAAGTCGGTATATAGTTTTGTGACCAGTGACTATGCCTTCATCTAATGAAGTTCATCACTTGAACTTTCCTACAACAACTGGTACAAAGGGACACTTATGCACATCAGAAAAATGCGTATTGTTGTTATTTTGTGACTGTTGAATACCGGGCTCGAATCCATTACCTTCGGTTTTGTATTCAACGTGGTAACTACTTCAGCCAAGGCCACACTCTTTGATACCTGTTAAAAAGTTGCTCACTATGCCATCTCCAGCTGATAATTGTTTTGATTATAAATTAAAAGGAAGTTACATTTTAATATTAATTTGAATAACATATATACATACATACAAGAAATTAGTGATACATATTAACATTTACAATATCAACTTATTTAGTAAAATCAGTTAATGTGACTAGCATTTTTAGTATTTGCAAAAATTCGAACCGGACTATGATTCATTGTATTCAAATCAAATAGAAAACACACTTTATGTTCAAATTGTATTAATTTTTATTGAAACATAAAATACAAGGTATGAGCTTAAAAATTAAATGACTTATCTGGCAAATCACTTTCATGGCAAGTGAGCGCTTTTCTGTCAATATTTTTTTCTATTAATTTTTTATGAAGGCTTATTAATGCAACACTACGACTTTTAATAGCCCTATAGCAATCCATCAAATGATGTTGACCCACATCGGGGTCAAAATTTGGTCAAAAGATTAATAATTTTAGTTTAATAACAATGTCATATGCATATTTCTGGGCCTTTTTAAATGATATTTAAATTTTGTACATTTGAATGACTTTTGGGTGGACATTCAGTTTGCTTAAGTAATTTTAACGTTGTAAACTTCCCGAAACTTTTAAATTGGCCGACTTTAATTTTAATTTCGATCATATCGCTTGAAGTTTTCAACTCACACACAACTTAAGGGAGAAAGAAACTTTTATTTTTCCTCTCAAGAGCTGAGTAAACAAGATATTTGTGTGAAATTTTTACACAATATGAATAACGATATGGAGATTAATTCTGCATCATTTATGACATTCTTTGAATAAATGAGCGATATGTTATACAAAACTTTTAAAGGCTGGCTATTTTTTTTTCCTGAAGCCACACTGTCAATTATCAAGAAAAGTACTTTACGCTCCATTGTAACTAATCCGTCATTATATATATATATATATATATATATATATAATATATATATATATAATATATATATATATAATTGACGTCAAATTCAAGTCTCGTGTGAGTTACTGGCATGCTTAAGGTATAAAATTAATTTTAAATCGATTTTTAATTAAAGCGCTTGAGTGTGTTTAACCTAATTTTTCAAAAAATCGATATTGGGCAAGCAATAAAAAGTAATTACTTAAAAATTATTTCTACTTTTTACGCATGTTTCTAAATTTTATTTCAATGGCCTGTTTACTGGCTTTTGTTATTTTTTTTTTATAAATAGCAATAAAACGTCTATTAATCACAGGAATAAATATTAATATTCATTAGAAAAAAAAAATCATTGAGATAAATAAATACTCAAATACGAGTACGCATGTAATTACATACATCAGGGATGGAAATTTGTGTTTGTTTACTCGGTATCAAATATTTTTTAATAGTTCTTTTTCGCTCTCCAACTATTATTTTTTCTTACATTTTTTATATTTGGACACATTTTTTCATAAAAAAAAATATTTTGTAAGTATACTTTGGGAGTCTGAACATGAAATGAAATATAATAAAAACTTTTTGCGGAAGGGTTAACTGTCAAACGAACTATTAAAATGCGCTCACTTTTTGTAATTTATGATCAGTATACTTTGGCAAATCGTAATTAATACATAGACGCTTGAACAAGGCTACTAAACTATCCAGATTTAATTTGAAAATCAGTTATCAATTAGCACAACTTATAGACGACTTCTTGATTTTTATGGCGCACATAATTGTCCATCTGAGAAAGGTATTTAGGTTTGTTAATGAACCAAATTGCCGCATATGAAGTCCAGAAAAATACACCGTTAGATGCGAATAAATATTGATGACATTAATCTGGCAAAATGTGGTTTCAACAGGATGGCGCTACGTGCCAAAATCAAAATTTAGCGATAACTTGATTTTGAGTTATGGACCTGTGAATTCGCCTCCAAAGTTGTGCGACTTGACACCTCTCGAATATTTCCTGTGCGGTCACGTGAAGGCACTGATTCCAATTGATACTATGGAAACGAACATTAGTTGTGTTGTTCGTGACATACGGCCAGCAATGCTCGAAGAAGTGGCATAAAATTGTATGAACAATATGCGCTTCGTCAAGAAGATCCTCGATGGTCATATACCCGCAATCATTTTCAAATATTAGTGCCATATATTGATCTTTCGAATAAAAACAATTTTGAGTTAAAATTTAACTTTTGTGATATTTTATAATTTAAATATCTATCGGACATACATACGTGATTTTTTAGAGTGTCGCAACTTTGAGTTGTCAACACTGCTTTATTTGAGCACCCATTTAACAGCTGATAGTTGCTTTTTGTTTAGTTTGCTCTGAAATTTCATTATTTACACCAGAGCGACGCTTGCAAATTGTTGAAATTTTTAATCGAAATAATTGTTCTATTCGTCAAACTCATCGTGCACTTCTTCCATTTTATGGCGTATATAATTCTGGTTGAATGGGTACGTAAATAAGCAGAACTGTCGCATTTGCAGCGAAGAGAATCCACAAGATTGTCCAAACACCAATACATCCATAGAAAATTACTGTTTGGTGTGCTTTATGGGCTGGCGGAGTCATTGGTCCATATGTATTCAAAAACGATAATGGTCAGAATGTTACTATCAATGGTGAATTGTATAGGAACATGATACGCAATTTTTTCGTTCCTAAATTACATGGCATTAATCTTGCTGATATGTGGTTCCAACGGGACGGAGCCACATGCCACACAGCGGGTGCTACAATTGATTTACGCAAAGAAACTTTTGATGAAAAAATAATTTTACGTAATGGCAAAATTCATTGGCCACCAAGATTGTGTGATTTAACCCCACTGGATTATTTTCTTTGGTTTGATGTTAAGTCACTTGTCTTGTTGGACATCAACATTCGAAGAGTTATTGGCGAAATACGGCCGCAAATGCTGCGAAAAGTTGTTGAGAATTGGTGCTCCAGATTGCGCCTTCTACGTGCCGGGCGTGGCGGCCACATGGCGGAAATCATATTTAAACATTAATTTGATAAAATTTTCTTCCCAGTTAATCCCGTTTTATTGATATTAAAAATATATTTCCTTGTTTTATTGTGATTTAAACTTGTGTCACTTTATAAAAAACACCCTTTACAAAAAACACTAAAATATAAACTTTTCCATCTCTGATGTACACATATACATATGTGCGAATGCATGTAATGTATGTATATTTACCCTGTCGGAAATTAAGTTAACTTTAAACTAACGTTAAGCTAACTATTTCGCAACTAGTACTGACTGGCACTTGGATTACTTTTCAATGTAATCAACTGACTGTTTTAACATTGCGATATCCTAGGCAGTAGTCAATTGTCTCACTCTGCATTACTTTTTTTTCTGGGGTTCGAACATGTAACTAAATACTACACAGCCAATAATATAAAACTGAAATGAGTTTCAAAGTAGCTGAGAATAAATTTGTTGGCTCTCACCAAATTCGATTACGTACTCAACTTAAGAATTAATTTTGGATTTGTTCTGGATGACATTGCAGTTAGCTTTTAGTCAGTCTTAGAAAAGTTAACTAAAAGTTAACTATTTTTGTAGTCAACCACATATTCTCCGACAGGGTATTTACTAAAAAAACAAGAACGTTAAACTGTCTGTTAGACTTATTGGCTGCTAATAATTAAAAATTTTACTGTGTAAAATTATGAGAAACATTAAACTAACATGAATGCTAAAATCAAATTGATAATATTTTTGATTTATGAAACATATTGTACGTGAACATTGATTGGCGTTATGTCAAATTCATCATTTTAGTTAAAAAAAAAATAGGAAATATAAAAAAGTTTTGACATGTGTAAAATGTTGTTTGATAAGCAAAAAGTATTTAATATTCAAGGCCCAGTTTAGATGATGAAAGTATTTTGATAGCAATTAATAATTTTGTTCTTTAAACTTGAAGATTTTGTAATAACGAACGAGAGAACGAAACGAATTTCAAACACATGAATATATGTACATATGTACTTCTTTCTTTAACTCGCTATCCCATCGCCAACAAAGTAAGATTGTAAGAAGAAAAGTGGCACCAGTGTGCTGAACTCTATTTGGCTGGCCACTTGACCTGAGATTTGATATAAACGAATGCTCACTAAAGCGAAGAAATTTTGAAACAAAATTGTTCGGTATCTAAAGCGGACTTCTCTCGATAGTTTCTCGAATGTGTGACGATAGCCTAGTGGAGGTGTGCTGTTCTGTAAGCTAGTAGGTACCATGTTTGAATCCAGCAGCGTAAGTTAAAGAATTAAAAAATAAATATAATAAATGAAAATAAAAAAATACTTTTTCTGCTGCCTTTTTGAGATATCGAAATTAGTTCGATATTGGCTCACTTTTGATGTCACAAACGAAGCTTTGAAATCAAATGTTTTTTGAAACAAAAAGTGAGCGACAGGTAAATTGTTTTTGATTAGTTTTTGAGTGTCATTCTCGATAGTTTTACGCGACAAATGTTCGAGATATAGGGTGACTTTTTAGAGCTTTCGGATTTGATTTAAAAAAAACAACACATAAAATTTAGAGAAATGTATGAAACCTTTATTTGAGTCGGTAGAACGATTTATATAATTCAGTGTTTAAAGATGACTTCCTGTAAATGTTGACTGCGGATATGTCTGGGTCCAATTTTGGCACAATCTCTCCATCATATCGCCCGGTATCTTACAAATAAATTCTTCAATATTGTCTTGAAGTGCGTCATCCATTTGTCTCCATAGACATGAGCCTTAACATAGCCCTACAAAAAATTGTCTAAAGGCGTTAAATCACACGATCTAGGCGGACAATTGACCGGCCGACCACAAACGTGAAATGAACTGTTCACCAAATTCGTCTCTCAATTGGGCCATTGTTTCGCGTGGTGTGTGGCATGTGGCACCGTCTTGCTGAAACCACATGTAAGCCAAGTCCATTTTGGGCAAAAAAAAAAAGTAACAGAGACCCAATTGCTGTGATGATATTTCACGGTCATCACCAACACTGGCGGATATAAATGCGACATATTCCTCTGTCGACACTCTACGCATGCGTATTGGTAGTTCAATGTTACGAGTAAATAATGTAATTTTGGTGCGAAATTTAGTCACAAAATTCCGAATAGCAGCCTCAGAAGGTCGCCCAAACTGACCATAAAATGGAAGAAGTGCACGGATGCACTTTCTTAACCCAGCATGAATCTTGATAATAAAATTTAATGATCTGCAAGCGTTGTCCGTTTGTAAGTCGATTCATGGTTAAATTATAGACCAAAATTAACATGTTTAACAGCAACGTGTTGCACGAAAACAGCTGAGTTTCCAAAAACAGTGTTGCCAAAAAGAAAGTTGCTAAAAATCACCCTTTATAAATGCGTTCTTAAACAAATTAATACACATACACAAATACATTTATCTCGGTGGCCAACAATGACCAAAGCTGATATGAACGGCATCCGATGGGTTAATCGATATTCGTCAAAAACAGTTCATCGGCCAATAATCGGTGTTGGGCTTTAATTTTGAAGAGTTTTACAGAAGGTCAAGTTTTTATAAAAGGTGTTTATTTTAGAGTGTCACAACCTAGAGTTGGCATCACTGCTTTATTTGAGCACCCATTTAACAGCTGATAGTTGCTTTTTGTTTAGTTTGCTTTCAAATTTCATTATGAATCGACTTACACCAGAGTAACGCGTGCAAATTGTTGAAATTTTTAATCAAATTAATTGTTCTATTTGTTAAACTCATCGTGCACTTCTTCCATTTTATGGCGTACATAATTCTGGTTGAATGAGTACGCAAATAAGCAGAATTGTGGCATTTGGAGTGAGGAGAATTCACAAGCTTTTGTCGAAACACCATTACATGCTTGGCCCATATGTCTTCAAAAACGATGATGGTCATAATTTTACTTTCAATGGTGAACGGTATAGGAACATGATTAGAAATTTTTTCGTACCTCGATTACGTGGCATTAGTCTTGCTGATATGTGGTTCCAACAGAGCGGAGCCACATGTCACACAGCTGCAACTGATTTACTCAAAGAAACTTTTGATGAAAAAATAATTTCACGTAATGGCCCAATTAACTGGCCACTAAGATTTTTATTTAATTTTTTTTTATTGGATTATTTTCTTTGGGGTTATATTAAGTCAATTGTCTACGTCGATAAAACACAAACAATTGAACACCTGGAAATCAACATTCGAAGAGTTATCGCGAAATACGGCCGCAAATGCTGCGAAAAGTTGTTGAAAATTGGTGTTCCATATTTAAACATTAATTTCATAAAATTTTCTTTCTAATAAAGCCCGTTTTATTTTTCTTTTGTGATTTTCAAATATATTATTATTTTTGAATTCTCAAATAGTTTTTGAAAGTCTGTGAATAAGATAAGAGGTTTGTGACTATTCAAAATGTGTGGTTGAAGTCTACTGACGATTTGTTGAAGCAACAATGAAATGCATATAGACATCGCTTAACCACCAGCAAATAAATTTCACTTGTTTTATTATGATTTAAACTTGTGTCACTTTATACAAAACACCTTTTACACCTTTTACAACAGCTCCTCTTAAAACCCCACTTCAAATATTTCTCAAGGCTCGCACAAAATTACAAAATTTAGATTGATAAATATCTCAATTAATTTTGCGCTTAATACTCGTACTCGCAGTGCTGAAGTGGAAAGTTAACGGAATTTTTGACATTTCTGTGGCAATTAGAAAAAAGTGCTTAAGTCATATTTCACTGTTTTTTTTATTTCTTTTACTATTAAACTGGGAATTTCGGTGCTCATTTTAACATGGCTCTAGATATAAACTAGAATATACCAAAGTATAAGCTTAATTAATCTTTTGCAAATTAATCAAATTAAAAGTCAGAAAGAGATAAGCAGCAATTCATTGCGGTATAATTTACTGAAAAATCGCAAAAAATAATTGAGATTTTGCACAGAGGTACTTTTGAATGTGAAAAATACCGTAGTGCCATTAACTCGAAATTAACTTATCTCTACTTAAGCACTTTTGCCTTATTGTCACAGATTTCTAGTTGTGTTGTTCTATAGCCTCCTGCGGTCTGTGTTTAATGCATGATACTTTAAAAGTTGTCTTCCGATGAAAAGCATTCAAAACGCACATAAATGGTACATTTTACAATATAATGAGCTGAATGGCGGAACCAGCACAACCAGGGGCAGAAAATGGCTCGACTTTTGTGGTTAATATCGGAAGGAAATAAAATTTCTTGTCGATAGTGTGCAACCAGTCTGATATGAATAATATAATGAGGGAGCTCACAATGGCGTTTTAAAATGTGTCTTAATATTGTGGCGTTAGAAACGGCATATTGAATGTTCTGCTAAATATCTGAAGGATTTTTAGACATCTCGCTTGATTGTTTCCTAAAGTTTCAGTTTTTTTCTAGCATCAGCCTTTTCGACAAAAAAATTTCACTGGGGAAGTAGCTGCCAACTAAGATTAATTAAAAAAACCAAATATCGCAATTGAGAATTTTTCTAAATTAAATTAAATTAAAATAAAATTCATTAATCAATATTTTTGAGTCGATATTCCTTGCTTGTATTTTTTATGTCTTTCAACAGAAATGTTTGCTAACTAGTATTGGGTGTTTTTTATTGAGGTATAGAACTTTAAGTTGGCATCACTTTTTTAACTGGCGGCCATTTTGTCAGCTGTCAAGTGATTAATATTTAGTTTGGTTTGCCATTTCATCATGAACAGGTTGACAAAAGAACAACGCTTGCAAATCGTGCAAATTTATTTCGAAAATAATGGTTCAGTTAGCGAAGTTTACCGCAAGCTCCGTCCATTTTATGGTCGACATAATCGTCCATCAGAGCAATTAATTCGGTTAACCATGGATCGTTTTCGCACTACGTTTACTCTATGTGATAATACGCATCCGCAGAGACGTCGAACAGTGCGCACCGAAGAAACAATTGCCGCTGTAGAGCAAAGTGTTGAAGAGGACCCGAATGAATCGATTCGCCACCGTGCACAGCAATTGGAGCTTTGTCCATCAACTTTATGGAAGATTTTGCGCAAAGATCTTGGCTTGCGACCTTACAAGATTCAGCTTGTGCAATAATTAAAGCCGCGAGACCATGCAATGCGTCGTGATTTTGGTGTATGGGCCGAAAATGAGATTGATCTCGATGCTGATTTTCATCGCAAAATTTTGTTCAGTGATGAGGCTCATTTTTGGTTGAATGGCTACGTCAACAAGCAAAATTGCCGCATTTGGAGTGAAAAGAATCCCCATGAGACCCTTGAGACGCCATTACATCCACAAAAACTGACTGTTTGGTGTGCTCTATGGGCTGGTGGAGTCATTGGGCCATACTTCTTCCGAAATAATGCTGGAGAGTCAGTTACCGTTAATGGAGACCGGTATAGAGCCATGATAACCGACTATTTTGTTCCCGAACTGGATGGCATGAATGTGGATGAGTTGTGGTTCCAACAAGACGGCGCTACATGCCACACAGCGCACGTCACAATCGATTTATTGAAGGAAACATTCGATGAGCGCATAATTTCGCGGAATGGACCTGTCAATTGGCCACCAAGATCGTGTGATTTGACACCATTGGATTATTTTCTTTGGGGATATGTGAAGTCGCTCGTCTACGCCAACAAACCAGAAACGTTAGGGGACTTGGAAGCCAACATTCGTGGCGTTATTGCCAACATACGGCCCCATATGCTCGAAGAAGTGGTTGAAAATTGGACCTATAGAATTGGCTTTATTCGAGCCAGCCGCGGCGGCCACATGCCCGAAATCATATTTAAACGTTAATGGCATAAAATTATCCTTCCAATAAAGCCAAATTGATGGACATTAAAACGATTTTCTTGTGTTTTATTTCAATTCGAAATTCTATACCTCTAAAAAAACACCCTGTATTAAGATGTGATTTTAATTATACTTTTTTTAAATATTAATGTTATTCGTTTCAAGAATATTAATTATGTACCTCGAATGTCAGTTAACATTAATTTATAGGCAGTTCCCAATTAATTTTAAATAAATGTCTTCCATTAGCAACTTTTTTTTTAGTAATTTTTTATCAGTTATAAATTATAAGTTTATTAAATAAGAGAATGGCAATTAGGAAAGACAGCTATTATATATTTTGGATAAGCTCAAGCTGATGCACACTTCCTCAATATTGAAACACATACGCAAGTATGTGCATGTGTATTAAAAATTTACTAAATGTTTTAATATTAATAAAAAAGAATATTTTCTAAAATGATAAGAAGTTAAATATATAGGTAGTTACATTTTCTAACTGTTAGACAAACAGTTGGGAATATTTAAATTAGTTATTTGCTTAAAAAAGAATGATAGTTTCATTGATGATGATGATGTTATACTGTGTGACAAATTTTAACGAGATCGAAATACCTTGGACGTGTTAATATATTTCTGGTAGATATTGTCGAGCATGACAACAATCTGCATTTAAAATTTTCCAAACACCCCGTGGCACTTATCAACCTCTAACTAAGTTCGAAAATTTGTCTATGAAAATTTAATGGATTAAAAAAAGAGAGGTTTGATGTAGAAAAACTATCGATTATAAAAAAAATTATCGACAACTAAACCCGCCTACAAAAAAGTTTTTGACTACAAAAATTGGTTTTGGCTTGATTGATAAAAACTGCTTTTATACGCGCACTATTTGCAAATAAAAACATTTGCAAATAAATTAACTCACTGTTTATACGGCAAAACTTATGTAAAAAAACTTGGTAGCACTTCTTTAGAAAAGTTACTTATGTTAACAAAAAAATTGTGCAAATGTATAAAATAACAAATTTTATTTGTTCTTATTGTCATTATTTTCTTCTTTCAATGTTTTTTGTTGCAATATTTATCCATTTATTGTTTTTTATTAACAAACATTTGTAAGCGTGGCAACCCTAAGCATTTTATTTGAAAATATTGCTTTAATCGTGAATAGATTTCTGAGTTAGTAAGTCACAATAAAACAATTATGTGGCAACAATTTACAGCTTTATTTGCAAATAAGTCGTACAAACGTAGTAAAAATTTTGATGTAAAATATCATTCCGTACTTAAAGCTTCAATTGAAATTTTTTTATTGCCGCACTTTCGATTTGAAAACTTTCCCATAGAAGAGTTTTCATTACGAAACTCTGTGAAGAATATGAAAATATAAAGTATATATAACTCTATATATGCGTCTTATAAGAATATCTTTGATTTGTGGAGAAAAGTTCTCGTTTCCAGTTTTTTTTTTGGAAGAATATTCGGTTAGAAAATCTGTATTCTTTATAGAAAGATTTTCGGCCAAAAGATTTTTCTTTTATGGAAGAATTAATTAATTAATTACCGAACTTTACTGTAAAAGAGTTTTTGATTGCAACACTTTTCTTTAAAAGAGCTTTAGTTTATAAACAAAACGTTTCTATGGAAAGGAAAGCTTAGTGTTATGAAAGCCTTATTGATTATAGAACTGTTCAAGAGAACAGTTTTGATCACAAGATTTTTCAAAAAAAAAAAAATTGTTTTAAACAAGAAATGTTTTCTGTTAAAGAATCTGAGTTTACAAAATATTTATATATTTGGCAAAATTTTCTATTAAACTTTTTTTTATAAAAGAGCTTTCGATTATAAAGCTATTTTACAGAAGACCTCTTTATTAGAGATGTGCAAATGTCGTGATTTTATCGTGTCACGCGTGAGTCATGCGTGATTCACGTGTGATCGTTATTAAATTTATTATTAATCACGCGTGAGTGCGTGAACGTGACTTAAAAAAATTACTCGTGCGTGAGCTATTTTTAAGAATCACTCACGAATTCCCACGCTCTCACGAGATAACATTCCTGCGTAGGTACATATGTAACTGCACCTATGTATGTTTTTTAGATACTACGAGTATGTAGGAAATTTCAATTGAGAAACACTACTGATTCACCAGTGCCTTTGTCACAAGTACTACTGACGAATTGCACCGCAGAAAATGTTTTGTGCTCTAGACATTTAACATGTGCATATTATTGAAAATCAACTACTGCCGTTGGGACTCTTGACTAGGTAGTTATTTTTGGACCATATGTAGACATTGACTCACTAGTACATTCACATTTGGTGTTTTATTAAAAGAAAAGAACTAATTGAAAAAAAATATGTATATAGGTACATAATATGTATCGGTCAAGTAGGACATGAAATAATAATTACGGATGTCCCCGCTCCCATAAAAGTAGATAAGTGTTTCCCCCTTTTATTTTTGAAATGGGACTAAATTAGAAGCTTCCTTCTAGACAAAAAAAAAAGAATTTCTCAAATCCGTAAAAAAATTACTAAAATAAAGCGAATGGATAACCTCCTCGTTTTTGGAAGTTGGTTAAAAAAGGGACTAATTCATTAATTTCTTCAGCGTTATCAGTAAGTAGGGATATTAATATAAAGGCGCTCCGTTGACAATGTCGCCAAAAAGTCAACAAAATAGGCGACAAAAGTTCGAGTTTTGTTATGATTTGTTACGGGGGGGTAGGGGGGGTGGTCTGTAAAATTGTTACGTAACATAAATTTTACTAATTTCGTACAAAAACACTTCGATTTTTCATTTATTTATGTATTTAATTTATCAAAGAAATACATAATAAATCAAGAATCATGAGTGTTAAATAGATATAAATATATGCATATACATATGTATGTACATAAATACATAATTGCTATTATTTTGCAAGCTTATTTGATTTTTGTCTGCGCACTGTGTTAGTCTAACAGAAATAAAAATAAAGGAACAAAAGTATTCAAATTCCCGAATATTCGTCCATTCTCAATTACTTGCATTTTCCCATAAATAAAATAAATAAATGCATAAATTCTAAATGAAACTTAAGAAAATGCCATAAAAATATTTGTATATTAGTTTGTAATAACTAAATAAAGAAATTTACTTCAATTCAAACAAAAAGTTATTTAAAAATACATAGATATGTATGTGTATGAATTAAATTTAATTTTTTTTTTAATAAAAACTTTAAATTTTTTTAAAGTTCTTGTTACGTTATTGTGAGGGGGGGGGCTCTAAGAATTGTTACGATCTGTTACTGGGGGGGAGGGGTGGGGGGTCAAAAATAGGAAAAAATGGCGTTACGTAATATGTGGATGGCCCCTAAGGTGACTTGTGAAAGGCGATGCTCTTCAAAATTAACTACTGACTGACTGTCAGGTACTTATTAACTGTGACAACAAAAATAAATGAACGATGTGATATGTTGCTATTAATAAACAAGAATAAATCGATTTTTATGTTTAACTAATAAAATAACTCGCACAAGCTAATGAGTTTTCAAACCTAGATATGCAAATTAGAAATGAAATCATATTGATTCTTATCTAAATCATTGATGCGCTTTTCTTTGCACAATTGTGCTGAGAGAATTCACACGTATTCTTACCCTCTTTAATTTAGTCGTCGATGAGACAGCGACGAATGCGCATGAGGCGGATGCTTACATATTTTTTTCTAGAATATTTGTCCAGCAAACATACGTGTTGCCTTTCAAATTTATGATATGCGAAAAATATTTTATTATAAATAACGCATTTGGTAACATACAATGCCTTTTATGTTATTAAAAAGATTTAAGAAAAAAAAGAAGGAATATGCTATTAAAATACATTATGATGCTTTTCATAGCGATATTCATAAGTTTAATGGTAGGGAAGGAGAGAAATTTTAAATAAAAATACAAATATTTATTTTGAAAAAATAAAAAATAAATAGTTTGTATCAGTGGACCATACCAAAATAAAGTTTGAAAAAGTTCTTCACAATTGACTGTTTGCTTAGAAAATGTTTTATTTTCAATTAATATTTTAACTGTGAGGATTTGTGTTTGGTGGGTAGCTCGCAACCTCAATACATTGACAGTTCACCAATACATTCACAGTGCCCACCAATGATCTAAATGGAAGTGGGTACGTAAACTGCTTCATACAGACATGTTTATGTATGTATAGTGCTCTCACACTGGCATCGATTTAATAAAAGTTGGTTTTAACGCTAAAACCAACTGTTCATACCTGGTTTTATCATACAAAATGATTTTGTTACAACCAACAAAGATTTTTTGAATTGGTCTTAAGTAGGTTTTATGAAATGCAATCTTGTTACCGCTGTTCTAAATTCAGTGATGCCAAGTTAAAATGATCGGAAGCATGTTTAGAAAATGCGAATATGAATAATAGATTTTAATTTTTGCGATTTTTGTAACGTTTCTTTGGCCTTTTATTATCATAACATAAATATTTTATTAAGCTTGAGGTCTATGTTATATAAAATAGTTATTATATAAATATAAATTCTGAAAACAAAAAGATATACATATGTAGTTATAAAATATTTCATATTAAATATAAATAATAACTAAAAATAAATTCACAAAATGCTACTCAATCAACCCACTTGTACTTTGGCCCTGAGTAGAAAATATTCTCGCACAAATGAAATACTTTGCCTTTTCTTTTTCAAAAACTTAAAAATATTTTCAAGCACCGCTGGATTTTAGTTTCATTTTGATACGTTTGCCAATTTATTTATAGAAGAGTCTTGCAATAAAATTGTAAAGCTTTGTTCACAATGCTTTCTTGTAAGTATGTGTGTGTATCTTTTTCTATCTGGCTGAAAATTATTTTTAGTGATTTTGACGTTTGGTAGTCTTATAAACTATTTTCAAAGCTTTTTTTTTATTTAGTATTCGCTTGAAATATTCGCATACATTTCAGCGAACGTTCGTTTCATCCCTAATGTAAAAAATACAATCTGATTTGAGAAATCTGAAAGTTTATTGAGAAACTGAATTATAACTGGATCCTAATTATGATAAAATTTTGGACTGCAAGACTGAAAAATCACAAAAACCCCATCACTGCAACGAAATCAATCAACGAAATGTACAATAATTTTTATACAATTTGGTTTTACAGACCTAGCTCTCCCAATAGTGATCTCACAGGGGTCAAGTGTGTGAACAAAATCCACTAATTTTTCCACCCAACATTTTATGTCAACATACTTGCCCTAAATTTTCGCTTATTAAGGGCCATCCCAAGGGTTCCCAAAGAGGAGTAAAGCTTATGATCGACGCCCAAAATATTCTCAGAGCATATCAGGGGCATCTTTCTCACAACTTGCAAGTTTTGCAATACAAGCAAGATAATTGTGTAAATATATTATTTATATGAAAATAATATATTTTCGCAACTTGTAAAGGGTGTTTTTTTTTTAGAGTGTCACAACCTTGAGTTGGCATCACTGCTTTATTTGAGCACCCAATTAACAGCTGTTTAGTTTGCTTTGAAATTTCATTATGAATCGACTTACACCAGAGTAAAGCGTGCAAATTGTTGAAATTTTTAATCAAAATAACTGTTCTATTCATCAAACTCATCGTGAATTTCTTCCATTTTCCGATAAAGCTTATTTATGGTTGAATGGGTACGTAAATTAGCAGAATTAACGCATTTGGAGCGAGGAGAATCCACAAGCTTTTGTCGAAACACCATTAAATCCACAGACAATTACTCTTTGGTGAGCTTTATGGACTGGCGGAGTCATTGGCCCATATGTCTTCAAAAAGGATGATGGTCAGAATGTTACTGTCATTGATGAACTGTATAGGAACATGATTCGAAATTTTTTCGTACCTCAATTACGTGGCATTAATCTTGCTGATATGTGGTTGCAAGAGGACGGAGCCACATGCCACATAGCTCAGTTTTGAAAGACAAGCCCCAGTACTCTAATATCAAACCTTGGAGTTGCCACCTTTAACATTTTTAATTTTTTTATGAGTGTTATCCAGTAAAAAATGAACGTAATTACTATTGAATCCAAATTATTACTGGTGAAAGGGGATAAGTGATAAGTGTAGACACATTACGAAAGTATTAGACTGATCATTGTAGCAATATTTAATGCGGGAACCTCTTAAATTATTCCTTTTAGCAAAAAAATTATTGTGTACAAATTTCAACTCAGTATTTTAATATTAACACTATTTCACTATTATGTTTTTTCAAGTTTTTTTTTGTAATTTCCTTTATTTTGATACTTCAGTCGATATTTTTGGTAAAAATTGATGTGTTACTATTTTACGCAAAAAATCCGCAATTTTGTTTTTGAACACCTGTCTAAGAACACTTGGGTGCTTAAGACAAATTGAATGGTTCCTTAATTGTCAAAATCCATGCAGCCGTTTGGGATATAAGCGGCAATAAAGAAATTTACAGACATATATACAAGACACACGCAGTCGAGTAAAAAGGCAAAGGTACGCCAAGAGGAAAAAGCAATTTTACACCGGCTAGGGACTCCAGGATTGCCACACCCGTAATATGCTAATAGATAACCCTGAGGAAGACTACAGTGTATTGTAAAAACAACTATTTAAAATTAAAATTGCATCCATTGCATCCAAATTTATTATGCTACAGTATGCGTTTGCTTTCGCATCACGATGCATATACAGGGTGTCTGATGGCAAATTTATATTTTTAAATACGATTATTTCAGAAAGCAATAAGCGGTGCAGAGGGAGGGTGGCGTCGTTGTAATTATCGATTGTGCGGATTTGTTAGTCACGATGTCGCAGTGGTCGAGTGAGCATCGCACGTTCGCTATGGAGACATTTTTTAAGATTAATGATTCTTACGTAATTGCTCGTCGACAATTTTGTTTAAGGTTCGGTATTCGAACCTTACGTGAGTGTAAATTTAATTCGTTCGTGGGTGCAGAGATTCCGTGCAAGTGCTTCGGCTATGAATGTTCCACTGTCAAGGCCCAGTCGATCTTCAAGGATTCCCGAAAACATTGAACTGGTTGAAAGCAGTTTACTTGAAAATCCGCGACCTTAAATACGGAAAAGAGCAAGCAGCCTCACTGGGACTTCCAAGAGCGATTATTTATGAAATTTTAAAAAAAGATCTGAAGTTAAATTCTTTTAAAATTCAAATCGTTCAAGAACTGAAGGAAAGTGACTTTGATTTACGCAAAATTTTTTGTGAAATTCCATTTTTTGGAGCTACCATGCTCATTTTCACTTAAACGTCCATGTCAACAAGCAAAACTGCCGTTACTGGTCTCCAAGAACCCGCAACCCTCGATTGAAACATCAGAAACCATTGCATTGCCCCAGGGTAACTGTTTTGTGATAATTTTTTTTTCGAAAATTCTCGAGGCCAGTCCACGAATGTGAACGGTGAAAATTATCGAGGCATGATTACGGAATTCGTTTTGCCAAACCTGCGAGCTCATCCATCGTACTCTTCACACATGTGGTTTCAACAGGATGGGGCGACTGCACACACAGCCAGAGCTTCGATGAATTTGCTTCGGGAAAATTTTCCCCAAAACTGATCAGTCGCTTTGGGGACATACCATGGCCACCGAGGTCGCCCGATCTAACTCAAATGGATTTTTTTATGGGGCTACCTCAAAGAGAGGGTTTATAATGACAATCCCCAATCTCTTGTCGCTTTAAAGGAAAATATTCGTCGAGAAATCAGCTCAATTGAACCAAGTTTACTGCAACGTGTGGCACAGAACACAAGGCTCCATTTTGAACAGTGTGTTCAACTCGACGGAAGACATCTGGATGACATACTTCTTAAAAAGTAAAATCCGCATTTCCATTCTATCGATCAATGCTCTTAATAAAACTTTGTGTCAATTATTACGTTCTTTTATTTAAATTTTAAAATATAAATCTGCTACCAGACATCCTGTATTATTGTTATTATTTTTGTATGCCATGATGTTCTACATCCAGCAATAAATATTGAAGATGATTGCACTTTGATTTTCATTCTCATTCTCATTAATTTCATGCTCTTCAATAAATCACACATTCACTCACTTCACTTACCCAAACAAGTGGTCAAATCCAAGGCACCAGCATACAGGCAACCATTTTTACGCTTTATAACATTTGTCAACTTATCCACACAAAAGCATTCATTATCATGTTCCGGTCCAATGTCATTGACAAAATTCTCACCAATCGAATAGCGATAACCGGGTATTCCTTGGTAAATAATCTCCTTCTGATAGAATAACTGCACAGAACGACAAATATCGGCACTAAATATATACATAGAATCACCCTTTTGGCGAAAAGGAGGATAAGATGATGCATCTGTGCCATTGATCTGATTACATTTCGATGTGCCATTGTTATCACTTGAATTGAGCCAAACTTGCAAGTGATGATTATCGTCAAGTTTTTGTATTTCCAAAACTCTCATCGGATCACCTTTGCCGGTATGCACTTCATAGACTTCGGGACTAGTGCCATTTTTCTGCAAGCAAACAAACAAACTTATTCAATAATTTAAAAGATACAACATGTATTAAAACAATTTACGTGATTGAAGAATGAGAAAGCCAAACTGCCATCTTTCAGTTCTCGTATAGTTTTCGCACCACCCTCTTTAATTTGGTTACAGATGGCCTTAGCCAGTCCTTGGGCGTTTATGCAAAATCGCACCCCATCAAATAGATAGTCCTTGACCGTTGTTTGCACAAACATGTTTTTGGGATCATTGAAAATGGCCTTCAAATTGGCATTCAAATGCACCAATAATAAGGCGAGGCTGGGATCGTTTTCACCAATTTGCAAAACCGACTAAATTTGATTGTAACAGAAGGAATCAATTAAAATAAAATCAATTTAATTTAAAAAAAATTATTTTTCTTTATAATCGCGTTAATTTACAAGCATTCAAAGAAGCATTAATTTAATTTGGAATTTTATATGTTTAATTGAGTTAATTAATTTTAGAATTACTATTTACATGCAAAATATTTCCAATTAAATACCAATTAACCACAATTTTAATTATCTAAAAATTAAATTAAAATTTATGTCAACAACGCAAGCTTACTTTTTTAATTTTATCTAATACTGTATTAAATACATTGTTGACCCATTTAAAGAGCTCTAAGTATACAAGTACGTATGTAAGTATGTATGTACAAAAAGAAACACGACAAGAAAATGATATAAATATAAAAATCGTTGCAAATCTTTGAATTGTTTAATTGTTCAAAAATTTACTCAAATTAATTCAAAATTAAAGAATGAATTTGACGAACATTTCACTTAAGTTCACTACGCATTAGAAAAAGATCTATTTGGAGGGACTCCGCAAACGAAATGAGGTCATTCATTTTAACTGCAGATTCTGCAGCAGGTACTCGTAATACAATATAAAAGATAAATGGTCATAGTAATGTGTTAAGCCAAGAGAAAAAAAATTTCTCTTCTCAATCCTTTTAATAATACAAATTATCAATTAAAAATTTAATTTTCTTCCTTAACATTTTTAGTTGAATAAATCTTTAAGCAAAAGTTTATTCGACTCAATAAATTTTTTTATTAAATTTTTAATCAATTGTATTTTTAAGCAGAATTTTAATTTATTCCATTAAATTATAAATTGATTACATATATTTTTATAGCTATGCTATTTATAGCGCGATACAGGAGTTAGGACGTGATTTTCGTAACAAAAATAATCGATACTATTACAGTTATTAACTTATTTTTGTTTTGATTTCTTTGTATGTACTTAAAACCAGAGTACGAAAATAAACGAAACAAATTGTTTGATTTTGTTTTGTTTCGTTCTTTGAAGTGAGCAAAACAAAAACAAAACAAAAACAATGAGAATGATTGCTCAATTTGTTTTTGTATTGTTTTTGCACATGCTCACAAGCCAGAGAACACAGCCGATCGACTGTAAGCCGGCTAACAGCCGCCGCCTGCCACAAACAATACATTAATTTAATCGTACGCCGCTAGAAAAGAATATAGCTTAAAAATAAATGGAAACTTTTTGAAATATATGCGGTGAATTTGACATCATCATATAATATAATTTTATTGCATTGTTATTTAACACATTAAGTTTGTTTTATATATGTATGTAGTTAAGCAGCATAGCTATAACCTAAGTGTCCTAAGACATTTCTCTTCTTTTTTTTAAATAAAAATTTAAGAATTTATTTCTTCTAAAAGCTCATAGAAAATTCAAAACTGCAAAATATTGAACTTTTGACCATTATCTATAAGGGCAAATGTATTAAGAATAAAATAAGCTAGTTATTATGAAAATCGGATAAAAATTATGGACTTTAGTAGTAATTTAGTGAAAACAAACAAAAGACAAAATCAGGGGGCAAATTGCGGCACTCGCTATCGAACGAAATAACAAAATATTCCAAAAGAGTTTATATGGAAATATTTTATAATTTCGATACGTATCGAATGCAGGGTGCAACCCTGGTTTTGTTTTTTCCTCGCTCTGAAAAATACAAAGACATCAAAGCAAAAATAAATTTATAACTGTAATAGTGTCGATTATTTTTGTTACGAAAATCACGTTTTAGCTCCTATGTCGTAACTTAAATAGCATAGCTATAAAAGTACTAATAATAAAAACAAAACGAAGACTGCAGCTTGCCATTACGTATAATAAAAAAATCGTGAAATCTTGGAAAATAGTTCTTTCCTTATCTGTAGATAAATACAAATTGTGCAAAAGAAAAAGAAATTTAATTTCATGTGTGTAGCATGGAGGTGCCAGCGTTGTGGCTTGGGTGCAATAGGAGTAGCTGGTGCTGCACATTTGGCTTTCGTTGATTAAATAATAAAATAATACAAGAGCATATTAGAAGATAATTCGCAAGCTTCAGTAAATATGTTGGACCTTGGACCTCATGGCGCTTTTGGCTAAACAGTGGCTGTTTTATTGTGCCAAAAATTTAGTACTCACGAGATTTCGGGCAAAATCTAGTATATTTCCCATACAAAACAAAATCTACTTCGTCAATAGAATTTGTACATAGAAAATTTGTTTCATAAACCTCTTATTAAACAGAAATATTTTTTTTATGAATAAAGCAGTATATAGCTTTAAGAAATTTATTATTTGACATATTGTCATAATTTTACTTTAATTGCAATTTATTTGCTGCTGGTTAAGGGATGTCTATATGCATTTCAATGTTGATTTAACAAATCGTCAGTAGACCTCAACCACACATTTTGAACAGTCACAAACCTCTTGTCTCATGCACAGACTTTCAAAAACCATTTGAGAATTCACAAATGAAAATATTTTTCAAAATCACAAAGGAATAAAATAAGCGGGGATTTGTATAAGTTTCTACGCCTACTATGCTTAAGATTCAAATATATAAATATATATATACATACATACACGTAACCAATTCACAAAGTGTTCTATTGAGTCATATTTGTTGTAAGTCATAAACGTTTATGACTTCGCTTCTAAATGTTATATGACTAGTGATGCCAATCGGGAAATCCCGATCCCGAAATTCCCGGGAAATCCCGAATCCCGGCATTTTACATATATTTGCAAGAAACACAAACTGACATAACTGATAGATTCCATATTAAGCCACTAGTAAAAAAGATCCGTAAAATTGTGAAGATGTTCAAAAGGTCTCTAACAAAAAATTACGTTTTACAGAAATATGTGAAACAAGACAAAGGAAAAGAATTACAGTTAAAACACGGTGGAATACATTGTTTGAAATGTGTCAGAGGTTTTCTGATTTAGAAATGCCATTAAAAAAAAGCATTGATAGATTTAAAAGAACCAATGATTGCAGAAGAAGATTTAATTTTACTGAAGCAAATAATAAATATGTTGAATGCAGTAAAAGTTACTGTGGAGGCTCTTTGTCGCCGTGACATGACCTTTGCAAGGCAGACGCAGCTCTTTCATTTATGTTAAAGGAGATTTTAAGTATGAAATTCACTTTGAGTCACGAATTGCATAGCTGTCTCAAAAAGAGAATTAAAGAACAGAGAACAGTGTATTCAACACTTTTAAATTTTGTAAAAAATCCTAACATGAATTCCGTGAATGTACGCCCAACTGTCCCATGATAGAAAATTATATCGCTGATAATGAATCGGACGAGGAACTTGAGCAAAATGCTTCCATAACAAAGAAGTTAAATGAGGCTATTGAAATGTGTAGAAGTCCGTCCAACCAAGTCTAATGTCAGCAACACTAATATTGACATTAACGATAATATTACGAAAGTAATAGACTTATTTCTTTCAGGCGAAAGATGTTTTTCCTCAGCCTCGTATATCGGCAATAAAATTAGATCAATTAGATCTTCTTAAAAAGTTTCTTAAAATAATAAATTGTTTTCAGTATAAAACATATTTTTTTTTTACTGATATTCATATATTTTTTGACTGATATATTATATGCCTTATATATATATATATATTTTATGAAATGTGAATTCCTGTTTATGTTGCTTTTTCGGTTTTTTTTTTATTTATGTTATTAATTCTTGTATTCAATACAAATAAATGTGAAATTTATAAAAATATTTTTTGTTTCATTACGAAAAATGCAATTTTTCGATAATAAAATATATATCCCGAGGTCCCGTAAAATCCCGAAATCCCAAAAATTCCGGGATCCCATAAAATCCCGAATCCCGGGATTTGTGAAAATCGATCCCGTTTGACATCCCTATATGTGACAGCGCATAGAGAAAGGGACCTAAGGGTAAAAAAAAATCAATTTTCACTTTTTTTTTGATGTGGATAACATCTGAGCATCGAATGACACCGATCCCATGCCCGAAAAGTGTTCCCTCCCAGAGATATGCGCGTTTTATTCAGTGATGGTACACCAAAGATACACGTATTTAAATCTTTAAAATGGCTCTCCTGAACAAAAACTGTTTTTACCCTTAGGTCCCTTTCTATTTTGCGCGTCACATATATGACAATAAAACTTTGTTACCTATGTTTTTTCAGTCTGCTATTTCTTTTACATAAATATTATTTTTTTTTAACTAAAAACACAATTGGGAAAATCGATGAATTCGCATATTTGAACGAACTTGCCTTCAAGAATTCGTTGCGTAAGTTCGTCTTTTGCAATACCATTAAATTTGACGACTTAACAGCGCTAGTCAAAATCTCTGCCTGGCTATGGATATTTTTGTATCCCATGGATACTAAATTATGCAAGTATTCAGTGTGGCAAAATCAATTGCAAAAATAGCACAAATTCGCGAAACAATGCAAAATTTTAAACAATCCATTATTTTTATTACAAATCTCTAAAACTCTACGGAATGCCAATAATTCGGCAAAAAGTGCGAAAATTTTTAAAATTCGCAAGACTTGCTAACAGCAGCATAATCGCAAAGTTTTAAACTCGAAAAAAATTGTTTAAAATCAGAATACTTGCAAAACTCGCTTTCATCGCGATTATTGCAAAAGTTCGCGAGAAATCGTAAAATCGAAAACTACCCTTAAAATTCATGAGAAATCGGCAAAACTGTTCAAAATAAAAGAACTGCTTTCATCACAAATAACAAAAATTCGTTTTTATCGCGAATATGGAAAAAATTCGCAAGAATTCGCAAAATCGGCGAACTAGATCACCACAGTGGACATTTTTCAATATTTTCGAATTAAAAACAAAAAAATTCAAACAGTTCGCCGTCTTTTAACGACGTAAGAAATAAAAATAAACCTATGTTTTATTTTCTGTCATTTGAATTTAACGCTTAGGACAATTTTTTATATGACAATACAATAAGCCGTTCACAACGGTGCTTTTAATAGTAATTTATTACTTATGACTTTAGAAGACTTTGTGAATTGGCTAATAGTATATAGTAGTATTTCGTAGTATTTTTTAAAATAAATTATTGACCGAGCGCCATGTCATTCATTGGCAAGTCAGTTTCTTGTTGTACTGTACAGCAGAGACCTGCGCCGTCCGGCTGACAGCCGCCTGAGCCGAGCCACCCAAAACTTTATGCCAGCCGCCGCCGCCGCCGATTTCTTCTCGGCTCAAAATCGGCTAAGATTAGCCGCCGACTGATGAATTTATTTTATATTTTACCAATACACTCACACTTTTAAATTTTGGTGCAAATTTGCTTTCAAATTGACATATATCCCGTTTATACGCACTTCTTATTTTGAAATAAAAGTGGAAAACTTTGCCGTATACATATGTATGTATAAAACACATATACATATGTATACGGTATATGTACATACATATATATATATATATATATATATATATATACATATATGCATACATATCGATCAAAATTTGCACATATTCAATAATTGCTGCATAAAAATTGCAAGAAAAACTGCTTTAGTCAGCTGTGCTACTTTCTGTTCTTGTATTTGTAGAAAATTATCAGATAAAAATTAAATTCTATAATAATGATTTTATGTGTAATAAGAAGTGGTTCTCTTTTGATATAATATATATATCATATTATGATATTTTTCTAGCAATTTGCCAGCTTTGTTTGTGGTACAAAATAAAAAGAACGTGGCAACTCTGATTAAAGCACTTTTTTTCCAAGAAATTTAAAAAATCACTTAAAAAATGTTGTGAATTTACTTTGACACAATTGTAAAAATTTGTGAAGCCGAATTTCAGCCGATTTTCAGCCGCCGCCGACGACAAAATTGTTCGGCGCAGATCACTGCGGTATAGTGTTGCACAGCACGAGCGATATGCACCCCACCCTTTGGTGTTGTTTGCATGGTCTATAATATTCTCCAAGTAGATACATTTTTCTTCTGTTAGCCCAGGAAGTGCAAAATTTGGAACACGAATGCTTCTTTTGGCACACACAGAAAAAAGTATTCAGCAATTAATGTTTTCAATTAAAAATTTAACTGACTCAATTAAATTTTTAATTGTATTAATTAATTTGAGTGGAAAAACTTAATTGCTATTATCAAATTGTTTATAGGTAAAAATTTAATTAATTTTTTAATTGATATTACAAAATCATTCATTTTACTTTTTTGTGTGTAGGCTTTAATGTTAGACCAAATATTCTCAATGGGATTTAGCTTCGGAGAATTGGGTGGTAGCCGCAAAAGAGAGGCTGTCGTACCATTGTTTTTATATAAATTTTGCCTAGAAATTTTTTTTGTTATACTATTTATTATTTTCTGAATTACAATTGACTAATCTAAATCACAGTTGACGCTTTCTGAACTGCACCTGGAAAAGGTGTAGTAGTACTTAGTGGTGCAGCTATGGCTTTTTCAAATTTGTACTAAAAAGTAAGCCTCTGTATTTAAAAAGGTGTGTAAACGAGCTACATTGCTATTATTTGGTTGTGGTTTAAGAAAAATCTCAGTTAATGGGTTTTGTATTGAACAAGAAATCGTGATAAATATCAAACAAACTTGGTGTAAAGAGTATATATTTTAATAAAGATTTTAACCAAAATCTGCTAGTTTTCATGCAGGTGTAAATGCCCTATTAAACCCTAAATTTTTTTTTTAATATGACAGCGGAAGATAAATTAATTCAGTATAGCAATCAACTTCTTTATATTACATTTCAATGAATGTAATCAATTCATGCAAAAATATACAAAATTTATCTTAAGCAAATATTTGTTTTAACACAAATATTTTGCCAGTGGGAAAATAACAAAAGTCATTTTGTGTCAACATTACTGCTGTTGCTTGTACTGTATGAAAAATAAGTACATACTCGTATGTATGTATATTTGTATGGAAGTGTTGTTATAAGTAGTTTGGTAAATAATGTTTTTAGTGGATGCTGACATGCAACAAGCATAATGCAACACAGACATAACAAAAGCGACTTCTTGACAAACAGCGATAATTACAGTAAAAAAAACTATGCAGATCAATGGATCAAATGCTACGAGTAATACAAAATATTTGTTTGTTATTTCAGTTCATGTAAATATGAGAAGATGATACGTATGCACATTACAGTGGTTACGCTTTTTTGGGCACATGGCGCATAAGAAATGCCAGATGTAAACTCAGCCTAACTCTGGTTTTAGACTCGGCATTTGTTCTTGCTCAACTTTTGATTTTATAATGAGAAAGAAAAAGATAGGTATACAAAAGGTAGATATATATTACTTTCTCAACTCTCTCATACAAAATCAAAAGTTGAGCAACTAAAACTGCCGAGTCTAAAACCAAAGTATCGTATTTCTACTTCGACTACGACGATCTTGGACTGGACTAATATTTCTGCTTTAATCTAGTACAAAAAAATCTAGCGGCTAAGCGGCGCCGCTCAGGAATAGAACTTTTTCTAGTTTTTAGTTGATTTCTGAGCGGCGAAGTATAAACATTGCAAAAGTGAATGCGGAGCTTATAATTTCATCTATACAAAGCCGACCGCTATTATGGCAAGATAGATTTTTTTCTTAAACGCATTGAATTCTTGTAAATATGAGTACGATTTTCGCGTAAAAACATAAAACAAACCTCTCTTGACAATGGCATTTTAACAACTAGCCGCTCAAACTCGCCGCTCAGCCGCTCAGCCGCTCACCGCTTTGCCGCTCATTGCGTGGCCTCGGCCTAAGTCGAAGTAGAAATACGACATACGTAATAACGACCAGTGTTACGCCCATTCGTTGTACCGGCGAAAGTAGGCTACACAACAGCACGGCTACAAATGCTGTTGACCACTATCGTCGCCATGAAGTCAGCTACTTAATTATATTTACAGCGGCATTTGTTAAATATTTCTTATTTATTACGTGGTCGTGTAGTCGTTTAACAATTTTCATGTAAATGTGTGCATAATATATTTTACAAATTAAATAATAGTTAAAGAAACAGATTTTAATTTTGTAAGTGTAGTAAAAGGCGTGCGAACAAGTCATCTAATTTTGATGCTCAGTGATGCCAAGTTTTATTTTGTTTTCAACAAAACGCGTGGAATGTAAAGGTCTCTTTACATGGTAATAGTAAATCATATAAATATTGAGCGTTGTGTTTAATGTTAGAGCAGATGCTGGAAAAACTTCGGCTACGATTAACTGCATGAGTCATCACTAGAAAGTTTTTTGAACTTCGGGTTGGATTTTTGGGCTGATACAAGAACCACATGCAGACGACTACACCCAATGCCGCGAGCGCGTCATATTGGCCATAGGTATGGGCTTTGACTAAAATTGTTTCAGACAATGCCATTTTCGACTCAGTGTGTATATCAACATAAAATGTTGTCATTGTTTGAGCGCATTGAATACACAGTTTTTTGACCAAGCGGTTTATCGAAAATTATGCCGAACGCTTCAAGTACGGCGAAGCCGGTACTAATTTGTTATCTTATTTGCGTTTCATTTGAATTTCTTTTTCTGTTGTGCTTATCTGGTCCCCATACACAAGAAGTGTTTTCAGCTATAATTCTACTCTACGTGTGTATGTCACTGAACTCCTCCTAAACGGCTGAACCGATTTAAATAATTTTTTTTGTATGCGTTTGGGTGGCGCCTTGGGAGGCTTAGATTCACAAAACTGGGACCCGGAAGGCGATACGCGGGAAATTTCTGCCCCTCCGAAACAATCAAACAAATTTTAATGAAATTTAGAGCATAAAAAAAGTCACAAAATCTATGTAATTTTTTAAAACTAGGACCAAGAGGGTGATAAGAGAAATGTCTGTTCCTCTAAAACGTTCAAACCTATTTTAATGATATCTAGAACATAGATAGATGTGAATCCAAAAAAGTCACAAAAAGAGATTTTTTAAGTTTACCCAGTTTCTTTCTTGATGTAAACGAAGTCGCCGGAAAATTCTAGTATATCTATATGTATATTATATATATTATACATATTTGTTCAATTAAGTTATGCTGAGAAATTGCTGAGAAATTACGAAACGATCTCTATTTCAATGCTACCATTTAAGTTAACATTTATGTATAATATCTCTGGTAACACACACATACATACATAAGACATGCATACAAAAGTAAAAAAGAATGTTTAAAATGTTTCAATTTAACCAGATATCTTATCATTTATATCAATATTTTCGTATTAGTCTCATATGAGTTGTTCAACAGGAGCTTATAAAATATTGTTAAGTGTTAGTGGAAGCGAAATAATATTAATTGCAAGCAAAAAAAGTAAATAAATTTCAGATGATAAAAATTACTTTACGTTTCCCACGTATACGATCCATTAAACGCTTTAAAACTCTTACACCGGGCGTTCTATTCAGACGCGAGTTTATTCTATTGGCGAAGCCCTGCAAAATGTCTGTGATTTCTCTTTCGAATACTTGTAAAAATGCCTAGAAAATTGCATTGAAAATTAAAAAAAAAAGTTTCTATAAATAAAATATGTAAGTCCAAAATATAAAAGGCAACGTTCAAATTTGCATGAAAAGAAAAACAAATTCTTAATATTTGTTATTGTTTTCAACACAAATTCAAGCGTGTTATAGTTAAAAAATTTTACCAATATTTTCTGGCATAAATTTTCGAAAATATTACGATGTATTTAAATAAAAAAAATAGTAGAAAAATGATTTAAAGGCTAATAAGAGAGTTAAAGCATTAATTTAAAACAAAGTGTTTTTCATTACAAAAAAGTATAATTATTATGATTTTGAATGTTTAATATGTAATTATGATTGTCCATCTCTGTCTTATAGTCAAAAGTGGTGCCAAAGTTGTAAGTCAAAATTTCTACTGTGCCTTATTTTACACATTCTCTTTTAAATTTTTTAGCACATTTTTTTACTACGCTTATACTTAGGACTCATTCGCAAATAAATATATTGCAAATAAAGAATTTTGCCGTATAAATGGTGAACTAATTTTTATTTGCAAGAAGCTTAATCATGAAAACAATTTCTGATTATAGGTGGAAGTACATAAAACGCGTTGAGGCTCAGTTGGCCGACTGTAATTAAATGTAACTGCAACGGTAAGAAACAGCTGTTCGATATTGTTAATTATTGAAAATTGATATACGAGAGAATGGTTATCGTAGAGATGTAACCGGAATGTAAGAATCTGTACATTACTTTTCACATAACAATATCGATCAGCTGTTTCCTACCGTTGTAGTTACTTTACATTACAGTCGGCTAACTGAGCCTTTAGTGCTCGTGCGAGCTTTAGACTTCTGTCAAAAAAAAAATTTGAAATAGTGATTTTGCATACAACAAGTTACAAACAAAACTCTTTGACGCGTTTACCGCGGAAAGTTGGTTAACTTTCAACTTTTTAACCCGTTGTGTTGTTTTTACAACTAATCATCTGACAATAAAAATAAAAAATAAAAAAATTGCCATAATGGAGGAAAATCCAATCAATCATAAATCAGGCATAAAAAAGTAATTGAAAGTTTTCCAAATCCATTTTTGAGTGTACAAATATGTAAACAAATATTAAAAAGATGATAAAAACAGGCGTTTATAACGCGTGTTGTGTAACTTGCCATTTTTCATGCGGTAAAGTTTTCAAACGCACGATCCTCGAAGACGAACTAACGCGTGTTATGTACTTCTACCTTAACGCACTATTACAAAACAAAATGCTTGCGGTTGCCACGCTTACAAATGCTTACCAATAACAAACAATCAATAGATAAATATTGCACAAAAACATTGATAGAAGAAAATAATGACAATTAAAACAAATAATTATTCGTTATATTATACATTTTCACTATTTTTTTTCAACATACATAAGTAATTTTTGTATAGAAGTGCTACCAAGTTTTTGTACTTCTTCTATACGGTTCATTTGCAAATAATGCACGTCTAAACGTAGTAAATGATAAATATTCTGAGCATTTTTCCACCTCTGCTGCGGCGCGTTGGCTAAAACCACAAATAGAGGATGTTTTTTATAGAGTGACACAAGTTTAAATCATAATAAAAGAAAGAAATATAGTCTTAATATCAATGAAACGGGCTTTATTGGAAAGAAAGTTTTATGAAATTAATGTTCAAAATATGATTTCTGCCATGTGGCCTCCACGACTGGCGCGTAGAAGCCGCAATCTGGAACACCAATTTTCAACAACTTTTCGCAGCTTTTGCGGCCGTATTTCGCCGATAACTCTTCGAATGTTGATTTCCAGGTGTTCAATTGTTTGTGCTTTATCGACGTAGTCAAGTGACCTAACATCAAGCCAAAGAAAATAATTAAATGGGGTTAAATCACACGATCTTGGTGGTCATTACGTGAAATTATTTTTTCATCAAAAGTTTCTTTGAGTAAATCAATTGTAGCGCCCGCTGTGTGGCATGTGGCTGCGTCCTGTTGGAATTACATACGAGTATCAGCAAGATTAATGCCACGCAATTAAAAGACGAAAAAATTTTGAATCATGTTCCTATACCGTTCACCATTGACAGTTACATTCTGACCATCATCGTTTTTGCAGACTTATAGCCAATGACTCCGCCAGCGTATAAAGCGCACCAAACAGTAATTTTCTGTGGATGTAGTGATGTTTCGACAAAAGCTTGTGGATTCTCCTCACTCCAAACTCGACAATTCTGCTTATTTACGTACCCATCCAAGCAGAAATGGGCTTCATTGCAAAATAAAATTTTGAATGGAAATTCAAAATCAATATCAATTTGTGCTTTACGCGTTGCTCTGGTGTGAGTCGATTCATAATGAAATTTCAAAGCAAACTAAGCAAAAAGTAACTATCAGCTGTTAAGTGGGTGCTGAAATAAAGCAGTGATGCCAACTAAAAGTTGCGACACTCTAAAAAACAAGCTTTAATATCCAAATAATGTCTTCATTTTTTTTCTATTACGTTAACAATTGGTTCTATTGTTTAAAACAAAAATAACTTTAAAAAAAAACACAACAAATTAAGCTAAAGCTGATTTTTAAAAATCCATGAGCCTGCTGTCATAAAAATTCAGCATAAAAAATATTGCGAAACCAATAATATGGCAGCACCATCACATAAAAGATAATACCATAATAACGGAAGTAAGCCACAGTAATAGAACGAAGAATTTAAAAATGTGTTTCCGCACAAAAAAATCCTTTCCGCAATTGCGGAATGGAATGAATAACGGAAGCCAACATAAAGTTTATGAAATGAAAAAAATAAATAATGGAACAGTTCTATTTGATAATAAGAATAAAAAAAATAAACGCAAAAACTTTCTCACAGCACTTTCGACAATTATAAGCCAGGGATGGATTTTCTGTGCAATTTTATTTCACCCTTTTATCATTTTTAATGTGAAAATAAATTACAATAACTTACATTCATGTGCATATTGAGTGCCACTATATGGTCACTCTCCTTAAAGGGAGCCGATGCTTTCTCATCAAAAATATACAATTGGTTTTGTACAAATGTAATTTTTGAACCATCATGTGAAAAGTGTTTCACTTTCTTCCTTCTATATTGTCTATTATATTCGTTTCAATATATGTAAATTATTTTCATTATTTACATTAAATTTCAAACTTACTTGTAAACATAAGGGCCGATTTCTTTCACAATTGGTATGGCACCTTGTTGTACTCGGTAGGGATTTGTAACATTAAATATATAGACCTTGAAGGTTAAAGGTTGCGGCAGTTGCAAGAAACGTTTGTACTGCTCGGACCCATCAGATATTATGACACTCTGAAAGTAGAGAGAAATAGAATTGTGTAAACATAAAACATTAAAAATTTTGTTTAACTATTAAATAATTAGTGATTCAAAAATTATCTATTCTATTTTGATTAAATGAAATTGCTATAATTATATGATTATACATACATTTGTGTCAAACTCAATTTTAAGTTTCATGGTTGCTGGTTATTTAATTGAAAGTCATCAACTTACAACACCTAGAAAATCGTGTATTTAACATCTGTAAGTTCTATTTTGTTTCTGTTTAAGCTTCGCTCTGGTGTATGCGTACAAGCAAACACTATTTATTGTCTGTTGTAATTCATAATGAATTCGGTTTTTAGCCATCAAAATAAAATTAATGGGCTTTAAAAGTAAAGCATTTTTCAGATGTACAAACATAAAAAAACACATGCATACACATACAGAATTTGGGCAGGCCAACCAAGAATATACAGGGTGGGCCAAAAGTTACCAGGGGGTTTAAAAGTTTAATAACTTTTTCCTTTATTAATTTTTTTTTTATTTTTTCTCTCAGAATATATAATATACAAAATGGAATTTTTTTTACACTAAGTATGAAAAATAATGTCTCTTAAATGACCACCGTTTTCAGATTCGCACTGATGGGCGATTATGATTATGAGTGATGAAGCTCATTTTCATTTGAATGGCTTTGTTAATAAGCAGAACTGTAGGTTCTGGGGTTCTGAAAATCCAAGAGCCATTCATAAACGCCAATTGCACCCCATTAGGTGTACAATATGGTGTGGGATCACATCTGAAAATATCATTGGGCCTTACTTCTTCGAGAATGAAGATGTAAGTGCTGTAACCGTAAATGGAGAGCGGTATCGGTTTATGATAAAAAATTTTTTACGTCTTGCTCTTGAAAACATACCTGGTATGTGGTTTCAGCAGGACAGAGCCACTGCCCGCACTGCCCGAGACACAATGGCACTTTTAAGTCAAATTTTTGGAGAGCGAATAATTTCCAGAAATTCGAAAATAATTTGGCCCAGCGCGATCGCCAGTTTTGACAGCACCCGACTATTTTCTTTGGGGTTATTTGAATTAGCGAGTGTATGTGAACAAGCCAGAGACAATCCTTGAACTCAAGGCAAACATTGTTGCAGAAATTCGAACGCTACAGCCACAAATTTTGAAAGATGTTATGGAAAATGCTCTAAAACGAGCCCATCAGTGCGCAGCTGAAAACGATGGTCATTTAAGAGACATTATTTTTCATACTTAGTGTAAAAAAATTTCCATTTTGTATATTATATAATCTGAGAAAAAGAAATAAAAAAAATTAATAAACTAAAGTTATTAAACTTTTAAGTCCCATGGTAACTTTTGGCCCACCCTTTAAATCAGAGATAAGCAAAAGGCCGCCCGAGGGCAGTTCGTTATGCTCTTTTTTACACTTACATTCGTACAAGCATGCATTTTACTCTCTTTTATATTATATATGTATATATTTGCCTGACTTTGATATAAATGCTCTAAAGAAATTAAGAAATTTTTGAAATCTTTTTCCAGGAGTTATTATTGTAGTTTTAGAACTACTTACTGTTCATTGAAGACAATGGAAAATGTTTGTCTGTCTATTTAGATTGTAAACAAAAATAAAACACTGAAATTTGTTTTCGTTTTCAGTGTAAAATTTAATAAGCGAATATTTTTGATAAGCTGTCTCAGACGATAAATCTGTGAAAAAAGAGGGTCGGAACGCGCCCTTTGCGGCTTATTGCGGTATTAATTATTGCAATTGTATATAATCGATTGTATGAATTTTTAACACTTTTTGTGTTCTTTAAATGACACAGTCTAGCGTTTCTCTTAATATTTCAAGTATTCCTGGATGAATCGATCTTGCATTCAAAAAATTTAACCTGTCTACCCTACTTTCATTGCGACTTAACATAATATTTCACGTAACTGTTGCCCAAACTATTCCTACGAAACTTTGGTCTGTCTCATGCAGTGACACAGAGTAGGGATGGACACTAAAAAAATATGGATGTTTTTTTTCGAGGCGTTGCATCGCAAAGATACATCGATGTTGCATCGATATTTTATAAAATACATCGATGTTTTTTATAAATCGATTGTTTTTTTTATTATAGGGTCCGCCATCTAACGTTTTTTTTTCAACTAGTGCTTATTTCGTGAATGGTAACACTTAGCTCATGTCTGATTTGACAGATAATTAGTTTTATCCTTCCACTGAACGAATATGGTTGTGTATACGCTTGAACAACGCTGGGAAATATTGCGACTTTACGACTTACAGAAGATGCCGATTTTGCCAAAAAAACCATCTTTTCAGATGAAGCTCATTTTGATATTGGCGGGTATGGAAACAAGCAAAATTGTCGCATTTGGGCAACAGAAAACCCGCACGCATACATTGAAAAGCCGACGCACCCAAAACGTGTCACTTTTTGGTGCGGATTCTGGTCCAGAGGCATAATTCGGCCATTTTTTTTTTTTGAAAATGAGCAAGGAGTGGCCGTTTCAGTCAATGGCCATGTTGAACGAAAATTGAAGAGGAGGATATTGGCAACATTTGGTTTCAACAGGACGGCGCTACGTGCCACACAGCCGAAGCTATACTCGATGTTTTGCGCCCTGTTTTTGAAGAAAAAAGTTATCTGGCGGACCCTTTATTTTATTTAAAAAAAACTTAAGTTTATTTTACATCTCGCAACACTTTTTTTCAATACCGTTTAGAAATAAAAGTTAAACAAATCTTTCACCACTCAATCTGTTTCTTCAATCTGAACATCGGTTCCGTCTGAAAGACGGAAGCGATCTTCTAAAGTTTGGGAAACTGCGATTTATAATCTTTCCAAATATCCAACGGATTTTCGTTTAGTCTTCCAACAGGAGTATTAAGTATAAAAAAGTTCTATCAATCGGCGGCTAATTTCCCGCCGCTGCTCAAAACTATTCGGCGTCTCGGCTTAGCCGGCTCTCAGCCTTGCGCGTGGTTAGCGAGCTGTTTGTTGGAAGTAAAGATGTCAGATACTAGCTTATTCGCCGCTTATATTAGTGTTGCCAGTTGTTCACATAACATTTACCACGTTTACATGTACAAAATTTAATCATGCCAACACATACATATATATATATATATGTACAAACGCTTCTATATCAATCTACACGTTCTGTAGAAAACATACATCGATCAATGCTTTCCAATTGTTTAGGGGCAAAAAACATTGGATTATATCGATGTTTTGACACAGTACATCGAGTATTTTTAAAACATCGATGCTTTTTGTTAATACCTAATTTAGAGAACGTGATAACAATTTAAAAAAAAATTGTGATATTTTAATCCTCGCAATTTTTTAATCATTTGATCGTCAATACTATCGTTCAAATGTTCGGTACAGCTTCGCTAGATGCGTGCGGAAATATCCAGTTTTTAATGACTCTGGCACATAAATAAGTCTGAGTTTGACCGGTAGCATGGGTTATATTAGTTTTGAGAGTCACTGTGATTAGTGTTTTATTTGCACCGACTTGCAACGTAAGAAAACCTCACAAGCAAAAAGAATAAAAAAGTAAAATCGCACCATCTGGTAGTCCAGTTCACATCACCTTGTCGTGAGATGAGTAGGAACTTGAATTGCTCATTCAGAATGGTCAATATGGCATGAGCTGTGTGGTACGTAGGGAGATCGACGTGATCATAAAGAAATAGGGACTGATGACGACGCCAGCCCAAAAGCCACACCAAAATGTAATCTTTTCAAAATGCATTGGATTATGTTGGATCACATACGGATTATTATCGTCCCGAACTCCACAAGTTTGTTTGTTAACGTAGTCATTCATTAAGCAATGGGCCTCATCTAACTCAACAAACTCAGATCATTACGTGGGATCGTTGTTTTCAGCACCTGCGTTAGTTTTGTACAGGTGCAGGCTCAAGTCATGACACAAAATTTGAAAAGTTGAGGTCTTCACTGTGCGGGATGCACACTCTCATGAAAAGTAGCGATGTCTTCGGCAGATCTTGCATTTCGTTCACGCCAGCGGACACTGCGAATAATCATCTCAGTAGGATGATTGTCATAAACCGTTGATAACACAATTTTATTATTGATGCGTGTTGTTGAACGCTGTATACTGTACATGTTAATTTAAATTGATTGAATAAATGACAGCCAATTCGACAGCCATAGTTTAAAAAATATGCCCACTATCATCTTTCCAATTTCGGAAGTCTATATAGTTTATTTCATGTAGAGTTGTGCCGTTCCAGAACGACCTAGTTCCATTGAACGATTCACTAAAAGGAACGGTTCGGACTTTTATACCGTTTCATTTCTTATCGTTCATCGTTCCGACTAAAGTGTTTTTAACAAGGTGGTGTTATTACTACAACCACATATGCACAGAATAGTTGAATTTTTTTTTCATGAAGTTTGAGAGATTGATTTTATAATTACTTACATGCAGTTTGACAGCAGTGGGCGACCAAGTTAATTGTTCATCAAGACAGCATTATACACAACAATCGTTCACTTATTTCTGATACAAGGTTGATATTTTTGTGTAAAGATTGACAATTAACTAGTTATATAATGAATTATGTTTTTTAATAAACTTATATGCGCTAATATATAATTGGTTTTTTAATTATAATAAAAAGAATGATTTGCTCAACACGAAAATATACATAAATTTAAGCACACAGCAATTCTTAAACGTCAAAATACATGCATTGCATTTGTTGAAATTTTTTAGGAACGACAGAAAAGTTCTCTCGTTCATCGTTCATTCAAGGTAAATAAGGAACGATGAACGAAATGAACGACCTAGTTCCTTCAATATTTCGTATCGTTCCGAACGATTCCCAAAAAGGAACGATTTTGCCTTACTCTAATTTCATGTGCTTTTATCAAAAGGATTATTAAAAAATAACTTGGAAAATCATCAGTGAATAAGGGAAAATTAAATAGTGCGAAATTTAGTTTATATATAAAAAATAAATCACACCTCAAGCTTGATTAATGAAAACAAATGTTATTATTATATATAATAGCTTTTTTAAATTTAAATTTAGACATTAAAGGCCGTTAACAATAAACAATTTAAACTGCAGTTAACACCAAACTTAAAATTTAAACTACAGTTTGCACAAACTTGCTAACACATAGTTCAGTTATTTTTTAACTTGCAATTTATATTTAAAAATTTTAGTTAAATTTAACTGAAACAATTTATTAGTTTAAGTTTTAACTGAAGTAAAAGATTTTAAATATGTCCAAATAAATAAAAATAAAGTCTACCAAAAATGAATAAAAAGACTTTTGTTTGAAAAAAATTAAAATAAATATTGAAAACATGTCTCTTCTCGACAGTGGCCAACAAACTATCTGTCTCCAACTGTAACAGATATTTACGCTTTTATAACATTTAGCATACTCGTACTTCATTTTCTCTACATTTCATTCTGCTTATTTGCGTATTTGATTGTCAAAATTTCCAATATATAATTATTCAAATTAATTATTTTTAGTTCATTCAAAATAATTGATAACAGCAAGTTAAGTAACTTTTATTTTTTGTTAACGAATATTTTAAACCTTCAGTTAAAACAAAAGTTTAAGCTAACTGTAAGTTAGTAAACTTTCAAATAAAGTTAGTATAACTGAACTTCGTGTTAATGGGGGTAAGAAATTCTTAGATTTTGCTGCTTTAGTCTGTTATAAAAAATTCCTTGGGTTTCTTATTTTTTCCAAGCACTGGCAACACTGCATCAACACAAGCTCATTTAGGGCCTGTCCCACGATATCGACAACGTTCGACTTGTCGCACACTTACATTTGAAACAACAACAAAATTTCAAAATGTAAGTGTGCGACAAGTCGAACGTTCTCGATATCGTGGGACAGGCCCTTAATTTCAAACCTTTTATTGAAGTAGAGATTAAAGCTACTAAAGTTTCAAGGGTAAGTATTAAGGGCCAATTTCACCAACTCTATTTAAATGTCAATTCATATTTAAGTGTCGATTTTCATAAATTTTTGTATAGAAAAATGACTTAAATATGATTTTATATTTAAATAAGTTGATGAAATATGCTCTAAGTCATGTTTCTCGATGGTGTGACATCAGCAAAAGTTCTTCTGCTGAAACTGTTGCCGACTGTTATTACTTTTTTTTTATTTTTTTAACTTCATTTCCTCATCGTGTTTTTTTTTAAATATATTACAATTATTAAGTTTCATAAGGCAATATCAATGATAATAATTACTTCAAAATTTGCTGTAAAAATTTGTGCAATACTCGCATTAAACAAATATTTTATTTTACTGATAACAAAAATAAATTTAAGGTCAATGCTCACGAAATACAATCTTTGGAAGAGCCCAAGCTTTTGGTTCTCTTAAACCTTAAACAAAACCCAAACTCATTTATGAATAAATTATTTGACATTTAAATGTAATTTATAATGATAACTAAAAAACAAACAATCATATGTACGAGTATATTATGAAATGAAAAAGAACCCCAGCAAGCTTTTGACACTGGCCCAAAAATTTTGCGCTGATTACCATGCAAGTTAGCTTTAAGCTAAACTTTTGGATCAAAGCGAAGCAAATCAGAAATTAAATCAATTTGTATTCGTAGCCTGTAAAGAATTTGTCACTGAAAACTTGCTAATAAATTTTAATGTACAAGACCACACTGCATGACGAATGCAAGTGTTGTGATTGAAATTCTTTTTTTTTTAAATTTTTTTTTTACCAAAAACAATGCCGTATTGAAAAGCCGAACGTACAGAATATTTTGGTGATTTTAGAGAGGCATATTTTAACATTTGTATATAAAACAATTGAAACATGAAAAGCTGAGATTTAAAAAACATATAAACAAAAATTTAAATTAAAATGAAAAAATGTCGTTCTTTAAACTTTGTTTTTTATTTATTTATGCAATTAGTAAGTAGTTTCAGTGAAAATGTAAGTACATGTGTAAGGGGTACTGCTTATTTTCTTAATTTCTTACACTTTTTTCTCATATGCAAAACGGCTTTTACACACGCAAAGTTTACCTTGCAAAGTCTTGCATTTGTACACCAAGAGAAAAAACAGCTTAAAATCAATAAAAAACATATTGAATCAATAATAAACATTAACGCAAGCTTAGTTATGTTGAAATATTTTATTTCAATAATTTGATATTCTGATAATTTTAGTATGGACACAATAAAGAATTAATATGTTTCGGCATTGAATAATATTGAAACAATGTGGACATTAGTGCAATTATATTTTTTATTTTAGAAATAAAATTGAAACAATATTGTATTAAGAATGAAACAATTTAAAAATAAAGTTATTTAGCTTTGATTTAATATTGAAGCGTTATAAAATTTAAAATGCACATTATTGATACCTGGTTAAAAAATTTGAATTCATGTTTCTTCAACAATAATGTTAAAACTTCCGGAAGCACTTCTTAGTAGCATAAACGTCCCTGAAGAGGGTTTTTCAACAACGTTCTAAATAAGTTTATGGCCGGGGTTACATCTGTGTGCCATGTGCCAAAAAAAGCGTAACCACTAATTACTAATGAAATGTTGTTTAATTCAGACATGTATTTATTGATTTAAACTCAGCCTATAGTTTGAATTACTTAATGGAGACAGCCTTTCGAATATGATACTTCGGCCACAGGGGATGAAATCCATGTTTAATGATCTGCCATTTCATTTTCTAAAATGTCCTTATATCTCTACATCTCTATATTAATTTTCAATGAAATTTTTATTAAAAGCATTCACATCACACAACATAATTCACAGGGATTCAGCTTATATGATTTACATATTTATTTATAGATTTGAATATTTTGCAATTTGAAGTTCAACTTAATTATTACATTAACCGTAGATCGAGCTTTAAAAAAATTTCATAATTCTTCCTATGTATCATTTTTGATACATACTAGTGAAGATAGGAGTAATTGACTAAATTCAACACATTTAAAGTTTTATTTATTATTTCTTATTTATGTTTAATTAAGTTTATAAAATATGATTAACTCTAGAAATCATTAATGCAATCAACGCAAACATTTTTGGCATGTTTATTACTACAGCAAGGCTTCTGAGATAAAAACCAGTAATTCGACGACCATTTGTTTTTATTTTCACCCGAAGTATAAAATTTTTGACATCTAGTACGTTTCTTTTTTTTCAGAATTATCGGTTCTTTGTTTTTTTTGATGGGCCAGCTTCACTATCATTAGATTCATCTGTAAGTTTTTTGAAAATTTCCAGAGAAAGTTCATTTCTAGGACGTTTTTGACGTTTTTCCATATAAGGCGTTGAGAGTGATATTGCTAACTCGTGTAGAAAAGTCTTACGTTTTGTACTGGTTTGAGTTTGTTTCCAGTTGGCATCGACTTCGTGGGATATATATAATGTAAGCATTTTAAAAAACAGCCAGCGGCCAGCGATTATTTTTACGTTTGCAGATATAGCAACTCAATATTTTATCAACCGTATCAACTCTTCCTTTTGTGGAGTTATAAAACAATATTATTTCGGGCAACTTTTTGGGGCAATCCGAAACTTTAGGTTCATGATGCATTGTACTCATGACAATTGTACACTTGCTAACCATAGTTGTATAAAATAATATGGTATAAAAGCGAATGTTGACTCATACCGTGGAATTTTTTTTTGCATGCCAAAAGCTTTGGAGGAATTGATCACTTGTTTTTTCGCATAGTTCCAACCATTGTTATGTTGTATTTTAAAAGTTTTTGACCAAGGTTATGCGAAGAAAAAAAATTATCCATCGTAAAATTATGCCCTAGACCATTCACTATGTCAAGAACCACTCGTTCTCCTTGATTTCGTTCTGGAATTCCTGAAATATCCTTTCCCAAAAATTGGTTAAATTTTCCACACATAACAAGTACGCGCGTCAACAAAGGAGCCCAAATTTTAGACCTTTTTTTCTAATCACGTCTGACCTGGACGCATTCTAAGAATATTTTCCTTTCCTAATTTACCAGTAGGATAAGGTTCACTATCATCAAGTAGTACCATCTTTGGCTGAATATAAAGGATCACTATTTGTGTTACTGCTAATGCCTTGATCAGAATCCAAAGATGAGCCACTTTCGTGTTCTTCTTCATCTGAAATATCAGAGTTACGAACAGTAATATCTGTAACATCTGCTTCAGAAATATCGTCATCTTCTTCACTTTCACTTAGCACTTCATTTACCAGTTCCTCGAGAGTCAAAAACCACGGATAAGACATTTTTATCAATAATCACTTTGAACTGAATTTTTTTTTCAATAGAAAACGCAATACAAATCAAAAACACTTGTTCTAATTATATGTACAACACAACAGAAATGTGCAAACTGCAGTATGTATCAAATGTGATACAAAGGTAAGATTATAAACTTTATGAATTTCTTATTGCGTGCGTAGATATTTAATTTTTTTTTTCTTTCTTAATGACGGGAATAATAATGTTTACAAATTGTGAAAACATGTGGTACTTTAAATTTTGAAAACCAAAGTTATGTTAACATAAAAAACTAAATGTATCATTTCTGATACAAGGCTCGATTAACGGTTAATGAAATAAAAATCTTAAAATAAAATGTTTAAACTTTGAAACAAGATTGATTCAATGTAACTCAATTCAAAGCTTAAAATTATTGATTTAATATATTTTAATATAATTATTCTATTATATTGAAAATTATTGAATTAATATGAGGCATTCTTACCCTGCAGGAAATGAAACTGACACAAGACTAGTCTAGACTAGTGATCGTTCCGCAAGTCTGAATTCTAACGCTTCCTATGAAGCGGATCAGTCACTGTCACTTTTATATGAGGATGGCTTAGGATGGGGTTAATTGATACTTTGTATACACCCTGTGACTTCTCACTGAACTATCTTAAGGGGACCTATTCGGTGTAGAATAATATAAATTATATATAAATGTCATTACGACATTTAACTGTAACAATTAAAACTTATAATTTGTTTATTATTACAAGTACAATTATATTATATTTTTCTTATTTTTAAGCACAGATTGGTATTCGAGCTGACAACCTTCGGCATGACAGGCTTGCACACTACCCACTCGACCACAGTATAAATGCTTGTTAAGCTTGGGTTAATGTCTAAGTATAGTTACGGGACTGGTTCCAGAGTGACTTGGCTGTCTCATTGGATGGAACAATTAACATTATATTTATACTATTTGATAGGTCCCGGATGCAACCACATCAAACTTATTCAGTGTCGTTTACTACAATAATAGACCGAGATTAAGAGAATACAACATGAAAATGGTGAATATGTAACTATTTACACGATAGACTTTTTCACCATTCACTACTCCCTCCTTTTGGCAACAGTCCCATTTTCTTAAGTCATCGGACGAGTACATTTGGATCAGTTGTCACCAAATTTTCTGCAAGTTATTTTTAAGTTGCAACTTTTCTCTTAGTGTGGGAGAGAAGAACAAAAAGCTCTCATTCTCTTTTTCCTTCTCTCGTATAAACTTAGGACTTTGCAAAGTAAACTTTGCGAGTGTAAAAGCTGTATGTTAAAGCTTATGTTAAACTGGCGCAGAAACTTCGCTTCAAATCGCACCTTACTTGCAAATTTTTAAGTCAATCATTAATTACATATTCACCCTTATTGGGAATGAACGGGAAAACATTTCACGTAAACTTTTATTCCCGATAAGGGTGATTGTTTTTTAACTCAGTGAACAATCATAACGATATCATTTTGAGTTAGTGCTGAATGATATCATACCATCAGCCGTGCTTGACTCACTTTATTTTAAACTGTGTCAAGCATTTGGTAATACTCGTTCGAGTACGTTCTCTATAGGGCATTGTCAGTGTCTCTTTCGATGGCTAAATTGTTTATATCGCCTTAACAGTTCTTAAAGCAGGTTTTTACCTTCAAAAGAGGTGTGTATGTACACAAACAAATGTATGTATGTATGTATGTATGTATGTACATGTGTGCCTACGTTTACATACTTGGAACGTGTCAGCGATAATGCTTGATCTTGTGTGCACTGATATTTGTCTGCATTTAATTTTTTACAATAATATTAATTGTATATTGTTAATGGCTTGCATTAAATTTAAGACGTGATTGAAATTTATTAAATGTGAATAAAGAAAATCACTTCAATGTACATATATAATTAAATAAAATATAACCAATTTGTAATTAAGAAATAAAAGTAAAAAAAAATTTATACACATGGATGGTTATTCGCAAAAGAAGTCAAAGCCTGTGACTTCTTTAAGGAAATGCATAATTAATTTGTGGGTTTTTACTACAACTTATAATTGTATTCATAATAAAAAAGTCGTGTTTTTATATCTTAAAATCAGAAAAGTTGTATACATACATACACACAAATAGAACAGGAAGGTCAAACATACATGCGAGTATACAGCATTTATTGTACCAAGCATTATGATTAAAATACGACCAATTTAAAAATGAGCTCTAAAAAAATTAAAAATAACTTAGATTCAGCTATATAAAAATTGTTTATATGTATTTTAGCGGATGGCCGTGGTAGCTAGTTCTTCTTTTCCTTATACATATATAAATATGTATGTACTCATATGTACTCGTACATTGTTCTTATATTTAACAATATCAATATTAAGTTAATACGAGTAAAGGCTCAGTTAGCCGACTGTAATGCAATGTAACTGTAATGTGGGAAACAGCTGATCGATATTTTTATATGAAAAGTAGGTTGCGTTACATTACATCTCTATAACCATTTCCATTACTTTTCACATAACAATATCTCAGCTGTTTTCTACTGTTGCAGTTACATTACATTACAGTCGGCTAACTGAGCCTTAAGTATATGTGTTACGCAAAGTGCAGTTTACAGTTGGTGCCAAGCAGGCTAGCAAGTTCGACTAATGGATAATTATAATTTGATTGTAACTTTTAACTCTTATAACTCACTCCTTCTTTTAACCGATTAAAATTAGTGCTCCACTGTTCGACACGTAATGCAGCCTTTGAAACAAGATATAGATTATTTTAATCAAATAAGCCTTTAATGCTGGATAAAGCTTTAAATGGAACTATACATCGAAAAACACAAATGTACCGTTATGTAGACAATGGCCAAAAAGGAAAAGTTTTATTTTATTTTTCGCGTACTTGGCACATTCTAATTGGTCTGAAAAAAAAATTTATTCGAAACTTTATACCCTCCTAAGATTTCAATTTATAAACCAGTGTAATAGTTCCCGGAAATTTAAGAAAGTTAGTTTTTTGTTGGTTAAACATGTCTAGATGCATTTCGTTGCATGTGTTGCTGAATAATATTGTTCGGTGTTTAAAAAGAAAGTTCTTGGGGTGATTTTTTATCAAGTTTTTTGTGCAACACTGTCACTGCCAACTCAGCTGTTTTGTGTATCATGTTACTGTTGAACATGCTCAGTTTGGTCTATAGTTTAACCATGAATCGACTTACAAATCAGCAACGTTTGCAGATCATTAAATTTTATTATCAAAATTCATGCTGGGTTAAGAAAGTGCATCCCTGCACTTCTTCCATTTTATGGTCAGTTTGGACGACCTTCTGAGGCGGCTATTCGGAATCATGTGACTAAATTTCGCAACAAAATTACATTATTGAACATTAAACCACAAACACGCATACGTAGACTGCGGACAGAGGAGTGTTGTTGATGACCGTGAATTATCGATTCTCCATTCGCAGCAATTGGGCCTCTGTTACTTTTTTTGGCCCAAAATGGAAGAGCTGGCCTTAGCTGACATGTGGTTTCAGCAAGACGGTGCCACATGCCACACACCACGCGAATCAATGGCCCAACTGAGAGGCGAGTTCAGTGAACAATTTATTTTACGTTTGGGGCCGATCAATTAGCCGCCTAGATCGTGACATTTAACCCCTTTAGACTATTTTTTGTGAGGCAATGCTGAGGCTCATGTCTATAAGGACAAACCCACAACGGTGGACGCACTGGAAGACAATATTGAAGAATTTATGTGTGAGATACCGGGCGATATGTTGGAGAGAGTATGCCAAAATTGGACCCAGCGTATGAGCCATTTCAGACAAATCCGCGGTCAACATTTACATGAAGTCATGTTTAAATATTGAATTATATATGTGGATCATTCTAGCGACTCAAATAAAGATTTCATAAATTTCTCCAAATTTTATGTGTTTTTTTTTTAAAAATCAAATCGGAAAGCTGTTAAAAAATCACCCCTTATTTTGTAGTTGTAGTATTGCAATTCTGAATAATCTATTGCGAGTTTGCCTATAAGTATTAATGAGCCGCATCTAGATGTTACTGACCAACAGCAAACAAACTTTTTAAATTCGTATTCATTTTGACACGTGTTAAATAAAAGTAAGAAATTACAATAATTCGCGGAAAATTCCGTAAGTAAGATTTAATGTTTTCTAGTAACTGCAATAGATTTTGGACAAACACTGACATTTTTCGTCGCTTACATCAGAACCTTTCATAATCACTTTAAGACATGAACCATCCAAACAGAATTTGGAAAGTGACGATGTAGTAAAAGAAATAAAGTTTTTTTTTAATTTAGTTTTGAATTATTTTGTTCGATGTTATTTGTTTTTCTGCAAGCCAAATTACATGTGATAATTTCCAAAGAACAGCTTGGACTAAAGACAATTGAATCGTTTATTTCAAAAACCAGTCGAACGAACAATTTTTTATTTTGAGTAAGTCAAAGAATACTTCCTAGTAATCTTAAAATTAATTTTGCAAAACTTATATATTTTCCTATGAAAGTTCCGAGGGCCGCCACACCTTCGTCATCAGCGTTCTTGTGTTTGGTCGGCTGTGTGTGGTGACTGGATCTAATTAATTAATTGTTCTATTTAACGAGACCGCCAAGTCACTCTGGAACCAGACCCGCAATTGAATTATTATATTAACTTTAGCTTAACAATTATTTATACTTTTGAAATATTAGTGACCCTGTTGTTGAGTGGCTAGTGTGATAGCCTGTCATGCCGTAGGTTGTCAGCTTGATTTCCATAAAATGCTCTGCTTAAAAATAAAATATAATTGCATTTGCAACAATCAAAAAGAGATAAGTTTTCAATTATTAATTATTGTTTTTGTCGTGGAACTTTCCAGGAGCATTTTTTTTTAGCAATTGAAACTCAAATTCGTAATTTCCAGCACGAAAATATACTAGAAAAAAATTATTGCCGCAGTACAATTCGTATATCAAATTCAGGCATTTAAGGGTTAATTTATATATTATTCTACAACGATTATAATCGCCCAAACCCAAATCGCCTAATTTTGGGCAATTTTTCATTTTTTTGGGTGATTTTTCATTTTGAAATTTTGGGCGATTTTTCATATATATAAACAATGTCTTTATGAAAAATGGCCCAAAAAATAAAAAAATGAAAAATCGCCCAAAAAGTTGTTCATACAAATTTTAAGTAATTTTTCATATGAAAAATCGCCCAAAATTTTTTAAACACTTTGCCTCGAAAAGTTTTCCTGCCTTATAACGATTTCTTGCACTGCCGGCCTATGGCCGGACTTATGGATTTTCTCCACCATGGTGTTTAGTCCATATTTACACTATGCAAGTCTTATTGCTTAAGCTGATTAGTTTGAGGGAGAGAGAGACGAGGGGCACAGTAACGTTTCTTTTCCCCTCGTCTCTCTTTCCTAAGAAACTAATCAGCTTAGCAATAAGACTTGAATAGTGTAAATATGGACTTACCGACACGGCGCAGCCTAATAAAGATTTTCTGCATTGCAATTCAGTAAGAAACGAATATTATTTATGCTTTTCTGTAACTTTTTTTTTTTTTTTATTAAAATGAAATTACTATACCTTAGAATTTTTTTGCTGTTTTTTTTTTAATTTTGGGTGATATTTAATTTTTTTGGGCAATTTTTAATTTTTTTTGGGTGATTTTTCATTTTTGAAATTTTGGGCGATTTTTCATTTTTTTTTTGGTGATTTTTCATTTTAAAATTTTGGGCGATTTTTAATTTTTATTTTTGGGCGATTTGGTTTTGGGCGACAGCAAATCTAATTCAAGCTTTTGAAATCATCGACTGTTGAAAGTAAGGCGCAATTTTTCATAAATCGTTTGCTGCTTCTGCTTCGACTGCGACTGTAGTTGATTTTCACAAGCACAAGCAAAAGCATTGGTTGATTTTAAACAGTAGGAAAATGCCAAAGGAGCACAAAGTAAAAATTTTACGACTTTTGCTACTTCGACTTAAGTTTTTTTTAAACTTCATTGAAAACTTCGTTGCAATTACAGAAATACTCTGTCATTCCATTTTCAGCTCTAACATTTTCCTAAAGATGTTTGTTTGTCATTTTTGTCGTTAGTTATTCGCTCATTAGTGGGTTTAACTTCTCGTTTAGTGGAAACATACTTGAAATAAAACAATTATTGAAATTGTGATAATGGCTTCTTTCAAATATGTACTTCATGCTGCTTCTTGGCTTTTGTCACAGAAACTTGTGTGTGTGTGTGTTTGTGTGGTTTTAAAATATAATTTAGTTGAACTTATGCATTTTCTTACTTTGAATATTTGTTGCACAATTGCCAAAAAAAAATGCTTGCTGTACTAACAAGCAGTCATGCATGTACGACGGTTGCATATCAATTTTGTTAAATATTTAAATAAAATACTTGATACTAAATGAATTAAAATATAAATGTATTGTGATTACCAAATGTTTTCTATTGAACTAAGCCTTTTGGATTGTAAATTTCAAAGACACTTGCAGTCGTACTTGAATAATTTTTCCTTCAAGCTACGAGTATTTAAAGGCTGAAGATTTCCCATGAGCTTTTTTTTCATAAAGAAATTCTGGTATGGAATTAAATGCAAGTTTTTGATGGTTTTTACGATGTTTGATGGAGCTTAAGAAGTTTTAATGAAAGTGTGTGTATGCTTGCTGGATGTATTTGCTGGGATTTAATAAGACTTTTAGTTTAAGTGTCAACAGCAATTGAAAATTTGGAAATAATGAAGTTTTCATTTGATATAACAAAAACTTTCATTAGCAAGAAGTTGTAGTTATTGAAATTTAATTTTATTTCGATTCCAAGCAATATCAGTTTCAGAAGATAAAGGCTTCGCAAAATATATGATTTCTATTGGCTTTGCCCGAAGACGTCCACTAAGAAGATTATGACGATCTAATTCCTAAACAAATTCTAGAAAATCTGACGGTTTCAGTCTTAAAGCCTTAAAGGACGCATTCTATGAATTAAAAATATAATCTTAACTTTAATATTTAATATCATGGCATGAGGGGAACGGTGTGCAACTTGTTTGGCAATATATCTCCTTTCCTTTGTCTTTAAAAAAAAAAACTACACCTCGTGTAGACCCGCTCTTCTGAGAAATCTCAGCGGGCATAAAGCTTCACATTATTTGCGAATACGCTCTAAAGTTTCAGCATCACAATCACAGAATCTTCATAAGTTGTTACTCCGGTTTAGGTTCGTATTTTCTGAGTCTGTGAGGAAGCCTGTGAGCATTCTAAGATTATTTTTACTTTAAGAGATGAGAGCATTGAAACGATTTTTGTTATACTTTATAATCATAAGGTTTCCATGCCTCGACCCACGGAGATTGAATCAGGGATATTCCTTGGTATTCCTGATCTCCATAAATATATCTTTTCGAATTTTATCTGGTGCAAGGCCAAAAAACGGCTGTGGTAACGGCTGTGGTCCGACCATGAGTGTGCTAACCTCTCTCTTAGCCAGTTCGTCTGCGTTTTCATTGTTGTTCAACCTCAGCGTGTCTGGGTATCCAGCAGAGTATGTATGACCTTACTAATTCTGCTTTGCTAATTAAACTTAATGTGGTATCCCCAAGTTAACTGCGTGGTACCACTTTGAGCGACTATGCTTTAATGGCAATCAGACTATTCGGGAAGATGGATTTTTCTCCCCCTCAGTAGCCCCTGTCAGGATAAAATTTTGCGCATATCTCAATGGCATAAACTTTTGATAAAAATATTTTAGGACTTCTGAAAAGGTCTTGTCTGGGATGATTGTTCCTGTTGGTGCTTCTTCTTGGGATTTGGATGACTTTTTGCTTGGCAGCAGTCTCTATAACACTCGACCGAGTAGTGAGCTCAATGAAGATTTACATAGCGGCCGTAAGACACGACCTCATAGCCGCTGTTGTACAGAGGCATATTCTGATCTCTGGTCGTAGCTAGCCTGGCCCTTTCCGACCAAGCAACTGCACCATAAGTGATGATAAGTCTCACTATCATGGTGTATATCCATCTCAAAGTTTTGGGTAGGACACCGTAAGTTGTTCCTACAAAGTAATAGTACTTCTCTCACTTTATATATATATATAACGTCGCCTCTAACTTCTTTTTCTATAATAGTTTTGAGTCTAATATGATTCCCAGATACATGATATCAAACTATACGTATAAGCATATTTCCGTCACTATCCTTAGTCCGTTCTCTGTAATGTCATAGAACGTCTCTTCAAAGTGACCATATTTAGAATTATACAATTTTCTGTTGTTGCATGAAGTAATTATCTCCTCTGAATCAAAATATCAACATATTCTGGGACTTTCAGTTCAATAAGCGCATGATAAAAGTTGATACCGACCTTAGGAAACTTTATGCCTTGTATAGGGTGTGTAATATGTATAGTCTATACCAGCTACGTCCAAGCACACTCACACACTCTGATACTTACGTTTGAGGTAAACAGCTTTGAAAGCTCATAAATTTGTTCTTGTTTCTTTGCAAAATAATAGCAAACAATGTTGTCGGCGAGATCTGATTGGCTGTTATGGTCTCGTCGGTATGAAAGCACAAAAAGCTCTTTATAAAAGTTTGCACATTGACCTGGTCTATACATATTTAGTACTATGCCGACTGCGGGTAAACTCATTTTTTCTAATAGCAGTAATTTCAGCACTGTATTATTTGAAACGTGCAAAAAGCAGAGTCAGAAAAGAATGAAGCTTTCCTCTATCTCTTCTTTCACCACCTGGTCACACCTTGTGATAGTAGTAGGCATTCATTGCCTGAGTGTTACTTCCCTTAAAAAATATATGAAAAAATACTAATTTTCAAAAGGTCACATTCACCAATTAAAATCAGCAAAATAAATATATATTATTTTACTTGCACATTAATAACAATATTTAAGTTCATTTGAATCACTTGTAAAAATTTACGTTATTTAACATGAACACTCACTTGTTTAAGTTATGTTCACCAGTAAAAAAAAAAATTTATGGGATATAAAATTTAATTTTAATGGGCGTGCCTCCGCCCATTTTTTAAATGCAAGATTGGGTGTTTTTCAGAGCTCAGGGTGCGTGCTTAGTCTTGTAAAAATCGGTAAAGTAGAACCACTTGCAATAAAATATTAAATTTTTATGAGGGTGACTTTGCCTATTTTTTTAAATAGAGCACTTTTTTTTAGAGTTGTGAGGAAAGTTTCGTAAAAACTGGTTAAGTAGAATCACGCGAAATATTACAATAAATTTTAATGGGCGTAACCTCGCTTAGTTTTTCATCTTTTAAATTCTGTAATTACAAGAACCAAAGGTGTTTGATAGATTTCGCAGCAATCAAATAAGTAGAATGTCATAAAATTAAATAAAAAAAATTGTGAACATGTCCCCGTCCATTTTTTTACAATGGGACCATTGGGAAGCTATACCCTCTCAGAAAAAAGGAAGAATTTTTACAATCGGTCTAAAATGTACCGAGATATGAAGTAATAAAAAAAAAAAAGAAGAGAGGTGTCTTAGGACACCCGGTTGTAGCCATGCTGCTTGGTTACATAAAACAAACTTAATGTGTTAAATAACAATGCAATAAAATTATATTATATGATGATGTCAAATTCTCCGCAAATATTTCAAAACGTTTCCATTTATTTTCGATTATTTTCTTTCCTAGCGGCGTACGATTAAATTAATGTGTTGTTTGTGCAAAAACAAAACAATCATTCTCATTGGTTTTGTTTCTCGCACTTCACAGAGCTAAACAGAACAAAATTAAACAATTTGTTTCGTTTATTTTCGTACTTTGCTTTTAAGTACAAAGAAATCAAAACAAAAATAAATTTATAACTTTCATAGTGTCGATTATTTTTGTTACGAAAATGACGTCCTTACTCCTGTATCGCCCCATAAATAGCATAGCTACAGAAAAGAAAATATAGACGAATTGATAACCTCCTTCTTTTGTGAAGTCAGTTAAAAACAAGCACAATCGCACAGGTTGAAAACAGTCACGGAAAGAGGCGAAACAAATGTACAATAAAAAAAAATAATTATCTCATTTACTCATTGCTCAGAGAGAAATTAGTACATTTCTTTTTTTTTTATTTAAAAGTACCGACGACTGCTGCATGCCGACTTTATGGACGTTTACCTTTTTAAGCGGCAACTGAAATACATGAGACCAAACTAAGCAACAAAATTGATAAGCTAGACAAATGTATTGCGTGGTGCCTTAGTTCAGTTTCTGCTTAATGCGATATTCTTTATAAGATTAAATGCAAAAACTTAAACTATACAAATCGTCGCGGCAAACCAGTAACCATCGGACGAAATGTCAATAGCAATTTTTGGCTTTTTCCGGCCCTTTCTTGTTACAATTTGTATTCTTCCCCGCTTGAAAACGAAACAATTTTATTTATATACAACCATATTGCGTACAAGTTTAATTTAATTATTAAAACAGCTTTGGCAGCTAGCACCAGTTCTACAACAAATTTTACAACAACAAAAACCCACACTCGTTTTGTTGGTAGAGAAATATTTACAAGCATTATATCGAAATCACCATTATTTTGGGCTGTCAGCTTTGATGCAAATGAAGGTACCTGTTCAGACTGCCTTAATAATTTTTATCAAATTTTGCAGCAAAGCAACTCGTCCCAGCAGTTCCAATGCAGTGCACACTGGAGTCAGGTTATTACGAACTGCAGGAGACCTGGCCATTTCATACGTTACAAGCGAAGGTTTTTATAACCAAAGTATATGTTCTAGAATTTAAATTAAGTAGCAAAACTTAAATAAAAAGACTAATTTTATTCTAAAAGACAAAAATCTTAAATAGACTTTGGTTAAATTAAAGAAAAAAAAACTAAATTTAAGCAGTTTTGCTTACATGATTTAAAAGGAAGAGCATGTTCGTTATGGCCGAACTCCACTAAACCAAAAATGTCGGTAGCTAAGCGGCAGTGGGGCATCATACTCAGTGTGGTCTTAGCCAAAAAGTAAACTCGTGCGGTTTTATGAATAATTGAAGGGCTTATTGTAAAAACACGATAAGCCACACGATTTCAGAAACTGGTTTTATCAGTTCATTCAATTACTTTACAGCATCGGAACGTCCTCTTAAAATATTGTACGTATATTCCGTTTAATTTCTGCCTTAGCCGCAAGTGTCACTTTTTACATTTTGATTTTATTCAGAGTTATTTGTCCCAAAAACCCGATAAGCCACAGCAATTACAAAATAAATAAATAAATAAATAGAAAAAATAATAAATTTTAAACTGCAAAAACACGATATGCCACTTTATTTCAACCAAAATAACAAAACTTTTGATATAAAAAAAAAATATGAATAAATTTCATGCAATAACTGGATAAGCCACAACTTTTTGCAATTTTAGCGATTTCCGAAGATTTCTAGGTGTACAGCGACGAGTATGTGATAGTAGTCTTCCTTAAGCACTAAATAAAAGTATCTGTATCATGATGATCAAATCCCTATTTTCTGCATTTATTTTAAACTTCAAAGGCGATTTTCTCAGTATTTTCATTTTGTGGCTTATCGAGTTTTTGCACTAAGCCCTTCAATTGTCCAAAGAATAATCGGCTATGGCACCAAAATGAACAATCGCCCAATGTTTTTGGGCTTTTATTCATAATGAACAAAGACCCAAAAAAGTGCATATCGCCAAAAAAAATTGTGTGGAAAATCACCCAAATACAAAAATTAACGATCGCCCATTAATTTGGGTCATTATTCATTATGTCAAATCATCCAAGTTTATGATGAACAATTGCCCAAAAAGGCTGAATGAACAAAAAAAAAAATAAAAAATTTTGGGGCGATCGTTCATTAATTTGGCTCTTTCGAATCATTGAAATATTTGGGCAATTCTTCATAATGAACGATCACCGAAACTTCAAAAATGTCAAAAGACTCAAATTTGTTTTTTTGGGTGATTATTCATTTATCTTATTTTTATAAAAAACGTAAAACTTTTATTGCAAGCAAACTGTTCATCAAAATGTTTTATTATAATCAAGAATGTAGTAAATATGGTCCAGGGAAACGTTATTAAGCAGGAAAACTTTGCAAGGCAGAAAATGTTCATTAGGCTGCGCCGTTTCGGGAAATACCATGGTGAATTTTCATATATTATTATTTTAAATGTTAAACAATATTTTAATCTCTTAACGCACAACATATCAACATAAGTGTATCTTTACATCTGTGGCAAAAAGGAAAAAGTGCTTAAGTCGAGATAAGCTGATTTTAAGTTAATGGTAGCTGCTTAATCTGCATGTTTCAAAGTACTCCTGGGCAAAATCTCAATTAATTTGTGAAATTTTTCTAGCAGTTATAGCACAATGAATTGCGGCTTATCTCTTGTAGACTGCTAATCTCATTTGGAATAAAAGCTTAATTTAGGTTTATACTTTGGTAAATTTCAACTTAAATGTATTACTTATAGTGTGTAGAAGAATGTTTGCTTAAAAAAATAAAGGTAAATAGAGAATTTTCCAATTTCGCTGTAACAGAAATAAATTACTGAAAATCGATTTGAACACTTAAAATTGCTCCCCTGCCAAACGATCAAATATGACTTAAGCACTTTTTCCGTATTCATAAAAAAATATTTGTGATTTATAAAACGATTTACCATACAAAATTTGTTTTATTGAAGCTTTAACATGATTTAGGCAGTTTAAAAAGATAATTTTCATAACAACTTACCTCCTCAACTTTTCTATGCACCAGGGATGGGAAAAGGAACCAGCCGCAGTAAGCTCCCAATATCGATACCAAAACACCAATGCCAGCCCCAAAGAGGGACCAATGAAACACTTTGTACATGCTTTTTATATATTATTTTTTTTTTAACTTAAACGCTCGTTTTAAATAGTTTCTGGAACTTAAAATACTGAATATGTGGTTTGTAACTCACAATTCAATTGAGCCGGCAAAATTTCCATTGAAGTTTTCTTTTTAAATTATATATTTTATTTTTCTTTTGTATTAAAACATTTCTTTAAACACTTTTTTCTATTTTTTCAATATACAGAGATAAAAAAATTAACAAATTTTTAAAACAAAGAGCGTGAATTGTTAAAAAAAACACAAATTTTTTTTATGAAAAAATTAATAATTAAATTTAGAAATACTGCAGATAGATCAACACCAAAATGACGCAAAGGTATTAGAAATCAAAAAGACACCAAAAACTAATTTTTTTTAGATTAGCGACAATGAAATTCATAAACAGATGTTAACAAAATTAAAAAAAAAAACGTTAAACAAAATTAATTATAAGCAAACAAACTTGTTTTGAACCAACCATTGACAAGTCAGTAGGGTTAACTACATGAAGTAAATATGTATGTATGTATGTATTGGCGCTGGGAAAAAGTCATTTCAGTTTGCTAAAGTGATGCACATACATACATAAATATGTATATATGCTTGTCTATCAGTTAAAGAAAAGATGAAGTGAAATTTATTTAAGAGATTTCTTATTGATTCATAAGTGTTTATAACTTTATGTGTGGCATATTCTGTCGAGAAAGTTAATTTATGTGAAATAAATTTTTTAATTAAAATATTCCACTTTCTTGAAAAAAATATGCTAAAATCCTTTTTTTTGTGTGTCGTTATTCTAATCAGAGGAAATTAGTTAAAGAGGTAGAGAGAGGGCTGGATCGGCAATGCTATTTTCTATGAGAAATCATCTCTATTGTATTTTTACAAGGCGAGAGAGAGGAGGAAACCAGAGTTAAAGAAAGTGACTTATGAAAAAAGCTAAAGCTAAAGGTCCATACCATCCGTTGCATGCTTTGTTGCGTTTTATGCATGTGTCAAAAAAGTAGAATCAGTGTAATTGTATGTGGCAAGTTATAGAGCAAAACACATAGAACGTATAGACGCATAGGACGGATAAACTAACCTAGTACTTTCTACTTACGTATCCATCGCATGCATCATATGAAAAAAGGTCAGCTGTTTTTGATAGCCGAAGATGACGAATTATATTATATTTTCAATGATATCGATAAAAATGCTCGTGTGTCCACCACAGTTTAAATTTAAAATGATAACAGATCTCATTTGACGCATTTTCATTGAACAATTTTTATCTTTTACTTACAAAAATCTGTGAAACTACCAATAGGTCATTATTACAGAGAACTCAGTAATTGGGAAACTGGCACTCCAGATTTCTTTAGGATGTGCGGGAATGAACAGGCACCAGAAACCAATGAACATATTATCTGTAACTAACCCAAGCTGCAACGTCATAGGCGTAGATGGCTGAGCAGACGTTTCCATGAGAGCATTACTGATATTGGGAAGTGTAAACTAGAGGACATCAGGGGCTTCATCATGGGAATTCAAAGGCTTAATGACGGATAATAGGGTTACTGCTGGGTACAAATAGGCAATAGAAGGGAATCAGACTGGACCCAACTAGATCTCTAAGTGGAGGTACGTTATAGCATCACCCTTCCTAGCCTACAAAAATCACACAGCGAAGGAGACCACAAAGTACAAAATGAAAGCACATTTGAACAAGTTACAAATTTTACAAAATTAAATGAAAGAATTCAGAATGCGAAAAAGCTTATTACTATAAAAAAGGTAATTTAATATTGTTTTTAAGCGATTACAGATTTAATTTGAAGCATTTCCATTCAAAAATATTAATTTTTAACATTTATTACAAAAATCGCACAGCGATTGAAGTTACAAGGTATAAAATGAAAATACTCTAAAAAATGCCACAATGAAAGAACTTTTAAGGCAGACGCAGGCAGTGACTGAGTGAGTGACACCGTCCGCTAGTACTTTGAGTTGGCAACATTATTTTTTATAACATCTGATTTGAGAGTTCTATGTTGCGCTATATCAAGTTAAACTTAGAAGCTTACACTTCGAACAATTGTAACTTTTGCAAGTTAAACAAATTTAGTTTGTGAAATCACGACTCATTTCAAATAAATTCACAATCGTAATCAATTGCAATGAAAAATTTTCTAAGAACTTTTGTATAAGAGAAACAATTATGATATGACATAAACCGAGAATTTTTACTTCAAATGATATTTTTTTGAGTAATAAATAAATAACTAAATAAAAATTAGTTTAAACTGCACAACCAACCATATTATTTTTATTTTCGATTCAATACTCGTATAAGGCAAACGAAAAGAACTGAAAAATATTTTTAGTTTTTGTCCAAATTGTTGTTGTAATTAATTTGAAAAAACCCCAATTAGAATAATAAAAATTAGCGATAATATAATAATTTCATGTAATTAAAAAGCACATCATAATTTGTGAAAGAAGCTTGTTAAAAAAATATGCATGTACATTTGCTCAAGAACTATTTATTCTTTTATTCAGGCTTTCTAGTTCAGTATTTGCACTTTCACTCCCAAACAATTCATAATAGTTTAAGTCGATTGTCAATAAGACAGTAAACTTATTTAATAATAAATGTGTTGATTAAATTTTCTTAGTTTACAAATGTCGTGTTTGTATTAATGAAACTTGTTGTAGTTGTAAATAGTTTCAATTAAAATTTTATTTGTAAATACTGGAAAATTAATTTAATCACAAAATAGCTACATAAAAAATATTTGAAAATACATTAAAAAAAGACAGATTTCTCCGACAAAAATTTAGGTGCATCCACATAACAATTTAGAAACTTCAAAAAAAAAAACTCGCTGATATTAAATCAAATCAGACAGAAAACAAAGAAATTGTGAATGCCACAAACCAAAAGTTTAGAAAAATAAATTACTTCTTCCCCCAGCAATAAATAAAAAAAAAAAAAAATTAAGAAAAATAAGAGGGAAAGTAAAAATCAAAATATTTAAATATTTTTTGTTTACAAGTTTCCAGATTTGTTTTTTTAATTTTTTATTCGCTTCTTTACTTTAATTGTTTATTTAGTTTTCATACTTTGGTCATTTTATTTGTTTAATTTTTATCTTATTGAGTGATGTTTTGCATACTTTTTGTTGTTGCTTTTTTTGAAGACTTACGCTTTGATTTAGTTTTCAACCGTTTGAAGTACAACACTTTATTACTTCGCGTAGTAATAGAAATTAAATAAAAAATAAAATAAAAACTCGATTGGTTTTGACATTCAAAACAGTGTATTTGAGCACACAGCGCACAGTGGGATCGATTGGAAATTCATTATGTTGAAATTAATATGATTTGAGAATGCTTACAGGAGTGTAGTTTCTTCACTACCAGGTGGGAGTTACTTAGTTTAAGAACCGACAGCTATGGCCGATGTCTTGCCAAATAATTTTTTGTACTTTAATTTTTGTTAGATATTAAGTATATAATTTCTTATGGTTTCTTTCTGAGCTTTTATTTTGCTCTCTGTGGATTTTGTTTTAATAAATATTAGATTTAATCAACAAATCTTATGATTATTATAATTTTAATAAAAAAAAGATAATGATATAATAGTTAATATTTAAATAAAAAATAATATTACAAAGCTTGCATAAATAGCGTTTTTGCACTCCTGAGTTGTATATTCTTCGTTACTCATGCCTCATCATCGTGTTTGTCGTTTTTCGACTTCGGCTTATAATAGATTAAACATTAATCTAGCACCCAAACGTCGTATTCAAAACACTCCAACCACAATAAGGCCCACGATTTTATTGATAACTGTAACCATATACGTTCCCTCGGCCGTAAAGAAATTGTCATCATAATTATGAATAACAATTCTCCGGGATTTTTTCCACATTCCCCCTATGATGAAGTACAATTTCCCTGGGAGAAAATTCCCGCGGAAAAAAGTAGCCATCCTAAACATGAGGGAGAAGGAGAGTTTTTTTGCGAATTTTCTCCCCAAACATTTTGAAGGGAACAAATGCAAAAATATAAAAACCTAAGGAAAAAATTTTGTAAAAGAATACTATAGGCATTTATTTCGAACAAAGAGTTTAAGTAATCCGCGGAATGTTGTATTTCCCTCAAAAACATGAACTTCTTCTGCCTCCAGAAAAACAAAATATAACAGATAAATGGAAGATTTCTTTACCTATAATAATTTTAGTAAATTTACAATATTCTTTGCAAATACAATTGGAAATTTAATCCATTCGCATCTCAGCATAAAGTTATTCCGCAAACTTGTAAATGGTTACGGTGCACAGAGGAGTATTTGAGCCAAAAACGCTGGCCATTACTTTTTTTGGTTATATTGCTTGTGAAAAATTATTGAGAGCCCCTAGATCAATGAAACTTAACAGAAATATGTCTCATAGTCCCAGGCTGTTAAACGCTGAAAAAAATCGGACAAAGGGAAAAAAGTTCCCCTCAGAGGAACTAATACTACCTCTGAAAAATTAAATTTTTTTCTTAACTTTTTCCATAATTTTGCTTAGCAAATGCATTTTTAAACGTCGGCGAACGTTTAAAATCCTAAACTTAGACCTAGAAGAACGTAAGATGCCACTTTTGTCCCCGCTTCCTTTTGTGGGCGGTGACAAAAATATTATTTGCAAAAATAATGAAAATACGAGTATTAAAAAAAATGTACTATTTACGCCTTAATATCATAAAAATTAAGTTTTTAAGCTTTTATTGGCAAGGTGAAGTATCCTTTTCCTCAAAGCAAAACATTTTATGGCTGCCAAAAGGTTTCTTACTCATATTTATCTATCCAAGATGAGAAAAAAAAACAGAAAAAAGGTGAAATTTTCAAAAAATCTTAAAAAAATATGGCGCAAACTTGCATCTAAAAAAGAGACTTTAAACTTTATTGTGGTATGAAACATAACTCTACATGTATCTTCTTCTTTTATTATTGTTTTCAAAAAAAAAAAAAAAAAATATAATTTTTTTTTAATTTTTAAACGAATTGTTTCAATATTAATTAATATTCAAAAAAAAAAAAAAATTACGTAACACCTTTATTCGTTTAGCCACAAAAAATATCAAAAACATGTTGAAACTGAAAAAAAAACATTAAAAACTCATGTAATTTTCTTCATTTTCCTGACTTTTGCCGTATCTCAGAGCTACAAACCACATTTTAAAGTCTTCAAAATTTACAATGTGATGTAAAATTTTGTTGTGTATTGAGCTGTATACTTGGTTCTTAAGATTTCTTTAAATTCATTTTTGCCTTTTTGTACAGCTTTTTGGCTCAAATACTCCTCTGTGCGGTGTTTATTTTATTTTTTATTTAAGCAAAACTAGATATTTATACTAACACAATTTTATTGGCATTTTTTCCCGATAACAAATGATTGCGAAGAGAAAAAACTCCCCGGATAAATTTATAATTGGGCTGTATATTTTCTCTATCACTTTGTTGGCAATCGGCACCACTGTGCAGCATATAATAACTTCGAAATGAATGAGCAAGGTTAAACTTTTGTTTAATGATTTTATCTTTTATTTTAATATAATTTAATAAATATTACACAAATGCATATAATATTTAATTACTTTGGCCATGTAAAACAAACAGAAACATTCTGCTGTTGGTTCTAACGGATACCACCAGCACAAGAGATACAAATCTAAACCTTCATAAAAGCTAACAACAATAACAACTACAAACAATTAATAACACGCCACGCCATTCAGTGATAAGCTGCAATTAGGTGACATGATACACGCATATGAATACTTGTAAGTTTTTACACGTTTTAAATTTTATAACGATTTTGTTTTTTGTTAATTAACTCCTTTTCATCTATTGTTACAAATTTAAATATTTATAATTTAATATTTTCTTTGGGAATTTAGGGGACACTTTTTCAGCTCTTATGGGATTTTTATACTAAAGAATGACATTTGTAATCTTTTGTTATTAATCTTGATCACTTTTATTTTTACTGCTTTGTTTCACAAACACATTATTAATTAATTATTATTTATTATTTTTTTTCCTATACGATATAGTACGTACTGAACACAAAAATATGTAAATACACACGGAGAAATAATGTTTAGAGAAATAAACCCGTTTCTTTGCTTTTGTAATGTGTGGTTCGCTTTAAGCTTCTGTGAAGACTAAGCCAGCCAAAGTTCATAACTTGTCTCTCGATCATTTAAGTTGTTGGTTGTCATTACCAACAATGAATTTTTGACTTCTTTTTATGTAGATTTTGTTATTTTGCTTGAATATTTTATTTATTTAAAATTACTCTTCTTCTCTTCTTTTTTTTCGTCTTTCATACCATCATGCATTTGTTTGCCCACTACACTGCGTCAGCTTGCGTTTTTCTTATTGCCTACACACAACTTGCTTTTTGGCCCTACAACTGGCCAAATTTGAAAAATAGTAACAAAAAATGCAAAAAGAATAAAAAACATAAAGCTGCTCTTTGAGAGTGTCTGTCTGCCAGCTGTCTCTTAGAGCTTTATTGAGAAACTAAAATTTGTTCGTATGTGTGAATATAATTTATTTGATAATTTCCTACACATCTCAACAAAATATATTTGTATCTTGTATCTAATATATACTTAAAAGTTTAAGTCCTTTCACAGTTAAAAATTAAATAAAAAAAATTAATTTTTATATATGTATTTATGAGCAAATAACACCAAAGTTAATTGTACATATTCTGACAAACACGCAGTAGAACGGAACAACCGGCTGTTTTCGAAGGTAACTACACCTTCATCATCAGCGTTCTTTTGTGTTTGGTCCAGTGTGTGTGGTGTCAGTTGATGTAGACTTCTGCTGTATATACTCAGCTGCAAGATTGCTGTATGATAGTAAAATTGAGCTTTCATTACAAAGAAAGCTTTCAGCAAATTGTAATACGATGAATCAAAACAATTCACGTATTCCATTTGCAGTAATGGCTGAGTATAAAGCAGAAATCTACAGTGGACCAAACACAAAAGAACGCTGATGATAAAGGTATAGTGACCTTCAAAAACAGCCAGTTGTTCCGTTATACTAAGTGTTTGTCAGAATATTTACAATTAACTTTGGTGTTATTTGTTCATTTATAATTATCACATGTAATTCGGCTAATAAAGCTGTACGAACTTTAGCTTAATTAAATCATAAATATAGAAACAAATCAAATTCGTACCATAATAATAAAACCAACTAAAATTATTATTTTTTATTTTCTTTCTTAAGGATGAGCAAAGCTCCAGTGAAAGACCGGGTAGTGTGTACTAGGTTTTATTTCAAGTCTTTAGATCACAAATTTTTTTTAATATTTTTATAATAATTAAAATGCCACATATTTTTTAAGGTTGCAAAATTATTTATTTGGAAAATTAAAGTAAAGTTTCTGATACTGAATTTATGATAGAAAATTTATCGTTTTCACGTCATTCTTACATACAGTATGTCAACAATGAGTTTGCATATTAAAGAAAAATCAGCCTTTTTATTTATTTCATTTTGTTTTGTTGCTTAGATCCCACTATCGGCACAATGTACCGATTTTCGTCGGCTCACTGCAATAAAGTCGTAAGTAATAAACCAAAATGCCCTTATTCCTCAATTAACTCCGGAATAAGTCTATATGAGTTTATTACCAATTGCATTGTGGTGCAATTATGTCATTATATTTCAATTAGTTGAGAAATAATGCCAATTTAGCTTACTACATACTTATGACCGACGAAAATCGGTACATTGTGCCAATAGTGGGATCTAGGCTTAATTATTTACATTATATTAAAGATTTAAAAAAAAAATTCAATTTAATTAAAAAATAAGTAACGAACGGAAAAAAATAAATATTGTTCCATTTTTTTCGTGTCAAGAAACTCTTTTCACAAATAGCAAGATCTTAAGTTCATTAAATAAAAACAAGGATTCTGTAGCTTTAATACTTGATATGTTCACCCTTTGCGTCTGCCACGCACTGTAGTCTTTTTCCATTCAGGGAATTAACTTCGTTAAGTCGTAATTGGATGCTATATTTTGCCAGTCCTCCAATATTGTAGCTTTTAGAGCTGTCATGTTGGCCAGTTGACGTTTAGCTACTTTTTTTTTAAATACACCCACAAATTTTCAGTCGGATTTCAATCCGCACTTTGGGCAGGTGTATCTATGACGTAAAGTAGCCACATTCTTATAACATGCGATTTGAGGTTCGGTTCATCATCTTGGTAAAATTTAAATAGCGGTATATTTTCCCTCATGAACCCAAAATTTCTTGCACCTGTCGTCAAATTGGCTTTCAAAATATTTAAATATCGCTCAGCATCCATTGTTGTATCAATGAAAGCCAAATCTTCTACCCCTTGGCTCGAAATACAACTTCAAACCATTACCATATTTCCAAATTTTACTGTTGGAATGATGTTGCGATTTTGCAGCGATGTTAATAACTTTTCCCACACTCTAGATGGTCCTTCGTTGTAATACAGCATTATTTTCCTTTCATCGCAGCATATCACATCATCCCAACAGTCCACTGGCTGCGAAATGTTCTTCACAGCGAAGGAAAATCGTTTCTCTATATTTGCAGCACAAACTAGTGGTTTTTTACTGGCTGATCTTGAAGAGTATTTGTTTCTTGTTAAGATTTGCCGAACAGTTTCATGGGCTACAACAACGCCGCATTCTTCTTCAAGCTCATTTGCAAGTAACCTGGTGGAAATTTTGTGGGTTCTGGCTTACTTTCATCAGAAGTAAACGCTCTGTACGTGTATTTATTTTAGGCGTAGGGCCCACCTACTCATTTTAATTCTAACCTACCCTCTTTTTTAGCATGATAAATCACATTATAAATGGTTCTTTCTTCTTGATACCGAAACCCTTTCTGACGGCTCCTGAGCACTTGCTCCCAATTGATGGTTGTAATCATGATACATTTATACAAGGTACTTGCACAATCCCAGCCTGTTAATGTTTACAATGCATATAGTTGTCAAATTTTGTTTACAAGCTGCAAAAATGTTAGTGTATGTGTGTGAATAAAATGATTACAGTGCTGCCAATGAATTTGCATATGGCTGTGTCTCCAATTATACATTGAAGAAAATTACACTACACATCTTTTGTGTGAGTTAAAATTAAAACCATAATAAATAAAAATAGAATCCAAAGTATAATTACACACATATTATATATACATAAATATATATATAATATGTGTATTATGTATGTGTATAAATATATATATAATATGTGTATTACATACATATTGGCAACACTGAATGGCCATAATCATGCATGAATGCCGCGTCAGCAATTGTGCTTTAGTTACCCTGCGATTGCTGTTTTTAAAAACAAAAGACATCTGTTTCTGACTATTTTACGTTTGTTTCTACCAACAAAATACGTGTGTTTCTTGGTGTTGCAATTTTGTTGTAGTCGTGCAAGTACCTTGTATAATTATATCATGGTTGTAATATATGTATTACATCGTACGCAGTGTTGTCAGATATGGTGACATCTCGCCAAACGTGGCGACAAAAATTTGTTTTTGGCGATGAAAATTTTGAAATGGCGATCGGCGATTTACTTGGCGATATTTGAAATCTTTGGCGATATTTTTGGCTATATTGTTTGGGACTTCAATGAAATAAAATAATGTTTAAAACATGAAATTTTTTGATAAGGAATTTTTTCTTCAATATAAAATATTTCTTGCAAAAAATTATAAATGTTGTAACTTTTTATGTAAAACGAAATTTTCTGAAATTGAAGAAGTTTTAAATAAAATTAAAGACCACAAAATCTTATTTGGTGTTTATGAAACACAGTGGGGGAAACTTTCTGTTATAAATTGGAATAATCCACATTTTGATAATGAAGCTCCAAAAAGCAAGTACCAATTCTCGCCTAAAATGCATGATTACGACGATGCTGCTGGCACTTATCAGTTCAGTTTTATCAGAAGATTTAAATATTCATTTTATCTTGGTGTTTAAGTTCAATTTATCCTATTTATATTGATCTTTTGGAATAAGTTATTGATAAGTATTTTTATACGCCAGTGATGTAAGCACTTCTGAATTTTTCTTAAACAATATAATTTTTATATTTTACGATAGACGTTACATACCGAATTTAAAATTTAACAATATTTGTAAAGTAATTACAAAATAAAAATATTTTTTTGTAGCTAAAATTTAATGTTTTATTACATTGGCGATATTTGGCGATATTAGACAAGTAATTTGGCGAGGAGGCTGAAAATAAATCTGACAACACTGATCGTACGTTATCCGTTTTCCTGGAATTTTAAAAAAAAAATATCATTAAATAAACTGCGCACCTTAAAAACTGCATACCAAATAATTCGTAAAAAGACAAATAAAACCAACGCACATAAAAATAACCATGATACAATAATATACATAGGTACCCGCGAATCTACAACAAATGTACAATAAATAAAACAACAGGGCTTTTTATTGCTGTTTTGTGATGACAACTGTCAAAAAACCAAGAGAAAACAAGAGATATGTACTTGCGTTTTCTCTTGGCTTTGCAAAGCTTTATTTGTATTAGTAACATGAAACATGATTGCATGTTCTCTTGTAGTTGAAAAACTGGTTTGTATTACTACAGTTTAATAGGAACTGTTATAGTTTAATAGCCACTGTATTGGTAAAACGTAAACAACAATTGGGAGATCACATCACAAAACAAACTCCATCAGCTGGCGCTTCGGGGTTACCTGTATTATTGTAGCATGACACTAACAAAATTGAGTAGTATTTGTTTTTGTTGCATTTTTTGTTTTTTTTTCACAAAATTTACATATTTTTTGCTCACCCTTTACCTACACAGAATAGAAATATTAAGTATAGGAGTTTAAAAAACAAGGTAGCAAAACATAACATTTTTTTTTATTAATAGTGTTCAAAATGTTTGATTATGTTCAATACGCAAACTCATTTTTGACAGACTGTATAACGTCACATAATTTCACTCTTTGATTCTGTCAAAATATGTATATGTAAATGTCATTTAAAATTTGACAAAATTGGAAGATGACATTCGTCATCTGGTTGGTGTCAGTTTTGATTGTGATACTTAAAAGATATTGAAAACTAGTGGAAAATTTCAAAGAACGGATTCTAACCCCTTTCAAGTCAAACCGAGAGGAATTGCATCAAACTCCGTTCTTTCAGAACGAAGAACATTCCAGATGGTTCAAAATTTAAGCCTAATCGACTCTTAAGAGTTCACTTGTATGGTGGATAGCTGATAAAATGTTTAAATTATTAGGGTTGCTAATATTGTTTAAAAACAAATCCAATAAACTTTTTGTGTACTTAGAATATTGCATACCTAACAAACATTTCATTCCGTTGCATGTATTTTAACCACAAATGAAGAATAGATGCAAATCAAGATCTATGACCCACAAACAAGTGAATTGCAACTGAAATAATTCTTGTACATCATTTACATACAAGTGTAGAAGAACTTGGCATGCAACATTATTGCAAATTGATTGTATATGACCTAAAGTCAATTCGTAGTTTACATTACAATAATACGGGCATTTAGCTGTCATTGTCCTATTCTATTTAAGTGCTAGATTTACCAAAAAAAAAAGTATATACACATATGAATTTCCTTTAGAATAATAGACGGGCAACCTGTTTTGCATGCATGCAATGAATAGATAGATTTGGTTGCAATTTTCACTTTCCAAAAAGTGCATTGTACAAATGCAGATAAAGAATCTAATTTTACTAAATATAGTGAAAAACTGCTAGCGAAGAGTTTATTAAAATTTTAATGTGGCAACATTGTGCCATCTTAATTTTTTAATTGTGAGCAAACACATGATATAGGGTGTTTTTTATTGAGGTATAGAACTTTAAGTTGGCATCACTTTTTTAACTGGCGGCTATTTTGTCAGCTGTCAAGTGATTAATATTTAGTTTGGTTTGCCATTTCATCATGAACAGGTTGACAAAAGAACAACGCTTGCAAATCGTGCAAATTTATTTCGAAAATAATGGTTCAGTTCGCGAAGTTTACCGCAAGCTCCGTCCATTTTATGGTCGACATAATCGTCCATCAGAGCAATTAATTCGGTTAACCATGGATTGGCCACCAAGATCGTGTGATTTGACACCATTGGATTATTTTCTTTGGGGATATGTGAAGTCGTTCGTCTACGCCAACAAACCAGAAACGTTAGGGGACTTGGAAGCCAACATTCGTGGCGTTATTGCCAACATACGGCCCCATATGCTCGAAAAAGTGGTTGAAAATTGGACCTGTAGAATTGGCTTTATTCGAGCCAGTCGCGGCGGCCACATGCCCGAAATCATATTTAAACGTTAATGGCATAAAATTATCCTTCCAATAAAGCCAAATTGATGGACATTAAAACGATTTTCTTGTGTTTTATTTCAATTCGAAGTTCTATACCTCTAAAAAAACACCCTATATAATTATACAAGGTACTTGCACGACTACAACAAAATTACAACGCCAAAAAACATACGCACTTTGTTGGTAGAAATAAACGAAAAATTGTCAGAAACAGGTGTCTTTTGTTTTTAAAAATAGCAATCACAGGGTAACTAAAGTACAATTGCAGACGCGGCATTCATGCATGATTATAGTCATTCAGTGTTGCCAATATGTGTGTAATACACAGTGTGTAATTTCTACTCTCATGTGTGGGCCATGTAATGATATTCGTGTACATATAATCTGTGTGTAATTATACTTTGGGTTCTATTTTTATTTATTTTTGTTTAAATTTTAACCTACACAGAAGATGTGTAGTGTAATTTTCTTCAATGTGTAATTGGAGAAACAGCCATATGCAAATTCATTGGCAGCACTGTAATCATTTTATGCACACACATACACTAACATTTTTGCAGCTTGTAAACAAAATTTGACAACTATATGCATTGTAAACATTAACAGGCTGGGATTGTGCAAGTACCTTGTATAATTGTATCATGTACAAACATATACATATATTGTTCATCAGTCGTAAAGCAGCTCTGGGTGAGTCAACATCAAGCGTCGTTGGCAGTTATATCTTAAGTGCATCCAGGTCACTGTTGTTTATTGGCCATGATACAATAATACAGGTAACCTCGAAGCGCCAGCTGATGGAGTTTGCTTGTGATGTGATCTGCCAATTGTTGTTTACATTTTACCTATATAGTGCCTATTAAACTGTAAGAGTTCCTATTAAACTATACTAATATATACAAACAAGCTTTGCATATACAAGAGAACATGCAATCAATACACGCGCATTGTGCCTATTAAAACTGTACTAATACAAATAAAGCTTTGCAAAGACACAAGAAAACGCAAGTACATTTCTCTTTTTTTCTCTTGGTTTTTTGACAGTTGTCATCACAAAACAGCTGTTGTTTTATTTATTGTAAATTTGTTGTAGAATCGCGGCTACCTGTATTATTGTATCATGTTTATTGGCCTTCGAGAGTTTTGCGTCTCGCTCGCACTGCTTGACTGATCTGCCACGGATAACCGTATATTCATGCGGTTCTTTTGTGAAATTTCTTTAACAACCACATTGCTACTTCTGTAACATTCATATTGTAAATTATGATAACCGACACAGGGTTGGTTATACAGGTGCTGATGGACAGGAGAACTTGGCATTCCTACCTGGAGTTATGTTTTCCATGCTGGGAGAAGATTTTAAGGATTTATAGGTTTGTTCTCCATGCGCAAATTAGGGAAAAGGCGGACTGCGGGAGTCATGTAATCCCTAGCGATCAGTCGGCTTAGGGGAGTTCCTGTCCTCCTTTCCCTCTAACTATAGTCGTACATAATATTATTTAAGACTCCCTGTTTTTTGAAAAGTTAAAACTTCTTACCCCATCTGCGAGTAAATGTGTTAGACAAAAAAAAAAAAAAAACACATTTATAAAATACGAGTATTCTTGTTTATTTTCGGTTTCCCAGATGTGTTTGGGAACCTGCGCCTCAAAACCCACCCTACCTGATTCTAGTGGCGACAATTTTAAATATCTACGGTATAATTCATAAAAAATATTTTAGGTTTATTACATGTTTATTTGACAAATTTCCCATAGAAATACGTCAAATAAGCGCTTAATAAACCTGAAATAGTTTTTATAAATATGGCAGCTTTCTCGTTACCCTAATATCCAATTATATGAACGAAAACAGAAGATGTTTTACTTTAGCAATTCATTTTGATCATTTTATTTGTTTACTTCAACCCATTAATATTCTCACAATGAAACTAAAATAAAAATTATGTTACGTTTTATAGGCTATAGGTAGACTAAAAAATACAGTAGCAGATAAGATAAATATTTAAGTAATGGGTGATTTTTATTGAGGTATAGAACTTTAAGTTGGCATCACTTTTTTAACTGGCGGCCATTTTGTCAGCTGTCAAGTGATTAATATTTAGTTTGGTTTGCCATTTCATCATGAACAGGTTGACAAAAGAACAACGCTTGCAAATCGTGCAAATTTATTTCCAAAATAATGGTTCAGTTCGCGAAGTTTACCGCAAGCTCCGTCCATTTTATGGTCGACATAATCGTCCATCAGAGCAATTAATTCGGTTAACCATGGATCGTTTTCGCACTACGTTTACTCTATGTGATAATACGCATTCGCAGAGACGTCGAACAGTGCGCACCGAAGAAACAATTGCCGCTGTAGAGCAAAGTGTTGAAGAGGACCCGAATGAATCGATTCGCCACCGTGCACAGCAATTGGAGCTTTGTCCATCAACTTGAAAATTGGACCTGTAGAATTGGCTTTATTCGAGCCAGCCGCGGCGGCCACATGCCCGAAATCATATTTAAACGTTAATGGCATAAAATTATCCTTCCAATAAAGCCAAATTGATGGACATTAAAACGATTTTCTTGTGTTTTATTTCAATTCGAAGTTCTATACCTCTAAAAAACACCCGTTATAACAAAATATCCAAATTTAAATTCTTAGTTTTTTTTTCTATTACAACTCGCACAATTTTTAATGGTAACACTCTGTATTAAAAAAAATGGTATCTAGGGTTAATTCCATTTTTTATAGGTATTTATACACAGTCGACTCCGCTTTACTGGAAATAAGCAAAACCCAATTTTTTTTCAGTTATCCGATTTTTTCTCTAAAACGTAGTTCGGATTACTGAAATTTGTTACAGTTAAGCATACTGCTTAAAATCAGTAACCATACACATGCATATGTGCACACATGTGTTGAAATTTTTCACGAATTCCTCGAAAATGTCTGGCCACTTGCATTGACAATATAATAGAAAAATACAATAAAGTACGTAAGAGCGAAAAGGACAAATACATTTTGCCATTTAGTTTTTTAACGGACAAAACATGCACAATTTTTTCAGCCTTTATTTATGCAATCGATTTCTATTAAATAAATTTGTCATTGTTTATTTTTTCACTAAAGCGAAGTAAGTTTGACACAAAACTTAGTTGTGGGCTTGCTTTTGGTTTTCAGTAATACTATATTTTCAGTAAAGCGATGTTTTGCTAAAGCGAAGTGAATAAGACTAGCTGCGTTTAAATTCAGTGCGGGGATTTGTATCGCTTTCAGTAATCCGATTTTTTTTTTTCAGTAAAGCGTGTTGCGCTAAAGCGGCTTCGACTGTATGTTTCCGTTTACTTAATTTTTAAAAGAAATTACAGCTAACTCTAATAAAAACAAAAGAAGAAATATATTACAAAGAATCTCACAAGAAATACGTTTGATCAACACTGCCACCGATAACGATAAAATAATCGATTGGTTTGATACAAAATAAGAATTACAAAATAATTGATGGCAGCAACAATTGATATATTCCTTCTTCTTCTAGTTTGTTTTGTTTTTTTTCGTAATTTTCTTTTTTTTCAATGATAAGGAAGAATAACAAGATATATGTATATAAGCAAATTTTTAGGTTCACCAAACTTATCAGGATGAACGATGAGGCCTCCTCGTACTTCTGGAATTTGGAATAGTTGTGTAGTGATATATATGTATAGCTTTAGGGTAAATGTAAATTGTGAATTTTATTTTTCTTCCTTTAACTTTAGATGTAATTAATAAAATTTTTGTTTTTTTTTTGGTTTTTAATTTTATTTTTATTTAGGGTGTATAGTTTTGTTATAATTTGTGGTGTGTTTCTATGTATTATGGGTATTTATTAGTGAATGTGAAAATTTGGTGCTTATGCAAAATTCAGTGTAAGGCGACTTGTAAGTAAATAGATTTAGTTAATTAATTATTACTTTATTGATTAAATTCTCTCATATCTACGTTCACGTATATACGTTTTGGTTAGATATTTCTTTTGTCTTCTAGATTATTGGTATTCTTAGACAAAAAAAAAAAACTAATTTTCCTTTCTGATCACGTTTTCTTTTCTTCTGGTTTTTAAATTCTTTATGGCATTAACTGTCGAATATTATTCCACTAGATCATTGCTTATTATTAGTTATTAATTTTTTTGTTGTTAATTATTTTTATTATTATTGAGCCCAAGACTTTAGTTGTCGGCTATACGATTATGCGTCAGTAAAACTATACAACGTATGCAATTGATATACATATCTGTTAAATTAATCGGTTCATCTGATTTATATTTGTAGAAATTAAATATATTTTTGCTTAACTACTCTACTAACCACTCTTAAAGATTTTTTCTTTCTTGGTATTTCATTCGTGGCTGGATTCAAAATCTATAAATTAAATATTCCCAGCGGCCTATACATACAATATTATTGAATACACACTCATATGTTATTGTTCACATCGTTGGGGTTATATAAAAAAGTCAAATCTCGCACAATTTACGCAACACCATCGATATTATTGTCGGTTTGACCTATACTGTGGACTGATTGATACAAATCTTAAAAAAAAAATATGGCGAAATTTTTCTCACCTTAAAAAACTTAAAATTTAAATTTAAAATTTTAAACAACATTGTTCAGCAAATATGAAAGAGAATGGTTAGCACGCAAAACAGTTTTTCTTAAATTTAACCAAAGTTCAAGGTCACATAATATACGTCACATGAACCAACAGGTTTCTTATATCGATATTAAATAAAGAAGCACGTGGTGCACCCACTTGCTCAACAAATAGCTATTTAACTGACAAAGAGCTCTACATAGAGTTTCATTTCGATATTTTACTTTAAATTTATTTTTAAAAAATTAAAGAGGTTTTTGCAAAAACTGCGCTCTCACGGGATCACCAACAATTAGCCAGCTCAAATAACGGTATATTTTCGAAAATATTTTTACATTTTATAGAAATCTCTGTAGCAAAGTGTTTGGGGTGAATTTTAGTAAGTAAATATGTTTAATCTTATGCGAGAATAATTTTCTTTTCCCGAATCCTCTTATGCATTTGCCTCTTTCTCAAATTATACATTTTGGTAGTGGAAGGAAGTTTGGGATGGGATGGATTGAGAATTTTAAAATTGTACCAACGACTTTCAAAAATTGTACTCTTTTGATTTTAATTGTACTAAAAGATTTTCTTAGTTCAAATTACATATGTTTATTTATTTTTATTAAAATAATCATCATTGTTCCGGCTACCGAATCGTTTTCACAAATTTTCTTGTGAATTTGAGTGTTAAAACACACGCTACACCTGTTTAAATTGAAATTTAGTGTATACAAATTAATAGCATGTTCTATTATTAAATGTACTAAATTAACCCTTGGTGTAATATTGTACTTTTCGAGTTTGATTAGTACCAAAAAAAGTATCAACTTGTATCAACTTTGCCAACTCTGCGACAGATTGTTGGGAAATATTTTTAGCCATAGGGTCTTGTTGGGAAATTTGTTATGTATTTTTGTTTGTATTGATATCTAATCCCTAACATTTTGAAATCAAACTCCCCGTCTGTGCTGGGCTTATATTAGTTAGCATTAACACCGTCTCTCTCTCACACACACATTGAAATGAAATGCATGTTTCTTTCTGATAGAGCCCTGCATAAGACCATTTAAAAGAACTCTGAAAACGAGGGATTTTCCAAATGCTTTACTGTAGTGAATGAAGTCTTAAAAAAAAAACGCTAAACAACATTTTTTGCAAGAAATTTGTTTCAGTTATTGTAGGTATAGAATAGAAGTAAAGAAGCAAATACTTCGTGACGAAAGAATTTGTGATGTGTGCTTTTTCCTACGCATGGGCGCGTATACAAACGTCATGCATGCACATACACATATAAGTTGTGTGTACACTAAAAAAAAAAAAGTTAACTAAAACTTTGGACAATTTTCTAAATTTGAGTCAAAAAAGTTGTCGTATGGCGCCAAAGCTGTTTAGTTCATAGTAATTATATTTTTATATTTAAGTAAAATTTTTTTAAAATTAAGTAAACTTTTCGCATTAAGTTCGGAGCTTTGCAAAAATATGTTTCATCTGTGAACTCAAATTTAATAAATTTTCCAAAGTTTTTTTATGTCTTTAATTCTGGTACTTATTTATTTATTTATTATTTATTATTTAATTAAATTCTATACCACATTATGTATTATTTATTAGTTCATCATATTATATTCTTAACTAATTCACCATACATGCATATTAATTCCTGGAGAGAAGACAAGTATTGAATCAACAACCTTCTGACTGATAGGCAAGCACTCTAACCAATTGCCTAACAGGGCAGCCTGAAAAAGCATTGAAATTATTGAGTTTTAAAATTTAATTTAATTTCCAAAAAAATTAATTTCAAGTTCAAATATTCCTCGAAAATATGAAAAATGTACTTAAACTTTTTGCTAAATGCAAATTAATAATAAATTCTATAATTCAAAGAAAAAATACTAAAAACTGGTAAATATTTTTCTAAAATTAAGAATAATCCTATTACATTATATCATTTCCTAAAATTTAGTTTTTGATTTAATTATTTAACGAAATTGACTACTTCATAGGATAAAATTTCCCTAAACCATTTTCCTATTTTTTGTAAATATTTGCTTTAAGTCAGTAAATATTTCCTTAAATGAAAGAAATTTTTCTGTATTATTATAAACTACTAAATGAGCCCGGCAAACGTTGTCTTACCCTCAATACCCTACAAATTACTCCATACAGTAGTCACTTGTTGGTTAAAAAACAAAACGAAAACCTACCCGGTATTGACCCGAATATGTGTTAAAAATTTCAGCTTCACAGGTCTTATAGCTCCACAAATCATGCGTTAATAACAAACACACACTGCGATTTTATATATATAGAATATATATAAACTAGCGCCTTAAAATATGCAACATACTTGAATTTTTGTATTACAAACTGTCAAACAATGTATCACGCACCGGTGCCATCTACTTAAAATGAAACACCACGTACTTGCGCTGTTGTAGTACATGCTATGTATCAGAGATGGCGCTGTATGTGAAAAATGATTTTCCCTGTTTTCCTGCTTTTCTCTTGAAATTTTCCCTGAATTTTCTTTGCTATAAACCTCACGGAGCCCAATACCTTTCCAACGAATGCAAAACCGTGGAAATCGGTTCGTGCGTTATGGAGTTATAGCGTCAGGAAAGAAAACCGACTTATTTTTATATATTAGATTTTTAAGGATATGACCTTTTTATTTTTTACTCATATTAAGTAATTTTAACTAGATTTTTGTAAAAATTTACTTGGACTTGGAAAAATTTGCTTAAACTTTGAAATTTTTTTTACTTAAACTTAGAATATTTTTTCTCTTAATAATAATAGTACCTTTCTTTTTTTTGCCTTTTTATTTTAGCAGAGACACATTCAGCTATCACTGCCACTAACCACTTATCCAAGTTACGAATCTTCTAGCAAAGACACAAACCAGATTCCCCCAAAAAACTAAGCTAGGAATCACCAAAATCCCAAGAGTTCCCCTGCAATTCCCTGCAGTATTGCGGCAACACTGAAAATCTTAAAATCTGTAGTTGCAGCACTATCATGTTATGTTGTTGTTACCAGTATTTGTGCCCAGGTAAATACACTATTTCTTCTTGTTTTATTTGGAGTGTTTTTTACGAACAAGAAGTGTTCGCGGCACCACTTGTAAATACTCATATACACGAACATCACTACATCCATCGTGCTTCGCTTATTTTACGACAGCATTTACTGTTATAATTATGCCACGGCACTACATTTAAAAAGGCAGACATATTTATATATCAAAAATGTTTACGCAGGGCTCTAATTTCTAATATAAAGTTTGTATCGGTCTAAAAAAGTATCTGCATTTTCAAAAAAAAAGAATAGTTCGATTTTGTTTTAGTATACACTTGGCATGTTTGGAGTATCAGACAAAAGATAATTTATTTTATTCGCTGTGAACATCAAGGCATTCTCTTCTTCTTCTTCTTTCTATATTCTGTTTTCGTTTTAAATTGCAAATGCATAGAACCGACATGTAAACGTGTATAGACGTTCACAAACACCAGCCTGAAACTGTTTTATGGAATATTTTGATAGCGCGGCGTATGTAGTACAAGGACATGCTTGAATGCATTTTGATTTTATTAAATGTGTACGAATAACTGTGTAGCTACTTGTATGTACATACATATGTATGTATGCATGTATGTATATGTGCGCGTGTATAGATGTTGATACATACCAACATTGTCTTGTCATATGCATTCTTACATGCAATGATAATTTACATTTTAAACTGTCATGTCCACATAAAGGCAAATTTCGATTAAATTATTATTTAATTTGTACGAGTATATGCATGCGTTGAAGATGTTTGTGAACACTTTTTATTTAACTGAATTAAAATATTTTGGTTTTTTTTAATGAAAAATTTCTAATTTGGTTATTCGTTTAGCCTCTTTAAATATTATAATGAGGGTGTTGTTAAACGAGGTATGATGGTCAAATTTACATTGTGAAAGTTTTCATGAAATTTACTGCCTGAAACCTTTTCAATTTGTTAATAGCATCGTTAGAGAGAAAATTGATCTATTGATAAATAAACAAGATCTCATGCAACTCATTTGTGGAAAAATTTCATAGCATAAATTCAATATGTCTGTGGCGAAAAGGAAAAAAGTGCTTGAGTCGAGATAAGCATGTTTTGAGTTAGTGACATATCAGTAATCTCCATATTCAGAAGTATGTCTGACAAAAATTTCTATTATTTTGTGCTATTTTTCAGGAAGTTATAGGGCAATAAATTGGTGCTTATCTTTTTTCGGCTTATAATTTCATAGGGAATAATAGCTTAATTAAGCTTATACTTTGATATTATTTCCAATTGAACTAATTAGTTACAGTGTGTAGAACGATGTTTTCTTAAAAAAATTTAAATTTTTGAAAATCGACTTGGAAGTTTAAAACTGCTCTCCTGCAAAACAGTAAAATATGACTTAAGCACTTTTTCCTTAATGCCACAGATATTATGCCAGCCAAATTAATTTCCTTTTACAGCTAGTAACTGCCTAGAAAAAAAAACAAGATTAATATCCCATTAATGCAAAAAAAAATTCGCCTCTTTCTCCATGTTGTTCTCATTAATAACATCCTTGCACATCTAAAGCCAGTAGCCAGTCTACTGCGATTAAGAAAATCGAAATAATGATAAGCCATAAATTATAAGGAATTAATGGTTGCAAAACAAAGACAATGAATAGAAAGAGAAAATACCACCCGCAAAAAAGCCGCCTTAAGTTGGTTGTACACTAAATGAGTCAAGGCCATTCGTCAGCTACAAAAAAATCACAAACTACGAGTATTATATGCAGCCGTAAGCTGCAGTAGCTGCAAATTGAAGCGATTGCTAAAGCAAATACTGGGTATAGTTTTCAACGTCTATTGACCCTTTTTTATAAGTCAGTAAACAATTTTTGTTATTTGCATTTATGGTTTTTTTTATCGTAATTCATATTCAAGGATAATAATACTATAGAAAAATTTATGCAAACAGTGGAAGACATTGAGCGAGAGGGAGAGAGAGAGGGAGAGAGAGAAAGATATAGAATAAAGAGAATATCTAAAACCGGCGTTGCCAGTCAGTGCCGCTATTTTTATACTAAACTTTTTTTTTACCATAATAGCACAAAGGATACTTTCGGCATTGCAGCGCCGGTGGCAGGAACTGATCGTATTTTTTCTCTAATGTAATCTTTTTTTTATTTATGATTAATGAACAAATAGCAGCTAAGTTAATTGTAAATATTCTGACAAACACTTAGTAGGACGAAACATCTAGCTGTTTTCGTCATCAGAGTTCTTTGTGTTTGGTCCACTGTGAGTGGTGTCAGATGATGTAGATTTCTGCTTTATATACGCAACTTATATTGCAAATGGAATATGTGAATTGTCTTGAGTTATAGTATTACAATTTGCTGAAAGCTGTTTTGTAATGAAAGCTCATTTTTACCATCTCTAAATTTACAACAGTCTTGCCATTGTCGTTTCTTCTTTACTAATTATGCGCATGTTAGTTAATTTGCTTATTTTTGTTCTACTTAAGACAAACTTTTTTGTTTTGATACTATTAAGAATATTTTTATTTATTTTTTTTTTGCCACAGGCCCATGGCTATTAATTTTAGTTAATTTTAATTATTGTTGTTCGAACTTCACTTGTTTCTATATTTTTCACTAATTTTCTCCCTGATCTGACCACTAAGATATAGTCGAAGATTTTAAAGTGCTTCAAGACCACTTAGACTATTGAAGTGAACCGAAATTTGAGAAAATGTCTCGTCCTCACTAAAAATTCTAAAAGCGAGAAAAACCAATATATTTATTATTACAAATAGTAGGAAAAATTGCTAAGTTTTGATAAGAAATCAATTCTAGTAAAGCTTTCAAATTGTTGAAATTAAGAAAACCAAAGCATTTCATTTCAACGATAATTTTTGAAGAAAAAATACACCAAAGGTAATTGGCAAACACTAGCAGATTGGAAAACAAGCAATCTTCATCATAACAGTTCACATAATTAATCTATTGTGTACCTTACACACACATTTTTTAATGAAAATGGCATACGTGAATTATTTTGTTCCTTCGTAGTATGATTGACAAAGGGTCAGGCTTATCAACAGTTATTTACAACAGCCTTGTCATTGTTATTTGTTTTTTTTTTATTAATCATGCACATGCCTTTTTGTTTGCTCATTTTTTATTTTTACTTAAAGTGTGTAAAACTGAGGATTGTTTTAAGACTTAAAAAGACTTGGCAACACTGCTTCAAAGTGGCTACTGCGATTTGTTTTTACACACAATTTTACTTATCTCAAGATACTACTAATGAAAAAAGTCAAGCAAATAATGACAAACACTTGAAAATTGCAAAGGGATGTCCTTAGTTTAAAATATAAATTATTTGTTACTGTATTTTAATACAAAATACCCAGCAATATGAATATGTGTGCTTACATTTGAGATAAATAAGGCTTGCTTCAATCGAAGGTCATTGTGGTTCCTTGGATGAGATTTTTTTGTTCTAGTTATTTGACAATATTGCAAGCAATATTTATTTGATGCACATAAATTTATATGTATGCGCATATACAAAAAATGAATGTGTATGTATTTGTGTGTATTATTTTATATCATTTGTCTTAAGAAATCCCAGCTACCCAAAAGACTCCCAGGTGATCAATATACAACTCCTAAACGAATGTGATGAATGATTATTTGCAGAGTGATATTGTACACTTTTTGTTTTGCTCTCGGGTAATAATTTTGCAATATTCAATTAACGATTTTTGTTGCTCAAATATGTTTGCTAATGTTTTTATTTCCATGTTCACTGTTATAAATTGTAGCTTTTTCTTATTTTTTTTTTGCTAAAATTTTAAATAAATCTCGTGCCGGTTCTTTCAAGATGTTTTTATTTTTATAAGAATTAAAGATATATTCAATGTGTTTGATATTTTACATCAAATATATATTAAATGCAATGGAAAATTTAACAAAAAGTATAAATTGAAGTTAAAGTACTCGTACAATGCTGTCATCGGGAGTAATAAATATGAAAAGCAAGCGTGAGGCTTTGCAAATTATTGGTTTGTTCATTTACCAAAACTTGTTACAAATTTGTAACAATTGTTACTGGAAAGTCTTCATTAACTCAAGGAATTTGCAAGGAGAGAGCAGTGTTGTCAAATCGTGGATTTTTTTTTGCAAATGGGGATACAAATTTTGGTTTGGGGATAGAGGAATTCATTAGGGATAATTTTTGTGTTTTGGGGATTTTATGGGGATTTGTATTTTACTTAATATTTTTATTTCATAAATAATATAAAATGTTATCAAAAACGCTTAAAATAAAAATTGTTACTGGTAACAATGAAGTCGTTCTTAACATTTGTTTTTGGTAAGACTTAAACAAGGTTTATTACAAGACACATCGAACCAGTGTTGTCAGATTTATTTTCAGCCTCCTCGCCAAATTACTTGTCTAATATCGCCAATGTAATAAAACATTAAATTTTAGCTACAAAAAAATATTTTTATTTTGTAATTACTTTACAAATATTGTTAAATTTTAAATTCGGTATGTAACGTCTATCGTAAAATATAAAAATTATATTGTTTAAGAAAAATTCACTGGCGTATAAAAATACTTATCAATAACTTATTCCAAAAGATCAATATAAATAGGATAAATTGAACTTAAACACCAAGATAAAATGAATATTTAAATCTTCTGATAAAACTGAACTGGTAAGTGCCAGCAGCATCGTCGTAATCATGCATTTTAGGCGAGAATTCGTACTTGCTTTTTGGAGCTTCATTATCAAAATGTGGATTATTCCAATTTATAACAGAAAGTTTCCCCCACTGTGTTTCATAAACACCAAATAAGATTTTGTGGTCTTTAATTTTATTTAAAACTTCTTCAATTTCAGAAAATTTCGTTTGACATAAAAAGTTACAACATTTATAATTTTTTGCACGAAATATTTTATATTGAAGAAAAAATTCCTTATCAAAAAATTTCATGTTTTTAACATTATTTTATTTCATTGAAGTCCCAAACAATATAGCCAAAAATATCGCCAAAGATTTCAAATATCGCCAAGTAAATCGCCGATCGCCATTTCAAAATTTTGATCGCCAAAAACAAATTTTTGTCGCCACGTTTGGCGAGATATCGCCATATCTGACAACACTACATCGAACAGGTACTCGCATTGGTGAGATTGCTCAAGCTAATTTTTTGGTTTACATGTATATAACTTCCAAGTTATGTGACAATTAGTTCTTTAAAATTTTATGTATTTGTAACAACTCAAACATGTTTTGGGTAAAAGTTTATTCATATCAAGATGCCGTTGAATTACGGTCGTCTAAAGAATTGTAATGATTTAAAATGTACTTTGTGTATCAAGGAGCAACGCTTGCATTGAACGAATTTTTCGGCAAGGAACTCAATAAAAACTAAAACTAGAAATAAAATTCAGTGCGAATTGCTCGAATCTCTGTTAAGAATTAATATACATATGCATATTTAAATATAAACCATAATATGTACAAATAATATGAACCACAGTGCAAATAAAATATTAATAAGAAAATAATTAAATAAATAAAAATAGTATTAGTTTTAGTAGGGATTTTTGGGGATAGTACAAATTACTTTTTGGGGAATTTAGGGGATCAAAATTTTCAAATTGGGAATGATAGTCGAAAGAAATCTGGGAACCCTGGGAGAGAGCGTCAAAAGAGAGAAACAAATTGAGAGACAAAAAAATTCTTACAAATTATTACTAGTAAAATGTTTACTTGCAAGAATTATCCAAACAGTTGTTCTGTGTTTTCTTTTAAAATAAATTATTTCAGAAATATCTGAAAAAGGAAAACTCAAAAATGTGTATTTCTTTATACTGCATTTACATTGTCCAGAAACCTAGTATATTTGATTAGAAATCTTTAACGAAATCTATATCGTTTACACTAAGCTTTTTTGACATTTTCAAAGATTTTTTATCCGAGACAAAATCCGACTTAGCTCATTCACACACCTTCAATAGAAAATTGTTTAGATCATAGCTAACTCACTCACTTTCTATATAAATTATGTTGTACAGGGTAGTCAAAAATAAATAAAAATATTGGATTTTTAGTAGATTTCCTACAAATATATTGAAAAATTAGATTTTGTTTTGCATGGGCAATCTAGTAAAAAGCAACTAGACTCAGCTCGGAATCTCGTAAGTAGTAGATTTGAGACCATATTATGTAAATAGAAAGCATATTTTTCTTAATTTATTATTTTTATTTCATTAACTTGGGGGCCACACGTTCAATTTTAGCCTTTCAATTCCATTCAATTTGCAATACACTCACACTTTTTTCACTAACACAATCAAACTTTTTAAATTGAAAACTAGATTGCTTTCAAATTCACCTATCCATTTATAGGGCAATTTAATTTTCAATTTGAACAGCTGGTCACAACACACATTGATTGAAGCTATAAATTTGAGTTGTTTCTTCGTCGGTGGCATTTAAAAAATGAAATTGTTTATCAATTTGAGTCACAGCTATCCATTTCAAGGAATTTTGACACAAAGTATGAGTAATGAAATTGAAAGCGATTTATTGAACGTGTGGCTGCAGCGTAAGCCACATAAATTCAATTTTATTGTCAAGAAAATTTGTTTATTTATCAGATCTGATCAGAGATGGAAAATGGGATTTTTGTATTTGTTAAGAGAATAAAATTACAATAATTAAATAGTAAATAACACATGAAACTACAGCCTATGTATGTATGTATGTATGTATGTAAGTATGTATGTATGTTTATATGTAAGTATGTGTGTTCGATGTTGATTATTCTTACATTTATCGATTTGTCTTAATCCTGGGAGTGTCACTAAAGATATGAGAGTAGGAAAAATCATTCGACAGGTATTTTAAAATCATCTTTAGGTTTCTCTTATGATTTTTCATTCCGAATTACAATTTAGGATATTTAACAGCTCAAAGTTGGTGGCAGTCGGGTTTTTTAATTTTTTAATTATTACTTGTTTAGTTAAACTTTATAACATTCAAACTAAATATATATCAAATGATATCTCGGATCCTTCCCCTCTGTTGTACAATTTTTCATAAATTTTCTATTTATTTAATATCTCCGAAACTATAAGACTGTTAAAAAATAAATGAGGACGTTTTTTAAAGGTCAATTTGTTTCCAATCCTTCGGTGTGTTTTTTATTTAATCGAAGAACCGGGTCACGAGTAAATGCGAATTATGTTATGTGGCATCCCTTTTTTCTTTTCTTTATAACGGAAAATCTCGAGATACAGAGTCAATTTAAAAAAACTAATTTATAGGCATTAAAGCTCAGTATCATATGTAGAAATCGTGTTGACTTGTGTTAGTATTTACTCACATAAAAATTACATTGCTTCTTTAAGTCCGATCGAGAAATATTGCGTAGCTTTGCTATCAAAAAATATATTGTGGATTTGTTTTTAAATGTTGGAAGCGATGTTAAGAAAGATTTCCCTTTCTTCTTTTAGATGCAAGATCATCCCAGCAGCAAAACTGCTTACTAGAATGCAGAAAATGTGTATGTAATCTCTCCATTCGTAAATATTAAAAATTGAACTGAATAATTTGTGCAGTTGTAGAGCTACAAGAATGTATTTTATTTGTTAAATTTAGTATAATCCTTCAAATATTCATTAAAAATTCCCCTTAAATGTTAAAATATTTAGTTCTAAAAAAAGTCATCAAATAATTTTATGCTTCTCGTTGTAACTTAAATTCAAATAATGCAGCGAACTGCTAAAATCCCTTGAAAACATATTTCTTATTTTTTTTTCTATTCTCTAACTAGAAGCAATGAAAATTGACACAAACACAAATAAATGCAGTAAAGTGCGGTTGTGACTCGCACACGAAGGGTTCCGTAGGGACACTAGATATGTAATACTATATGATTTTCAGTCTATACAATCAAATATCTTACCTGATATAGACAATTATAAAAAAAAAAGAATTAAGTACCCGGTAAACTTTTTTTTCGATTTTTGACGATTTTTCTAGTTTTGGCGGTTTTTCTTATTTTTGGATTTTTTTCGCTTTTGGCATTTTTTCGTTTATTGGCGATTTATTATATTTTTAGAAATTTTTTTTGATGACCGCTTTTTTCCATTTTGCCGATTTTTTCGGTTTTTGACAATTGTTTTTCGGTTTGGCGATTTTGGAATTTCGGGATTTTTTTTAGTTCTAGTGTTTTTGAAAATTTCAAGAGTTTTCCTCTTGTTAAAATTGCATAGTTAAAATTACATTAACTGATAGTATACCCTCTAATTTCGAAATTTTTATCTTTTAAGGCTTCATTTGTCTTTACTTTCTGTTGCTGTTCGGTGCTTCTAAATTTGCGTACTTACTTTTTCTTATTTTTTTTAAATCAGCTGTTTCTGACTAGAAGGGTCGCAGTTTTCCATTAAAGTGATGAGTTTGGATCGTCCATTGTTATGTTGCAATATAATTTTATGTTTTTCGTTTAATTAATTAATTTTTTTTCAAAATGTTTTTATATAATTTATGCTGTCACTTACAATTACTAAAAAATATTTGTTTTTCACAGGTTGAACCGAAACAGAACAGAACAAAACAGAAAAACAAACGACTTGTATTAGATTTCTAAAAAACAAAAAAGGATCAGCTGATTCGTAACAGAACAGAAAGTAAAGACTAATTCTGCCTTTAGTCTTAATTGTTGTAGTGTGTATAATGTTAGAATTAAGGCTCAGTTAGCCGACTGTAATGTAATGTAAGTGCAACAGTAGAAAACAGCTGTTCGATATTGTTATGTGAAAAGTAATGGAAATGGTTATAGAGATGTAATGTAACGTAACCTACTTTTCATATAAAAATATCGATCAGCTGTTTCCTACATTACATTACAGTCGGCTAACTGAGCCTTTACTTTAATCGTATCGTTGCGTATCAGCTGAAAAAAATCCGTAATATTTAATGCGCATGTTGATGTTGCTATCGTTTGCTATGTAAAAATCTACAAAAAATAAATTTTTACATAGCAAACGTCATTTTCAGAGAGAAAACAATTACAGCTGATCAGTGTGACCATTTTAGAATTTTTGCAGCTAAATTTAGCATTTTTGTTGTGGATTTAGCATTTTTCAATTATCTATTTATTTATAATTTTCTAGCAATAATTAACACAATTTTTAGCAACAGAATTTGTTTAATTTTCTGTATATTAGTAATTTTCATATGTATTAATCATTAATGATGCATTTATTTTCATCCTTTTTATTTTTCATAACAATTTTGTAACATAATTTTAAGTAAATATGTACAATACAATAACTGAAGCTTATTTGCTGGTGGCTAAGCATATCTATATACGCATTTCATTGGCGCTTCAACCAAAATTTTAAATAAATCTCGTGCCGGTTCTTTCAAGATGTTTTTATTTTTATAAGAATTAAAGATATATTCAATGTGTTTGATATTTTACATCAAATATATATTAAATGCAATGGAAAATTTAACAAAAAGTATAAATTGAAGTTAAAGTACTCGTACAATGCTGTCATCGGGAGTAATAAATATGAAAAGCAAGCGTGAGGCTTTGCAAATTATTGGTTTGTTCATTTACCAAAACTTGTTACAAATTTGTAACAATTGTTACTGGAAAGTCTTCATTAACTCAAGGAATTTGCAAGGAGAGAGCAGTGTTGTCAAATCGTGGATTTTTTTTTGCAAATGGGGATACAAATTTTGGTTTGGGGATAGAGGAATTCATTAGGGATAATTTTTGTGTTTTGGGGATTTTATGGGGATTTGTATTTTACTTAATATTTTTATTTCATAAATAATATAAAATGTTATCAAAAACGCTTAAAATAAAAATTGTTACTGGTAACAATGAAGTCGTTCTTAACATTTGTTTTTGGTAAGACTTAAACAAGGTTTATTACAAGACACATCGAACCAGTGTTGTCAGATTTATTTTCAGCCTCCTCGCCAAATTACTTGTCTAATATCGCCAATGTAATAAAACATTAAATTTTAGCTACAAAAAAATATTTTTATTTTGTAATTACTTTACAAATATTGTTAAATTTTAAATTCGGTATGTAACGTCTATCGTAAAATATAAAAATTATATTGTTTAAGAAAAATTCACTGGCGTATAAAAATACTTATCAATAACTTATTCCAAAAGATCAATATAAATAGGATAAATTGAACTTAAACACCAAGATAAAATGAATATTTAAATCTTCTGATAAAACTGAACTGGTAAGTGCCAGCAGCATCGTCGTAATCATGCATTTTAGGCGAGAATTCGTACTTGCTTTTTGGAGCTTCATTATCAAAATGTGGATTATTCCAATTTATAACAGAAAGTTTCCCCCACTGTGTTTCATAAACACCAAATAAGATTTTGTGGTCTTTAATTTTATTTAAAACTTCTTCAATTTCAGAAAATTTCGTTTGACATAAAAAGTTACAACATTTATAATTTTTTGCACGAAATATTTTATATTGAAGAAAAAATTCCTTATCAAAAAATTTCATGTTTTTAACATTATTTTATTTCATTGAAGTCCCAAACAATATAGCCAAAAATATCGCCAAAGATTTCAAATATCGCCAAGTAAATCGCCGATCGCCATTTCAAAATTTTGATCGCCAAAAACAAATTTTTGTCGCCACGTTTGGCGAGATATCGCCATATCTGACAACACTACATCGAACAGGTACTCGCATTGGTGAGATTGCTCAAGCTAATTTTTTGGTTTACATGTATATAACTTCCAAGTTATGTGACAATTAGTTCTTTAAAATTTTATGTATTTGTAACAACTCAAACATGTTTTGGGTAAAAGTTTATTCATATCAAGATGCCGTTGAATTACGGTCGTCTAAAGAATTGTAATGATTTAAAATGTACTTTGTGTATCAAGGAGCAACGCTTGCATTGAACGAATTTTTCGGCAAGGAACTCAATAAAAACTAAAACTAGAAATAAAATTCAGTGCGAATTGCTCGAATCTCTGTTAAGAATTAATATACATATGCATATTTAAATATAAACCATAATATGTACAAATAATATGAACCACAGTGCAAATAAAATATTAATAAGAAAATAATTAAATAAATAAAAATAGTATTAGTTTTAGTAGGGATTTTTGGGGATAGTACAAATTACTTTTTGGGGAATTTAGGGGATCAAAATTTTCAAATTGGGAATGATAGTCGAAAGAAATCTGGGAACCCTGGGAGAGAGCGTCAAAAGAGAGAAACAAATTGAGAGACAAAAAAATTCTTACAAATTATTACTAGTAAAATGTTTACTTGCAAGAATTATCCAAACAGTTGTTCTGTGTTTTCTTTTAAAATAAATTATTTCAGAAATATCTGAAAAAGGAAAACTCAAAAATGTGTATTTCTTTATACTGCATTTACATTGTCCAGAAACCTAGTATATTTGATTAGAAATCTTTAACGAAATCTATATCGTTTACACTAAGCTTTTTTGACATTTTCAAAGATTTTTTATCCGAGACAAAATCCGACTTAGCTCATTCACACACCTTCAATAGAAAATTGTTTAGATCATAGCTAACTCACTCACTTTCTATATAAATTATGTTGTACAGGGTAGTCAAAAATAAATAAAAATATTGGATTTTTAGTAGATTTCCTACAAATATATTGAAAAATTAGATTTTGTTTTGCATGGGCAATCTAGTAAAAAGCAACTAGACTCAGCTCGGAATCTCGTAAGTAGTAGATTTGAGACCATATTATGTAAATAGAAAGCATATTTTTCTTAATTTATTATTTTTATTTCATTAACTTGGGGGCCACACGTTCAATTTTAGCCTTTCAATTCCATTCAATTTGCAATACACTCACACTTTTTTCACTAACACAATCAAACTTTTTAAATTGAAAACTAGATTGCTTTCAAATTCACCTATCCATTTATAGGGCAATTTAATTTTCAATTTGAACAGCTGGTCACAACACACATTGATTGAAGCTATAAATTTGAGTTGTTTCTTCGTCGGTGGCATTTAAAAAATGAAATTGTTTATCAATTTGAGTCACAGCTATCCATTTCAAGGAATTTTGACACAAAGTATGAGTAATGAAATTGAAAGCGATTTATTGAACGTGTGGCTGCAGCGTAAGCCACATAAATTCAATTTTATTGTCAAGAAAATTTGTTTATTTATCAGATCTGATCAGAGATGGAAAATGGGATTTTTGTATTTGTTAAGAGAATAAAATTACAATAATTAAATAGTAAATAACACATGAAACTACAGCCTATGTATGTATGTATGTATGTATGTATGTAAGTATGTATGTATGTTTATATGTAAGTATGTGTGTTCGATGTTGATTATTCTTACATTTATCGATTTGTCTTAATCCTGGGAGTGTCACTAAAGATATGAGAGTAGGAAAAATCATTCGACAGGTATTTTAAAATCATCTTTAGGTTTCTCTTATGATTTTTCATTCCGAATTACAATTTAGGATATTTAACAGCTCAAAGTTGGTGGCAGTCGGGTTTTTTAATTTTTTAATTATTACTTGTTTAGTTAAACTTTATAACATTCAAACTAAATATATATCAAATGATATCTCGGATCCTTCCCCTCTGTTGTACAATTTTTCATAAATTTTCTATTTATTTAATATCTCCGAAACTATAAGACTGTTAAAAAATAAATGAGGACGTTTTTTAAAGGTCAATTTGTTTCCAATCCTTCGGTGTGTTTTTTATTTAATCGAAGAACCGGGTCACGAGTAAATGCGAATTATGTTATGTGGCATCCCTTTTTTCTTTTCTTTATAACGGAAAATCTCGAGATACAGAGTCAATTTAAAAAAACTAATTTATAGGCATTAAAGCTCAGTATCATATGTAGAAATCGTGTTGACTTGTGTTAGTATTTACTCACATAAAAATTACATTGCTTCTTTAAGTCCGATCGAGAAATATTGCGTAGCTTTGCTATCAAAAAATATATTGTGGATTTGTTTTTAAATGTTGGAAGCGATGTTAAGAAAGATTTCCCTTTCTTCTTTTAGATGCAAGATCATCCCAGCAGCAAAACTGCTTACTAGAATGCAGAAAATGTGTATGTAATCTCTCCATTCGTAAATATTAAAAATTGAACTGAATAATTTGTGCAGTTGTAGAGCTACAAGAATGTATTTTATTTGTTAAATTTAGTATAATCCTTCAAATATTCATTAAAAATTCCCCTTAAATGTTAAAATATTTAGTTCTAAAAAAAGTCATCAAATAATTTTATGCTTCTCGTTGTAACTTAAATTCAAATAATGCAGCGAACTGCTAAAATCCCTTGAAAACATATTTCTTATTTTTTTTTCTATTCTCTAACTAGAAGCAATGAAAATTGACACAAACACAAATAAATGCAGTAAAGTGCGGTTGTGACTCGCACACGAAGGGTTCCGTAGGGACACTAGATATGTAATACTATATGATTTTCAGTCTATACAATCAAATATCTTACCTGATATAGACAATTATAAAAAAAAAAGAATTAAGTACCCGGTAAACTTTTTTTTCGATTTTTGACGATTTTTCTAGTTTTGGCGGTTTTTCTTATTTTTGGATTTTTTTCGCTTTTGGCATTTTTTCGTTTATTGGCGATTTATTATATTTTTAGAAATTTTTTTTGATGACCGCTTTTTTCCATTTTGCCGATTTTTTCGGTTTTTGACAATTGTTTTTCGGTTTGGCGATTTTGGAATTTCGGGATTTTTTTTAGTTCTAGTGTTTTTGAAAATTTCAAGAGTTTTCCTCTTGTTAAAATTGCATAGTTAAAATTACATTAACTGATAGTATACCCTCTAATTTCGAAATTTTTATCTTTTAAGGCTTCATTTGTCTTTACTTTCTGTTGCTGTTCGGTGCTTCTAAATTTGCGTACTTACTTTTTCTTATTTTTTTTAAATCAGCTGTTTCTGACTAGAAGGGTCGCAGTTTTCCATTAAAGTGATGAGTTTGGATCGTCCATTGTTATGTTGCAATATAATTTTATGTTTTTCGTTTAATTAATTAATTTTTTTTCAAAATGTTTTTATATAATTTATGCTGTCACTTACAATTACTAAAAAATATTTGTTTTTCACAGGTTGAACCGAAACAGAACAGAACAAAACAGAAAAACAAACGACTTGTATTAGATTTCTAAAAAACAAAAAAGGATCAGCTGATTCGTAACAGAACAGAAAGTAAAGACTAATTCTGCCTTTAGTCTTAATTGTTGTAGTGTGTATAATGTTAGAATTAAGGCTCAGTTAGCCGACTGTAATGTAATGTAAGTGCAACAGTAGAAAACAGCTGTTCGATATTGTTATGTGAAAAGTAATGGAAATGGTTATAGAGATGTAATGTAACGTAACCTACTTTTCATATAAAAATATCGATCAGCTGTTTCCTACATTACATTACAGTCGGCTAACTGAGCCTTTACTTTAATCGTATCGTTGCGTATCAGCTGAAAAAAATCCGTAATATTTAATGCGCATGTTGATGTTGCTATCGTTTGCTATGTAAAAATCTACAAAAAATAAATTTTTACATAGCAAACGTCATTTTCAGAGAGAAAACAATTACAGCTGATCAGTGTGACCATTTTAGAATTTTTGCAGCTAAATTTAGCATTTTTGTTGTGGATTTAGCATTTTTCAATTATCTATTTATTTATAATTTTCTAGCAATAATTAACACAATTTTTAGCAACAGAATTTGTTTAATTTTCTGTATATTAGTAATTTTCATATGTATTAATCATTAATGATGCATTTATTTTCATCGTTTTTATTTTTCATAACAATTTTGTAACATAATTTTAAGTAAATATGTACAACACAATAATTGAAGCTTATTTGCTGGTGGTTAAGCATATCTATATACGCATTTCATTGGCGCTTCAACCAAATCACCAGTAGACTTCAACCATACATTTTGAACAGTCACAAACCTCTTATCTTATGCACAGACTTTCAAAAACTATTTGAGAATTCACAAATGATAATTTTTTTAATTTATTAATTTAATTTAATTAATTTTTAATTTTTCATTTAGCCTTGTAAATACTTTTATTGTTATCCGATGAGTTTCTTATTGTATTCTGTCAAAATTTCAGGTCTGTAGCTCTTGCGGCACTAGAGAAAACAATTGGGTTCCATTTCACCTTTGGTGTACGGAACCCTAAAAATAGTTCAGCTAAAGCGACACTCACTCGCATACAAACTTTCTAGTTGTAGTTTAATTTAGTTTTCTTTAGTTGTTTTGTTGCAATTAATTCTATTCAAGTCAAGTTGGATGTGTATGTGTGTGTGTGTGTGTGTGTGGGTTAGTGTGTTATTTGGTATGAGTAACTGCAAGGAAAGTGTGTTATTACAAGTGTTTAGTTAGTTTACATTTTTCTCTAGCATTTGCAATTGTCTGGTATTTAACTCAATGCAACACAATTCCTTAGATATTTTGACTTCGTTTTATATATTTTTTTATATATTTTTTAAATTTTTAGTTATTTTTCATTAGTTTGAATGGCTCAATGCCCATGAATGACTGCATGAATGCACAGTTGGCTGGCAGCCTGTGAGTTCTTTTCTTTTGTACTTAAATGACTAAATAAAACAGAGTCCTTAAAGGGACATCAAACCTGCAGTTGCTTCAAGAAAAAAAAAACAGATATCAAAATGAATAAAAAACTGTGTATATATAGTTTAAGTCTTTGTTGTCTGTTAAAACGCATCGTTGCAATAAGCAGGAAAATGTATGTCAAATATTGCTTAAAGCAAAAGATTTATTTGGATTATGCAAATACATATTTTCTTTTTAATTTTTAGACTTTATCTATTTAAAACACTATTCATAATTTGTTGGTTGTGTCATAAGCTTAAAGTATTTTATAGCTCATGTTATAAAAATTTCAATAAACTTTAAGTTGAACAGGTTTATTTAAGAACTATTGACATTTCTTTAGGTTAGGGAACAAATAATATTTCAAGAGAATTTAAGAACTTTAAGAACATAATTGAATCTATTGAAAAATACTCCATTTGATCTCTTTAAGGAGATAATTTTTTATGCGGGAAATGCTCTTGACATCACTCATTGCAACTAACATTTTTTTAAAATAAATATGTGACAGGGGAAGTTAAAGAGGACCTATGGGCCCAAAAATTAAATTTTTACATTTTCGGTGATTCTTATAGTAAACAACACGCTCTTTCTAATTGCATTAGTTTTGCCATAAATTAGCTTCAAAATACATTTTTGATAAAAAGCAGTAAATAAAGTGTATTCCACTTCAGATTCGTTTTTCTTCAAAACTTATTTTTTGAGCATAGTTCCCTTTTTACTTTTCGTATTACTTATATCAATTTATTGTATCTTCAAAAGCGAACTAATAAAAAGTACTCAAATCTTAAGTAAATATACATATACTCCTATGTAATTATTAGGCGCGACCCATGTCGGACATAATCTTAGTGACAGTAATTAATATTACATAAATGTCGTATTAAGCACAAAAATATTTTAAAGAAGTTTCATCTGGAGTGTTGCGTATTAGAACACTAGTGCAGCTCTTTTTTAAGCGGATGTGTCCAGTAAAGTTCAAGGGGATTAGGATGTTTCTCGAGTTTTGTTAAATATTTGGCTGCGTATTTTGAAATTTCAGCATTTGCTAGTGGCATATTTAGATCACGATGTAAATTTGAGTTTTTGATGTAGCATGGAGCCAATGTAATTAGCGTTAAAATTTTGTTTTGCCTTCTTTGCATTTTCTCTACATTTGAAGCTGAAACAGAGTCCCGTAGCAGAATTCCGTAGCACAATATGGAAATTCAAAAGCGACTTGAACTAAGAGTTGAATTTCTACCAGTGAGCCAACATATCTGAGTTAATTTAAGTTTCATTTGTGTTAGCTTTGAGTCAATGTGGTGTTTCCATGTAAGTCGTCGATCAAGGGATTTAACCTGTGAATGTATCTTCTCGTAGGGTAAATGTTACCTAAGCACACCTCTGTTCGTTTACATTTATTCTTCATAAGTTTAACCATAGTTTTAGCTAGGTAATATTTTTCTGAAGATATCGGGATGCCTCGTGAGGGGTCCCACTTTCTAAATGATATTTATTTATAAATCCTACTCTACGGCGGCATTTTCTTCGAAATTCCGCTATACGGCAGCACTTTCTTCGAAATCCCGCTTTTTGATCGTTCATGTCCCGATTTTGCAAAAAACATCTGGTCGGTCACGTTTAGTATGATTTATATACACTTTACGTATGATTGACAGCACCGGTAACAATGAGATAAACATTTATCATACGCAACGTATTCTATTAAATGCATATATCGCTCATTTACTCAAACAACGTCATAACTCCAAAAAAAAACTAGTTTGCCAGGAAACGCGTTTAAAGTTTTAAACTTAATGGAAATATACATTTTTTTATTTTTCGCTCAAGACTTGAGTAAAGAAGATATTTGTATGAAATTTTTACACAATATGAAGGACAATATTAAGATTAACTCTGCATCATAAACTCAAAATTTCTAGTTTTTGAGTTATGACGTTCTTTGAGCAAATGAGCGTCGCTGTTTTAACTAACTGACTTAAATAACATTTTAAAAATTTTACAGGAGAGCAGCTTTTATGGTTGTTTGATACATTCATTCTGAAATCTTTTTGCTTATATAGGCACAACAGTAATAATGATTACAGTCATGAAAATTGTAGACAAGGTGTATTATGACTTATTCAAAAAAATTTCAGTTAATGTCGGTTAGTTAAAACAGCGACGATATGTGCCCCACGAAGTCTTAGATGGCAGTAGAAAAACTGATTATTTAGCCTTGTGTTACCTCCAACACACAACAAATTTTTCACCAACTTTGATTCAATAAAATTTTAATTGCTTTTATGAACTTTAGTGGTAAAACTTCATTGATATTATTGGTGAAAATTTGAATAATTTTTTAATTGATATTACAAAATTGCTCATTGCTTTTAAAATTCTCTCTGTATGAAAACAGCTGTGATTTCCATTGCATTCAGTGGGAGGACTTTAAACACAACGCACTGTTGAGACTTTCGTAGAATCAAATGACCCAAACACGAAAAACAGCAGTGTGATTTATTGTGGTCAGGCTAAGGCGGCCTACCCACTTGCAATATAATTGTACAATTTTTCGTATTGTACAATAATATCGCCAATGTGAAGGTGGCACAATATATTGACAAATATCAAAAGGCTTTTGATTTTTATTGTACAATCAAGACAATTGTGTAATGTGGTCGCAACATTGTTCAATGTTGTTTACTTTTTCACTGCCAGGAAAATTGGGCAATATTTTCTTTAAAAATATTGTGCCATTTATTGCATAGTATAGGTCAAAATGACAATAATATGTACAACAACATATGCAATAATATTGTATAATGGCACACTTTAGCCTGACCACTTTCTCTACCAAGCGACAATTTTTTTTTTAAAGTATAGAGACAAGCGGGTCTCTATCACTGTTCTGCAAAAAAAATTTGTCTTCAATAAAAATATGTGTTTTATATGGACATTCGTCCTCTAAATTCAAATCCATTTTCAGTTTTTGTCTATGATGTACAGGTTTTTTTAAATGGGCGTGGCAAATATAGGGTGTTTTTTAATGAGGTATAGAACTTTAAGTTGGCATCACTTTTTTAACTGGCGGCCATTTTGTCAGCTGTCAAGTGATTAATATTTAGTTTGGTTTGCCATTTCATCATGAACAGGTTGACAAAAGAACAACGCTTGCAAATCGTGCAAATTTATTTCGAAAATAATGGTTCAGTTCGCGAAGTTTACCGCAAGCTCGACATAATCGTCCATCAGAGCAATTAATTCGGTTAACCATGGATTGGCCACCAAGATCGTGTGATTTGACACCATTGGATTATTTTCTTTGTGGATATGTGAAGTCGCTCGTCTACGCCAATAAACCAGTAACGTTAGGGGACTTGGAAGCCAACATTCGTGGCGTTATTGCCAACATACGGCCCCATATGCTCGAAAAAGTGGTTGAAAATTGGACCTGTAGAATTGGCTTTATTCGAGCCAGCCGCGGCGGCCACATGCCCGAAATCATATTTAAACGTTAATGGCATAAAATTATCCTTCCAATAAAGCCAAATTGATGGACATTAAAACGATTTTTGTGTGTTTTATTTCAATTCGAAGTTCTATACCTCTAAAAAAAACACCCTATATTACCCCATAAACAACACGGTCATGCTAATTTATTTCAATACAACTCGATAACGATTTGTTTGATTTTTAACAAATTAAACACTTAAACTTGCAAAATAGAATTATCTTTAAATTAATAATGGATAACTTTTTTCCATTTTCACTGGTTTCGGAGTTATTCAGAAATTAAAGGCGGAAAAATATTTTTAATGCAAAATTGATTTTTTTTCTATTTGTTTTCAAAACTTTATAAAATCTTTTGCATTTCTGTTACTTTTCAGAAAGCGAGATATGCTGGGAATAAAAAAATCTAAAAGTAAAGAAAATCTATACAAAACCGCTGATTTTATTCATATTTAAAGCAGATATCACTCTTTGACAAACATTGTGTAATACATTTATCCGTAACACACTTGGATCTTGTGGTTCAATCGCAAGGCCATACCAAGTAAATGAATTATCTTTTTATGGTTCCTGAAATTAAAAAATATAGTAATAATAGGAATATATGTACTCTTATACAATGGCTTAGAAAGCAGTGTGGCTACACAATGGAAATCAATATCCATCCGTACCTTTAGCGCATGCAGTAACTGTGAAAGAGGCCTAAGAAAACAATAAATTACTTTTCAAAGGAGTTCAGTACGATCTCTATTTATGGAATATATGTGCACTTTTAAAAAAAGTCACTATGCTAGGAACGTATGCAAAATATTATTGTTTTTTTGTAAATTGGTCCCTATGATTCCATGTGATTCCGGGAATCAAAAACACTGCAAATGAGTCTTTAGTTGAGAAGCAAAAAATATTTTTGCCAGCACTGTGCATCAAATTAGTATTAATAAACAATTTGGTTTAAGAAATGAACAGACATGGAAAGGCATTCAAACACGTGAAAAGTATATTTCCACGTGTAAGTCAGACCAAATCGAAGGAAGGATAAAACTTTAGAGAATTGCTCAAATCTAAATTGGCCATTAAAGAGAGATTAGCATGGGTAGGTCTCGAAAACTTATCTCACAATTTTATTGGAAATAGAAGGGCTCCAAATTACGAAGAACTGGTGCAAGAGCTTCTTCTTGCATATCAACAGCTCAGATGCAACGGGCCATTAAAAAAAACTTCCTGTATTCGAATTAAGATTGTTTTTTTTCATTTTGTCATATCTGGTTAGCATGGTGAAAGGTTCTAACGAGATATTGCGCACATGGAAAAAAAGGTATAGCGGCAAGTGGTCGCTAGAAATATGAACTGAAACAGCAGATAAAAGAAAGCGAAGTACTAATTAGTAGTTGACTTTTTATGTTATACTAGTATTTAATTTCATTTAAGATTTTAATTTATATCATGGAAACCATTTATGTGCAAGATTTTTTACTTTAAGCATAATGAATACGTATTTTATATTCCAATACCCAGAAAAAAATGACTGCTTCCTTAAAGCGTTTTTTTAAGGGAGACAATCTTACATAATCACTTGCTGTTGGGCATGAATAAGATATTTTTTTTGTTCGAGATGTGTCAGCTAGAAGCAAAACATTTAGCTTTCAAGCAGCCATGAATTTTTCGCTTTACTAAAGTGCTTCACAGAAGTAATAATGTATAATTTTTGTGAGAGCCCGCCTTACGTTATTGCTTTTCAGAAGCATTTTTTGAAGCTTTTGTTATCAAATAAGCAATACAAGGCTTCCCTCAGTTGTTAGTGCTTCCAAATCAGAATTTTTTTTGCTGGGTATCGGTATTTTATTTAAATGAAAATAGCTCACAAACCAGACGTTGTGGAAACAATATGAGAACAGATTTGGATTCAGCACACAAAAGTCCATTAAAATCGCATAATGTCGTTCTTGCTTTTAACTTTTTTTTATATTTTTTTTTTGCTGAACAGTGTATTTAGCAAAACGCAGAATAGGTTCGGTCGACAAATTGTACTGAAAACAATTGTCAATACAAGTAAACGATGGAACGTTTTCCGTGAACATCGTGGGTCAGGCCGTTTTTAAATAGTTTGTAATATATAATTATTGTTCGGAAATAATTCTTCAAAAGTGCCTTAAAGGTTCTTTGGGCATTTCATTGTTGTGAATTTATATATGTATATTGTTTTGTAAAAATATTTTTTGAATTTTTGTTATACGAGTACATGTAAACAATTTAAATAACATCCGTCTTAAAGTGCATCCGAGTATGAAAGCTTCCTTTAATAAATGTATTTCTTAAGATTTATATGCTGTAGCTTTGAGCGAGTTAAATAAGATTTTAAAAGTTAATAATTTGATATTATCATATATTGAGTTTAAAGGAGGAAAGAGGAAAATATAATTTGAGCTCTTCTCCCTTCGCTCCTGCAAACGCAAGACTTTGCAAAGTAAACTTTGCATATGCGAATGGGGTCCACCCTTTAACATATTTAATTTTGGGGACGGAAAGTTTTCTTTGCAAAATCTTAATTCAGCTGGGAGATAGTATTCCTCCCTCTGTCTTTCACACAACTGAATTAAGACTTTCCAAAATAAAGTTTGCGTTTCGAAAAGGGGTAAAAGAAAGCCCATATAATATTCGTATTACTATTCGTATTCCCGAATAATGTTTCACATATTCGTATTCGGGAATATCAACATTTAATTTCGTCACATCGCTAGAATGTATGAAAATGTATGTTATACAAAATGTTAGTAACTTAAAACAAAAAAAAAAAAAAAAAAAAATTAATTGGCGAGATTAACACAAAGAACGTAATAGAAGTATGAACACATACATTATATCACTTGATATCGATGTATGTATGTATGTATATACAAACACAGATACGTAAGCAGTCATAACCGCCTTGTGGCACAGTAATTCAATCATGCGAATATTAAAACAAAGTAAACAATTTCAAAACAACAACCTTACTAGCTAATCCCTGTCCCCCCAACTGAGGTTATCCCCTAAGCAAATACATGCACTCACATACACACACAAATGCGCACAAGTGCCTTATACATTTTACTAACATTCATATGCATACAAACATATAAAATTGCAATTAATATTGTAGCGCTGGTGGCTCGATGCAGTACTCATATTGTGAACATCATCAATTGCTGCAGTAAACTGCAAAACAACGAAGCAAAACAAAAGCTTGTGCAAAGTAAAATGAAAGAAAAAATCCAGAATAACACAATGAAAACAAAACTAAAAACCCTTCGTAAAAATTTTTACAAAAACAGAAACGGCAAAAGTCTCAAGTTTACATCACGTGTTATGAGTAATGAAATTTAACCACAAAATTAAACCTACATTTACACACACATATACATACATATGTACCCTGTCGGCAATTGCGTTAACTTAAACTAATTTTAAGCTAACTATTTCGCAACTAGTACTGACTGACACTGCGATTACTTTTCAATGTAATCAACCGACCGATGTCCCAGGCGGTAGTCAATTGTCTCACTCTGCATTACTGTTCAACTAACTTAAAGTTGATTTTTTTAATGCCCCTATCACGGGATGCAACTAAATTCAGTTTGGTCGTCTAAGAGTAGACCAAACTTACACACAACCAAACTGCGTGTTAGTATTATGAACCACAACTGTTTTTTAGTTGAAATATCAAGTTTGACAGAAAGCAAATAATTTGTGTGAAAATTTAAAACACAAAAAGAAAAAGAGAATTTTCTTATTAAGCATAATAAATATTTTTAGTTACGATTTATCCATTTTTTTCTGCTTTTTATATCGCACCAATCTGTAACTGGAAAAACCCAACCATAGACGCAACTACTAAAAAGCAGTTTTGTATACTCAGCGTTTTTCTCAACCAAACTTACTTAGAATTGTAAATGACAATACCAAAACATAACTGGAAAGTCAACTGTTATGTTAATTTGGTGGAGAATGACAATGTAAATTTATCAATCCCAAATAAACTATTTTAAAGATTGAAAACCGTTATAGGGGCATAAATCACCTGGTAGTCAGTAAATTTAGAAAAAAATTTTACGTGTTCGAACATGTATCATCTCACGTTGTGTGCTCAATAATACCTAGCTAAGGTATCATCTAAAATAATAACAGCAAAATGTTAATATGAAACTGAAGTGAGTTTCAAAGTTGCTGGGAATAAATTTGTTGGTTCTCACCAAATTCGATTAAGTGCTCAACTTAAGAATTAATTTTGGACTTGTTCTGCATGATGCATTAAACATATTCACCACAGCAGGCTACCGACTACAAAATGTCAAGAATAGAATATACATGTTTATATGAGAGTAATTCTTTTGAAGACAGCAAGGCAACAGGGCGGCAGGTTGTTGTCTATGCTGATTTTGTCGTTGTAGTCCAATTAAACTAATTTCTATTTAATTGGCTACAATCAGAAAATTCAGTGTTGCCAGTATAATGCAAAATGTTGAAGGAATGATATCGTACAATTATTTCATATTATTTAACAGAAACAATATCCAAAAATTGATGTAAAGCATAAATTGATTAATTTTTATACGCTTACTTCATATAAGTACATTTTGAAAGAGTAATTTAATTTTTATAAATGCGAAATATTTGAAGGTGGCAATACTGAATTATGTACTTATACTTAAATATGAGATGCAGATGGTGCTGCTTCCGTCTCCCAAATAATTAAGTAGCTGGCTATGAGGCGACAAATGCGGCTAGCGGCATTTGAAGTCGTGTGTTCGTGTAGCCTGCTGTGGTGAATGTGTTTAATGCATGACATTGCAGTTAACTTTTAGTCAATCTAAAAAAAAAAGTTAACTATAAGTTAATTATTTTTGTAGTCAACCAGACATTCACCGACAGGGTATACATATATACGCATATGAATGTGAGTTATTATGCGTGAGATGTATTGTTTGAGAGAGTTGTTTTTGCAGGGAGTGAGAGCAGTGTTGCAAAATATATTACCGCTATAGAGTGTATTTCTGATGATGCCAGAGTGAATCGAAAATTATTAAATAGAAAATAAGTATAAACATATTTTAATTATTAATAATTGTAAAATATTACCCTTGTAGTTAGATTTAAATTAAATACAAAATATACTTTGCAATTACATATTTTTATTGAGGTGTTATAAATATATTAAGGGTTTTCATGAGAACCCTTAAAATTGCCATTTATGCAATTGGGCAAACTTGCGAGACTTGTTTCATGAACCTTTTATGTAAATTTTGAACTTTTTATGTAAATTTGAAACAAACGTCAAAAAGTTCATTTAATAAAAATAAAATAAGAAAATTTCAAGCAATTTTTAATTTAAAAACATATTTATATATTTTTATATAAATAAAAAGTGTGTGTATGTCTAAAAATACCTAAAGAAATCAAAAAAAGCAAGAAGTTGTTGGTTACAAAATGCACCAAGTTTTTGAGTGAAAATTATTGAACAAAGTTAACAGGTTTGTTTAAATAAATTTCTATAAAATTGTTGACATTTTATTTACGAGAGTGTAAAAATGCACAATTGCACAGTTTGAGAGACTTTTGACCATTCTCATGGAAACCCTTATTATTTGAATTGAAATTTATTTGCTGGTGGTTAAGCATGTCTATATGCATGCATTTTATTGGTGCTTAGCCAGGTCATCAGTAGACTTCAACCACATATTTTGAAGTCACAAACTTCTTATCTTTCAAAAATTATTTGAAAATTCACTGTACAACAAAAAAAATGCTAAATCTCGAATAACTAAAATTAGTTTTTTTTAGTAATACAATTATTTTTAAATAATTTTTTATAAAAACAATATATTACCATTTCATGATATTTTTATCTAAAACATGAAGTTGTTTGAGTGAATAAGGTCCACTTAATTAGTAGTTTAGATTTGCTATTTTTTTACCTGAAAGTGGCAAAATAGCGTTTAAATAAACTGGAGTAAGCCATCTGGTAGCACTACTAATTCAAAAATGAGTGTCCTTACTGTTAAGAGAAAAGGAGAGAGCTAGAGCAAATAATATGTATTACCAAAGAGAAAATAAGCAAATGTAAATAAACGTAACAGAATGGGAAAACAAAATACAATAACAACTAGGAAATTCTATGAGTTTATGGTATACATTACGGTAAATTCCGAACTTAACATAAAGAAGTTTGCCTTTTTTGCGTTCTTCTTTTCTTTCGCTTTATACACCAGACAATTTGCAAAGCTTGCATACGATTGTAGTTTATGAAAAAATAGCGAAGTGTTAAGACCGTTAACGGTTTGAGGCCGAGATATTGCGGTGAAAATTACAAAAGAATAAATAAATAATAAAATAAAAATCCAGTGCAACTATCACTGGAAAATAAATTTATACATACATACATATGTAACTGTGATTGTTCATGTCCTTTGCTGCAACACGAGTATAAGTGTGTGTTGATTTGTGTATTTCACCGAAAAAAAGTATACAAAATTCTAAGAAAATTTTCTCAGTTTAACAGCACTGCTAAATAAAACGAAATAAGTTTAATAATAGAATTAAAATTGAATTAAAATTGAAAACAAATATAAACAAAGGAAAAATATAAGTTTGCGAGTGGTGGTTTTGTGTTTTGGAAAATAATTTTTTTTCTTGTAAAATTTTTTTTAAAAGTCATTAAAAATTGGAGGAAATCCTAATTACAGACAAACCTTACAAAAGGAAACTATGTCAACGTTACCCTTTTTACTTAGTGTTGCCGATGAGCTGGACAATCTGAACTCCCAAAATTACATGGATGATTTCGGTTTGGGCTTTCATCCCCACAGGCAATACTATCGTACGCCAACCATACAACTTTCTCTGCCAGCTGGCACAGAATGGATGGAACAGGAACAGGGACGTCATAATTCACGCTATCGATCCACTTATCGCTATTATGGAGAGCCACAAAATAATCTGCAATCCCCAGCGGAAGGCGATGAAGAAGACAACGAAGATCATGATAATTCCATGCATGACAATGAAGGCGGTGCTGGCGCTTCATCGGCTCAAAAATTTGTTTCAGCCTTGAATTCGAATACCGAAAAGGATGACATTATGGACAATTCTTTGCAATTGTATAACATATCTAAGAAATGCAGCAAAGATTATTATCGCCATGCTGCACCAAGCACTTCGTCAGTCTCAGCCTCAGCCACAGCCACAGCCTTATCAACTGCAGCATCGGCATCCACATCTAAGCCACCACCCCTACCACCGAGGAGTTCTACTGCAGCAACTGCCTCCAAGGGCAGAGATGCTAAGCCCAATATGAGCTACCGCTTGCACAACAAATGTCTCGAAGGCAACAACTCATCCTCCGAGGAGAGTTTGCAAAAAGTCACCTCATCCATTGAATTTTTAACTTGTTTTCTTCTGAAGAAAACGCGTGTTAGCAAAAGTCCCTCTGCAGCTGACGGCAAGAAATCTTAGGACACCAGAATTAAAAGACGCAGTAATGTTTTCTAAAATCATATTCAAAAATGATAATGTGCAAAAAAGGCATAGAGAAATTTTTTAAATCAAAATTCTAAAAATTAAGTGCATAGAACAACAACAAAAAGAACAACAGCAACAACAGCAATTTTAGTAAGTAGTATAAATGTTAACAAAATAACCAACAACAAAGTTTTCTAATGATTATTTTTTTAATAAAAAAGAAAGAAAAACACAAACAAAATTTTTTAAAAGAATACGTTACAATTTTTAAACTTAATATGAATTTTTTATTTTAAATAAAAAATTATATTTTGTTTTTTAGCTTAAAATTTGTTGTTATCAAATAGAATAACTAGTCAAATTGTGTATTTGTAAAGGAATTTGATTAATACAGTTTAAGAGACTCTATTACTAAGCACAGTTGTTAACAATTAATCCTTTAATATGTAAGTTCTTACAATTTTGTGCTGAAAAAGCAAGAAGTGAAATGTTATAAAAGACTTCTTTTATTTACATATGTATTTTGTGCGTCCGTTTTTTAGTTTTGATTAAAGTATAACATATACAAATTAAATATGTCTTCATGTTTTAGAATTGTAGAAAAAAAAAATTCAATAAAAGAAAATATATATTTTATCCTTTTTACTACCACTGCCTTGGCACGCATCCTTAATGCAAGTGCAAGCAAAATGAAATGAAATGTTAAGAAGTACCTATTTTTTATTTAGTTATTTTTTCCTAGTTTGTTTTAAGTTTTACATACTTTTACCCCAATGCTAATTGTACATATGTATACACACATCCATACATAAATACGTACTACATATATATGTGTATGTGTCTACACGCATGGTGCTTTCAGACAATCCCAGCAAGCACACCGATTCCATCTTAAATTCATTTAAATTGTAATATGTGAATAACTTTCGAATTGACATACTTACATACATATGTATATGTATGTATGTATATATATATATATACATATATACATATATATTTCTTTTGTTTTTGGGATTGTTTTATAAACATTGTTGCCAAATACGTTTTTCTAACAAAAATACTTATTTAATGATTGAAACTTTCTAATACAGTTTTCTTGGCTTGCGGCCTCCTTAACGACATCATCTTCCCTATTATGGTTTTCAGTATAAATAATCGAAGAAATGTGTTCTTTCAATATCGTTGAACAGTTCAGTGTATGATGTTCTTACTTTTTTGGTGCAGTCTGCTCTCTCTTTTTTTTCCCGATTACAAGGAAAAACGTTCGCAGAAGGAAAAGAAAAGAGTGAGAGCAAAATCGAATTATTTTGAGAAAACACTTTTTGTAAAAGTTTGCTGATTTATGGCCGAATCACACAGAATCCTTCACACGTTATACGTCACCTATTTCGACTGACATTAATGCAACAAAGGCGGAAGTTGACACAGTGAATACTTTGTTGACGGAAACATTTGAGCAGCTTCGATTTATGGCTAGAATATTGTTTGACACGTCTGATTGAATCTTAATTAAGTACGAGTTTTGTCTCTAAGTGAAATTTTAAGAAAGCTTGTAAGGTTCTATAGTTTAATTATATTTAACATTCGTATTTATATTTTTATGCCCTTCAGCAAAAATGGTAAAGGGTATATATAGGTTTGTCATTCCGTGTGTAATTTCCATAATATTCATATGCGACCCATAAAGTAGACATATATATTCTGAGTCCTTATGAATAGGAAAGACGAATAAGCGATGTCCGTCTGTCTGTTCGTCTGATGTACGTGAAATCGGTTTAACGAAGCTCCCAGAAAAGCTAGAGACTTCGGTCTTAGTCGGTTGTGTCTTACACCGAGATATATTGGTATTGAAAATTAGTAAAATCAAAAAAACAGTTCCAGAGCTGGAGAGCTTGCCTTCTAAAGCTAATTTTTGTTTTTTTTGCTAAATAAGTCTATTTTATATTTCAAAAAGAATAAAATAAGTATTTAAAATACAAAAAAAAAATAAATAAAAAAATATATTCCAGGGTTGGAAAATTTTAACTTTTTTGGTATATAAAAGTAATGAATATTTTGGAAAGAAATAGTTTGGTATAAAACATTAGAAAAATAAAAAACATAGCTCCAGACCTGGAAAACCTAAACTTTTTCTGGTAAAACTAATTAAATAAAACTAACTATTTCTATTATATTGGTAATTAAATATATTCTTTATTTTAGATAGAGAAAAATTAGCATTTAAAACCAGAAAATTGGAAATTGAAAACAAATTTTTTTTTGATATAAAAATAACCAAAAATATTTTTTTTTAATTAAACATATTTCTTCTTTTAGGAAGATCTTTACTCACGATTTTTTTATATTTGTTAAATTTTTATGTGGATATCTAATTTAAGTATAAACGAAGGTTTGTGCCATATTGCTTATTATGCTCTCAGCCCAGTTATGTTTACAACGAGTTCTTATCAATTTTCTGCAAATGGAGATAAAAATAAAATTTATCGCTAAAGAACAATCACAGCTATAAAATAAATAAAAGGAAATGTTCTTACTGCTGAACAAAATCGAAAAAATTACTTAAGAATGCGATGTTAACATTGAGACACTAAACAGTTTTGCAACATCAAGGATTATTAATTAAATATGCGAAAATATAAAACAAGTTATAGTTTACTTGGTATGGAAATATAATATTAAGACTATTTTATGGTTATTAAATAGTTACATGGTTGTCGAACATCTCGAGTGCCCCAATTTTTTGGTATTGTATTGATGTGACTTCGATGTTGACAACTGGAATAAGGGTGAATGTAAAATATTTCTTAAATACAAAGTGAAGAATAAAATATTCAACTATTAAATATTTGAATCAAATTCTTTAGTTGAAAAATACCAAGAGGTCACTTACTAAAAATTGTATAAGAACAAAAAATTATAAATTTTTTCACAAAACAAATATGTATGTATGTATCTGTATACTACATATACGTACGTCGGTGAAGGGTATATAAGATTCGGCACAGCCGCATGAGTGCTACTCTTACTTCTTTATTGTTATATATTCGTTTTTAGACTGCAGTAGTAATATGAACTAATTGAATTACTTAAAAATACCTTTCATCTTTTGTTTTGTTAGCAATTGTGCAATTGGAATTTTATATCAAAGAAAAAAGTTCAGCGAAAAGCCGATTAATTTGTTTGCGCTCTTTGTCATTGGAAAATTTTTTACCTTGGGTTTGTTTCTGTGCAAAACGATTAAACAATGTTCAAGTGCTAGCGCTGAAAGTTCTCAAGATCTTCTTTCAAAATAGAATGTAATAATGGAAAGTAGAACCAAACTTAAAACAATTTGGAGATTTTCTTCTTAATTTTATATTGTTTAAGATGAGATGTTAAATGAGAAAACAGCGGCATATTTGCTTGCTGGGAGTAGCTTTACATTATGATAAAAGTATTTGTAAGCATGGATGTATGTATGTATGTGTGTGTACGGTTCATTGAAATATATGGAAATTGAAGGTTTTTTATGCAATTATATTCTGAGTACATGTTTTCGAAATCCTTTTGTTGAACAAGGTTATACGCGATACTATGTAAATTATAAATTTATATAGAAGATTTACATGCGTTTTCAAGATTTTTATTTATTTCGTACTAAATTGCCAAATGTTTGAGCTACTTATCAAGCGCATATGGACACATGAATATAACGAAAAGTAAAGTGTTATATAGTGTTTTCACACTGACATGATTTTAACAAATGTGTGTTAAAATCTGAGATCAAATCGTCACATCCGTGATCGTATTGACAATTGTACGAAAACAAATTAAGTGATACATCAATCATATAAACTGAATGGGATTTCAGTACGCTCACGTATGTCATTATACGAAAATGGTGTTTTACGACGCCGAGTTGACGTTTACGGATGTAACGATTCGACCCCTGAATATATGAAACTAGTAGTGTGAACGCAAAATCAGTTAAAACTTTTAACTTTAGATGTAAAAACACCAATAGCTAAATAAGAACGTTGATTGTAGCATTAGTACCAGGCTATGTATTTAAAGTATATTCAGAGTACACTCCTGCTAGTTCTACGGCCAACACACAAAAAAGTAATATGAATGAGTTTGTAATATTAATTAAAATATTTGTAATATTAATTAAAAAATTAATTAAATTTTCACCTATAAACAGTTTGATAAAATCAATTAAGTTTTTCCACTCAAATTAATTAATACAATTAAAAATTTAATTGAATCAATTAAATTGTTAATCGAAAACATTAATTGGTGAATACTTTTTTCTGTGAAGAAACTTGTTTTCTCGGTTTTTATTTTAATGTTTCGTAACAAGTTTTTTTAAAGATCACAATTATTAAATTTACATTCATTATTGTTTAACGGACTTTGAGGCTTTTCCTATTGCATTTATTTTAAATTTGTCGAATGAAAATGTCTTAAGATAAATATTTATGTAAATAATATGATAATAAATTCTAAAATTCATATAAAAACTTTCACACTTTTAAAATATTCTCTTAAAAGTTTCACATATACAAACTTTAAGAAACTTGTATGTCCCATTAACATAAAATAATAAACACAACTGTTGTAGGTAGAGCTCAACGTTGCGCAAGGATAGCGCTTTTTCCTTGCACTTTAAGCAGCACTGAAATTCAAGCAAACAAAAAGCTATAACAAGTAGTAATTATAAAAAAAATCAAAAAACCCAACTGCGACCAACTTTGAACCGTTCAATATCCTAAACGGTCATTCGAAATGAAAAATCATAAGAGAAACCTAAAGATGATTTTAAAATACCTGTCGAATGATACCCATTTTTATATAGTTCGCCGACTTCTTATTTTTTTCGTATTTACAAAATGGTGTCTGTTGGCCGCCATATTGAATTTTTACTACTGTCATATCTTTAGTGACACTCCCGGGATTAAGACAAATCATTGACGAATAATTAAAATCGGTCGACGAGTTCGGTTTATATAAGGCCGCAAAGGAACATCACATGCATACATACATACATAGGCTGATGAACACAATACCCTACTTTGCGTCATGCAGTCGGGTAAAAAGCTTTACATTTTAGTAAAATAAAAAATTTTACATATTCAATTTTGATCTTTTCCACGCCATTTCTATTTTTCTATTTTAATAACATCTTAAGCTCTTATTTGATGCAATAATTGGTGCAATAGTATTTATGCCTCCCTAAGTTTGACATTTCTAACGGTTTTGTGAAAAGATAGCAATATTTAGGTTTGAATAATTTTCCAACTCTGCAGTAAAAAGCACTGAGTTGGCAACACTTCACAAACGATCATACTCGTAACTGTTTTCGTTTGTATTTATTTATTTTCCCAGTAAACATAAGAGGAAAAAGTGAAGTAAATAAAAAAAAAAGAAATTATCCATGTACATAATTTCATGGGCAACTTACATACATACATATTGTCGCTTTTTTAACTAACCGACCTAATTGACATTTTTTTTTAAAAATTAGTCAAGTCCTTTACTAGACTTTGTAAGTCATAATATACCTTGTCTACAATTTTCATGACTGTAATCATTATTACTGTTGTGCCTATATAAGCAAAAAGATTTCAGAATGAATGTATCAAACAACCATAAAAGCTGCTCTCCTGCTAAATTTTTAAAATGTCAATTAGGTCAGTTAGTTAAACAGCGACGATATATTCAATAATTTCAAGTATGGGTAAAAGTATGATTTATGGTTTATCTTTTATTGATTAATATATTTATATATGTACGTATAGATACGTATGTGTAGTTTAGTATTATTTTGCATTATATTTATTTACATTTATTTATATGTACATATATATCAATTTAACAGGAATGAGATTAACCAAAGACAAACAACAGGAAAACCAAAAAAAAAAATTTTTTTGTACAATTTTTTTTATACCAATGATATGAAAATGTTTTTTATACCAATATTCTTATTGTAACCAAAAACAAATAATATATGACAAACATATAAATATAAAGCGCTTTATATAGTTCACATGATAGAAAAAAAATAAACCAAAAAAAAGCAACAAGTTTTAATAGCAAACATTTTTAAGCAAATAGAAATACAAACATGTGTATATTATAAAATACATAAAACCAAAAATTAGAAAAAAATATAGTTTTTTTTTATTGAATATAAGAGTAGAATTTGCCAGCATGGAAAATATTCTAAGCATTAAATTAAAAATATAATAAAAATACACCAGCAACATGAACTCAATTATATTTTTAAGCGAAAAACATACTACTCATACACAAACATACTTTTACAAAAAGAGTAAATCTGCTGAAAAATACCCAAACATATTAACACCAAAATAAAGCACTTCCTTTTACAAACATTAAAGTAATTTTAGCTAAATTTTACACCAATCCAAAACACACATACCTACATACATATTCACATTCGCATACAAACAAATTTATACACTTCAATAAATACAAACACACTCATGGACATGCAACTGCATGTGCAGGCAGAAACCCTTTCCGAAAAGGTACGATGTATCTACTTGTAAAGTAGATACAAAGGATTAACCTTGTGCTATTTTACAAGTGTTTGCAAAATTTTATTGCATTCTTTATTTACATTCACTTCAGCAGTAACCAACTGATAAATACATGAACGAACGGACGGAAAGAACGAAAAGTCAGACGAACAAAAGGTCCTAACGACAAATGCTTTAAGTGAACGAGCAGCTGAGAGAACGACTGATGGATGGATGAAGCAATGAAACGTAAATCAAAAAATCAAGAACAGCCAAACAGAGCTTGAAAAGAATTATTTAATCAAGCAACAAAAAAAAAAAATATGGGGATAAACGTAACAGTGTATTAAAGCTCAGTTAGCCGACTGTAATGTAATGTAACTGCAACAGTAGGAAATAGCTGATCGATATCGTTATGTGAAAAGTAATGGAAATGATTATAGAGATGTAATGTAACGTAACCTACGTTTCATATAAAAATATCGATCAGCTGTTTCTTACCTTACAGTTACATTGCATTACAGTCGGCTAACTGAGCCTTTAGATGTTCATCACTATTATGTTCATATTATTAAACGTACCAGTGTATTAAGTGTTCATCACTACTATCTGGGTTTGTGTACATAGTAATTTCATCGGCAATGTCCGGGTTTGGATGCCTGTAATGCGGTGCCAGTCGTAGTTCTGTTTGGCACCGTTAAAAATAACATTCTCAATCTCTACTGCAGAAAGCAGATTACAGATGCACTATACTGAGTAAGTTTATAATACAGACTGAGAATAAATAATAACCCAAAGTCGAAGGAGAATCTTGGCATTGTGATGCCACCGGACGATCGGCAGATATGCCAGTAATCTACATCTTCCCCATAACACATTCTGTCTCAGCTGTCAAGTACAGGATAAGGAATAGACAGTTACTCACCTGCTCTGCAAGTAAGACAAAAATGTTATGGAAAACATAGACTAGGAAACCTATCAGAGGTATCACCGCTTGCTACAGGTGAGCTCATGCGCTACACAGAAAAATTATTCCCAAAAAATTTTCAAACATTTGGTTTCAGTAAATATTTTTTACTGTTACAGTAAATAGTTTGTTCCAATTTTATTTAAAACACATTTTATTTAAAAAAAAACTGAATGCAGTGAAAAATTCAAAGTTGTTAAGAAAAGATTTCTGTTTCAATATAGAAATTGCATACTGTACTTCATTAAAAAAATTTGTTGAATCAGACAATTTGTTGATTGAAAAAATCAGAGTTATTACTTCAAAATTTTGCCTTTGAATTTACAAATTTGTTTGTAGGACCTACATCTAACAAATTTAAGTTTAAAAAAACACTAATTATGAACAAATTTATGTTTGATTCAGAGAATAAATATATTTTTAATATCAATGAAACGAGCTTTATTGGAAAGAAAATTTTATGAAATTAATGCTTAATGAAATTAATGAAAATATTACAAGTCTTCTTGTGCACCAATTAATTTTTTCAATTAACAACTTAATTGATACAAATAAATTTTTTTAATTGCTTGAGCTTATTCAAGTGGAAGAACTTTATTGATTTCAGCCTTATCTTGAATTCCACATGTGAAAATTTCCGAATAAAATTTTTCGTTTACAAGGATTTTAATTCCGTTTAAACAATTCCAATAAAATTAAAAACTAACATATTTCCACTTTTTCCAACAGACAAATATATGTGAATGTTTTTTTTCATAAATTGTCAGATTATTTTGCAGTCATATGAAGTTTTTTGATACCGAATTTTCACACGTTCGGAAATTTCCATGTGAAATTTTATTTAGAATAAGCCTGATTATCAAATTGTTTACAGGTAAAAATTTAATCAGTTTTACAAAGCGATACGAACTTTAGCCTGATCAAATCATAAATATAATCAGGTTTTTTTTCAAATTACAATATTACAAGATTTTAATTGATTTTACAAAATTGCTCATATAACTTTTTTCTGAGTATGTATATTGTTTTAATTAATTTTGACTTTACGCAAAACTTCTATGAAAGTGTTCAGGTGATTCACAGCCAATTTGTAGAAGATGAATAAGCTGAAATGTGGCCAGTCAATTATATATAACAAAAAATGTGTGCATAGAACAAGTCACGATTTTGTCGTGCGACGTGCGTTACTTCGCAATGCATCAACTTTTTGTTGAAATGTGCTAAAAAATTATTTTTAATTCACCAGGAACAATAAATAATACAATAAATATTTTTTTGTTTGTTTTTTTTTCATACAAAATTATTTATTCAACTTGAACACATTGCCAACCCTGTACTTGAGCTAAAAGAAGAGCAACACAGCTGACTAGAGTATCTAAACCAAATGATGCGGGAAATTAAAATAAAATTGTATTTGTTTAAAAACAGTATAATTGTGTTTTAAAAATTGAAGTGCTGTCAAAGAAAAAGTATTCACCAATTAATGTTTTTAATTAAGAATTTAATTAATACAATTAAATTTGTAATTGTAATAATTAATTTGAGTGATTAAACTTAATAGGTGAAAATTTAATTAATTTTTTTAATTGATATTACAAATATTTTAATTGATATAACAAAATTATTCACATTATTAATTTTTTTTTTCATATATTTATTTATTGTATCTTCAAAAATGAACTAACAATAAGTAATCAAATCTTAAATCCAAATATAATTATTAGGCCCGACCAGTGTCGGACATAAACTTAGTGATAGTTATAAATAATACATAAGTAGTGATAATCAAAAAGGAAAAAATAAAAAATAAAAGTATTTTCAAGAAGTCCCATCTGGAGTGTTGAGAATAAGAGCCCTTGTGTCCCCCTTTTTTAAGCGGATATGTCCAGTAAAGTTCAAGATATTACGAGCGAGCGGATTAGGATGTGACTCGAGTTTTGTTAAATATTTGCCTGCGTATTTTGCAATTTCTTCAGTCACTAGTGGCATACTTAAATCGCGATGTATATTTGAATTTTTGATGTACCATGGAGCCGATGTTATCAAATGTAAAATTTTTTTTTGCCTTCGTTGGATTTTCTCAACATTTGAAGCTGAAGCAGTGCCCCATAGCTGAATTCCATAGCACCATATTGGCTTCAAAAGCGACTTGTATATCAAAAGTTTGCAGTCTAGGCTGAGTGTTGAATTTCTGCCAATTAACCAATATATTTGGGTTAATTTAAGTTTCATTTGAGTTAACTTAGAGTCAATGTGATATTTCCATGTACGCCTTCGATCAAGGTGTATGCCAAGGTATTTCACTTGAGAATGTTGAGGAATACTTTGATTGTTGATTCGAATGGGAGAGCAAGTATCTCTTCTTAGGGTAAACGTTATGTGGACACACTTTTGTTCATTTACTTTAATTCTCCATAAGTTCAACCATATTTCAAGCTGGGTAATGTGTTCTTGGAGATTGCGGGATGCCTCATCAGGGTTTTTGTGTATACTCATACAGGCTGTATCATCGGCAAATGTAGAAGTGAGGATGTTATTGCTCACAGGCATATCACAAGTATATATTAGATACAAGACTGGCCCCAGAATACTGCCCTGTGGCACACCGGAAGATATAGATTCGGGCACACTCGTGAACTCTCCTTCCACAACAGTGAACTTCCTATCAATAATATAACTTTCCAAAAGCTTTTGTATGTTTATTGGTAGGTATGTCTTCAATTTTAAAAAGCAAAAAAATTAACAACAAATTTTATTAAGTCATAAACAATTTTTAGGCTTATGTAAAGAAACCATTCTATGGAAACTCTGTATAATTTTGGTTGGAATGGTTTGTTGGATCTAAAAAAAAGAAACGAAAACTAATACGAAAAAAAATTGGCCATGGCAAGATATCTACCGAATGAATGATAGAAGAAATTTATACAGAAAGTTGGCTGTCAATGTTTTTAAATACCTTTCGGTTAGCCGGAAACAAAAAAAAAAAAAAAAAACAGTAATGAAATATGCCCTGAATAGAGGTCAAGTAAATGATCTTATTATTAAAAAATCTGAAAAAACCCACAGTTGAAAAGAAACATGCTTGCATCAAACAAATTGATTAATTATATTAATTATACAAGTTTTGTAATGAATTTTAATAATACGAGTAAATGAAATAAAAGCAACAAAAATGCACTTATGTATGAGAAAGGTAAGCATAAAACAAAAATTCGTTTCTTCAAAAAAGAATGATTAAGAATGATGCATAAAATCCAATTAACATTTTATTCACTGCTTACAAGGGCAGTTTTAATTTTTATATACATAACTTGAGTAAAAAAAAGAATTAAAAACTAAAAAAATATATTCATTGTTATTTACCTTAAAAAAAAGAAACTTAAATAAAATACAAATACCTGTAAAGACAAAATAAGTATATTTAATCGCCCAAAATACACACGCTTTTCCACATACAATGTAATTAAGTGGATTTTAAAAAAAGACTGTGACACAAAGGCAAATGTGCTTAAGTCGAGATAAGCTAATTTTGAGTTAATGACACAGCTGTAATTTTCATTTTTAAAAGTACCTCGGGACAAAATATCAATTATTTTAATTGATTTTGCAGGACTTGCTGCTTATCTTCTCTCGACTTATGTATAATATCATATGAAATAATATTTTAATTTAGCTTCCACTTTGGTATATTTCAAACTGAAGTAATTAGTTATAGAACTTGCCAATTTAACTATAAAATAAATAAAATTCTAAAAATCGACATGAAACTTTAAAACTGATCTCCTACAAATTAATAAAAAAATGACTTGAACACTTTTTCCTTATTGCCACAGAAAAATATTATCGATTTTTCACCAGATTTCGACTTAGTAAGAATTACTGTTTAATTAAGAAAGTGTGCATATGTGTTTCAGTAGTTTTTGGAATAACACTGTGCCACAGTGATAACAGTTCTTAACAAACTATTTTATTAAGCCACAGGTTTACTCGCATGATTTAAAAATGATATGGGTTCTTCTTTAAAAAAGGAAAGTTACTGATTTATCATACCCATTTTGGAAAATCGAGTTTTCAGCAGCTCTTGATGCTGTGAAAACTATTTTAAGGATTTGAGAAGAACTGAATATTTTCCCACAAAAGGACATTTAATTTTTGGCCCATATTTTGTCCCATATTCCAACGATGTCGACAGAAAACGTTCGAACGACAAATTTTGAAAACAACAATAAAATAAGAAAATTTGTGGGCCAGGCCATTAAAATCTAAAATTTTTTTCCTGCTATTATCAAGTCGATAAATTAAAGTTCTCATGGTACGAGTACTTTCTACAGTCGAGTGTTTGCTTAGCTAGAAACGAAATTCTATATGACTAATGCTACACTCAGGGAAAAGCTGCAACTTAAAATTAAGAACGCGTTACATTAATTCAATCATTTTCAATATAATAGAAACTAGTATTTAAATACTTAAAAATTAATAAAATTAATAAATAAATACTTTGAATTAATATTTTCCCATATTGAAATAAGAAATTTCAACATGATTAGACTTTCGCTAACGCTTTTTATTAACTCAATATGGTTTTTATTGATTTTAAGCTGTTTTTTCTCTGGGTGTAGGAGCACAACCTGGACGAACGACAAATTTAGTCCACGTGGACGAATTCGTCGATTAGAACTTGCTGCGTAAATTTGTAGTGTGAAGCACAACAACGACGAATAAAATAATTGATAAAGTTGAGAGAGGGAAAATTTTATTTTAAAATAGAAATAATTCTCAGGGTTCGTTCAACGGCTGTCTTGCCTTAATTTTCATATGCACAAATCTGTCTTATTTCTGATGACTAAATTTCGCACCAAAAAATTCGTCGTGCGTCCCAGTTGTGTTTCCAGCATAAGAAAGTTTTCTTAGACTTAAATGATTAAAAAGAATACCGGCATAAGTACAGGGTGTCCTCCGGGAAGGAATACTACTTTGTTTGTTTATAATTTTTGATTAAATGAAAGAGAATGGATCGTATATAGATAATTGCTTTATTAAATGTTTGCAATTATGTATGGACCACAATATCAAATAAATGTCCGCCTCTGTTAAGGCACAGTTAGCCGACTGTAATGTAATGTAACTGCAACGGTAGGAAACAGTTGATCGATTTTGTTATGTGAAAAATAATGAAAATGGTTATAGAGATGTAATGTAACGTAACCTACTTTTCATATAAAAATATCGATCAGCTGTTTCCTACATTACAGTTACATTGCGTTACAGTCGGCTAACTGAGCCATTAGCCTCACAAATGCGAGCAATTTTGAGCACATTTTTCATTACATTCTCACACATTTCACGCGTTATTTCATTAATTTTGTTTGAGTTGTTCAAGCGTTTCTGGTTTGTTGGCATAAACCTTGCTTTTCCAAACCAATTTGGCACAAAAAAGCAGCAGCAGCAAGCAGTCGTGAGATGAATCTATTTTATTTTGAGAGCGTTTTTTCTTATGCTCATTTTGTAAACAAAACTACAAAGAAAACTAAGCAGAAAATAAAATAAAACAAAAATTTGAGAGCATTTGAAGTTACTGCCGACGATGTAATTATGGGCTTTATGAATTTGGGAGCGATTTTCTTGAAGTTGCAGACTTTATTCTGTTTCATCATTTAAATCGGAAAATCTACTTTCAAAATTTTTTGTGTTACAGTGCGCTTTAAATAATGATACATGCATACATATGTATACATTTTCATGATTCAAGAAATGTTTTACTGATAACAATTAAATTTTCTTCGATTAAATCTTCCCTTTTCAAATTCTAATAAAATGCATGTGTATTTGTTCGTTTAAATAATATTTGAAAGCCAATCATAACCAATGGTATTTTACTTCGTAAATATAGATTAAATAATTAATAACTAACAATTGCACTCTTGAAATATAATAAATATATTTAAAAAATTAAAAAAAAAAATAAAACGTTGAAACAACATAAACTGCAGATATATAAACAGTTTCTATTATTAATTCATTAAGTTGTACTATTTTCATATTTTATTTATAAGAAAAAACAATTTGAGGAAGTAAATCAAATAAAATAAAAAGGAATTAAGATATTGTCTTCAAAATAAAAATAAATGTTTTTAATTCATAATAATTGTGTTATTCTTTTCAAATAAAGATGTTTGCATAATCGGTGTGGTGCGCCTTCCTGTTTGATTTATTTCAAGAGTAAGTAATAAATAATATTTGTTTGTAATCACAATAAAGGTGCCTTTTGCTCCAAAGGCGGGGAATGTCTCAATTTAAAGCTAAATATGTTTATGATGCTGTTGCTTATGATGTGGCACTTACAAACTCATCACTTACGCAAGTCGTTATAGTTAGATATTATAGCAGTTTTTGCCAAGTCTTCTCACTGAAGTTATCATATAATATCAAGGCATTTAACTTTAAGCGAATGACTTGATTAAATTCAAAATTATTTGTTGCCTAATATTTGTATAACTTAACCTTCTAAAGTAGCTACGTCCAAGCCATATGCACAATGTGCAAACTTTTATAAAGAGCCTTTTGTGCTTTCACACCGCGACGAGAGCACCACAGCCAATCAGATCTCGGCGACAACATTGCTTGCTCTTATTTTTCAAAGAAGCAAGAACAAATTTACGAGCTTTCGACGCTGTTTACCTCAAATGCAAGTATCAGAGTATAAGTGTTTGGACGTAGCTATTCTGAAGGCCTACACTTCCGCCTAGATCTATCATAATTTTTTGGTAATACTGTGGACAGAATGCAACTTTCTATGCTGAATTTTTGACATCAAAACATGAAGTTCATGTTCTTTCTACTCTCCTTCTTAAGCCTAGTAATCTGTGCGAAGTTGTGAAACATTTTCAGCAACATTGATTATTTCGCGTGAAAAATTTGACATGTACTAAATGTAGCCCAACTCTTTTGAAGTGGCTTCTATTAAAAACATCTATCGATGGCAGATTGATATTTTTTACTTCTGCATTTGACGTTGACGTGTGTTTATTTATTGACAACAATTGTTTTTACCTTAAAAAACATATTTTGAGTGAATACTCTCCATATGCAACTGCTACTGATTAAAGGAACTATAATTTGAATTTAATACTCGTATGTAGGTCTAGGACTTTCCTATTTGCAAATGTTTATTATATGATATTGACTTATAAATTTAAGTATATTAAACGAAAACAAAAAACACAGTACAAATTTCATATTATCATCTTGAAAAGTATCTTTTATTTACATGTTTTCAGTTCCTTGAAGGTTTTTGCAAGAAATAATAAAAATAATATAAAACACATACATATAAAAAACAGGCTTCATATGTACGTTCATTAAACTTTTAACACGTTCATAACAAGTAGTGAATATATATTATTTAAAAGTATGCTTGTTTCTCATATTCGTACTTGAGAGAAAGTTTTCATTGGAACATTAAGAGGGATCTGTTTGCATAAGGAAACGTTTTGTTTGGTTTTTTTTCTAACAGAAACTCAAAGACTTTTTTAAAAACTTAATAACAAAATAAATAAAATAAAAAAAATACTATGAAAGTAGTTAAGCACTTAATATGCATATATAAAATTTTTGAAGAAATTTTCTTAAAAAATGCAACAACCTTAATATGCATGGGCTAGTCAAGAGGCTTTTTTTTAACTTAATGACAGCCAAAAATGTATGTACTCGACAATAATGTGTAAGCCTATAGGTTTTGAGCGTGATAATGTAAGTATGCCTTAATATTCACATACTCGTACATACAGTCGCTATTATGTCAGCATAATATATAATGCCTGGTGTCCTTAACTTCACAACAAGCTTGATGCAAAAAATTCAATGACAAAGAACATCATTTTCTCTTTCTTTCTTTTGTTACGAGAAAAGTGTTTTTTATACAGAGCCTTAATTAAAACAATAACAAAATCGTATGGATACATTTTTCAAAAGTAGACATGTAAGTAAGCACGAATATACTGGTGCTGCAAAATAAAACTAATACATATTTACCAAAAACTGAGTTGTTGAAGTAGTGATTAGTATATAAAACACCGATAAGCTCTTTGCAAGCAAACTGTGAGAGGCTTGTAATGATAATAAGTATGTAACGTAAGAGACAGTGCACTGTATCTCATTTAAAAAATGCATTTTTTTCCAAACTTAAGTGTTTGTATAAAGTTTTGACTTACAACACTTATAGTTAGTTTTAATTATTATTATAATTTTAATTATTATTGTTCGAACTTCATTTGTTTCTATATTTTATGATTTTATCAGGCTAAAGTTCGTATCGCTTTTTAAGCCAAATTACATGTGATAATTATTAATGAACAAATAACACCAAAGTTAGTTGTAAATATTCTGACAAACACGAGTAGAACGGAACAACTAGCTTTTTTCGAAGGTCACTGCATCTTTATCATCAGCGTTCTTTTGTGCTTGGTCCACTGTGTGTGGTGTCTTTTATTGCGTACGGTTGTTCCGTTCAACTACGTGTTTGTCAGAATATTTACAACTAACTTTGGTGTTATTTGTTCATTAATAATTATCACATGTAATTTGGCTTAAAAAGCGATACGAACTTTAGCCTGATAAAATCATAAAGTATTAAAATATACTTAGTTTTGTATCTCAATATTGTTATTTGCCCAATGATGATTAGTTTTGTTATTTTAAAAATGAATGAAATTTGTCTACAGATGGGTATAAATTTAAAAATATTTTAAAATGCTATCAACAACCTGTTAAATGATATAAATCTATATGTGTTATTTTAAATAATAAGAAAAATAGCCACAAATATGTTCGTGTTGTCAAATTCAGTCACCTTTTATCCTTTCGCATATGAGGACGTATGAGTAATTCAGTATTCTTCAGCCGTATTACTCATACGTCTTCGAATGCAAGAGAGTTAATATCAGGATCATAGTTGCCAGATGAAATAGAGGTCAATTCGTCAAATTCCAAGCGAAAAGTCGTCAAAATTATTATGCGAAATTGTAAAAAATTCGTCAAAAATAAAAACAGTATGTTTTTTCATACATACACAGAGAAAAAGTTGCCTTAATAGAATGAAGAAGATTTTCAGAAAGAAGCGAGCATTTTTTCATAGAGATTCCTTAGTATTTTTATGTGGTAAATCTTTTAAATTTTATCAAGAAGAAAACCACGTAAAATCAAGAAGAAAACTTGTTATCCACAATTTTTTTTACTAAATTTCTGTTATTTTTGGCACCAATAAACAATCTATAGAGAAAAACTTCTTGATTCTATTAGGTATTCTTATAAATTGTAAACTATAGGGATTTCTTATTGATTTTATTAGGTTGCCTTATTGATTTTTCCAAAAAGGTTTCCCTTATTGTTTTCATTAGGTTCCTATATGATTATGTGTAAATCATCTTCTTAATTGTTTTAATAAGGAAATCTTCTCGATTATATTAGCTTTCTTGTTATTTCATATCTATAAATAAACATAGAGGCAATTTTTTCATGATCTTTTTCGTTTTTGTATAAGAATGTTTGCACAATAATTTCAATGCTTATTCAGTCTGCCTGTTTGCATATTAGTTATAGTGCTTGTCTATCAGTCAGAAGGTTGCTGGTTCAATACTCAAGTAATAATATGTCTGTATGGTGAGTTAATTAAGAATATAATTTAATATGTATGTATGTATAAATAAATAAATAACATCTACATATACTACATACATACATACTCGTATATGGTATGTAATTTAAATGAAAATACATAAGAACGAAGAATAAAGACATAAAATTTTTATTTTTATTTTTTATTGTGTAGCCTAATAAAAAGAAGAAGGAAACCTTTTTGAAAAAATTAATAAGATAATCTACTAAAATTTACAAGATTCCTTCTTGATTTTTTCAAAAAGGTTTTCCTTATTAAATTAATAAGATTTCCTTATTAAAAAAAAAAAAACATAGAGATATCTTATTAATTTTGTTCTATTTTATGAGGTATTTATCAGGCACTGTTTGCTCTGTGTATATATTGGAATTGAACAATTTGATTAAATCCGGTACTACTTTCAAGTCAAAACAATTACAATTATTTACTTTTAAATTATCCTTATCCTTATCCAACAGATTTCTTACTTTGGTTTTGTTTACTCGTAAGTTCGAAATTCTTTTCAATATTTGCTAAAGATTGCGGTAAACGTAAAATAAAATTACTAAACGCGGGATAAAATTACTTAAAGTGGAAAATAAAAGACTCTTAAGTCCTTTTTTTGCGTATATAATTTTTTTTTTAAATCTAGAAGTTTTAAGTGTACAAGAAAATTCTAATAACTTTAATTGTCTGAATTCAGATTCCATTCCCTGTCTTCAATATTCTTCAAAAAAATAAGAAAACTCTTAGAATAGCGCAGAAAGAACTGTTATTTTCTTTAATAATATTGTAGGGATCAATTAAGCTTAAGGCTTTGAATTCATCTTCGAAGTCAAATGTTATTAAAATCCTGATCACTCATTTTTAAATTTGATTAACTTTAGCATACGCAAAAATATCCCGGGTATATGATTAGGTTAGTTTAGGTTAGGTTAGGTTAGAAGGCTGCTGATGAGGAAGGGTGAAATTTAGATTCCAGCTCACTTAGGTCCCATACAATGATCCTTTTGTGCTACTTGTGAGTTGAAGAGAAGATAGTGAGAGAGGGTGATAGGGAAAGGATAGTGATAGAAAACACAGGTGGTGAAGGAAAATATAGAGGAAATCTTCATTCTTTTACAACTCTGCTTTTTGCACGCTCTTTTTTAATCATGCAGTGTTGCCGCGCCTTCTGGTATCAAATGAGGCGTATTAAATTTTGAAGCTATGCTTAGTAGCCATTTTATTGTTTTACTTCGCCGATGTTTCTGCTACACATTACCGATGAAGGAGGGTGGTCTGATGTTACATTAGTATTAGTATCTGCTGAAGTCAGTATAGTTTAGTGACCAGTGCTTTATGCCTGCATCACTAGAACTTTTCCCACTACAACTTATACAAAGGACACTAATGCACATCAGAAAAATGCGTGGGTGTTGTTATTTTTAATGACTGTCGGACACTGGGCTCGAACCCAAGACCTTCGGTTTTGTAGTCAACGTGCTAACTACTTCAGTCAACGCCACCCCCATCTCTGGCATATATTCCCAAGTACATTTATTCTCACCTTTATAATCCACCAAATAAAAATGAACGCATTCAAGCAAATCTGCTTTTAAAAAATTATTTATAACTTTTTCAAGTAGTGTTTGCACTTGACCATATAAATTTTGTATTTCTGTTATTTCAATTGATAAACTATGTACAAGAAAATATTTAAAAACCATTTAGTTCCAAAATTATTAATACAAAAATTAACATTGATTGCCTTTTACTCCTTATTTTGATTTCATATTCTAGCAAAAGCTGTAAATTTCTCTAACAAGTTCAAAATTGTTTTATAGTTCTAAAAAAGTTGTAAGTTTATAATTATTCAAAAGCGTCAAATTGAAGCCAAAAATCATCCAGTCGTCAAAATTTTATTTTTGGCAACCAAAATCGTCAAAATGACGATGGTTTCCGGCAAATCCCAAAGAAATTCCGAAAAATTCAATATATTTTCTATATTTTTGTAATTTTTCTTTATGCGTAGATAACTTTTTTTTTACAATATTCAAAATATATTATGCCTTAGGGTGACATGATAAATTTATTGATTCCAGCAAGCAGGTCATAAATTCGACCTTTACAACAAAAATAGGTCTATTTCGGAACACTCTAGTTTCTTGAATATCAAAAATATTCAACAATATAATTCTTTTGTAATATTACCTTTTAAATAAGTATAAATATGGGATTGCTTGTTGCAAAATGATTTTATAAATTCAAGAAAATTTATATACTTTTTTTTGTTGCAAAAAACGCCGAAAATGATTTTTTCAAATTTCAAAAAAGTTTCCTTTTCCAAAATCAGATAAGACTAAAAATTTTAATAGCAAAACAGTGAACCAAGGCTGGTTATAAAGATAAAATATAATTTTTTACTCGCATATTTCTTAAGCTGCAAGCGGAGGCCTTTAAATGTAGCAGAAGTTTTTTAATTCTTAGATAGGAACATCTACTTGCGAAAAAGTTTTTTTTATCAGTTTTGAAACATCAGCTTGACATAGGATTTGAATTTTGTGTTAACCAGAGGTGGTCCAATTTGGGGTTTTGTGGCTCCAACCGTTTTAAAGAAATAAAATGTAAATTCTCAACTTAAGCTTTGTAACATCCCTTTGAACGCAGTAAACAATTTTGTAGCAATCGGACGGTTCGTTTAGAAACTGCAGAAATGTTACCACAACTTTTTTCTTCCAAAATTACCCCCAGCAGGCTTAAGAATCCAATATTTGAATAAAGACATACTTATTGTACGTTTGACACCGTTTTGGCTTGATTTAATTATGGATGTTATGATTTTTAACCCCCGACCAAAAAAGGAGTGTTATAAGTTTGTAGTGTGTGTCTGTGTATCTGCGTCCACGTACAGACCAAACGGGTGAACCGATTTTGTTTGAAAGGTGACTTAATCGAGTGTGTTGTTAGCTATGTTTGCAAAAAATGTATCCAGCTATTTAGAAGATATCACATCTTTTCGAGATATATTCAGTTGAATCTGTGTGTCTTTGACGCCGTAGCTCCCAAGCGGCTAGACCGATTTGAATTGGGGTTTTTTCGTCTGAAAGGTGACTTAATCTAATATCTTCTAGTCTATACTTGAAGAAAATTTATCCAGATGCTTGATCTGTGCGTCGGGAATTTTTAAAATTTTTAATTTTTGCTATTATTTTGTGTGTATGAAACGAACTCCTTTTTTTCAGTCATAAATTTCCATTTTTTTTTTTAGAGTTACAGATATTGACTTTATTAACTGTGGTAGCATTATTTTTTATTTAAATTAATGCTTGTAGATAATAATTACATACGAGTATAATGTCTGTTTTATAAAACCGGTCATAATTATTTAAATATGGAACAACGTGTTATTTTTAGCAATTGTTTTGTGGTAAGCAGGCAAGTTGATTGTTTTGCCGTTCAAACGTCCTAAAATCATAAAATGCAACATATTCTCATACTGCAACAACGTTGTGTGTATCATACAATAGGACGGACATACATGCATGCCTGTACAACATTTTTAAATAATGTGCAATAATAATAACTCAGTACTCCTTTGCGTTTATAGTTTTCTACAGAATATATTTCTTTTTGCTCTTTTTTTGGTATATATAGATATTTTTTGCAACCTTCTTTTACTATTTTTAGTTCGGTGTTATATTTTTAAAAAGAGTTTTTTTCAATATGTCTGCATTGCAGCAATTGTACTCGTAACTTTATATACATATTAAAGAATATTTGTGGCGGGAAATATGAAAATAGATTTGCTAAAATAACAAAAGAAAAGGGCTTTTTCAATTTATTAAATAATATTTCAATAGAGTAATCATGTTAGTAAAATACAACTGAGCTACTGACCTTTTGAAAACGTCATACATAGTTTTGTGTTTTATTTTTATTGTTATAAAGAGAAATAACACTCAAGTAATTAATATGCCCACCAACATACAAAAGGGCACTTCCATGACATCGAATGTGGCTGTGAAAAAAAACCTAAAAACATAAAATTTTTTTTTCACACTAAGTGTGACTTATAGCTCTAAATTAGCACTGCACTTAGTGCTTAATTTGATTTTAAGCAATTTTTCATTTTGTTTTTTGGATAATTGCAAAAAACCATGGCATTCGCACGTGAACAAACAGAACCTGTTTTTGCGGCCAACGATTAAAACGCTGATTTCAGCGAAACTTGAAGCAATTTTTTAAAGTGACTAATTTTGAAATGATTGATTTCACCTAAAAATTATTTAAAACTTTTTTTTAATTTAATTTTAATCACAGTCGCACGTGACGTAATTTTTTCATCAGTAAAATTGTTTTCAAATTAACAGAAGTACGAAGTAGAACGTTTTTATTTTAATATAATGACAAAAAACTTATTAAAAATATGCAGTGCGAAGAAAGTAAAGGGTGTTTTTTTAAGTGTCACAACTTTCAGTTGGCATTACTGCTTTATTTGAGCACCCATTGAACAGCTGATAGTTGCTTTTTGTTTAGTTTGCTGTGAAATTTCATTATGAATCGACTTACACCAGAGCAACGCGTGCAACTTATTGAACTTTTTAATCAAAATAATTGTTTTATTCGTCAAACTCATCGTGCACTTCTTCCATTTTATGGGGTACGTAATTCTGATTCAATGGGTACGTAAATAAGCAGAAGTGTCGCATTTGGAGTGAGGAGAATTCACAAGCTTTTATCGAAACACCATTCCATCCACATAAAATTATTGTTTGGTGCGTCAGTCCATTACTGGCGACGGTATAGGAACATGATTCGAAATTTTTTCGTACCTCGATTACGTGGCATTAATCCTGCTGATATGTGGTACCAACAGGACAGAGCCACATGCCACACGGCGGACGCTACAATTGATTTACTCAAAGAAACTTTTGCTGAAAAAATAATTTCACGTAATGGCCCAATTAATTGACCACCAAGATCGTGTGATTTAACCCCATTGAATTATTTTCTTTGGAGTTATGTTAAGTCACTTGTCTACGTCGATAAACCGCAAACAATTGAACACTTGGAAATCAACATTCGAAGAGTTATCGGCGAAATACGGCCGCAAATACTGCGAAAAGTTGTTGAAAATTGGTGTTCCAGATTGCGCCTTCTACGCGCCAGTCGTGAAGGCCACATGGCAGAAATCATATTTAACATTAATTTCATAAAATTTTCTTTCCATTAAAGCGCGTTTTATTGATATTATGATTTTATTATGATTTAAACTTGTGTCACTCTATAAAAACACCCTTAAGTATGCGCAATAAAGTACAATAAATTTAAATTAAAATAGTATTAGGAATACCAAAGACATTTTGAAAACGTGTCAAATACTTTTAATAATTTCTTCATGCATTTCCCACTTTCTTACAGATTTTGCAAAAGTGTACGTGCATTTATTCGTCATTCCTCATTTTTCCGAGCTTCTGCCGATTTTGTCTCTCTCAATAATTAAATTTTTTCGTTCCAACGCTTTTCACTTTTTCCCTTACATTCTGAATTTTTTTCTTGTTTTTCAATTTATGGTTATGCAATTATATTTTATCTTGCTTCAATTTATCTCTCCACCCTTTGCAACTTTCTTTAATTTGTGCGCCATTTTGGGTCATCTTAGTTTCAATAATTTAAAAGCATCTTATGCATTTTTTTAAATTGTACACTTAAAATGTCGCACGTGACCAATTCTATACATGTACCTTATCAGCAATGTTTTTCTTATTTTAATTGTATTAAATATCTGTGTTTTTGCTGACTATATGAAGGGACTTCTGCGTGCACTTTCGATGCACTGATAACAAATGTCGTTTTTCAATGTCGCACGTGACATTGAAGTATGCGACTCTGTAAAGCAAAAATTCACAGTTATTTGTAATCATAATTTTTTACCTTTTCTCATATTTTTTTTTTACTTTTTGTGCACTCAGAAAACTGTTGGAGAGCATATGTCAATGGATAATGCCTCTCTTTAAGGACGTTTACCAAAACAAAACGAGGGAAATAAATATTCAAATAAAAAGTACTTATGTTACTTGACATTTGAATATCCCGAATGGGTAATGTATAAATGTAAATTTGTTTACATTCATTAAAGTTGACTTTTTTTTCTCTATTAAAATATGTTAAAACAAAATGTTTGCCAGATAATTTAACATTTTGGTTGTCGGTGGACCTTTCGGTGGGAATTCCTTTATTTAAAATTCCTTTTTAAAGGGATAGTGAAGGAAGGACAGCAGTGATGTATTAAATTATTAATCTTAAGTCGTTTTACAACTCCGTTATTGGACGTTTTGCTAATTTTTACAGCATCGTGTGCAGCGCCCCTGGTGTTAAGCAGCTGATTTACTTTATGCTGTACAATATCTTTTTTAGTTATTTCACAACAATTCATTGCTAAAAATATCAATAATCTATATTAGGCACTAATTCATTAATGAAAAAATTTATAATGTTGAGATGACAGAGTCAGGCCAGAGATTGAACTCGAGGTTTCAAGGACCATAATTTTCCTACTACTCAATGCACTAACTCTGTAAGCCAACAGCAAGCACTTTTTGTCTTTCAAGTTCTTACTTACAGCGAAACAAATTCATAACATCATATTACACAGTTTTTTACAATTAGTTTTGAAAAATTCTCTGTGAACTTTCAACTTTCAATCCTATGTGATGTAAATAAATCGGTTTTCCAATATTGAAGTAAAGAAAAACTTGATTAAGGTTTTAAGATGCCAGAAATAAGTCAATATTGAAAATGCATTAAATGTTCGTTCGTTCGTAATTATTTCAAGGCAAGCGTATGGGGAAAATGTCATATTAAAATCTACTGAAAGAAGGTTAATTTCAAAACTTTCGGTAATGATTTCATATGTGTTTCATGTTAATTTAACATGATACAATACAATAAAACAATAACCTTCAGAGAACAGTTTTTCTTTTTAAATAACTATAATTAAGTAACTAATAATGTTGATTTAATATTCCAGTACTGTTAAATCAAAACAAAGAATCATATTGAAGCAAAATTATTTAAAGCTAAAAGTAAATTTGATGCCGAAATAACACGAAAAATAGTGCTGAATCGAAGTTATTGCAAATTGAATTTATTATAGGGCATGTTCGTAAATGCATCACTGGAAATAGCTGTGGCTTGTTTCGTTCCCGTTCCGGGAGAAATTGCTGGAGTCTCAAGAAATTGATGTTTGTGTAGTCAGTCTGTGAAATAGTTCTTTTGAGCGTTCCAAAAAGTCCTGAAAACTTTACTTTTTGTGGAAAAGGTTATCTTCTTTCTCCCTATCCTCTTTACTCTACACTTTGTTATGACTTAATTTGGAAGAGTAAAGATTAGTTTTTATTGGGCATATATTATAACAACTTCAGATCGGATGATCCATGCCTTACCGTTTATTTGTCAGCTTAGTTTTTAGCATAACATATTTTTTTAGTGGGAAGAACATTTCTTTGGTGAGTTACGGTGCAATTTCGCAAGTTGAAATATAACGCAAAATTCAACTAATGAAAATATACACCCAGTTTTTAGTCTGTTTGTATGTATGTACACCGTAGATTGTACATTGACTCCAAAGCATAATGGGACATGAGTGTGGCTGATGAAAATGTGCTCGAAACAAAAACAAAATTTATTTAAGGTTGATTTTTTTTCGATAGTAAAAAAACGGCAACTTTTCCAACGATAGCTATACATTTAAAGAGAAAAATAAAAATAACTGAAATTCTATCGCTCAACAAATAATCGGACAAAACATTTAATACATTTTTCTTGTTGAGAACGGCCTGTAAGCGTTTGGGAATTGAGTTGACCAAGTTTTAGCATACTTCCAGCTCTATAGAGTTCCGAGCTTCTAACAAGCAATCCTGCAGCTGGACTAATGATTGAATTCTTTTTAATACACTTTTAACTAATTCCTCCCAAAAGTGCTCAAGTACATTGAGGTCAGGGCTCTGTGAATGTTTCGATAAGTTTGGGGCAGTTATGAATCAACCAAAGCTTTGCATCTCCTGATGTGTGCTTGGGGTCGTTGTCTTGTTAAACAGCAAAGTTGTTCGCAATGCCCAATTTCTTTGCACTTTGCTTTAGATTTTGCTTCAAAATGTAAATGTAAAACATTTTCTAAAATACAAATTGCCTACTCCAGCACTAGACATCTAGCCCCAAACCATGTTTCACTTGCTTTTGTATTGTTATGATTAAATTCAGTATTTGGCTTGCGCCACACAAATTGCCTGCCATCTGAACCATGTAAATTAAATTTCCTTTCGTCAGTGAACAAAACCTTAACCCAATTTGCAAACTTTCTATGAAAATCAATTTCAGGATGATTTTTCACCAAATTACTTGATTCAAAAAATCTTCAGTTTTCGTTAACTACACTTTGGCGAATTTTACTCTACGGTATTTATTTCTAAGGCTTATAAAAGCTTTATCTGGAAAATCTCTTACAATAATTGTACTTATGTAATGTATTGCGATCAGTATTCTTTTCCAGTTCGCGATTTTAATGATATTTTAAGATCTTTTTGCAGATCCCTTTCTCCTTTCTTTCATTTAGTATTTTGCCTTAACATTTTCTGGCTCTATTGGCCAGTCTAAATTTATTACGGAACGTTTTAACAACATCGTGAACAGTGGATTTGCTTTTTCCAACCCAATCGGCAAATTTCTCCAACAGTTTTACTTTCCAAATTTGCTTAATCTATTTCTTCTTATTTCTATCTATTTCTTTTAATTTTTAATTGGAGATATTTTCACTGAAAATTAATGTTCTTACCACTTCTTACAATTCACGAAAGCATACGACAAAAAAAAATGCAGTTTTGGTTTTGGTAATTGAAAAATAAACGAATTTTTGCATGTCGAATCTTCTTTGTTCGACTATTCATTGATCGCAAAAATGTTAGTTATTTTAGTTTTTGTTTCAAAATTAATAGTTATACTAAAAAAATATACCTTTTTTGTTGTTGTATATAAAAGCAAAGTGTGTGAAATTTAAATTAAATAAAAAACAGCAATACCCTAACACCTTCTTGTTTCTGCTTAAGGCCGTGATACACTAGCCTACACGATCGTGCGATTTTTTAGAAAATACAGCCCTGGTATGATGGAGTCTATGAAAATTTTCAAAAGACAAAAACAATTCATCAGATCAGGGTTGTATTTTTTCGTAGATCGTAGGATAGTGAATCATGGCCTTTAGAGAGCATTTATATCAGTCAAACTCTTGTCCGATTATTCTTTGGAGCCACTGTATGTATCAGATTGCGTATTCTTTATATTGACGCGACTGTCATCCCATCTCTAACTACATATGTAAAGGGTGTTTTTATTGAGGTATAGAACTTTAAGTTGGCATCACTTTTTTAACTGGCGGCCATTTTGTCAGCTGTCAAGTGATTAATATTTAGTTTGGTTTGCCATTTCATCATGAATAGGTTGACAAAAGAACAACGCTTGCAAATCGTGCAAATTTATTTCGAAAATAATGGTTCAGTTCGCGAAGTTTACCGCAAGCTCCGTCCATTTTATGGTCGACATAATCGTCCATCAGAGCAATTAATTCGGTTAACCATGGATCGTTTTCGCACTACGTTTACTCTATTTGATAATACGCATCCGCTGAAGTCGCTCGTCTACGCCAACAAACCAGAAACGTTAGGGGACTTGGAAGCCAACATTCGTGGCGTTATTGCCAACATACGGCCCCATATGCTCGAAAAAGTGGTTGAAAATTGGACCTGTAGAATTGGCTTTATTCGAGCCAGCCGCGGCGGCCACATGCCCGAAATCATATTTAAACGTTAATGGCATAAAATTATCCTTCCAATAAAGCCAAATTGATGGACATTAAAACGATTTTCTTGTGTTTTATTTCAATTCGAAGTTCTATACCTCTAAAAAAACACCCTATATATATTTTAGAAGCTGATTTAATAAAGCACAATTTTATTTGCCGCTGCCCTTACCATCCCTGATTAAGTTACATATACACGGATATTTTATTACAAAACCCTTGCATACTTTAAGGTGTTTCAAATTAACATTGGAGACTTATTGGAATTAATAGAGAAAACAGTTTTTCAATTTATAATTATTAATTTTTGTATTCGAAACATGAAAGATTTATATTATTTTAAATTTTTTATAACACATCTTTTTTTTTTATCAAGCACAGTTGTGCAACGGAATAGTAATATTACGATATACATACATGTCTATTTTTAATGAAATTAAAACAGAAAACAAAAACAAATTAACTTAATTAATATTTTAAACAAAACTGTTTTACATATACAATATTTCATATACAATATTTACCACATTAAAAACGAAATTTATGGGCTTTTTGTTAATTAAAACGAAATTGTAAAATGTTTTCCATACCAACCTATTAATACTATTAGAAATACAGAAAAAATAAACGTGAAAAATATATTTATTATCAAATAGCTGCACGAGTCTTATCTGCATACAAAAATTTAAGAAGAGTAGTGAAGAAGACTAAAAAAAAGCATTAAACATTTCATAATGCATATGAATATATGAAAACTATATTAAGACAATATGACACATAAACTTATAAATGATAGGAAAAACAAATAAAATTTTAAAGCAAAATAAGACAATATGCGGAAAACTTATAAAGAACGTGTTGACAAACATGGAACCTTGAGTGAGCATAGTTCGGAGTTGGCACACATGCTTGTGACTTTTTGTACAGTAATAAACATTTGGCGAATGGATTGGATAACGCTGTGTGATAAATAAAAATGCCTGGGATGTGTTACTATTTTTCTGGTAGGTATGGTCGAGTATAACAACAATCTGTATTTGAAATTTTCCAAACACCCCTAAAAAACCGGGTTTTCGTATCCGTATGCACTTATCAAGCGATTTTAAATATATAAATGTATTTAGAAAGAAGAGACTAAAACCTTTTGAATCATATATATTTTATTTCAGTAAATTTCAGATATATATATGTATGTGTGCATTTTCCCCTAAATATAATTTTTTTGGTTTTTTCACTTTTCTGCTTTGGATTCGTCCTTAGGCAGTATTTTTGTACTGAAATCATACTGTTTATGACTTTATATATAAAACATAAGTGATTAAAGGTAAATCACAGGTTTGTGTTATTGGATTTCTTAGAAATAGACTGAGTTATTAAATATTTTATTAAAAGACTTTTTGTTAAAAAAAACTACCTGCATGATGTATTTCGCATTCTATTTATGAGCTTTCTGTGTAGTGAAGTTGCCAGGATGATGAAAGTACAATTCAATAGACGTACATAGTATGTATATCAACACAAAGTATGAGATTGGTATAACAGTGGTCGCCAAACTTTTTGCCTTGAGAGCCACATTTTTCACATACACCAACCATACATTCCGTTAAATTACACCAAATTAAAATGTATTTGGTTGGAAAACAACTGGTATTTTATTTGCATTGTATCTTAATATCTAGTTAGTAATCCATACCTATAATTAATACGATTGGTATAGTTTGAGGGCCGCAAGTAGCAAATCACTGTTATAGTAAATTCAAGTTAGAGTGTTATCAAAAATGTGCAAGAAAAGCATAATTCATGCAAAAATACCACAACTAGTTATAATTTTGCAGAATATTAAGGTTGGTGCTTGTGAACAAGAAAAAAGTTTGGTGAATTTTGTTGTACAATTTTTATACTTTGTGTTAATATTTGTCTACTAGATTGTAATGTCATCATCCTGGAAGCTTAAGTACTTAGAAAGAGCATAAATAGAATGCGAAATACATCATGCAGGTAGTTTTTTTTTTTAAAGTTTTCTAATAAAATATATAATAACTCAGTCAATTTTCGAGGAATTTTTTAACACAAACCTGGGAATAAATTTCACTCAATTATGTTTCATAAAAAAGTCGTAAACAGTATGATTCTAGTACAAAAATACTGCCTAAGAACGAATCCAAATTAGAAAAGTGAAGAAAAAAACCGAAAAAATTATATTTGGCGAAAAAATACACACATATGAGATTTGTTTAAAAGGTATGGCCAAATTTTGAAATTGTCGCGGGTTGCGTATATTCGAATTTTGATTTTTTTGTGGCGTTATATTGATACTCATGTCTCTCACTTATGCCGACAATTTCGGCCATTTTCAATGTTCAGTTAATTGTTGACAGCTGCTTTGCTTGCACGTGTTTTGGCTCGTCTTCGATTTTTACCTTGGTTCGAGCGGCCCTCTGGAGCAAATTTGGGTCGTCGGGGACAGAGTCAAACAGCTCATTAGCAATGTTCATGCGATGCTGTTTTTGGTCGAAATTTAGCCATTTTGGTACGAATTTCGCGGTAACCCGTCTCATGCCCAAATCACTGATAAAAATCGAATTGCACGAGCCAATCGATATGTCTAGGTCCTCAGCAACTTCTCTAATGGTGATTTGACGATTGGCCAATACCACTTTCTTCGCGTCCGGCACGCTCTTCGTCGTTCACATCTTCTCGGCGTTCTGAAAACATTTTTTATCACCGATAAACGTTGCTTCGGTCCAAGGTAGGTTTTCTGCATGCCACAGTCAACATTCGGAATGCATCCGCGCATTTAATTTAGTTTTTCACACAAAATTTGATACAGGTTCTTTGTTACACTTTTTTCTTAATAGCTGTCAACAATTAACTGAACATTCCAAATGGCCAAAATTGTCGGCATAAGTGAGAGATATGAGTACCAACATAAAAAAAATCAAAATTCGGATATACGTAATCCGCGAAAATTCAAAATTCGCGTTACGTTTTGAACAATATATGGTTCAAAAGGTCTTAATCTCTTCTTTCTAAGTCCATTTATTAATTTAAAATCGGTTAATATTTAAGTTAGAACTACCTAGTCAGCAGTAGTAATGTCAATAGTTGCCACTGAGAAAGTGACACGCACATGTTAAATGTCTATAGCAAAAAGAATTGTCTGGGGTATAATTCGTCAGCAGTACCGCCATAGTGAGTGAGTACTGATTCACTAGTGACATTTCCTACAGGGTCACGATTTTAGTTGATTGCTTGTAGATATCAAGCAGTCACTTAAACCAGTGTTTAAAAAACTCTAATAATTTTCATTTCATTTGATTTTGCTTCTGCTTTCGCTTTTGAAAAATGCAACAGTTTCAGTCAAAGCAAAATCACAAAACAAAACGGTTTAAGTATGACCAATTGCTCAGTACTTGCAGCTGTCAGATTTTCTTTTGCTTTTGGTTAGTATCGCATGTGAAAGCAGAAGCAGTCACAAAGAAGCAAAAAACGCTTGCTTTTAGAAGTTTTAAGCAATCGCAGTAAAGTGGTTTTTGCTTTTGCCTCTTGTCTGATGTGCAAAAACAACAACAAAACCATGACAAACACCACAAAATAGTTGACTGAACCTGCCGAAAGCTGCTAAAGGCAAGAGCTTTTGCTTCTTCGACTGTGACTGTTTGGTACTTATACTTATTTATGCTTTTACTACTGAAACTAACCAAAAGCAACAGCAAATCAAATTTAAACTTTTGAAATCTTCTACTGTTGAAAGTAATGCGCAATTGTTCATACATCATTTGCTGTTGTTGATTTTCACAAGCATTGGCTGATTTTAAACAATTGGAAAAGTCCAAAGCATGATACAATTATACAAGGTACTTGCACAAGCCCAGCCTTTTAATGTATACAATGCAGAAATTTGTTAAACTTTGCTTACAAGCTGCAAAAATGTTAGTGTATGTGTGTGAATAAAATGATTACAGTGTTGCCAATTGCACATTGAAGAAAATTACACTACACATGCTTTGTGTAGATTAAAATTAAAACAAAATTAAATAAAAATAGAATCCAAAGTAGAATTACACACATATTATACATGAATCTCATTACATGGTCTACAGATGAGAGTAAAAATTACACACTGTGTATTACACACATATTGGCAACACTGAATAACTATAATCATGCATGAATGCCGCCTCTGCAATTGTACTTTAGTTACCCTGTGATTGTTATTTTTAAAAACAAAAGACATCTGCTTCTGACAATTATAGGTATGTTTCTACCAACAAAATACGTGTGTTTCTTGGTGTTGCAATTTTGTTGTAGTCGTGCAAGTACCTTGTATAATTGTATCATGGGCCAAAGCAGCGAAAAGTAAAAATTTTACGACTTTTGCTACTTCGACTTAAGTTTTTTAAACACTGACTTAAACCAACCAACCCAAAATTCCATGTATTAATGCAGTCAGTCTGACTTCTATATTCCCCATATCTTTTACTATAAAGAAGACTGCTCTTTATCAAATTGAGAAGTAAACAAAGAAAGTAATGTGAACGTATAAATACAAAATTCGGCTGCTAAAATTCAGATACAATAAATATTCTGCTTACTACAAATTACAATTGCTTTCATAAAAACCGGCATCTAATTATTTTATATTTCTCTTTGCAGCAACATCAAAAAACACTGGTATTCTTTTTTTTTTTGTTGAATGAATGAACTTAAACTTTTAAATACGAAAAAATTATAAAAAAATTTGGTATAAGATTAAACGGAAAAATAGAAAAAAAAAATAATAAAGCAGCATTTGAAACACTAACGAAACAAATAAATAAGCGAATATAATAAATTGCCTGGTATGAGACATTTTGAGTTTCTGGCAAAACGCCCATTAGTTTCACTTTCATAAAGTGCTACATGATGACAGTAAATCGAAGCAAACTATGAGTAGTTTTTCTTATTTTTACCGCCCCTTCTCACTTTTTTTGGTTGTGTTCGGTGTGCATTTTTTTTAATTTTTGTTATTGTTAAATGTTGGTTTGGCAAAATGTTTGGTCTATGTGGTTTATTTTCTGTTTCATTTCAATTCAATTTTCATCATGATACTATTATGACAAATTTGTGGTGGGATTTGAAGAAATTTAAAATTAAAGCGAAACAATTTATTTTCAACAAAGACAAACAAAATTCGGTTAAATAAACGTTCAATCATTCATTTTCAATAGCTGCAAAAACCATTAAAATAATTTCTCATGGGGGGTCACTTGTTAGTCAGCCAATCAGTCAGCAAGTCAGTCCGTTCAGTGGGTATAGAGCTAAAACAATAGAAAAGTGACCTTTTAGATTGATTTTAATTAAATGATTAAAATGCTTTATTGTCACAATCAAAACGTAAAGTTAAGTTTTGTTTTTCATTACACCGCTTGTGCGAATACTTTGAAACAGGCTCATCAAAACATTCCATTTTAGACAATTTAATTGTTTACATCAAATTGTTTATGTTAGTTTGGAATTTATTTGTAATTATCTGCTGTACATACGAGTATTGTGTGTGGGATGTGTTTTCTTTTATCAGATTTTTTTTCTGTCAACATGTTTCTTTTTTTCGTTTTAAATAATTTCTATTTTTTTTGCATATATAGCAAAAAGCTTTTTCACAAACAATAATTAATTATTGGAAAATGTTTGCACTTACATACATACATACATATGAAAATATACATATGTATTTTATCTATCTATGTACATACACGGAGAAAACAGATTTGTTGTGATAACCGAATTTGTAGCCAATCGAATTTTGTCGGTTCCAACAACTAAAGACCACTCAGTCTATTATACATACATGTATAAAGACTTTCATTACATTTTACGAGAAAGAAATCTTCTCGTTAAGAGATTTGTTTTGACTGTAAAAAAAATCTGTAAATGGAAAGTTACATTTTGTGTTCACATCATCACACCTCATATTGCATTAAAAACACAAGTAGAAGGCAAACAACTGTTGAGGATTAACATGCCTACATTAATCGTTGACTTCTGCGCGGCAGAGCAGTTTCATGCAAGCTGTGATCGTGCCGGCTCTTGAAAATAAACGGTATTCAAAGCAGTTGATTTAAATAAGATAAAGAAGAAGAAAATACGTTAATTTCGCTCATTTTCAGACATGGCTTACACGAAAAATTATTCAATACGATAAGCATATTCAATATTTAAAGCCGTTTTAAGACGAAGACATATACCACAACGGCAACGGCGTCGAAACAGACGACTTGTTAGTTTGTTTATTAGTTGATTATTGTAATAATGCAACTCTGATCAGATGAAAAGTAGAATTATGGGGCCTGGTTCACGATATCGACAAGTCGAACGTTGTCGCACACTTATATTCAAAACAAAAACAAATTCTAAAATTTTGTTGTTGTTTCCAATGTAAGTGTGCGACAACGTTCTACTTGTCGATATCGTGAACCAGACCCATGGTTTTTTGTTTATAAATATAAAAAAAATTTACAATTAATTGATACATACATAATTAAATATTTGTTGCTCCAACAGATTTTTAACCAATCTATTCTCTCTGTGTATGTCTGTAATTTTTACACACGTAGTACATAAATTGTCAACCCACAATTTGAAATTTATACGCGTGCATTCACAGTTTCCTTATTAGATATTCATAATTTATATATTTCTCTTGCAACTAATGTTAAAAAAAATTCTCATAAGAGTTCTTTCAAGTGCCGACAATGTGTTTCTTGCAAAAACTGAATAACGAATAAGCAATGTCTGCTGTGTCATCAATTATTCGTAATGCATTAAACAAATTCACGACAGCAGGCTGATTTTGAAGTATATGCACATAATGCAATGGTTCCACTTTTAAATAATTCACATATACAAACATTAAATTACTTTTAATTGATAAAAAAAAAAACAAATTAATTTATTCCTTTTTATCAGTTTTGAGATATCATTTCTGCTAAGTAATATAAAATAGCTTTAAGCTATCTATCATTCCTTTCGGCAGCACTGTTTTTGTTCATTGTCGCCAACAAAAATAGAAATTAGCCTAAGTTGGCCACAGCTCGTTTAGTCTTGTAGTTATGCCGTCGTGAATGTAATCATTTTCATATACGCAGCTGTTTTGTAATTTTGGTAGACTGCAGTCGGTAGCCTGCTGTCATGAATGTGTTTAATGTACAATACAAAAATAATACTGCACAGCAAAATTAAAAAAATTTTAAATGCTTGTAAAACCATGCTTTTATAAACTCTTTTCGTTTGTGAGGGTGTAGCTTCCATTTGGTCCAATTGTCACAAAAGTGGACGGGGACACGCTCTCTAAGATTTCTAATTGATTTTATCATCTTGCATTTACACGATTTCTGCGAAGCGTAACGCATACCATGGGCTCTCGTAACGACACAATCCCGAAGTGGCAAAAATTGGCGAAGCCACGCTCATTAAAATTTTATAATATATTTTACATGCTTCTACTTTACCGTTTTTTATGAAACTCAGCGCTTACCTTGAACTCTAAAAAAGGCACAATCTTACATTGTACAAAATGGGCGGGGTTGCGCCCATTAAATTTAAGTGTTGTATTATCAGTACTTCTGCTTATACGATTCCAACGAAACCTGGCAAACAGTAGACCCATAACTGTATGTATTTTGTGTATAAAAAATATAAATTACAAAAAAAAAAAAATTTCTCAATGTTGAGATTAGCAATTTATAATTTTTTTAAGTCAATATCGTATATACAAGTTGCCCTTAGAAAGAGGCGAATTTTTAAAGTTCAAATTGGTAGGAGATGTAACCGACATTAGCTTCTTTGTAACGTTTATATTTAGATATTTTTCAGTTCATTTTTTTTACATTCAGTATAACAATGTACAAAATGTCTTAGCAAATACTTTATTGTTGTATTATTGTTTGCGAAAACGATTTAAATAAAATAAATTGTTTTTGAATTTGCTTGTAAACATAAACAAAAACATGGGGAATTGCAGAGATTCACAACTTTTTATTAAAAAGTTGTGAATCTTAAAATTTTTAGTACTTTTGCGAAAATGTTAAGGTAATTTAATTTTGCCCGAACATTAGACAAAATAATGCACACCTTGTTTTATTGTCGTAAGAAGCCAAGAGCTATTTAAAATGAAATTTATTATTATTTTCCCTGTAGGAACTGATTCACTATTGAATTTGTCACCAGTATCGGCACCATATGTAAACATTGAAAACAGAGATTTATTTTAGGAACTCAAGTCTACGTTACTGGCGTTGGTCATATTGACTACTTGGTTTTTTATTAAGGAAATTACATAAGGCTAGGATTCACTATCCTAAGCAGTCGCACGACTTTTGAAAAAATACAACCCTGATCTAATGAATTGTTATTGTTTTTTTTTTGAAAATTTTAATAAACTCCATCACAAAACTCGTACGATTGTTTTTGTATGAAGAATTTGACACAAACGCCAAACTGTGGCATGTACAGCAAAACAAAACTTATCAAACTTTAAAATAGTTGAAATGGAGCAAAATGAATGCTAAATATCTCAGACACAATAATTAAATTCGCGAAACATGTTTTGGATTCAGAAAGGAGATATTCGACTATATATCTCATACCTAACTCATTTTTTTATTAAATGGTAGGTGGGTCAAACCAATACTGGGGACTATATGCTAAATGGTACTTTTTGTCTCTTAAGTTTTGAACCTTTTTCTATATACATACATGGTATATAGGTTTATGGTACATTTACAATTTCTACGGCATAAAGTATTATAATTGAGACAACTAAAACTCATTCGAAACCACTGGATTTTGTGTAACTAGATTTAAATGAGGCAATCAACCAACAAGTGTCGTCACAGTAAAATGTGGGCAGGTCAGGCACTAACGTATTTAAGTACGAGTTTACTTATACGTACGAGATGTATATATGTATGTATATACGTATGTACATTTGTGCATATGTTTGCATGTACATAAATATTGATAGTATTTTGTTTGTTTTCTATTAAAACGCAAAACATTCAATATACTGCTTACTGATGTGTGAATATATGTATGTTTGTATGTTTGTATATATGTATATTTTGTTTGAAAAAAGTTTCATATTATATTAAGGGCCAAATTTACAGTCATTAGTTAATTATTAGTAAACTAAAATGAAAACTATTTTTTAACCATTACTTCATATTCACAGTGCATTGTTTAACTAAAGTTGGTATGGTAACCCCATCAAATTATTAAGTTTCACTATTGGCAGTTTTGCCATATCATATGGTTTTTGTTTACATTTGTTATGTTATTTCTTAAAAGTTGATAAAACGGTGCTCGCGCGTCTAAAAAAAAAAGAATCTTTTACAGCTAAATACAAAGAAGGTGCTTGACAACGTATGTGTGAAATGTGGCTAAAATTGTTCACAAAACAACAATACTAATGAAGTTTACAACGAATCAGCTGTTGTCTAACTATTTGTAAACCAATGACATTTCGTCGGTTGGTTACTGGTTTGATGTATGGAACATTTAAAAAAAAATTAGTTATTGATTGATTATATATGAATAATGTGTCCTCTTTCCCAATTCATTATCAGTTTTCCAATATCTTGAATAAATCAGGAGATATAGAGCTGCAATATAGCGCCATTTCCACAATTGTTATATACTATTTTAGAAATTGTTTTACAGCAATCAGCAATTTTTTGCATATGTGGCACATTTCCAACGTAAAAGTATTAATATTGTTATTCGCAATTGTTCTGATGTATATCAATGCATATTCTACTCAACGAACGCGATTCAAAGCAAAATTCAAAAATTTTATTGTTGTGTTATATTTTAATCAAATGAAATTGATATTTATTTTTTATTAATAAAATTTCTTTTATTAAATATATTCAAACTTCCTTTTATATCTTCCGTTGTTTTTTCTTTAAATGGCATGTTGCATGAATAAAATTGATATTTTCTACTTAAATATATACAGTAATTTAACCCACTTGAACAAGTAATGAAAAATATTGTTGTTATGATTGTTGCATGTGTTGACAAAGATTTTTGTAATTTTTTCTTTAAATCGTAATAACTTTTCATGTTGGATGTAAAAAGTTCATCAACTTTAAGTTTGAATAAAAAACATATGTATCTATTACTTTTATTGGGTGTTTTTTATTGAGGTATAGAACTTTAAGTTGGCATTACTTTTTTAACTGGCGGCCATTTTGTCAGCTGTCAAGTGATTAATATTTAGTTTGGTTTGCCATTTCATCATGAACAGGTTGACAAAAGAACAACGCTTGCAAATCGTGCAAATTTATTTCGAAAATAATGGTTCAGTTCGCGAAGTTTACCGCAAGCTCCGTCCATTTTATGGTCGACATAATCGTCCATCAGAGCAATTAATTCGGTTAACCATGGATCGTTTTCGCACTACGTTTACTCTATGTGATAATACGCATCCGCAGAGACGTCGAACAGTGCGCACCGAAGAAACAATTGCCGCTGTAGAGCAAAGTGTTGAAGAGGACCCGAATTAATCGATTCGCCACCGTGCACAGCAATTGGAGCTTTGTCCATCAACTATATGGAAGATTTTGCGCAAAGATCTTGGCTTGCGACCTTACAAGATCCAGCTTGTGCAAGAATTAAAGCCGCGAGACCATGCAATGCGTCGTGATTTTGGTGTATGGGCCGAAAATGAGATTGATCTCGATGCTGATTTTCATCGCAAAATTTTGTTCAGTGATGAGGCTCATTTTTGGTTGAATGGCTACGTCAACAAGCAAAATTGCCGCATTTGGAGTGAAGAGAATCCACATGAGACCCTTGAGACGCCATTACATCCACAAAAACTGACTGTTTGGTGTGCTCTATGAGCTGGTGGAGTCATTGGGCCATACTTCTTCCGAAATAATGCTGGAGAGTCATTTACCGTTAATGGAGACCGGTATAGAGCCATGATAACCGACTATTTTGTTCCCGAATTGGATGGCATGAATGTGGATGAGTTGTGGTTCCAACAAGACGGCGCTACATGCCACACAGCGCACGTCACAATCGATTTATTGAAGGAAACATTCGATGAGCGCATAATTTCGATGAATGGACCTGTCAATTGGCCACCAAGATCGTGTGATTTGACACCATTGGATTATTTTCTTTGGGGATATGTGAAGTCGCTTGTCTACGCCAACAAACCAGAAACGTTAGGGGACTTGGAAGCCAACAATCGTGGCGTTATTGCCAACATACGGCCCCATATGCTCGAAAAAGTGGTTGAAAATTGGACCTGTAGAATTGGCTTTATTCGAGCCAGCCGCGGCGGCCACATGCCCGAAATCATATTTAAACGTTAATGGCATAAAATTATCCTTCCAATAAAGCTAAATTGATGGACATTAAAACGATTTTCTTGTGTTTTATTTCAATTCGAAGTTCTATACCTCTAAAAAAACACCCGTTATTATTAAACAAAAAATTCTATCGTGTATTTTTATAAAACTAATGAACTAAACATTCTTCATCGATTTTCTCGAAAACACATTTTTGTTCCATACATCAAACCAGTAACCAACCGACCATTTGGCGATGTAACTAATGTTAAACAAAGAGCTGTGACTCAAATACTAGTGGTTAAAGTATTGATATTAGTTAATTAATAACAGTGAATTTGGGCCTAAATGTTAATATAATCGTCTAAAACGTTTAAGGAAATTTTTTTGAAGATAAATCTATGGAAGAGCTTAAAAAATAATTAGTACATACACACTTGTATGTACGTAAACTAATGTCGTAGTTTAGAAGTGAAATTTAAATTCCATAAAAGGCATAGTTATGTAAAGGGCGTATTTTATAGAGTTACACAAGTTTAAATCATAATAAAAAAAGGAAATATATTTTTAATATCAATGAAACGGGCTCTATTAGAAAGAAAATTTTATGAAATTAATGTTCAAGTATGATTTCTGCCATGTGGCCACCACGGCTGGCGCATAGAAGGTGCAATCTCGAACACCAATATTAAACAATCGTTTTTGAATACATGACTCCGCCAGCCCATAAAGTGCACCAAACAGTAATTTTCTGTTGATGTCGACAAAAGCTTGTGGATTCTCCACACTCCAAATGCGATAATTCTGCTTATTTACGTACCCATTCAACCAGAAATGGGCTTCATCGGAAAATAAAGTTTTTAATGGAAATTCAAAATCAACATCAATCGATGAGTTTGACAAATACAACAACGAAAAATTATTTTAAAAATTTCAACAATTTGCACGCATTGCTCTGGTGTAAATAGATCCATGATGAAATTTCAAAGCAACCTAAGCAAAAGGCAACTATTAGCTGTTAAATGGGTGCTCAAATAAAGCAGTGATGCCAACTCAAAGTTGTGCCACTCTATAAAAAACACCCTTTACATATGTATGTATGTATGTATGTATCTTTTTCAATTTAATTTTAATTATAAATTTAATTAACATCATTGCAAAGGCGCTATATTCGGCAGTGTCGTGTATTATATAATCTTTGCTGGTGGGGATAAGATTCATTATATGTTACCCGGTCTATGAAAAGGTGGCTTATGACTCAAAAACAAAAATTCGAGAAATCAGCTGTGAAAGATAAACAATGCATTTCGTCAGTTTATCGGTAGTTGTTCTCCTTCGTTCTGTTTCTGTTGGTCTTTTCCGTTATAAACTAGTGTTCAATTCTTTTTTTTTTCATTTTCAATTCCATGTATTATCTTCATTCTCGATTTTCAATAAAAGTCTGTTTCTTTCTTTCATTTGTGCTCTTCTTTCTCTACATTTTTAGTACACTTCTAAGCAAGTTAGGACTTTCTACTTTTCACCATTTTAAAGAGCGTCTCAAAAACTATCCGAACCAAAAAAAACGTGAAAAATAATTTTTTGAGTCATAAGCCACCTTTTCATAGACCGGGTCACATATGCACATATACATACATACAGTTAGCGAAAAAAAGAACTTATACAGCAAACGCTCCGCTCTTCTAATCAAAATATCTCTGCTGCGTTTTGAGATTTGAAGCTGAAACCAAAAAGCAATTTAAAGGTAAATTCATCAGCATTCTATGAAAATTTTTAATTTTTTTAGAATGAAACTTATTTTAATGCTAAAAAACATTATAACAAAAAATAACACTATTTTCAAGACCAACAACAAAAACTTGTAAACTAGTTAGCATAAGTGGCAAAATTGAACATGATCTCAACGAGTTTTGCCATACAATTTCACATAAAAATCACGCTAGGATTTAATAGTGGTTTAAAAATACATTACGCTCTAATTTAAGGAACTCATTAAAACCTAGTTCAATTTCATCACTTATGCTAACTTCAAGCCAGGTTTTTCTTATACACAAGGCTGTAACTTTTGCTTTTGGAAGGAGCTTTGAAATAAGTAATACACTAAAAATTAGTACTAAGTGTGGCCACGTCTACCATCTAATACATTATCTTCATAGAATGAACTGGATTTTAAGTAATATTTCGAGGTATATGCTATCATATGCCCTGGAGAACAATTTTGAGTTATACACTTACCTCTTATCCATAGCTCGAGTAATTTTTCTCCACATACCCTAACAAAATTTCGTTAATACTAAGGTTAAGGCTCTAGGGAAGCCATTCGATTATTATTGCGCTCCAGCTATATTTAGTTTGGTAGCTAATTGTGCTAAGCAATTTTAGTATTTTTATATAATTCAGTTTATTTATTATTTGTTCTATAAAAAATGGATTTTATACATCATTCGGTTCCATACAGCTCCCTACACTCACAGTACACCACCATGCTTCAGGTTTTTATCATTAAGCCTGGAGCTCCTCTTTGCCACACAAATCTACAATAATCACATCAAAACAAATTTAATTTGGATACAGTAATGTCCCAAAAGTTATCATAGTGATTAGTATAATATTTCTTTGTGCGGTAAAGAGAAGCTCTAGCATTAACGATAAGAACCTCAATAAAACGGTGACGTATCGGGTATAATATGATGGTATGGAGCTCAATGGGGCCAAATTGTTAAAATGATAGGATATTCAATATGGAACAACCTGGATGTAACATAAACTGATAAGATTCGGACTTGTGATCCTTTTGAGTGCCCACGGTAGATTCCAGGACATCAGGGTATCTCTCGAAATGAAGAGGCGGATAAGCTGGCAAAGATGGGATCATTACTGACTAGCATCCGACAAGAATTTATAAACGAACTAACACAATGGGCTATAGAACAACACATCAGAGACTGGCAGGACCCTAATGTTGGGAAGACCAAATAGTGAAAATCGAGATTCAACAGATTCTAAGTTTAAAAAGGCCAATACTGTGGAATTTGGTTAGCATAATAACAAGACATACAGAGTTAAAAACTCACCTGGCCTCAGAGCTTGCCAGAAAAATGATGCAACTCTCGAACCCTACTTGTGTCACTGTCAGTACAGCATTTATTCAAATTAGAAGATAAAACTTCCACATGGAAAGTATACCAAATATTTATTTTTGTAATGGTACCAGCACTTAGGGACTCCCCCTACTCATGCAATGCATTGCGCAGGAAGACAAGTTATAGGGAGCAGAATAGAGGGAGTAGTGTCTGTGGAAATTCGATTTGATCTTTTTCATGTTTAAAAGTGACAGCCAAGACATCCGTAGGTAGTTTGTTCCACATACGAACAGTACAGCTTAAAAAGAAATTCTCTCTGTAATGCGTAAAGCGATTTATTGGTCAGTCGTCTACAAAAAGATGTGCTCTAAATGATCACATGTTTTCTGTAAAAATGTGCGAGTTTCAGTAACAAGTTTACTAATTTCATTAGAATACATTCCATTGTAGTAGTGATAGAACAAGGAACTGCACACCGCATTGCTAATGAATCAACAGATTTGAATACCCTACTGTCACCGATGAGCTTCTTCGCCCTCTCTTCTATGCAGTCGAGCAGCCACGAAGTAGACTTTAAATAAATAGTAAAGAGATGCAAAGTTTCAAAAAAAAAAAACCTTTCCAAGTGAGTAATTCTTGAAAAATGTGTTCAATATATCGAACATCACATTGAATTTTCATACCAAGAACATCAAGAGCTTATAATTTCTTAATGTTTGTACCATCCATAGTTATAGATGGAGCAGTATTTTCAGTCATGCTTTTATGAGTAAGTATGGAACACTGGATTTTACAAGCGTTAAAATCGACCCTATTCGTATGACCCCATTCAGAGATTTTTGTTAAATCATTTATAGTTTGTCTCACAGTCGCACACTCAGGCAAGTTTGGTCTATAGCTGAGTGTGAAAAAATGACAAATGCGGCTGTCGCCCGCGGGAGAATAGATGGGATTAAAAGATTGACATAGAAGGTCATTTAGAAAAATAATGAAAGAACGGAACCTTGCGATACCCCTGAACTTACCTTGAACTCGTTTGACGAGTTTCATGATAGACTATCTTAGGGATTTAGATTGGAAAAGCTTATGAAAGTGTATTGAGGAAAGAAAGTCTGTCCTTAATCTGACTAAGGTCGATAGGTTTTCATAGTTCTTTATTTGGTACCTCCCCCCTCCCCTACCATGAATACCACTCTTAAGACCACACAGCATGCTATAAAAGCATAAGTGCAATCTGAAACGAATTGGATCAAAATTGATTGCCGTTCTTTTCAATCTAACCCAACTTAGTACCAATTGGGAACAAGCTTTCAATTAACCCTGAGACGGATTTTTAGTTTTTCCATCTTGCGGTAAAATTGAATTTCGAGTTTTAGTTCATTCAGAAGCTTATAATCAAATTTCGTGACCAACATTTTTGTAGAATACTTTTTAATTCTTTTACTCGAGTTTTGGGCTATGAGTACTTATTTGCGTCATAACTACGAAAATATTTGAAAGAGAGTCAGCTTGAACGACTTTAGTTTCTATGTGATGCAGGTCAATACTGTGCTCGGTAGGAATAAGATTCCCAACTTATCTAATAACATTTGGTAGAGGATATAATGAACGAAGCTGTCATTTATTCGTATATAAATATTTTGAATAGTGTTGGGTTAATATACGAGTATTTCTCGTAACTGTTATGGCCGATTTATGGAAAGAGTAAAACATTTTCTCTAATATCTGTGGCAAAAAGGAAAAAGTGTTTAAGTCGAGATAAGCTGATTTTGAGTTATTGGCACCGCTGTAATCTTCATATTTGAAAATACCCCTGGGCAAAATCTCAATTATTTTGTGTGATTTTTCCGCAAGTTACAGCTCATATATCTTTGCTCGTTTTATGGCATTTTTCATCACTTCGGCGAGAACTTGGGGCGACAGATTCTCGCACTCGTGTCCAGGGTCCACAAGAAAAGTCTGGAACGGTTAAATCGGGCGATCTTGCGGGCCAGTGTAAGTCGCCAAAACGAGAGATGAGGCGGACCGGGAACGCCACGACACGATTATTCCGCATTCTTGAGGAGTGTATCGCTTCATGGCTTGTTCACTTGTATTCTACATCTGTCTAGTTCACATATGTCATAACAATAGGGTGATTTCTTTTGGCCCACCTTGTACTTTGGTATATTTCAAATTGAATGTATTACTTATAGAGTGTAGAACGATGTTTTTCTAAAAAAAAGTCAAGTGAATACCGAATTTTCCAATTTAACTGCAAAAGAATAAAATTTCTGAATATCGACTTGAAAGTTTAAAAATGCTCTACTGCAAAACGGTAATATATGACTTAAGCACTTTTTGCTTATTGCCACAAAATATATAAACGTATGTATGTATAAACTTAAGTATTTGTATTATAAAACGTAAAAACAATAGACTTTTAAGTAACTTTTCTTAAACACAAAAAAAGTAACAAGTTTGTAATTTAAAATAGAACAAAACAAAAAAAAATCTAACTTAAGTTTCAATTGCTGAAAACATTTGACCATACTTAGATACGAGTAGAACCTACACAAACGTTAGTATGTATCTTTCCAACTAAAAAGGTACTTGGGCAACTGCTTGTTTATTGTTGTCATTGCTGTTGGCGTTGTCGTTGGGCTTGAACAGCAATTTGAACAACATTTTGAGTTTGGGCGCGCACTGCGATTATGGTGTGTATCATGTGTAAGGGTGTGTGTTTGTGTATTTATATTGGCTAAACAAATGTTCTATAAAAAGCCATACAAATCGGGGATGACAGTTTATTTGCAAAAAATCGCGAAACTAGTGAACACTGAACAGTACAAAAGAAATCACTGAAACGGAACATATTGAGGAAAAACAGTAAAATATAAGTTACGAGTAAATAGAACAGATACCAAAGAAAAATAAAGTCAAACTCAAATAAATAAAATTAATCGTGTAGAAAGTGCAGAGATAATTTTGTGTTGTGTTTGTGGTACAAATTTTAAATCAAGAAATAAAATAGTACTTAGAATAATATAACAACATGGCTCTAGTACCGTCGAATAATATCAATACGGATTGGGATTATTGGGATTATCGCAGACGTTTATGGCGTGATTGGGATCTGATCGACTGGGATGTACCTTATTACAAACGTGGTCTATCAAGAGTGGGTTCAGCACCCGATCTTAGTCGTGTGGTAGTGGGCAAAGATGGTTTCGAGGCCAACATAGATGTGGCTCCCTTCAAACCATACGAAATAACAGTGAAAACTTCAGGTGATACGATTATAGTGGAGGCTAAGCATGAGAAGCGTCGTGATGGCGACAGTTTTGTGGGCCGTCATATAGTCAAGAGATTCATTTTACCCCGTGGTTATTATCCCAACGATGTCCGAGCTGAGTTATCGTCAGATGGCGTTTTAATTGTACGATGTCCTCCCTGCTCCACTGCTGAACGTAGTGTCTATGTGCGCCAAATGGGCCTGCCATATTTGAGTTTAAAACATTAACTTCTTTCAAAGTTTAATTTTTGTTTTGCCTTCTCAGAGACTTAAGAATAATTGCCGGCTTAACCGTACAAACGGAAACATTGTTTTATTTATATTAACACATAAAACTATTGATTTATATTAACATATCGCTATCTAAAACGCAAAACGCTCTATCTAACAAAAAATTCAAAATCGATTTTTTTTTATAAATTTCCTGGTATTTCATTCCAGTAAGCACTGAAAAAAAAACAAAAGCTGTTTGAATAAAAATAGCGATTTTATTTATTTTATTACAGTGGACACTCAAACTCAACACTTCAATATTTTAATGTTAGTCAGGGCGTTTTGCGTTATTTTTGTTTCTAATTTCACTTAAATTATGTTTCCAAGTGTAATTTATTATTATGTTGCATTAAGTTCTTGAAAAATTCAATTGTAATTGTTTTTCATTTTCACTCAGTTTTTTTTTTATTTGAAAAAATAGTGCTTGCTTATTTAAAAATGTTAACTTCGATTTTAGTGAATCTTGATTTTAATTTTAAAGTGTATGTTTGCAAACTTTTTCTGTGTAATTAATTGATACTTTCCATTAATTTGTGAATAAAAAGTGTAATTAATTAAGACTAAATTAAACCAGAACTTATTTTTAAGAAGTCAAAGCTTGCGAAACTGTTTGCCTTCTGTTTGCTAATTACACTGTTCGGCAAAAAAAAAGTCGTCAGCAAGAACTTCATTATGTGATTTAAATGGATTTTTGTGTGCTGAATCCAAATCTGTTCTCAGCTTGTTTCCACCACGTCTGGCTTTTTAGCTATTTTCATTTAAATCAAATACTGATATTGGAATATAAAACACGTATTTATTATGACAAGAGTAAAAAATCTTACACATAAATGGCTTCAATGATATAAATTAAAATCTTAAATGAAATTAAACTCTAGTATATATATATTTTCTCTGCTGTTCCACAGTTGAATTCCCAGCAGAAATCAGTTCAAATTTCTGGGGACCACTTGCCGCTATACCTTTTTTCTATGTGCGCAATATCTCGTTAGAACCTTTCGCCATGCTAACCAGATATGACGCCACGAAAAAGGACTAAAAATTAATGCAGGAAGTTTTTTTAATGGCACATTGCATCTGAGTTTTTGATATGATATGGAACCCTTCTATTTCCAATAAAATTGTGGCATACATTTTCGAAACCGACCCTTGCTCCTCTCTCTTTATTGACGAACGTAGATTTGAGCAATTCTGGTGATCCACAACTACGCCTTCCTTTTTGGTCTCACTTACATGTTGAAATATATTTTTTCCATCTCTGTTCATAGCTTATACCGAATCGTTTATTAAGCCTTATTTGATGCACAGTGCTAGCAAAAACCTTTTTTGCTTGCCAACTAAAGTCTCATTTGAAATGTTTCTCCTTGCCATAATTGCATGTGATCTGAAGGACAAATTCATAAAAAAGCAACGTTTGTTTTAAAATGCACATATATTCCACAAATAGAGATCGTACGTACTGAGCTCCTTTGAGCAGTAATTTTTTGCTTTCGTAGGTCTCTTTCACAGTTACTGCATGAGCTATTTGTACGGATGGATATTGATTTACATTATGTAGCCACACTGCTTTACAAGCCATTGGATACGAGTACATACAGTCCTATTGTTACTATATTTTTGAATTTCAGGAACCATAAAAAATAATTGCTTTACTTGGTATGGCGTTGTGATTGAACCACAAGATGCAAGTGTGTTACGGACAAATGTATTACACAATGTTTATCAAAGTGGGATATATGCATTAAATGTCAATAAAATTAACATTTTTGTACAGATTTTATTTACTTATAGCTTTTTTTATTCCCTAGGCATACCTAGTCTTCCAAAAAGTAACAAAAATGTAAAATATTTGCGGTTTTAATTTTTTTATAAAGTTTTGAAATTAAATTAAAAAATCAATTTTGCATTAAAAATATTTTGTTTTCGCCACTAATTTCGGAACAACTCCGAAATCGTTGAAAATCTAAAAAAAAAAAATTAAATGACTCTGTGGCAATAACGAAAAAGAGCTTAAGTCATATTTTACTGTTATGCAGGAGAGCACTTTTAAGCTTTCAAGTCGATTTTAAAAAATTTATTTCTTTTACAGTTAAATTGGGAAATTCTCTGTTAACCATTGTTTTTTTTAAGCAAACATCGTTCTACACACTGTAAATAATACATTCAAGTTGAAATATACCAAAGTATAACACAAATTAAGCTATTATTCCAAATGAGATTAGAAGTCTGAAAAAGATAAGCCGCAAGTCATAATGCTATAACTTCCCGAAAAATTACACAAATTAATTGAGATTTTGACCAGGGGTACTTTCGGATATGCAGATTACGGAGTTACCATTAACTCAAAATCAGCTTATCTCGACTTAAGCACTTTTTCCTTTTTGCCACAGATCTTAGCATGACCATCTTGTTTATGGGCTAATATTAGCTGCGCCCATTTAAAAAAATTCTGTACGTCATAGGCAAAAACTGAACAAGAATTTTAATTAAGGGCATGAATGTCCATATAAAACATATTTTTAATGAAAACAATTTTTTTTTTGCAGAACAGTGTTATTGTTCATGGCCGCCGGTTGTCTTGAATAAAATCGGTAAAATTTTTAGCAGCAGATTTTTGGGAGGGAGGTAGGTTGAAAAATTAATTATAAATATTAACTTGCCATATAATTGATGCAATTTTATTCTCTTATATGTTTAGCACACGATGGTGTAGGTATCACCGATAAGCCAAGGTTTAAGTTCCAGCAAGCTGAATTGACTACATTACTCCTGCCACTAACTTAAGTGAGTGCTTCTGATGAAAGGATATTGTTGTATTCTAGTACAGTGAAATTTCTGAGCTGATACAAAAATATATGCAGATTTTTTTTGTCGGAAGCATACTCTGAACATCAAGACAAATTGTTGTCCTTAAGGTTATTTGATATCTGAACTGGCCGCTGTTAGAGTCCTTGATTCCATGGCGTGCACTTAATCTCCAATTCTACACAGAAAGAAAAAATATGGTTGAGGTAACCAGAATCAAACAGCAACATACTATGATTGAATTATATGGTTGCAGTCAAATCATATTATTGTCAATATAAAAACTAAGTTTTAGTAAAATTATTATCTGAGTTAACAATAATATTATCTTCAATAACAATTAACTTTAGTGTTTTTTGTGGGAATTGTTACAATTTAAGTTTAAATCCCAATTTATTATTTTACTTATTAAGTAAAATATTTTTTTTAATAATAATACATTGAAATTGATTATTGAGAGGTTTAGCTGGTTGCTAATGCAGATCATCAGGGAACCTTTACCCAAAAATTTCTTAGAACAACTAGAGTTAATATGTTAAACTTTCATTTAAGCAAATGAGAAGCTCAACAAATAACAAAGTTGAAGCAAGAATTCAATAATCAACATGTTTTTATTTTCTTATTTATCATTAACTTGACAGCACCCGGTCAAAAAATACTTGTGTGCCAACACTCTATTCTTGAATAGCTGTTGTTGTTATTTACATTTATTTTCTTTACATACTCTTACAACTACAATTTGAAGCTGAAAAAAAGTCAGCTAATGTAGTAATGATAAAGTAAGAAAATAAAAAAACATGTTGATTATTGAGTTCTTGTTTCAACTTTGTTATTTGTTGAGCTTCTTATTTGCTTAAATGAAAGTTTAACATATTAACTCTAGTTGTTCTAAGAAATTTTTGGGTAAAGGTTCCCTGATGATCTGCATTAGCAACAGTGAAATGCGCATAGGATCCAGCTAAACCCCTCAATATTCAATTTCAATGTACAGTAGAATTCATTTATAGCGACCGCCAAGGGACCGAAATTATACGTCGTTATAACCGAACGTCGTTGTATCCAAATAAGTGTACACAATATTTTTAAGTTTTTTTTTATCATGTATATTCATATTTATTGAGATTGGAAATAGTTTAGAATTGTGGTTTGTTTTCTATTTACAAGAATTTCTTTTAATAATTTACTTTCAATAATTTCAACGGAACTATATAAACTCTCTGATATATCAGAACCCCCAAATCGTAAATACTGTTTTAATGTGTGCACCGCACTCAAGGTTACTGTCCTAGTTGGAATTTTGATTGGCTCATCTTCGTCATCTGGTTCATTATCGCTGTGAGTTTCATCATTTTCTTTTGTGTTCTCCACTATTTCTCTCAATGAAGGCTCTTCTGATGTCACGACGTTGTCATCGACATTTACGAACTCATTCCAGTCAATATATTCGGCTACTTGTTGCATATTTTTATATGTTTCCTGTAGCAGTATATGTTTCTTTATTTAGTATTGGCTGACGACAAAAAATGGAATGAAAAAAATAAAAATTAGTACACAGAACTTACATCGTCGTTATAACCGAATGTCCATTCCAAAGCAGACGTGCAAATTGGTCGTTAAAAGCAGATGGTCGCTAAAACCGGAGTCGTTCTAAGCGAATGCTTGCGCATGTACAAACTATTTAGAACCAAACTTGCTTTGAAAATCCGTCGTTATAAACGGATGGTCGTTATATCCGAGGTCGCTATAAATGAATTCTACTGTATTATTATTAAAAAAAATATTTTACTTAATAAGTGAAATAATAAATTGGGATTACTAGTGCGTTAAAAAATTTAAACTTAAACAATTAACTTTGTTAAACCTAATAATAGTATTGTTCAAAGTTATCACATTTTGGTTAAATATGACAATTTTATTATTAGATATGACTGAAATATAATTAAGACTAACCATACCATATTCTAATATTATAATAATATTGTTAAATACGACCACAGTATAATTCTATATAATAATAATATTTTGTTTTTTAACCATATATTGGTAGATCTTTTGCTTAAAACAGCTGTGCGTCCAAGCCGAAATAAATATAAAATAATATTGTTGAAATAAAATGTATATATATATGTGCACGTGCACTTACACAAATATGTGCGTATACATGAAGTGCAGACACGCATGTATAAAGAAATATATGTATATATATTTTTATTCATCTATCCTTTTGTTTATACTTCATTTATTCATTTATTTATTAATTTATTTAACACTAGGCGTGCAATACCGATAGCTTACAAACAAAACACTGAACTGACAGAAGATATTTCTGAAAAAGATTTTTTTTTTAAGTAAATATAGTATGGTTTTGAATAACATTATATTGTTATTTACAATATATTATTTTTACATAATAATACAAATTATGTTGTAGTCATAAATTTTTAACAAAACTATATTGTTAAATTCTAACCATATCACACTTTTTATGAATATAATAATGTAATTATTAAATTCAAACATTGCTTTGTTTATTGTAACGCAATTAATGTTTAAAATAATAATAATTTGTTTTCAATGACCACACATTTGTTTCGGAGAAAGAACATAGTATTGTTTTCTCAACCATGCTACAACCATATCTTTTCTTTGCGTGTACTTAAACGACATTTTGTTAGAATAATCTCAGTGTCAGTGCATGAGGACATCCAAAGAAACGAAGTATCAGCAATCAGCATTTTTTTAAATTAATTTATTAATTGATTTAGTTATTTTCTATGTTAAAATTTTTCCAATAAACTCTTTAATTATTTTTAAATAACCACAGCAGACTACTTACATACTTCTATATGTCAAAAATAGATTACACATGTTTATTTAAGAACGATTGTTTTCATGACAGCAGGTTGTTGTCCATGCTGCTTTGTCATTGTCATTGTAATAAAATTATGCGTTAAACACATTCACGACAACAGGCTACCCACTAAACGACTACAAATATCGCTACCAACAATTGCAGCCGTGTAGCCAGCTACTTAATTATTTTGAAAGCTTCAGCAACTTCACAAGCACCTGATATTGAAGTATAAATATGCAATGATACCAACTTTTGAGACTCCAAAAGCGTAATTTTTTTTTAAATAGGGCTAAAAAGGGCTAAATTTAAAAAATATACGTTTACCGCACAATAAAGTAAAATTTTTCGAATAAGCGCTAAAAGAGGCTAGTTTTAAAATGTTCCTGTTGAAAATCAAAAAGACAAACAGATTTTTGTAAAGTAATTTATTAGAAAATAAATCACTAATTTGAGATCAACACATACATACGAGTATGTACGAGTACATAGCTTGAGATATTACACATATTACATTTCAATAAGGTACGTTGCGTTGCTCGCCTTAGAACATCCTTTAAGTTTGTAGCGGTCAAATTTCTAAATATTCTCTCAAAATGTCAGCTAAGTAGCTCTTACGATTCTGGAGAAAACAGCCTGTGATAGACAGACAGACGGACAGACAGGCAGACAGACAGGCAGAGAGTCAGTAGCGAAAACAATAGAGTTCCTTTTCACCAGACAGGCAGAGAGTCAGACGGATAAGCAGATGAGCATGGTAGCGAAAACAATAGAGTTCCTTTTCAGCTTTGGTGTACGGAACCCTAAGAATTATTAGAGACACCAGAAGTTATGCATTCTCATTCAGGATGGAAACTTCTGCACCACTCTGAAGTGTTGAGCCATATGTTCAAGTCAACAATAATGACCCTAAGTGATGCTAAATTCTATGGGACCACCAATTCCAGTTTCCTTAAGTGAAGCAAGCATATGTCTATGCTACGTTTCTCAACTCTCATCACAATTGAAAACTCGTTTGACAAAGACATATTCAAGTCACTGATTTAAGAGAAAATACGATTGTTTTTTCAATATAATGGGGTAAATCTACGTTAATAGGTTATTTGATATCCTCTATACTTTCATTTTTAAATTGGCGGCTTGTATGTTGGTGGTTGTTCGTTTATAAACTGGCATGCCTTCTCGGAAACTGCCTGAGAACAAGACTGAGAAGATACTTTAAGCTGATTTGACTTTCTATAATTTATTAGTGATTCGTCGTTAGATTCACTTTCAGGCCCACATACATTAGCAACATTAAGGCGCGGCTTTGTATTCCAAAGTGCCGAACGCAAAATGATTGCATACTTCAAGATCACAGAAACAGCTTAAGCTCTTCATTGTCAAGTGATTGAAGCCACATATACATACTTAAAGCAGTTTGATGGACCTTCATAGTTCCTGACAAACTTTTTAAATTTTTGGTATCTTTAAGTTCCTCTTTTTTCTTTGAAATGTCTTCGTCATCAATGGTGAACACTTTTACATTGGAACAATTTTTCTGGAAGTCTATTCGCAGTCCTACTCCATTAAACGCGCCCTTACCGTGACCGGTTTCATGGTGATTCCACATTTTTAAAACCTTAAAACCCGCATAACGTATATAGTGGATATATGTTGGTTTAAAGTAAAATAATATACGAGTACGTGAAATACTAAGAAATAAGTAATATATCACTTCCTTATCTAGCCTGGAGGCAAAGTCTCTACCCTGGCATCTAATGAAGCAGGGGAAATACGGCAGAGAAGAGACGATTTCATTAAAAAGCTAATATATTAAGTAAAATATGTATTGTAGCGACAAAAAATAAACGAACACTGTAAACTATGCTGAAATTAAAATAAATAAATATTACAAACAAACTTAAACGATAAATAACTCGTAAATCAAACTAACCAGTGGAAATACATCAATCACTGTGTTGGCCGAGCGAGACGAGTAGCGTGGTCAAATTATCGGCCCATGAGAAAATTCACTTCAAAACAAATGCATTGCTATTCAAGTTTGCAGCGTTAACACATTTTGGCGGCATTTTTCAACAGACGAAAAATGTGCTGGGGAGCAGACTTAAAATACGAGGGACAAAAACTGCGTAATATTTTTTAATAGAATATAAAAGTAATTTGAGATTTTTTAAAATAGTTATCATTGTTATTTGTACTACTTTATGTAATAAACAAGGCTTAGATGTTTAGTGAATTAGTAATGTGTTAAATTTCAAAGATTTTGTTACAGAATAGTAAAGGGACAGGCCAGGGTAAATACTTTTTTCTTGGTAAACATGAAGTTATGACTAAACAAAGCTAATTTAAGTATTGCAATTTATTGTTAAAAAAGTATACTTCATTTATTATTAAATAGGTTTGATATTGCCGCAAATTTTCAAGTTATATATAATTTTTTGATGTAGCCGTCGATACTGCCTCTTAACGTAGAAACACCCAATTATTTACTTGTATATATGAAACTGTGTGAAGGAAGGTTCGGAGTAAAAAATCGGAAGCTAATGTAACTGCTGTTTATTTGAATTTTGATAGCTTTAGTCTTTGTCGGGTCAGTTCGATTTCAAATTAACGAGAGTCGACTGTGTATTTATTTCGTTTTTGAATTGCTTCTTATCATTCTATAAATTACCAAGTTATTTAATTCAACTGTTGCATGAATTGATTTTGTTTTTATTTTTTATACATGATACATGAATTAATTCAAATATGAATTATAATTACTTATCAACTAAATTTTTGGATTCAGGCAATTATATATATAAATGTTAGCATAATATATAAAATATAAATGTTAGCATAATATATTTTTTATTCTATGTACTACGATTCCATGTCATGTCTTTATAAGCATTTATGAATTGTTAACAAACTTATATAATGGCCTAATTTGTTATGTTAGAAGTTTATTATATATGACATATAAACTGTTACGCATAAGGATTTAATTGAAACATTTTGTTCATTGAAATGTTTTTGGGACCAAACTAGTAATTTTTAAGCTCTAGCTCGGCTAAGTGTTATAATTAGCTGTCATTAATGAAAGACTGTGTAATCGCCACATGTTACCATATTAGACTTTTTTAATCGTGTCAATGACACTCGATGATTTTGAAAATACATACATACATATATTACAAAAGAAATTATTGTTAAGTCAAAAGGAATTTGATTTATGTCTGTATATAAAATAAAAACTGAATTTTAAATAATTTTATATTTTTTTTTAGTCAGCATGGTGATAAAATACCAATAAAAAATTTTTATATCTTAACAAATTTTCAGCGATTTGAAAATATTTTCTTAATTATAATTTTTTTCTATACAAAATATTTTTTAGTTTTTGTTCTACCTGCGTTTTGTTAGAACTATAATTCATTTTTGTAAATGGTTGCTATTTATTTATTTTATTCTCTAAAATAAATTAATTTTACAAAAAAAAAAAATAAACAAAAACAATTTTAATAATTTGGCAGCTGCCTTCACTATTTTTCCTTAAAAAACTAAACTTTTCTTTGCATGTAAAAAATATTTCATTTGTTAACTAATCAGCAGCGATAATATGATTAAGATTATTTAAAAAAAAAATTCTTACTGTATTTGATTTTGCAACTTTTGACGCAAATATTATGAAAATTTGATAAAAACATAAATTTGTGTTTTGTAATATCTTAAGAGAAAACATTTGCATGACATATATTTTCCCATATTTTCATAATTTGTTTTTAAAAACATAAGAGAATTTATTTTGTGGGCACACCGAGCACATTTATTAGACCGTTTTTGTTTGTTCAAACATCCCTCAAACAGTGTCATGCATGTTCAAACATGGAAAAGCATATTTTGTGCGGTTAGATCAAACAAAATATTTAATCAAAGTGTCAAACTATATAAAAACTTGTTTTCCTTCAAATTTTAGTATATATAAATTTGGCATGGAAAATTTGTAAGATGTTATTGTGCAGCACAAAGAAGATTAGTAAAATCATTAAAAAAAAACGAAAGAGAATGGATTCGAAATTTACTTAAAAGTTTACTTTTAATTTCTAATACCGAATTACATTTGTCAGCTGGCGACTACAATGCAAAACATACGTTCTGGGGTTCGCGTCTTATTACACCTAGAGGACGAGCGTTGTTCGACACAATTTAAAAAATGGGCTTGGGCGTCATTTCGAGTGGGGAGCCCACTTACTGGCCTACAGACATATAAAAAATCCCGGTTGTTATAGATTTTGGTGTCATTTAAAACATCTCTAGGGATTTAATTGATGCTGAAGCTTCTCTAGATCTCTCCTCCGATCAATCTCCCACGATCTGTACAAACTATAGCCCACTAAGAAGTGACTTACCTCGCCCATATTTGAAGATGATCGATCAATCGTGTTAATTGGCTGGGGTTCAAAAAATATCTCAGAGGTCATTGTACGGAAAACATTAAGCTAACAACATCCGATGATATTGAATTTAACAATCAATTAACAATTAACATCCGCAGACTTGGTTTAATAGAATCAATTCTTCGGATATTGAATATCTCGAGAAGAGGTAGAAGGGATTGTCAACATCACAAATCACCCAACACAAAATAAGACTTAAAGAGTGCACTAAACGACTTCAAGGTTAGGTTAGGTTAGTCTGGTTAGTCAAGGACCTCGCATAGACCTGGATTGATCCTGTATCGAATGACTCCCACACAGATTTAACAAACCTTAGCAGTCTACACATTTCCATTCCCGATGTAAGTTCAAGACTTCGAAAATTGTGATCACCAAGGCAGTCATATCTAGTGCGGCTTAGAGCCGGACAGTGGCACATTAGATGTTCTACTGTCTCAATTACCACGGGTTCCTTACATTTCCTGCAGGTACCATCAAGTATTTGTTCTATTTTGACGGTATACGAAACCGTCCAGCAGTATCCAGTTAATACTCCCACTAGAAGTCTACAGTTCCTTCTGATTAGTGATAAAAGAAATTTAGTCGATTTAGGATCATAGGAGCTCCACATTATTTTAGAAGTTTTGGTCGCACGCCAACTTTCCTTCGCTTCTTGCTTCATCTTAGAGTCTACGATCCATTGCAGGTGTTGAATTAGTTTCCGGACATACATATACCGTTTCTTCCACCGATAATTGAAATGACTTCAAGAGTTGCTGGCATCGGAAAAAACTGCATCTCTTAAAAACTATCTCGATGTCACACAAGCATAACACCCGTTGAATTTAAACTACCTCTGCTCACTTCTGCCTGAAGTTAGGCAAGAAGTGATACTGAAAAAGGTCACATATTTGCTGAGCATTTATAATAAGTGTTTAACCCAAACACATGTATTGGTGTTGTTGATTTGCCGTGTGTAGTTGCGCTACCCCCTCGATCCTTAAATCTCCGGGTATTGGTGAAATTAGTAATACGTTGCTGAAGAAGTTACAATTAGAATCCTGTTATTAATTTTTAATGCCATTTTACGACTGGAAGCTTACCAAGGTTAAAATGATTCCAAAGCCGCGCAAATGTCTTACCAACACTGACTCATAAAGGCCAATAAGTTTACTTTCAACAATGTCAAAGCTTTTCGAAAAGCTGCTCATGATAAAATTGTTCCCAGTTCTAACTGATAATGCGTGCATACCGGATCATCAATTTGGTTTTAGAAGTCAGCATAGCACATTGAAAAAACCATTGAATAAACGCAATTTAAACAAAATAAGTATTGTTCTGCCCGCTTTGTTGATGTTTCACAGGCATTTGATAAAGTGTGGCATGAAGACCTTATTTTAAAATTGAAATCATATCTACCAATAAACATTCTAAATCTTTTGCAAAGTTACGTTCTTGCCCGGCAGTTGACTGTTGTGGAAGAAGACTTCCATTCTATACCCGAATCAATCTCATCCGGTGTGACACAGGGGAGCATACTGGGGCCAGATTTGTATTTAATTTATACTTGTGATATGCCTTTGAACAGTGATATCAACACTTCTACATTTGCCGATGATACAGCCTGCCTAGTATAAATGAAAACCCTCACCAGGCATCCCGGTATCTGCAGGAACATATTACCCAGCTGGAACTATGATTAAATTTATGGGGAATAAAAGTAAACGAACAGAAGTGTGCTCAGCTAATACTTACCCTCGAAAAGAGACTTGTTCCCCCATTAGAATCAATAATCAAACTGTTCCTCAACATTCACATGTGAAATACCTTGGTATACACTTTGAACGACGGCTTACATGGAAACATCGCATTGACTCTAAGCTAACACAAATGAAGCTAAAGTTAATTCAGGTACATTGGCTGATTGGTAGAAATTCAACACTCAGTTTAGATTGTAAACTTTTTAAATACAAGTAGCTTTTGAAACCTATACGATACGACGGAATTCAGTTATGCGGCACTGCTTCAGCTTCAAATGTAAAGAACATCCAACGAAGGCAAAAGAAAATTTTACGGTTCATAACATCGGCTATATGGTACGTAAGAAACTAAAATTTACATCGTGATTTAAATATGCCACAAGTGACTGAAGAAATGTTAAAATACGCAGGCAAATATTTAACAAACCTTGAACTTTACTGGATACATCCGCTTAAAAAAGAGAGGGACGCAAGGGCTCTAATACTCAACATTCCAGATGAAACTGCTTGAAAATATTTTTTGCTTAGCACGACTCTTATGTATTATTGATTACAATCACTAAGTTTATGTCCCACACTGGTCGAGCCCAATAATTATATTTAGATTTAAGATTTGACTACTTATTGTTAGTTCATTTTTGAAGATACAATTGAGGTATTCACACGGGTGTCTAAAGTGTCATAAAGTCCTAACATTTTAAATCAGTTTAATATTATTTTTAATTTCTTTCATATAAAAGGTGTACAATTCCACTGTGTGTAATTTTTTAAGTCATACAAATACAACCATATACGGACACCAGTACATGATAAAAAGACCAGTGTCTTTTGCCCCAAGTCATGCACTTTTTTATGGGCCCCCAAAGACGTTCGGAACTTTGATTTATTCTCTAAGACAAAGTTGTAGCTCTTGTCATAAAAAACAAAAATTGTGAATATATAAAATTAAAAAAAACCTTTATCTTCAAGATCAAAATCACAAAAAAATTTTTAAAATTAGATTTTTTTACCTTTTCTACCCTGTTTAGGTCAAACCGTTCAAAATTCAAGGAAACAATCAACTTCAAAAATGTACCTAAGATCTCAATAAACAACTCACACCATCACACACCAACCGCAGCAGCACAGGAAAAACAATAAGCTCAGCGCACGCATCAAGGGACGCAGCACACAATATAAAAGCGACACGACGCACATCGAGTATCGGGTTTCGATATTTTTAAGAGTTCTATAAATTTTACCCGTTTTTGAACTGTACGATATTGGCATCACTGCTAGTGATGCTAAGAAAACAAAAGAGAAATTTCATAATAACATATTTTAATAACCTTATTTGTTAATTAAACTAAATGTCAAATTTGGTTTGTGTGGGTATAATCCTGTTACGAATCAGCTGACTCTTTTTTGTTCGTAGAAATCTTATATAGTTTTTCTCTTTCGTTCTGTTCTGTTTGGGTTCAACCTGTGAACCTATAAGTGACAGCGTAAATAACACAAAAACATTTCGAAATAAACTGTGTGTGTGTATCATTCTCTAACCCTATTAATGAGAAAAGAAAATAGTACTAACCCCATTTATTTCTTTTCCATACCCTACAGCTATCAATAACTCATTGCGAGTAACACACAAAAAAATAATATGAATGAGTTTGTAATATTAATTAAAATATTTGTAATATTAATTAAAAAATTAATTAAATTTTCACCTACTTTTTTCTGTGTAATGATAATTAACAATCTCTCAAAGATTGCACTTATTTATTTAATCAGCTGCTATCCTAGGGAGATTTGAATAATAATCGCCCAAATTATTACACTGTGATTGTGCTTTAAGAATTTAAACAATTTAATTTTTACCATAAAAAAATAAAACTATATTGAAACAAAACAATGGACATTGTAAAACTCATCATTTTAGTCAGAAACAGCTGATAATTTATTACAGAGAAAGTAACTATTAAAATTTAGCAACAAAACGGCACAGCCAAGAACAGCAACAGAAAGTAAAGACTAGTGAAGCCTTAAGGACATACAGTAGGTAGTTCTTTTGTATTACATTTCTTAAAGCGACTACTTGTGCATTCGAAATTAATGGAGAAATTATCTTGTGATACAAATTAGACATACTGATGTATGAATACATTTATTTCCTTTTTCGATATCAACCACAAATTGGGTTTTCTCTACTCATGGAGTTCATTAAGTTTAAATTAAAATGATAAATTGCATAGGGATTTTCGTACGGAAAAGTTTTTACATGCGACCTGGGTATAAATATGCACATGTACATATCGTGTCATAACCGCCAAAAAAGCTGAAGCGACATAATGTTCGAACTTCATTTTTTGGCCCAAATAGATTATTTGAGATCGTAAATAGTCGATTTTCGTCAAAAAAACGAAGTCCAAAATATGTGTCGCTTAAGATATTTTAGCGGTTATGGCTCGATATATGAATTTTCTTTTACCTTGTTAAATTTTATGTTTCTATTCTTTTATTGTTTATATTGAGTTTTTTTATTGTTTTTATTGAACTGTTTGCAATATTTGCAGGCGAAAAAAAATCGATATATCAAAATATCGATGTTTTATGTATCGATACTGTCCAAAAATATCAATACGATATATATTGATACATTTTTTCAATTGTCCATCTCTACTCCACATACGTACACTCGCATATGCATATGAATTCAATGAATATTGAAAACCATTAAAATAAAACTTGTATGCAAATATTTATTCAATAATTACAATAAATTATACAAGTACTAAAGCAAAATAGCGAACGTAGAAATTATATTTTCTAATGCACAACAAGAACAGACTGGCACCCTTAAGGGTGTGTTACTGCTCAAGAAACTGTATTAATTGTTTAATAGACGATGTCATATTATATAAAATATTCTATACAGAATAACATATTGTCGTGTGGTTACTGGTTTGCCACACTGAACAAAAATGTTTTTTCGAGAAAATCTATGAAGAATGTTTAGTTTATTTGTTTTATAAAAATACACTATAGGCTGTTTTGTTTAAAAATAAAAGTAATCGATACATATGTTTTTTATTCAAACCCAAAGTTGCTAAGCTTTTTACACTTACAGAATAGATGACAAAAATCTTTCTTGCCGCATATCCCAATCAAGTAGATCAAATTAGTGTATTTGCTTAGGTAAATATAAAAGGGGAAAAAGAACTTTATATCTTCTGACATATTCAGGATATCGAAAAACGGAGAGCAAATTTTAAAAAAGGACACATTAATCATTTATAATCGATCAATAATCTATTTTGTTTTTTGAAATTTTCATGCGGCAAACCAGCACCCACTTGATGATATGAAAACTTAAATAAAACACAGAAGCGCGTGTGTTTAGGTTTATTTCAGCAAACAACTTGGCTTAAGTTATATTGTTTGACTTAGGTCTAGTTTTAACATAAAGATAAACTCGACTTGTCAGTTAACTGTAGCTTAAACTTAAAATATTGTTTTTGAAATAATAATCTTATTTTAACCGAGCAACATTGCTCCGTTAAACTCAAGTTAGAACTGTCAAGTAATAAAAGTATGAAATAAATATTACGCAATTGAAAAAAAAACAGTTTTACTAAAAAGTTTAATAAACCAATGTATTCATACATACATAAATAAAATGCATGTTTCTTATGACGACGAAGATTTTAGCGATTATTAAACGTAAATAACTGGGATAGGACAATTATGAGAAAATAAGGGAGATAATAACACGTCCAAATCATTTTCATGTGTATAATGGATTGGAATTCTTTCAAATATTTCGTTGGATTTAAAATTTGATAATCTTTTTTTATTCTATTTTTGGAGCATCACTATTTTTTAAGTCCATATTATATATTTTTTAGTTCTCAAAAATCGCAGAAAATAGTTATTGAAGTTTTTTTTTTTAAATAAATTTAAAGAATTGTCATATCCCTTTTTAAGTGTTGCCCTATTTACATCAAATATTTTCAACAATACCACATCTAGATTGAAAACAAAGTATGGCATTTCTAGATAAATTGGCAACTCTTAATCCATTACTGAAAAACAGCATTGGCGGTTAAAGTCCGTTTAAATTTGTATCTTGATTAACTAAAACGTATGTTAAACTAAGCTTAACTAATTAGTAAGAAACTAGCCCTTACAGTCATTATATTCTTCAAAACAATTCTTATATTTGTTCGTATATTTGTTTGATTTACATATGTTCTTTGAGTAGACGATGCGACATAACAATTGCAACTAATGATAATATTAATACTTTTACATTGAAAGTTTGCCTCATATCCCAAAAAGTGACGAATGAGGCAAAACATATTTTAAGATGTTTAACAATTGTGGTTATGAGGCAATATTGGAACTCTATATCTCCTGATATATTCAATATATCGAAAAAATGAGAACGACTTTAAACAAATAGTAATTAAAAAAATTCAAAAGACCCGACTGCGACCAACTTTGAACCGTTCAATATCTTAAACGGTCATTCGAAATGAAAAAATCATAAGAGATAACTAAAGATGATTGTAAAATACCTGTCGAATGATGCCCATTTTGATATAGTTCTCCGACATTTTATTTTTTTCGTATTTACAAAATGGCGTCTGTTGGCTGCCATATTGAAATTTTACTACTGTCATATCTTTAGTGACACTCCTCGAGAGATTGACGTAAGAATCATTAAACATACATATATACATAGGCCGATAAACACAATACCCTTCTTTGCGTCGCGTAGTCGGGTAAAAGAGGACACATTTTTCATATATAATCAATCAATAACTAAATTTTTTTTAAATGTTCTATACGGCAAACCAGTAAAACTACCCGACGGTATGTATGTGCGTATGTATATAAGTACATACATACATGCATGCATAAAAAGTTCATAAAATAATTTTTCATGTGCGATTCTTTCACGGCTCTAGGTTTGCATGGTTTACTTTGAGGATTCACCATAAGGCGTCGCCTAATAGGACTGTCTATTAATCTCTCCAAGGTCTGGACCAGGAAAGATGAAAGGCTGATTGGTCGGAAGTCATTTGCGTTGTTTTGACTCTGACAACTCCGATTTTCCTCCAGCTAGTCATAACGTAGCTAAGAGAGATACTGATTTGATAGAATTCAGAAAGCCAAGGGATGTTGGAGTTTTTCGCCCTCTATAGCATCTTCGGCATGATGCCATCAGGACCTGGTGATTTAAAAGGCGAGAAATTGTCATGGGATTTTATCTAGGGATAGTGTCTCTGACCACTGTTAAAGCTGTTCGCGCTAGACGTGTCCTTGCAGCCACGAAAGTGGATGTTGAGCAGTATGTGTAAGGATTCCGCTAAGAAATCTGACCAGGAGTCTTCCGCTTTTCTTATAAAAGTTGGACAGGATTAATTTGCAGCCAAAATCCTAGCAAACATGGCAGAATCTCTGGTACTATCTACTTACTGACAGAAATTTCTCCATAAGTTGTGTTTGGCGATTTTTATGTCTTTTTTTTTATAAGCTTTTAACCTATCGCGACTTCGGGCAACTCGACCTAAAAAACTGTGAGGTCCGCTGAGCTGAACTGTGTGCAGAGAAAAATGTTCTCTCGTTTTTTATCTCGTTTTCTTCTTTAGTCTACTCTGATAGAATCATTACACCTTGTTTTTATGTGTTGTAAAGTGTCATTAATTAAACACTTTGCTTTTGTCTTAATAGAAATAATTTTTTCTATATGTATTCATCTCTATCTGTCTAACGATCTCAGGTATAAAGGTGTCATATCAGGGGTTTTAATTACAACAATTGGCAAACACAATAAAACGTTAATCATTTTATTTAGCGTCAATTAAAAAAATTAATTACTGTTGTAAATAGCACTTCTAAAAAAATAAAACTTATTTTACTTTTAAATTTTTATTAAAACTGTCTGTGAGTTAATATATCGCACACTAAACCAAAAACAGCCACAACTCAAAGTTATCAAAATGATTTGGGTTTTTTATAATTCATTGAATAAATACATCTCTAACAAGCACAACAATTTCTATTGCGAAACAGTATTCCTGAACATTATAAAAAAAAAACCTTAGTCCTATTTTTTTCTCACTCTAAGAATCTGTGATATTTTGAGTTGTGACTGTTTATAATTTAGTGCGCGATATGCTTAATGCTCAAGTTATTAAATTTTAGTGCTAGTATCATTTATTACTTCAAATTAAGTCTATAACGTTTGGTATTATTTAATTGTAATCATTCAAGCTCAAAGAATTTTCAAGGAACTTATTATGATGAAATTTTTTTTAAAAATTAAAGCATTTGCTTTTATGCATTCGCTTTGGTTAAAAGTGACATGACTCTAATAATAAAAAGAAGTTGTAATACCCGTGCATTTCAAATTTGAATTGCAATAACTTCCTTGGATGCTGAATATGAATAATTAATATTATTTAAGTGAGACAATTTTACATTTTTAGTTGAACTATAGTGAATTTTAATCAGAAATAATTTCTTAGACAGGCTTAAGTTCAGTAATTTCAATTCTTGTTGAATTAAATATTTTTATTAATTAATGTGAGTTTCTAAAGAAGAGAAGAAAACTTAAATTAGACTTTATTAGCTGGCGGAAATACCGATATTTTTCTGTGCAGCCACGCACTTCATCAGCACCCAAGTCTATCTACTGGGGTAGAGATTGTTATTAACATCAGCTATTTAATGCAAATTTTCAATGAAATGGAAAAATATTTCATTCAACAAGAATTGAAATTACTGAACTTAAGCCTGACTAAGAAATTATTTCTGATTAAAATTAATATTATTTTCACAATTTTAAAAGAAAACTCATTTATATGTGAAGCTATATGGAAAAACTTGAAACTTAGTGATTCATAATGCCACCATGAGGTACACAAAACAAATTATGTCTAATGCTGAGTACACATTATGACATTTTGTGGCATAGCAATGGTGTGTACTAGTGGCAGCGTTTAGGATTCAAAATGGTTTTGCTTAAATGTAAATGCAAAATATCGTAGCTTTTCTTTTGATTTTAAAGAAAAGCTACGACATTTTGTATTTCCACTTGCGCAAGACTATTTGCATGAAACACCGATTATCGCCAATGTGAATGGCATTGCACACATCTTGAAAATGACAAACAAATAAATGCCAAATGTGTACTCAGCATTAGAGATGGTTAGGGATCGCTTGCGTATTGGCTTCGTGATAGTGAGCAGTTTTCGTGCGTTAATGATCAGTAAGTAAAAAATTATAGTTTAAAAAAACTAAAAAATACGCTTTAACATCAAATTGAACTAAAAATTAAAAACTAATTTTTAAGTATGAAGAGTTTGTGTAATACCAATAGAAATACCAACAATCATTTATGACTATTTAATTTGGAATAAGATCAAAACAAAAATTAAGTTATTACCAAAATAATTCAATTATAAAAAAATCGTGGGGGAACTTGATATTAACTGCCTATTTCAGGATATCGAATTAGTTCTTTCCTTCGTACAAATTTGTTTAAATTAACAGCAAACTTTAAAATTTAATTTTTGTTTTAAATGTAATAGTAAGAAAGAAAAAAAATTCTTTGGAGATCATGAAATAGGCAGTAAATGTTACAAGACCTTGCACACACCGTCAGCCACAATATTGCATTCAGAAAATGGGCGGAGCTACGCCCATTAAAGTTTATTATTATATTTAACGTGCTTCTACGCTATCGGTGTTAACGAAACTTGGCCCATACCTTGAGCTTTAAAAAAACTTAATATTGTGTTAAAAATAAGGGCGGGGCTACGCCCATGAGAGGTTAGTATTAAATTACATGTACTTCTACTTATCCGATTCCCACGAAACTTGGGAAACAACATTGGCTCTTAAAATGATATAATTTTGTGCTTAAAGAAGTGGGCGGGGCCATGCCTATTATATATTAATATCAGATTCCATGAACCATTTTTACGAAACTTGGCACACACCCTGAGCTCTGAAAGTGATGCGATGTTGAATTAAGAAAAGTGGGCGCACACTAATATTTGCAAAATTGGGCGTGGTCAACCCCCCCACCCCAAAAAAAAAAAACAAAATAAAACTATTTAAAATAAGCACTAAAATATTAACTTCCTCTTCCACTATGTCGAAAGAAAAACTCTGCGAAAGAAAACTAGTCGCTCGAATTCTAATAAATTTTCATTCCAATATATCGTCAGCTTTTTTTCGCTTATGATTACATAAGTCACTTTTTTGTTTTACGTGTTTGTACATGAAATTAGTGCCAATTTGTAAATTTCAAGTATTTCTAGCGCTTTTTTTTCACTAACAACATGAAAATAAATACAACCATATTGAACAATGAAAAAGAATTCAACAAAACAGTCGCACTGCAAAAGCATGTTATTGCATAGTGAAAATGTAGTGATTTACTAGTGACATTGTCAGTAGCACTACTGACCAGGTGTACCCCAGCCAATGTAATCGCCTATTGACATTTAATATTAGCTTGTCATTGAAAATCCACCACTATACTGTAGCACTACTGACTAAGTAGTTTTTTTGGGACCACATGGAGATATTGGCACCAAAGATTCACTAGTAAATTTCTACAATATCGATATTTCCTCGCTCGATGCCTGTAGTAAAACTGTACTGATTCACTGTAGACACTGTCACCACCTGCAGGAAATTGTTTGCCATTTTTATTAAATACATATGTATGTATATTAAAATTAAAAATTTTATGTTTCGCTGAATTAGTAAAGTCAAACACTTACGTATGGATCTTAAAATGTGACAAATCGTTACCTGATGACACAAAATCTTCCACAGGGTCAAAATTTCTATAATTGGCACCTTTCACTTAAAACTCTTCAATTTTCACATTTTATATTTTTATACAATATTGATTGTTATTTTATTTGTTTTTTTTATTTTTTTTTGTGTATTATGTTTTTAATTATTGTTAAATACATTTATTGCTAACGTACTTACCACTCAGCTAAAGAGCAAATCGTTATTGGGTACGCAAATAATGAATGCACGCAAAACATAGTTTCCTCTACATGTGCGCATTGCGTTATGATACAATTTAAAAATAACTTTGTTGAGTAAAAAAACAAGCCACGACGTTTTTCGGCTTCTTGTCGGAATTCACTCGTATACAACACGAGCAATCAAAATAAACAACAACAATAGCAGATCACCGCGTTGGGTCAATCAACAAGCCAGATAAACACCAACACAAAAAAAAAATAAATTAAATGATATTTTAAAATGCGCAGTATTGATAAAATATCGTATTGAGTTAATGAAATACATACATATATAAATATTTGAAATTAAAATTTGTTTTCAATAACATGGTTTTGTTGAAAATAATTCTTGTCTATTTTTTCTGTGTCGAAAGCAAAATTGCAAGTGATTGCGTTCGCTTTGTTGACAACTCATTCGAATTAGTGGTATGAAAATTTGTATGAAAACACTTACGTCTTCCTGCGACTTGTCGTTCGAGTGAAAGTTCGTACAAAAGTAAGATAGATAAATGAAAATCAGTCTTCTTTCGCTTAGAATGCGCATGAAGACATTCTTACGACTAGTTTGGAAAAGGCAGCAGAAATAGTTTGGATTCAGTTAAATTAAATATTTTTATATGCCATTATTATTGTAAAAAATTCATAACTTTTTAGTGCTTATATACTTGAAGTCGGCTTAATTTTTTTTTTTTTTTAGAAATTTTATGTATATTTTGTAAAAACAAATGTTTGTTAATATTGTATGTTGTAATCAGGTGTTCTTATCACACAAACGAAATCTTGAACATTTTCAAAAATGTGAATGGAAACGATACAGATTTGCTAGAATTGATAGATAGATTTTGCATATCTACTAGATTTCATTCAGATATAAGTCCATATTTACACTATGCAAGTCTTATTGCTAAGCTGATTAGTTTGATGGAGAGAGAGAGACGAGGAGAACAGTAAAGTTTCTTTTCCCCTCGTCTCTCTTTCCTAACAAACTAATCAGCTTAGCAATAAGACTTGCATAGTGTAAATATGGACTAAATGCAAAACTGACCAAAAACAAGTTTATCTTTGCTCACGCAAGTTTATATTCACGCCTTCATCTCTTCTTTGCACTGAAAGTGCTCTGCTCAATACAAAGAAACAACTATTTTTGTTCAAACAAATGCCGAAGTTATCGTGCTGCAGCATTCCATGAGGCCGCTTATTTTATGTTGCGAAGATATACATATGTATGTAGAAAGGCATAGATTTTTACACTTGTGGAGGCGTTTAAAATTGAAAAAGATGAAACTCAAACTAAATGTGTATCCAACAATGAAGCATTTTCTTGCTAAAAAAATTATTGTCAATCTCTTATTTTGTATTTCCAATTTTTTCATTTTTGCTTTTTCACTTGTATCAAATTAAAAATAACTAAATACTGTCGCATGGTTCATAAACTAATAAACAATCAGCGATCTTTGAGATATTAAGTATTTGTGTCTATTTAACTCAGAAAATCTCATGAAAAATAAAACACACCAACTTCATTTTTTTCCTATTTTCACGCTTGTGTATTTGTTTGTTCATATAAATTTTAAAATGATCAAATGGAAAAATATCTTGACATATTTCCTCTTAATATATTCTTTGTATGTAAGCTTATGTATGTGTAATTTTGTTGCTGTTCAACTTAAAAGAAAAACATAAAACTAAATTTTCGTATATAATTTTATGTATTTTGGCATAAATTCCACCTCCCCTCAGGTTTCTCGTTTTATGAATAATTTTCTTTGTGCCACTCAATTTTGAATATATTCAATATTTCTTTGTATTGGATTTTTCTTATTGAGTGCATCCTTAGTTTTGTGGAAGGGTTTCCTCAGTCTTTTTTCGGCCATTGTAACGTGCGGTAGTATTTTTGTGAAAAGGTAAATTAATAATAAAAAAACAATAAAATATTTGAATATTGAAATCAGAAATAGCAGCGGTGTACCGCGAGTGTCTTAATAACTGCTGAAAAAAATTTACAGATTATTGAATGTGTTTCTAAAAAAATATATAAAGTATTCCAAATAAATTAAATTATGTTATCTTTAAAATAATAAAATATTATTGTACACTTTAGAGAAATTTATAGAAAGAACAAAGTGAATTTAGTGTAATTAAGTAAAGAAATTGTGTGTTAATTATTATTTTAATTTTCCAGTAAAAAAGTAATGTCTCAAAATCCTTGAAGTGCTTAAGAAAAAAAAAAACAAAATAATAATTCCAGTTTTTGGATATTCATGAAATTGACGCCTTTAATCATGGCACGAATTTTATATTACGTGGTTCCTGTTTTGATAGTTGCGGGTAAGACTTTCACTTCTTAATACAAATAAATATAGATTTTATGTTGCGTGTCAATAATTACGTGACTTTTTGCTTAAAAAAATTGTATTGTTAAGGCTAGATTTTTTCGTTTTGAAATTTTTATGGAAAAAATATTTTTTGAAACGAGTTTTCGTTATTTTTCATACAAATTTTAAACTTTTATAAACGAAATTTTTTACTTTTAAACTTAGTTTTCTTTAAGCTCTGTATACTTTCTTAAATGATTCTAAAATTTGTTATTCATTTCGTAAAATAAGAAATGTCGATGTCTTAATAATATGAGCTGATTTCATCGTTAGAGTTAAATCTCTTTCCGCGTAAGCGTTTCTTCAGCCACAAAAAACATTCAACAGGCAACAGGAAGCAGTCACTTGTGGTTAAGTTCGGAGAATAAGACTGATGAGGGCTTAATTTTTAGCCCGATTAATGGATGTTTTCCATTTAAACTGCACATGTCTGCATCTTTACATTGTCCTGGCGAAAAAGAAATTTTCTTGCAGAAGTTATATTTAAATTTTTCATGAAAGCAACCCAATCAGTTGGCATATTATTTTTTATTGGTTGTTTTACTCTTTTGAAATTAGTCAGTCTCAAAAAAAAAAAGTGATCAGCATAACTTTATTTTCTGACAAACCCAAGAAAGCCAGGCATTCTTTGTTGCCGATTCACTCAGAAAAACCCACTGTATTTGCTACTGTTTAGTCTCTGGTGCAATGTGATGGATCCACGTTTCATATGCATATATTGCGGATGAACAACGCCAAACACTGCTGCGAAGCTGTTACATGATTTTGACCAAATGCGGCACTGATCTTAAGGAAAGTGATCATTTCAAATTGAAAAAATGAGTCATCTTAGATGTCTGTGGCTTCCACAATCCCTTGCATCTTAATTTTTTTCCAATTGTTTCGGTTGTAAAGATCGTAACTGAACCAGAAGGTTCTCAATTTTCGGCCAAAGCGAAACTCAATAAATCACTTTTTTACCACTGTGCTTGATTGCGAAGGGTCTTAATAGTATTTACCAAGTCTAGCCTGGGATTTCGTGATGATTTTGTTTCCCAAAATATAATACTTAATGACCACACATTATTCACTTTTATTAAATTTCTTCTCAAACCACGCGGTTGTCTGTTGTCAGTGGCTGTCAAATACAAACTAAAGGTTGCGATGAAACCGAGATTTTCAAGTACATGTTCTGCTTCTAAACAATTTTCACGAATTTTAAACAATATACATTATACTTTGCTATTATTCTGCTATTAGCAAAGTTTTCGCGATTTTTGCCGAATTTTTGGAATTTTTCGCGAATTTCTGTTAATTTTGCGAAAGATGTAATTTCGGCAATGTTTTTTCTCTTGCTTTATTTATACAAAAACTTTAAACTTCTGACTTTGGGCTTGCAGCTATTGGAAGAAGAGATTCTTGGGGCTAACAGAATTTTACATTTCGAAATCAAAATCATATAAATTTATGTATGTATTTTTGTATACAAATTCAGCATTGGTTGATTTTAAACAGTTGGAAAAAGCCAAAGCGGCGAACATTTTTTAGTTTTTTAAACACTGGCAACACATCAATAATACTGATGGAATATAATGTATTACCCACGCGATACGAAAAATAATCCACATTTAGGAAGCAGTATATTTTTCCTGATATAAGAATGCCGTGTACGGTATGGACTCCGCATTTGTAAAATAGATGAGTTAGAAACTTAAAATGACACAACAATTATATAATTTTATTATTTAATTTACTTAGCTTGTGTTTCGATTGTTCGTAATTCGAAATCCAATCAGATCATAACAATAGAAATCCAATAACACTCTTGAAGTAGCTCAAGAGTTTTGGAAAAATAACAGTAGCAGCAATTGGTTATCTTACGGCTGGTACTCCGTTCGAAGTTGTGAAAATTTTTCAGCAACATTGATTATTTCGCGTGAAAAATTTGACATGTACTAAATGTAGCCCAACTCGCTGATTTGTTTTATAAATTTTTCGCTCTTACTGCTTGAAAGTATACAACATTGTTAAAATTCCGTTCGAAAAAGGTACTGCTCATGTTGTTTCGCAGCGAAACTAAAATGATGTCTGAGTAATTTTGCATGGAAAAACATGCTGCCAGATAGATTTTACGTGTTTGTCGCAATAAGAACAGAGTACTCCTTTTGAAAATTTATTTCACAAATATTTCATACCAAATACTTTTACATATAGATTGACAGCATTTCGCATGAAATTGTGAATTTTTAATAACTTGAAAAGTCATCGTCAAGCTGATTTTAGCTATTCACTGTTTTTTTGAAGCCGCAATATTTCTTTAAAATCTGAAGCATAACTGGAAGTTTTTATTTCACTTTTTATTAGTTTTTAAGTAATATTCAATCAAAATACTAATTGATTCGATGATAAAACAATATAGTTTTATAATTTTGTGAAAGCTTTTAAATTCGATGTGTTTAGCTATTTAGTAATTCTCATTTATACTTTTGCGATTATTTGTATAATAATATAAAGTTTAGAAGGTTTTTCAGGTATTTAAATGTGGAGCTTTTAATGAGCTGGCACCAGAAAGGAAACAGTAATGAATGCACTATTTTAATTTGGAACAATAAAAAAGTGTTCTTCGCTGGCCGAAATAATTTTATTTTTAACGTGTTAAAACTTTTTACTTGCCATCAAATTAATTTTGATTTACACAATTAAGCAATTTCTTTATATCAATCTGCAGATCGGCAGGTGTAAGTTACATAGATTTTCTTCATACTTACTTCATACTTAATGATGAGGATTTTTAAAGCAATAACTAAAAAATTTACCTCTCCAAATAAAAGCAAAATACTTTTCAATATCTTTCGATAGACAAAAATTATATTTACAGAGCGGCATATGTATGTACTCGTGTATCTATTCCTAAATAATAGAAAATTTCCTTCTAATAATTAATTTGACTTCTTTCAAAAAGATAATCTTTAAGTGGCCATAAATCTTGCCACACACACACACATACATACATTTTTCTATCCCCAACTGCCAAATAACAAAACCGGCCGGTAAACGAAAATTAAATTTAGTAAAAATAAATATTTTTAACTAAAAATAGCATATTATTTCAAATAACGTGTAGTTGAAGAAAAAAATATATACAGTAATTGCCGCTTAATTGATTTTCTAAAAAATGAGCGGTTTTTGGTGCAATTAAACAGAAAAATCATTTACCCGATACTCTGTTAATTGATCCATTAACACAATCAAAAGAAACCCCGTTTGATTGAGCATTGAGATCAATAATCCGAAACGTGTTACAACACTCTGCAATGATTATGTATGTATGTACGAGGTGTGTTCCAAAAGTATCGCGAATTTTGAATTTTCGCGGGTTACGTATATTCGAATTTTGATTTTTTTGTGGCGTTATGTTGGTACTCATGTCTCTCACTTATGTCGACAATTTTGGCCATTTTGAATGTTCAGTTAATTGTTGACAGCTGCTGTGCTGTGCTTGCACGTGTTTTGGCTCGTCTTCGAGTTTTACCTATTAAAAAAAAAAAAAAATGGACAAAAGAAACTGTATCAAATTTTGTGTGAAAAACGAAATTAAGTGCGCGGATGCATTCCGAATATTGACTCTGGCATACGCAGAAGCTAAATTGGACCGAATCAACGTTTATGGGTGGTACAAAATGATCTCAGAAGGCCGAGAAGATGTGAACGTCGAAGAGCCCGAGCACTTCAATAACAGACGAAAAAATTGATGAAGTGAAGAAAATGGTATTGGCCAATCGTCGAATCAGAAGTTGCTGACGACCACCTAGACATATCGATTGGCTTGTGCCATTCGATTTTTCTCAATGATTTGGACATTAGACTGGTCGCCGCGAAATTCGTACCAAAATTGCTCAATATCAACCAAAAACAACATCGCATGAACATTGCTAATGAGCTGTTGGACTCTGTATGCGACGACCCAAATTTGCTCCAGAGGGTCATAACTGGCGACGAGTCGTGGGTTTGTGGTTATGACGTGGCAAACAAAGCTCAATCATCTCAGTGGAAGCTGCCGCACGAACCAAAGTAAAAAAAAAACTCGCGAAAATTCAAAATTCGCTATACTTTTTGAACACACCTCGTATGTACACAGGTGCATATGCAGTGAAAAAAGTAAATAAAAATATATGATGGTAAGAGTTGGCAGATCTTTTTATATAGTTTTAACAACAACGATTTGTGAAAATTTTCAAGTATCAATTAACCGGCACTATTGCTTGGGATTTCGGAAAAGAGATCTTATTTAAGAGTCAATTAAATGGGTAACGCAATTAAACGGAATTCATTTAAACGGGTATTTTTCCATGCGTTTTAACATTTCAGTCAATGTTTTTTGGAGCAATTAACCGGGTAAATCAATTAAGCGGGCAGCAGTTAAGCGGAAACTACTGTGTTAACAAATTGTTATTTTTATAATTTTATTATTAAACGAGTTCTGCATATTTTTCGAGCTAGCAGCTTTGAAGATTTCTTACAAATATTGTCAAACAACACGGTTCATTTTAGTTGAAGTGGAGTGTAATGCAGGGAGAGCCATACCATTTCCACAATAGCGTTCACTGCTGCAAAGCAAAGTTTCGTTCTTTAGAAAAATTTGCTTATAAAGTCGGTGTTTAATCATTGAATGTTGCTTGATTTTAAAGCTTTTTAGTTGATAATTTTCATTACTTTAATAATGAGGAATTTATTTGAATATAGCAAAGCGTTAAACATGCATGCTGCAATTGAAAATTTAAAAGTCGTAAAGTGCTTCCCTGAAGTAACATAACGCATAAATAAATGTCAAATACGAGGTACAAACTAAAATTTTACTTGATTACAAAAAAATACACACTGTCATGACAGTATAAGCTCGATAGTACTGCCAAATAGAGTTGTGCAGCTCATGAACGAAATAGTTCAATTGAACGATTCACTTCAATGAGCGCTGCGAGCCGTTCAATCCACTGAGTGCTTTCAGCTCAGTACTGAGTTGTTTCTAGATTTGTATCGAACTCTTTCAGTAGCTCGTTTTATACACAAACCTATAATCAAACCCATTTAAATAACATGTAGAATTCTATGAAAATTTTTCAGCAGCTCGTGTTAGACACAAACCTTTAATCAAACACATGTAATTTAAATTGGTTATGGGTTTATGTCTAAAACGACCTAATGAAAGAGTTCCATACAATTCTTATGCTTTTTTAGCAAATTTTTTGTATCGCACATGTACATCAAAAAAATAATTGAATTATTGTTATAATATTAAAATATCTGATATACTACATAATTTTAATTTTGATTGTACATACATAGTATATATATGTACATATATGTAAATGTATTTATTAACAAATTCCGCTCATTAAACTATTTTAGTTTTATTTACATATATTTTATACTTCATCTGCCTTGTTTTGTAATGTAGATAGACCACACACACACTCTATTTATCTGTCACTTTGTATGCATCTGTTTTCGATCTTCCTTTATGCTTGACAAAATGTTTCACTACAAATGAAAGCAGCTAACTGAATGAAATAATTCAGTAAAGTGAGCTGAGCTGAAAAGAGCGGTCACTCAAAAGACCTGATAAGCACAACTCTAGTGCCGAATGGTAGTAAAACTCTATACGCAGTTTGGCGTTTTTGGTGACCAATTTTATTTTATGAGCCTCCAAAGATTTCGAAAATCACTGCACCTTCAACAAATGGTGTCATCAGTTTTTGGCAAACAGCTAATTTAGACTTAGTGATAGCACTTAGCTGTATATAGCAATAATGTAGTTAAGTGTCTACCAAACAAATCTTGCTAACATCTTATGTCAAAAAATATATTTTTTTGTGCACTTTTTTGTGCAAAATTTAAGGAAAAACATTTTTTGTCGCTTTTTTTCAGAATAACTTAAAGGGACTCGTAAATTTTTGCCAACAATATTTGGCAAAGTTGTAGCTACAGTAATTGGTCACCAAAATCGCCAAACTGACTATAGGGTTTTACTAAGCTTTAATAGTACTATCGAACCTATGTCGTCTAGTCCGTGTGTTTTTCCAAAAGTCTCAATTTGTTGCATAGTGTTATTTGTGTTTCTTTTATCAGTTAAAAGTGTGAATTGTAGACAAATTTCTGTATAGAAATATGTCGTTTCTCAAACTGTATTATTTATAATCAGTACAAAGTTCAATACAACATTATATCAGGAAGCAAACTATGGCACTCTTTATCGAATTTATATGGACTTCTAACGATAGGAAATTGTTACGAAAATATTTTCTGTAAAGACAACAAACGACTTTTTGAGTCCTTTTGTACAGGAGTAAAACCAAATCAAATAACTTTCCAATGACAAAATGCGCAAATAAAAAATTCGAACCGTTGTTCGTTATAGCCGAAATATTCTTAGCATATACTTATATCATGGTATTTTATATAAAATAAAAATAATCACCCTTATTCCAGTTGTCGACATTGACGTCACTGTAATACAATACCAAAATACCTATTGTCAGTTTTATGCTATTTTCTATACCTTAGGGAACGGAAATAGATTGTCAGTAGCATAAAATTGTTCTCGAGAGCGAGTAAACAAGCCCGAATTTTTTGGTGTTGTGTTAAAGTAACATCGATGTCGACAACTGGAATTGGGGTGAATGACAATACATACATGTTAAGCCATACGCCCAAAAAAAGCTTATACGACACATTTTTTTAACTTGGTTTTTTTTACTAAAATCGATTATCTACGGACGTAAATAATCGAAAATATAGCTCGAAATATATCTAATCTATATCTATCTGTAATCTATAATATGTATTCAAACATGTTGTAAGACTAAACGAAATATTTACTTTAGTTGCAGTAAATGCTGCAGTTTATGAAGACTGCGAAGTACCGCCCAGTGTCAAGAATGCCAACATTAGAATCGAAGATGAAGAAGACACCATTCGAGCCATCTACAGCTGCCAGCCGGGTTTTGAATTGCATGGCGCCAGCGATCTTATATGTGATCTCGATACTGATGAATGGAAAGGAGATCCACCAGAATGTGTACAGCTAGAAAGCAATAACGATACAGAAGCTGACGATACCGAAGACTCTGAAGCAAAGCCAAAGAGGAAGAAACAACAAGATATACCAGAAGATCGTATGGTATCGCCAGCCTTGGCGTCCACTTTGGATATGAGTTGCATACAGGCCAAGGTAAAGGCACCCGAAATCAGACACGGTCATGTTAAAAAATACGATAGAAGACGGCGAGGAGATAAAATATTTTTGGCCGCTCTCTATGCATGTAATGATAACTTTGAATTTGAGGATACGGAAATAAATACCTTGTATTGCGGCTCTAGTAAATGGGTGGGTGAATTGCCCATATGTATAGCTTCGGGAGAATATACTGAAGGCGAGGAAGAAGGTAATGAATGAAGTGTTTATAAAACTAAACATAATTTTACAAAATACTTTCATATTATGGTTTTTAAGAATACGAGGAATATGTTGATGAAAATGAAGAAGAAAATACCGCTGCAGCACAAGATTTAACACCAACGCATGCACAAGCTGCTGTTGATGAACCAGAAGAATTGAGCAACGAAATTCCCACAGTAGAAAAAGAGCACTCTGAACATTATGCATCTTCGGAAGTTACTAATAAAGTAGAGCAAACATCCCATCATGTAGAAGCTCCGACGGTTACCGAGCTCCCCGAGGTGGTGGCAGCCACCGAAGATCCCTACACTCCACGTGTGGTGGACGACAATTGTGGCGCTGACAATGGTGGTTGTGATCAAAAGTGTGAACGTGTTTTGTTTCCCGGTGAAAATGAACCACGTATTAAGTGTTCCTGTTCACAAGGCTTCAGCTTGGATCCCTATGACTATTCTACTTGTCGTGGTAAGTATTAAAAAAATATTTGTTGGTTTTTCCTTTCAACTCCATAAAATAACTGTGCACCTTCATAGACATTGATGAGTGTGCCATTAAAAATGGTGGCTGCCAGCAGTTGTGCCAAAACTTACCTGGATCTTTCCAATGCACTTGCGAAAGTGGTTTACAAATTGATACCCTCGCTGGCAACACGTGTATTGGTAGGTTTCATATGCTTCTTACATGTACTACTACATCTATTACATGTGTAACTTTTGCTTTATCATCTACCAACGTGTTCAACAATTTTATCGCCAACCGTTGAAATTATCTGTCATCCCTCCTTCATTACTGTCATCATTGTCACATCATCAATTTTAATTAATTTCGTGCTTAAAGACATTAATGAGTGTCTGTTACGCAATGGCCATGGTCCCTGTCAGGACACTTGTCGCAATACTTGGTCTGGCTACAGTTGCTCATGTGATAATTTGCCTGGCACTCAATTAGCAGCCGATAATCATACGTGTATTGATAATGGCGTATGCTTGCATAATAATGGGGGTTGCTCTCATACATGTCTGTCATCGTTGGGTCGTATTTTTTGCTTATGTCCGTCTGGATATCGTATGTCTGCGGATGATAAGACTTGTGAAGGTTTGTAAGTCAGGGTGGTGCAATTTCTTTGTCGCATTAAATTATAAAGCAAAATAACTGAATAAATATATTAAAATACTAAAATAAGTGGTGGTGGCTGTTTGGTGATTGTCAAATTAGTAAAGATATACTCGTAGCAAATGAAAAAGGAAATGTACTCACACGTAAAGATAGGTCAGGTATTGTGTTATGTAGAAATGTTCAGTAAAGCGCGACTATTAATGACTAAACTTTTTTATTTCCATTATTGTTGCTTGCACAAGAGAAATGTTTCATCGGTTGGTAACAGTAATGTCGAGAACTCAAGACCAAAATAAGATAAATCGACTGTTATATAATTTTTTTTAATACTTATATTTATTTATTGTAACTTCAAAAATAAACTAATGATAACTATTCAAATCTCAAGTCAAGATATAATTATTGGGCCCAACTAGTAACGGACATAAATTTAGTGATAGTATTTAAAAATATGCACATAATGTCGTATTAAGCACAACAATCTTTTCAAGAAGTTTCACATAGGGTGTTACGTATTAGAGCCTTAGTGTCTGTCTTTTTTTTAACAGATGTGTCCAGTAAACTTCGAGATATTACGGGTAAGCTGATTAGGATGTGACTCGAGTTTTGTTAAATATTTGCCTGCGTATTTTGCAATTTCAGCAGTCACTAGTGGCATATTTAAATAATGATGTCAATTTGGATTTTTGATGCACCATATGAGCCGATGTTATTAACCTGAACATTTCGTTTTGCCTTCGTTACATTTTAGGTACATTGGGAGCTGAAGCAGTGTAGATTCATATCAGTTTCAAAAGCGACTTGGATATTAAAAGTTTACAATTTACACTGAGGGTTGAATTTCTACCAATCAGCCAATGTATATGAGTTAATTTATGGTTTATTTGTGTTAAATTTGAGTCAATGTGGTATTTCCATGTAAACCGTCGATCAAGTTGTATACCAAGGTATTTCACCTGTGAATGTTGAGGAACTATTTGATTGTTAATTCGAATGGGCGAATAGGTATGTCTTAAATGTTACCTGTACACACTTTTTTTCGTTTATTTTTATTCTCCATAAGTTCAAGCATAGCTCCAGCTGGGGAACATGTTCCTAAAGATACCGAGATGCCTCGTGAGGGGTTTTGTGCATATGGATATTACTGCTCAAAGGCATATCACAAGAATATATCAAATACAAAACTAACCCCAGTAGACTCCCCTAATAAAATATGATTTTTGTAGAGTGATGCATTAAACACATTCACCACAGCAGGCTACCGACTACAAAATGGCAAGGATAGAATACACATGTTTATATGAGAGTGATTCTTTTGAAGACAGCAAAGCAACAGTGCGGCAGGTTGTTGTCTATGCTGATTTTGTCGTTGTAGACCAATTAAACTAATTTCTATTTCTTTGGCTACAATGAGAAAATTCAGTGTTGCCAGTATAATACAAAATGTTGAATGAATGATATCGTACACTTATTTCATATTATTTAAAAGAAACAATATCCAAAAGTTTATGTAAAGCGGAAATTAATTAATTTTTGTACTTTTACGTCTTACTCGTATAAGTACATTTTGAAAGAGTAATTTAATTTTTATAAATTCGAAATATTTGAAGGTGGCAATACTGAACTATGTATTTATACTTAAATATGAGGTGCAGATGGTGCTGCTGCCGTCTCCAAAGTAATTAAGTAGCTGGCTACGAGGCGACAAATGCTGTTAGCTGCATTTGAAGTCGTGTGTTCGTGTAGCCTGCTGTGGTGAATGTGTTTAATGCATGACACAAGTTTAAATCATAATAAAATAAGGAAATATATTTCTAATATCAATGAAATGGGCTTTTTTGGAAAGAAAATTTTATGAAATTAATGTTTAAATATGATTTCTGTTATGTGGGTGCCACGGCTGGCGCGTTGAAGGCGCGATCTGGAACACCAATTTTCAACAACTTTTCGCAGCATTTGCGGCCGTATTTCGCATAAATTAATAAAAATTAATTCATAGTGATTTAAGTATTAAAAAATTTATTGGTATATTGTTTTACATAATCACTTCCAAATATATATTAAAAAAAGGGGGGTATCTGGTCAAAGCATGAATAGGGCGATAACAGGTCTCTATTCGCTCCTGATCAGGGCTTAGCACGATTTTAATTTGAAGTAATTTAAAACAATAGCCAAATTCACAATCATGTGCATTTTAGATTGCAAGCGTATGCAACTGAAAAAATTCCTCATCAATTGTGAACACAGTTTTTTTTATTAACCTTGCACTAGCTAACACTGTGTGACACAAAAAATAATACCTGTAACGTGTGGCTATTTTTCTGGTAGGTAATGTCGAGTATAACAACCATCTGTATTTCAATTTTTCAAAACACCCCCAAAATCTAGAGTTATGGGTAAAAAACCGTAAACTGTCGTACCCGTATGCACTTATAAACGGATTTAGAAAAAAGAAGACCTTTTGAGCCATATATATGTATCTTAATTCAAAACAAAATATATATGGTTCAAAAGGTCAAACTGCCAGTTCATAGAAGCCATGTAAAAAGTTTCATCTGCCTATTTATATTGAAGACAAAAACAAAGCACTCAAATTTTGTTTTTGTTTTTAATGTAAATAGCCAGACAAGAATTTTTACATGGCTTCTATGAACAGGCAGTAAGTCTCTTCTTTATACATAAATACGTTTATAAATTTAACTCAGCTAGAGGTTGATAAGTGCCTACGGGTACGAAAGCCAATTTTTTACCCGTAACTGAAGATTTTGGGTGTGTTTAGAAAATGCTCGACAGTACCTACCAGAAAAATAGTAACACATCCCAGGTATTTCGATTTTATTAAAGTTTGTCACACAGTGTAATGATTGCAAAATAAAAAATACACAATTTAATGTATAGAAAATAGATCGATTACGATTTTTCTTAACTCTACATTCCGCAAGCTTCCTGAAGATAGTTCAATCTATTTTTTTTTATTTGGCCTTTACCTTTTTGTTCGCGGCTTAATTATTTTATTTTCTATTTTCTAATTTTTTATTTGATTTATGTTCAGCTGTCAGTTGCATATGTAGAAAAAAATATAAACCTTATGGCGTGGAGTATTGTATATTTCTACAAAAGTAGCAAGAGCATTTCTATGGATCTTGTTAGTAGGACAATTCACAATATTGTGCAAATGGTCTAGCATCGTAGCATTTGCACAGGATTGTGAATATTTATTACTGTTATTATTGTATTTTAAATTATGATTAACAATGGCAACATGTTGCACTTTTGCTTAGTACTCATAACTAAGAAATATATACAGCTTTTTGATCTTTACTGCTTTTATTTTTATTTTTATATAATTATGTATATATCAAATTTACATACACAAGCCACACACACACATACATACATACATACATACATACGTATGTACATCCCAGGCCTTGTGTACATCCATACGATGTACGTACACTGTCGGAAATTTAAAGAGTTATTGGGCCTAATTACGAGTGTAGTATTTCGACTTCGACAATGTTCTTTAGTCTTGTACAAAATCGTCATGGTCGAAGTTGAAATAGTACACTCGTAATCAGTCCCATTTTTTTCAAAGTATTGTCATAGGAATCATATAGAGAGAGTTAATCACAACAAAGTCAGCTCTCAGGCAATATACAAAAATCAATTAAGCTCCGTAAATCATATTTTAGCAAGTTTTTCCTCCCGTCCGATTCTTTAAAATAGGAATTTAATTCCGTGTGCAATAATATAAATAAATAGAAAAAACCAAGTACTTGTATTACATTTTTATTTTCTTCAATATAAGTTTTCGGACAGACACTATTTTAAATTTTAAAGAATCAGGCAGTTAATTTTGTATCACAAAGATTTCCAAAGATTAATGCTTAAACCAGCATTATCGGATTAACAGACTAGTATGCGCAAGTCACATTACGATATCGGGTCATTTTACGAGTACGTATGTATGTAAATCAAAAATAATTTATTTTATATTGTTTTAAAGGAAACTTTTACTTGCGCTTACTTGCGAGTTTTCATGGCAAAATTTAGTAGATTTCCCATACAAATTAAAACCTACTTCGTCACTAGATTTTGTGCAAATCTACTTAAAATCTAATAGAACTTAGTGATGCAACTATGGTTTATTTCAAAATTGTAGCAAAAATAATATGTACAAAGTACTTGAAAGGTTTGTACGAGTAAATTAGCTATTTTGTAGTTGTTGGTTGTAGTTTAGGAAAAATTTCAATCAATAGTTTTTGTGTTCGTTACGAAATCTTGATAAACGTGAAAAAATTGTGTGTATGATAAAGATTTTCATTGAAATCTGCTAGATTTCGTGCAACCCTACAACTTATAAAAGTCTGACAGTGTAAATTAAGAATTGTATAAATAATCCTACGTTTCTTGTGAAATAACTATTTTCTCTAAATTTTTCTAAATTTCTCTTATAGATATTAATGAATGCGAACTGCCCGAAATTGCTGCCGAGTGTTACGAGGGTTGTGAAAATACTCATGGTTCATATCGCTGCATAGAGAAACTCAACAGCCGTGAAGATGAGAAAGAGGAGCGTGTGAGTGAACCTGTTCCAGAACACAGTGATAATTCTGGTATAATAAGAGCCTCAGAAGAGTTGGAATGCAACAAGGGTTATAAAGCGGAAGAGGGCAAATGTGTTGATGTAGATGAATGTAGTGATGGCACCAGTGGCTGTGAAATGTGTTTTAATACTGAAGGTGGCTACGAGTGTAACTGCCCCGCTGGTTTCGACTTAGCCGATGACGAAAAGACTTGTGTCGACATAGATGAGTGCGCTATTGTTGTGGAAGAAAATGAATACGAAGCATCACATAAGATGTGTTCACACGGTTGCCAAAACACAGTGGGATCTTTCCAGTGCAATTGCCCAGAAGACCATCATCTATTGGAAGATCGTCGCAGCTGTGCAGTGGATAAGTGCAGTGACTTACAAAATCCAGAATTGAACAAAACTCGTTGTGCCTACGACTGTGTAGATTTGGTTAGTGGCTCGTATCAATGCCTGTGTGCCGAAGGGTATGCCCTTGCAGAAGATGGCTTCAATTGCCAAGAAATGGTGGATGTGTGTGCTGAGCATGAAAATGATTGTTTCCCTGGCACCTGTCAAGCCAATGAAGATGGTAAGACTTATTCCTGCATTTGCCCCTTGGGCTATGAAGAACTCGACTCTAGATGTGTGGACATAAATGAGTGCTCTAAGGGATTGCACAAATGTTCAAATGAATGTATTAATACTGAGGGCAATTACCGCTGTGAGTGTCCAACTGGGTTTCGTTTTGCTGAAGGTAGCGATTATGAGTGCGAGGATATTAATGAGTGCGTGGTAGAAGCCGGCATATGTGGTACTCTGAGCTGTGTAAATTTGCCTGGAGCTTTTAATTGCTTGTGCTCGGATGGTTCTGAGCCAAATATAGAAGGAATTTGCTCTAGTATGCTGGAAGATCCTTGTAAGCAGAACCAATGCTCACATGAGTGTTTGGCCGAGGATGAAGGCTTCCGCTGTGCTTGTCCCGGTAACATGACCCTGGATGATACGGGTATTAATTGTGTAGAAGCCGATATGTGTTCTTTTAATAAGAATGGCTGCGAACAGATTTGTAAATCGGAAGAGAAAGGTCTTTGCGCTTGCTTTGATGGTTTTGTTTTGGATGTAAATGGCAAGTCGTGCATTGATATTGATGAATGCCAAGTTGATAATGGTGGCTGCCACCAACTGTGTACAAATTCTGCAGGTGGGTTTAAATGTTCCTGTCACGCTGGCTTTGAGTTCCTTGAAGGAGCTTTGAAAGACTACTGCTTTGATATTGATGAATGTACCTTGGGCTTGCACACTTGTCATGATGACATGACTTGTGAAAATCTAAATGGCTCATTCACTTGCTTGTGTCCGCCTGGGTATGCCTTGGGCTTGTCTGCCAATTTTGCTATAAATATCATTCCATTATCATCTAATCATATTGAAGGCTTAGAAAACTCAGTTCATAGCATTTACAATATTTCATCATCCTCATCAAGTGAATTGCCATCTGCTGCTCCCATATGCTTGGACATTGACGAATGCTCGATAGAAAACGGTCAGTGTACTCATTTTTGTATGAATTTACCCGGCAGTTATGAGTGCTCGTGCCCTCCTGGCCATCTTTTGAGTGTTATTAATAATAAGACATGTATTTTGGTCGATGTTTGCTTGGAAAATAATGGTGGTTGTTCGCATGCTTGCAATAATATGAATGGTCATGTTGAATGCTCCTGCCCGGTAGGTTATCATTTGCATCCTGATGGTAAGAGTTGCTTTGACAACGACGAATGCTTTCTCGCAAATGGCGGTTGCGATCATATTTGTCATAATAATGCCGGCAGCTATGCTTGCTCATGTAAAAATGGTTTCATACTTTCATCCAATGATCAAAGCTGCCTGGACATCGATGAATGTCTCGGTGGTCTGGCGAATTGTAGCTCTATTTGTGTAAATCTTCTAGGTTCATATTCTTGCGCTTGTGAAACAGGCTTTGAGTTGGCGGATGATCAAAAGACCTGCTTGGATATTGATGAATGTGCTCAGGGACGTCACGACTGCTCTCATGAGTGCGTAAATGTAGATGGTGGATTCCAATGCACCTGCCCGGAGGGTTATTATCTAGGAGAGACGCGTTCAGTGTGTCTTGACATAGATGAATGCATCGTCACGAATCATGGCTGCAGCCATAGTTGTTACAATACCCAGGGCTCATACATGTGCGCTTGTCCCGAAGGTCTTACGCTTTCCTCGGATGGCAAAAAGTGTTTCAATGAGCGCTGTAGTATGGACAATGGCGGCTGTTCGCATATGTGTGATGCTGAAAAAGGATGTGCTTGTCCATTCGGTTGGTCATTGGGTGCAGATGGCAAAACTTGTGAAGACATTGATGAGTGTCTTTACAAGAATGGCTTTTGTTTGCATAAATGTGTTAACACTCGGGGTTCTTTTGAATGTCGTTGCCCTGATGGTTCCAAGCCACTTCATGGTGAAGATGCTTGTCCTATTACCTGCCCAGCCGGTTTTACATTTAGTCATGATGACCCTTCTAAGTGTGAGGACATAGACGAGTGTTCCTTGCCGGGTGTTTGTGAATTCAGTTGCCGCAATACAAATGGTTCTTACGACTGCTTGTGCCCCAGTGGCTATAGGTTAGAAAACGGTCGCGATTGTGTAGACATAGACGAGTGCTTGGAAAACTATAGCGAAACATGTGTAGGAGGAACTTGCGTAAATGTTCGTGGCAGTTTTGAATGCAAATGTTCGTGGGGCTCAATTTTGTCGGGCGATGGAAAGTCTTGTGAAAAACATTTGGAAGTGCGTGATCAATGTCGTCCTTTCCATGCCCCGGTTAACGGAGAAGTCCAGTGCACTAAATATCGTCACAAGAGAAGACGTTTCTATAATACCAAATGCAAAGTTTGGTGTAATAAGGGCTATCGCTTGGAAGGTCCCGGTCAACGTTTTTGCAATGCTTCTGGCCAATGGGATGAATATGAAAATAAGTGCTTGCGTAAGTAGTAGAAACTAAGAGTTGACACACACAGTTGATAGATAAGAATTGAAAAGAAACTAAAACATTTGGTTTTATTTCCATTCCATTATCAAATTTATATTCATATAAATTTAAAGATTTTCTTTATTTTAGCAATTGCATGTCCAAGTATTCCAATGCCTAGAAACGGTGTCATGTTGCCCCAATCATGCTCTTTGGGTGAAAGTTATGTGGGAGAGCAATGTCGCCTTAAGTGTGACGTTGGCTTTGTGCCAGTGGGAAAATCAGCGGCTGTCTGCAGCTCACAAATGCAATGGTCGTACGATGGCATATTTGAATGTGTGTCAATAAATACTGAGACAAGTCTGCCATCACCACATAAACAGCCCTTGCCTAGCATACACCCAGCTTTCGAAACAGCTCCTTTGCCGAACTTATCATGGAAATGGCCCACGTTTGGAGATGTTGGTGTACAAAGACCGTTCATCAAGTGTCCTCGTAACACTACTGTGTTTTTGGTTCATGGTGAACGCACTGCCCATATTATTTTGGAAAAACCAATTACCAATTTAGATTATCGCTACATTGAATCGTCTCCAGCCTGGACGAGGAACTTGCAAGCTCATTTGGGACCAGGTAGTTATGCTGTAGCTTTTCAAGGCCATGATCCTGCTACCGGTAGGAAAGCACGCTGCAAGACTGTTATACATGTCAGACATGCAGAAGGACCTACAGTTACTTTCTGCACCAGTTCATTTGATGTGCAAATGGCTAAAAATCAAGCCTTTCGCTCGGTGGTATGGGAGGAGCCCAGATTTGAAAGCAAATATGCTTTAAAGAAAATCTATAAATCAAGGGTATTTTAAAACATGAATAACATTTAAAAAATTATTCAGCCTTATCATGAATTCCACATGTGAAAATATCCGAATCAACTTTTTCGTCTACATGAATTCTATTTAATTATATTATTATTATTAATTATATTATAATTAATTTCGTATCATGAACTCCCTTAAAATTAAAAAAATTTCCCACATACAGATCTTTTAAAATAATTTTTTCATAAAGGCAAACAAATTCAAAAGCATGGGAGTTTATGGGAGTTTAAAAAATGTACACAAACTTATTCATGGTGCCAACTGTTCACACGTTCGGAAATTTCCATGTAGAATTTTTTATGATAAGCCTGCTTAAATTATATTTTGGTTAAACATTTTAGATTCCTGGTGAATTGTTTAGTACTGGTATTCACGATATTTTCTATGAAGCAACCACCGAAGATGGCTTAACAGCAAAATGTGAATTCCAAATCAATGTTAGAGGTACAATTACAAAAAATTATGTTTCTTTCTATCAATGCTAAGCCTTCTACCCAACTTATCTTGTTACAGCGGCCCACAATTCCATCAAACCAAATATGCCCTCTGTGAACCGTTTGCCCAATAAACAAAAAGCTAATTTGCCGGAGATAAGTATACCCAAAAAACACATTAGTACACCAGCTCAATCCATTGTGCCAGCCATTTCTCGTCCCTCTGTGGCAAGCTCACAACTTTTGCCTGGCCATGAGTCTTTCATTATTTGTCCTGGCCAGCAGCCCATGAAAGTGACTCATGCTCACACCGTAAGTTATTATTGGCCAGACCAGTTAATACGCATACGCTACCACAAAAATTTGCTCTATCAACCTTTAGCCAGAAAATAAATTGCATTCCATAGCTGATGCTTGAAATATGCTTTCCTATTATTAAGCTAAAAATTAAATTTATTAGTTACAATATTTCTTCCGGAAACTTTTGACAGGTCGAGTTGCCACCCAACTGCATTTTGAAGAATGTGCGTCTCAATGCCTTCCGCCAGTTTGGGGCACAACGTCTTTTATCCAGGTTGTGGAACTCTTATTATTAATATTTTATTTTTCTAAAAATCATCTCTAATACACTTGAGTATGCTTTAGTCTTGTGCAATTTTAGTTTTTGTATTTTTCTATAATCTTCCATAATAAAAATTTGCATTTGTAAATTATAGGATTTTTTTACTAATAAATTAATGTGTAATAGTTTTATTTATATAAATTATTCTTATACAAACTTTATTAATAAATTGACATCATTTGAATACCTTTTAGTAAAGAATAAATCATTTGAAGGATAGAGAATAAATTGTTTCGTGAAACTGTAAGTCTTGATTAGCTGCTTTGGTGTGTTATTAAGCGTAATGATTTTTGCCCAAGGCTCTTACAGTTTGTGTTCGAAAATATATCAGCATAGTAGAAGTTTTATTGCTATTGCACCATGGGTCTTTAAGTATAGAATAAAAAATTTTTGCAATCTTGCATGTTATTTAAAATGCAAGACGTATGGAAATTATTTGGAAAAAAAATTAGCAACAAAGATATTTCAAAAGTTGAGAATAGTGGCAGGCCATTTCGATTATTGTGAAGTCTCGACAAACGGAAGAACCCAACATTGCCGATCCTAGGCTCCAGACTTTTTCACTCTGCTCAACAGACTGGTAACTGTGGCTGGGTGCTTTTAAAGCGACCACATATAAGTAGATATTGCCGATAAGCCCCCAAAAAAAAAGAAAAAGGCAGACGAAACAATTTAATTTTAAAATTAAAAAAATTTCAAAATACGCACAACCCTACAAGAAATGAATGACTGAAACTAACACAAACAAAACTTCTTTACTAACACATTTGCAACAATTTTACATTGAAATCAATATTGACAGTCAATTGCCTAGTCATTTGATCGGAAGTGATGATGGATTTATTTATTAATTATAGTTGCTCTACTCTAGCATATATGTTAGAGTGTAACATCTAATGTACATATTCCAGAACTTTTAAAACGTCGAGTTTTATTAAAAAAAATAAAATTCATTCTGTCTGTGAAAATTAAAATTTATAACTATTAAAAAAGATAAGTAAAAAGAAAAAATAAAATAAATTTACAAAATTCAATTTAATATATAGGGTGTTTTTTTTAGAGGTATAGTGTTTTTTTTAGAGGTATAGAACTATAGAAAGTGATGCCAACTTAAAGTTCTATACCTCAATAAAAAACACCCTATATGTATATTTCTTTTCAAAATTTTAGACATTTGTAAAAAGTAAGATGCGTTGGTGGTGAAAAGATGTGAAGAGGGCTATAACCGCATGAGCTATTCTGTTTTGCTGAATTATATCTTTCGTTTTTAATATTTTGTTAAATTTTATATTTTTAAGTGACTTTTTGTAATAAAAACAAACAATTAAAATAATAAAAATTATATTTATTGTCAGTATATAAATCATGCATGATTGCTCAATTGTGGGGGATATATATGTACATTATGATCATTCAAACTTGACTAATATTTATGCTATCATTGATTATTAAAAAGCAGTAGAGTGAGCAGTGCGACTATATAGTCATTAGAGTGAGATGCAACATCACACGTACACAAAAGTTTCCATCACATTTTTCATTTTGCCCTTAATAATGTGATAGAAACTTTGTTCTACGCAATGATGAATATATCCTGCATGACTTCCGATCAAATGACCGGTCAATTGACTGATACTATTCTTGTAGGGAATTTAATAAATAAATTACATTAATTAGGATTTAACAACTTTGTCACACTTTCACACCAACTTATTCTTATTATATTCTATATATTCAATAATTAGTGATTACTTTGCATGGGAGGGAGCCCTTCCCCTACTCTTACACCACCACTTTTGTGATGCATTACGCGCATTAACTATGAAGTAATTCTCACCAAATTTGAATGCCTCTAGTTCTATTGCCAATAGAAATATATTTTTAGACTTTTTTACATTTTTTATTATATAGATTGCAGGAACATTGTTAATTTTTTGAAAACGAGAAATTTACTCTGATTCGGCTTACAGAACAGGGTTTATAGCCTCTTTTTTTTGACGGAAATCGAGTTTTTACGATCGCAAGTAAACGTTTTTGGTTAAAGTTATTCAGATCGAAAATAATGTCGTTTAAGTTTATTGGCGGTTATGGCACGACATATTACAAATTCTTATTGCGTTTTTTTATAAGCAACGTCTAATTTCATTTCGCTCTTGCTTATGGAACTCATCAGCAGACTTCAACACAAAAGTTTTTAAAATACCCTAAAATCGTACAAAAATTTCAACATATTTATTGAATTCTATTAATGTAAATATGTATATCATATTTTCCTAGATCCTTGATTACTTTACGGATAAATTTAAAAATATTATTTCGATAAGCTGATAATCAGGTTTCAATATCTGCTTGTCGTATTAGATATAAAAAAGAGATAAGCCAAAAATTTTGAGTGACCACAACCTTCACCTTATTTTGACTCAATTCTCTAAATGTTTGTGATTTGTTTGACAGTTTAATTATGAAAAATTAAGTAAAAATCATTTTTTTATAATTAGTATTGTGTTGACTATTTCACAGTAAAAATTGCAAAAACAAGCGAAACATCTTCAATTATTACGGAAGCCGAGATTCGTTGTTGCGAAAGTTAAGCTCGCACATTCTTAAAAACTGTTTGAAAAAGCCGAAGAAATTTTAAAATTACCCCATTTTTGTAGAATAATTAAAAATTCAGCCCTGCAATTCAATGCTCATGACTGCTAAAATTAAGAAAAAAGAACCTGAATATAAAAATGAAAAAAATGGATAAACAGAAAATGAATAGTGATACTTACAAATGTGTTTACCAAAGGTAAATCAATAATTGTATACACAATATTTCTCATATTCCATTTCATTAAAAATTTGCGTTAAATAGCTGATGTTAATAACAATCTCTGCCCCAGTAGATAGACTTGGATGCTGATGAAGTGCGTTGCTGCACAGAAAAATATCGGCATTTCCCCCAGTTTATAGTCTAATTTAATTTTTCTTCTCTTCTTTAGAAACTCACATTAATTAATAAAAAATATTTCATTCAATAAGAATTGAAATTACTGAACTTAAGCCCGACTAAGAAATTATTTCTGATTAGAAAAAAGAAATTATCAATATTGCACTACAGATTATAGCATTTGCTAGTTGTTCCCACCGTACACCGGAAACTACATATATGTGTGCTCTTAATTGAAAGTGGTCTAAATCATAAATTTCTTTGGTCGAGATATTTAGTAAATTACATTTGAACAAATCAAAAAAAAAAAAATATTTTTATATTATGCAACATTTTAATTTAGAGTTGTACCAGTCTCGATTAATATAGATTTATTTAATATTTACTGAATATTTATTTAAGTTTTTTTAAGATTAATTTAATATTTCGAAGCAAAAATGCACATGACACAGATCACTTTCATAACACTGTGGAACATTTTTGGGATTATTGTCTGGGGGGTGAGAAATTCCAAGTCAGGGTGATGGTACTAGGTCAGTATAGTAAAACCCTCAAAGGGTTTGGCGTTCGTATGTGTCAGTTTTTTTTATGACCTTTTAAATTTTTTCTTTTTCACTTGTCCGATTTTGATGAAACAAATTTAGAAAAATTAAGAATTACAATTTCTCTACAATTTACTATACTGACCTAGTACCATCACCCTGACTTGGAATTTCTCACCCCCCAGATTGGCTGTTGTACTGTGTAATTAAGGGCACATGTGTACATGGGTATATAGACACAGATATACCCAAATAATTTTCCCGCTTGTTATTTAAATCTTAAGTTAACAGCCTGTAAATAAAATAAAAAACTGTTTATGTATATATTGGGTGTTTTTTATTGAGGTATAGAACTTTAAGTTGGCATCACTTTTTTAACTGGCGGCCATTTTGTCAGCTGTCAAGTGATTAATATTTAGTTTGGTTTGCCATTTCATCATGAACAGGTTGACAAAAGAACAACGCTTGCAAATCGTGCAAATTTATTTCGAAAATAATGGTTCAGTTCGCGAAGTTTACCGCAAGCTCCGTCCATTTTATGGTCGACATAATCGTCCATCAGAGCAATTAATTCGGTTAACCATGGATCGTTTTCGCACTGGCCACCAAGATCGTGTGATTTGACACCATTGGATTATTTTCTTTGGGGATATGTGAAGTCGCTCGTCTACGCCAACAAACCAGAAACGTTAGGGGACTTGGAAGCCAACATTCGTGGCGTTATTGCCAACATACGGCCCCATATGCTCGAAAAAGTGGTTGAAAATTGGACCTGTAGAATTGGCTTTATTCGAGCCAGCCGCGGCGGCCACATGCCCGAAATCATATTTAAACGTTAATGGCATAAAATTATCCTTCCAATAAAGCCAAATTGATGGACATTAAAACGATTTTCTTGTGTTTTATTTCAATTCGAAGTTCTATACCTCTAAAAAAACACCCTGTAGTTAAATCACACTATGTGACATCAGTATAATGACGAATATGAATTTGTGATTAATATAGAAAAAATATTCCACTTCATGTGCAAAAATATCATAATTAATCAAAAGTATTTGTTTTCTTACGGTCTTTTTCACAATATTCAATTAAAAGTTAATTAGAACTTTAAGTTCCACTTAAAAAAATTAGCGCTTAACCGATTTTATTTAATAGAAAACTGGCTGTTGAATATACCCGAACCCAAAAAAATAAAAAAATTAAATGGATGGCATTATGCATCAACGTTTATTGCAAAATTTTTAATTTTAACAGTAAATATGGCAGAAAAAGAAATGTACAGTCATAACCATTATAATCCTTGTTTTTATCTTTAATTTTCTTTTCATCATTTTCTTTGATAGACTGCTCTTTTTTTTTCCTTTGTAAGCAAACTAATGGTATTGTCATTCTTTCTACCTAAATCTTCTGCTAACCAAAAGATTGTGAAACTTAAAATAACAACCTTCAGTTAATAAGTAATTTTCAAATAAACTGGCAGTTGGATAATTTCCGTTGAAAACAAAATAATCGAATATTGTGAAAACGCCCCTTTAATATGTACATACACATGTGATTTAAGGGTGTGAAAACATTATTTAAAACAAAATAATAATATTTATTTAACGTATGATTACTACTCAAATTTTTATTTTTTTTTTCAAAATTCTTATCAAAAATATATACCAAATTAGCAAAACAAGTAATTGAATAAACAAATCTTTTATTGCCATTAAATACACAAACAACTACCGCGTAATCAGAAAGACCACTAATCGTCATCGAAGATAATTCGCATTCCATAAAAAATTTCCATGTCACGATTTTTAAATAATTAGAGGTGAAGAGAAACGCCTTAAATTATAGTTTATGTTTACAAGTTTACGAAATCGCAGCTACAATTAAAGATATTTATAAAAACACGACAATTATTTTTTTATTGTGACATCTTTCATGAATTAAGATGTGCCACATGTAAAGTATTTAATTTACACTAATTTTATTAATTGAAAATTCGTGATAATTTTATGCAAATAACTTTGAATTTGTGTCTTAGGATTTCTTTCACCAAACATATTTAAACAAACTATAATTTAATTAGAGATCTTGATTTAAAGTCTGTTTGAAAAATGTTTATTCTAGACAACTTTTAAATAACGAAACAAAAGAAAATATGGTAACGCTTTTCTATTTAATATGACAGCGGCAACTTTCAGCTGTTTATCTTTGTCCCGGTTCACACACTTCAACTTTTGTTGATCAACTATCTCCTTTTTTCATGCAAGTGAATTAGGAGTTAATCAACAAAAGTTAAAGTGTGTGAACCGGGACTTACTCTATCAAAGACATAAGGGGCTAATCTCATATTACGTAACGTTATTTTCGGACGTTTTATATAGATATTTATTTAGGTTAAGTTAGGTTAGGTTGAAAAGAGGAGCCATTACGCTCATGTCCGGGGACATACACATAAGTCATAATAGACCTGTTTTGCGCTCTCTAAGTCCCGGTTCACATACTTCAACTTTTGTTGATCAACTCGCAATTCAGCTGAAAGCAAAAAAGAGATATTTGTATTTCCTTCTACGTCCTTCCTACAGCTGAATTACCAGTTGATGCCCCTGTGGCTGAGTGGTAGCGATGCTAGACTCTCAGTCTAGAGGTCGTGGGTTCGATTCCCGCTCTACAACTTGGGTGTTTTCTGCAGCCAAGCTTATTGCTTTGCGGGTTGTGTTTGTTAAAAAAAAAGTTGCAGTGTGTGACATGTGTTAGCTGTAATGCTTTTCAAAGTCGTTGACAATAACAATGACAACTAAACGCAAAAATAAGTAAATATAGAATTTGCTAACCTGATTGGCATCGACTTTTAATCGGAGTATATGTAACGCATCTAAAAATATTTTATTTTTTTTATTTAGTGCTTATTTTTGAAGTAATTTTAATTCTTTTTTTTTAGTTTTTATAGTACCTGTTCTTATTTCGTAATCCCTCAATAAGAGTGTTAATCGCCTGGACTAAGTTAATAAACGTATAAAAATATTTGATTTCAGTTATAATGTATTTCACTTATATTTATCGCTAATTGAAATGTATTTTAAGCAATATATTTTTGTCAGTTATGACGTAGATCACGCCCAAAAATACTTTAAAGTGCTTTTTAAAGTCAGCTTTATCTTATAATTTTTTTTTTTTCAAGCATTTGGAACATTTTATCAACGTCATAAACAAGTATTGATTATTGAATCCGTTGCGAGTAATTTTTATTTAATCTGATTGTCTTTAGATTTCACATCAATATTCAATCATAAGGCGATATTTGTTACAAGATAATAACACTTGAAGTTAAATCGAAAACCTATAAAATTCTTTAAGCATTCTAAAAATAAATTATATACCAGCAAGCAATTAACATACAAATCATTAGTTACTGCATTCTCGAACTCAGCTTCAAGTAGTTCTTTTTCTGGCGAAACATCAATGAATTTAACACATGTTTGTCATAGGACGGAAGGGGTACAAATAATAAAATTCGCTTAAAAGGTGTTCTAGAACAATTTTTGATTTAAACAACAGCCTCAGAATATTAAATCACATCAGATAGTGAGATTGGTATGCAATAAACCTGCAATGGCGAACCTTTGGAACTAAATATTTCCCACTTTTTTTGTTGGAATGTGACATACACAGAGAAAACAGATTCGCTGTGATAACCGAATCGAATTTTATTGGTTCCAACAACTAACACACAATTCTGTTTTAACTTATGAATATGAGAGTATCTTTTGTACGCACCATTGTTTCAATAGCGATATGCGAAATTTTAGAATGATTCAGTTACTGCAACAGAAAGTTTTAATTGTGAGTATAGAAACAATTAATTGATGCAACCAAAATTCAAACACAGTTGGTATTTCTAAAGGCATAATTGGTACACACTTCTCATACAAAATAAAATTTGCGCAGAATAAAAGAGGTAAGTACATTATTATATTTATCGCAAAATATTCAACATCCTTTCCTTAAGGTAGGATCACACGATTGCCGCAAATACACCAATCTGACCCAATTTTTATTGTGCTGCATTGGTGTACAATAATAAAATTGTCCCACTGAAATGCGTTGCTGTCACATGATTGCCCCATTTTATAAAAATTTTATTGCCCCAGATTGGCGAAGAATGAACTTGTGGTAATAATTGCCGCAGCCCAGTCCCACGATTGTTCTAACTTGCGGTAACAGAACCAAACATATGTTTTGGTAGTTTTTAGTCTGTTTTGTTTGACTTGCAAATGTTTTTTTCTAAATAAATAATTTTTTTCTGTTTTATTTTGTAGGTGAAAATGGTTAATTCGTTTAAAAGATATGAAATTGCCTCTGCTTTGTATATTTTGTGCTCATTAAGTACACAAAGTAGAGGAAATTATCGCTCTTTTAAACGAATAAAAACTAAAAATGTATAAATGTGTTAAGATTGGCTCACAGTTTCATGTTAACGTTTCAAATAAGTTATAATTACATATAAAGTAAGTTTAGGCTTACAGTACTTATGACAACACTTGGAACACACGAAAAAATAAATTAATTTAAGAAATTGTTGTGTATTGGCTAATTTGATTGCCACTCGAGGACACAATGAATATTGTTGCATTTTTAACATTTTTATTGGGGCATGCACAGAGCAAACATAATCGTTGAGACAACCGAATTTGTTGCCAATCGAATATTGGGCGGTTGCACCAACTATCATAGAATTCTGGTATAATGACTGCAATTTTCTGGTGGTACCACTATATTTTAAATTATTTATTTCAATTGAAGTTTATTTGCTGGTGGTTAAGCATGTATATATGCATTTCTTTAACCACAAATTTGGACACTGTCACGAACCTCTTATATTATGCACAACCTTTCAAAAACCATTTGAGAATTCCCAAATAATAATGTTTTTGAAAGTCACAAAAGTTAATTTTTAATTTGCTGCTGTAAGCTACGATAGTAAATGCAACCTCTCTAGTGCGACAATCGTGTGAACGGTTGATAGGCAACCACACCCAGAATAAAGATTGGTTGAAAAATAGTAGGCTAATAAAAAATCATTTGCATAAACTATATTTCAATTCACTCTATCAATTTTCTATTAATAAAAAAAAAATGCCATAAAGGCATTGCAATAGAGATATGATTCTGGAAATTCTTAAAGCAAGCGTATGCTTTTGTCATGACTAAGTAACTGATTGATTAGCACAACCGAATAAAATATTATAAATTTGATTTAAGTACCAATTTCTGGTATTGGAAACTACAAAATTGTCCTTCTATACTAAAGTTAAAATAAACACTTTCTATCAGTTCTTACAACTATCTAGAGGTTAATTTTACTACCATAGTTTACAGCAGCAAATTAAAAATTAATTCTTGTGATTTTCAAAAATATTACACAGGTCAACAGAATTTCTAAGGCCAGTGCTTTGATAGTCAATTTGCGTACGCATGATACTGAGCTCTAATGCCTTTAAATTAGTTTTTTTTGAATTGACTTTGTATTTCGAGATTTTCCGTTATAAAGAAAAAAGAGGATGCTGCATCACATAATTTGCATTTACTCGAAAACCAGTTATTCGATTAGATAAAAAAATACACAGAAAGATAGGAATCTGATTGACCTTTAAATTATGCCCTCATTAATTTTTTAACCGTCTTATTGTTTCGGTGATATTCAGAAAGTTTCATAAAAGAAATACCTTTTTTTTATATTTAAAAAATCGTGTTTTAAAAGACTCATTAAAATTGTAAACTGAAGAAGACTTTAAATTTTATTCTTAATTGTGATACCTTTATATGTTGCAAATAAAATGAGCCAAATTTATCAAAATCAGTTCATTAATTCTGATTTTATTCACAATTGCGTCGTAGCACATATTTTACAGATTTTTAAAGTTTTTATTTATTTTGGTATATTAATTTCTAATCCAAATAGACCTACAGAACAACACGTTACTCTCAAAAAAATTAATTTGCTGAGATATATTATTAAAATTTAAGCAAATTTGACCAAAGAAATAATTGTTAGAATAAACGGAACTGTAGTATTTTTAACATATCAGGTGAAAGTTGCAAGATGTTCTAGTTGGAACATTAAGCCTAATGTTTTTCATCAACCACGTTTTAAATCAAATGGAAACGATATGCTAAGCAATGTTGTTAGACTTTAAAAGATATCACGGCAACTTAATAAGAGTGAGTCTGGCTAAATAAAGCTTGTATTGGAGGAAGCCAAATTATATGTGATAGTTTTTAAGGAACCACTTACACCCAAGATAAATGTAATATTCTGACTCTCAGAAGCAAAACGGAACAACATGCTGTTTTCAAAGGACGTCGTTGCGCCTTTATCATCAGCGTTCGTGAGTTTGGTCCACCATGTGTAATGTAAAATATTGTAAATTTCAGCCTTATATAAAATCATTTTTGGTGCAAATATAGTACGTGAATTCTTTTTATTCCTCATATTACAATTTGATGCAGGATTTTTTCTGATGTATTAATAATGGACCTTATGCGTGGGTGCATTTTGATTTCAACATTTTGGTACTATATTAAATCATAAATGTTGCAGTGTTCTTCAATCTATTACGCCAATCACCATAAATTGTTTCGATTGTTCTAATGTTTCTTTCTTCAATTTGTTTTTAAAATATTTTTCGCTAATACAATTGATAATACTTATCGATTCGAGCTAAGCGAACTTGTCTAATGCATTGCAGTTCTTATAAATCTTATCTACTGCTAAATTTAGCCATACCCACTTTTGCAATTAACATGCATTTTTATCAAATGTTCATTTTTATAACTTGTCATAATTCATTTGTTTCTAGTATCGAAATTATTCATACAGAACTTAAAGCTGCTAACAGGTCTTGTTGTTTACACAAACTTTAATTTAAATGAGAGATGTTATGCGAACATGTTTTTTGCTTCACGGTGGTTTGTTCTAACAAACAACGATCTGTTAAAACAATGTTTGGATAAATCAAAAATTATACTGTAGAAATAATTGATTTTGTCTAACTAGCGGTCTCCACTAGACGTGAACTTGGACATCGCAAATGGCTAATGGAGACCGCTCATGTCCTTGTTTCGTCCATGCTCTGACATGAATGCCCGAACATATGTCTCAGCAACGATGTTCACCATGAGATCCGTCGCTCGCAACCATTTGCAATAGAAAGAAAAGAGACAGAACAAAATTGGTATATATTCCATCTCTATTGCACTAACGCAAAATACTTTGATATGCTTAAACATGGACATCGCACGCATTCACCACAACAAAGAAGTTGATGAATTTTTCACAGTTGCTCTGCCAGCGTCATGATCATGTCATGTCCAAGTCGATGGCTAGTGAAGACGTAGGGTCAGGTATGCCTGCTCAAAGCCAAAAAAAAAGTTCAGGCACCCTAAAGGAAACGTGGGGTTAAGTGTGTCCAAGTCACCACTCTTGTCAACTATTTTGGTGACTTTTTGGTGACATTGTCAACGGAGAATCTATATATTAATATTCCCTGCAGGAAACGCAAATAGTGAAATTGTAGTGATTTACTAGTGGAATTTTCAGTAGTACTACTGACCAAGTGTATCCCAGCCAATGTAATCATCTATTGACATTTAACTTTAGCTTGTCATTGAAAATCCACCTCTAGACTGTAGCACTACTGACTAAGTAGTTTTTTTGGGACCACATGGAGGCATTGACACCAAAGATTCACTAGTAAATTGTAGGTTCTCCACTCTACAATATCGATATTTCCTCGCTCTATGTCAATAGTAAAATTGTAGTGATTTAATGGTGACATTGTCAATAGTACTACTGACTAGATGTAACCCAGCCAATGTAATCGTCTATTGACGTATAAAATGGTCTTGTCATTGAAAATCTACCAGTAGACTTTAGTACTATTCTTTTACGACCATATGTACCCATTTGAACCAAAGATTCACTAGTACAGCGCATAAAAGGAAAGTTGCCGACATTTCAACTAGTGCAATTGTCGCTATAGAAAAGAGTGTTGACATGGAGACACATTGTTCTAGGTTGACTAGAGGGTTGTTTTTGATGCGTAGAAAACAAACAACTATGCTTCTTCTTTATGTTTTATTGGTTTGTTGAAAATTAAGGTGGCGTCAAATAAAATTTAATTTTTCATCAAAATTAGTTTAAGAAACGAAATTAAAAGTTTAATTTAAACGTATTGAATAATAACTAGAAAAGTTATATACAAAAACAAATAAAATAACAATCCATATTGTATTAAAATAGAAAATGTAAAAATTAAAAAATTTTAAGCGGGTGTACATTATGAAATTTTTTTTGAGCCATCAGTTAAAGATTTTTCATCATTTCAAATCCAAATCAAAATCAAACTTTAAGTTTGACTTTACTAATTCAGCGAAACATAAAATTTGTATGTAATTTCTCGACCTTATTTTTAATATCAATTAATGTGGTTTTATAGATATTCTGCCTTATTCATAAAAAATAATTCAGGTTTATTAAGCGCTTATTTGACATATTTCTATGGGAAATTTGTCAAATAAACCTGTAATAAACCTAAAATATTTTTTATGAATTACACCGATTGTATCTACTCAGGCTTTTAAGGTCATTCAATTTCTTCTTTTATTTACATTTTGAAGAAATTGAATGCCCTTAAAAGCCTTTCTGTGTAATTCATGGAAAATATTTTAGGTTTATTACAGGTCTATTCGACAAATTTCCCATAGTAATATGTCAATTACACGCTTAATAAACCTGAAATATTTTTTATGAATAATTAAGAATATCTATAAAACCACATTAATTGAAACATAAAATTTTTGATTTACATATATTTAATTCATAGAAATGATAAACAAAATATGCTGAACGAATGAATAAATTAGTTCCTGTTATTGTATGCATTTTATGCACAAGCTATATTTTTTTATATATTTGTTTAATAAAACACTAAAATGTGAACAAAATATGCAATTTCATTATCAAAACTATCTTTTTCCAATGTGCACATATGGTCCCTAAAGAACTATCTAATCAGTAGTACCAATGTCAGTAGTAGTAGTCAGTAGTGGTGACAAAGTCAATAAGGAATCAGTACTTATTCACTAGTGACATTTCGTACAGGGCAATTTGGCAGTATATGACTGGAAATAGATTAAAAGTTAGTTAAAAGTCAAGATTGATGCAATGGGCAAATTATAAATCAATGTTATGCTGGGACCAAAACTGGGGCGAACAACAAATTTCGCTTAAATGACGAATTCGTCAATATATATTCGCTATGTAAATAAGTTGTATGAACCATGACAAACGATGAAAAAATATACTTTCATATAAACAAACAGGTTTTATTTTTGGTGACGAGCATTCGCTGCCAAAAATTGGTCGTTTGTACCAGTTGTGTTGCTGGTATAAGGCAGCGATGCCAACTATTTATAACCCAAACGCGCTATTCCCCTTCGCAAAACGCGCTAGAACGCGCTAAGTTACAGCATTGTCAACTATTTATATCCAAAACGCGCTATTTTCCTACGCTCTAAATTAAATTATAATAAAAGTCGATGTGTGTATATGTGTATTAGTAAATACAACTGATTTTTTTGTAGCTCTTTTCAGACTTTATAATATTGTTTCTTTGAAATTATATCCTAAATCACTAAAATCATTTAATACAGAATCAGAATTGCCTTCCAAGTAATCGAAATCCTTACTTTTTATTTTATTTGTCAAACTTTGCAACAACTTAAATACATATACTCGTATAAATTGTCGAATAGTTTTGCGATTCAAATGCTTTTTGTACTTCAGCTAGAATAGATGCTTAATAAGATATATAAATTATTTTGGTCACGAGTACGAGTACATATTTTTAGTTGTGAAATTTCAAAATATTTTCAATTTACAGTATTAAAATGCGTTTTTAATTCTAACAACAGTCAAGGGAATTTTGTTTGCGACAGTTGAATCATTAACCAATTAAAAAAATTTTGTGAGCTTTGACTTCTAGAAAATTGTTAAATTTATACAAAAAAAGTAAAAAAAAATATCGAACTGAAATGATGATGACTTTATTCAAAACGCGCTTATTTAGCGCTTTTTTTAGTAAACGCACTAAGACGATAAAAAGCTCGTTTGGCATAGTTAAAACGCGCTAAATCTAGCGCGGAACGCGCTAAATTGGCATCGCTGGTATAAGGATGAAATAACCCGAAGGGTGAACTCACCCGAAGTGTTGTTTAAAGATATCCGTCGCTGAAATTGGAGTCTAATGTTACATAAACAGTTTTTTGCTCGATATGCAAGGCAAGATATTTTTTTAAAAGCTCAGGCTGTCGATATGCCTTTACTTTTAAAATCAGTTGAAAGGAAATGTATATGTGTATAGAGAAAATATTTTTGCTTAAATTATATATTAAGATTAATGGCCCTTATTATGAGTTGCATTAGATTTTTGCAAATTTTGAAAATCACTTTGAGTGATATTCACAATAAGGACATTCTTTGTCGAATGCTCGTTATAATACCAAATAAAAATTCGTTCGATCAGTACTTTCGAATGCAGTCGAAAATCGACGGTGGCTCATAATAAGGACCTTTATTTTGAGTAATAATGAAAAAAGTATGCTCCCAATGGATCACTATTTTTAACTTTAACTAAGTCTACATATCGCACACTAAAACATAAACAGTCACAACTCAAAAAATTGAAGATGCTGAGTAGCGGCAAACAACTCTTGATACTGTACAAATGACGCAAGTATGTAACATAAAAACAAGCATAACGGTATTTTATATTCTCCAAGAAGACCGTATTGCAAAAGAAATTGTTGCGAGCGTTGGAGATTTGTTCAATTAACTGGTTTATAAACAAACTTTTTTTATGACATTAAAATTATGCAAAAAAAAATATCCGCCATCATCAGATCAGCTCTGTGTCACAATAATATTGCATGGTCATCCGATTAATACATGCATGCAAAATTTCAGCTCAATCGGAAACCGGGAAGTGGATCAAATTAATTTGCAAGATTTTATTACAGACAGACAACGCAACAGGTGAAACAAGATAAGTAAAAGCTTGTAGAAAAACAAAACCACTTTGATCATTTTGAGTTGTAACTGTTTATGATTTAGTGTGCGATATTATGATTCCAATCACATATGCCTTCGTGCAAGTTCATTTAATTAAACTGTTGTTGCTGTGTCACCTTTTAAGGACTTCCAATTTTAAAATTCATGGTCTGTGAGAGGTGTCAATTAATTGCTTGTTTACTAAAACAATTAAAATACAAACGAAGAAACGCTCAAACATTCAGACAATCTGCAAGTCTGTAAATAATTTTTTTTTCTGGGTAAATAAGACAAACTCTAATGCAAATAAATTAAACAACAATAAAAAAAACAATAAGCCATGAAGATAACAAAAAATAAATAAATAAAAGTCATACTCGTTTATGGTTTACGAACCAAACAGCAAACAAATTAACATTTCTCTTAATAATTATTTGTTTGGTGCTTAATAAACAATCCAGTGTGCCTGTTGCTGTGTGTATCGATTACCATAATGGACTTAAAAATACACTCTGAAAATAAGGGACGATCATTTGTCATTATTTTACAAGGGCAATGTTTAATTTTTATTTTTTTATTTTTTATTTTTTTTGGTAATGTAAGATTTCTCGGAAAATACAAAATCATCCCGGTAAAAAATCGGAAGTAATTTTTAAGGAACTATATTTGCATGGCTTTCAGAGAATCTATATTAAAAATATTTACAAACTTTAGTAAAAAAGCGAGTAAAAATTTATATTAGTCATACAAAAATTTAAAATCCCCTTATATTTTTAGAAAATACTAGCGATGCTTTTTACAAAATTGATTTCTTTAAAGAAATTTATAAATTGATTTTCATCTAAATTTTTTTTAACTATTTAATTACAGCCTTATTCATAAAAAATAATTATGTATTTTTTTAAACCAAAAATATTTTTTATGAATATTTTAAATTTCATAACTGTTTAAATATTTATATAATTAAATAACGAGCTCGAGGTTAAAAGAGAGTACGCAAGTACTTTTTTCATGGATAAAAATATTGCGGCAAATGACCTCCATCAAGAATTTGATGGCATTTCTGAAGAAAATAATAATGTTTTATGAACTAGTCTTAAAAGTCTATGAATAAGGTAAGAAATTAAATTAAAGTTATTATCGTTAACAATATTAAGGTTGATTTAAATTGATTAAAATGTAACATCAAAGAAAAGAATACACAAACTTGATATGCTTTTTACCAACATCAACAATTTGTGAAATAAATTTACCTCCTTGTTATTTAAATTATTAAATTATTATCTATTTTTAAATGATTAAAGGAAACCAATTTGATATTTAAATAGTTTTGTGCATACACGTCGCTCTATTATTGCAACATACATACGAGGTTTGTTAAAAACGTATCGCGAATTTTGAATTTCCGCGTTATGTTGGTACTTGGACGAGCCAAAGCACGTGCAAGCAAAGCAGCTGTCAACAATTAACTGAACATTCAAAATGGCAGATATTTTTGGCAAAAGTGAGAGATATGAGTACCAACATAACGCGACAAAAGAATCAAAATTCGAATATACGTAACCCGCGAAAATTCAAAATTCGTGATACGTTTTGAACAAACCTCGTAGTTGTTGAAAAGGCAATCGGCCGAACCAGTAGTTTCCACGGAATTTGAAATAAAATACAGCTGATAAATAAAAGGAAGCGAATGCATTTATATTAAAATTCCTTAATAAATTGAAAATACGATGCTAGAGTTTGGTTCGAAGAAAAAAATAATACTAAGGATAGAAAGAAACAGCTGTTTTGAACTATATGCTCAGCTGTTTTGAACTATATGCTTAGAAAGCCTGAAGATAACGGAAAAATTAACGACTTTTCCAAGCAAGTTTTGTCGATATGGCTTTTACGCCATTTTCATCGTGCGGAATTTGAAAAAAAATTTAAACGTTCGTTTTCGAGATATTTAAGTTTTTAATTTTTTTTTCATATGGTGGCAACTTTAAAAATATCGACTATTACAAAAATCAAAAAACAAAGCAGTGCGTGCTCATGAAAAACTCTTACATTCTAAATTTCAGCCATATCAGTCCAAAACTTTGGCTGAAATTAGTTTTGGCCTGAAAAGTGGCTCAAATCACCCAATGGGCATTGCATGCATATACATATTCCTACAATTACTAGATTTAGTAATCCCAAGAACAATAAAAAATAATTCCTTTACTTGCTATGGTTTTTCAATTGAACCACAAGGTGCAAAGCTTTACGAATGAATATATTACTCAATGTGTGTCAAAGTGGGCTACTTGCCCTAATTGTGAATAAAATCAAAAGTTTTGCACATATTTTCATAACTTATAAATTATTTTATTTCCAGCATACTTAAGCTTCCGATAAACAGCAAAAATTTTAAATATTTCCCGTTTTGATTTTTCGATGAATTTTTGGAAAATTTAATTTTGCATTAAAAATATTTTTTTTCGCCAATAATTTCTGAATAAAATTGTTTGACTTGAAGGAAATTTTATTTTGCATCTTTCGGTGTTTAATTTATTAAAATCGAACAAAATATTATCGAGTTATATTGAAAAAAGTAATTGTGACCGTTTTGTTTAGGGGGTCATATTAGCCACACCCATTAAAAAAAGTTTATATATGAAAAATAAAAAATGAAAACGGATTTGTCCCTATAACACATATTTTTATTTAAAACAAATTTTTTTGCAGTACCGTGTTAATAACTTGACTGTTGTTGTTTCTTAGATTTATTTTCATTACAAACTTCTTTCAACTACAATTCGAGCTTAAAAACAAGTCAGTCAATGTAGCACCCCTTTAAGACACGCAAGGCTTACATTGCAAAGTTTTAATTCTGCTGCGAGAAAGACAGAAAGCGAGAGTATTCCTGCCTCTGTCTATCAACCAGCTAAAATAAGATTTTACATAGCAAACTTTGCTTATCTAAAAGGGGTATAGCAATGGTATAGTAAAACAATAACAAAAACATGTTGATTATTGAGTTCTTGTTTCAACTATGATATTATTTGAACTTCTTATTTGTTTAAATGAAAGTTTAAGGCAATATCTCAAACTATTAAATGAAATTTTTGGCTAAAGCAACAGCAAAATGGAATCGAGCTAACCCCTCAATAATGAATTTAAGTATATTTTTAATAAAAAATATTTTTGCTGAATAAGTAAAATAATAATTTGGGATTATTGCTCGTTAACATATCCCAGCAAAAAATTTCAAAAAAGGTAGTTGGGTTTGGAATTAAGCAATTTGGGTGAAAGCTCTTCCTTACACAGAAAAACATGATTTTTATATTTGAATACGAAAATCATTGATTCAATAAAAAATCTCTTGAATTTTCTGTGATAACGATTTTTGCATTATTTATAAATAAAATTGTATACACGTTTATTGAAAACAAAGTCAATAAAGAAATTTAATGAATCAAAGAAAACACTTGTTTTGTTTATCTTTGCTTGGCTGCGATTAAAACTAAATGTGCTTGGGATGAGTCGAACTAGCAACCACCTCCTGACTAGTAAACCAAAGTACTTACCACTCAGCTAAAGAGCAAATCGTTATTAAATACGCAAATTATGAATACACGTAAAACATGATTTCTTATGTTTCTTCTACATGTGCACTTTGCGTTGATATAATTTAAAAATAACTTTGTTGAGTAAAAAAAAACAAGCCACGACGTTTTTCGGCCTCTTGTCGGAATTCACACGTATACAACACGAGCAATCACAATAAACAACAACAAAAGCAAATCACCGCGTTGGGTCAATCAACAAGCAAGATAAACACCAACACAAACAAATTAAATTAAACGATATTTTAAAATGCTCGGTATTGATAAAATATCGTATTGACTTAATGACATACATTGACATATATTGAAATTAAAATTTATTTTCAATAACATGGTTTTGTTGAAAATAATTCTTGTCTATTTTTTTCTGTGTACTTAATGATTTTAACAAGGCGTGAGACTAAAATAATCTATTCTTCAGAAGTACTTACTTTTTTTTTATTTGGCAACACTTGCACGTAATGTACTAAATCTAAAAGAATCATTCTCCTCTCTTATCAACTCGTACATCATCTTTTTAAATTGTATGTAATGTGATTTGTAAGCGAGAAATGAAATTTGGCAATCAGAAAAGTAAGTCATTATATGGCAAGTGGTTCTGATGGTAATGTGTAATTTTTTGCACGGAAGTAAAACTTAAAAAAATTAAAATTGGTACAAAGTTGGAAAAAATTAAATTAAAAATATTCACTTCCGGTTTTGAGCTGCTTTAAGCGTGTAAAGTAATTTGCATAATTCATAAAGTTTTGGAGATATGCACTTTTTAAAGAAAATTCTGGAATAATTTTGGTAAAAAAAAAATAAACCAAAAAAATGTTTAAAGTAAGAAAAATTTTAAGATGAGTTGAACATTTCAGGTGTTTCAAATTAATTTAAATTTTTTTAGATATAATCGTTTTCAAGGATCGGACCATTTTCTCTAATATTTTTTTAATTCGAATTATTAAAATAAATTTCCAAAAACAGTCGTAAAGCAGCTCTGGGCGAGTCAACATCAAGCGTCGTTGGCAATTATCTCTTAAGTGCAACCAGGCCACTGTTGTTTATTGGCCTTCGAGAGTTTTGCGTCTCACTCGCACTGGTTGACTGATCTGCCACGGATAACCGTATATTCTTGCTGTTCTTTTGTGGAATTTCTTTAACAACTACGTTGCTACTTCCTATGTGAAGGCATAGGTCGTGTACAGTCAGTCACAAAACCTTTTTAAAATACTGTTAATAACATCTTGGGCATATGGTCTAGTTACTCCGCCCATATTTGTGCAACCATATTATGCAAATTTACTTTGTATAATATGTATAAATAAATAAATAAAATAAATTTCCAAAAACGTCACCACATTACTCAACAAATAAATATCATGCAAAAAAATGTTTGGCATACACATACTCGTATATTCATGTCTATTAGAAGTATAGTTATGCCAAATATCAAGGAATTTTGGAAAAAAAATGTTTTTATTTTCATAGTAAAAAAACCTCTTAGATAATGTTATCAGAAATTTAATTATTAGTGTTTTAAGGCCTGTCCAAAGATGCCGACAACGTTCGACTTGTCGCACACTTACATTTGAAGCAACAGCAAAATCTTAAAGTTTGTTTTGTTTTGATACGACAAGTCGAACGTTGTCGACATCGTGGGACAGACCCTTAATCTTCCGCAAATACTTTTTAATTATTTTTGTAAAAAGACAAAAACCACTTATGCTCATCGTTATCAAACTTGTTGGAGATATTTTTCTTATCGTGTACAATGCTTACACGAATATTCAATTTACGTCACTTCATACGTTTACGTTTCGATACTCAACGAACCACATTTTGCGACACTAACAACTTGTCGTGGGAGCAGCGTCCAAAAACCATTAAAAAAATAAGTAAAACTAAACACGAAAGCGTTGAACAGAAAACCTGAATAGGCAGTGCTTTGGTGGCTGCAAGCACAAGTTGGTCGAATCAGTTTATTGTTAACAATTCAGCCAACTGTAACCAAAACAAAACTTCTCGGTCAAACCGTAACCGAGTATAACAAGCGGGTTAAATTAATTAAAAAGCTAAAAGTAAAACGAGCAGCATGTGCATTAAATAACGCACTGTTTAGTTACACGAGCATCTGCCATGTGAAAGAGAAATAATTGCAATTGAAATTAAATAAATGGTTATAATTTAAAAAAAAAGAAAAAAAATTAAATAAAAATAAAACAAATTTTGGCAAAGAAAATTAATTTCATCGCGTTTAATTAGAAATGTGTTTGCAATTGTGGCCACTATGTAAATACTTATATTTTTATTTATTTTTTGTTTTGCCATAAGCTCGTAATACTCGTAAAATAAAACAAAATATCTCTTAGTAATAAATCAAGCAGCTGCTAAGCAACACAAACGTTCTTCTAAAGCTGTGGCATTTAAAACAATATGCAGCCGTAGTAAAACTGTTAAACGAACTTTAAACGTTTTTCGATTTAAACAAATTATTAAGCAAATTGTTTTAAAACTATATTATTTATTTAATATTTAAACTTTAAACCGGAAAACAATAATCTAAAATAAATTTTGCTGTGGAATAAAATTGTTTAATAATTAAGAAAAATAGTGCGCAAAATGAAAATGTCGCTGTGCAAATGTTTCTGTTCTCAAAGGTATAGATGAAATAAAACTAAAAACTAAAAATTAAAAATGAAAAAAAGTATAAAATACGCACTTTTATTTCAGTCCTAAGGAGAAGGTGAAACTTGTGCAAAATGTCTGCAATCTCTTTTGTGAGTTCATTGGCACCGGCATGCTTTTGTTTTTGGGCTGTATGGGTTGCATAGAATCGGATGCCTTCCCAAGCAGCAGCTTGATAAAATCCTTAAATTTCGGCTTAGTGGTATTAATAATCATTCAGTGCTTTGGCTGTTGTTCAGGAGCTCATCTGAATCCAGCCGTTACTTTGGCCTCTTACATTTATGATATGCTATCTCTGCCCATGGCGTTCGCTTATAGTGCTGCGCAAGTTTTAGGCGCCATTTGCGGTTATGGTCTGCTTAAATTTCTCTTGCCTATGGATCTAATACAGGTACCTGGCAAAAGTAATGCTTTGTGCATGACCACCGTTCATGCGAGTATTGCAACATGGCAAGCAGTGTGCATTGAAATGTGCATAACGGCCACTTTGATGTGGGTGTGTTGCGGTGTTTGGGATGCTCGTAATAAAATGTGGCAGGACTCGGTTGCAATACGTTTTGGTTTGACTGTGGCTTCATTGTCAATTACAGCGGTAAGTTTATTTTGCTTGACATTAGTTTTATGATTACTTACTTAGGCAGGCGTCACACAATGAGCGGCAAAAAATTCAAACACACCGAATACCATGCAGTGAGCGGCAAAGAGGCATTTTTGTGAGGCACAACGGTGCCACTCCTAAATTTAATATGTTTTATTAAATTTTGATTTATGACCAAGTATTATCATTAAATTGTCAATCGGGGTTTCCTACGGGCTATTGTGGTGAAATATTTGTTTCCAAATTTAAATAAAACGAAAATTATTTAATTTTTATTTATGTTCACTCAACGTTTCGTTTGCTGGTTTCAAAATTCCTCAGGGGTTTTTTTTATTATTGTTGTATATATATAATTTTATGCTAGATTTCCAACAACAACAATAATAAAAAACACACCTGAAGAAGTTTAAACCAAGCAAACGAAACGTTGGGTGAACATAAATAAAAATTAAATAATTTTCGTTTTATTTAAATTTGGAAACAAATATTTGACCACAATAGCCCGTAGGAAACCCCGATTGACAATTTAATATGTTTTAATTCTAAAATAGAAACGCCTTTAAAAACGTTTGCTTGTAAAAGCCGCTCAGTATAACTCTCTTTACAACATTAAGGGTATCATTATTTTTTCTCCTATTCTTTATTAATTGCTATCTACGAGTATCTAATGATAATAAGCATTATTTTGAACAGTTTTAATAATAATATATTCATTTGACATTAACTACATTACAGCAGTCTGCTGTTTTGTTGCGTGTGACAGCAAGCAATTGAGCTTGTATTTCAGAACTTAATGTAGAAGTGCTGACGGTCTGCACAAATATATAAAGAAGTTAAACAACTTTCGTTTAATTTAAAAAACTCAAGCATATTTTTCTGATGTCGCACGTGACAAAAAAATTCCATCCCTGTGGAAATGCCTATATCCTCAAAATTTTTTTCGTAAAAGACACTAAATTAAATAAATTCGTATTTGGAAGAAAAGTTCACTTTTTTAAATACTATTAGCTGTAGAGCAGTTTAAAGTGCTGGTAAGTGAAATTACCGGCTGGACAATAATGGGTTAATATAGAAAAACTTACAATTCTTTTTGATGCAGCATCCAATTTAATTAAGTTATTAATTGATTTAATCATTTTCTGCCGAAGTATATTTATTTGACATAAAGTTCATATTTATTTGAAAATTTTGAGGCTTTTAAACTTATTATGTGTGTATATTGTGATTCTGAATAACGTATTAAGAGTCTTACTATAAACATATGAAGTTTGTTAGCTAAACTCAAAATCTTTTGTGCCATAAGCGGGAAGGAAATCTATATAGACAATGCTTAACCAAAAAACAAGCAAACATTTTAAGGAAAATATTTAGATTTTTTTTCATCAACTTTTTTATTGATTTTTAAATAATATTGAATTAAAACATTAATTGAATCAACCATTATTATAATGAAATTATAATTATAATGAATTTCGAAGCTCACTTTCACGATCAATAAATTTTTCTCTAGATATATTTCATTATTAACTGGAAAGTACTTTAATAAGTACTTCCACGTAATGATAAAATTAAGTTGTTATTTTATTCATTACAGGACAGTCATTATTATACTCATAAAATAATTAGATAAATAAGTATCACTCATACATTAATAGAGTACTACCCATTACAAAATCTTGGAAAATTTTCTCTGGGAAGTCATAAATAAGTAAAACGACTTGGAATAGCATTATAGGTAACATATATAAAAATGTTTTATACAAATAACTCAATGTAAATTATTTTTAACTTTTAGTGATTATTTTTGAAGTCGATTTAATTTTATATGAGTTTAATTTCACTTTTGTTACATTTATCAATTACTTTCGACAATTCCGTTCAATCAATATAATTTAATAGTTCCTTACAAAGTTTTTCCCCAAATTGCACGAGACTAGTGTGAACGGTTATCTGTAAAAAAAATGTTTTGGCTTTTACAACGGTACTCGCGGCGTTGCTTCAACTGATTATGGGTTAATTAAAAACAAAACGCTTATCATTCCATTAAATAGCGTTAATAAAAAACCTTATTTTAATTTCCGCTGTTCTGCTGATTGATTTTATCATTTTGGTAATACAAGCACAATTTTAATTATTTTAATTCTTCAACCAGTTTTTAACTTAAAACATATCTTGGTTTTTTCCGTGAATAAATCTCTGTTTGATTATGTGAATCATAATTTTTTCTATTATTGCTTTATGTAGCATTTTGCAAAAAATAAATGAAGACCAATCGTCGGCTTAAAACTTTTCATTGTCGTTTTATATGTGACTAATTTGTTATTTATAAACCAATCATTAGTTCTGTATTAATAGCTTAAGTACGTTAAATATGTGTCTAAAATGTTAAACAAAACCGTGTTATGGAGATTTTGAACAAAAGACAAATTCTTTCCACTTACGCATAATTAAAACTAGGGATGTAACGATACGCCATTTCGCCGATCCGATACCGATACCGATACTCAAAAATAAATATCGCCGATACCGATTCCGATACCGATACGCATATTTAAATTGAGCTCAAGTAAAAATTAACAAAACTCAAGTAGAATAATTCTTCTATTATACAAAATAACAGTGTTTATTAATGACCCATGCAAATCATCAAAATTTTCAATACATTTCAGTTTCTAAAATTCAAATTTTCAAACTACAAAACGTCTGCAATATTTATGATTTTACAAAATAAACGTTGGCATTCAGTTTAGATTGGCTCAAGATTTAAAATTGATATTAATAAGACTTAAAAAAATAGAATTGAATTTCAATTCATGTTAAGAAAAAATTAATAATTGTTTTTCACAAAATAACAGTGTAAGATTGAATGAGTCAATTCAAACTGAATGTCATACTGTTTATTTTCTAAAATCATCAAAATTGTTAATACATTTCAGTTTCAGTTGTTCAAAAAACTCTAAAGAAAAATATAAGAATTATCGGCGTATCGACAGAAAAATATCGCCGATATCGATATATCGGAAAACCAGCAGTATCGCCGATATATCGGTATCGGTATCGGTTGCATCCCTAATTAAAACTTATATTTACAATATTTGTATGCCCTTCACGAAAAATTGTTAAGGTATAAATGGGTTTGTCATTCTGTGTGTTTTTTCTCTGTCTGTCCGTCTATTTGTACGTGAAATCGGTTTTATGAAGAGCCTAGAAAAGCTGGAGATTTCAAACTTGTTAACTTAACGACTTGGTCTTCAAAATCACCTAGCAAAAATTACTGCTTACCAGCAGAGTTTTTGCAAGGGAGACAATGTTACAGAATCACTTGCTGTTGCGCATGAATAAGGTATTTTTTTTTTGTTCGAGTTAAGCCAGCTAGAAGCAATACATTTAGCTTCCAAAAAGCCATGAATTTTTTTGTCCGTCTAAAGTGCTTCACAAAAGTAATAATATATAATTTTTGTGAGAGCCCGCCTTACGTTACTGCTTTTTTCAGAAGCATTTTCCGAAGCTTTTGTTATCAAATAAGCAATACATTGCTTCCCTCAGTTGATAGTGCTTCCAAATCAAATTTTTTTTTGCTGGGCAACAAAATTAAACTTAAACTATTTCTTTGGTGCTTTATTGGGAAGTCTTTGTTATCACACTTTTTCCCAAAATTAATATTAAATTTTTCTAAAAAATACATTGAAATTATTAATGCCCTAATTCTGTTCGACGATTGTATCGTCTTGTCTATGGACGAAAATAAGCCGCAGTTGTGATTCTCTAGAACAATTATTGTTTTTTGTCCATGCTAGAAGGTTCGTGTATTTGCTTTATGATTTTGTTCTAAACATTATATCCAACATACATGAAATACCGAAGTATATTTATTTGACATAAAGTCTTTATTTATTTAATTTGAAAATTTTGCTTGTTTTTATGGTTAAGCGATTGTCTATATGCATTTCGTTCCCGCTTTTTTTATATCCAACACATATTTTTTTAAATATTTTTCAAACTATTGTATAATCCTTTAATTTTATTTTAATGTTATAAAAACATGGTAATAATATTTTTGTCAAAGACAACAACCATTTTTGAAGAAAATAATTTAGTGAATTCAAAAACAAGAACTCAGAAGAATTTTCAAACTAAAACGTCCTAAATCTTCTTACTGAATTAGGGCATAAATTGCCCAAAAAATAACTAGAGATATCATATTATCAATAATCAATATGCTTTTTATTTTCTTAATTTGCCATTATTGAGTTCTTTTATAAACATTATATATGCTGCATACGTGGGTTGGTAAAGGGTATACGAGTATAAGATTCGGCACAGCCAAATATGTCACTCATACTTGTTTAGTTTGTTGTTGATGCCATCATCTTTTTTTATGTATTTAAGAATGCATAAAATACTATTGTTCGAGGCTATCAAAATAACAAAGATAAATACTTTAAAGTTAGCCGGCCAGAATTTTTAAAAGTTCAGTATGATTTTTGTACAAGTAAAAAATCTGCTCTGCTGACTAAATTTAGATTGTCTTAAATCTTTATGATTTGATTAGGCTAAAGTTTCTATCGCTGTTTACTGCAAATGAGAGCCCAATAAAAAAAGACACTGCAAAGAAGTCATGAAAATGTAGAGTTTGCGATTCGGAAGTAGTGCAAATTTGGATTATTTCTAATAATTTTAGAACAGGGTTGTCATTGCAAAAAGTTTTTTTTTTCGATTACTTATCACTGCATTGGAAGCGATTTTAAGAAACATTTCCTTTTGGCTTTCTATAATAGTACTTTTCTCCAGGAAAAATGGTAAAAAGTCTCTTTTTATGGGAATTTAATCGCGAAACAGTGTAAATTTAACTAAAGTACAAAATTCTTTAAAAATAGTAGACTTTTTTTAATTTGTGGTGAGTATTTTCTAAGACTATGGAAGAGTTACAAGTTTTTGTATGACTAAAATAAACTTCTTTCTACTTACATTTCTGCTAACTATCGGCAAATTAAAAATATAGATTTTTTGGAAGCAATGAAAATTTAGTTACTTCAGAATGACTTCCAATTTATTTTTACTGGCAAGTGATAATTTAAAAAAAAAATATTGCACTAAAGACAAATTGATCGATTATTATCACATACCAGAATATAAACCATAACCTAATTAAATGTAAGTACCGACTCTTAGTGATTCATAATAAAAATAAAAATAAATCCTCTGAACTAGTGGCCCAAATACAAAATTATGTGTACCAAGAAGGTAAAAGAGGATAAAAGCAATTTGCATATTAATTTCTTGGATAATCTGCTTTAGTAAAATCTGAAGTTCAGTTTGTCAAAGATGACAAAATAAATAAATAAACAAATAAATAATAAAAGAGTAAAAAAAAATGTTTGCATTTCAATTAAAAAATTTTGATTTTTAGCCTTGACTTATGCCCTAATTCTGATCGACGATTGTATCGTCTTGTCTATGGACCAAAAAAGGCGCAGTTGTGATTCTTTAAAACAATTATTATTTATTGTCCATGCTAGAAGGTTCGTGTATTTGCTTTTTGATTTTGTTCTAAACATTATATCAAACACATACATATATTTTAAAATATTTTTCAAACTTTTGAATAATACTTTAATTTTATTTTTATGTTTTAAAGACATGGTAATAATGTTTTTATATATTATGTTTTTATTATTATCAAAGACAACAACTATTTTTGAAGTAAACAATTTAGAGAATGCAAAAACAAGAACTCCAAAGTATTTTCAAACAAAAACGTCCTAAATCTTCTTACTGAATTAGAGCATAAATCATACGTAAATTAATCTTAGATATGATATTTCAAGCTCTAAAAAATAGAAAACTAGAAAAAAGTCTAAAAAAAATCGACTCAACTTTCAGAACACGCAGGATAATCGTTGGAATAAAATTAAAAAGCTAACTGATCAAAAAGGAACTGAATTTAGCAAAGAAAATATTGTATTGGCATCACTGCTGTATATAAAAAAGACATTTGTCTTACAACAAAATGATCACTTCGTCTACTGCATAAAAAGATCTTTATTTAAATAAGAATAATACTGAAACTAAAGAAACTTTTTAAACCTTAAGATGTTACAAGGAAATAGTATAAGATATAAAAAAACACTTAGCGTGTATAAGTATCTCAAAAGTTATTTCAAATTAAGTTTGTTTTTGTAGATTATACCATACCATTTCTTTGGTTAACCAATTTCAGTATTGCCAAGACAGCAAAGCAGATTATCAATAGCTGCAGTTATTTAATTTTTCTGATTCGAAATTTGAACACAGAAGCAAACTATGTTACCTCAGGTAGAAAAAATCTCATTTGTAACTTATACTCGTGCCTAGTTATCATTAACATTATTAATTATGGTGTTAATAATAAAAAAATAAAGCAGACGTAATGTGATGCCAATACCAGTCAAATTAAGTGACATTATACAATAAACAAACATACATACATACACATGTATGTATGTTTGTATGTACATAAAAAATCAATTGAAAAAAATATTGCCAGCAAATGAGAGTAGATAGAAGGAGTTATGTTATAATATTAATATTATAACATTCATTATTGAAACATAAGCGAAGCTGGAATATTTGTTCTTTTTTTAGCCGCATGAAAATATACAAAAAATTAAAACTTTCTAAAAATTATTTTATTTACCGATTTTAATAAAAAAAAATATAAAAATTTAGTCACTTTGAAAAAATAAAATTCTAATTTTAATCATATTAACAGAAAATAGTACAAAATTCACTGCTGTATTAAGGAAAAATTATTTTGGTTAATAAAATGTTTAAGAAACACATTTTGTATGGAAATTCGCTTGCTAAACGTTTTGTAAACCAAAATTATTTTTTTCCGAACATACCCTCAAGAGTTTTTGAAACTTCAATTTTTCAACTTGGCACCCGTTATGGTTTTATTATAAACAGTGATTTTTTAGCAACTTTCTTTTTGGCAACACTGTTTTTGGCAAGTCAGCTGTTTTCGTGCATCATGTTACTGTTAAACATGTTCAGTATGGTCTATAATTTAACCATGAATCGACTTACAAATGAACAACGCTTGCAGACTATTAAATTTTATTATCAAAATTCATGCTGGGTTAAGAAACTGCATTCATGCACTTCTTCCATTTTATGGTCAGTGTGGGCGACCTTCTGAGGCGGCTATTCGGAATTTTGTGACTAAACTTCGCACCAAAATTACATTATTGAACATTAAACCATCAGCACGTATAGGGTGTTTTTTTAGAGGTATAGAACTTCGAATTGAAATAAAAAACAAGAAAATCGTTTTAATGCCCATCAATTTGGCTTTATTGGAAGGATAATTTTATGCCATTAACGTTTAAATATGATTTCGGGCATGTGGCCGCCGCGGCTGGCTCGAATAAAGCCAATTCTACAGGTCCAATTTTCAACCACTTTTTCGAGCATATGGGGCCGTATGTTGGCAATAACGCCACGAATGTTGGCTTCCAAGTCCCCTAACGATTCTGGTTTGTTGGCGTAGACGAGCGACTTCACATATCCCCAAAGAAAATAATCCAATGGTGTCAAATCACACGATCTTGGTGGCCAGTGCGAAAACGATCCATGGTTAACCGAATTAATTGCTCTGATGGACGATTATGTCGACCATAAAATGGACGGAGCTTGCGGTAAACTTCGCGAACTGAACCATTATTTTCGAAATAAATTTGCACGATTTGCAAGCGTTGTTCTTTTGTCAACCTGTTCATGATGAAATGGCAAACCAAACTAAATATTAATCACTTGACAGCTGACAAAATGGCCGCCAGTTAAAAAAGTGATGCCAACTTAAAGTTCTATACCTCAATAAAAACCACCCTATACATGTAGCGTGCGTACGATTTTGTTCTAAACATTATATCCAACACATACTTTTTCAAATATTTTTCAAACTATTGTATAATACTTTAATTTTATTTTTATGTTTTAAAACATGGTAATAATATTTTTCTTTATCAAGTACAGCAACCATTTTTGAAGAAAATAATTTAGAGAATTCAAAAACAAGAACTCAAAATTATTTTCAAATAAAAACGTCCTACTTAGTCTTTTTACTGAATCAAGGCATTAATATAATTTTTTATTGGTATCTTATACGATGTTATGAGTTTAGTTTAGTTTATTAGTTTTTTTTCGCTTTTTTCAGTTTTGGCGAATTTTTCGTTTTGGGCATTTTTACATTTTGGGAGTTTCGAAGATACAGCAAGTTGTCAAAATAACATGGTCAAAATAACATTAACTGATAAAATACTCTTTAATATTGATTTTTTAAATTTAAGTGTTAATTGGTGCAGTCTATAGAAAAATACACTAGCTTGGAAAATTACAAGTGCCTAATTGTCTGTATATTATATTGGATTTCAATTTGTTAAGTTGATCGCTTTAGAATTCTCTATAATTTTAACGGTCATATATTATTGAAGCCGTTAAGATCTTATTTATTCTGTGAAAATTTCAAGTCCGTAGCTTTTACGGTTCTCGAGAAATTAGCCAGACAGATAGATAAACAGACAGGCAAACGGTCAGCGTAGCGCAAACAATAAAATTAAATTTTATTTCATTAATTTTTTATTTTCAAATGTAAAATTGTGTTCCGCAACTAAACACACTTATAGCAATTGTCAACTTATATATATATTTTATCTGTATTTTCAGGGTCCCCTTACTGGGGCCAGTATGAATCCAGCTCGTTCATTTGCTCCTGCTATTTGGAACAATCAATTGCAAGATCAGTGGGTCTATTGGGTGGCACCGCTTCTTTCCAGCTTGATCTCAGCCTTCACCTACAAATACATATTTAGAGCACCCGAAAACATCAATGAGACATCAAAAACGAAAAAGAACGTAGTACAAGTACCTTGCCCATAATTGGAGTTTTGAGGCTCGGGCCACAGGAATGTTTCAAAAACGAAAGCTTTTGCATATTTGAACTAAATTTACAATTTTCAACCCATATCTACTAGTTTAGATAGTCAAATTAACCTGTTTAAACATGTTCTTATTGAAAATAATTCTTTTACAAAAAAATTAAAACGTGCGTTTTTTCAAAATGCTGTTGTGGCCTCATCCTGAGATGATAATTTTATCTATTAATTAATGTTAATATTATAACGTATTTTATCTAAATTAAACGATGTCTTACTAAATGTAAAAAGTGGTATTTTTAAATTGTATGTATATACTTAAAGGTTAATAAATTATGAAGCTAAGATACAGATAGAACGTATGTATGTATTTGTTATATTTACATATGAACGTATATTAAAATTCTTTTATTTTTAACAAGCAAATACAAATGCTAAGCTGTTAATACCGCAGATTTTGGGAACATTTAAGTTATCTTCCAATTTTTATAATTTCGCTTTTACAAACACACATTTTAATTAGCTTAACAAAAACAAATTTGCATTTAAAAATAAATGCTTTTATTTTTATGATAATTTTTATTGTTAGAAGAAGCTCTTTCTTTTCTTAAAAAGGTAGTAAAAACTACGTCTGATAATAAAAAAAAATAAGGCAAAATTTCACACTTAAAATATCAAGATCTAATAAAATCTTGATTAAAGTTCTTACGTCAAAGTCGTTGTAAAGATTCGTTATGCGTAAAAGACAAAAAAAAACTACAGAGAAAATATTATCTTTTTAATACTTTTTAAAATGTTTACTGGTAAGAAATTTAATTAAACTGTTAAAAAAAATATTACAAATATTTCTGTATAGATTTGAATGATCAGCTAGAATATGCATGAAGTAGCTTAAACCTCCTTAAGAATGTCTTCGATTAGGCGTTAATTGTATGAACTAAGATACAATAGCTTTAAGGGAAGTTTCGTTAAGTTTCACCAAATGTCATATGTGACCCGGTCTATGAAAAGGTGGGTTATGACTTAAAAACAAAATTTTGAGAAATCAGCTGTTAAAGATAAACAATACATTTCGTCAGTTTCTCGGTAGTTGTTCTCCTTCGTTCTGTTTCTGTTGGTCTTTTCCGTTATAAACTGTGTACGGTTGTTGTTGTTAAAATGTCATTTATTTCCAATTTCTCCTTTTCCACTCTAGGAAATTTTGACGTGAATACCTTTAATGTATGTCGATAAAGAAGTTAGGACTTTCTGCTTTTCACCATGTTAAAGAGCGTCTTAAAAACTATCCGAACCAAAAAAAAAAAAGTGAAAAATAATTTTTTGAGTCATAAGCCACCTTTTCATAGACCGGGTCACATATGATTAAGAAAACGTGGAATATATTCGCACATTCCATACGGAAAGAGTGGAAAGAGTTGTTTCTCCGAAATTAATTTAAATAAAAAAATCTCTACTTACAAAACTAGTTTTATTATTAGTAAATATTATTACTTTTGTATTATATACGAAAATTTTAAAACTTACATGAAAGCTTCGCCGAAATATCGAGGTGTAAAATGAGCACATTTTCAGACAAACTGATTGACTTATTAATGCACTGATTCACTGAATCACTCATTAATGTTATAGGACACTTATGTATTGAAAAAGAGCTTCAATTTGAGTAAGAGACCAGTAAAATTATTTACACCAAATTTATTTAAGGAAGTATTTGGGACCACGCACAGTTATTCCTAATCCAAAACAAAGGGGAAATAAATATGTATATTTTGAACTTATGGTACAAATACAAAATTTTGTTTCCAAAAAAAAAAAATAGAAAGTTCTAAAATTTTTTAAAATGCAGTTTAACGACAGTCATTTTTAATAAAAAAATATTTTACTTAATAAGTAAAATAATAATTTGGGATTACTAGTGCATTAACAAATTTTAAACTTAAATTGTAACAATTCCCACAAAAAACACTAATTATTAAATTGACAGCACCCGGTCAAAAAAATACTTGTGTGGCAACACTCTATTCTTGAATAGCTGTTGTTGTTATTTACATTTATTTTCTTTACATACTCTTACAACTACAATTTGAAGCTGAAAAAAAGTCAGCCAATATAGTAATGATAAAGTAAGAAAATAAAAAACATGTTGATTATTGAGTTCTTGTTTCAACTTTGTTATTTGTTGAGCTTCTTATTTGCTTAAATGAAAGTTTAGCATATTAACTCTAGTTGTTCTAAGAAAATTTTGGGTAAAGGTTCCCTGATGATCTGCATTAGCAACAGTGAAATGCGCATAGGATCCAGCTAAACCCCTCAATAATCAATTTCAATGTATTTTTAATAAAAAAATATTTTACTTAATAAGTAAAATAATAATTTGGGATTACTACTACGTTAACAAATTTTAAACTTAGACAGTCTGTTGTATTACAATCTGACGCACAGGGTGTAAAAGCTGATCACCTTGGCCTGTAGAAACCTTTTGAAACTCATAGGCTTTACATTATTATTATTTTTGATCTTAACTTATTTTAGTTTTCCATTGGTATCAAAAAGAAGCATTTTTAAAATTTTCGAGAAATAAGATTATAGTAAAAATAATCATACATATAGATAGACAAAACTTATTTTCATAGATTACTGATTGCCTAAAAGTATGCACAATTTAATGGGTTCTTTTTTGCTTACAAATATGCAAAATTTTATAGATTACGTTTTGCCTAAAGTTATTCAAAATTTAACTGGCAATTTTTTCTAATAAAAATAAATAGAATTTTGTAACAAAATTACAAAGAAAATATGTAAATATGCTCAAATCATTGAAGGTACAATTTCTCGTTGCATTGTGTTATTTTTAATAAAATTTTTTTTTATTAAACGGTTTGCTCATATTTTGTTTCGTGAATTCTAGTAGACAGACTATGTAACTTTATGAAATCATAAATTTCACATTAATTTATGGTCGCGTTAAGCAATCGTAAATCTAGTTTATCGGTCTTTACACAGTCAGCATCTGAACGCAGGTTTTATAAATTAAACTTGTTATTTTTCTTTTTTATAATTGCATACTATAAATTTTTTTATTTCTTACTAGTAAGAACTGCGTTTTTTTTCTTCTATCAGATTATTAGTTTGCATTTCAAGACCTCAAATAATTTTTATCTTTTTTTACTGCATTCTAAATCAATTTCTTTACACAACGCGATCTATGTGTTGATGCAAAATTTCATACAACTGTTAAATGAAATCGATGTTGGTTGAGCAAAGTTTGGATATTCATCTATTTAGTAGACTGAAGATTCAGATGCATGTTTATGTTCATACGTGTAATGCACTTGCTTTAATTTTCTCTTACTTTATATCATTTTTTGGCCTTCAAAGTCATTTGGGCCTTCTTTGATGTAAATAAAAGATTATTGCCTCCTTTCCAAATATAATCCCACGTTTCGTTGGTAGTTTTGAACTTTTTCAAAGATTATTTTTTTAAATATCCTTATCCTTATCCTTACTACCCTTACCCTTATTAATATTATAAATGTAAAATTGAGTTTGTTTTTTGTTTGTTCGCTACGTTTTCACGCCCAAACCACTAAACCGATTTTGAAAGTTCTTTCTTTCACCAATAGAAAGCTACATTAGCAGCGTCAAACATAGGCTATTTTTTTTATCGGAATCGTTTTTTTTAGATTTGGCACGGATTTTCAAACCGCTAAACCGATTTTCAAAATTATTTCATCAATAGAATATAGAGTATGGTTTATCTGGCTTGGAACCGGTTTTTTATATTTGGCACGGATTTCCAATAGAATATAGACTATTGTTTATCCGGTTTGGAACCGGTTTTTATATTTGGCACGGATTTTTAAACCGCTAAACCGATTTTTAAAATTCTTTCACCAATGGAGAGCTACATTACCAGCGGAAAGCATCGCCCATTTTATGTTCGGTTCGGAACCGATTTTTTTTATATGTAGTACGGATTTTTGGGCTGGTTAGGGCAATTTTAGTTTCAGGTTTCAGGTTTTATTGCATTCAGTTTTTTTTATTTTCTATCGCCTTTTGGTCGGTTGTTATAATTTCTTTTTTAATATTATCAGTGAGTAACAAATAACAAAACATTAATCAACGCGAGCGGAGCTGCGGATAACAGCTAGTATATTATAAAGCCCTAATAAGCAAACACATCGCTCATTTACTCCAGCAATGTCATAACTAAAAAAAACCACTTTGCCAAAAAACGAGTTAGAAGTTTTTAATTTATACACAACTTAATGGGAAAAGAAAATTTTACTTTTCTCTCAAGAGTTGAGTAAAAAAATATTTCTATTCTATAAAATTTCTCCACAACATGAAGAACGATATCCGGATTAATTTTTTGAGTTATGACGTTCTTTGATCAAATGAGCGATATCATCAATGCTTCGTAAAACTAAGTACCGCCTATGTTTAACATAGCAACGGCAAAAACTATGCTTGTATGTTCGGCGCACTGTGAGCCATTTTTAAATAATAATTGGAAGAATATAAAAAATTCTTGACTAAGAATCCTTCTAAAATAAGAACTTACATACCAAAAAAAGTTAAAATTTTCCAGCCCTGCTGATTTTTAATACCAATCTGTTTGGCGCGCTACGCTCCAGTGGGAGTAAGAGGAATTTATCAATCTGTGTGAAAAAATTCTGAGGCATCAGCCCAAGACCGAAGTATTTAGTTTCTCTAGGCGCCTTGGAATATCGATTTCAAGTACATATGTACATACGAGAGAATGACAAAAGTATCGTTTTAAGTACTCTTTGAGCAAACAGCTTAAAATAAAATACACGCTCATATGCAAGCACACGCATTAATTTTAAACGGAATACGTGTAATTATAAACATACCACAACTATATTTATATTTTTTTTTTAAATTACGCAGCACAGACAACTATAAGTATGAGCTACATTCATACGCATTAGTATAAAAATACTCTGAATATTAATGGGCTACATATGCGTATATACAGGGCTATTTTATTTACACACACATACACATTAATCATGTTTTCAAACACAAAAAAACACATTTTCCATTCCATTTGATGAATAAATGTCCCTAGTATCATGCGTATATTTGTTTTGTCCGAATAAATGTTCATAGTCCGATTAGAAGTATGACAGAGAGTCAAAGCGCTTTATAAGCATGTGCCTTTTTGTTTTTACTTGTAGCGTATGTTACATTTTCGTATAAACGAAGTGGGGATGCTTTTGTATGTTGGAATCGGCTGTAGTCATAGTTGCTTGAGAGAAAATATGTGAGCGTACGAATTGTCTGCGCTACACTTATGATTATACGCAGTTAATTAAAATGAAGACTATTTACTTATGTATATATCGTATTGTTTGAGTACTCAACAACAACAGGAATTACAAACCTATATACACACTTACAATTTTTGTTAAATAGTATAAGAAGAAAAAACATGTTGCACCTTTTTTAGAAAAGAGAACGGCTTAATTTTCTTTCTGTTATTAGTGTATGTACACAACTCATAGTTTTCTAATAAATATATATATCGCTCATTTACTCAAAGAATATCATAACTCAAAAAACAAGTTTGCCAGGAAAACGAGTTTAAAGTTTTCAGTTTTTTATTTTTCTCTCAAGAGTTGAGTAAACAAAATATTTGAATGAAATTTTTACACAATATGAGGATTAATTCTGCATCATTAATTGAAAAATTTAATTTATGTAGCTATGCTATTTATGGCGCGATACAGAAATTAGAACGTGATTTTTGTAACAAAAATAATCAACACTATTACATTCATAAATTTATTTTTAATTTGATTTCTTTGTACTTGAAACCAGAGTACGAAAATATAAATAAAGGAAAAAAAATTTATGATTTTGTTTTGTTTCGTTCTTTGAAGTGAGTGAAACAAAAACAAAACAAAAACGATGAGAAGGATTTTTAATGTTTTTTTGTATAGTTTTTGAACATGAGCGTAAACCAGAGAACACAGTCGATTGGCAGTTTGTGGCCAACAGCCGCAGCCGGCCACAAACAATACATTAATTTAATCCTACGCCGCTAGAAAACAAAATAATGTGAAATAAATGGAAACGTTTTGAAATATTTTTGGCAAATTTGGCATCATCATATAATATAATTTTATTGCATTTTTATTTAACACATTAATACTTAATTTATATTAAGCATGAACATTTTTCATTGGTCAGTAGGAGACAAGAGAAACAACTTAGATCAAAAAATTTGCCAAAAATGCTTCAGAAATTCATGCTACCCTTTTTTTTTAGATCATATACTTCTATGGCGCTGCAATCAGCAAATTAAAAAACATTCGTGCAACAAAATTCAAGAAATTTTATGAAAAAATGCATAATGTAAATTATGTATAAGTTTGTTTTATATAGCTAAGCAGCATAGCTATAACCTGTACCTGTATTCAGTAGCTTTTATTGCGATAAACGTATCGCTATAATAAATATAACGAACATTTATCAACTTTGCTCTTCAGTAACATATTTTAACGATATTCGCTGTCGGTTGGAGAAAAAAATAATAAAGTCACAAGCTCAAATTCATTGAGTTTTTCTTTATAATTATTTGTGCTTTTCGCTTGTTTTCACATTTTCTATACAGAGATACCACATAATATTGAATTAATGGTGAGTAAGGGAAAACTGAAGACTTTTGTAAAAAAAGTTACGGAATCACATTATCGTTACCGCAAACGATTAAATATGTCGACAAATATTAAGATTTTCTGTTTACAGAATCCAGGTACTGGTGCCCTAAGACACCTCTCTTCTTTTCTTTTTTTTTCGAGTTATGACGTTATTTCAGTAAATGAGTGATATGCGCCCATAATTATGAAAGTGGTATAAGTCATATTTCTCTTGTTTCGGGATATTTCATGGATTACATTTGAATAAATCAATTTATATTTATTTTTATATTATGCAACATTTTAGAGTTGTAATATTTTTTTTATTAAATATTATTTAAATATTTTTTCAAACTTTTTTAAGATTCATTTAATATTTCGAATCAAAAATGCACATGACTAAGACCTATTTCATAATTATGGGCACATATTTCAAAATTAAAAAATAAGTTGCCATAGTTTATTTCTATTCTATTTAGCTAAGCCAATGCTAGACACTAAAATTTAATCTATTAAAACATCAGCATCTATCTTGTGTTTGTGTTTAGGGTGAGTAAAAGTGTTCCTCTATTTTTAACGGAAATGATCATTCTGACGAATAACATTGAGGGTTGGTTCAAGCGTTTACGTATAAATAATGTTTATAAAAATTTAAGTTTGTAATTTGTTTAACGATATAGATAAAAAAATTTTGCAATCAAAACTGAGTACTACCAAAAAAAAAGTTTATTAGTCCAACGAGCGTCAAATTAACCTTATCGTGGTCACTTTATGCCTTTATTGAAATTTACAAAATTTTATTAGCAATTCACACAACAACATTTCATAAACTAACTATTTTGAATGGCTCTAAGTACTTATCATAAACATGCAAAACGCGTAGACAAAATAATCAAAAGTTTTCAATCTAAATTCCTATTGCTTTCAAGTGTTTGCTTAAAGTAGTTTTATTATTCTTTATCGATACTTTTATAAATTAAAGTGATTTAAGTGGATTTCCACAAAACTCTCTACTCATTCAAAATAGCACTGCATGAGCAATTCTTAAATTTATTTTTCAACACTGCTTTTGTATCACACACCCTTATAATAGCGTAGAAAAGCTTTACGAATTGAAGGCATTCGTTGTTTCACTGTTGCATTTTTTGTAATAATTGCAAAAAAAAAAAAATAATCCTGCATGTAAAAAAAATTTTTTCAATCTACCATTTCCAAACTATTCTCTTCTAAATTTGGATGCAAGAACACATACTTTTAATTTGTATTTTCTAAATTTCAACTGGAGCAGCTGTAGCAGCTGTTTCAACATGTGAACTCCAAAAAAACACGTGAAAACTACTCGGAAGCCAGATCATACACGGATGCTTTTTCCAAGATCGTTCTTTGCTATAAATTTACTGAATTTATTTGTAAATTTCGACTTTGATTTGCACACGAAGGGTTCCCTACGGTTCTTGTTTCTTTTTGGCGATTTTTTTCGATTTTGGCATTTTTTTTAAGTTTTGATGCTTTTATATTTTTTTGTTGTTGCTTTTTTTCGTTTTGGCGATTTTGTCCGTTTTTGTGATTTTGTTGTTTTATTTTACAATAAATAAAAGTAGTTAGTTTAGTTATAGTTTTTTTTTAGTTTTCGTGCGGTATTTGTGTTTGGCGATTTTTTTCGCTTTTTAGCGTTTTTTTTTTAATTATTTGGTGACTTTTCACTTTTTGTGATTTTTTTTTATTTTTTGCATATAAGCGATTTGTTTTATTTTTTCTTTTTTTGGTGATATTTTTCATCCAAGTCCTTTTTTAATTTGGCGTTTTAGTGTTTTAAAAGTTTCAAGAGAAATCAAAACAAAAATAAATTTATAACTGTAATAGTGTCGGTTATTTTTCTTGCGTAAGCACGTTCTAACTCCTTTATCGCGCAATAAATAGCGTAGCTTCAAAAATAATATTTTTGTATAAATATGCGCTGATAAAATATAAAGCATATTTTTTCAACGTTGCAAAATAATCTTTATTTAAATAAACAATTCTCAAGGTTTTTAAAAATATCTCTGCAAACAGCAAAAATATGTTTTTTGCGAATATCTCGAAAACGCTTCTTGAAAAAATGAATGTCCCACATTCGTGTTCAGCGATACTAAATTAGTTTAGAAAACATCTCATTTTTGAGGTTATAGAAAAAAATAAAATTGTTTGGCATATTGTAATATAATATGATGTACTGTTATTGCATTTGTCCGTTATAAGCTACCCAGTAAAAAAAAAATTGTTCAAATAATGAATTGTTAAATAATTATAATTATTTAACAATTAATTATTTTTACAAACAAAATTATGTGGATGTGTGTCTTTATAAACAAGACCCCGATTGTAAGGTTTCAAGTTCCTCATATTGTAATCCATATATAGTGTTTGTATAGGAATCTCACGGAGGGTTTCTTACATACATATACATATATACATATACAAATCATACAAATAAATTAAATTTCATTGAGCATGTTGCAGATATGTTAATCATTCACTTATATGCCTTGTTTATAAAAATACAATTTTAATTTTAGCAAAAAGTTCTCTTTTTTAGTAGTTTTAGAAAGTTTTGTTATTAAATTTCAAATATGTAATTCAAAATATCAAATACCAAAGCTGATAGAAGCTCTCTAATAATAATTTATAGATTGTTAAAAATATTTTTATATAACAGATTAAAATTGGATGCAAGCAAAATGTGAAGTGTAGTGGATCATCTTTAAATTCGAGCTTAGAAAATTAAAATTAAACTAAATATTTTTCGCAATGTACCGAAGTTTATTAAAATCCCTTTAGGGGTTGTTTTGTTATAATGTAACAAACAACCAGGACATCTCAAGATCCAAACATAAAAATTTTCACATTTGTAATTCTAATAATTATAATTTAATAACATACGTTTCTTTTCTCCAAAGATAATGTGGTTGGCCGTATAAAGGGTCCGCCATCTAACGTTTTTTTTCTTTCAACTAGTGCTTATTTCGTGAATGGTAACACTTAGCTCATATCTGATTTGACAGATAATTAGTTTTATCCTTCCACTGAACGAATATGGTTGTGTATACGCTTGAACAACGCTGGGAAATATTGCGACATTACCGATTCCGATTTTGCCAAAAAAAAATCATCTTTTCAGATGAAGCTCATTTTGATCTTGGCTGGTATGTAAACAAGCAAATTGTCGCATTTGGGGCACAGAAAACCCACACGCATATATTGAAAAGCCGACGCACCCAAAACGAGTCACTGTTTGGTGCGGATTTTGGTCCAGAGGCATATTTGGGCCAATGAGCAAGGAGTGGCCGTTACAGTCAATGGCGATCGTTATCGGGCCATGTTGAACGAATTTTTGTTCACAAAAATTGAAGAGGAGGATATTGGCAACATTTGGTTTCAACAGGTCGGCGCTATGTGCCACACAGCCGAAGCTACACTCGATGTTTTGCGCCCTGTTTTAAAAAAAAAGTTATCTGGCGGACCCTATATAAAAAATTCAGGCGTGCATACTTTGCATCGGTTTCGTGGGCAGTGGGCATGGACAATATTTATGGAACTCGGCATATGTCTTTTTTGCTTGAATGGATTAAATTGTATGCATGTAAATCGATTTAGTTTGCATGAGCGGTGGATGGTGGGCGTGACCTAATTTGATGAAATTTAATTTTTTTACATAGAGCCACTCCTTGTGGCTTTTGCACAAAAATGTGTGAATACATCCTACTGTGTGACGTATGAGGATTTTATATATACTACTTAAATACATATGTAGTACAATAATCATACGTCATGGCTATCAATATTCCTTTCGCCCCTACTGGGGTTATATGTCCCAGCAATGTTCCTTACGTCCTAACTTTTTTTGCAGGCTTTATATTCTAATATCTAATGTAGCGCAATAAAGTTTCAAGCATTATCTGTGGTGTTATTAAATAAACATGTGTTGTATTATACCGGTAGGTTATATGTGCACAGTTCTTTTCTATGAGACGTCGTTTTTCTCGCTGACCGATACATCATTTTATAAATACAGCTCCAGGTACTGCGTATTGATTCACAACTTCATACAATAATAAAAAGTAAGCAATGGAATATTGTTTTTAACATTTTGCAGCAAGCAAATTTTCAAACGCTAAAATGCTAGAAAGCTTTTTTATTTTATGGAACATATTGTCCCAATAATATTTTCGAGGGGGATTGATTTATTATCTTAATATGGGTTACAAATACAAGTTTTGTTGTTTTGTTCGTGTAGGTGGAAAGGAAGATATTGTCGAATAAGCAAATGTTCGGGCTGATATTAAAAGATAATAAAAGCGAAAATTATCAAATGACAAGGAAGAAGATAATATAATCGACTCTTATGATCAATCTGATGATTATTTTGTTACTGATGTTGCTGACGTCAATAGGGTTACTCTTTATGCAGCTACACTACTTGCAAATTGCCTGTGTATAACTCACAGACACACCAGTTTTCAAAACATAATTGGATCGTTTGCAAAGTCAATTTCAAGTAATTGCTGATGGTTTGTCGGCTGCAAGATTTGTGGAATGTAAAAAAGTATTGTGCATGCCCAAATGCCAACAACCAAAGTTGCTCAATTGCTGAGAAAGCAAAAGGATGGCATCAAGAAGTATGTGAACTGTCTTTGGTCATAAACGACTAAAATCGGATGATGCTGGATCCTATCGGACCAAAAATAGTTGTTTTTTTTAGAAAAAAGTCCAGTAAGTAGTGAAATAAAGTATTTTTCAAAATAGGAGTACTTATGCTTTCTGTTTGTGTGTAAACGCAACAAGCTATAAAGTACATACTCGTATTGGCTGAAAACGTGATAGCGGAGGGAGCAAGAAACCTGTGGGACAGCATATCGCGACGCCATTGCATTCGATGCAGACCCATAGGAAAGACGACAAGAACAAATTATTATTGTTTTGAGCCACTCGCCCAATAAAACCACTTTTTATAACATATACCTCGAATTTGTAGTCTAATTATTTTCTTGTTTTTAGTTTTTTGCTTATAAGTTTTAAATTTTCAATAATTCTTCGTTTTTAATAGAAAAAAATTAAAATATAAATAAAAAAATTTTAATTCGTCAAAGCTTTTTTTTTACTAATTTCAGCTTTATTGGGACATCGCGTCTCACCGTAAAAACGTATTGGAACTATACATCTCAGGATAAGGATATTCGAATTTTCAGGTATGCCCAACATCTTATATTTTTGCCTTGTAAATAAATTTGTTGTCAAAACTGAAAAAACCTTACCAGATTTCGTAAAAAAAAACTCAGAGATGAAAGGGATATACAAACATGTATCCATATCAAGACTGTCCAAACTGGCACCACAGTGCTGAGCATCAATCGGCTGCTTAAACAAATGAATACACATACGCGAATACATTTCTGTCGGTGTTCTCTCAGTGTCCAGTCTTGATCCATATTGAGCTTTTGCTGTAAGAGAGAAACAAATAAAAAAAAAGGTTTTTATCAGGGAACGCAAATAACGATTATTTTCCATATTTAAACTAAAAAAAATCAAATTAATAGAGAAGTGTTACGTGTACAACAAATTCTTCAATATACTCCTTGTTACATGGACTACCTTTAGATCAGAGCTGGCCACCGAGGGAAACACGAGAGTAATGTATTCGCGTATGTGTATTAATTTGTATATTCATTTGGCAGTTCAGTTCAGCTTTAGATGCACTGATTTTTATTTGCTTAATTTTTATTAAAAAACTTAACTTTACCGATTCAATTCTTGAGTTTTATTTATTCCTCAGGAAATAACAGTTACTTTATTATTATTAATTTTTTGCTTAAAAGAAGGCAATTTTAAACTTTTAGTTTAAGATATGCTACGAGTTAGAGACATGCTATAATACTCATATTCGTTTTAATGTCGATACATTATGAGTATTCCAAATGTAAGCTTTTGGCTTTCTCTGGCGCACACTTTTGCGGTTTCCACGACAAAAGCCTGCGAATAGGACGACAAATTGCTCCCTATATCCCTTATATATATCATATATTCTATAGCCCTCCTATCATCAGGATTTAACTTCAAGTAAATATTCCTTGTTTTCAACTATGAAGAAATGGCTCAGCGGAAAGATATTTGACTCCAAAGTTGAAATCATCTGACAAAGAAATTGCTATTTCGATGACCTCGACAAATGTTATATTTTGAAAGTTTCTGATGTTAAATGCACAACAGCGACAATCTTCATCGAATCATCGTTATGTTGTGAATGGAAATTCGTTCGATCAGCTCTTTCGACTGCTAACGATAATCGAAAACCATTCATAATAACAGCTTGTAAAATAGTCGAAGAGTGTTGAGTAATAATGGCCTTCGGAGTATCAAAAGGAAAATTACTACTCATAATCAAATAATTTGTTTTTTGCAGATATTGTTACTATTTATTTTTAATGGTACTTTTAATCTGATTCTTAATTAATAATTATAAATCACATTAGTATTTGATTACATTATTATTTTCAAATTGAAATTGAATCATATTTTTTTGAAATTGAGCCACTTTGATGCTTGTTATATACTTGAGTATAAATCGCATGATAACCTTTAATACAAAAAAAAAAAAAAAACAAAGAAAGAAAAAAATATTATCAATTCTGGTTCAGATTTCTTAGCAGGTATGAGTGTTTGAATTTGCCCTGCAGTCGGCGTAGCTAGCGAATGTCTAGCTATTTCGTTAACTACCAATCGTTACCATTAGCTACCAGCTTAGCTAATAGCAAAGCACACGACTGACGATTTTAGCATGTGGATGACATTGACGGTAGTCAATTGCCACCATATGCATAACCCTTCGTCAGTGATTTCGCTAATCAATACAATTAGTTTTTCTATTGATAAAACAATTAATTATTCACCCTTATTGGGAATAAAAGGGGAACATTTTGTTCATGAGAAATATTTTCAGTGAACAAAAAATGGTGAACAATATTAAAGAATAGTATACTGGCACAACAACAACGCAAACATTGGCGATCACAATTTTAGGGAAAGGGAACACATTTCACGTGAACTTTTATTCCCGATAAGGGAATATAATTGTTCTTTTTCTTTTTTTATGCAACGTTTTAATTGACTTCTGCTGCTCATTTTAGATTTCTAAAAGAAAAGCACTTTTTTCACAAAAAATTACACATTCACTGACCACGAATTTCCAATTGTATCTCACGCCAACACAAAATGAAAATAATTATGCTTATTGTAGCAGGGGTTACCTTCGGGCTAATTATGGTCAATCCAAATTGTAAAATAAAACAAATTTATTTTATTTTTAATAATTATGTACTTAATATAATTTTTTTCTGGTTGATTTTCTTTGGAATAACAGCACAGTTCTTTCCACTCGCAAATAAAAAAAATTTGAGTTTAAAGGCATCAACATATCCATGAGTGGGAGTGTCAAAAGGTGACGATTTTTCGTTAGGGAAATATTTAACGATTTTGAGTCAATTTCTAATTTTAAAACTGCAAGGTGAGTGTCTTTTAATACTATAACTGAATGCTTGTATGTAACAAACAGCTTTTTTGTATACAAACATACAGTCGTACTTAATTATGTGCGTGTGTGTGTGTGTATATGTGTGTGCTTGGACCAACAGATTTAATCACTCAATTAAATTTTTCTTCGACAACTTTTAATGGAATATTTAAACAAGTAAATTATTCAATGGTATTTTCAGTTTCTTGTAAACCTCAGCCAGTCTTGGATTTGTAATCGAGTATTAAAACTGATTTCATTTATTAAGTTTATACTATATTTTGTTGCACACAAGATTAAAACAAAAATATAAAACTTATTTTAGTGCAATATTTAAAAAATAAAAAGTTACACCAAGAAATTATTACAAATATGCAACGTCAAATGTCTTTTGATAAGGTTGGTAATAACTTCGAAGCTTGTTGAAAAAATTGTTTATATAATTACATACGAAAAGTGTTTTATATTAACAACGTAATAAGTAAAGTGGAAATTTAACTCTTTTTTAATATTATTGAGATTTTTGTTTAGTTAAAAAAAAATAATTTAGCGGCTAAACTTTAAATTATAAAACATAAGACAGAAATATAAGTTTGAATCCAAAAAATTTTTCTATTCGAATATGATCAATAGATGAGATTGGCATAATTTAAGGCATACTGCCACCAGGAATGTTCTTGACAAAGTGTATTCTGGGCATTGAATTGCGGGTAATTTTTCGAGGATTTCTAGCCATGTGTCACGAATAAAATGCACAATTTTGGACTTCAAGGCATTAAGTACTGCTGATTTTTCAACATATACTAGGAAATAATCGCCATAATATTTAAAGAAACAAAGTGTAATGATGCCATCAGTGTGCAAGCCGCACTAAAAGGTGCATTTTATGGAATAATGGTTTCACTGCGCAAATTTTGTTTGTTAGCAAACCCGTTACACCGGAAATTAGTCCCAATGCTGAACACAGTTTTGCGTTGAAATCAGCAGGGACAGGAATTTCATGTAAATGTTTGTTTTTTCCTCAGCTCTGATAATCGAAAAACCAAAATGTACAAAACAATAAATTTTTTGAAAAAGGACATCGATTTGTTAATGAATGTTTGTTGTATATTTTGCTGAAAATGCATATTTTTGCATAATTTGCTTATAAATGCATACGATTGTACCATATTTTAATATACGAGTAAGTTCATGTTTCGTGTAAAAAAATAATTGTTGACAAATCATCAATACAAAACTATTCGGCTTTCCCTTTAATTTGCTTGCTTGCATTATTACAAACACACACCTACCAAACTTTCATTTTGTTGAGGCAAATGACTGCTTTTGAAGCCGAGTTAGACAATTCGATGTTAAGCACATATTGTTTTAAAAAATAATTAGATATGTGATAAATATTAAATTAATTTGAACTATAGTGAATTTTAATCAGAAATAATCGGTATTCAATTCTTATTGAATGAATTAATGTGGTTTTCTAAAGAAGAGAAGAACAATTAAACTATACTTTTTAGCTGGAGGAAATGCGCATATTTCTGTGCAGCCACACACTTCATCAGCACCCACGTCTATCTACTTGGGCAGAGGTTGTTATTAACATCAGCTATTTAACGTAAATTTTTAATGAAATGTATGCAATTATTGATTTACCTTTGGTAAATACATTTGTTAGTATTACTATGCATTTTCTATTTTTCCGTTCCTTCATTTTCTATCCAGGTTAGCACGAAGTTATATCGCTCTAGCTAAGTATGTTTAACTAAAGGGTGCGCCATCTAACGTTTTTTTTTCAATTAGTGCTTATTTCGTGAATGGTAACACTTAGCTCATGTCTGATTTGACAGATAATTAGTTTTATTCTTCCGCTGAACGAATATGGTTGTGTATACGCTTGAACAACGCTGGGAAATATTGCCTGCGATCGACTTACAGAAGATGCCGATTTTGCCAAAAAAAAATCATCTTTTCAGATGAAGCTCATTTTGATCTTGACGGGTATGCAAACAAGCAAAATTGTCGCATTTGGGGCACAGAAAACCCGCACGCATACATTGAAAAGCCGACGCACCCAAAACGAGTCACTGCTTGGTGCGGATTTTGGTTGGTTATCGGGCCATGTTGAACGAATTTTTGTTCACAAAATTGAAGAGGAGGATATTGGCAACATTTGGTTTCAACAGGACGGCGCTACGTGCCACACAGCCGAAGCTACACTCGATGTTTTGCGCTCTTTTAAAACAAAAAAGTTATCTGGCGGACCCTTTATTCTTGTTTATCTTTTGTGACTATGCTATATTCGATTCTGCAGAATCTTCTATATCCTTCACCGACGTACATTATTATTTTTTTTTGTGCGAAAGAAACATGATTCCATTATTTTTTTTTTTGCTTTTTCGACCAATTAATATCGAGCCTTTTTTCGATTTTATCGTAAGCGACATGTTATCGAAAATATACTTTTTTATTTAAATTAAAATTTCATGGGCCTACCAACAATGTTAATAGCTTTTGTGATACGGGCTGCAAAATTCTATCGTTAGCGTTAATTTACGTACAAAAACATGTTTGAGTATTTAAAAAAAAACCTTCTGCTGAAAAATTAAATTTTTGTCGCTTACGATTAAATTGAAAATAAGACTCGATATGGTTAAAAGATTTTATTTTCGATATTAACAATAGTTGAATATTTTATTTAAGAAAATTTTTAAATTCATATTTTCTATTTATAAGATAAATAAATATTAATTGAAGAGAACTTAAGAGAGATCAGCCCTTTGTAAAGCAGTTTTCTTTTCCAGCCGAGTTGCGTTTACTTTGTCTAGGTTCTTCAAGAGTCAGCTTCCTTTGTGATTGTGGCCACCAGACTGCAGTGCTGCCGGCATATACAAATTTTTCTTAGAATTTTTGCAGGAACCTCATTGAAACTCATTTGTTTATAGTTTTCTCAAACATATCGTAAAAGTTGTACCAATTTTCTCAAACAAACACTTCCGATTTCTTATAAAATAGTAATAAAAAAATTTCGGTTTGCTTTCTGATCGAGTTTGGATATGAAATTATTCCGAATTTCTCATGGAATTCTGGTCAAGCCGACATAAAGTATTGACACACGTAATAATATTTTATTTAATTGAAACTGAATTTTTGTTTTTATTTTAGTTTTAGTTGAACATTTTTATTTATTAATTTAATTCCAAGACAACATTTACTTCCCCAGCAAAAATATTCGTCTACCTGCAAGCAGGTTAGTATCACATGAATTTTGTTCGTTATGTCCCACTTGATAGCTCTCCAGGTATGACCTTCCAACTGCATATAGGATGTACAGAAAGAAGCCCATACTTTATGTGTTTTTCATATGTTTTATTAAAAAAAAATTTGCTCTTTAGACCAGAATCTTATATCGACTCTTAAGTTAATCTAACTTAAATATTTTATTTTGTTTTTATATTAAATACAAAATCAAATCAAATACTTTACGTTCGCGAGTTGGATTAAAAGTAGAGTTTTTCTTTTCCCGGACTTTTTCAGTTCCCGGGAAAGCGGGATCGACTTTTCAGTTTTCCAGGAATTTCCGGGGAATTCTCGCCCAGCGCAAAACTATACAAAATATTTTTTAATTTAATTTATTGCGACAAAAAAACAAATAAAAATTCATGGGATCGATTAAATAATAACGTGTTATAAACACATTAGTCGAAAAACTAATATAATTTCAGTTCTTTATATAATAGTAATGCATAAGTACCAATATTCGGGTATGTTCTGCATTCCACGTGAAATTAAAACGTGTGGAATTGCCATAGAATTGTTGTTGCAAATATGTATTTATAACAACAATGCTATGAAAATTCCGAACGATTTAATTTCACTTGGAATACCGAAAATACCCGATTATATGTAAATCCAAAGTCAAGTGCATTGATATAACGCAAAAAAACAAATTACATTATTAAAAAAATATTACAAAATCTGGCTTTGAAAATAGGACTTTAGTACAGAATAAGCATTAATAGAATCGTTCGACAGTCTATTTCTAATTTTATTTTAAAAAAACTCCTGCTAATGAAAAAATACCTTCACTTTCTACGGATGTTGGCCAGTCAGTCAGAATAGCATTATATAATCTCTGCACACTTTCAGTTTTTTCACCTTATGTGTACATATGAACTAAAGTCGCCATAATAAAATGAAAACAAAAAAAATCCCGGGAATTGCCGTAAATATATCCCGGGATTTCTTTCATGGAAATTGTGCGGGATCCCGGGAAATTTTACCCGGGAAATCCCGTATGAAAAACACTAATTAAAAGTCAATCCCAGGATCGCCGTATGTTAGGCTAGAACACTACCCACTGAACTACCGAAGTAAAAATTTCATTCATTCATTCTTGAGTCAAACAATTTTTTATCGTCCTGTGAAACACAGGGTGAGTAAGATAAAAGCTTTGTTTGTTAATATTTTTTCTAAGTTTAACTATTTAAGTTTTTATATGAATAAGCCTGTGTAAAATAGGACAACCAATATAATTACTTAATTTTTCTCGATGTGGGAACTTCTCACAAGTTACAGAAACGAGAGAGGATGCACTATTAAAACTTTGAAAACTTGTGTCTAAACAGCCGGCCAACTTCGTAGTGCTTGTATTAAATTTCGTCATTCGCTTATGTTATTGCATCGTCGTAAGGCAGAGGGGATGCACTGTGTGCTTTTCCGCGCTTCCGAAGCGCTTCTTTTTGTCTTAGTGTTTACTTGTACCAAATTTATTTTTGCTGGATCCTAACAAACTTTTATTAAAAGTTAATTAAATGTTTAAACCCAAAAAAAAATTATATATAAAATATTTGTTGTCCATGTACATGTTCATGTCCAAAAATTAAATTTTTTCAATACAGCCAAAAAAAAAAATCTGTTTGAAGCTTATTTAAAAAAATTGAAGAAGTTGTGTTGTTGTTTTAAAAAAATTATGTACATAGATCCATATTTTTCAAAAATTGCTTAGAAATTTCAAAAAAGCATTTAAAATATAAAAATTTAATATCATAATATCGAAAAGAATAATATATAACTTATGTTATTATTATTGAAAGCCACAGATATTATCATTACTTAATTGAAAGTCTTTTGAGATTCTATAATGTGTCTAAATATAATAAATGTTAGCTTTTTATTTTGGACAGCATAAGATGATGCAATCGACAATTTAAGTGTCAACAGATTTTTGTCAAATTTATTTTGAGCTAAACGTGTACAAGCTTTTTATGAGTTTAAAGATTACTTTAGAGATTTGATAACGTATAACTTGCAGAGAAAGCACATGTTGATTGTTTTACTAATTTTAAGCAGGAATTTAGGAATAAAAACTTCAACCAAACCTACTTTAAGAAAAACTAAAATAATATTGACAAATTATAATATAAAATGGAAATGCTTCTAACAGCAGTACTCTGAAATAAAAATAGTTTCATTAGTTATGAACGAACATAAGTACTTCTAGTGTACTATTTGATTAAAATTTAGTTTTTAAAAGCTGACGTAATCTTCAGCCAACCTTGCGTGTCTTCTTAACAAAATCTTTTGAATTAATAATAAATAAATAATAAAAATGTCGTTTAAACTAAAATTGAGTACAAAAAGGAATCATCTGGATACTACTGGAATCCCTGCGTGAAGAAAACAGCCACGTAAACTAACCATCGTAAAAAACTAGTCATTGACTTATTCACTGTTTCCACAAGTCAGGCAGCCGACTGTATGAAAATCATTCAAAAAATTAGTGCTCTTCAATCAAAAGTTTATTTGAGTAAATCAATTGTAGCGCCCGCTGTGTGGCATTGGGCTTCGTCCTGTTGGAACCACATACCGTTCACCATTGACAGTAACATTCTGACCATCATCGTTTTTGAAGACATAAGGGCCAATGACTTTGTGGATGCTTGTGGATTTTCCTCACTCATACCCATTCAACAAGAAATTTGTTTAATCGGAAAATAAAATTTTGAATGGAAATCCAAAATCAATATGAATCTGTGCTTCAGCTTGGTCACCAGAAAGCCTTTAAGCCAAGATCACTTTGTAAAATCTTCCATAAAATGGAAGCACACAACCCCAGTTGCTGAGAACGGCGACGAATTGATGGATTAGGATCATCCTCAGTATACAGCGGCTACAGCTTCTTCAGTGCGCATTGTTCGGCGTCTCACGGGATTCACATTATCAGTAACAGTAAATGTGGTTTGAAAACTATCTATTGTCCTTCGAAGTAGCGGTTCTGAAGGACGATTATGTACGCCATAAAATGGAAGAAGTGCACGATGAGTTTGACGAATAGAACAGTTATTTTGATTAAAAATTTCAAAAATTTTGCACGCGTTGCTCTGGTGTAAGTCGATTCATAATGAAATTTCGAAGCAAACTAAACTATCAGCTGTTAAATGGGTGCTTAAATAAAGCAGTAATGTCAAGTCAAAATTGTGACACTCTAAAAAAATACGCTTTATTACAGTTAAATCAATATTAAAATATGTGAACAAATTTAGACGCAATATATACTCGTATATGGTTTTTAATTTTTGTTTAATAAGATATCACAAAAAAAATTGAAAGTAATGCACCTTGAGATAATTCTTAAAAATTTTTTACATCAGCCTTGCAGCAATTTTTATATTAAAAAGACTTAAAAAAATAGGAGCATTATCAATTCGTCTGTTTTTAATTCCGTAACTTTTAAACCGATTTAATAATCATTTTTTTTAGAGGATATTGCTTTAAAGTTACAAAAAATGGGCGGGATTACGCCCATTTCTTTTTTTTCATATACTTTGCTTTTTGCGGGTTGCTATCAGACTTAGAATACACTTTGGACGCTCGTAAAATCACAATATCGAATTTAAGAAAATGGCCGAAGCCACACCCATTACAATCTAATATAGATCACGTATATAATTTCACTTAATCAATTATAACGAAACTTTCCACACACCCTGAGCTTTTAAAATGATACGATCCTGCATTTAAAAATGTGACAGCATGTCCATTTAAATTAAGTATTCAATTATATGTACTTCTGCTTATCCGATCCTCCAAAAACTTAACAAACAGCTTGAGCTCTTGCAGTGGCATAATCTTGTTCTTCAGAAAGTGGGCGAGACTTGCCTTTTTTATCTTAAAATTATATTTCATGGTTTCTACTTGACCGATTTTTACGAAACATGACGCACAACGTGAGCACTAGTGCTGCTTGAAATATAGACGAAGTTAACGAAGCAGAAATGTTTGTGTGGATGTGTTTGAATGTGTGTTTCGTGTGTGTATGAGTGTTTTTTTCCTGTATGTGCGAATATAATAGTAAAACAAACAACAACAACATTTCTTCCAGCAAACGATTAAATACGCAATTGAAACTGCAAACTCCAAAAAAAAACTCACAACATCTCTACTACGTTAACTTCAGAATTTATTTAAAGCAGGTGTCAGACACACAGAAAACTTGTCAAATATGTCGACAACTGAAGCTCTTTGTTTTGTATAGCTATTCGTTTATTATGTTAACTTCTACTGCGATTCTTGAATTTTCAGAAGCAGAAGTATGAGCAGAAGCAAAAGAAAATAAGCAAATGAGAAGTTTTTAAACGCTGGTTGCCCATAATGCAATTCCAAGTTGGCGATAAAACTAATGATAAAAAGACTTCTGCGTCTTATGTGTAAATGTAGAATTTCCTTGCCTGTTTGGCACTGTCTTCGAATTACGCTAAAAGACAATGTTTCACTTAGTATCAGATTAACACCTTGACATCAAAATATCTTCCAAATAAGATTACATGCTCACACTGACTATAATTTGGCTGTTATGGAGCTATATATGTAGCAATGAAAGTCATAATCGGTAGACGGTTGCATATTACAACCTCTCTCAAGATCTCCTGTAAACTGATCTTAGTTAGAAATTTGATATAAATATAAAATTAACTAAATTTTAAAATATAAATTCTTGTAGAAATTTTCTAAAATTTATGAAAACTATAAAAATGTAAGTGTACAAAAGTCAATAAGAAGTTTTGTATACTTAACATTTCAAAATGCAAAAGTTTACAAATTTATTCAAAAATCAGACAAAGATGTCATGTAATTTATGTGTTAACTTACTAACATAAATCTAGAAGATGTCTAGCTTAATTTAAATATTTCTAACATTTGATTAAACTAATCTTTACTGACAGCTGTCAAGTCAAAATGGAATAATTTATAATTATACAATTTAATCGATCCATTATTTAAGTTCATCACATGCGATGACATCGTGATCGTAATTAAGTGAAGAGTTAACAAACTCATTAAAGCTTTTCTTTATATACGAGTATGTACTTACAGACATATGTAAGTGTGCCTTAAACATGATCATGAGCTGGAAAATTGTGCAAAATTTAAAAGTAAAAAGCAAGAAGCTTTATAATTTGCATTAGTGAATACATTGTTGTATGACAAAGAATTAACATGTACTCGTATTTTAAATAATTATCATGTTGTGATTAAACTTAATTCAATTAATTGTTTTGTATAATAAAATTAATGCAATAAGTGGACAATGAATTAACGATTTTTATTATGGTTACTTGTTAAGAAAGTGTTTTAATAAGATGTGGAGTAACTGAGAATACATTGAAAAATTCTGGTTTCATACAAAGAAAAGTTTCATTGATATACAGGGCTTCCAGATACTTTTTTTATCCTCCCCATATATAAACAAAAATATTTCCAAAAAATTAGAAAACCAAAGAGAACTTCGAAGTAGAGATGGGTGTGTGTCGTATTTTTTTATTTTTTTTGTCGTGCCACAGATACACACGGCTCGATACAAATTGTTCGCGACATAAAGTCTGATTTCATGCGGATTTGGGTCGTTTCGTGTTGAGCAAAATTGACACAAAAAACATGAAACGATTTTAGGTGTAAAATATGTATGAACGAGTTTCCAGTGGATCGATTCTCGTTTAGTGAAACTATGAAATGAATAGTTTTTTCACGGTTTCATATCATTTCTGATTCTCGTGGAGTGAAAAATGAAAAGAAGTTAACAACAGTTCCGAAATTTAAGTTATCAAAAATAATACATTATTCAGGGGTGGATATCGAAATTGCAAACCGCAAGTCAGAAATTTAGTTAATATAAAAAATATAATCTGCAGACAGCGAGTGCCAAGTTTAGAGAAAAAAAGTGGGACATGCTAAAATTTAAAAATGTGGTAGAATGTGAAAAATTTATTGGGGTGGCTTGAGGTGGCATTGTGGAAAGGAAATAACAATGTCCATGAAGTTCTTTCAGGAAGTTTTTGCTTTCAAAGCTTTCGGGCGGACTTAAAAGTTTTCACCCCTAATTACATATATCGAATAATGGTTTTGCTGAGTTAATATTTTTGCATATCCAGCCTTCTGCATAACTTAAAGCCTGGCAAAGATTTTCTTCATTAATGGCTACAGGGAAGATAAAAAGAAAACCTTAACACACAGCACAGCCACTGTTTACAGAAAAAACAAAATTTCATTTCCAGTAACCCAATTCATTGAATCAGTAAATATTTTGTCTGAATGCGGTCCTACAAATAATTTTGTAAATTCTGATAACAATTTTGTAAAAATTTAAATTTAGCAGAGTTCGGCTGACAGAGTTTGTTATTTAACTGTGTTGGTGTTTATCTTGCTTGTTGGTTGACACAACGTACTGTTGTGCTCTGGTTGTTGTTTATTTTGATTGATAGTGTTGTATAGATGTAAATTCCTAAATGTAGCCGACAAACGTCGTGGCTTGTTTCTTCTCTACATATTTTTTTTTTTGCAAAAAAAATTTACTGGAACAGTAAAAAATATTTACTGAAATAAAATTTTAGTTCAAACAAACGTATGTTTGAAATTTTTTTGGGAATCATTTTTTCAGTGTAACTTTTATTTTAAAATTTTTTTGGAAATAATTTTTTCTGTGTTCGACATTTAAACCCGGCAGAAGACGTGCAGGGCATTATACATTTTCCTTTTCCTACCGAAGCAGCGAATAATAACTCCTAGGGGTTGAAGTAAGGTTTGTCCTAAATTCTGCTCATGCCGATGATTCGGAAAAAACAACGGGCCTTGCAATTGGAAGCGTTAATATTAACCCAATCTTTTATTAACCCAATCTTAGTATAGAAGCTTTGACTTGTTTTTATGGTTAATCAATTGTCTATATGGATTTCGTTCCTGCTTTTGGCACTCATCAGTAGACTTCAACCCAAAAAATTTTTGAATTTAGTTAACAAACTTCGTATGCAAAAAACAAAAAACAATAAAAACAAGTCAAATCTTCAAATTTAATAAATAAAGACTTTATGTCAAATAAATATACTTCGGTATTTCATATACGAGTATTAGTATAGAAGCGAACAATATTAAGTTTAATTCGGTGGAGATAAGCTTTTAAAATTTTTATGCTCATTCCGAAGTTCCTTGCAATATGTATGTGCATAAAAAATAATTAATATTTGGCCTAATTACAAATGTCGTATTTCGACTACGACTACAACGATTTTGTACTATATTAAAGAAAAAACTTTGCAATGTTCTTTAGTCTAGTACAACATCGTCGTAGTCGTAATTAGGCTCGTTAGTTATTTACAGGACATATTTCAATAGTATAAAAACAAAAGTTTCACCGGCACAACGGAATAAATTTAGAGATGGTAAAATTGAGCTTTCATTACAAAAAAAGCTTTCAGCAAATTGTAATACGATGAATCAAAACAATTCACATATTCCATTTGCAATAAAAGTTGCGTATATAAAGCAGAAATCTACATCAACTGACACCACACACAGTGGACCAAACACAAAAGAACGCTGATGAGGAAGGTTTAGTGGCCTTCGAAAACAGTGGGTTGTTCCGTTCTACTACATGTTTGTCAGAATATTTACAATGAACTTTGATGGTATTTGTTCATTAATAATTATCACATGTAATTTGGCTTACGAAGAGTTACGAACCTTAGCCTGACCAAATCATAAATATAGGAATAAAGCAATGTTTTCATATTAGCAACAAGAATCGCACTATATGTAATTGTGAAAAGTATTTATTTATGAAAAACGGTTGTGGAAATGAATATGAAAAGTTTTGTTTCATTTCATATTATCACAGAACCACAATCGTTCTCCAGTAAAGAAAAAATTTTATATTTTGTATAGTGAAACGGACAACTCCAGCAAATTTGTTTCCGTCGATTTTCAGAAATTAATTTATCCTGTTTTGCAATTAAATTACGAAATTCGGCATAAAATTTTATATTTTTTAGGAAAACATCATTCCACGCACTATAACTATTGCACTCAATTTTAAACATATCAAGTTAAGCTAAGTTAAGTTATTATTCCATATAAGATTATAAGTCGAAAAAATATAAGCAGTAAAAATTTTGTCGAGAAGTACTTTTGAAACTGAAGATTACAGGGGGCCATTAGCTTAACATTAGCTTATCTCGACTTACGGAATTATGAGTATATAACTTATGTCTACAAAAACTATATCGAAGACTCGTTATTATGAATTCCCATCCATTAGTTTCATTAAGTAAATTTGCAGCTTTGCCCCTAAATATTTTCCTCTCTTCTGTACATGAATGAAATGGTATACGAGATAAGCACTTCACATCTCTAACAAATAACAAAAACATTACGCACACTTTATTACTGTATATTTGAAAAAAAAAAATCTGTTTAAACTATTGACCCCATAATGATCGCAAGCTAAAAAATATGCATTGAGGGACCCAAGCAACAAAAAAAAAAAAAAAACAAGGCGAGCGTAAATAGGAGTGGTTATATGAACTGATAAGCAAAATTCTAAACTTGACGTTAATAAACATAATAAAAAGTACTTAAAAAATTATTTATAGACACATGTACATGTCTCATTAATAACTAAAACATTTTTAGAACCAATTAAGAATAAAAATTCCTAAACAGATAGGAGCAAAAAGAAATATTTAAATTTTTATTTTATTTATTTTTTTCATTTTAGCCCACACGTATAGAGGGCACTTCGTATATTGCCGAGGGCATTGAGAATCAAGAAGATCGCAGCACTTGCTTGTTGTTCTCGACCAAAGATCAAAGTTCCGGCTCATTGGCAAACTCTTTGAAAATCTTTACCCAGCACAATGTAAATCTTTTGCACATTGAATCCCGTTCTTCACTGCGTGTGCCGGGCTATGAATTCTTTGTGGAATGTGATACCCAATCGGGCGAATTGGGCAAAGCTATAGATAAGCTACGTGAAATATGCAGTTACTTTAATGTAATTTCACGTGACTATAAGGACAACTCATCGGCTGTACCCTGGTTTCCCAGAAGAATAAGAGATTTGGATCGTTTTGCCAATCAAATATTGAGCTACGGCTCTGAATTGGACTCCGATCATCCTGGTTTTACTGATCGAACCTATAGAGCTAGAAGGTATGAGACCGCTTCAAGTTTTTAATCATTTGAGTTTTAAAATATAACTTTGATCGTAAAATATGCATAACTTAAATTATGAAATTTTTCATGAAATTAGTTGCATGCAAGTTTTTCTATTTGTTAATAGCAGCGCTGGCAAAGGCAGTGATATAAGAAGTAGCTCTTTTTTAGACAATTTTTGTTTGTCGAATTTACTTCTTACTGGATCTAAGCAACTAATTTTATGAAATATTTCAAAATGCTAATTCAGTGCAAATATAAATTATTTAACGTTTTCCTTTTAATTTTAGAAAATATTTTGCTGATATTGCTTACAATTATAAGCATGGCCAACCTCTGCCTCATGTGGAATATACCAAAGAAGAAATTGAAACCTGGGGCACAATGTTTAGACATTTAACCAAACTATATGAGACTCATGCTTGCAAGGAATACAATCATGTGTTTCCCTTGTTAGTGGATAATTGCGGTTTTCGCGAGGATAACATTCCCCAATTTGAAGATGTTTCGAATTTCTTAAAAGGTGAGATTTTCCATCAGTAGAAAAAAAAAACATATTGCCCTCTTAAGCCAAAACAAAAAAATAATAGCAAATCTGTATGTCACATCCTCGGGATTAAGTAAGAATCATTAAAATCGGTCCACGCGTTCGGCTTATATAAGGCCGCAAAGGAACACACATACATACATACATGCATACATACCATACAGTCGGTGTAGCTAGCGAATGTCTAGCTATTTCGTTAACAACCAATCGTTACCACTAACTAACAGGCTAACAACTAGCAATACAAACATGGGGATGACATTGACGGTAGTCAATTGCTACCATATGCATAACCCTTCGTCAATGATATCGCTAATGAATACAATTAAGTTTTCTATTGATAAAACAATTATTTATTCACCCTTATCGGGAATAAAAGGCGAACTTTTTTTTTCACTTGAAACATTTTCCGTGAACCAAAAATGGTGAACAAAATTGAAGAATTGTATACTGGCACAACAACAACGCAAACATTGGCGATCACAATTTTAGGGAAAGGGAACACATTTCACATGAACTTTTATTCCCGATAAAGGTGGTTAATACATTTTTCAATTGCTTGTTCTTTTTCTTTTTTATGCAACATTTTAATTGACTTCTGCTGCTCATTTTAACTTTCTAAAAGAAAAGCACTTTTTTCACTAAAAGTTACACGTTCACTGACTGACCACGAACTTTATATTGTAACTGACGTCAACACAAGATCAAAATAAATGTGAAGTTAAAAGAGTTTTTTTCTTGTTGATTTTTCCACTCGCAAAAAACTTTTTTGAGGTTAAAGGCATTAACATATCCATGAAAGAGAGATTTAAAAGGCGAACTCTTGCACTATTTGTGGCTAGTGTAGTAGCTAGTTGATTTTTCGTTAGGGAAATACATAACGATTTTGAATCAATTTCTACTTTTAAAACTGGAGGGTACATACTCGTATATACATACATAGGCTGATAAACACAATACCCTTCTTTGCGTCGCGCAGTCGGGTAAAGAAGATGTTGACTGCCATCGTTGCTGTGTAGTGAGCTACTTAGTTATATAGATAACGACAGCAACATCATAAATACCTTATATTGACGCATAAGTAAATACTTCAGTGGTGCCACATTCAAATATTTCTTACTTATAAAAACAAAGTTAATTATTTAAAATATACTCATATAACTTAAAAAAACAGGTATATTAATTTATTTATATGAATTTTGAAATGTTCCTACTGTTAAACAATACCTAATAATTTTAAGCTTTCATTAATTTCAAATTATGCATTAAACCTCTCAAAAATAGAATGCATGTGTACAAATGCATATACGATTACATGATTATTTTCACAACAATACGGCTAAACGACTGCACAGCCTTGCTTGTAGCCTCATGCTTCCAATTATTGGAATTATTGCAATATAATACTAAATGTGAAGTGAGTGATATAGTGTTTTCACACTGAAAGTTAAAATCTGGTTTTAACGTTAAAACCATAAACAGCTGATTTTGCGTTCCCACTGCAAGTTTGATAAATTCAGGTTTTAAAGCACAGGCTGTCTTATAAATTTGTCCAAAATAAAATAAATGTACTGTAGAAATGCGTGTATTTGTTGCTGTATTTTTTCAGATTTTTTGATACTTATCTGACACCCTGTGCAACGGTTGTTTATGTTTGCATGAAAAACTCAGAAATTTTACAATGTACCCTAAACTTTTAATTATTTTATATTTTGTATATAAACATTTTAAAATTATAGAACTACTTTTACAAAGTGAGGAAGTGCTTGGAAATCAAGTTATTACATATAAAAAATTGCCAAATACATTCTAAGCTAAACCTTTTTTTCCGCAGAGAGATGTCAGTCATATGGTCTTTTTTCACTTCCCAGAGGTCAGTGAAAATATTATCGTTGTTTTCCGTCCAAAGGATCCCTTTTCTTTTTAAAATTTTTTTGATAATTATTGCCGCTGCATCTATTTTTAAGTTGAAATGTATCAATTGGTATCTATTCTTTTTCACTGGCATAAACATTATCAGCAGCTTCCGTTCATTTTAACTTGGCAGCACTGAATTTAGCACAGCGAAAACAAGGTTGCATTTCATACAACCAACTTAAAACCAATTCAAAAGTGGTTTTAAGTGCGTTTTAACAAAAACAATTTGTATTTTAAAACTAGGTTTTAAGAGTTGGTTTTAACGTTAAAATCAACTTTTATTAAAACACTAATAGCTTAAAATTATTGCATACTAGAATTTTCCCGCGACTTCATTTGCATCCAATAAGAAACTAAGTAGGCTTCAAGCTAAAATTATACCAATCTTATCAAAAACAGAAAAAAATACCAACCAAAAAATACATACCAAATTTTTCCTGTTTCACCCTGTTCCGCGTAACTTTCTTGATTTTTTCTTTCATATTCTTCTTCTCCAGACAAAAACAAATAAAACAAAGCAATGGAAAGGAATTGGTCTAGCCATTCACGTGCGATGTCGTGCCAAAAAAGGGATTCATTTTAATATATGGGCATTTCCACAGGAATGTCAACTTTTTGTAGCGTGCGACACCAAACTAACATGCTTTTTAAATTTTTAGAAAATGGAGTTCTTGCTTACTTCTTCATATATTTGTATAGGCAGCTCCACATCTGGTAAAATTTTAAGAAAAATTAAGTCACATTGTTCACAAGCGTAATTGCTTGCTGTCGCACGCGACAAAAAACAGAATTTCTCGAGGAATTGCCCATATTTAGATTAGTATGCAGAAAGAACATCTCAAAACTCATATGCAAAAATTAGTTATTCGTATTTATATTTTAACGTAATATACGTAAATATATTTTAATTAAGTGTATTTTTTTATAATTAGAAAATTTGAAAGTAGCACCACCAGGTATCAGCTGCTTATTATGCTGCTGCCATTTTCAAAATAATTCAGTAGTGTAGTGGGTAGTCTGCTGTTGTTAATGTGCTTAATGCCTTATGCATTAAACACATTCACCACATCAGGCTACCGACTACAAAATGTCAAGGATAGAATACACATGTTTATATGAGAGTGATTCTTTTGAAGACGGCAAGGCAACAGAGCGGCAAGTTGTTGTCTATGCTCATTTTGTCGTTGTAGTCCAATTAAACTAATTTCTATTTCTTTGGCTACAATGAGAAAATTCAGTGTTGCCAGTATAATACAAAATATTGAATGAATGTTATCGTACACTTATTTCATATTATTTAACAGAAACAATATCCAAAAATTTATGTAAAGCAGAAATTAATTCATTTTTATACTTTTACGTCATATAAGTACATTTTGAAAGAGTAATTTAATTTTTATAAATGCGAAATATTTGAAGGTGCCAGTACTGAACTATGTATTTATACTTAAGTATGAGGTGCAGATGGTGCTGCTGCCGTCTCCAAAATAATTAAGTAGCTGGCTACGAGGCCACAAATGCTGCTAGCGGGATTTGAAGTCGTGTGTTTTTGTAGCCTGCTGTTGTTAATGTGTTTAATGCCTTAGCCTGAATTGGCGACAGCGCCAAAAGTGGTCGTGTAGCCTTGTAGTTGTGATGGCGTCAAAAGAAACGTTTTAAAATAAAAATATATGTTCTCTTTCTGACAAGTTGTGGTTGAAAGCCTGTGGATGTGTATGTGATTAATGCTTCAGAACGAGATCAAAATGAATCGGTGCCTGCATAATATTAATAATTAAGTAGACGTGCATTACCCTGAGTTGGCGACAACGACAAAAGTGGTCTTGTAGCGATGGATTGCACTAATAATCGCCCAAAGAACAATTGCCCAATGAACAATCGCCCAAAATTTGGTTTTGTAAATTTGGGCGTTTGTTCATTGGTCCGGGGTATTTTGACATAATTACATTTTGCGTGTGATTGTTCATTATGAACGATCACACATTTTACAAAAATGTACAATGATCCAAATTGGGCGAATATTAAGCCTTTCAAGTAGTTGTGTGCAGGAAAACATAAAATCATCCAATTGAATAATCGTTGGTTTTTGGGCTATTGGTTATAATGAAATATGATCCACATAAAGTGCAAATCGTCCAAAATTTTGTAAATAATCCCCCAAATCACAACGTGAACGATCGCCCATCGCTTTGAACCATTGTTCTTTATGTTAAATCACACAAAGTTTTTATGAATAATCGCCCAAAAAGAATAAGTGCTTAAGTGCGGGTTCTACGGCACCGCATTCTGATTATGGGTCCTTGCAGAACTCAACGAAATAAGACGAAAAGTATTAGGAAAGCATTTCCAAGTATACCTTTTTTTCGAAGTATCACTCTTCAGCGAAGCCGCTGTTGTTTGTTTGTATTTGCTAATATCTACATCCACATATACTCGTACATGTGTGTGTGTGTGTGTATACTTTAACCACCATGATAGTTCCCACGACGCAGCCTAATGAAGATTTTCTGCCTTGCAAAGTTCTCCTGCCTAATAACGTTTCCTTGGACTGCCGGCCTTCGGCTGGGCTTAAGGATTTTCTCCACCATGGTATTTCCTGAAGCGCCACAGCCTAATGAATATTTTCTTCCTTGCAAAGTTTTCCTGCACTGCCGGCTATTGGGCAATTGTTCATCATAAACTTGGGTAATTTGACATAATGATTAATGACCCAATTTAATGGGCGATTTGCACTTTTTTTGGTCTTTGTTAATTATGAATTAAAACCCCAAAAACATTGGACGATTGTTCATTTTGGTGCTATGGGCGATTATTCTTTGTGGGCGATTGTTCACGCAATCGTAGCGATGGGGTCAAAAGAACCATTTTCATATAAACGTGTGTACACTATTTTTTTTAGAAATTATGCTTCAGAATAGTTTTGGTTTTTGGCGTTTTTTGAATTATTAAAGAACAAATAGATTATAACAAATTTATATTGGAAGACCCTTGATATCAAGCAGTATTGCGCGCGATAGAAACAATTTGTGCTGGTTTCTAGAATTACATACTTACTTCTAAATACTTAAGTGTAGTTATGACTACAAGTTTCCAAAAGATATTTCATCTGTAGATTTATTTGTATAAAGATAGCTCGTATGCTTCTGCTGTTGGTATTAATTTCTGTTTTCTTTTTTTTACATTATATGCTAATAGTTACTAAATGTGCTACAAAAAATTAAAAGAAAACATAAATTTTTATGATTAAAGATTGTACCGGCTTTACTTTGCGTCCTGTGGCTGGACTTTTGTCGTCTCGTGACTTTTTGGCTGGCTTAGCTTTCCGTGTCTTCCACTCCACCCAATATATAAGACATCCCAGTAAACCCATGTATACACCGGAGCCAGATGTCTGTCATGAATTGATGGGTCATGTGCCACTATTTGCTGATCCCGATTTTGCACAATTCTGTCAGGAAATTGGTTTGGCTTCTTTGGGCGCTCCTGATGATTATATTGAAAAACTGGCCACTGTAAGTATATTTATTTAAAAACTAAAAAAGTATTAAAGTTTCTCTTGAATGCCGCTTGAAAGATATTTTGGTTTACCGTGGAATATGGTTTGTGCCGCCAAGGGGGCGAAATAAAAGCTTATGGTGCTGGACTTTTGTCCTCTTACGGAGAACTTCAATATTGTTTAACCGACAAGCCACAACTTAAGGAATTCGATCCCGAGGTCACCGGTATAACCAAATATCCCATAACACATTTCCAAGAAGTCTACTATGTGGCCGATAGCTTTGAAAGTGCCAAGGAAAAGACCATGTAAGTTTATTCATTTATTTTCTCTATGAGAATTACATATAATATTTTGCCTTGTTTCGTTGTAGAAAATTTGCCAACAGTGTACCTCGACCATTTGGAGTTCGTTACAATGCCTACACTCAGAGCATTGAAGTTTTAGATTCGAAACATCAAATTTCAAATTTGATGAACAATATCAATTCAGAATTCCAAATTCTGCAAAATGCTGTGCAAAAATTGAAAGTCTAATGAAAATATTTGTAAATAAAACAAACATGTAACCGGGCATTTATTTAGTTTAAGTTTCTGTTTCTACTTACCCTGTAATATTTTATATTTTTTGTAGTTTAAGTTTACATATTTTTTTTTTTGTTTTTACTAATTTTTATTAAAATAAACTGTTTTATAAATTAAATAATGATTTGATTTATGTTTCTGGGTTTGTATGCTAAAGTTTTTTCATCAGTATAAATCAAAATAATATTTCTTTTTTAAAATTTTACTAGATCGTGTTTTATTGATTGATTGTTTATTATTTAAATCTAAATTATTTATTATTATTTCTTTCTCACTACACTAAAAATTGTATTTAAAAAAAATTACATACATATATACAGTTTTTGGGTACAAATTAAATTTATATTTAATTATTGATTGATTGCTTAGAAATTATTTATTTACAATGTTAAAATAAGATAATTATTACTAAATAACTAAAATATATTTTTTTTAGAATAAATTAAAATTAAGCATATAAACTATCACAAAATATATAAAAAACACAAAACTTTAATTATTTGGAACATACAGTCAGAAATATTCGTTTAAGAGCACTAAGTTTTATTTTGTACTAGCCGGGCCGGTGCGCATCGTTACCCCATCGTAATGAAATCAAATAAGCATATATGAGTATGACTATATATTTCTGCCCATAATTCACTTAGAATTTGAATGAAAAATTATTAAAATCATAAATTAAATTTTGCAAAATCTTACAAAATTAAGGGAAACTTCACAGGAACACAGAGTGTATTTTTATCAAAGTCTGCTAAGTAGTGTTGCAGTTTACCGCTAACATACAAACATCTGTCTTTTATATACAATATTTATATTAAGATATTTCATATATCGTCGGCTTAGCGTGCAAACCTGCTAAGTCACTTCCAGCAAATTTTTAAAATACTGTTAACATTTCTTATACATAATTTAAGAGATAAAGTTTCTTCGACATATAGAATTTCAAATTCAAATAATTATTTTAGCAAGTTCATGAGGCGTCTCTTTCTCTTTCGAACGACATTAAAATGTCATATGTTACTATATAAAAAGTGGATTAAGAAGACTTACACTCTAAACCGACGATATATGAAACTTCAATGCCCTACATTCCGAAAAAAAAACTTAATATATTGGGCCAATTTCTAAAGCTGGGTATTGGAAATATTAACAGTGCATTGTCTTTCCTGTAAAATTTGGTTGAAGTTAGTTAGCAGGTTTACACTCTATGCCGACGATATTTTACGAGGGCGGCTCAATAAGTCTTTGACTTTTAGAATGAAACATAGTTATTTTGCAAAACAAAAATTTATTTTTCAACATAATTTCCTTTTAACACAATACACTTAGTCCAACGTTTCTCCAGTTTTTGTATCCCTTCCAAAAAAAAATAGGATTTTTCGAGGTCCTTAAAAGAGGCATTTGTTTGGTCAATAATTTCATCGTTCGATATAAATCTCTTTCCACCCAGCCATTTCTTTAGGTTTGGAAATAGGAAGTACTCACTAGGAGCTAAATCCGCAGAATATGGCGGTTGAGGCACCAATTCGTAACGTAATTCATAGACTTTTGCCATTGAGACCGCACATGTGTACACCCGTGCATTATGTTGTTGAAAAAGAACTTTTTTGTTGGCCATATGGAGTCGATTTCTTTCTAAATCCTCATTAAATCGGTCTAATAAGTTGGCATAATATTTGCCTTTTTTTTTTTTAAGGTAATCGATGTGGATTATCCCGCGTGCATCCCAAAAAACTGATGCCATCTTCGGAGCAGGTTCACCCGAAGAAACCCATTGTTTACACTGCTGCTTAGTCTCCGGAGTGCAGTAATGGATCCATATTTCCTCCACAGTTACTAAACGCCGCAAAAACTCATTCGGATTGCGTTTAAACAACTCCAAACAATCCTTTGAAGTTGTCGCACGTTTACGTTTATGGTCAATTGGGAGCAAACGCGGCACCCATCTTGCAGACAACTTTCTTAAATCGAAACCATACTGCCATATGAAATGCTTATGGCATCAACAATCTCACGCACTTTTACTCTTTGATCGGCCAACACATTATAGTGGATTTTTTCGACATTTTCGGGTGTACTGACCTCAATTGGCCGTCCAGAACGTTCAGCGTCAATTGTACTTGTGCGACAACAACGAAAGGCAGTAAACCACTTTTTTACCATTGAAATCGATGGTGCAGAGTCTCCATAGTATTTATCAAGCTTTTCCTTGGTTTGATGGACGGATCTTTTTTTTTCGCAAAAATACACGAGGTTGTATGTTTTGAACATCTGTTAAACGCAAAGTAATGACAACACTTGCTCAAAAATTGACAGTAGTCTATTAAGAAGTGGTACTTCATGGAAACAGTGCTGTATTTAATATAACTACGAAGGAAGTTCGAAAAGTCATGGACTTATTGATCCGCTCTCGTACATTAATAACAATATCCAACAGTGAAAAAAACAAACGCACTTGACAGTATAGGTTCGATTCTACTATCACCTTCAGATTATATTGACTTGTTTAAAAAAAATTTGTTCAAGTCTAACGCAGCTACAACTTTGCCAAATATTGTTAGCAAAGAATTAGGAGTCCCTGTAATTTATGTTTAAAAAATTTAAAAAAAAATGTTTCCTTTATTTACTCTTGCAAAATAAAAGTGCACTAAGAAATGTCTTTTTTTTTGCGCAAAATATAAATAATAGTTGTTCTATATATAAATAACCAACAGCATTAAATTTGAATTAGATGTGAGACAAAAACTGATTATTTCATTTTCGAAGTTTTTGGAGGGCCATCAAAAATTAGTCACCAAAATCGCTAAACAGATTATATGGGTTTTATTACCCTTTGGTATTACATCGAATCTATACTATCTAATTCCAAGTTGTTCATTTATTGCATAGTGAAATTAGTCTGTGTATAAAAAAACTTAAGAATATCAAGATTTTTTTCTCTTATATAAAGGTGAAGATACCTTTTGGACATTTACATGGAGTAAACTTAAATATTGCACGATAACTTTGAATATAATATATCTTTTTTGTAGGGGTAAAATATAACTGTATTTTTTGGCAAAAGGATTTAAGATTTTTACAGTGGGTAGAACATACTATCAATAACGTTGTTTTTTTTTTGGAAAAAGTGCAAATTTCAAAATATTGAGTTGTTGCTCTTTAGAGGAACTGGTGCGATATGTTCATGCAAAGAAAGATGTATGCATGTATGTGAATACTTAGTGTCATTAAAAAGTCAAACAGAATATTTCTAGCTGTATTACCATATAATTTATATATAATATCAGCCCAATCATAAACAAAAATTCCGCACGAGTTTTCTCACTTTTCCCTTTTCTCCTATCATGACTTTGTATTTTCCCTTTTTTTTACCAAATGCGGGAATAAAAAACTTCCCGGGAATAAAGCAGGTATTATGAACGCAGCTGAACTTGCTTTTTTCACTAAAAATATTTCTCTTGCAAAACAGAAGGGAGTTTGCATAAAAACATGGTTAATACTCCATTAAAACAAAATTTATATACATAAACTTGTATTTTATAGTTCTTTTAATTGGAAAAACATAAATAATTCCCAAATAAATAATTTATAAATTTTTTTACATATTTTTTCAAGTTGGTGAATTTTAATAATTTTTTTTTGCTCTCTCACTCAAAAAAAAAAAGGGAGAAACAAAATGTCAACAAACAAGCAAAACAACGAGCTTCATAATGCGGTGATGCCACGTATTACCCATTTTTCTTCCCAAGAAATTTATGATTGGAGGAATATTTTCTCGAGAAAATTATTTTCCGTAAGAAATGAATTCCGAGGGAATATTCATGATTGAGCTGTATATAAATTTTGTTTACTTTATCGTTGGGTATAATTTGAGTTTTCGTTATTAAAATTATGTACATTTTCTATAAAATATCACCAGTGTTGCCCCTTTGGCTTTGTATAAATTAAAAATAATTGCAATTATATTTTAAATGTTAAAATCTTAAATAAAAGTAACTTAAAAAAAATTAAAAATAAAATTTGTCTAATGATTATTTTTCAATTATAGATCTATTGTATTTTATACAATGTTTTTACTAAAATTATGGTAAAAATATTACTTAGTCTACATACATATGTACATATGTAAAAAACCTTATAAAAAAGTTTTACAGCTAATATTTTTTTTACAAAATTTACATGACTTTGAAGATTTTAAAATTTTTGTTAAGCTTTTAAATAAAATAAAATTTTGCACTCTAATATTGTCTAAGTGTAAAATTTTCTTTGAGTTTCTTCTTTAATAAATATATGCAAGTTTAAATATATACATATATGTATACATACATATGTAGATATTATATACACAATAAGCCTTTTTTTTGCAATATTTGAAAATATATATATGTATACATATACATACATATGTATGTATATACATTTTTTTTATTAAATACAAATATACGATATTGCAATTTGCAGTTAGGTCTAGTTTAATCAAAAGTGCCAAAAGATTTAGAAGAGTATGCATCTCGATTTTTTTAAAATTAAGCACAATATGTGCCCATAATTATGAAAGTGGTCTAAATTATATATGCATACATATAATTTGTTGTACGAGATAAATAAATTAAAATAAATACTTAATAAATTTTCTTTACTCAAGAATAATAAACTTTAATTTTATTTTTAGTTTTTTAAATATCACGAAACTAAACATGTGCTCACCCATTCCTTTTGGACCGAAAATTTTGTCCGGAGAAAATTTATTTTTTACTGAGAGTTTTTTTGCAACACAATTCACCCATGTCGAATAGTTTGTTCGGAAAATCAAAGCTACCGTATGTACGAGGCATATTATTTTTTTAGGGTGCCACCTCAGCGGCTGATAATATGCTTGTTCATTTACTAAAATTGTTACAAATTTGTAACAATTGTTACTGGAAACATTTCATTAACTCAAAAAGTTTGCAAGGAGAGAGCGTCAAGAGAGAGAAACAAATCGACAGATAAAAAAATTCTTACAAATTATTACTAGTAAAATTTTTACACATTCATTTTTTTTAATGTTTAATATGCAAATTATAGATTTAGAAAAAATTATAATGAAAATTGCGCTAAAACAATAAAATGTTTACAAGAAGTATATTCTGTGCTTTCATTACATATATAATATAATGTAGAAGCTCAGTTCAACTTTGGGTAAAAAATTAAATAGCCGGCAGCAAGGTTTAACTTTGTCCGGACAAAAATTAAAATTATACCAATTCAAGCTGAAAATGATCCGAACGAAATTCTTTTCTTCTCTCTCTCTCTCTCTCTTTCTCTCTCCCTCTCTAAAAACGTCAAACTATATATATGCGGACAAAAATTTTGTTCCAAAAGTATGTACCTTATAACACTTTCATACATACATCTCACCCTGGTTACATACAAGGTGACGCAAATTAATCACGCCATCATAAGATGCAAATTTTTTTTGCAAGTGTAGGTAAATGTCAGTTCCATTTTGACATTTTTGTGGAGTAAACAGATGCAAAATATACGTCAATAAAACTTGAATCGCTATAATCCTCAATTGTTTCGATTTTTTGGCGATAACCTCTCATCGAAAATTATCATGATCGACGAGCCATTACATAATCTCAAAGTGGCTGTATGGTATAGTGGCTAATATTTGAAAGCACCGCAGGCCAAACGAATACTGTGAAAGAGCGAAAGCTTTACAGCAGTTCCCCGCACACACACACAATATAATTTTTTGTGCTTGTTCTAGTTGATTAAGAATTTATTTCCTCTCTTTGAACTGAAATATATTTTTGTGTACTTTTCTTCCAAAACCGAATTAACAAGAGAACTATATATAAAAGAATATTAAACGATTTTATTTGCTTTTGCTCTCTTCCTTGTTGTTGTAGCAAGCGAACGCGTGCGCTACTTTGCGGGGCACTGCTTTAGAGTCATGCTGAACGACTTTTTCCTTCCGGATAAAACAAGACAACTGAATACACAGTAACTGACTGCAAAATTCGTTCTCCCTTTTAATTTTTCTCACCGTCTGCTTAGAGTAGGAGAATTTTGTTTTCGGAAACAACTCCCTGACAATATTTACAATTCGGCAGATACTTAATATTCTGCTCTTGTGGGTCCGGCGTGTAATGGACTATGGCAATTTAATTTCTTAAGGCAATATCAAACATAACTTTTTTGTATTACATTTTTTTGCTGAACTTCCGTTTAAAATTAATTCAATACCGATTTGACCTAAAACAACGGAAATTAGCCTCATGTTATTGACTACTCCCGATTGTGTGCGCGTTGCTGTTATTAAATAGCGTTTGGGGAGGCTCTTGGGTAATTTCGTATGGCAAAATGGTTTCCAGATCTGGGGGCAAGGGATCTGTGACGCTATTACTAGGATTTGTCGCTGTGGAAGGATTATTGGTAGGTTGGTTTGCATTTGGACTTTGAGTTGAAGCTGGGAGGTGGTTTTGAAAGTTGTGAGAGGAAAAGAATGCAGGAGAACGTTGTGGCTGCGTTCGTGCCACAGTACTTGAGCCAGAGTTGGCAGTGCGATTTTGTAAAAGTTTCGTATCTTCACTGTGGCTCTCGGAACCATCGTCACTGATGCCTATGTTAAAGTTAAGAGCTGGACTAGCTTCAGTAGCCATCTGCATGTAGGAGAGCAGCGAATCTTCACTGTTATTGGCATTTGTATTGAAGGGTGTTGCTTGTAGGTTTGCATTATTGTGTTTAACACTGTGATTGTTAGTGTTGGCGTTGTTGCCAACATTTTGACTGGACAACGGTATATTGTTGTCAACAGTACCTAAGGGATGAAGATTGTTCTGAGAGCCCTCTATGCTATGCAAAGGCGACAAATTAAGAAAGTCGTCAAACTCTTCGTGGGCAAGTTGATCTAAGTCTGGTACAGGTCTATTCATTACCAATGGTTCTGTTGAGGGCTCTAAATGCTGCTGATGCTGATTCGACTGTGGCTGCAACATTGCTTGCTGTAACTGTCGGTTTGACTGCTGTTGTTGAGCATGATTTTGATGCATTTGCTGTTGCAAATTGTGCTGTTGTTGCATCATTATTTGTTGATCTTGTTGGTTTTGCATTTCTCCCGCATTCATAGCAAACCCATACTGATTGAACTGCGGCTGTACAGTGTTGCAGTTGTAATTGTAATTTCGTATATTGTTAGCCATCGTCACCGATGTGTTATAGTTAACCGGCATCACGGGCTGCAACAGAGTGTAGCGTGCCAATATAAGTTGCTCTGACACTATACGCAATTCATCCTGCTGTTGCATTATTAATTTCTGCAACTCGTCATGCTTGCGTTGCAATTGTTCTTGCAATTGACTTTGGGTTGGGGTCATTATCACAGGTCTGGCCAGCATGTCCGTTTGATTCTTTAAAAGACAAGATAATTAGGATGAAATTGCTCCTGTACATTCATTGTTATATGTTTTGGTGAATAAAATCTTACCGGTAGAGGTGATATAACTGGAGCCACTGGAAAGGGTGTTATCACTTGTTGCACTGGTATCGCTGTTAAGTATTGCGATGGTTCCAGAAATGTGGATGTTACAATTTGAGGACTCCGCAGAGGAAATGGAGACTGGGAAAATTGACATGAATCAGTAGGTGTCATAGTTGCTGTTGTATGTTGCGGCAACATTTGCGAAATTTTCTGGTCTTGTTGTTGACTAGCGCCGCCATTGTTGTTTAACTGCATGGACAGTTGCTGATGTGTTTGATGTGTATGGTGCAGTGCGTGCGAGTGTTGTTGCTGCTGTTGATGTTGACATATGACATGAGGAAGTTGACTGCTGGATATCTGCATAGTGTGTTGTTGGTGAGGATGATGATGATGCTGATGTTGGCTCGCTGATGAGTTCAAATTTTGGTGTTGCATATTTGACGAAAATCTCTGACGGCTCTGTGTAGTAAAGCGATATTTATGTGCAATCACATTGTATACATTGAAAATCGTTACAAAAAAAATTTATAATCCCCCAATTCTGTGACGCCCCGTCAATACAATACCTTGTCAAAAACAACTGATTACTATTGACAGCTATTTTCCAGACCTTAGGCAATAAGAATAGGCGAACAATAAGCAATAGTATAGAAGGGATTGCATTGACGTGATATCGACAGCTAGTTAAAGAATAAGAGGAAATATCGATATTATGGATTTAAGGTTTTAGTTCTATATAAATTTAACAACCTTAAATAAATATTTATATGTAGGCACAATCGATTTAATTTTTTTTTTCAAAACAAGTTGTAGATCGAACATCATAAGACATCGTGGGACAGGCCGTTAATAAAAAAGTGAAAAAAAAATATTTAATAAAGCATTCGTAAAAAATATCTTTTAGGAAAGATGAGGTAGACAATTCCAAAATTTTTTCCCCTTAAACTTAAATATTTATCCAGTGCTCTTAAAAAATTTAATTGTTCAAGACCTTCTTCTTATTCTTAGTTGTTAGTCTACGTCCAGCACACTTACCGAACTCATATGAGTCATCAACGAATGTCTACTTGTACCGGAATCGGCCGACATCGAAGTTGAGTCCGATTCATTGCCTTTATAATGATATGGATACCGTTTTCTTTTGACATTTGGAGAAACACCAGTTGAACTTATATTACCATAGCTGGAAGGTGGACGTGATGCTGATTTCAGGGGATTTATGTGACTCGTGCCCGCGCCCGTGGGTGTTGATGCGTTGGCCCACAAAGCATCCATACTAGGCGAATTCTCATTACTGATAATATCGCCCATTAGATTGACACTACTGCACACTCCACTGCTGTTGCCAGGCACTAATGCCGACGTTGAAGCTGGCGTTGTGGCGCTGACAACATCTACATGACTGTGCACTGTTTCCACGTCGCGTATACCGGAGGAGGGTGATTTTAAATTGTCTAGGGAATTTGTATTTGATAAAAGATTTTGCTGCGACTTTTTTTGATTTTTAAGCACATCAGCATAAATGACAACCTTGTGAGTGCAAACGACATAATCAGGCTTTGCATTAAATTGGTTGTATGAAACATAGAAGTCGGTTTGGAGCCAAATCCATTGCTGGCCTTTTGTCAAGAAGCGATAGTAACCAGATTTACCTTTGCCAGACTGCATCACTGCAATAAATGTATTTCAAAACTTATAATATATTCAACTGCAAGTGAAATTTTTTCATACTTACGCTCCTCATGACAGGTCACGATATCATCAATATCATCGAAATGATAATAGTCGTAGCCTGAAGTACCCAAGACTTCGAAAGGCATGTAGCCAATTATGGGTGGCGCCCTATGATCCAGAAATAAAAATTTCCATTCCATACTGTGCTTTGAGGTGAATTCGTTGCATGTGGGATCTGTGACCGTGATTTCCCGTATCAGCTGGGGAATTTGCAAGCGACCCGTGCCCACAAATATCAATTTCTTATCAATCTCCTTCGTTGTATGCATTTTCAAAATATGCGGCACTGCTGGTTCAATATTCTGCACACTGTCCGTCCCACTTAGCGTGTCCAGATTGGCATCATTTCCTGAATTTTTGTTTAAAAAGGAAAACAAGAATAAATTTAATGTGCTTCCTGCAAATTTATGTTCTAAGCTCATATACTTTACGGAATACATACTAAAATAACCTACAAATTTTACTAATTCATACGTATTGGCACTGTTGCGATCATCGATTCCACCCCGTTTCAGATGCACATAAAAAGTGATTTGATTGCGGGAGCTGATATCCGTCTGCATGGGCTCAATGACGGGCTTGTGATTAAGGAAAACATTTAAGAGATTTTCGTGATCCATTTCGTAAGCCAAATTGAAAATAGATCTCTTAACAAGATCACACTATCACAAAGTGGACAAGTAAGACGGTAAAATATTATCGAATGTCAAACGTGTGAGATATTTACTTACCGGCAAATAGCCTAATTGCGCTGTTATACTATCTGAGGTGTAAAAAATCTGACCACGACTACCAAAAACTATAATAAATCCATCCAAGGACTCTAACATGAGCTGGGTAAACTCATCGTTGCTTAAAAATGAAGGCTTCCATTCCTGTTGGATTTCAAACACTTTCGAGCGATCGGTAGCCTCTGCAGAGAAAGAAAAAATTATTATTTTTATCTAGAGAAACTCAGTTTTAGAAAGCAACATCAATTGTATGGAATTTAGTGAATGTAAAAGAGAATGATTTTGATTATAAAAAGGTTTTAAATAGAAGCAAGAACTTTCAAGATCTATTTCATTAGCACTTACCATTGTGATGTTTGAGAAATGCAATTGTTGACTTGAGAACGGTAGATTTATCCATTTTACGATTCGAAGTTGAGATTAATGCACTCAAATCGTTAACCAAAGAATTAAACTGATCTCTACGCTTCTTTTCGCTAAGATTTCGGGATCTTCTGAAAATATATAGAAATATTCCAGATACGTTTTTGACTAAACTTATTTTTTTTTTTTTTTGTAAAAAATAAATACATAATTTTCTCAAATAAAAGTGTTTGAAAAAAGTTTTGTTTCTTTTCACCGATTTTGGATATAATAGAATAGAGTAAATTTTGTTCAATGGGTTTTGAAGATTTCAACGCAGCAAGTCAAGTTTTTGGATAATTTGTATTTAAGGGAGTCACTGTGCTTTGATTTGGGGCAGAATCAAAATATTTGGGAATAAATCTCTCATTTTTAAACCAAAAGGGTTGCTAGATAAAAATTTATAATGAATATAGTAAGAGAGAACTGCCGTTTAATATTTAAATATCCACAAATAATTTTTGACATCAGATGAGAAACCGAACAAATGTTGATCAAGTAAGACAGTAGATATTCTTATATTAAATGGCAAATGAGACAAAAGAATAGCTGAAAAAGTTAGAAAATATCCAGAGACTAGCAGAACTCTGCATCACTGGAGCCCTAAAAAGCACACCTACTACAGCTTTAGACGTTATGTTAGACTTTAAACCAATAAAACTAACCACTCTGAATGCGGCATGCAAATCCGTAATCCGACCCAGGACAACAGGACAGATGTAGTACAACCCATTTGGTCACGGTAAATTGCTGGAACACATGGAATGTAGCTCGGACTACATCATTCCAGAAATTAACTTCCTAGCCAAACCACAGATCACCATAAGGGAAGAAGGCTATCTTGAAGGTCTTAACTATAGTGGCTATAGTTTTAATTTCTTCACTGATTGCTCAAAGATGGATGTAGGAGTGGGAGCTGCGGTTTACTGCCCGGAGCTCAGTATAGAGGAATCTTATATACTCCCTGATTACTTTAGCATCTTCCAGGCGAAAATCTATGCTGCCAAAATGGCTGCAGAATTAGCTTTCACCCCTCAAACCATAAATGCGCGTGTGAATATATATATAGACTCTAAGATGAAGGAAGAAGCGGAGGAAAGTTGGCGTGCGACGAAAACTTGCAAAACTTCGAAAATCATGTGGAGCTCCTATGATCCTAAATCGACTAAACTCCTTTTATCACTAATCAGAAGCGACTGTAGACTTCTAGTGGGGGTATTAACTGGACACTGCTGGACGGCTTCGTATGCCGTCAAAATAGGACAGATACTTGACGGTACCTGCAGGAAATGTAGGGAGCACGGAGTAAACGGAGAACATCTAATGTGCCACTGTCCGGCTGTAAGCCGCACAAGATTTGACTGTCTTGGTGATCACACTTTTCGAAGTCTTGAACTTGTATCGGGAATGGAAATGTGTAGACTGCTAAGGTTTGTTAAATCTGTGTGGAAGTCATTCGATACAGGCAGCACGAACTATTCTGCCATACTTACAGGTTTCTTGTCATCTGCTGGTATCGCTAAGGATCAATACTGGTCTATGCGAGGTCCCTGACCAACCAGACTAACCTAACCTAACCTAATATTAAATGGCAATATTTATTAGAAATCGGTTTGGAAATGGATGATCTATTTCCATTTTTCAAGCAGTTTTTTTAATTCCTTATAAAAACTTATTTTTATTCATTAAGCAATGGTTTTAATTCTTTAATTGGCATGCGTGAACACTGTTAAGCGACCCATATTTAGGAAATAACAAGAAAGTGTCTTAGTTCTTATAAAATTAAACATATTTCCTTAAATATAAGCTTTGCATTCATTTTTTAATAAAGTGTTTTTAACTTGTTATGGATTATGATTATGTCGTGGTTGTTTTTACTCAACAAAGTTATTTTTAAATATGCGCAATGCGCACATGTAGAAGAAACATAAGAAATCATGTTTTGCGTGAATTCATTATATGCGTATTTAATAACGATTTGCTCTTTAGCTGAGTGGTAAGTACGTTAGTCTATTAGTCAAGAGGTTGCCGGTTCGACTCATCTCAAACACATTTAGTTTTAATCGCAGCCAAGCAAAGACAAACAAAAAGGGTTTGCAAAATGTAACATTCATCCACACACACACACAATATAACAATTTTCACTGAAAAAAAATTTCAGTCAACAACATTTTTGTTTGATTCATTAAATTTCTTTATTGAATTTATTTTCAATAAACGTGCATACAATTTTATTTATCAATAATGCAAAAATCGTCATCACAGAAAATTCAAAAGATTTTTTTATTGAATCAACAGTTTTCGTATTCAAATATTAAAATTATTTATTTTTTCTATGTAAATATATTAGCACAGCGGGAGAAAGGCTTGCCCTGTTCAGTAAAGAAATAAAAACTTAAACTCGTCAACAAAATTATCTTGAAATACATTGAGCATTGTTTTTAAGTCTACTTATTAGTTGCAGAGATACTGTAAAATGTTGTATCCAAGATTTAAAAGTAAAAAAATAATTTAAAAATCTTTAATATTAAACATTAAAAAAATTACAACAACAATGCCACTTTATTATCCACTACCATGTACTCGTACTTTAATATATTGTAAAGGAAATGAGCAATTTTTTGTTTAAATTGATTTAAAACTTTAAATTTTGTTTAGTGAGAAAAATATTGTAAATTTTTTATGAGATTGCCAAAAAGTGCTATTTATTTTGCCGCAGTTGTTTGTTGTATTTCCATAACCGAAATGGCAATTGAAACATTCATACAAAGCTTAAAAAATAAAAGCTTTTTACAAGTGCTTTAGCAAATTTCCCAACCAGGGAAATATAAATGGGCACCACAGTTAGCAAGAAAGCTGTTATGAAATTTAAAATGCTTGTAAATCCGCTATACGATTTCACCAAGATATCCGGACAATGGAGGAACGATACCAGGGCCGCTGGGCTGATGGCTGATTTTTGCTGGAGTATTCAGAGTAAAACTTCGTTATTCAACAATAGTAGAAAATCGAATAAAATAAAATTCAAGAGTTTGTAGTTTATAAAAAAAAGTTATTTTAATAAAATAATTATTTATTTATTTATTTTCTTATTTTATTTCGTATAATAAATTTATGTATATAATAAAATAAAAATTTTCTACTGTTTAATACATTTAAATTCACTTAATTAAATGTGTTTCCAAAAAATAGAATCAGTATTGTAGGTAGAGTTTTGCCAAAAAATACAAAAATTTTACTATGTAATGCATTTTTGATCTGAAAATTTGTACATACGAGTACATAAATGTTTTCAAACTACAGTCAATTCAGAGAAGAACAATAACTACTAAATTTTATGTACATCAAACAAAAAACTAAAATTTTGTGAAAATGAATGAATTCATTTAAGTGTGAATTAATTGGAAAAGAATCAATCGATTTTTATGATCGATATCTCATTTTGTTTCTATTACATGTGGCTTTACGAATAATTAATAAATCTGAATAATTTTTCCCGTTTTCGATTTTTCATGATAACTCCGAATTTTTTTATTATAACTCCGAAATTACTGAGCCTATTGAAACGCAATATTTCAACGGATTAAAAGCTATGTAAATAGTAATTGTTTTTGGTTTAGTTTAACAAAATTGGACTAGTTGTCTTTGAGTTATGATAATATAAGGGGAGAGAGACTTGTCTCAAAATATTGAAAATTTTACTTAAAAATTATTTTTAAAAAAATTGTCCATAGGATTTAAAAATTTTACCATTTTTGTACTTAGGTAGCCATGGTGCATCAAATCGATATAGTGATTATTCAATCATTATTTTGCTGTTGACCTGTGTAATCATTCATGTTTTTAGTTGTTTGCTCAGTATTTTTTATTGGTATTTAATACTAGTCGTACTTTACATACATACATCAGTTTTAGTTGCTCTACTTTTGAGTTTTGCATGACGAAGACGACGAATTGTCTTCATCGAGCTTTCTCTGTCTGTGCATTAAAATCGGCTTTTCGATTGCTCGTTTAATTAATCAAAATTCGCATAATGTAAAATTTGCAAAAATAATTTCAAAAAGCTTCCAACTTCAGTTGTTAGACGAACCTTATTTCGCTAAAATTTGTCGAGTAAATACTCTAAAACAAATTGACGAATCCAAGAATTTTTGGGATTTTAAAACTTTTTGCAAAGTTAAGATTTTTAAGAAAAGTAATAATTTTTAACGGACTTCAAAAAAAAAAAACAAATTGTCAGTTCGAGTGCTTTTTTTATTTTGATTTATTTTGGTTATTCTGCTTCATACCTTCGTCATTTATCAAAATATTTCAAACATTTTTTTTGTCTGAGAGGGCAACGCTGCTGTTTGCTTACACTGTGAAAAAAGTGGCCACTTTAAAATTTGTTCTACAATTTTATGCATTTCTAACTTAACTTAACCTCAGACATAACTTGTGCCAGCCATACACTACACAAGTTCAGTGCTCAAGTGCGGCTAAGCTTGTGACGCACACTATACTAGTAAACTGAGCAGTTTTTATTTTCCAACTAAAGGGTCCGCCAGATAACTTCTTTTTTTTTAAACAGGGCCCAAAACATCGAGTGTAGCTTCGGCTGTGTGGCACGTAGCGCCGTCCTGTTGAAACCAAATGTTGCCAATATCCTCCTCTTCAATTTTTATGAACAAAAATTTGTTCAACATGGCCCGATAACGATCGCCATTGACTGTAACGGCCACTCCTTGCTCATTTTCGAAAAATGGCCCAATTATGCCTCTGGACCAAAATCCGCACCAAATAGTGACTCGTTTTGGGTGCGTCGGCTTTTCAATGTATGCGTGCGGGTTTTCTGTGCCCCAAATGCGACAATTTTGCTTGTTTACATACCCGCCAAGATCAAAATGAGCTTCATCTTAAAAGATGATTTTTTTGGCAAAGTCGATCGCAGGCAATATTTCCCAGCGTTGTTCAAGCGTATACACAACCATATTCGTTCAGCGGAAGGATAAAACTAATTATCTGTCAAATCAGACATGAGCTAAATGTTACCATTCACGAAATAAGCAATAGTTGCAAAAAAAAAAACGTTAGATGGCGGACCCTTTATAATATATACAATTCTAGAAACTCTGTTCAGAATATATTTTCTGCGTTCATTTCTTGTTTTGAATTCCTAAAAAATCACGACACAACTGAGTGTTTACAAAATACACTACACAAGTTCAATATACAGATTTATAAACTTGAGCACTTTATACACGATCCAGCTAACGAACGGTCATCGCTAGACCCCTTAAATGTTTTGGGAGTTCTTATTATAAAGACCAATCTTTTATTTGAAAGGGGTAATAAATTTTTTTTCTTTCAGTGAGTCGGTCTAATGTATATAGCAAGGTAGCAGGTTATCATAAAGTTTGAAATAAAAAAAATTTACAGCATCGAAAGAATTTTTTATTTGTTCAGTAAAATATTAATTATTGCTTAAATATATATTGAAATTGATTATTAGTAAAGACAACAACCAAATGGACACAACCCTTAATATTTGGTTTTGACATGTTTGTAGCGATATGTTATCACAAATTTACTATAACAACTCAAACAATTTATCATTATTTCGTTTATTTTTGTCCTTTTAAGGGCTTTTTAATATTACCCATAAATTTTCAACATTTCAATAACCTTGAAGTAGCTCTTGTCTTGCTGGAAAATACAAGGAATTCGGTTCTATTACACTTTACAAAATATTTTGATATTTATGAGCATTCATTCTCTGCAGTCAGACTGAGGCCAAGTGTCTTTATGTCAACACTAAAGTTCTAGTGACAATTTTAGTAGTTACATTGTCTACGAGTTTTCTTCTATCCGTCAATATAAAAGAAAGAGAGAAGAGAGAAAACAGATGTGGTGTATTTCTGGTGGATTTGTCAACAACTTGATAAAATACATAAATTTGTATGTACGTAAAGTATAGAAATGTACCAGTAAATGTCTGGTTGGTATGTCTCCATGTTCCCATAAAAACTACGTTGTCACTTCTTTTAGTGTTACTAGTAGATTTTCAATAACAAGCACATGCTAAATGTCTATAGCACAAAGTATTGTATGGGGAATAATTAGAGAGTAGTACTGGTGAAAAAGCCAAAAGCGACCATCGACATTTCCTTCAGGGATTATAGCATGAATTTGCGTGCATACACACATACATGCACATGTATACCACACATATTAGGAAAACATATTTTCAATATCTTAATTCATGACAATCGATAAAAAAGAGAAAAAATAAACAATCTGATTGGCATAAGAAATGTGATGTCAACATGTATACTATTGACTGCCACTGTATGAGATTAACATAAATCTATGTATGATGGAATGAAATATAATAAAAACACCCACTTATTCGCTAACGTTTGTTTATGACTTTTATGATTACTGCAAGTTTAAATTTTATTGTTTGAATCAAACAAACCGAAAAACATACATACATATGTATGTATGTGCATTTGTATAAAGGCAGTCATACACGACAAGTTTTTTACATCTGAATTGTTAATTTTGTTAATCGCATGTAACTCGTCAGTCATGTCTGTTAAAATTTGTTATTTTAAGACTGGCATCAAGGCAGTTCAATTACGTACCAGCAGTTTTACAAAAAATATTAAAACAGCAAAAAACGTATTTTGTTGGAAGAAATAAACATAAATAGTGTTTTTTTTTTTGCAAAATTTGCCATATTTCTGTTTTGTCCACATTAACCATCTGAGCTTGTGGTGGTACCTGATTAAGCTGCCTTGCCTAGTGTTCTGTTGAAATTTTGTAAAATATATTGATTATTTTATAAGAACAGTTTGACATATAAACAATATTTATTGGACCTCGAAACAATGCTATAACTTCTTAAGTTTGCAAAACCACCCCATGTGTTTGTTTTAAATTACATGCGAAACAAGTGAGTGGTATTATTTCGCATTAAAACTTAAAGTTTTGAAAATGCATTTCATATGTTTTTCCGAACATAAACAAAGTGGCAATTTTGCAAAATTTTTTCATAAACAATTCATTCCCATTTTTTATATGTATATATTTTTCAAGCATTTCACGTGAAATGTTGAACAATGTACCAGGCTTTGTGGCTTCGTCAGCCAAATCGTATGGTGCCGTTGCGTAACACCTGACAAAATCCATATCCATATAAACATGTTGATGCTTATCGAGTATGTATTAGCAACGTTTGCTACCTAAAAATCTGCAGAAAATAGATTTTTACCTAGAAAACGTAAACTTCTGGCTTACATACATACATACACACATGTATAAAGCAAAGAGAAATATAATAACAGCTGACACATTCGCTGTCAGCCTGACGTTTTTACTAACTAACATCCAAACTAAAGGCTCAGTTAGCAGACTGTAATGCAATGTAACTGTAATGTAGGAAACAGCTGATCGATATTTTTATATGAAAAATAGGTTGTAACGTAACATCTCTATAACCATTTCCATTACTTTTCGCATAACAATATCGATCAGCTGTTTCCTACTGTTGCAGTTACATTACATTACAGTCGGCTAACTGATCCTTTAAGCGATACTACAACTTGAAAAGTAAGACGATACGATTTGACTTACGAAGGAAGCCATTAGATAAGATTTTTGTTATGACCAATTTCAATTTCAATCAGTTTCTTCCGATATCAGCTTTTTTTTAAGAAGAAAATAGAACGAGTTCTAATTGAAATTTTGTCATCTAAAATTAACGCCTACATTTCACAGTACCAATTTTACACTTCACAAGCTAGTAGTAACATCGTTTTCGTTTTCTCTCATCTGATTATACAATATTGTATTTTTGTTTTTGGTAATTTTCGTAGGATTTTATTGGATGGATAAACACTTTTTCATTATTACATCTTCACTTTAAGTTAAAGGCAAGTTCACCCTATTTGTAACTTTTATCGTGAGGTTTAGTCATTTGAAGTTGCCACGTTTTCATACATTGCCACACTTTCTACTTTATATATAACGGCCAAATTTTATTGGAACAAAATATGACACAAAACAAAACAATATAATACAAACATATAATAATATTTACAAAAAAAAAAAAAAAAAAAAAAATTGACAAAAATGGTTTCATTATGTTTGTACTGTGGCAAATAAGCAAAAGCAAGTTGCCACTAAGTATTTTTTACAATAAATATCCACAATGTTCATAGAAATATTGCCACCAAATAAAAATTGTATTATTTATTTTATCGGACAGTTATAATAATGGAAACATTTTAAAGGTCACTTTATAGTTCAGTTTTGCTACACTTAGGAATAACTATCCGGAACTTTATCGTCAAGTCATAATAATGGCCCTAAATTGTACATGTTTTTCAAGTCAGTTTGTTGCGTTAATTTGTAAAAATATTTTAATTATGTGATTGTCATCAGAAAATAAGTTTTTCTTAATAATAATTATATATTTCAATTGAATTTTCAAACTATTTTAATTAAATTGCTTGCTTCGAAAGACTTATTAATTATATTGCATCAAATTAGAATTTCCATACCTGGTTTAATTTCATATAAGGTTTGATCATTTACTCTCTCAACAGAAACTAGAAACGAGAGAGTAAGGCAGAAATTTACAAAATTACTCTCCCAGATACGAAAAAGTAAATAAATTCTTTACTTGTATAAACTTGTAAGAAAATGTTATTCATATCAGAACCATGGATGGAAATCATGATACATTTGTACTTTTCCTGATGTATTTTGAATAATCTTGTTTAACAATATTTTAAATTAAAAGTTTTTTAATATGAAATACTTTACTCATTGTCATGTCTTATTTACTATTTTTATGAATTTTTTATTATATTTAATTCTATTCTATAAACAAATACAAAAATTTCACTTTCCATCTCTGACCAGATATAATAAATAAACAAAATTCTTTGTATTTGTGTGACTCCATCAAAGAAAAACACAATAAGGGCCAATCCCACGATGTCGACAACGTTCGACTTGTCGCACATTTACATTTGAAACAATAACAAAATATGAAAATTTGTTTTTGTTTTGAATATATGTGTGCGACAAGTCGAACGTTGTCTACATCGAGAAATTGGCCCTAAGTGTGCGACAAGTCTAACATTGTCGACATCGTGGGACAGAACCTAAATTAATCAAATATTCTGTCTTTTTACATATGAATACATATTTTTTTAAATAAAGAAAAGCACATTTTTGAATTTTCTTTTTTCAGATATTTTTCTAATAATTAATTTGAAAACAAAACACAAAACACAAAACAGCTTTTTGGATACTTCTTGCAAGTAAGAATGTTACTAATAATAATTTGTAAGAGTTTTTTTGTCTCTAAATATTTTCCTATCTTTTGACGCTCTTTCCTTGCAAACTTTTTGAGTTAACGAAAACTTTCCAGTAACAATTGTTACAAGTTCGTTATTATTTTTATTAAATGAACAAACCTATTATAAAATGATATATGTAAATGTCAACTTCAATTTCTGACATTAAAAAATACAATAAAACAACGATACAAAAAATCTGTCTGTTCACAAGCGCGTTAACAAATCTGTGCCAAGAAAAGTTCTTAAGTCGAGATAAGCTAATTTTTATTTAATGACACCCCTGAAATTATTGAACTCAAAAGAATCCCTGGGCTAAGTGTCAATTATCTTGTGCGATTTTTGGGAAAGCTAAAGCGCAATGACTAGCTGCTTATCTGTTTGAGACTTGAGGTCTCATATGAAATAAAAGCTTAATTTAGTTTATACAGGGTGGCGCAAAATACTTCCGTTATTTTGGTTTGAATTCCTTATAAATTTTTTATTCGAATTTTTTTATTCAGTTTATTGTAAAGAAGAGTTGAGGAATTTAAAATGGAACAGTACACAATTCAACAGCAACAGTGATGGAAACGGCGACACGGTGCTTTTTTATTTTTGCAAAAAAAAAATAATGGCCAATTATCCTTCCCAACGAAACACCGCACCAAACGGTGCACTTAAGTTGGTGTAATTCTCCTTGTTTAGCTGCTCTTGGATTTTCCGTAGCCCATATTCAACAGTTTTGCATATTAACGAACCCATTTAATTGGAAACGGGCTTTGTCGCTCATAATTAAGTTATGAATAAGATCACGATTTTCTTCTGCTTGTTGACGACAATAAATTGTATAATTAAGTCATTGCTGGTAATCTGTCTGTTTCAATTGTGTGACAAATTCCCCAAGACTTCTTTACAAAATACTGAAAAAAATATATATAATAAAAAAGTTATAAGGAATACAATCCCCTGCGGTAATTTTGCGCCACACTGTATTTTCGTATATTTGAAATTGAATATATTAGTGATATTCTGTACAACGATGTTTCCTTAAAATAAACTTTTGAAAATCGTCTTAAAAGCTTCAAAGTGCTCTCCAGCAAAACAGTAAAATATCACTCAAGCCTTCTTCCTTATTGCCACAGAAATATCGTTTTTTTTTTTTTTTTTTTTGTTAACGATGAACTATACGACTGGGCTAGTGAATTGAACAAATCTTTTAAAGGTACCAAACGACATGTAAGTACGTATTTAGCAGTGGAAAATTTGACAAGTCGGATGTTAATAACATGTCGTGTATGACCCTCTTGAGCATGTTATATTTAAAACATTAGGGTGGTAACAAATAAACAATCTGCAAAAGTTATAACAACAGTTTTTCTTGAAAGCTCAATGTTTACAATCCACCAAGATGACTGATTGTATTTGCATGATATATTAGCATTGTTGTGCTTTCGATAATTCTCACACCCCTTTTTTCACACAATCAGCACAAGTAGATACGAGTATGCATTGACATTATATAAATATGAAATTCCTTGAAAATTGTGCTCGCAACAGTAGACAATTGAGTGAGTATGTGTGCGAATGCATTTGACAGATTATTTTGTTTTGATGTGACCATTTACAATGAAAAATATTTTTTTTATTAACAGATGAAAAGGAATAAAGTAACGCAAGGATAATAGTTAGCTTGCATGTGGGAAACAAAAAATAAGAAAAATATATTTTAAGCTCGTCATTGTAATGAAATTTCTTCAAGCGTTAACTACGTGTACCTGTTTATTTATGTTTGGAGTATAAAATTATTGGAAGATGACAGGAATACAGGAATAAATATTAATGTGTGTATCTGAAACAAGCGTTGAATTTTGTTTTATTTTTTTTCTTTGTATCATGAATTTGCAAAGTATTTACTTATTGTATGTTTATATAAATGTTTATGTAAAAAACATCCAATCTCATGTGAATTTCCAGAAGAATATACACACCAATTCTGGAAAGATTTTCAAACCATAAATTTAAAAGTAGAGTGTATGTAACACAAAACATTGATTACGTCTCCAAAATTTAACCATATTCTTATTGCGTTAAAACCAGAGATCGAAAATAATGATTATTTTCCAAATTCAAACCAAAACAATTAAACTAATAGAGAAGTGCTACGTAAACAAGGAATAAACCAATATAATCCCTGTTACATGGACTACATTTGCTTTTTATTTGTTTAATTTTTATTAAAAAACTCAACTTTACCGATTTTTTTTTGTTTTTTTCTTATTCCTCAGAATATACAAGTTAGTTTTTCATTTTTATTTATTCCTCAGTTATTTTATGAGTTTTATTTATTCCTCAGGAAATAAAAGTTATTTTTTGAGCTTTATTTTTTGCCTAGAAAATAATAGTTACATTTTGATTTTTATTGTTAAACTGTATAAACGCTAAAATTAATATTAACCGATTTAAAATCAAATTTAACTCCAGAGTTTGTAAAACAACTATTATCCCAGCTAAGAAAATATATATGGCCCATATAATTTTAATATATGAGTGTATATAAATATATACATATGTATATATATATATATGAATTCATCTACGGAAAAGTATAGGGTTATACAGGGTGACGCAAAATGGCCAAAGTGTTGTGAATTTCTTATAACTTTTTTATTATAATTTTTTTTTCTTTTTCTTTCCAGTATTTTGTAAAGAAGACTTGGGGAATTTAAAATGGAACAGCCCAGCCAAAAAAATATGTATGGTCCATATATTTTTAATATATGAATATATATAAATATATATGAATATGTATGAATTCATGTATGGGATTATACATGGCAAAACTATTATACATATATGCATTGATATATGGACTAATATATGAAATGTATTATAATATATGAGCTCATAAATGGAAATTTAATTATGAAGCTCTTCATATCGATGGCTTAATTCCAGAGTATGCTAAGTCGACTTAGCATGTTTTGAAGGAGTTGGTTTATTTGAATTTGGATTGATGTAACTTGAGTCCTGTCAAAAGCTCGTATTAATCGGACAACCCTATCAAAAGTTATGCTCACAATTGTAAAATTGGATTTCTATCTTATACGGCCTTTGAGAAATTCCAAATAAACTTTAAACGCGTCTCCTGTAAAATTCACTTTCTAGATTTAACGTACTCTGGAATGAAGCCATCGATATGAGGATTCATATATGGAAATAAGATGTGATATATGGAGCCATATTAGTAAAATGTATGCATCATGATATCTCACATAAGATTGTTTTTGCCATCAAAAAAAAAGCTTGCATTTTATTAACTCGATCCTTTTCTCTCTTTTTTATCACTGGTAAATTGGAAATATATTAGAAAATACATACGGTATGCAAAGTTTATATGCTTGGAGCTTCCACGTGTAAAAAATAAACACTCTTGTAACAAAATAAACAAAATAAATAAAATATTGAAAACTTCGAACCAAATGTTAATTTAAAGTAATTTTTTCAAGTTAAGTTTTCAACTTCTGTAGTTTTGTTTGAAGAAAATCATATAAATATGCATATTTGTTACAGCAAGTTTTCTCCTCTCCTGTTAAATGTATTAAATTTCATTAAGTTCCTTTAGGATAGAAAGTAACTATTTATGCTTTGTAAATTTTTGTTGCCCCCTCCCCAGTTTGTATTTAAAAGGCGTATGAGTATTGAATAATATAAATTTGTCATTAATCATACGTGGAATTTTTGAAATGAAGGAATTATTATGAATGATAAAATTGAAAATTAAAGCTTTTTTCCCCGCAATTTTTCATTTCCCGAAAAAGCGGGAGATTTTTTTTACTGGATACCGCTCCATAGAAATAATAAAAATTAAATTTGCCAGGCATTAACACAAATTTGATTAGAAAGCTTAAAACACTAACTAAAATATAAATTAAAATAAATTAGCCTTATCATGAATTCCACATGGGAAAATTTCCGAATGAAACTTTTCATTCACACGGATTTTAGTTTCGTATCATCAATTCCATTATAATTAAAAACTTACATATTACCACATTTTACAACACACAAATCTTTGTGAATAATCTTCTTCATAAATTGTCTAAATATTTCGCAATCGTATGATGTTTTCTGAAACAAACTGTTCACACGCGCGGAAATTCCCATGTAGAATTTTATTCATCATAAGCCTGATTATGTTTTAATAATGCATAAATACTCGTATATTAATTCAAGTCGGGTTTTAAAACAAGAATTTTAGTTTTTAAATACCTCAAAGGCATTTTTCCAGCACGAAAAACGTTGTTATATGGGATCACCAAAGTAAACTTACAAATATAAGTGAACATAAGCATAACATAACAGTTAATAAAAACAAACATAAAAAATAATACAACGGTACTCGAAGTTTGATACCGAAAACAGATCACTAAATTTTTTTTCTTAAAATACGTCCATAAAATTGAGTTTTCCATATCAAACAATCTCATTTGTTAATTTTAGTTGTTATTGTTCGAACTTCATTTGTTTCTCTATAATTATCACATGTAATTTGGCTTACAAAGCGATACGACCTTTAGCCTGATCAAATAATAAATAAAGAAACAAATGAAGTTTGAAAAATAAACTAAAACTAATAGCCATAGGCCTGTGGCAAAAATTAAATAAATATACTTAATAATAACCAACAAAAAAAGTTTGTCTTAAGTAGAACAAAAATAAGCAAATTAACTAACATGTGCATAATTAGTACAGAACAAACGACAATGGCAAGACTGTTGTAAATGTAGAGATGCTAAAAATGAGCTTTCATTACAAAAAAGCTTTCAGCAAATTGTAATACGATGAACCAAAACAATTTACCTATTCGATTTGCACTGAAAAACTGAGTATATAAAGCAGAAATCTTCATCAACTGCCACCGCACACAGTGGACCAAACACAAAAGAACGCTGATGATGAAGGAGTAGTGGCCTTTGAAAACAGCCGGTTGTTCCGCTCTACTACATGTTTGCCAGAATATTTACAATTAACTTTGGTGTTATTTGTACATTAACAATTATCACATGTAATTTGGCTTACAAAACAATTTCATTTGTTTTTATTTAAAAAAAAGAGAGTAATGATTTCAATAAATTACCTTTAAACATCAATCTATTGGACAAATTATCTTTAAATATTAAATTTAGTAGAAAACCATCTGCTCACAATTAATTTTCACAAATGCCAAATTGAAAGCAGCTGTTTTCTAAATGTAAGGCTGTCAGTTATTTTTATTTTTATTATTTCCCGGGATACCATATAAAAATCCCGAGAAATCGGCAAATTTTAAGAGCGGGATTCACGGGACAAGAAAACCCTATTGACAAACTAAAACTAAAATTTTACATCACCCAATTTGTACAGGGTGTTTTTTTTAGAGGTATAGAACTTCGAATTGAAATAAAACACAAGAAAATCGTTTTAATGTCCATCAATTTGGCTTTATTGGAAGGATAATTTTATGCCATTAACGTTTAAATATGATTTCGGGCATGTGGCCGCCGCGGCTGGCTCGAATAAAGCCAATTCTACACCGCCAATTTTCAACCACTTTTTCGAGCATATGGGGCCGTATGTTGGCAATAACGCCACGAATGTTGGCTTCCAAGTCCCCTAACGTTTCTGGTTTGTTGGCGTAGACGAGCGACTTCACATATCCCCAAAGAAAATAATCCAATGGTGTCAAATCACACGATCTTGGTGGCCAATTGACAGGTTATCCATGGTTAACCGAATTAATTGCTCTGATGGACGATTATGTCGACCATAAAATGGACGGAGCTTGCGGTAAACTTCGCGAACTGAACCATTATTTTCGAAATAAATTTGCACGATTTGCAAGCGTTGTTCTTTTGTCAACCTGTTCATGATGAAATGGCAAACCAAACTAAATATTAATCACTTGACTGCTGACAAAATGGCCGCCAGTTAAAAAAGTGATGCCAACTTAAAGTTCTATACCTCAATAAAAAACACCCTATATAACATACACTTACATTGCATTCTTATGCATATATCTGAATATGGATATTATTATTTATTTAATTTTTGTTTTAAATATTACTAGGTGTTAACTTCTTTAGGAAAGGAATAGTGATAGAAAAAACAAGTGGTGAAGGAATGCAGTTTTGCAGCGCCTCTGGTGTCAATGAGGCGTATTTAATTTTTGAAGCTTTGTTTAAAAGCCTTTTATCTGATTATTTTACTTTGCCGATGATTCTACTACACAATACCGTCGAAGAGGGTCGCTCTGATGTTACATTAAGATTAGTATCTGCTGAAGTCGGTATAGTTCAGTGACCAATGAATATGCCTTCATCACTTGAACTTTCCTTTAGCAGCTGATGCAAAGAGACACTAATTTTCATCAGAAATGCATGGTGCTGTTATTTAATGACTTTCGGAGACCTTGCTCGAACCCAGGATCTTCAGTTAGTCACGTTTAAAGTCATAAAAATAGTACACAAGGTTTATTATAACTTACAAAGTCTAGTAATGAACTAGGCTCATATAAGAAAGAAACTGTTAGTTAGATCCATTTGTTTAAAACAAAGACGATATTTGTATGATTGAACTCCAAAATGTCAATTGCTTTGTCTTGGAACAAATTGTAATGTTTCAAAATGCTGAAGTACAAAACATTGACCATTAATACACTTTCAAAACATCGTCGACATGCAAGCAAAGCAATCGTCGCATCGATTTCAAAGTTGATGCTTATGGTTACAATGTTTGGCATTTTTACACGATATAAATATCGCATCCAAAATGCATACAAACTTTGTATTGATATATTTTAGAATTCAGCCTATATGTATACATATCGCATTTGTTCTTTTAAATATACTTTTTGGAGGAAACGATTTATAGTGTCATATCTACACACTTTAAAAATCTTACATCACTTTCTCTACTCCACTGCTCTACTTTATTCGCCACAAAAATATATAGTCGTATATACTGAGATTTTATAAACTTTGTAATGCCAAGAGAATCCGAGTAAACTTCTCGTTTTCCAACAATAAATAATGGCCCTTTAAAAAAAAATATTATTTATTGTCCATGCTAGAAGGTTCGTGTATTTGCTTTTTGATTTTGTTGTAAAGATTATATCCAACACATACATATATTTTAAAATATTTTTCAAACTTTTGAATAATACTTTAATTTTATTTTTATGTTTTAAAGACATGGTAATAATGTTTTTATATGTTTATGTTTTTATTATTATCAAAGACAACAACTATTTTTGAAGTAAACAATTTAGAGAATGCAAAAACAAGAACTCCAAGGTATTTTCAAACAAAAACGTCCTAAATCTTCTTACTGCATTAGAGCATAAATCATACGTAAATTAATCTTAGATATGATATTTCAAGCTCTAAAAAATAGAAAACTAGAAAAAAGTCTAAAAAAAATCGACCCAACTTTCAGAACAGGCAGGATAATCGTTGGAATAAAATTAAAAAGCTAACTGATCAAAAAGGAACTGAATTTAGCAAAGAAAATATTGTATTGGCATCACTGCTGTATATAAAAAAGACATTTGTCTTACAACAAAATGATCACTTCGTCTACTGCATAAAAAGATCTTTATTTAAATAAGAATAATACTGAAACTAAAGAAACTTTTTAAACCTTAAGATGTTACAAGGAAATAGTATAAGATATAAAAAACACTTAGCGTGTATAAGTATCTCAAAAGTTATTTCAAATTAAGTTTGTTTTTGTAGATTATACCATACCATTTCTTTGGTTAACCAATTTCAGTATTGCCAAGACAGCAAAGCAGATTATCAATAGCTGCAGTTATTTAATTTTTCTGATCCGAAATATGAACACAGAAGCAAACTATGTTACCTCAGGTAGAAAAAATCTCATTTGTAACTTATACTCGTGCCAAGTTATCATTAACAATATTAATTATGGTGTATGTATGTTTGTAAGGACATAAAAAATCAATTGAAAAAAATATTGCCAGCAAATGAAAGTAGATAGAAGGAGTTATGTTATAATACTAATATTATAACATTCATTATTGAAACATAAGCGAAGCTGAAATATTTTTTTATTTTTTTAGCCGCATGAAATTCTAAAAATTATTTTATTTACCGATTTTAATAAAAAAATATATAAAAATTTAGTCACTTTGAAAAAATCAAATTCTAATTTTAATGATATTAACAGAAAATAGTGCACATTCACTGCTGTATTAAGGAAAAATTATTTTGGTTAACAAAAGGTTTAAGAAACAAATTTTGTATGGAAATTTGCTTGCTAAACGTTTTGTAAACCAAAATAATTTTTTTCTGAATATACCCTCAAGAGTTTTTGAAACTTAAATTTTTCAACTTGGCACCCGTTATGGTTTTATTATAAACAGTGATTTTTTAGCAACTTTCTTTTTGGCAACACTGTTTTTGGCAAGTCAGCTGTTTTCGTGCATCATGTTACTGTTAAACATGTTCAGTATGGTCTATAATTTAACCATGAATCGACTTACAAATGAACAACGCTTGCAGACCATTAAATTTTATTATCAAAATTCATGCTGGGTTAAGAAACTGCATTCATTTACTTCTTTCATTTTATGGTCAGTGTGGGCGACCTTCTGAGGCGGCTATTCGGAATTTTGTGACTAAACTTCGCACCAAAATTACATTATTGAACATTAAACCATCAGCACGTACATGTAGCGTGCGTACAGAGGAAAATATCGCAGCTGTATCCGCCAGTGTGTTGATGACCGTGAATTATCGATTCGGCGCCATTGGCAGCAATTGAGGCTCTGTTAATTTTTTATTTATTTTTTTATAAATTTTTTTTTACAAACGCAACCCGCGAAGCGATTTGCTTGCTGCGGAAAACACCCAGGGTCTATGGTGGGAATCGAACCCACGACCTCTGGACTGAGAGACTAGCATCGCTACCACTCAGCCACAGGGGCACCAAATGGAAGAACTGGACTTTACTGACAAGTGGTTTCAGCAAAATGGTGCCACATGCCACACACTACGCGAAACAATGACCCAATTGAGAGTTCGGTGAACAGTTTATTTCACGTTTTGGGCCGGTCAATTGGCCGCCTAGATCGAGCGATTTAACGCCCTTAGGCTATTTTTTGTGGAGCGATGAAAGTTTTTAGAAATTCCAAGCTTTTTGCCAACACATTTAGGCCATTAATTAGAATACACAAACATGTATCTGTCTGCCACCTTCTTAAGTGAAGGGATAGTAAAGAGATTAAACTTAAATCATTTTGCAACTCTACTATTATGCGTTTTGTTAATTTTTGTTGCATCTCTGCAGCGACTCTCTTGTTATATAGGTGCATGAGCAATTTTTTACTTATTTCAAACATTTTGGGTGGGTGCAAGTCTACTGATGAGTCCCTTAAGCAGGAACGAATTACCAACAGACGGTGCCTAACTCACAAAAGAAGCAAAAATTGCTTACTTATATGAAAACTACCAGCAACAATAATTAAATGATAAGGTAAAGCAAATGATTTTGCTGAGGGCTTGTGAATTAAACAAATGTTATTTCAATAATCTTCCTGATACTTATATCGCAAGGCCTAGTCATGGTCCAGACTTCCTACTTTTGTTGCAGCAACTTTTTATTTTTGAGTGAAAAATAGCGAGGGAGGAACACAAGATTTATATATTTCCCATTAAAAAAAGACACTTCAAAGAAGTCGTGAAAATGTAGAGTTTGCGATCTGGTGCAAATTTCGCAGTTCTAATGATTTTTACATAGGGTTTGTTATTGCAAGAAGTTCTCTTTTTCGACGCCTAGTTACCGAATTGGAAGCTATTTTACGAAAAGTTTCGTTTTTATGTATTCTATGATAATATTTTTATCTAGATGAAATTATAAAAAGTTATCTATTTTAACAATTCGTTTCAATGTTTTCATGCAAATTTCAGTAAATAACTTTTAAATTTTAGCTCCAAATTAATTCATAAATTTCTTTAAAATAATCAATTTTTTTAAAATTCTGGTGAGTATTTTCTAAAACAATAGAGGAATTATAAGGTTTTTTATAACTAAAATAAACTTCAACTTGGTTTTCTGCTAATTATCGGCAAATTAAAAATATCAAAGTTTTAGAAGCATTATAAATGTAGTTCTTTTAGAATGACTTCCAATTTTTTTTTACTGGGATTCTATTACAAAAATATTCAACATATTCAAGCATTGCTACACTAAAAATTAAAAGTCTAGACCATTTTTGTCCTAAAGGATAAGATTAATAAATTATCTTCATGATTCTTGCTTATAATTCTCAGAAAGATTTTTGTTTGCATTGAATGTGCATATCTTTGATTAAGGTACACTAAGTTTTACAATTTTGATTCACTGCATCTAGAATATTTAAGAACACAACTTTTCATTTAGAAATATGTCATTTAAATAAAACCAAAAGTATTAAATTCTTTATCACTAAACTTTAAGCTTTTTAGCTGCACAAATCTTCTTCCATTTTATACATTCACTGGGAACTGATAGCAGGAGGAAGAATATTTTAATTTTTAAACTTTTTTTCGAGAAGAGTGAAAATTTTATGAGTTCACCTCTTATTGTGCTGATTTACACAAAGCTGTGTGTACATATACATTTCATGCCAGATGAATTAGTCTGGCGTAATTTGGAAAAGAACAAAAATTGTTCTCGTGTAAATTACCTCATTCACGATAGACAAAATAACCGATTTTGAGTTTTCTGTTGATTTTATAGTCTTTTGTAAATTTAATTTGATTAGTAAAAATATAAATTTAAAATACTGAACCTAAGCCCGATTGAGAAATTACTCCTCATTAAAATTTGTTTTTTTGTTCCATATAACTTTAACACGTTAACATTTTTAATATATCTACAGAAGATGTTTATTCAAAACAGCATAAGCATACAAAATGTCGATTTTATTTTTATTATATTTTTACATAATTGACATCACGCATTTTTTTTATTTCGGCGTAAGGTCTCTTCACAAATAAAAAAAAATTCGCTTAAAAATCTTTTCCCAATCATCCTGCTTTTATAGAATTTTTTGTAAAAAAAAGTTGCTACTTACCTTTTCGTATCATCTCTATCATCATTTTCATCCTCCATATTTTCCATAATGTGCGATCTGTTTAAATCCAATTTGCCGAAATGGACCAGAAAACGGTTAAGCAACTATTTGTTTTTTTTGCTGATTTATTATTAAATATATGAATTTTCTTTTGAGTTGGATTTTTTTTTTGTAAATTATTTACACAATTTTCCTTAATTTTTCAAACCAATGTTTAGGTTATGTTAACTTTATAAAATGTCTCCAAATCAACGATGCCGCCACACGTCATGATTTTGTTTAATATTATTTTTTTAACTTTAGACAGCAAATTTCCAATAATTTAAATAATATCTAAAAATTATTTATAAACACATTTCTTATTGCATTTAGCATATGGCAATTCTTTTTGTTATCAATATATCATTTCATATATTTCCGTTTTAAAAATATCTCTTTAAGAAACGCGACCAACAGCAACAAGTGTAAAATATATTCTATTAAAGGATTCTGCTATTTACAAGACTCAGATTTATTTTGTTGTTAAACTACCACTACCACTACCACTACATACATTTATCCATACCAAAGGATCTCTCTGCTTTAAACTAGACAATAAATGCAAGTATTCCACTTATACACTTTGGTGTGTGAAATTGTGTGTACATGCCCTTGTGTGTGTGTGTGTTTTTGTGTGCACATGTGTTAAGTGAATTTATGTGGTTCCATTTCCGTTTATTTTAACGCTACCATGCCACGTTTGTGCAACCGATTGAGTTTCGCTTTTAATACGCACACTCACCTCCCATTTGCTCCTACACTAACAATTTCATAGAGTTACAGACCCTGTAGGAAATCTTTCAAACAGGATTGGTTGTTATGGTTTTATAACTGCACTCACAAATCATGCACACAATACACCCGCACTTGGCACATATGTGCACAAATACGAGTACATAATATACTTCGCCCTACACAGACACACACATCCATACGCGCTCACACTCCTTGGTGATTTTCTTTGTCTATTCCAGCGAATTCGTTTATCATTGTTCTGCATGTCTGTATGCAATTTCATCCCTTGAAATATACTTTATATATTAATTTATTTGTTTGCAGAAAAGTGTATTTTTTCGCTTGTGTGGGCTATTGCGTAAATACCAATTACAATGTCATAATATACCCATACGAAAAAGTAATGCTTGCACTATGTTTTAAGAGAGAGTGTGTGTGTGTGTGTGTGTGTATTTTCTATTCATACGCCCCTTGTCCGGCGGCAGCATTGACTCTTTTATTATTATTTTTTTCTTCTTATATTTTTATAAAACGAAATAAAATAAAACCTTGCGTATGTGTAATTATTTGTTACAGCATTTTTAACTCAAGCAGCTGGTACTCTGACCAGCCACACTAGTGATTGTGTAATCAAATTTTTTGCACAGTATGTGACGAAAGTAAGGCACTGATAGTATTATGAAGATTAACTTTATGTCTTCAAGCTCTCAAGTTTTTAGAAAAAAACAACAGTAAATGATATTCTCACAAAGACATAAGCATGAAATAGGCCAAGTTCCTATCCAAAATTTCAGCCATTAAAAGTATTAAAATAAGAATTTGGACAAAGTTCATTTTCGACACTATTACTAAAATCTGCAAATAATTTATATTCGACATGAATCTGGGTTTTGTTAAAGTTTCTAAGCCTGCTGCCCTTATTTTTCTTTTGTGATTTTCAAAAATATTATTTGTGAATTTTCAAATAGTTTTTGACAATGAAATATGAAATAATTATAAAACTTTTGTTTGTGAACCTCCTTTTAGTCAATATCTATAAAAATCATGTGTCTTTTAATGCTCAAAAAATCCAGAATCCCGAATAATTCCTTAATCTCAAAAAATTTCGGCATCCCGAAAAATCTCGAAACTCCGGGATTTGATTTTTTGAAATCCCGAAGCCCATGATCGTAAAAACCAGTCCCGATTGGCATCCCTATCCATTATTTTCTCCTTAATTATAAATGTAAGAAGGAGTAAGTTTGAGAAATACTGATAGAGAATAATTTATTACTCATACGTCCTCATATCGTCGCTGATTTAACTAACTGACCTAACTAACATTTTATGGCTTTTATGGTTGTTTTATATATTCATTCTTACGGCTGCGTCTGAAATCTTTTTACTTATGTAGGCACAACAGTAATGCTTACAGTCATGAAAATTGTAGACAAGGTATATTATGACTTATAAAGTCTAGTAAAGGACTTAACTAATTTAAAAAAAAAATGTCAGTTAGGTCAGTTAGTTAAAACAGCGACGATATATAAAATGGTAAATCTATATAAATAATAATCAAATGTCATTCGCATTACTTAAGAACGGCTGTACCGATTTCACTAGTTTCTTTATGGTTCCGTACACCAAAGGTAAAAAGGCACCCTGTTGTCCGTCCGTCCATCAGTCTGTCTGCCTGTCCTGTTCAACCTGTTCGCAGGCTGTTTTCTCGAGAACCGTATGAGCAACGAACCTGAAATTTTTAGAGAATATGTAAAAATCTGGCCGCTACTACAACAAATATATGACAGTTTAAAATTAAAGGATGCTCTAGCAATGAAGCGTCAGAACTACTTGCCATATAATAACTTACTTTTCTGATTGCCAAATTTCGCTACTCGCTTATAAATCTAATTACTTATACAATTAAAAAAGGTATGTAAAATTTATGAGATTTAATAGATTACGTAATCATGTTGGCAAATGAACAAACTATTTAGTTCTCAAGAATCAATTATTTTAGTCTCACACCTTGTTAAAGTCATTCAGCTGGTAATTCAGTAGGGAAGAGCTTTCAACAAAATGCTTAATTCCAAACTCGATTACAATTTTTGAAATTTTTTTCTGGTAACAATAGAAGTATGGATAATTAAAGCAATGGATGAGAAAAGCTTAGAAGCTTTTGAAGATATTATGGATTGCCCGTTTTCCAAGTAACAAAATATTGTGAAGAATGAAACAGGTCCGACAACAAATGAAAACTGTGAAGAATAGGAAAGAACGTACGATACGATAAGAAATGATAAATATACGGCCCTGTCCTGTAAACCGATCGATTTGAATTTGCACGATTTTAGAAAACTAACTCCGATAATAGAAATATTCTTTCAGATTTTTTTTTAATTTTTCTATGGTATAAATTCTCAAATATCATATCTGAAAGAAAATTATCGTGTATGATTTTAAACACGTCTGCTGGACCATTATTAATTTTTTGAAAACGAGAAGCTTACTCGAATTCGGTTTACAGAACAGGGCCGATAAATTTCTTCAAAAAATTCTCAAAACCAAAATTGAAGAAAGACATGTGAGCGGCAGAAAAGAACTTTTCTGGTTGAAAAATATTCCAGAATGGGCAGGATATCGTAATGAAATGAATCTACTAAGTGCTGCTTAAAATAGACAACTAAGTCATTCTCTGAATTATGTACGAGTATATAAAATAACAATAATTAAAAAAATGCTAAAAGCTTTGTAGAAATCTGTGTACGTGTATCTATATATTGTATTTAAAAATTGTATTTGTGTGATCGCGTGCCTCCGAATACCAGATTTACAAGTAAAATAAAAAAAGAAAAGAGCTGTTGTTATTCTTTACATACTTTTTACAACCACAATTTGAGCTGAAAAAAAATCAGCCAGTAAAGCAATGGTAAAGTAATAAAATATAAAACATGTTGATTATTGAGTTCTTGTTTCAACTTTTTTATTTGTTGAGCTTCTCATTTGCATAAATGAAAGTTTAACACAATAACTCTAGTTGTTCTAAGACATTTTTGGGTAAAGGTTCACTGATGATCTGCGCATAGGACCCACCTTAACCCTTCAATAATCAATTTCAATCACCCTTATTGGGAATAAAAGGCGAACACTTTGTTCACGTGAAATATTTGCCGTGAACAAAAATTGGTGAACAAAAATGGGAAATAATATACTGGCACAACAACAACGCAAAAATTGGCGATCACAATTTTGGGGAAAGGGAACACATTTCACATGAACTTTTATTCCCGATAAGTGTGAATGTACTAGTATTTTTAATAAAAAGTATTTTACTGAATAAGCAAAATAAAAATTAATGCCCTAATTCTGTTCGACGACGAAAAAAAGCCGCAGTTTTGATTCTTTAAAAGAATTATTATTTATTGTCCATGCTAGAAGGTTCGTGTATTTGATTTATGATTTTGTTCTAAACATTATATCCAACACATATTTTTTCAAATATTTGTCAAACTATTGTATAATACTTTAATTTTATTTTTATGTTTTAAAAGCATGGTAATAATATTTTTATTTTTCATTATCAAAGACAACAACTATTTTTGAAGCAAATAATTTAGAGAATTCAAAAACCAAAACTCAGAAGTATTTTCATACAAAAACGTCCTAAATCTTCTTACTGAATTAGGGCATAAGATTTATGAGTGCGTTAACAAATGCTAAACTTGAAAGCAAAAATATTCGCTTTCAAAGAGCTAAAACTCTATACAATTTATTCAGATTTGTAAGAGTTATAAGCTTCGAAAAATGTCCATAACACGAGGTGGTCAACTTTGACACCCTGTACTTCAGCTTAAATTGTAAAAGAGTATCCAAAACATCCATTTGAAAGAAAAGTTAAGGTCCTCTTCTATATTTTAAGTCTACAAACTTTTGGTATTTGGACTACGAAATCTGAAAAGATTTAAGTATTTATTACCACTTTCTTGGCTTAAGAAAAACTATGAGACGTTTGCTCACAAACATGAACTGAATTTGGGTGGACTGTATTCAATTCCAGCATAATGTGTAAATCTATAAGAAATTAAATGAATTATTTATTATACGTAAAAATTCTCCAGGCGATAAAAAAAATAACGCAACACAAACGAAATTGCTTATTTGTATGTATTAGAAAATTTAAAATCCTTCATTCTCACTGAAGAAATGCCCAGAAATTTCATACTTTTTAAGATTAAGATTAAAAAAATCAGACTCAAGGCAATATATTGGATTTGTATGTAATGGTTATGGCATAGTGTCAGGGAATAATTTATAACTTCCTTAAAACGTGCCGCTAAAACTATGATTTACAATAATAAGAAAGTTACATTTGAAAATAGTTCTTTTACAAAAACCACTGTAAAGTAACCAAAAAAAATTATTTAACTGGAAATTGATTCGTTTAATTCTTATTGCGCAAAATGGGTTTAATTTTCCTATATTTTTTTTTGTTATATAGTAAAATTACCACACCCAGAAAAAAGATTGGTTGAAAAATGGTTAGGCCAATAAAATATCATCAAGCATAACTTCTATTCCAAATTCCATACTATTAACCAATTTTATCTGCTGTTACAACTATTGGGTTAGTGGTAATAATTAAAAGTGTAGTGCTTATACCAGAATTCTATGACACTTGGTGCAAACGCCAAAATTTGAATGGCAACAAATTCGGTTGGCTCAACGCATCTGCTTTCTCTGATTTGTATGTAACTTTACCATCTGAATTGATTGTTTTAATCATTCTCATTGACTGCTGCAAGCTCAATCTACCAATAATAGTTTTTTCTGCTTTATGATTAAACTATAAATAATTATTATTTAATTAACGTAACCTTTGATAATGTTGTACAATTTTCTTTAATTTTTTTTTCATATGACTTTTTAATTTATAAACACAATCTTTAAAAAAATAAGCCAATTAGTTTTCCCATATAGAAAAAAATTTCCATTTCAACGAATTTCATCAACAGTGGGATTTATGTATTTATAAATTAAAACTAATTAAACGTTTCAATAAACGTAATTGTCATCATGTAGAGTTTTTGATTGGTAGCAAATGCAGATTAATGACTCAAACGCCAACAAACACATTTAGAAATAAACACACGCACTCACATTTGTATGAAAATACACCCATACCATTTTAATTATATAAAGGGTCCGCCATCTAACGTTTTTTTTTCAACTAGTGCTTATTTCGTGAATGGTAACACTTAGCTCATGTCTGATTTGACAGATAATTAGTTTTATCCTTCCGCTGAACGAATATGGTTGTGTATATGCTTGAACAACGCTGGGAAATATTGCGACATTACCGATGCCAATTTTGCCAAAAAAAAATCATCCTTTCAGATGAAGCTCATTTTGATCTTGGCGGGTATGTAAACAAGCAAACTTGTCGCATTTGGGGCACAGAAAACCCGCACGCATACATTGAAAAGCCGACGCACCCAAAACGAGTCACTGTTTGGTGCGGATTTTGGTCCAGAGGCATAATCGGGCCATTTTTCGAAAATGAGCAAGGAGTGGCCGTTACAGTCAATGGCGATCGTTATCAGGCCATGTTGAACAAATTTTTGTTCACAAAAATTGAAGAAGAGGATATTGGCAACATTTGGTTTCAACAGGACGGCGCTACGTGCCACACAGCCGAAGCTACACTCAATGTTTTGCGCCCTGTTTTCAAAACAAAAAAGTTATCTGGTGGACCCTTTATGTACCTATAATAGCATTATAATTTTAAGCCAAACAAATATGTATTTTATATTTCAAATAGAGATGCGAAAGTGAGCAAGTTGTCACTTGAACTGAATGCTCATAGTAGATGATTTTTTTTCCTGGAAGCCTTAATATTACCATAAATATATCGTGAAATTTTGTACACGGAAGTCTAATGTAAGTTGAGTTCTCTAACAATTATAACATGTTTCTTCATCAGAAAACAAAAGCACACAAATAAATTTTAAATTGAAATGCCTAAATCGTTAATGCTTTCTACATTGGCTTTACAAAAGTTGCAGTAAAAAGAGAAAGAAAAAAAGTTTTAGTTAAAAAATAACACTAGATGATTAAACAGAATAAGTCCGCAACTTCAGAAAAAATGGCTGTCAAATTAACAAAGCCCATAATAAAATCTACGGCAATAACTTCAAATGCTCTCTAATTCTTGAAATTTATTTGCTGGTGGTTAAGCGATCTCTATATGCATTTCATTGTCGCTTCAACAAATCGTCAGTAGACTTTAAACCACACATTTTGAACAGTCACAAACCTGTTATCTTATGCACAGACTTTCAAAAACTATTTGAGAATTCACAAATAATATTTTTGAAAATCACAAAAGAAAAATAAGTGTAGTAGAAATTTATAAAAAACCCAACAAATAATTTTTATTCGATATGAATAAAATATGATAAAAGGTTTGTGACTGTTCAAAATGCAACAGTTAACTGGTAAAGCAACAATGAAATGTATATAGACATCGCTTAATTGAGCAATTGAGTTTCACTTATAATATAATTATGACAATATGTCGCATAATAAATTTCTTGAATCTCTAATTCTTGTTTCATTTTCTTTTGTGCCTATTTTTCTTTGAAGTTTTGTTCACAAAATGTATAAAATTTATTAAAAGTATGGTAGCATTGTTGAGAGAATGAGTATTTATGTATATGTGAGAGCATCAGAAAAAACGATGTCAAAATAAAATAGATTATATCTCTCGACTGCTTTCTGGGGCTGCTTTTTTGTGTCAATTTGTATGGAAAATGTGCTTATGCCGCAATTCTGCTTGATCATTAACCGCTATTCCTCAAAAGCAATCAAATTACAAGTTTTTCTTCAAATAAAACGAAACTATTTGAAATTTATATTAAGCTCTTTTTATTGTCTTGCCGTGGGTGAAGGGTATATAGGAATATATCACTCATACTTGTGCCGTTGTAGGTTGTGTTTTCCAATTTTGTGTGTATTATTATTTTATGAAATACTTGCTACCGAAAAAAGTAAAAAAAATTTCGAAAATTTTTTGAACTTTTGATTTTTGAAAGTCGCTGAAGAAATTTTCTAACCTTGATTTCCACACAATTTTATTTTCACGCAGTTCTTATAAGAGCATACCACACTTACGTGTAGTTTCCTCAATCCAAGCAAGTGACTTGTCTAGAAAAAAATATATGAAAAACGCCTAAATTTTTTAGTGATTGCTATACAAATTTTTTAGTCACTTACTTGTATTATGGAAACTACACACTAATGTAATTTATCTCTTACAAGAAAAACTCAACAAATCATATTATTATAAAATATATTTTGGCAACACTGGCTGAAGAGCGCTTGTATAATTTTGTAATTGGGAATAATGCTAGGAACACAACTTGGACGAATGATGAATTTCCTCCACGAATTACGCAGCGAATTTCTCTCTTATAATTGATAAAGTTGATTATTGAGTGTACAAAGAGAGAGAGAGAGAAAACTGTTTTTTCGTCGTTCGTCGCCGTTCAAAAAAGCAATAAGTCTATCTCAGAGTTCGTCACGCATGACGAATTTCGTTCGACGGTGGTGTTGTGTTCAATTTCATATGCACAATTGTGTTTTATTTCTTATGATGAAAATTCGCACCGAAAAATTCTTCGTTCGCCCCAAGGCGAATTCAGAGTATCAGGTGACCTTATCACTACAACAATATAACTACATAAAAGACATATGGTCTAGTTTCTCCGCTCATATTTGTGCAACCATATCATGCAAATTTACTTTTTATAATTTGTATCAATAACTAAATAAATAATTAACAACTACGTGAGTGCTGCTCTTCTACAATTTTAAGTCAATCGGATTAAATGCACTGTCCGTCAACTATTTACAGCAAAAAACATTCCAAAATAGAAATGCTTTCGAATATGTGTAGGCATCATAATGAAACGAGATCATGCTACAAACCACTCATCTACGCATTCATTCATTTAGTCCTGTGAAAATCCTCTGCTACCTTGCTTACAATTGGACATTTAATCCTTTGGACAAGTCAAGCATTTAATAAGCTGTTTAATTCCCAAAAGGAAGTTGAGTATTTATAAAATATTAAATGGAAACCTTTTCGTCAGTACTCAATACATTTACATACATATGCATGGATGTGTATTTATGTATGTGTTGCATTTTTGAAAATCCTGTACATATTTTTGTTGGGTTCGCTGTGTAATTATTGTGAGATCAAAGAAAAATAATTTTGTTCTGGGAAAGTATTTAACAAATTGACATTTCCCTTTAATATTTGAATTTTTTTTTCGTTGAAGTGTTGCTTGGTTAACCGTTAAATACTTAAGACTTAAATGTCAAGACTTAAATGTCAAACAACAACAGAACAATAAGAATGTCACATAACTAATGAGAATATTATTTTAGAGTTTAAGTTGGTTACTAGCATTTGCATCAAAAGATTCAGTTAATGTTTATATATATTTTGATTGAACCAAAATCGTTGCTGCCTTTCTTTGAAAACTTGTTTCAATTTTTTGTATATAAATTCCAATTAATTGAAATCCGAAATATTCATACATATGTATGATTACTTATAAGATATTTAGTACCACTTGCAGCATGGTTTGTGCCATCATATCATCGAGTGAGAAGGATATTTAAACTTTTCTATAAACGAAATATTTTTTTTAATGAAATAACAATTTCTTACAATCTTCTGAAAAGAAAAGTTATTGTATTGTCTTGTACCAAGAACATGAACTGCTTCAGCAGACGTCAAATAAATTTCTTAAAACAATTCATTTACACTTCAAATGCAAATAAATTTAATAAGAGGTGGCAAAAACTAACATTTAAAATCACTTCAAAGAAATGAGTGTGAAACCTTTTAACTGTGATGCAATTAAAATTTTGTTTTCAACGCACATTTTCTTTAACACTTTGGATTTGTTAAGTCACAGTTAAAGAAAGAAGTTATAGAAGAAAATATGGGGATTGTATGGAAATTTACGGCAAAACAAATGTTTTATAAACATTTTTAAAATAAAAAATTTTAAGATTATTCTTGATGTTATATTAAATTTTTTTTCTGCATACATACCGATCACCTCACACTGATCATTAGATATTGGGGGCTATTCCGGAAAACGCGTCGAAGAAGTGAAACTTTACATTAAAATAAAAACAAATTTTGAAAAATTGTTTTTGTTTGCCATACATTTCTAAAATGAAATAAACGTGAGAATTTCAACGCGTTTCTCTCTCTTTTAAAAACGGTTAATTTTGTAGGAGAAACAAAAACAATTTTTTTACATTTACACAGTTTTGTTTTTGATTTGCATGTAACTTTCACCAAGTCGACGCGTATTCCAGAATAGACACCACTTTATGTGCCGACGGAAGCGGACCAACTCAAAATTAGCTACGTAATGAATACTCAGAAGAAGGTTTTAGTCTTAAAAAAATACGAAATTCAGCCATGACTTTTAGTTAGCTTTGCCATATGATGGAATAATTTAGATACCCAGCGCTAGGTCTCAGATTCCTTCTTGAAAAACTTGCTAAATTAGTGTAAACCGAGCTAATTTTGTTAATAGAGTGTTTATTTTTGAGTGCCAAAACAATTAGTAGATGCAAAATTTGGAACAAGGATTGATGGCTTCTTAGTATATCTTCGGATTCGGAAAAAATCGCGTTGCTGTGAATTTTTGGAACTCCCAGGATTGAGTATTTAGTTAGTTCCACACAGGCATACCGGTAAAATCTACAAAAAATTTTTTTTGACAGACCACTCCACTCATCAGTGGCACGCTATGTAGGATCGTATCCAAGTACTGGGATCCGGTGATTGGTTTTAGATCCAACCCGTCGTATTGAGATATCTGATAAGGTCGTTTAAACCAATTTCTGATAACTCTGAATGGTCGTCTAGTAATCGCCTAAAAACTTGTGTCTCGAAAGAAGCAGAGCTGGATATTCACAAAAAAAGTGGAAGACTATATCTTCTGTGTGCAGAGCTGGAGTGGAAGACTATATTTTCTTTGTTTTCTTCACGTCAACTAAGGCAGAACTTATTACAAGGCAGGCCTATTCTGCTAACATGTCTGCCGCACACCGCTCATTGGCTTTATTGGTTGGGGTGGTTAGAGTCCTCGGAATGCAAATATCCTTGCTTTTTAATTCTCCTTTTAGATAAGTCGCATAAGGGTGCCCCTTTGGCTGAGTGGTAGCAATGATAGCCTCTTAGTCCAGAGGTCATGGATTCGATTCCCGCCATAGACCCTGTGTGTTTTCTACAGACAAGCTAATCGCTTTGCGGGTTATGTTTGTTTAAAAAAAATCACATAGATCATCAGTTTCTTTTTATCACCAAAGGCGTGTAATTGCGTAGTCTGGGTTGGTTTCGAATTCAGGTAATGATTACTACCCATCTAACGTTCGGTTGTAAATTGTGCGGGGGCAAGCCGGGCATATTGAAAGAGTTTAAAAATTCAATTTTAGATAAATCTTTATCAGATGGATCGTTCAGCTATAAAGCTCTAATATTTGTTGCAAGCTGCAGTATCTTTACATATCGCAAGATATTTAATGACTTGAGGCAAGCATTTATTTTATTTTGCAGCATCTGATCTGGTAATGATGGGCAGTGTTTAGTCCATTGCACCAATGGGAACTAAATGATCAACTGTCATTATTTTTACAATCGTACAGAAGCGCTGTTCAATTCAAATTTGCACCTGATCGTTGTTGATCATTGCGATAAGCTCATTGCCAACCGAAACATTTTACGAATTGCTGCTCTTTGCTCTTGTGTTTAAAATGCACGGAGCTGGCACCATTCTATGGCAGTGCTATTTATTGTCTTGCAATTTCTCATTCTTCTTCAATTGAGTTACTCTCAATGTTTGAAAACCTAATTGCATTATGGCTTTATTAGAAAAGATTAACACCCTTATGCATAAGAAAAACCTGGCATGAAGTTAACATAAGTGGCCAAATCGAACATGATCTTAACGAATTTTGTCATACAATTTCATATAAAAATCATGCTGGTATTTAATTGTGGTTTGAAATTACATTACGTTTAAAATTTTAATGTCAATTTGTATAGGGCAACTCGTTAAAACCTAGTCAAAATTCGTCATTTATAATAACTTCATGGCATTTTTTTTTCTTATACTTAAGCCTGTAAATCTTCTGGTTCGTAACATTGTTAATAAAAATATTGCTTTATTTTTCAAACAAACAAACCACACAAATAAGAAACAAAAGAGATACGGATAATTTTTATACTTAAATATGCTTTGCGAAATGTCACAATTTAAATGATTCTTAGGATTGCTAAATGCCATATTTTATGAGCTGATTACGCGAATGACCTGGAATTATTGAGACCAGTCGATTTAACAGTTTTTATATCTTTTTTCAACCAACACATCATATTTTCTATTGATTTTTAACATGTTTTAATAGTTATTCTGCCATTTGGGGGCAGAAACGATTCTAGCAAATCAAGAGCAAATCAATCCAGCCGTTCTTGAACTATAAATAGTAGAAGTAATCCGACTTTGTTTTATGTAAGGCATATTCCAAGGCATAATCATATGAAGTTGAATCGCCTTAATTTGCTTTTAAAAATTTACACTTTGAATATTCAAAAGAAGTATACTGTACAATGGGCATTGAAATCTAAAGGATACTCAAGTCACAAGCGGCAAAATAGTCTCTTGGTCTGTTAATACGACTTGATATGGATGTGCTCTGGGCGAACTTTATGGAAACGTGCAGTTTTATTAGAGCCGTCGTAATATAACAAAAATTATTATACTTCGTATAGACAATTTTAAAAAATTTATTATAAGAATACAACAAGAAAATAATCAAAATCAATAAGCTTAAGTCATTTGAGTATGTATACATGAATGTAGTATTTAAAAACAAACAATAAATGCAACATATAAGACAAAAAGATAAAATGCAGCCGTAAAACAATCAATACGGATTTAAATTGAGTCAAGTTAAGCGCAAATAAACAACCAGAAATACCATAAGAAAATTCCACAAGCACATTCTAAGTTTAAGGTCAAATTCTGGAATTAACTATAGATATATAATACAAAAGTTAAGTAAAAAATAACAAGAATAGCGATACTAACAGAAGCTTATTATTATCTTTACAATTAAATAGAAACTTTACTCTCGCATTTGATAGGAAGAGTATGAGCAATATTGCAAGTTGCAGCCGCTACGAGTACATACATACATACATATATATGTACATGCATTCATCTCTCAAAACAAACAAACGCGAAAACAACAAAACCGAAAGAAAAACCCAAACTAGTATTAAATAATAATAAAAAAGACCAGAAATAAAATCGGACAAAAAACTATTAAAAAGAAACGGTATCTACTCATTGTCATTGGCACAACTTGAACTTGCACAGGCACACACACACACACACACACACACGACAATGGGTTCGTTCGTTCGGCGCTAAAACGAATGCATTCATTATCAGTCAAACACAAAAACAAACAAGCTTAACAAACAAGAAGCAACTATAATAAAAACTGCTTATTAGAGAGTAGAACTAATTACGAATCACTAGTTTTGTTTTACTCACACACACACACACATTGCAACGACACTCACATTCATTCTAATATTAAATAATTCTAATACTACGCTGCATTCGATATGCAATCTTGCGATGTTGTAATAAAATACTTTAAATGCATGAGCAGCAACAACAACCACATACGAAATGACAATAAAAGAAAATTAAATAATATTTGAAAAGCTTTATTTAGTTAAATAACGTAATAGTAATTAGCCAGTGTGACCAGCTGTTAAGAAATTTTAATACTTAATGCCACTCAGGAAAAAACTAAAATTTTGGGCTTTTAAGGTTTATTTAATTTCAAAAAAAAAGTTAGCTTGTTGTTGCTTAAGCAGGTCTACGATGGATTTCGTTGCTGCTTACTTTCCTCATCAGTAGACTTGAACCACAATTCAAAAAAAAAAAAAAACGTCAGGGCGTACATAACTGGCAATGCACTCATTTTAAGGTTTAAAGTAAATGCTACAACTAGCATTCAGTTTATATACACACAAATATAAGAGTGCTATGTTTGACTCTTATATTTTCTTCACTGAAGCTTCAGAAGCTTGATTCAAAAAAATCATTTTAATGGGTCCTGCCGTTTGGCTGAAATTATACTGTTCTGCAAAAAAATTTGTTTTCAATATAAATACATATGTGTTTTATATGGACATTAGTGGCATAAATTCAAATCCATTTTCTGTTTTTGTCTATGACGTACTGATTTTTTTTAATGGGCGTGGCTAATATTAACCCATAAACAAGGCGGTCGCGCTAAGTTATTTCAATTTAATTCAATAAAGATTTCGATTTTAATAAATTAAACACTTAAAGGTGCAAAATAAAATTATCTTTAAGTCATTTGCATAAACTACATCCAAAAAAACAAATCATTTTACATTACCATAAGGGCATAATTGTAATAAAGATATGATTGTGACAATTCTTAAATTGATTGCATCAACAAAGCGTATGCTTTTGTCATCAATAATTGACTGATTGATTAGCACAACCGAATAAAATATTATGAATTGGATTTTACCACCAACTATTGGTACTGGCAACTAAAAAATTTTCGTTCTATATTAAGGTTAAAATAAACACTTGCTTTCAGTTGCTGCAGCTTGAGTTTACTATGAAAGTTTATAGCAGCAAATTAAAAATTAACTTTTGTGACTTTAAAAGATATTATGATTTATGAATTCTCGAATGGTTTTTGAAAGTTTGTGGCTGTCCAAAATGTGTGCTTCACCACCAGGAAATAAATTTCAATTAAAATAAACTTAAGCTTAAATTTATTAAATTTTGTATTTTTATTTGCGTTATTGTTTATTTTTATTTCAGCAAGGAAGGCCAATTTTTCTTTCACAGGTACCAATTATGATCTTCTTTTAGTTATATTAACCATATTTTCGGTAGCAAGAATAACTTTTATTTCAAATTCCATACTGCTAAACAATTTTATCTGTTGCTGCAACTATTGTGTTAATGGTTATAATTAAAAATATAGTGGTACCATAAAAAAATTGCAGTCAAAATTCTATTGGCAACAAATTCGGTTGTCTCAACGAATCTGTTTTCTCTGTGTAGAGACCTTAGATAAAGTGTATAGAGCTCAAAGAAGACTAAATTGAAAAATAAAATGAAGTTTTATTCAAAAACCTGTACATAATTTGAAAAGTTACAGACTTTTTGCGTTGCCTGCCTAGTAGCATAAGATTTTATAAAATGAAACTATATACTTTCCTGCGAAGCTATAATTAAGATCCAATATCCAACACCAAATGTTGTCTATCATCTTCAAAAATCTTTAGTCTTTGTCTATTATAAGACTATTATCATTCAAATTTTAAAACTAAATTTCACTCCTTCACTTTGTAATAGAAACTACTAATATGCTTTGTGATTTTCATTTAGTTTTGTAATATATTTTTTATTTTTATTTTTATTTAGCTAAACAAAACTAAGATTTAGTTGTGACTTGTTAGATTCGAAATATACTCAGATGGGAGATTTGGTTTCCATTCACAAAATTTCGAAGGAGTTAATACATAAATTTTCATTAGAATTTCATGAAGCTTCCGTTTTTTATTTTCAGTGTAATTTTATTACAAAATACACGAGAAAAAAAATTAATTTACTAAAGAGAGTCAGCCTGCAGAATATAAACGCTCTTGTATTTTACAATCTACTGTCTGTACGAGTATCTTTATCAAGCTTTTATTTGTATTTTATTTTTTTTTATTTTTTATTTCTGAACTATGATTATTGTTTGTTGTTGTCTGTATTTTAATTCTATTTGAATCATGTTTATTTTTATTATTAATTTCTAATGTTAATGATCTTGCAAATACTCGGATGTAAATTTACTACAAACAATTAACTCGATTTGTGTTTTACATATTAACTACAGTTGATAATTATTTAATAAAATAGGTAAGTAGGAATGAATAAGACATAAATACATATAAAGTGCTGCAAATAACCCAGCAAACATATTGTGGTTTCAATGTAAGCAAATAAGCAATTTTACATGAAATCGAGTGTAACATACTAAACATTAAAAGCATTATCCATTACAAAGGGAACTTGAATTCATATTGAACAATTCAGTTGTAACACAGTTCAATTCAAATTTTGAAATACCATAAATTTCAAGTATTTTAAAAAATAGTTCACTTCAAGCATTGAATTATCGTTCGATTAAGTCTCGTACTATAATTAAATTTAAGTCTATTTCAAGCTTCAGAGACAATTCTTTTCAAAAAGAAAGGAAAACTAAATTCATTTATTTTCTAATAATAAATCTGTGGCAATAAGGAAAAAGTGCTCAAGTCATATTTGACTGTTTTGCAGACGAGCAGTTTTAAGCTTTTAAGACGATTTTCAGAAATCTACTTCTTTTGCAGTTAAATTTTGGAAATTCGGTATTCGCTTGAATTTTTTTTAAAAACGACGTTCTACATACTGTTACTAATAAATTCAATTTGAAATAATATAAAAGTATAAGCTAAGTAAAGTTATTATGCGGTATAAGATTATGAGTAGAAAACAGATAAACACCAATTTATTGCGTGATAACAGTGTAACTATTTATTGTCAATATTAAAAAAAAAAACTTGTGCTGGGTAATTATTATATTCATATAAAATACTTATTAAATGCCACATGTATTTTGCATAATAAATTTTTATGTTTATTTACGTGACATAAATGCCCGAAGAGCAATTACATTTTTTTACCCATACAAGTAATTAATTGCAATAAATAGTATCAACACTAAATTCTCAATAAAATAGATTTACTTTCTATATGCTAAATTTTGTTTAAACGACAATATCCGTTTTGAGTCCAGCATAAGAGATTTTTATTTAAAATAGAAAAACTTGTCTAAATATTATTTCACACTATGAGAGCTTAACTAAGACAAATCCCAGATAAATTAATTGCAGTTGCCGAGAACTTTTAACTAAGCGTTTGCAAGAATGACTTAGAAATTTGATTTTTTTGAACACTTGTGCAGCAAGTTGTTTCGTGGGACGGAAAAAATAAATTAAATACAATGTAAATAATGTATGCAGTATTTCACGACAAAAAAATTTAAGAAATCCATTATTCGACATATTGTCATAAGTTTATTTTAATTGAATAATGGATTTCTGAAATGTTAAATTTAGATATTATGTTTCATTTTGCCTTATAAATACTTTTATTGTTACTCAATGGATTTCTAATTGTATAAAGGTGTAAAAAAATAAAATAGATTCATATCGAATATAAATTATTTGCTGGGTTTTGTTAAAGTTTCTAAGCCTACTAAGCTTATTTTTCATTTGTGAATTCTCAAATAGTTTGTGAAAGTGCATAAGATAAGAGGTTGAAGTCTACGAATGATTTGGCTAAGCACCAAGGAAATATACAAACAATGATTAACCACCATTAAGTAAATTTCAATTACGATAAGAAAAAGTTTTATAATTCCTTTTTTTTTTTGTCAAATCAACAAATCTCTCTCGTTTTTGTGTTCAAAAATTATTGTGAAGTTTTTGGAGTTATTGATTGTGCAGATTGCTCTCTAAACAAGTTAAAATTGCTCATGTGAATTATTTAGGTTTGGTGATCTTGCAGCAACCCATTCAATAATCGGCTGGCATAGCAAGCAGCGAAGGAAAATGCTCAGAAAATTTCAAGCGCACCAAGATAACGTCGACGATACAGCGTCGATTTTATTTATTTAAAACCGGGAAAAAATTGGGGAAAATTGTGGGTATTTTTCAAAATACATTAAGAAGGCAGCATATATTTTGGGAATTCAAGAGGAAAAATAAAACAAAAACCGTGGAGGAATTTTCCCAGAAGCACTCTTGGACCCCCACGCCAAAGTCTCATACATTCTTAAAGTGGACAATTAGAAGAACAAAGAACAATGCTAAAATTCTCGAGACTTTGGCGTGGGAGTCCATGAGTTCTCCGGGGAAAACGTATCCACGGTTTCCGTTTAATTTCCCCCTTGAATTCCCAAAATCGATGCTGGCTTCTTAATATATTTTTAAAAATACCCATAATTTTCCCCCCATTTGTTCCCGGTTCTTAAATTTTCAAAATCGACGCTAATTCATGGACGCTATCTTTGCGCACGTGAAAATTTAATTGTGCTCAAGATTATGTTGATTATATAATGAATTTGAAGGATAATGATTTGATAGTACAACCACACAATTTGACCGATTAGAAAATTTTGTTTCTCCACAGTGGTGTCCGTGTTAGCGAATAAATTAAACAATGCACAATTGGCTCCTTAACTTGGAACAAAATGGAATATTTATCCGTCGAAGGTTTCAAAACTTAATATCTGTGGGACTAAATGAAAAAATATTTCGAACATTCAAATGGTTTTTTTTTATATCTAGTCGCCTCATGGATTTTCTACTTAAAGACTTTCTTTATCAAAGGAAAAGCAAAGCTCTGCAGAAAATCTTTATTCAAAGCCACTATTAAAAATTTTGCTCATTTACTTGAACAACATCATAACTCAAAAATGCAATTAATACTATACTTTCAGAATATAAGTAATTACATACGAGTATATTTTTCAATAGCATATTATTACAAATTTTCAAAAACATTTCTAACAAAAAATTCCCCGTATTTGCGTGTGGCATCGATTTTCTCTCTCTCTCTCTTTGCAAAAATCAATAATCAAATAATCGACACTAAAGTCAAAATAAATTTTAAATGTCAAATGTAGTTCTACCTTTATATTACTGTATCATGATTCTAAGTAAGTTTTTTTCATGACAAATGTAAAATTTTAACTGCACGCGAAGTCGTACTTAAGACAGATTTTAAATATATATACTGCCATATTCATAAAAAAAATATTTCAGGTTTATTAAGCGCTTATTTGACATATTTCTATGGAAAATGTGTCAAATAAACCTGTAATAAACCTAAAATATTTTTTATGAATTCGACCGATAATATTTTGTACACAAAACTTTTGTACTTTTCATATATTTGTCATAAAGTTAGTGAAATTAATTAAATAAGCATTTTTGGATATAACTTCGTGCTAACCTGAATAGAAAATGAAAAGACGGAAAAAAGAAAATGAAAAGAAAATGATACTTACAATTATATTTACCAAAGGTAAATCAATAATTGTACACACAATAATCATTTCTGATATTCCATTTCATTAAAAATTCACGTTAAATAGCTGATGTTAATAAACAATCTCTGCCCAAGTAGATAGACGTGGTTGCTGATGAAGTGCGTGGCTCTACAGAAAAATGCACATTTGCCCCTGCTAAAAAGTCTGCTCTTCTTTAGAAAATCACATTAATTAATAAAGATATTTGATTCAATAAGAACTGAAAATACTGAACTTAAGCCCGATTAAAGAAATCATTCCTGATTAAAATTCACTCTAGTTCAATTAATTAATTAATTATACGCACATACATATATCAAATTAATTAATTATGTATCAAGAAGTGAAATTTTAAAAATTTTGGATTAATATCCTCTTGTTGATTAAGTGTGATATGTATGTATGTATGTACATATACAAGGCTGGCCAAAAGAAATCACCCTATTGGAAGATGATCTTATTTTTGCAAATGGCGGCTAATGTCAAATCTGTTTTGTGAACTAGACAGATGTAGAATACAAGTTAACAAGCCATGGAGCGATACACTCCCCAAAAAGGCGGAATAATCGTGCCTATTTTTTTTTTGCTGATTCCCCTGTCGTCCGGCACCAACTGCGCAAACACTGCGCCGTTTCGACACCAGCCGTCGAGCTGTCGCCAGAAACATCGACCAAACGCCGTGCCTCGCAATTAGCCATCAGCCGGTCGTCCTTAAGGAGAATTTTGGACAAAGACCTACGCATGTTTCCGTACAAAGTTCAGTTCGTGCATCAAGCCATCCTCAATCTCGAGGACGAAGTGGACTATTTTTGGACAAAAATCATAATGAGCGATGAGGCTCATTTCCACCTCAGCGGGTACGTGAACAAGCAAAACTATCGCTTCTGGGGCACCGAAAATTCACGAGTGATGCACACGCAGTCATTAGACCCGCTCAAAGTGACTGCATGGTGCGCTGTTTACGCTGGAGGAGTCATCGGGCCATTTTTTTCGAGGAAGCCGCTGGTCAAACGACAAGAGTGGACGGTGCACGCTATAGGGCCATGTTAATCGAGTTTTTTCTGCCGCAGTTGCACGAAGTAGGACTGGAGGACATGTGGTTCCAACAGGACGGAGCAACGGCACACACTGCGTGAGCCACAACCGATATTTTGAAGGCGGCGTTCCCGGTTCGCCTCATCTCGCGTTTTGGCGATTTGCTCTGGCCCGCAAGATCGCCCAATTTAACCGTTATAAACTTTTTTGTGGGGTTTTTTGAAGTCCCGTGTTTACGTAAACAAGCCCGAGACACTGGAAGCCCTCAAGGACAACATACGATACGAGTGCGAGTATCTGTCGCCCAAAGTTCTCGCCGAAGTGATGAAAAATGCCATAAAACGAGCCCGTATAGCAAGCAATTGTGACGGCGCCCGTTTGGCCAATATCATCTATTGGACTTGATCAATAAAGTTCTAAAGGTTCATATAACCAAAAAAACATAATTGAAGTTATTCATTTAGAAAAAAATTAAAGCCAAACAACATCTGATGACTTCTTTTGGCCCACCTTGTATTAGAGCGAAGATGAAAAACGTGTTTTTGTTACTCCTTTCAAATTAAAGATTGATGTTTTTAATTAGAATACTCAAAACATTTGAGGGGTTTTAGAGTTGACCGCTCGTGAGCTGGACCGCTTAGATGTATGTACGAGTATATAATAAAGCTTTATTAAACTGAACTTTAATTTAAATTCTTAGTGGCTATTTTAGAAATTTGTGCGTGCTATCAAGTGAGAGTTGACTGCATGGAAAAACTAGTTCGGTCTGTGTAAACTAAAGAATTAATTTGAAAAAAAAATATTAATTAGCAGCGGATAATGAGACAAAAATCAAACTGTTAATTTAATATAATTTTCATTCTATTTGTATTTGCTGTTTGTTAGTGTATTTATTTACTTATTTAAAATTAAAAAAAAAGTTCCAAATAAATATAGCATGCTATCAAATCACCTCAAATTATTATTTAGCAGCTACAATGTCTCGTACGGACACCCATATAACCCCGAGTGTTAAATATAAGAAAAACACAATAAATTTTAAATATAATTGGATTTCAATTCTGCTTAAAAAACCTATATATAGTTAAAAAAAATCTCTACTAATTAAATATTTAATTGGAAAAATGCTATTAAACTACCAACAGAGAAAAACTATTACGTTATTAATTTAAATTTATTTATAATCTATTGTTTTTGAAATTCTTTATATAGAAAAGAACATCAACTCGTGCAATATTTTACTGCACTATTATTTCACACTGTTCACAATTTTTTTTTAAATACGTTTTATATTTTCTTTTTCTCTTAGAATTTCGATGACGACAATAAACGTCTTTGACAATGAAACAATAAAAATATTACAATTATTTTGTTGTTTATTTACTTTTTTCCCTTTTTGGAACAACAAGACATTCGATATGGGGCATATGCTGCAGTTTTTTATTTTAATTATTATTTTCTGATTGATTTTTATTTAAAAATTACACCGCACACAGATAAAATGTGAGACTTTCTTTACGGGGGCTTTACACTTGTTGCATATGAGTTTGGGAAAGCTGAATAAATTTATAAGAATTAATAATGAAATAATTATATAATATTTATTCATAAACTTTTGCAAAGCTTTTTAATTGTGTATATTTTTTTTCTATTTATTTACGGTAAATTAATTAAATTACCTATAATTGTCATATAATTTTTTTTTATATTTACTCAAGCAATTATTTTAATGATCTTGTAAATTTTTTATAGCATCACAATTTTTTTTTTTTAACACAAAATCCCACTTTAGATTAAAATTCTTTTTCTTTCCAATTGTAACCGAAAAAGCTGTTACTCTATCTAAATTTTTTCCCCTAATTCTTATAGCTTGTTTCCTTAAATATTGTCTGTCTGGTTCGCTCGGCCAGCCAAGCTCGCGAAATTTTTTTCATTCGGTCAGTCGCGCCAAACAATCAAATAACACTGAACTGAGAACTAAGGCAAGTTTTTTTTTAAATATTCTAAGCTTTAAGTGCATTTAGTTTGCTGATATTTTAGTAATTTCCCGTAGAAAAAAGTGCAGTCGGAGGAGGTTGTTGGAACTATTGAAATATATACGCGGTTTGCTCTCACTTTTACATGCAAAAGTTACAAGCAAATGCAACTACGAACTATGCAGAGGCGTGAAAGAACTCAAACTTTATTAACAAAATGTTTGTTAATTAGGCTATATCACCCTTGTTTACGCCACTTGTTTGTTTTATGCTAAAAAAAAGCTTAAATCTGCCACAGAGAAACCTTAAGCTTGCGATAAAAAAGATATTAAATCAAACTTTAAGGACAAGTGAGCCGAAACGCGCTGGCTTAAATTTGATTTTATAGCTGAAGTATATGTGTGACTATTTTTGCTAAACAAACTTACACAAAGCCATATTTTGCTTTTAAGAGAACCCTTCCACCTGATATCCCCGCAACAATTCTCACTTTCTTACAAATTCGAAATTTAAAGTACAATATATATTTATATAAAATTCGGAACTTTAAGAATGAACAATTAATTACCCAGCGAGAAAAGTGGTCATGGATTCCATACATACATAATGGGAGAAATAATAAGGGTTTTCATCAGAACTCTTAAAATTGTTATTTGTGTAACCGCCCAAATTTGCCAGACTTGTTTCATGAAGCCCTTTTTCAGCTTTTGTGCAAACAGTTAAGTCAATTTTAAGGAAATGTCCAAAAAATTAATTTAATAAAAATAAAACCACATAATTTCAAGCAATTTTTAAATTTAAATACAAATTTATATTTATTTATTTATTTCAGTCTATGGACAGAAAGTCCTTTCAGACAACGATATAAAGGTAACATTTTTAATAACTAAGAATAAATAACTTATATAAATAGTAAACGATCAACAAAAATAAAGAAGGCTAATTAATTTCTTAATGAATGTATAAACAAAGCTATGAAATTAAAGCAAAATTTCAAATAACAATATTATTTTATTACACTTAGAAGAACAAGTTTAAAATCATTTTTCGCAGTGCTGAACTCTATATAAGACTTTGATTCTCTTTGAAATTTAAAGTTAATTTCATTGAGAAACGCGAAAGCACGTGTTAGTGTGCCATTACGAGCATAATTAGCTCGATGAAAAGGATCATCAAACAGCTTAGTTAATCCGAAATTTCTAGGAGGTATAAAGAATGGTACAGCATGAAGCAAGTCATGACAGTCAATGTAACCATTGATAATATCGTAAACCAGAAGGGCGGATTGGAGTTTTCTACGTCCTTCTAGAGTGCGTAGGCCAATAAAAAGGCACTCAGATTCATAAGGAACAGAAATTAAATATGGTAATGAGCGTATAACAAATTTAAGAAAGATGCGTTAAAGTCTCTCGATACGAGAGATAAGACTTGAGACATGAGGATTTCATATAACAGCAGCATATTCCAACTTTGATCTAACAAAGGACGTATAAATGTATTTAAGTGTGTTCGGATTAACAAACTCAGAGCAGTTTCTCTTCAGAAAACCAAGCATTTGATACCCAACAGGGGCTACAAATGACATAGAACTATCAAAAACAACACCTAAATCAAGTTTAGAATTCGAAGTTTTCAAATGAATGCCATTAATATTAAATATCAGTACAATTGGATTCATGGATCTATGAAATGAAACATGTAAACATTTATTTATATTTAGATGCAAGTAATTAAGTTGGCACCAATTGCTTAAATTATTAAGCTCATTTTGCATAGTGCGAATATCACTCAATGCATCACATTTCATGAAAAATTTTAAATCATCCGCATATAACAGATATTTTGATTTAATAAAGCAGCCACAAATATCATTAATATATAAATTAAATAATAGCGGGCCAAGAATGCTCCCTTGGGGCACTCCAGATGTTTGACAATTGGGCGTGGATTGAAAACCTTCTATACAAATAAAAAAAGTATGAATTGTGTCTAAGGAAAGCCAAAAAACCAAGAAATTGTTGTTTACAAAATGCACAATTAAGTTTGCGAGTGAAAATTGTTGGGCAAATTTAACAGGTTTGTTTAGGTTAGGATAGGTTAGGTAGGGGTGGCAGTCAGAAAACCGGACTCACTTAGACCGTTTTGGTCCATTATGATACCACGGAGGCTCTGCTTATGCGGAGTCCCCACCGTCGAACCAACCAGAGCTAAATATAAAGCTACTAATACGTTGCAATTCAACACTAGCAACGTCAGAAAGTTCCCTGAACTCAAGAGCGCCCATTGTGGCCATTCTCTTTCTTGCAAGTCCAGGACAGTGACAAAGAAAATGTTCTACACTTTCCTCTTCATCGATATACTGGCAGCTACGGCAAAAATCATTGTGTTTAACTTTTAACCTTTGTGCATGCCTACCTATGAGACAATGTCCGGTTAGCACGGACACTAGAATCGAGATCTGTTTCCTATTCTTCAAAATTAAAAAAGCCGTATTTTTCCTATTTAGATGAGTCCATAACTGCCTTGTGATCACGCAATCATTTCTTGTGACCCACCTTCTTTTGTATAAATAAGCTTTATTTACGAGAGTGCAAAAATACACAATTGCACAGTTTGTGAGACTTTTGAAGGTTTTCATGAAGATCCATAATGTATTATTTTCCAAAGCAAGGCAATGTATTCCTTTCAAACCGAGACGGTAATTTGATTAGATACAATAATTAAACATTGATTACCATGTGCATTACCTCATCCGCAGAAGAAGGAATGTATTTGTTTTTGCTTGCCACAAGTCTTCGTGTTTTCCTAATAATTTGTTTAAAATAATCCTTTATTTCTTTTGATTAATACGTTATCTGTGTGTAATATTACTTTGGGTGCTATTTTTATCGTTTCTTATTCAAAACTTTAATGAAAGCATCAGCAAGGAAATGAAGAAAAAATAACATTCTATAACATTAAACACAAAAATAAACAAGTAGTAATTAAAAAAAAAAATCAAGAAAGCCGACTGCGTCTAACTTTGAACCGTTCAATATCCTAACCGGTCATTCGAAATGAGAAATCGTAATGGCAATTTAAATATGATTTTAAAATACCTGCCGAATGATATCCATTTTGATATAATTCGCCGACTTTTTATTTTTTTCGTATTTACAAAATGGCGTCTGTTCGCCGCCATATTGAGATTTTACTACTTTCATATCTTTAGTGACACTCCCGGGACTAAGACAAATCGATTGACGTAAGAATCACCATGGTCCACGCGTTCGGTTTATATAAGACCGTAAAGGAACATATTTACATACATACATACATACATACATACATACGTGCACAGGCTGATAAACACAATAATAAAGTTATCGTCGATTGAACAGTGTAAGATTTATAAGAAAGAGTAAAACATAAAGCATGCAATATCACTCTTCAAATAATCGTCAAAAGATTCGTTTAGGACTTTTTTATGAAACACCATCGCCTATTAAACAGCTCTTGGCTACCTGGACTGTCATTGCCACTTCATTCTGATACGTGTAAAGTGAGAAACCAAATTTCTTATGACCGTATCAGTATTCACAATTTCGCATGAATGAAATAATTTAAGGAGCTGAAATACTCACTTATCTCAAGGGGTTGAGATTATTTGCAATTAAAACAATACTTACTCACTTTGTTGACTTGATTAAATATTTTTTATTCTCTGCTGAAACAAAATAAATGCAACAATTGCACTATTGTGAATGTTAACAACAGTGTTGCCACGTTGAGTGCAATTGACCTTATAGAATGTTGCCTACAGGCAACATTGGTCAATTGTGGTCAATTAAAAAAAAAACCATCATTATTTTTAAAGCATTTTTTTATTAAAATTTATGTATGAAATGATAGGAAACAATTTTTTTGTGAGTTGCAGCACAAATACCCATTACATTTAGTACATTTAGAGCTCGGATATCCAGTGTGGCATAGTCTTTTGCTCCCCATTCTACCCAGTAACCCATATTGTCAAATCGTATAGATTTTTCCGGCTCTCGAACATAAGATCGTTTATAGGAACTTGATTCAGACGCTGTGGAAAAAGTTGGTGATGATGGAGCCGATGGTGAATAACTTGGTGATGCAGAGGATTCATCCATCGTTGAAAGCAGTGATGAAGGACGTCCTCGTTTCTTTGACAAAGCTGCTGTTTTTCTTGCGTTCATGAGGCCATTAGCAATATTAAAAATTTTTTCTATTTCTGCCTCTGTTAGGCCTTTTGGATGCCTAAATAAAAATATTTATGAAGAAATAAACATCGTTTGAAAATTACCATAATTGACCAATGTTGCCTACAGGCAACATTAGTTTTAAAAAATTATTATAAGAAAACTAATAACTTTTAAAAAACAATTTTTCTTTCAAATCACTTTCTTACCGTTTTTAAATTATATTTTGCACTTAGTTTTACAATGAAATATTTATTTTAATTTTTTTAACACTTTTTTTAAACACACTTTTTTCACAAATCAAACTTGAGTATTTCACTCAACTACGAACGGCTACTGAATGAACACTAATTTACATAAAGAAAAAATATATATATTGAAAAAAGAAACCTAACGGGACTTATAAGCATGAACATAAAATGTTGCCTGTAGGCAACATCGGGCATGAGAGGGTTAAGTTTTGACTCACAACCTTTGTCGAAAAACATATTTAGGCTTGCATTTTGACGTCAGAGGATTCAAATTTCACTTCACTTTATTCTACGCATATGTACGCATATTGCATTTGACTTCAGTGTGGGTTTTCTGGTGAAGATATAAAAAAAAAATTAAATATTAAGTCGGTCTCATTGCTCATACGTACATACATATATACATTACTTTTTGCATTTTGTTTTTCAAATATCATTCCTCCCAGGGTAAATTAGACTTTATTAGCAGTAGATAGACTTGCGTGCGTGGCTGCATAGAAAAATATAGGTATTTCCCCCAGCTAATAAAGTCTAATTTAATTTTTCTTCTCTTCTTTAGATACTCACCTTAATTAATAAAAATATTTCATTCAACAAGAATTGAAATTACTGAACTTAAGCCGAACTAAGAAAATATTTCTGATTTCTTAAATAAATCATATAATAAAGCATAAAACTTAGGTGGTATACAACGTGAGCTTGAGTACCTAATGGTAAGTACTTGTAAAACTGCCTTGAATACCACGAAAACCCAAAATTAAATATTCTAAAAAAATATAATAAAAAATTTTTAAATTATTGAATGCCACTTTTAAGGTGAAATGCATTAGCATATACAAAATTGAGTTTGTGTAAGTGTTCCAGCATTTTAGGAGTAAAATGCCAAAATTGTTGTTGTCTAAGAGCAAATTTCGCCAACTTATTTAAATATCAATTCATATTTAAAAGTAATTTTTCCATAAAAAAATTAATGAAAATCGACATTTAAATATGAATTGAAATTTTGATAGATTTGGTGAAGTTGGCCTTAAGAGATCGAAAAATATAGATTAAAAAAAAGAGCTGTATAAGGAATGAAACAAAAAGTCAAATATTTTGGCATAGCTTAAGCAAAAATATAATAAATTGTATTGTTTTTTTTGAGCCTATAAGCACCTTTGATATACTTTTTAAACATGTTTCTTAGCATATGTGACCTGCTCCACGAAAGGGGACCTCTGCGCCTCTGAGAAAAACGCGTTTAAAGGTGAAAAGGTGAAAAGCAGCAAAATACAGAAGAACCACCAGAAAAGCGTGTTAGGAGTAAAAAAGAGTAAAATTTTGATATTTTTGTAATTTTGTACCTTTGATATTGAACTTTTTTTAAATTTCAAATATTATATAATATATATTATATAATATATATCTGTTTATATCACATTTTTAAATTTTTTCATTAATTATGTTCATCTTTACAGGTGATTTGTAAAAAAACTAAAAGACATAGAAACTTGCGGTTTGCGGCATTTGAAAGAGAGAATCACTCAAAAAGAAAAAAAAATTTTTTCGGCGCAGAGATCCCTTTTCGTGGAGCAGGTCACATATAGTTTGCATATTTTAAAACCGAAAAATTCATGTTGTAATATTTTCAAACTTTTTTTACTACGCAAGTGTTACAAAATTTTGACGTTTACGAGATCTGATCAAAAAATAACCGTTATTTTCAATTTTTTCAAAAAGTATTTATTTATTAATCAATAACTATCTTGTCGCCTTCAGAGTAATCCCCCTCAGATATAATACACTTATGCCAGCGTTTTTTCCAATCCTCGAAACACTTCTGAATCGCGCTTGTTGGTATCGCCAACAGCACCTGTTTCGATTTTTCTTTTATCTCCTCAATCGTAGCAAAACGCTTTCCTTTCATCGGTGTCTTCAGTTTTGGGAAGAGGAAAAAGTCAGTGGGGGCCAAGTCCGGTGAATACGGTGGTTGAGGCATGATAACGGTTTTGTTTTTGGCCAAAAACTCACGCACAAGCATCGATGTGTGAGCTGGGGCGTTATCATGGTGCAAAATCCATGATTGTTTTTTCCACAATTCTGTGCGCTTCTGACGAATTACTTCGCGCAAACGGCGCATAACTTCAAGGTATTATTCCTTATTGACCGTACGACCTTGTGGCAAGAATTCATGAGGCACCACGCCATTGCAGTCGAAGAAAACAGTGACAATTGGGCTTTGGTTTCAGTGTCATAGCCATACACCCATGATTCGTCACCAGTTATGATCTTTCAACAGCTCCTGAGCGATATCCATACGACGTTGTTTTTGCTCAAAATTTAGTAAAAAATCGAAGAGCACACCAAAACACGACTAACCTTTTTATCTATCAAAAACAAACTGACAATCCAAAATGGCTGATATTGCCAATATATATAACAGATATGTGTACCAACATAACAGAAAAAAAAATGCGAAAATCGAACATACGTAACTCACGAAATTTTAAAATAACGGTTATTTTTGATCAGATCTCGCATATTGTTGAGATACTAGAAATTTAATTATAAAATTACATTTTCAAAATGTGGAAGATAAATACATTAATTTTTGTATATAAAATGTAAAAAAGGACACCTACTGCGACGATGTGTCTGTCATTCGCATGCCATAAAATTTCAAACTACATGCATAGTATCGCAATGAATATGTAACTTAGAACTCTGTGACAAAACTGCTAGCTGGCAACACAGCTCAAGATTTAAGTAAGAAAGCACTTAAGCTTTTCGTTTGTTGAAAAGAAAACTAACGATCAAAACAAAACTTAAACTTCATATCTAGTTCTCAATTTTCTTCATTATTTTCTAAATCTTTAAAATCAAACGTGCATACATACACACGAGTATGTACATATATTAAACAAGTTAAATACAAATTTCGCTCACACACATACATACATGTACATACAACATCCACTTATCCAAGTATACGCGTGTAATTGAAACAACACCCTGCAGGAAATGCGAATAGTGAAACCGAAGTGATTTACTAGTGATATTGTCAGTAGTACTACTGACCAGTACCCATGTTCTGTAACTCCCGCGTCGAGAAAGTTTTCGCTTGAAATGTGTGAAATGAAACAAAAATGCAATAAATTGAAACAAACAGCTGCTTTTCTCACTAAACTGTGTCTGTAACTTTTTTTTGAAGAGTAACAGCTGTCATGTAAAGAAATGATTCGCCAATTTACAGAAAAAGTGTGTCTGTAAAACTTTTGCGAGAAAAGTTCTCGCTTTGAACTGTCAAATTCACTCACAAATAAAAACTCGGTGAGAAACTATTTCAAAAATAAAAAATATATTTAAAAAGCCAAGTGCGATGGATAATAACACGGAAAAGGTTAGTATTTTGTTTTTTAAAGTGATTTTTTCATTGTTAACTATTTTTTTTTATAATTTTAGAAAACTATGCGAATTTCTAAGTAACAAAAATAAAAATTGGTAGACTGTATGTCTTCGCAAGGAGACAATTTGATGGCATTAACTCTTTATATGTACCACTTGAACAATTTTGTTTTAATAATCACTTAATTACACCACAAAGCTAATTAAATTTTTTGTTTTATTGGAAAATATTTAGTAAACAATAAACATTTACGGCCTGTCGCACGATGTCACAAGAAATCGTTCGATCGAATACTTATATTGAAAACAAACACAAATTTTCTAATGGTATTGTTGTTTGCAATACAAGTTTTCGATCGAACGTTTGCTGGTGACATCGTGGTACAGGCCGTTAATAAACAATAAACATTAAAGTCGCACTTTACATTATTTGGTACAGCCGTCTGTTATATTTTCGCCGCCGTCTGTTATATTTTTGGCGCAAGAAACTTAAACACATACATATATAAGTACTTTTTTAACATTATTGCACAGCATAATAAAAAAAGAAAAACAAACTATGGACACGTTCATTGACAATGTCACCAGAAATACACTAGAATTGTTATCTCTAACGTATCTCTACTCGCGCATAAAAGGATATTTGTCGACATTTCAACTAATGCAATTGTCGCTAGAGAAACGAGTGTTGACATAGAGACATATGGTTATAGGCTGACTAAAGGGATGTTCTATGCAAAGGCGTGTGCATGTGTGTGTGTATGGCTGCGAATTCTCCCGCAAGAGCATTTCTAAGCTCTCATTTGTAAGGGGTTGTAATATTTTCTTGCGATTTTGCATTTTTGTTTAATTTATTTCGACGGTCCCCTTCCCAAGCATGCTAAGTCGACATAACATGCTGGGAATAGTATTTCTGAGTTCATGTTTTCCCAACTTAGATTCTGTAAAATTTTGATAGTTATCGGACTATTCTATCAAAAGTTTTAAGTACTCTTGGCATGATTTGGTTTGAAATTATTTTCTGTTTGCTTTATGTTAAAAGTACTTAGCATATTATAGAATCTACATTTATTTTTTTTAGCGTTTTCTTATGTCTACTTAGCATGGATGTACTACAGGTTTGTACATGTTTGTTTATCTCTAAGTAAGAGAAATTTTTTCCTGGGAATAATTTCAAACAGTACCAAGTAATAGGGAAAGAAAAAAATTCTAATTGGAAAAGGGAGAAATTTCTCGCGGAATTTTATTCATGATTACCCTGTGCCCATGTTCGGTAACTTTGGTGAGAACTTCTCGCGTCGAAAAGATGTGAAACAAAATATTCCATCGTTTCTCGAAAAGTGAGAAAAAAGTGTGTCTGTAAGTCATGTCGAAAACTATCAAAAGTGATTACGTCATTACTTTAGAAATGTCAAAATATAATAGTCGAAGCCGATGTGACATCGCAGACGTTGTGAACGCTTATCACAAATGTCGTGGACGGCGACCAAAATTTACTAAAATTAAACAATTTACAATGACGGCGAATATATAACCGACGGCTGTACCAAATAATGTATAGTGCGACTTTAATGTTTATTGTTTATTAAATATTTTCCAATAAAACAAAAAATAAAAATAGCTTTGTGGTGTAATTAAGTGATTATTAAAACAAAATTGTTGAAGTGGTACATAAATATAAAGTCATCAAATTGTTTACCAATTTTTTTTTTGTTGCTTTGAAATTAGCATAATCTTTTAAAATTATAAAAGAAAAATAGTTTAACAAAGATAAAATCACTTTAAAAAACAAAATGCCAACCTTTTCCGTGTTATTATCCATCTTACTTGGCTTTTTTAATATATTTTTTATTTTTTAAATAATTTCTCATCGCGTTTTTATTTGTGAGTGAATTTGACAGTTCAAAGCGAGAACTTTTCTCGCAAAAGCTTTACAGACACACTTTTTCTGTAAATTGGCGAATAATTTCTTTATGTGATAGCTGTTACCCGCCAAAAAAAAGTTACAGACACAGTTTAGTGAGAAAAGCAGCTGTTTGTAGACACACTTTTTCTGTAAATTGGCGAATAATTTCTTTATGTGATAGCTGTTACCCGCCAAAAAAAAGTTACAGACACAGTTTAGTGAGAAAAGCAGCTGTTTGTTTCAATTTAATGCATTTTTGTTTCATTTCACACATTTCAAGCGAAAACTTTCTCGACGCGGGAGTTACAGAACATGGGTACTGAATATGTTTTTCCCTGAATTCAAAATAAAACTATGGTCGTGTGAGCTTTTTTAATTTTGCAAATTAAAACATTCTATATATATATCTAAAGGACCACCAGAAAGATTGCTAAGTCTACTTAGAGGGCCAGGTAATAAATTTGTGTACAACCTGGTATGATTGCAAAAAACCTCAAGTTTCTATCTCATAACGTTCCCTAGATATCATCAGTAAACTTTGAAGGCGTTTATCTCAAAACAAGACTTTTTGACTTAGCAGATTTTGGAATGGAACGGTCGATTTTATTCTAAATCTAGTATTAGATAACTTTTGTTTTGCAGCTTTTTATTTAATAAATGTTTTAATATGGGTTCAGTAATTTCTGTGAAATTGTAGTTTTTTTTTTTTGTGTTATTTAATATTCTCACTTTCATAGACAATTGTAAGCCATTTGTAAATGCCCGCCACAACAACAGTAAAATTGATGGAATATTGAAATTCTTTTTATTGTTATTAACTGGTTTTTGTTTTCAAATGTCCGCTAATAGGTTTTAAAAGTCGCTAGCAAACATTATTCTTTAGCCTTGATAATTGCATTAGCAACATGTTGATAGCAACATTGTATTATTAACAACATATTATACCAGACTTCTTATTTATATAAAATTGTTTTGTAACTAGTGTGTTCTTTTGTAAGCTACAGAAAATAGATTCCTTAAAAGATTGCCCTGATTTATTTTGCTGAGATTGAATAGAATTATTTAATGCGAAATTGCATGGAGTATTTTTGAAGCTATTTTTTGTTTATTGAAAGTAAAGGTATATATATAAAATCCAAACTGCAATGCTCCGTATAAATTTGTTAAGCAAATGAACTGCACAATCAACAAATGCAACAGAAATATAAAATGAAGGGTATATGTACGAGTACTTAGATGTTATAAGGCAACAATCTGAACGAATATCAGAACACACTATCAAATAGTTTTAATATAATATATATCAATTGGGCTTTCTTAATAGGCATAACAATATTAATACTTTATTTTCTAATTTCTAGGATATATCATGTTACCAAAATAATAATTTTGCTTGTCAGCAACAACAGTTTGCAAAAATGCCAAAATCGTGTTAATAGAAATATGCAAGGGAAAATTGTGTAAATAAATTGTAAAAAGCTAAAAAGTCGAAAATGTTGAATGTTTTGTCTTATAGATCATTTACTGAATTCCAACGACATAGTGTCCTCTACTGAAATTTCTATGAAATATAAAAAATAAAATATACCTTATGCGTAGTGAAATATCAAAAACTTACTCGAACCCCGTTGTGCTTCGCAGTCGGAATTCTAATCAGAGGAAGAAGACGCTATAGGATCGAACTCTTCCAGTAGGTCGTTGTTGACACAAACCAATGATCAAACTCATATAATTTGAACGGTGGGTTTGTGCCAAAAACGAGCTAATGAAAGAGGTTGTGATTAGACTTGTGAAACTCGTTCATAAGTTCATTTAAGACACAAGCCTCTTATCAAACATATATGATTTGAATGGGTTTGTACATTTGCTTGTGTCAAAATCTTACAATTCAAATTCGTATGGGTATCGATTCGTGCCAAAATGAGCGACTAAGGGCTAATAAATCAGTTAATGCTTAAACGCAGATTTAGTTAAACTAAACTCTACTTTATATGTGGTTTAAACTCAACAGCAGTAAATCAGTGCACCATACCTTATGTGTAGTTTAAAAAAATAATATTGTGGCAACACTATAATAAATGTCAAAAACAGCTGTTTCGCAACAGGCTATCAATTCTTTGCACAATCAAAAAGGCAAAGAATTTAATAAATTTTAATGAAAAGAGAAAGAAATTATATTTATGCTTTGCGAAATAGAATAGTATAAAATAACAATAGAGTGTAAGCAAACAGATCGCACATGATCTGAAGAAAAAGTAGAAGCTTGGAAAAAAGTTGAATGCTCTTTAAATGCAAAACATATGGTATGTAAGTAACAATATCATATGGACTTTATTGGTAGTTTAAACGCCCAATTTTATGCGTTTACAGATGGTTTAAATACTGCACTGATTTATAGGTTTGCTGGTTTTTAAAAAAAATAGGGATTAACTTGCACTGATTTAGGGCTACTAAAGATGTTTGACCCAAGTCAACTACTATATATAAAACTAAAGTTCCACCGGTAGACTTGGGTCCAAATCGTTCAGTCGATATTTTTGACACAAGCCTATGGACATGTAATTTAAAATGATTTCTTTATAAGATTCTGTCAAAAATGACCGATAGAACGAGTTAAACCCAAGTATTTTTTCTAGAATTGTATCGACCTCGTTCAGTCAGTCATTTTAAATAGAAACCTTTAATCAAACCCGTTTAAGTTACATGGGTTGAAACATTAGCTTGTGTATAACATAGGCTTCGATCTAACTCATTTTCGACATAAACCTATGATTAAACCAATTTCAATTAAATGGGTTTGATCATAGGTTTGTGTCTAAAACGAGCTATTGAAAAAGTTCTATACAAGTCTACTATCAGTAAATAGAGCTATCTCAGTAAAGCTGAATGCAACTCATTCAGTCGTTTATTTAAGGCATAAATCTATGATCAAACTCATGTTATTTAAATGGGTTTGATCATAGGTTTGTTTCTAAAATATACGAATGAATGAGTTAGATCCAGCTCTACTGAACGAATTGGACCCAGCTCCAACTATCAGTGTTTTAAGTAGACTTTCATCAAGCTCTTTCAGTAGCTCGTTTTTGACACAAACCAATAATCAAACCCTTTTAAATTACATGAGTTTGATAATTGGTTTGTAACAAAGGCGAGCTACTAAATGAGTTCGATACAAGTCTAGCTTTAAGTTCCTTAACTCAAACATACAAGCAGGCAAACATACAATTTTCTGGTTGACGATGTGGTAATCGAGTCGATACGCGTAGTTAAAATTATAAAACATTTGTTTTATTGTTTTACAATTGCAAAATAGAAACATCATGTAAATTAATTGGCAATTATTCTGTAGGAGTTCTACATACAGTTTAATGATCTCTTGCTATAATCCATATTGACATGTAGCAAATGAAACTTCTATCAGAATGAAAAATCATTATTTCATTATTTGACTAGTAATTTGATCCATATGCCGATATGACGAATAGTGAAGAAATGTTGCAGAAGTTTAGTAGTAAAAGCAATATACAAACATATGTAAATAATGTAAAGTTATGAAAGCGAAAAATTTTTAACGACAACAAAAAACTATTGCATTATAAGAATGTAACTATCAAATATTCATTGCAGTGTTATGTATGAAATAATCATAAATACGTATTAGTATTTTATAATCCTTGATGGGTTCTTAATAAAATCAGCAAAGTTTATTATAAATTATCTCTTATAGCGAACAACTTCTCTCGTTGTTAAAAAATTTTATAAAATGCAAATTAGTACGTTTACCATTAAATCGGCTTATATCAAATTATCGCTTATAATGAACTCTTTTTTTAAATCCGCTAACTGCAAGCCGATAGAAATTTTTATGCTGATAACATATAACAAATATCGCCAGTTATTGCCTGGCTTCTTTTTTCTTAGCTAAAATTTAAATAAGTATATATCTACACCCAGAGAAAAAACAGCTTAAAATCAATAAATATGCACATCGAATTAACAAGAAACATTAACGAAAGTCTAGTCATGTTGAAATTTCTTATTTCAATATGGAAAAATGTTAGCTTACGGTACTTATTTATTAATTTTATTTGTTTTTAAGTATTTCTATATACATTTTCTATTATATTGAAAATTATTGAATTAATGTGACGCGTTCTTATTTTTCAGTTGCAGCTTTTCCCTGAGTGTATTTTTTTTTAATAAAATAAAATTACGGTCTTTTTTTGTTTTTGTTTTATATACATAAGTTATAGAATTGTTTGAAAAATTGTCATATTATTTCTGTTTAAACACAGAAAAAAGTATTCACCAATTAATGTTTTCAATTAATAATTTAATTGATTCAATTCAATTTTTAATTGTATTAATTAATTTGAGTGGAAAAACTTAATTGATATTATCAAATTGTTTATAGGTGAAAATTTAATTAATTTTTTAACTAATATTACAAATATTTTAATTAATATTACAAACTCATTTATATTACTTTTTTGTGTGAAAGTGAAAATAAGCAAAAATTACAAACTAAGACTTAAGCGGCCCACCCACTTGCAATATAATTGCACAATTTTTCGTATTGTACAATAATATCGCCAATGTGTATGTCATATTTGAAGGTGGCACAATATATTGGCAAATATCAAAAGGCTTTTGATTTTTAATGTATATACAATCAAGAGAATTGTGTAATGTGGTGGCAACATTGTTCAATGTTGTTTACTTTTTCACTGCCAGGAAAATTGGGCAATATTTTCTTTAAAAATATTGTGCCATTTATTGCATAGTATAGGTCAAAATTATAATAATATGTATTGCGTGTTTTTTATTGAGGTATAGAACTTTAAGTTGGCATCACTTTTTTAACTGGCGGCCATTTTGTCAGCTGTCAAGTGATTAATATTTAGTTTGGTTTGCCATTTCATCATGAACAGGTTGACAAAAGAACAACGCTTGCAAATCGTGCAAATTTATTTCGAAAATAATGGTTCAGTTCGCGAAGTTTACCGCAAGCTCCGTCCATTTTATGGTCGACATAATCGTCCATCAGAGCAATTAATTCGGTTAACCATGGATCGTTTTCGCACTACGTTTACTCTATGTGATAATACGCATCCGCAGAGACGTCGAACAGTGCGCACCGAAGAAACAATTGCCGCTGTAGAGCAAAGTGTTGAAGAGGACCCGAATGAATCGATTCGCCACCGTGCACAGCAATGGGAGCTTTGTCCATCAACTTTATGGAAGATTTTGCGCAAAGATCTTGGCTTGCGACCTTACAAGATCCAGCTTGTGCAAGAATGAAAGCCGCGAGACCATGCAATGCGTCGTGATTTTGGTGTATGGGCCGAAAATGAGATTGATCTCGATGCTGATTTTCATCGCAAAATTTTGTTCAGTGATGAGGCTCATTTTTGGTTCAATGGCTACGTCAACAAGCAAAATTGCCGCATTTGGAGTGAAGAGAATCCACATGAGACCCTTGAGACGCCATTACATCCACAAAAACTGACTGTTTGGTGTGCTCTATGGGCTGGTGGAGTCATTGGGCCATACTTCTTCCGAAATAATGCTGGAGAGTCAGTTACCGTTAATGGAGACCGGTATAGAGCCATGATAACCGACTATTTTGTTCCCGAATTGGATGGCATGAATGTGGATGAGTTGTGGTTCCAACAAGACGGCGCTACATGCCACACAGCGCACGTCACAATCGATTTATTGAAGGAAACATTCGATGAGCGCATAATTTCGCGGAATGGACCTGTCAATTGGCCACCAAGATCGTGTGATTTGACACCATTGGATTATTTTCTTTGGGGATATGTGAAGTCGCTCGTCTACGCCAACAAACCAGAAACGTTAGGGGACTTGGAAGCCAACATTCGTGGCGTTATTGCCAACATACGGCCCCATATGCTTGAAAAAGTGGTTGAAAATTGGACCTATAGAATTGGCTTTATTCGAGCCAGCCGCGGCGGCCACATGCCCGAAATCATATTTAAACGTTAATGGCATAAAATTATCCTTCCAATAAAGCCAAATTGATGGACATTAAAACGATTTTCTTGTGTTTTATTTCAATTCGAAGTTCTATACCTCTAAAAAAAAACACCCTGTACAAAAACATATGCAATAATATTGTATAATGGATGGGCCGCTTTAAAGAAGTTGAAAATGGTTTGAAGTGTTGTTAATGTTTAAACTCAAAGCATCATCGAATGAGGCTTTTGCTAATCTAATGAATATGAAAGACTTATTAGATAACCACTAAAAGCGTCTCAAACAATTCCCTAAGCGATTACTAATACCATATTTTGCTGTATTGTAGAAGAATCTAATAGAATGTAACAGTTTCTACCCTTAGAGGAATCTTCTAAAATATGTTTCCATTGACGATTAAAAACACTCTTCATGAGATTTCAAGTAGACTCTTCCACAATTGAAAGTGTTAACTGCGATTTTTCAAATAACTAATACAAATAAAATTCATAACAGAAATAACCGTGGTATAAATAGAGAAGGTACTTCCATTCTCTCTTTGTTTTGAAAAAATAAGGACTTTTGAAGTTTGTTTTTTGAGAGAAATAAAGAAAAACGTTCCCATATAGTAAAAAATTTAAGTTTTCCCCCAGAAATTTTTTACAAAAATGTGTAATTATCTTAACAAAAATTTGCGAATAAATATAGTGATATACATATTTTTTAATTTTCTGCCTAATACAAATCTTTTAAGAATTTTCATCTAAATTTGGCATTGAGAAACCAAATTTATTGATGATTTTGATTAGTTAACAATGAATTTTCATTAAGTTTGATTGATATTGCATTTTGTTTAATCTACCTAATTCATTTCTTGTTGATTGTAACATCCTTTTCTAAAAACACGTTTTAATAACCGATCTGGTCTTTTCACAGATTTTATAGGCTCTCAGCCAGTGTTGACGAACACCAGGAAAGGAATGGAATTTAAAAAATGCTACACTCATGTTTTTACTTAATTGTTTAATTTATACATTCTGTATTTTATAAAAGTAATTTTGAAATAATTATTGAATAAAATTTTCAAACAAACAGGAAACTGAGCAGAAATTTTAAAGTAACACGTTAGCACAATTTTACCGGAAACTTCATAATCCTTCAACTCGACAGATGATGAATGTCAAGAAAAAATGAGAGAATGGAAGTACCTTGAAAATAACAATGCAACCTTTCATAATACCTTTTTACTTTCTTTGAATTGAAGTATGTGTGTACTTCGTTTATGACTAACTTCGGCTATTCCAAGCAAAGTTGCCAGGCCAGGTGTTCGTTTGAGCCTAACCCTACTGTAGCAAAAGAAGTAAAATTTTATTATATTTTGAGCAGATTTTCCATAGAAAATAAAATCTACTTCATCGATGGATTTTGTGGAATTATACTCAAATCTAGTCGTTGTTGAGTCAATCAAGATTCGACCGAAAACCGTGAATGAGAATGTGAACTAGAGATGGACAAATGAAAAAAATGTATCGATATATATCGTATCGATATTTTTGAACAGTAGCGATATATAGGGTGTTTTTTATTGAAGTATAGAACTTTAAGTTGGCATCACTTTTTTAACTGGCGACCATTTTGTCAGCTGTCAAGTGATTAATATTTAGTTTGGTTTGCCATTTCATCATGAACAGGTTGACAAAAGAACAACGCTTGCAAATCGTGCAAATTTATTTCGAAAATAATGGTTCAGTTCGCGAAGTTTACCGCAAGATCCGTCCATTTTATGGTCGACATAATCGTCCAACAGAGCAATTAATTCGGTTAACCATGGATTGGCCACCAAGATCGTGTGATTTGACACCATTGGATTATTTTCTTTGGGGATATGTGAAGTCGCTCATCTACGCCAACAAACAAGAAACGTTAGGGGACTTGGAAGCCAACATTAGTGGCGTTATTGCCAACATACGGCCCCATATGCTCGAAAAAGTGGTTGAAAATTGGACCTGTAGAATTGGCTTTATTCGAGCCAGACGCGGCAGCCACATGCCCGAAATCATATTTAAACGTTAATGGCATAAAATTATCCTTCCAATAAAGCCAAATTGATGGACATTAAAACGATTTTCTTGTGTTTTATTTCAATTCGAAGTTCTATACCTCTAAAAAACACCCTGTATATTTTTTAAAACATCGATATTTTGTTATATCGAATTTTTTTTTGCTACAAATGTTGCAGAAATATCCCAAATTTGAAATAAATACACTCACTAACATATCGTGCCATAACCGCCAAAAAAATTCAACTTTATTGTGTATAAATGTCAAAATATCTATTCTAAAAATAACTATATTTTTTGTAAAAACTGCTTTAACCCTTTCAGTTTGAGTGAGTTTTTTTACGAAATCTGGTAGGTTTTTTTCAGACGTTGGGCATACATGAGAATTCGAATATCCTTATTCTGAGATTTATAGTCCCAATACGTGTTTACGGTGAGATGTGATGTCCCAATAAAGCAGAAATCAATAAAATGGCTTTGACGAATTTAATTTTTTTTATTTATATTTTAATTTTGTTCTATTAAAAACAAAGAATTATTGGAAATTTAAAACTTATAAGCAAAGAAATGTAAATAAGAAAATAGCGACACTACAAATTCAAGGTATATAAAAAATGGTTTTATTTTGCGAGTGGCTCAAAACAGCAAGAATTTGTTCTTGTCTACTTTTCTATGGGCGTCGCGATATGCTGTCCAACAGGTTTCTTGCTCCCTCCGCTATCACGTTTTCAGCCAATAGGAGTATGCACTAGAGCTGAGCATAAGATGTTTGGTTGCTTAATCTTCATGGTGTACATTATTGAATTGTTCTCTCTTTTTAGTGCTCTTGATTTTATGAGAACACTGAAACTGGTACTCAATTTTATCAAAAGCATGCAACATCATTTGTTTATACGCAAAGCGAGGGCATTAGTTATTGTAGTGTCGAAGCATATTTCACTAGTGCACACCGAATGACAATTGTAAAATGAGCACACAAGTGTAAAAATATGTGTATGTGTAAAAGAAAAAACAAACAACGTAGATTGTTTGAGAGTGTTAGTTCGCATGCGATACTGTTCTAAGTTTTATAATTTATTGATTTAATTCTCTAAAAAATAAAATATCTAAAAAAATAATATCTTTCAAAATGCATATCACTTAATATTTTATGAAATTTTGAGTTTGTGAAATGAAGTATGGTGCACTATGAAGTGTACAATAAAAATATTACACACTTGACACAACTGTCTATTCAACTGTTGTACAATGGTTTTGTGTGTTTTTTGTTTCCTTGTTCTCTATTTTTGCTTCACACTCAATTACGATCAGCACTACAAACAATATTCGCTCTTGAAAAAAATACAATACTGTGCACTTTTTCATAGCTTGCGCACACTTCTAGTATGCACTTTGTAGCTTGTTGCATTTACACACAAATACAAAGCATACGTCTTTTGAAAAATACTTTATTTCACTACTTACTGGATTTTTTTCTAAAAAAAAACAACTAATTTTGTTACGATGGGATCAACCATCATCCGATTTTCGTCGTTTATGACCAAAATACAGTTCACATACTTCATGATGCCTTCCTTTTGCTTTCTCAGCAATTGAACAACTTTGGTTGGTGGCATTTGCATATGCCCAGTACTTCCTTAGATTCTACCAATCTTGCAGCCGACAAACCATCAGTACTTGAAATTGCCTTTGTCAACGATCCAATTGTCTTTTGAAAACTGGTGTTTCTGTGAGTTATATACAGACAATTTGCAAGTAGTGTAGTTGAGTAAGGAGTACAGATGTGCAAATGTCGCGATTTTATCGTGTCACGCGTGAGGCACGTGTGATCGTGATCAAATTTATAATTAATCACGCGTGAGTGCGTGACCGTGACTTAAAAAAAATTACTCGTGCATGATCGTACGTGAGCTCTTTTTAAGAATCACCCACGAATTCTCACGAGATAACAGTCCTGCGTTTTTATATAACTGTATTAAAAATTTTAAATTTTCTTATAATAAATACTACAATCTATATCTGAGCTGCACAAAGTAGCACCAGAGTGCCGAACATCAATCGGCTTCTTATACAAATGAATACACATACGCGAATACATTACTCTCGTGTTTTTCTCGGTGGCCAGCTCTGATCTATGTACATTATATGTAGAATGAGCCTGCAAACATAATGCACACATACATACGTATGTATAAACATACATATGTACATATATGTAAGAACCTATTTTTCAACCAACAAACATAAAAAATTAATTATATATTTTTCGTAAGCGTGCATGATAGTGATAAGTTGTACACCCCTCGTGCGTAATTAAGAATATTTTATACGTGAGCGTGCGTGATCGTGAAAATTTTCAAAATCATTTGTGCGTGAAAGTGCGTGCGTAAAATATTTTTCAGAGTGAGCGTGCGTGTCGTGAGTCAAAAACCGCTCACGTGCACATCTCTAGTAAAGAGTAACCCTATTGACGTCAGCAATAGCAGTAACAAAGTAATCACCATATTGATTATATGGGTCGGTGAAATTGAATTTGAAGTCACTGAAGTTAGTACCATAATTTTCGCTTTTATTATCTTCTAATGCTAGCTCGACCATTTACTTATTCGACAATATTTTCCTTTCCACCTAAACGAACAAAAAAACAAAACTTGTATTTGTAACCCATATTGGGAAAATAAATCCCAATCGAAAATATTGTTGGGACAATATGTCCCATAAAAAAAAGCTTTTTAGCGTTTTAACGTTTGAAAATTTGCTTGCTGCAAAATGTTAAAAACAATATACCATTTTTTACTTTTTGTTATTGTATAAAGTTGTGAATAAAAATGCAATACCTGGAACTGTATTTATAAAATAATGTCTCGGTCAGCGAGAAAAACGACGTCTCAGCAAAAGAACTACGCACAAATGACCTACCGGTATAATACAACACATGTTTACTTAATTACACCACAGATAATGCTTCAAACTTTATTGCACTTCATAAGATATTAGAATATAAAGCCTAAAAAAAAAGTTAAGATGTAAGGAATATTGCTGGGAATATAATCCCAGTAGGGGCGTAGGGGTTAAAAAAACTTATTTGTCTGGAGAAAGATTTTGTCTGACGTTTTATTATTATTTATTATTTTTAGTTTTTTTTTTTTGCTTTCAAAAATTAAATCAGTCAATGCTGTCAGTAGATTTTTAGAATAATACCTACGTAAGAACTTTTCCTTACAAAAATCCTTATCTAATAATTCATTTTAATTTAAAAAAAAAGAAACTAGAAACATTTAGTTTATTAAGATTTAAGTTGTTAGCGATATCTTTAAACATTAACAGCCTTATTTATAAAAATTAGTGAGCCCTTATAAAAAGTTTTTAGAACGTGATCTAAACACAGGTTTTACATACGTACATGCTTATTAAGCCTTTAGAAAGCCTTAATAATTTTTACAAATAAAGCTGTTAATCATTGTTTAATAAATGAACACTGTTGAACACTTCAAAGTTCGGAAGAATAGAAATATCCACTGGGCATCTATTAAAAATTATTAAATATTTAAAGAAATCGGAACAACTATCTAAATTAAATTTTACTGAACTCCATGAGTGGAGAAAACCCAAATTGATATTGGTATGGAGAAAGGAAATAAATTTAACCATACATCTGTATTTTCAATTTGTATTATAAGATAATTTCTGAAAAACTGTAGAATAGTATGCATTAATTTCGAATGCACAAGTAGTCACTTTAAGAAATTTAATACAAAAGAACTACATATCGCTCTTTTAATGCAACATGGACATATTTTTAAAAAATGCGTTATACGTAACCTTCTGTAGCTCTTTAAGGCTTCATTAGTTTTTACTTTCTGTTGCTGCTGTTCGATGTTGTGCCTATCCAGAACGGTGACAGTTTTCCACTAAAGTGATGAGTTTTGCATCGTACGTTGTTATGTTTCAATATATAACCGAAACAGAACAGAACGGAAGAGAAAAACTAAGGGCTTGTTGTATAAGATTTCTATAAACAAAACAGAGTCAGATGGTTCGTCACAGAACAGGTAGTAAAAGCTAATTCTGCCTTTAGGCTTATACCCACACAAACCAAATTTGACATTTATCTTAGTTAACAAACAAAAGTCACCTGGCTTAGTGGGGTCACCTTGGCTGTTATTATGAATTTTCTCTGTTTTTTATTCTTATCACTAGCAGTGATGTCAATATTGTACTGTTAAAAAATGGCTAAAATTTATAGAACTCTTAAAAATAGCGAAACCCGATACTCGTAAATAAGAATCGATATATCGATATATCGGTTTTTGAAATATCGGCGTTTTATATCAATATTTATTTTCTCAAATATCGATATTTCGATATATCGATATTTTTGCCCATCTCTATTGTGAACCTCGATAATTGATGTCCGTGTGAACATGGTATTACTTAATATCCTTATTAACGTATACGTTATATAGTATCTGACATAATTTTACATGACGTATACGCCATGAATTTTTTTCGCATCACAGTGCGATCACTAATCTTAACAATAAGAGCACTATTGCAAAAATACTAATCAAATCAAATCGAATCATGCACACAAAATTATCGAGTCAAATTAATGCACTACTCGCTTGAGAGAGAATCAAAAAATGTAACTCGAATTGTTGCTGTCACATCTACATTATATTTAAAAACTAATGAGAACAAACAGGTTTGAATAACACAATTGATTCGAATTTCGAAAAAACTCTCTCTATGAATGCTGATCTGGCAGGAATAGAAAGTAAAAATTATATTACTTTATACAAATTTGATACATTATCATCAGTCCTTAAAAATACTAGCTACTGATAGGTGTAATATATTCAATGTCTATTTGATCCGTTTCATAGCAGTATTTTGCTTATTAAAGTTGCCCATGCCCATGGTTTATTAATTTATTCATAAATCTATGAAATATATAAATTGTATTCTTATTTCAAGCAAACAAACAAACAACTGAAATAAACAATCGGAGCAAACAGATTATCTTTTTCGAAAAATTGTCATGACATGATCTTAAGAAAGAATCGCTAATATAAAAAAAAGTTAACAATTCTATATAAATCAAATCATACGAAATAAAGTATTATCGCGTACTTTATTGTTGGAGTAAAATTACCCGAAATAACGTGCAATACTTTGTTATAAGGTACGGGAGGAAAGCCTAATTACATCCCACTGTTCAAGGACTATCAGGCATGTTCTGACACTCGGAAATCACATAACTTTTGCGATTGTGATTTGAACTTGCAAAAGAGCTGTTCTGCAAATCGCAATCGCAAGAGTGTACTAAAGTGAGCTGATGAATTTATACTAAAACAAACTTTATTAAAACAGTAAAATGATTAATAGATAAAATTAAATATGTTTTCTTTTGATTTTCATCATAAATTGTAATATTTGCGTAAAATTTTTATTATAAAATTAAAATTTATAAAACGTTCTTTTGTTTTGTTAATTTGTTGTGTTTGCATTGTTTACTTATACTTGTACACTGACGTTTTCAACAAATAGCTTGGCAAGTCGCAAGCAAAACGCATTAGTTACAGAACCCAGCAAAAAAAAATCTTATTTGGAAGCACTAACAACTGAGGGAAGCAATGTATTGCTTATTTGATAACCAAAACTTCGAAAAATGCTTCTGAAAATTACTTACGTAAGGCGGGCTCTCACAAAAATTATATATTATTACTTCTGTGAAGCACTTTAGTAAGGCAAAAAAAAACTAATTTCAAAGCATTTCGAACAAAAAAATGCCTTATTCACTTGCAACAGAAAGTGATTCTGTAACGTTGTCTCCCTTACAAAAACGCATCTGGTAAGCAGTAATTTTTGCTGGGAACATGCCTGGCAATTTGCAACTCACATGCGATTTGAAAACCATGCGAGTGTCAGAGCATACCTGTATATCTACAGCAGTTTGGTGAGACAACCAACACATTTTGGGGAATACAAGTACTTAAGAATGAAATAAAGTTCTTAGTTGAAATATTTCCGAAATCTTTTATTTTATTTATTCCTTTTAAGAAATCGTCAATGTCTCTAGGCCAGTGCTGACCAATAAGAGAAATGTATTCGTGTATGTGTATTAATTTGTATAAGAACCCGATTGATGTTCGACATCCTTGTGCCACTTTGGCCAGCTTTGCTCTAGACAAACATTCGTATGACTCAGGTACTTTTCCCCATCATAACCGAACAGTTGTCAGCCACAAAACCTACTAAGTTTTCAATACTTAAAAACGTAAAAATGCAAGAATATTATTTATTATTGTAATAAAAAAAGTTTCCATATTAATGGACAAAAAGTGTCAGAAAAGGAGCGAGAGTGCCACAGTGACAGCCAGCATCCAATAGTGCTAAAAATTGCACAATTGCGCAACATTTCTCATCACTGCGGTACATACAATCATTATGATGAAACAGAATAAAGTCTGCAACTTCAGGAAAATCGCTCCCAAATTAATAAAGCTCTTAATAACATCGTCGGCAGTAACTTCAAATGCTCTCAAATTTTTGTTTTACTTTCTTCTGTGCTTATTTTTCTTTGGGAGAATGAGTACTTATAAATATGTGAGAGTATAAGAAAAAACACTGCTTTCTGGGGCTGCTTTTTTGTGCCAATTTGTATGGAAAATGTATTAATGCCGGTATTCTGTTTAATCATATTGGGCGTTTTTTAGAGGTATAGAACTTTGAATTGAAATAAAACACAAGAAAATCGTTTTAATGTCCATCAATTTGGCTTTATTGGAAGGATAATTTTATGCCATTAACGTTTAAATATGATTTCGAGCATGTGGCCGCCGCGGCTGGCTCGAATAAAGCCAATTCTACAGGTCCAATTTTCAACCACTTTTTCGAGCATATGGGGCCGTATGTTGGCAATAACGCCACGAATGTTGGCTTCCAAGTCCCCTAACGTTTCTGGTTTGTTGGCGTAGACGAGCGACTTCACATATCCCCAAAGAAAATAATCCAATGGTGTCAAATCACACGATCTTGGTGGCCAATTGACAGGTTAACCGAATTAATTGCTCTGATGGACGATTATGTCGACCATAAAATGGACGGAGCTTGCGGTAAACTTCGCGAACTGAACCATTATTTTCGAAATAAATTTGCACGATTTGCAAGCGTTGTTCTTTTGTCAACCTGTTCATGATGAAATGGCAAACCAAACTAAATATTAATCACTTGACAGCTGACAAAATGGTCGCCAGTTAAAAAAGTGATGCCAACTTAAAGTTCTATACCTCAATAAAAAACACCCTATATATGAACATAATTCGTTTTACTCTCTCTCTATCTCTCTCTATGCAAGAAAACTTGCATGATCTAAACTGGAACTTAGCGAAAATCGTTCATTTAAAATTAAGAATTTACTCCGAGTACAAGCAAATAAATATTTCAGTTCTTAAATTCAAAACATGTTTGTGATTTTATATTTGCAACCTATTGTATTGTAAATGTGTACATATGTATCGTCTTATTTCATAAAAAAAATCGTGACTTTCAAAAATTCAAAAATTATCTTCGGGATTGATATGATGACATTTTTATACGTGTGTGCCCAAAATTATCGAATATATTAAATAAAGTCTAAAGACTATTGAAAACTAAATACACTTGAATTTATAATTTATTTTTCTGCTCCTGTAAAATATATATAATGTAAGTTTAAAAAGGGTGATTTTTTTAACAACAAATTTCATTTGGCACCACTGTTTTTTGCAACTGAGCTGTTTCCGTGTATCATATTACTGCTAAACATGTTCAGTTTGGTCTATAATTTAACCATTAATCGACTTACAAATGAACAACGCTTGCAGATTATTAAATTTTATTACAAAAATTCAAGCTCGGTTAAGAAAGTGCATTCGTGCACTTCTTCCATTTTATGGTCAGTATGCGCGACCTTCTGAGGCGGCTATTCGGATTCTTGTGACTAAATGTCGCACCAAAATTACATTATAGAACATTAAACCATCCACAAGCATATGTAGAGTGTGGACAGAGAAAATATCGCAGCTGTATCAGCCAGTGTTGTTGATGACCGTGAATTATCGATTTGGCGCCATTCGAAGCAATTAGGGCTCTGTTAATTTTTTTTGCCCAAAATTTAAGAGCTGAACTTGGCTGACATTTGGTTTCAACAAGACTGAAAAGAAGACATGCCATACACCACGCGAAACAATATCCCAATTGGGAGTCGAGTTCGGTGAACAGTTTATTTCACCTTTGGGGCCGGTCCATTGGGCACCTAAATCGTGCGATTTAACGTTTTTAGACTATTTTTTGTAAGGCTATCTTAAGGCTCTTGTCCATAGGGACAAGCCAGTAATGGTTAACGTAACGGAAGACAATATTGAAGAATTTTTTCGTAAGATACTGAGCGATATGTTGGAGAGAGTATGCCAAAATTGGACCCATCGTATGAGCCATTTACTTGAAATCATCTTTAAACATTGAATTATATAGATCGTTGTAACGACTCAAATAAAGATTTCATACATATGTATCTCTAAATTTAATGTGTTTTTTTTTTTCTTTAAATCAAATCCGAAAGCTTTTAAAAAATCAACCTATACATGTGGCTGATTTCCAAAAACGTATTAATGCAAGTTTGTAAATTCTTTGCATGCTTTAACAACAATGTATAGATACAAAGCTGCTAAACATTATAACCACGACCATCAACATTGAGACTGATGCGCTGATTGCTTGTTTGCCGCGCTTTCAACACGACGACGCACAGAGGAGCCAAAAAGCTGGCCAAAAAAGCAAAAATTAATTTAAAGAAATCTCAAGAACTTGTGTATCAAGCTGTGTTGATACATAACAAAATTTTACATCATATTGTAAATTTTGACGACTTTTAGTTGTGATCTGTAGCCCTGCGATACTGATAAGTCAGAAAAGTGAAGAAAATTACATGAGTTTTTAATGTTTTCTTTCGATTTTAACATGTTTATATGATATTTCTGTGGCTAAACGAATCAAGGTATTAGGTTGATTTTTTTTTTCGCTGAAAAACTTGATCAAAAGCTTTTGTTAGTATTAAAACAACAAAAATATCTTGAATATTAATATTGCAAGAATTCGTTTAAAAAATTAAAAGGAAATTATACACAATAAAATTTAAAATCTCTAATTTTAGACGCAAAAAAGTTTGCGCAACTTTGCGCCGCTTGTTTTTGGCGATTTTTTGATAAATTCACCTTTTTTCTGTTTCTGCTTGTCTTGCAGGTAAATACGAGCATGAAACCTCTTTGACAGTCCTAAAATGTTTTTCTTTGAGGGGAGGCATACTTCATAAAGCCCATAAAGGCTTAAGTTTTTTTTATGATACTAAGACATAAGTAGTACATTGTAGGGATGGGCGCGTATTGAACAACACAAACACGAATGCCAAGATGTCCAACACGTACGAAACAGGCATGCGCAATTTTTTCAAAACACAAAACTGCACAACACGCACGAAATCAAATTGAATAGCAAAAAAAAGCATTTTTTTATATTCAAATAGATACATATTTTTGTTTAATTTCAGAACTTTAAGCTTAAGAGACCCCTACACTATCAACAAATTTGATGGTTTTACGTGTTTGACGATACAAAATATTAAATTTTTTCTTTACTGGCAATTCAAGCGTTCACATTTTAACACCAAAAATCGTTTCGTGCTTATCGTGTCAATTTTACTCAACACGATACGACCCGAACACACATGAAATCAGATTTTTGTCACGAACACTTCGTGTTGAGTCGTGCGTGTTCGTGTCACGAAAAAAACACGACACGCACCCATCTCTAGTACATTGTTTTAATGTTTACATTCAGGTATGTGATGAAAAACGTTTTAGACACAAAAACAATTTGAAAACGATAGAAGGTGTGATGCGTTTCCTATAGTCGTTTCGTCAGTAATTTTAAAACTTATTTTTAATGGTTTTTCCAAAAAGCTTTGACAAATTTCTTTTCACAACCCTATTATGTAAATTATATTTTATCTTCTAGTGTACTTCTTAGAAGTCGGTAGTTTAAAATTAGCTCCAAAATTATACTCAAAACCGATCGGAATTCATCACACCTTTTCAAAATGATTGTTTTGAAATCGTTTTGAAAACGATCGTTTTCCATCACATACCTGATTATTTTTGCCAATAATATTTTTGTCACCGCCCACAAAAGGAAGTGGGTACGAAAATGGCATCTTAAGGTCTGCTGGGTTCACGTTTAAGGTTTTGAACTTTCGCAGACGTTAAAAGTTGCATTTGCTAAGCAAAAGTATGGGAAAAGTCAAGAAACATTTTTAATTTTCCATGGGTAGGATTAGTTCCTCTGAGGGAAACTTTTTTCGCCTTTATCCGATGTTTTTGACTTTCAGGGCTTACTAGCCTATTACTATAAGACATATTTGTGCCAAGTTTCATTGCTTTAAAGACACTCAACAACTTTTCACAAGCAATCTAAACTAAAAAAAAAGGAATGGCCAGCTTTTTGGCTCAAATAATCTTCTGTGCGACGTTTTGAAAGGGTGTGGCATTGTCAATGATTTGCACTGCAGTGGTGTTTAAAAACAAATCATTTGAAATCAATCTGTGAGCACATTCATCATATTTTTTTAATAAAAAAAAACACATTTAATTAATTTTAAAGAAATTTTATTATATTAAATTTTATTTAAAAATAAAGTAGAAAATTGTATTGAGGAGACATTTAATTTATTTTACTTTTAGCTTATTTATTAAAATGAATAAAAGAAGGAGTCATAAGAGATATTAGGAAAATAAAAAAAAATAGAAACACTAACTATAAATAAATTCTATAGTGAAAAAGAAAACAACTAAGCACAACGTAAGCAAATAATATTGTAATTAAAAAAATATATGTACTTAAAACTTATTCACAGCATTTATGTTTTAGTTTGAAATTCTTAAAACTGAAAGTATTATACTTAAAAAATATATATATGTATATTTAAAAAATAATAATTAAAATTAATAAGTCCGAGTTTGAAGAAAGAAAGTTTTTTTTTAAATATAGTATATTCAGGAATGAAAGTAATAGACTTTTATTAAAATATTAAAACATTTTTGCATAAGTTTAAGAGAGAGAAAAAAAATACGTTTCAAAACAAGTTTCTCTGTTTACAATAGAATTACATTTAATTAAAGGGTGCACAATTTTACCAGCACTGATTTTATGGTTAAATAGTGACCTTGAAATATATTAGACTAGAAAGAAATTAGTCGAAAAGACCATAAAACCAACAGGGCATTTTGCATTTTATCAGGGTGTAAACATAAAGTCACGATGCCGTAGAACTGCATTCAATCATTTTAAAGAACAACAATGAAATTATTTAAAAGCAGTCATACAAATTTATGCATAAATAACTTTATTTTAACGAAGGCCATTGATTTAGCATAATATGTTCGGCCATAAAATCTGTGGCAAAAAGGAAGAAGTGTTTAAGTCGTTTAAGTGAAAATTGAAATAATATAATATCATAATCTTTCAATTGAAGAACAAGTCTGTAAAAAATTTCGAAATTTCAGCAATAATTAATCCTGATTTTCTATGTCCGACCCAACACACAGCAATTTTTGTACAGGAATTTTTCATTTTCATTCATATTAGTAGAAGGAGAGGGGAGATGATAATGCAGAGGAATACATGAAGGATTTTCTTCTCTCTAGCCAATAAACTTAAAAGTTGCTCGACGAAAATTCCTGTGTGATGCAGTAAACACATTCACCACAACAGGCTACACAAACACACGACTTCAAATGCCGTTAGCAGCATTTGTCGCCTCGTAGCCAGCTACTTAATTATTTTGGAGACGGCAGCAGCACCATCTGCACCTCATATTTAAGTATACACATAGTTCAGTATTGCCACTTTCAAATATTTCGCATTTATAACAATTAAATTACTCTTTCAAAATGTACTTATAAGACGTAAAAGTATAAAAATGAATCAATTTATGATTTGCATAAATTTTTGAATATTGTTTCTTTTAAATAATATGAAATAAGTGTACGATATCATTCATTCAACATTTTGTATTATACTGGCAACACTGAATTTTCTCATTGCAGCCAAAGAAAAAGAAATTACTTTAATTGGACTACAACAATAAAATCAACATAGACAACAACCTGCCAGGCAACAGGGCGCCTTGCTATCTTCAAAAGAATCACTCTCATATACTCGTAAACATGTGTATTCTTGCGATTTCGTAGTCGGTAGCCTGCTGTGGTGAATGTGTTTAATGCATGAAAGTCCATTCTGCTTTATTAAAAAATTTTATTTGAAGCTCTTCATTAAAAAAAGCAAAATCTTTTACAAAAAAAGAAATACATTACAAAAAAAATTTATTTTAAAGTTTTGCTTAATTAGACTTAAGAGCTTTTTTCTAATTGCCACAGAAACAGAAAAAATAAGTGTGTTTTTTTAGAATAAAAGTGAGCAAAATGGTTTTATAAACTTTTTGAACAGATTTTCATAGTAGGCGTGTTTCTTTACTCTATATTTGGATCCCGCGGATTCCCAATTTGCACGAAAAGCGTTTCCGTACTCGAAAATTGGGTACACGAGAGAAGTTTTGTGAGGTTGATGTTCTTCTTCTTCTTCTTGCACGAAACAGCTCGTACTTTTTGTTCGTGCTAGTTTGGGCACACAGAAAATCAATCAGCTGTTTGAAAAATAAACAATAACAAAGAAAAATTACATTTTTTCTAAATTTTAGAAAACTTTAAAAATGTATGAAAATATATTTAAAAACTAGTGGCGAACAAAGTTGTATCAGTTTTTATATAAAAATAAGATAAAAAACCTTCTAAACCCTTTCATGTTAAAATGTTAGTTTTTCGCGTTTGCGTACTTTTGTGCATTTTTGTGTATTATTGAGAGAAATTGTAATTTGCTCTCATTTTACCGAACTTTACCCAAAAAGTAAAGAAACAGATATAATATTCTTGAACCTCAATTTTAGTGGTATAATGCGCCGGCAAACTTGTACATCCAATAATAAAAATTCCTTATTATTTTTAAAATAATTTAAATGAGACTATTTAACAAAACACATTTTACATTTTTTTTCTTGAGTTTAAAAGTATTTTTTTTGTTTTTAGTTAAAGAGAAAGAGATAGATATAGAGAGATAGATAGATAGATAGTTAATAGATAATTCATAAGAAAATGATGTGTTAATTTTTTATCTTTTTTTTAGTAATTTTATCTGGTTAGTTATAAAAAAATAATTTCTAAGAAATTTTTATCATACTGTACATTTATTTATTAGAATTGTTTTTATATGGGGACTTTGCTCCGTTTTGTATGTTTCAATTTATTGTTTTTATGTTTATTATAATTTTTTTATTAATAAATCATGCAGATTGTCATTTAGTTTCAGCATTTTATGTACTTGAATTAATTGAATATAATTTGTGAGTTTATTATTAATTTTTATAAATTGTGGTATTTACAATTATTTTGATTTAAAATTTTGTTTGTATGTTCTTTTTCTTTTAATTTTTATGTTTTTTCTAATTTTTTTTATTTCTTTATTTTTATTTCCATTAAAAACTTGTGTATTTTATTTTGAGAAACCTTTAATTATAATAATGATGTGTTTAATTGAATTTGTTGTTTTAAGTGAAAAAAATTTGTTTAAGTTTATTTTGTTTCGAAAAAAAAAATTTAGCTAAAAAATATTTTTTAATAAATTTTATTTAAAAATTTAAGCTTAAAATTTTTTGGCATATTTATTTTATTAATTGTCTAGTAAAGGAAAAAAATTTCAATTCATTTTTATACTTTATTTTAAATTGTTTTATTTGTGGCGAAAAACAAATGTGGAATGTTTAAAATTAAAAAAAAAAATGTAAATTCTAAATTTTGATAAAATTAACAATTCTATTTAAATGGCTAAACACAATTATTATTTAATGAAAGTGATTTTAAATACGAGTTTAAGCATCAATCAACGAAATTTTAATGTAATGCAGAAAGTAAAAAAAATATATATATGCGGTGTATATACACCGCAAGTTTTCTTTGCAAAGTTTACTTTGCTAGTGCTTAACTGAGCTGTAAGAAAGCAGAGCGAGAAGTACTTTTTCTTTCTGTCTTTCTCCCAGCTGAATTAACACTTTGCGTGTCCAAAAGTGATCTTAAGATATTATATTTTAATAAAAACAACTTTAATAACAACATGCCTCTAAGCTCCTTCTACAAATATTGCAAGTGCAAGAAGAAACACTCTTTTAAGCATTTAATTTTGAAATGATTGATTTACTACACACATTTTAACAATTTATAATATATTTGTTCAATTCACAACCTATTATAGAAATCGTAATTCGTATATAAGTTGTAGTAATTTCAATGAAAACATCGCAACATGCAAGCAAATGTTTATATAGAAATTACTAAGAACATTTGTACGACCTACGACTCCGACAATATTATGTTGTGAATAGAACAATTGTATGAGTTGTATGCTGTATAAATATTTTTGGCAACTTATTGTAGATAAATATGCTTATCAACAAATGTTTATACAGAACATGTAAACTTCGAGCTGCTGCAACATTTCGCAAAGTCTTATATTCTGTGACAAAAAGGAAAAAGTGCTTAAGTCGAGATAAGCTGATTTTGAGTTAATCTTAGGTCCGCAATCTGCATATTCAAACCTAGTCCTGGTCAAAAATCTCAATTCATTTGTGTGATTTTTCAGAAAGTCGTAGCATTATGACCTGCGACTTATATTTTTTAGACTTCCAATCTCATTTGGAATAATATCATAATTTAGGTTATACTTGTGTGTGTATTTGAACTTGAGTGTATTATTTACAGTGTGTAGAACGATGTTTGATTAAAAAAAATAAAGGTGAACAGAGAATTTAACAATTTAATTGTAAAAAAATAAATTTCTGAAAATTTACTTGAACGCTTAAAAGTGCTCTCCTGCAAAATAGTAAAATATGACTTAATCACTTTTTTCTTATTGCCACAGTTTTATTCTCAGCATCAGAAATGTTCAAAGAATTATATTTCAGAATATTTTTACAGAATTAAAACGTTAAAGGTTTTATTAAGAAATTTTCTTATCAAACCAATGTGGGAAATTATTTCAACTTTTTAAATAGCTTGTTCAAGAAATTAATATTTTATATCTATATGATACTGCAAATGGTTCTGTTATCAAATATATTGAAGTTTTTTTTATCGTTTATTAGCTTGTAGTTTTGTAAAGAATTTTATAAAGCCTTTTCTCAGACTTAAGCTTCTTTCTTAAGCTTCTAAAGAACAAATATTAGTGATTCTCAAATTAGTTGCTAGCAACATGTTGCTTTGATAAGAAAACTCATGTTGATGTATAGCATTTATATTTAAATTAACTTAAGTATTTACTCATGAATGCACAGAAAAAAGTATTCATCAATTAATGTTAAAAGAAAAATAATTTGAGTGGAAAAATTTAATTGATATTATTAAATTGTGTTGTAATTTTTTAATTGATATTACAAATATTTTAATTGATATTACTAAATCATTCATATTACTTTTTTGTGTGTGAATTCACAAATTAACAGCAATTATAAATTTTTTCAATCCATTTCAATAAACTGACAACTTCACACATGTTAAAGAATTTAGTTGGAAATATAAAAAAAGCAAGAATATTAATTAAATTTGAAATTACAAATGGTTAGTTAAAGCGCAAAAGGCCCTAACTGATCAATATTTCAAAGCAGAGTTTGTAACGAATGCCAACAAATTTATATTTAAAAATAACTATAATTTTGTTCTAGACAAAATCTAGACTTGGATCGATTGACACACACCGATGATCAGAACAATTTCTATTGCATGGGTTTGATCATATGTTTGTGTCAAAAATTAACTAGTGAACTAGTTTGATCCAAATCTAATCCATGACGTATAGATACATATCAGTCATTTACTCAAAGAACGTCATTACTAAAAAAAATTGGTTCGCCAGAAAACGAGTTTAAAATTTTCAATTTATCCACACTTTAATGGAGAAAGAAAATTTTTTATTTTTTCTCTCAATAGTTACTCAGCTATTTGTATGAAATTTTTACACAATATGAATAACGATATGAGGTTTAATTCTGCATCAAAAAAAAAATAAATTTTTTTATTTTGACGTTCTTTGAGTAAATAAGCGATATGTACTTTATGTTCCAATTGCCTTTGTCAACTTAATTCAGCTTGGTTGTCTAAGCTCACGCACACTAAAATGATTTTTTTTAAGGTTGTGAATCACAACAAAGTTTTACTTGAAATTTTCATGGCCTAAGGCCTTTGCTACGAATAACTTTCAATTTTCGATTGTAGTCAAAAGTGCTGACCGAACGAATTTTGAATTTTACTCACTGTGATTTCAAAAATTTGCAACAGTTTTGAAAAAAAATTTAATTTTTGGAAATAATCACCCTTATTTCAGATGTCGACATCGAAGTCACTTTAACACAATACCAATAAATTGAGGGTTGAGTACCCGTTTTGAACTCATTTGAATTAGAAACGAATTGCAATTCATTTGACAAATTCATTTGAATTGAAAACGAATTGCAATTCATTTTTACCAAATTCATTTGAATTGACTCAAATTTAATTCAATTCAATTTTTGTGTGAAAAGAATTAATTCAAAATTTGCTAACTCAGTGCATGAATGATTCGCGAATTAATTCAAAAATGAGTGATGCATTTACAGCTCTGAAAGTAAGTTATTTATCGTTTTAGGAAAACATAATCAAATACATAAATTTAAATTAAAGATTTACTGTCTTATTCATAAAAAATATTATTGGATTATAAAAGAGTCTTAAAACCAATTTTGTGTGCAAAATTCTTTTGAAAAACGAAATATGCAAAATTTCTCTGAAGCTTAATATCAATTTAAATACTCTTACTTGTTTTTTTTTTGCAATGATTTGGGTTTTCGTAAGCAAATAAATTTGGAAATTTTAAAAAAAAAATGATAAATTTTTAAATATTTGAAATTCTCCGATTTTCTTAAGATAAAGATTTTCTTAGATATATTTGTTTCATGTCAGGTTAAGATTAGTTAAGATTTTTTTTTAGTACGTTAAACTACTGGTTCAGCTATGGAATATTGGCCCCTAGATAAATATTTTACTATAATTTTAACATTCACATTGTTTTTCTATAAGATTTGTTTTTGGGTTTATAAAAGATTGCAAGATTTTAAAAATTAAAAGAAAATATATAGAATTTAAACTAAAACCAGCAACATACTTGTTGCTTTATACTATTTTTTTTTACAAAACATCATAGATTATTATACAACTTTGCTAAAACTGAAAACATGATAATCTTTTTTTTTAATTTTTTTTTAAGGAGCAGTAAATTATTTTACAATTTGAAAAGACCAGCAACATGTTGCTGGCCTTTCAAATTTAGCATATTTTATTTATTTTTTTTTTTTTTCAAGAAAAATATACTTCCACTGTTTAGGTTTTAAATGTATTTTCTGAGTTATCACATACTAGACATACATTTTAATATATAATTTGTTTTGATTAATTCATTAGTTGGAAAATAGATTCTAAATATACATACAACATATATATATATATATATATATATATATGTATGTATATACACATTTTACTAAAAAAATTAATTACCTGCTACACATACACGAACATACAATAAACACACTAAACATTCATACATTTAAACACACAAATAGACTAAAAATTATAAGTAGAAAAATAACTAACAGTCATATTGTTTACAGTTGTCGCAATAATAATTAGAATGAGAAAAATTAGTTTGTATTAAATGTTACAATTGAAAATTATATTGATTGCTTTAGCCAAGCGGGTTTTTGTGAGGTTTTCCCTTCTCGCCAAATTTCCTTTTCATAATTTGGCAAATAGTTTTATAACAGCAAAGAATGTGCATGACCACATCTACGATGCCGATGATGGGCGTGATGATGATGCTGGTGTTCGTTTGTTGTTTGTAGTGTTTCTTCAGCCAGCTCGAGTTGTAGATTAGCTGAAGTTGTGCGTTGACAACATTCGTCCACCGTGGTCACATCCTCATATTGTTGCTGGTGCATTTGCTGCTGCTGTTGCTCCACAGGTGTGTGAGCTGTATGTTGCTGATCAAGAGCAATATTTTCTATGTGATCCTGTGCCGAGGCCTGTGCATCCTGATCGTTCTCCTCTTCATCCACAGTATTATGTGTTAGATCATCTACTACATCACCCACCACGTGCACATGATGATGATGATGATGAAGAGCATCACCACTTTCTTCGTCAACATCTTCAATGTCGTCCTCGTCGTCGTCTTCACCATTGCGATGCTGTTGGTTGTGCACGACCACCGCAACATCACAATTTTGTGATACACGCTGGGAGTAACAACTGCCAGGCATGGAGTGTATAGTCTTCTCTATGGCCCGCAAACGCTTCTCCAAAGATGTCGTGGCCAAGATGTCAACCTGTAAAAAATTTAATTATTAAAAATTAATATGTATCTCGTAATAGAGATGAACGGCCTTATGTAAATATAAGAAAAAACCGACATGAAGTTAGCATAAGTGGCGAAATTTAACATGATCCTAAAGAGCTTTGCCATAAAACTTCACATTAAAAAGCACGCTAGGACTTAGTAGTGGGTTAAAACTATGTAATGCGCCCATTTTTAATGTCAAGCTGTATAGAGGAACTGGTTATCACCTAATTAAATTTCGTCACTTATGCTAAGTTCATGCCAATTTTTTCTTATACATAAGGCCGTAACTGATGATAATTATTATTTCACATCTTTTTAACAGTGATGCCAACTTGTTTGGCTCTAAAAGCACATGAAAATTTAAAAAAGCACTAAAAAGCGTAATTTTGAGATCTAAAAGCGTAACAATCACTAACGTGAAAAACGAGTGAAGATCCAAACGAGTGAAGTGTAATAATGTTTTATTTATTCTAAGCTATTCTCTATTCCGGCAATAGTATCAACATTTTTAATATATCAGACGAAAAAGGTGTGCTTTACACTGAACAAATCAATACACCAAGTTTTTTATTAAAGTAATTTTAAGAAATAGACAAATTGCTTAAAAGCACTACTTAGTGCTTTTTCTTAGTTTGGTTTTGAGTCTTCAAAAAGCACTAAACTGTTTGAAGAGAAATTTTTAATCGGCCCGTTGGCGATAAAATATATTGAAACGAAGAAGAGGAGTCATTGCAAACAAGAATAAAATGTGATAAAGGTTTGTAACACTGCAATAACTTTTAACTTTTCTTCAAATGTTTATTAAGCTTTGTCATTGGAATTACGAGTACTTAATTTTATTTTTCTAGCTCAAGTGAGGATGCAACACAGCCTTAAAAATAAAAAAGTGCAAAAAAGCAGAGTTGTAAAATAATGAACTTTTCCTCTATACCTTCCTTCACCATCTGTCTTCTCTATCACTATCTCTTTCCTAAAAAAGGTAACACTCATTGCCTGAGCGCTACTTGTCTGTATTAAAAAAAACATAAACATGCATATACTCCTACATCTCCGAGTGTTACGCCACAGCGTTAACATTTGTGCCATTCCAGTTTCAAGGTAAGTAACTTGATTTTGATAAAATCAATTCCAAGTACACAAATCTGTGGTAATAAGGAACAAGTGCTTAAGTCATATTTTACTATTTTGCAGGAAAGCACTTTTAAGCGTTTAAATCGATTTTGAGAAATTTATTTCTTTTACAGTTAAATTGGGAAATTTTCTGTTAACCTTTATTTTTTTAAGCAAACATCGCTCTACACACTATAAGTAATACATGATGAGTTGAAACATACCAAAGTATAACCTAAATTAAGCTATTATTCCAAATAAGATAAGAAGTATAAAAAAGATAAGTCGCAAGTCATAGTGCTATAACTTCCTGAAAAACCATACAAATTAATTGAGATTTTGACCAGGGGTGCCTTCAAATATGCAGATTACGGAGGTATCATTAACTCAAATCAGCTTATCTCGACTTAAGCACTTTTTCCTTTTTGCCACAGATATATCGTCGGCTTAGAGTGTAAATACACTTTTCATAACATATGACATTTTAATGCCGTTCAAAAGAGAAAGCGACGAATCATCGACTAATTTCTTAACCCATGTACAGAAAATGTTAACAGTATTATTTTCGCCTCTCCTGTAAAATTTGCTGGAAATTTTACATGAGATTAGCAGGTTTAAACTCTAAGCCGACGATATGTATGGTCATATGGACTTCTTGTTTTTGTCGGCTTAAACTTTGTAAATAAATTTTAGTGAATTGCAAAATTATTGTCCGAAATAAATAACAAACGAGGTCAGCGTACAACTTTCAGAATAAACCAACAAAATTTTTCATAAATACCAACCTTTAATTGCGGCCTTAATGGCAACAATGCAATTATCCACCAAGCCCAGGCTGGACCATCAGCTATTGTCTCCCAATTATCTTCTACTACGGGCATTTCCCCATAACTCTGAAGAATTTCATGCTTCAAGTCCTCGCCCAAGCTTTTATACCACTGTATAGCTTTTGACAAAACAACATCATGCATCTTACTAACATACGATAAATGCTCATCTGGTATGGTTTCATCATGTATATACTCCACCTTGGCCGTCTCGTAGCCATCCTTTTCATTTCGTGCCAATATTTTGAAACGTTTGCGTCCAATAGTGCTTAAGATCGAACAGCCATCGCCCAGCACCACACAATCTCTTATATCCAACATACAACCATAATCATAGTAACGTGATTTTCCACTGTGAGGCTGGACAATGCCGAATTGCTTGTCGCCCGATTCCACAGCACGGCGCACCATCAATCTGTAGCGTGGCTCGTAAACGAACAGCGGGCAGGGTACATAAGGAAATGCTGTGGTACAGATAAATATCGGCACCGAAGGCTCCATGACCATTTCCTGGCGAAAACGTTTATTGTAGCTCTCTGGAATGAAACGTTTCATGGCAGCTTCGAGAAATTTTGTAACCGGTCTCTTGGTCAGCACTAAAGGTACAGGCGAAGAAGCACCCTGGTACATATTCAGACTTGGCTCTACCAAAGGTGACATGCACAGCGGACAGGAGGAGGTATAGTCCATGCAACGATCCAAACACACCAAACAATAGGTATGGCCACAGGGTGTTACCACTGGCTTCCAGAAAGTGCGACAACACAATACACAATCAAAATCACTGGCATCTATCAGAGATGCACTTACAGCTACTAATTGCCTTTGAAAATATTCAGGTGAGGACTCCACTTCTGTTAAGAAAGAAAATATAAAAAAAATAAACGAGTGAATACAGTCAATTCTTCCATGAGCGAAAAAAAAACTTACTTTTCACTCTCACAATTTCCTGTTGCATGCGCTCCAGCACATTACGAAACTGACTGCTGCATCTAGCACTCTCTTCGTCGATAATGGGCAATAGTTCCGTTTCTTTTTGCATCCATTTTCGCCGAAAATGTTTACGCGTTGCCTGTCTCTTCAGTTCCAATTCATATTTCTTGGCGATGTTTGCATAAGTTGTACGTTTGTCAGCGCAATTGAGAAAATCCGTGCACGACAAGACATCATCATCGGCCAATATATCACACTCTTTGCCATAGTTGGCGGACAGAAAATCTTCATCCTCGTAGAGATTTAATGATTCTTCATCTGCTGCTGCGGTATTGCTGAGAAGCGAAATATTTTTCCGGCGCAATCTGTGTTCCGAATATACGCTGTAGGGGGCTTTGGCACGCAATGCAGCCAGGTCGACCTTGAGGCATTTTGGAGTTTGGGAAAGTAGCTTTTGAAGAATCTATAAAAGAAAAAAAGGTATTACAGGATCTTTAAAGTTTTTTTTTTACAAAATTTTAAATTTGAATTAAAAAACAACACAACGGGTAACGTGCAACTCTATTAGTTTGCCTGAAAAGTATTTCATCTGCTTTCAAATAAGATGGAGTATTAAAATAAAAATGTTGCGAAAGTTTTTAAAAGACATATGTTTTCTTTGGAAGGCTTTCTCAGGCTCAGGAATATTGTTGGGGAACACTTTAAGCCACTAACTCGGAGCCGTATGAGTCTGTCTAGTACCTTTCGAACAAAAAAAACGAAAAGATACCTACAAACGGAAATATCATAATTAAAGAGTTGTAAAAAAAACCTCGCCATAGAACTCTGCTTTAAATTTGCGAATATATAAAAACTCCCAATTAAAGCTGAGTACCTGAAATAAGATAAAACTTTTATTGATAACACTTCTGTGTAGCTTTTTAACCCTCTAACACTTCTTTGATTGATTTTTTTCTTTTCCTCTCATAAAAAGAGGTCAAAAAATAGTCACTTAAACAATATAAAAATGCTTCACAAAATTTTACTTAAAAAATTTAATTCAAGAAGCTGCCTACACCAAAGCTTGTAAATAGTCTTACGCAAGGAAATAAATCGTAGCTTAAATTAAGCCTAGTACGCATTCTAAGTAAAGACTTTTTTACTTTTGCTTATTTTTATTTTCTCTGGGGTTAAGGACAAATCGGCTATTGTGAACAAAGTGGAACACGATCTAAATTACCGAAATATGGAGACGAGTGCTCAATAAAATGGTCGGAAATATAACTTTCACAATGTAGTACATTTAAGCTCCCACTCATCCATCCGTTTAACGTGAAATTATGACCTTTTATGTAAGAAATATTTTTAACATCTGTTTAATTCATTAAAAATTACCGTGATCGATATTTTTATAATTTTTTCTGTGCGTATATAAGAAGCTGCTTTTATTAAAAGCTTAAAGGCCATTACAAAACATATTAAAGGCTTCATAGGATTAAACACTTTCTAATGCAAAAGTCGTAACAGTTTTAAATAAAAAGTTTACAGCTTTGTGTACTTTTGAATTTATATTGAATTTAATCCTAAAAGAACTTAAAAAAAACCTCATTGTTATACAAAGGACACTTCAAAGCATCTTATATTGCTACAAAGTTTTATAATCTTTAAACAAATTTCATCTCTACGTATAAAAAAAGGTTAAAGATAAATCTTACTTACCTTAGTGAGATCGTGTTGAAATAGTTCAGTATTGCTGAGACTTGCAGACTTATCCATGCCTATTGCCAAGCAAATTTCATACAAAGCTTCCTCGTAACGGCTCAAGTCGCTCAAAGCCAATGCGCGCAAATAATGGGCCTACACATTCATTAAGAAACAAAAATTTAAATATTTCATTGCTATTTCAAATAATATTTAATCCTAATTACCTTAGCTGAAGTGTAGCGAGTTTTCAGCGCATTATCCACATCAGCCAATGAGCTTTGATAATGATTCATTTTTCTTAAAACTTCAGCACGCAACAAAAGACTTTTGAAATTTGTAGGCGCTAAAATGAAAATTATAAGAAAAGAAATGTATTCAACAAAAAAGATTTAAGATTTAAGATTTCAAGAATATTTAACACTACATTTATCATATTAGAAATTTCTTTTAAATGCCAAAAAAAAAAAACTAAGAAAGAATGAATGAACTTGTGTATGCCAGTGTACACACAACAGTAGTTGCTGTTGTTGTACATGTCATAGAAGCTGTCAAATCTTTAGTAATGACTGGCAGCAGCCACACACTTGTTTTAACGCACGGAAGCTTTTTAGTTTTTTATTTCACTTTTGCTTCGCGATTATTAAATTAAATGATTAGAGAACTTAAATTTCCATTTATTTTAATTAAATTTAAAATTTTGCAGAACATTGCCAACCAATAAGTGTGTGTGAATGGGCTTTTTCTTTTTAATAATCCTCAGCATTTGAAAATAATTTTTTTCATAAAATTTTTACTTAAATAAAATTCTCATTGTATTTGCGAAATTATTTATTAGAGCTGAGAATATTTTTAAATTGTATAATATTGTTTCTACGTAAACTTGTAATAAGAACTGACTTTGCTTTAAAGTAAATAAGACTTAAATAAACTTTAAAGTTTTTTTCTACAAAGTAACAATTTTAAAGATTTTTTCAGACAACTTTTTAATACAAGATTTTTTCACAAAATTAGTTACAAGCTTTTACTTTAACAAGTCGAGTATTTAGTTTCATTCTAGCAAAGCTTTTTAAGTTTAGCAAACATATTTCAGTGTTTTTAATTTAGCTTAAAATTCTGATAATCAGTTTTATAATAATAATTTAATTTAACCTAATGCTTAGTCCAAAACTAATACAGCTTTAAATTCCAACCAAATAATCTGCATGTTATGGCGGGCAAGGGCGCAATAATGAAAAATGCAAACATTTAATTGTGGCACGAAAGTTTACGTTTGCAAAATACTCGTACAGTGGTAGTGCATATTTGCAACATTTTAAACAACTCAAAATTAACTGCGTAATATTAGTTTAGCATAAATTTAAAGATAATTTTTATAAAATTTACTTTTTCTAAAATATACTTTTTACAGAAAGTACTTTTTGTAAAAGCCACTTTTTATACATGGTACTCGTTATAAATTGTACGTTTTATAAAAAATACAGTTTAGAAAAAGTTCATAATTTATATTAAAGAAAATTTTTATAAAAGGTACTTTTTATAAAAGGTACTTTTTATAAAAGGTACTTTTTGTAAAAGCCACTTTTTATACATGGTACTCGTTATAAATTGTACGTTTTATAAAAAATACAGTTTAGAAAAAGTTCATAATTTATATTAAAGAAAATTTTTATAAAAGGTACTTTTTATAAAAGGTACTTTTTATAAAAGGTACTTTTTATAAAAGGTACTTTTTATAAAAGGTACTTTTTATAAAAGGTACTTTTTGTAAAAGCCACTTTTTATACATGGTACTCGTTATAAATTGTACGTTTTATAAAAAATACAGTTTAGAAAAAGTTCATAATTTATATTAAAGAAAATTTTTATAAAAGGTACTTTTTATAAAAGGTACTTTTTATAAAAGGTACTTTTTATAAAAGGTACTTTTTATAAAAGGTACTTTTTGTAAAAGCTACTTTTTAGAAAAGGTACTTTTTGTAAAGGGTAATTTTTACAAAGGTACTTTTTATAAAATATACTCTATAAAAAAAGGTAAATTTTATTTAAAAAAATACTTTTGATGAAAGGTACTTTTTACAGAATGTTTTTTTTATAAAGGTTGCTTTTTATAAAAGATATTTAATAAAAAAGGTACATTTTATAAAAAATACTTTTTACAAGAGGTACTTTTTGCAAAGGTTAGTTTAGATAAAAAGTATTTTTTATTTAAGGTATTGTTTTATAAAAAATACCTTTAAAAAATGCATTTTTTATAGAAGGTGCTTTTTGGAAAAGGTACTTTCTGTAAAAGGTATTTTCTATATAAGGTGCGTTTTGTTCAAGGTACTCTTTTTAAAAAGTACTTTTTATAAAAAGTACTTTTCATTTAAGGCGCTCTTTAAAAAACTACTTTTTATTAAATCAATTTTTAAGAAATGTACTTTTGCAAAAGTTTTCGTTATATGATACTTATTATAAAAGGTGTTTTACTTGTTGTAAAAAGTACTTTTATAAAAAGGTGTTTTATTAAAGCTAAATTTCATGCGAGGTAAATTTTTATGAGCAACCTTTTTGTAAAACATATTTTTTATAAATGAGTTTTTTAATATTGATAACATTGCAGTCTGTTTGCTATTGGAATAATAGAACACTTGTGGTACGACAGTTAGATTTCCCAAAATCAAAATTATTCTTAATCCTTTCCATGTTACTATGTTGCAACATATTATCTCATGTTTTTTAGTTATGTACATATATAAGAAAAATATCTATTAGAATTTACTCATATTACCTGAACGCCTTAAAGAGAAACAATATTAATTTTCCAACCATATCAACAGTTTTACAATTTCATTAGATATAAAGTGTTCTTCTTCAATAAGTGTGCGTCTTAACTAAGACCATATGCCTTTTTATTATACCCACTCACATTCAATTTATTTCTCGATAATAATGCCAATTTATGTTTCCATACAAAAGTAAAAAAAAAAAAATTAAATTTCATGCTTATATCTTTTGATAACGTGCCAATATTTTTACTTCATTTTATTTAGGCATGGAAATAAATAAATATGTACGATTATGTATGTGCATAAATATTTACAGAATATAAAGAAATTGAAAAGATTGTTTAGCAAAAAATTAAATTAAATGATTTACTTTTTAGTTTGAATTTCGCAGTGCATAACAAAGTTCAATGTACCGTATTAGTTTAACATTAATTTAAAAGCATAAATATACATACACAGACTAAAAATAATATACATACATATACAAAAATTTCTATTAAGCGAAATTATAAGCCTCAAGAGTTATTATGATTAATATAATCGAAAGTCAACAAAGACAAATTATTATTCAGCCTAATCATAGATGCCACGTATTAATTTTTTTTGTTCCCAAGGAATTTATGATTGGAGGAATATTTTCTCGAGAAAATTATTTTCATGATTGGGCTGATTATTCACGACAAGGGGAATCAAAAAAAGGGATCATATTTCTAGGGAAATATTATTCACGATTGCAATTTGGGGAAAAGGGAAAATATTTCGAGGGAAAAACTGTTCACGATAGGGGTGATTATATTTTTAAAATGCCCATGCGGCTTAACACGTTGGGCGCATTAACACGTTGAGTGCGTCTTAATCGAAAAATACCCATAAATCACTCAATATATATTGCACTAGAGCCAAAAATACATGATCCATTTTTCAAAAAATAAATATGTATGTATGTATTGGGAAACGGGAGATCCGGGACGGTAAATCCCAGGAAATATCTGCCTAATATTCCCGGTAAATTTTTGAGATTTTCCCGGGAAAATGGGAAATTACAAGTACACGTTATTTAATATTTCAGACTATTGCGGCACACATATGTACTCGTATTTAAAAAATGGCGTAAGTGACAGTCAAATTTATTTTCATTCATATTAGAAATTTGTTTATAATCCTGTTTTACTTTAATATCAAAATTTTCAGTGTTTTTTTTTATATTACAAAAGTTTGTTTGAATGACTAGACTTACACGATCATCGTCTGTTTCAACAAATTTAACAAATTTTAAAATTTTTCTTTTGTTTCAAATGGTACTGTTGGTAAGAAATAATTTTTTCGACACCAATAAATAAGCAGTAATATGTCCATTCAATTTATTTTTAAGAATATAAAATACAAATATGAGTTATTAAAATTTATACAGAAATTTCATAAAAACTCCATAAAACTGAAGTCATTGCATTTCTCCTAATTCGTCGACAAGAAAAATTTTTGCTCTATTTGAAAACTGCATGCAAGATGCATTTAGTAAAGGCCATTTCAGACTATAATACAAGTATTAATACTGTTATGGAAAATAAAACTCTGACATCATGAGTTGTTATTGTTTTTTGGAAATTTTTTAAACTGAAATTAGATCATTAGTAGTTGTACTAAAGTCTGAAACAGTCTTAATGACTGTCATTTAATCACTATAACATAAGAAAGCGGAATACATGGTAAAAGTATCAATGATTGCCATTAACTAATGGTTTCCTAAAGTAAATAATTCGATGTTAAGCGAACTTAAAGTGATTTTTCGTCGAATTTGTTCACTAGAAATTTTTAAAAATGTCATGGAAATTTTAAGCTCATAGAAGCTGTAAAAACTTTGAGTTGACAATACTTAAATTTATTATTTATTTATTATTACTGAAATCCTGAACAAAATATTTTAGGGGAAATAAAATGAAAAATGAAAGTTATTTAGACAGACTGTAGCTCAGGGTATTTAAAATTTGGCGCAGCTGTACTTAACAATAAACATCCTCCTGGAAATTTTTAAAAAAGAATGAGAAACAAGCAAGGCAAGTTATTAACATAATGACTTCCTAGCCTTGTTATAAATTAACAATTAGTCTTTATATTATCTTTTACTAAGTAATAGCTATATTCAATTTGCTTCACTTCACTTAATAATTCTTAAAAATTTGTCTTAGAACTGCTTTTGCATTGACTTTTATTTATAAAGAATGCTTACATTAATAAAACAATCCAAATTACGACAACTTTCATTTAATAAATGTACTAAATTTAGAAAATTAGTTTTTAACGGGATTTCTGCGAATTGCCAGGAACGCGATTTTTTCTTTCTCGTTTTCCGGGAAGTGCAAAAGTCCGGGGTATTCCAAGCCCTAGTACCAAGATAACGAATCTAAAAAACCAATCTTATATATTGGATAGTTTGACGTGCGTGGTAGGAACGATATAAACTTTATGGGCCGCATATTAATATTGTGGAAATTAGATATGGAATGACAAACCTATACATATATATGTATGTATCTACTCTTTAACATTTTAGGTGATGGATATATATATATTTAAAGCTTTGTATAAATTGCTATGACGCAATTTACACTGTGCCTTTTCTGCTTGTCTGTGTAGGCAGGCTTTTTTAGTTTGTTGGCGAAAGGGCTTGCGGGGTAAAACAAAAGACACGTAATAAAAATTCGAGGGAATTTTTGACGTTTCCCTTTGCCCTTTTCTTACTTTCAGCATTAAGCGTATAAATAATTGTCAAAAAGACATAAAGAAAAAAGTGTTAATGTAAATGTGCGTGACTTTTCGTAGGGGGGGCTTCAAAGAAAATTGTCAAAACAAGGCTGGCTAAAAAGGTGTTATGTGGAGATGTGTTTAAAAAACTATAATGATTTTAATTACATTTGATTTTGCTTCTGCTTTTGCTTTTGAAAAATACAACAGTTGCAGTTAAAGCAAAATAACAAAACAATTTATGAACAATTGCGCAGTACTTTCAAGAGTCGACGATTTGAAAAGTTTGAATTTGATTTGCTTTTGCTTTTGATTAGTATCTTAAGTAATGAGAGAAGCAGTTTATATGCTTTTGGTAGTCGCAAGCAGTCACAGTCGAGGAAGCAAAAAAACTTTGCAATATCAGTAAAGTGGTTTTGTTTCTTCTCTTTGTTTAATGTGCAAAAAACAACAACAAAAACATGATAAACACCACAAAATAGTTGACTGAACCTGCAGAAAGCTTCTAAAAGCAAGAACTTTTGCTTCTTCGACTCTGATTGTTTGGTACTTACAAAAGCATACAGACTGTTTATGATTTTACTACTGAATCTAACCAAAAGCAACAGCAAATCAAATTCAAACTTTTGAAATCGTCGACTGTTGAAAGTAAATCAATTGCTGCTTCTGCTTCGACAGCGACTGTTGTTGATTTTCACAAGCACAACAAGCAAAAGCATTGGTTGATTTTAAACAGTTGTAAAAACCCAAAGCAGCGAAAAGTAAAAATTTTACGATTTTTGTTACTTCAACTTAAGTTTTTTAAACCCTGTGGTGAAGTGGCACTGTGCACAAGGGCCCTTGGCGGGCGTATACTTTATATTAAAATAGTTTTTGATAATTAATGTAAATCATACGCCTCAGGTAATTTATTAGGATTGATTTTTGCCCTGTGTATGAAAATAAACCAAACATTTCGCAAACGTTTGCTGCAAGGACAAAAAGTATTCGGAATTTTATTATACTTTTGTACATAAGTAAAACCAGAACAAATACATCCTTTTTCAAAACGAAAAAGAGCGAAAACAAAAGAATTGGGTATACCATTACTATAGTAATGATTGCAATCGTAGTCTAAATATATATATATATACATATATAGGGTCCGCCAGATAACTTTTTTTTTTTGAAAACAGGGCGCAAAACATAGAGTGTAGCTTCGGCTGTGTGGCACGTAGCGCCTGTCCTGTTGAAACCAAATGTTGCCAATATCATCCTCTTCAATTTTGTTGAACAAAAATTCGTTCAACATGGCCCGATAACGATCGCCATTGACTGTAACGGTCACTCCTTGCTCATTTTCGAAAAATGGCCCAATTATACCTCTGGACCAAAATCCGCACCAAACAGTGACTCGTTTTGGGTGCGTCGGCTTTTCAATGTATGCGTGCGGGTTTTCTGTGCCCCAAATGCGACAATTTTGCTTGTTTACATACCCGCCAAGATCAAAATGAGCTTCATCTGAAAAGATGATTTTTTTAACAAAATCGGCAAAGTAATGTCGCAATATTTCCCAGCATTGTTCAAGCGTATACACAACCATATTCGTTCAGCGGAAGAATAAAACTAATTATCTGTCAAATCAGACATGAGCTAAGTGTTACCATTCACGAAATAAGCACTAGTTTAAAAAAAAAACGTTAGATGGCGGACCCTATATTTATATTTATATATAATTAATAAAAACAAAAGTCTGTTCGTAACTGTCTTTTAATTCCACTAAAATGAGATTTTGTTTGCTTACAAAATAATTATAATAAAATTTTTGCAAACAAACCACTCATTCTTATACGAGTAGAATGCTAAATTGTTATTGAGTTGATTCTGAGATTGAAACAAAGTAAATGACCATGACTTCAACGACGATAATTGCAAGAAGAGTGACTGAAAATTATTCCAATTGTTATAATTACGCGAAATTCAATCATAAATCACTATCGGGCATAAATATAGTTTATTTTTTTTACACAGAAATTTATTGTAAATCATTGAAACTTGCAATTTGTAGTCATACCCCCCCTCAAAAGGTTAAAACAAATATTATGTGTGAGAGACATTAAAGAAAACATCTCGGTTAAACTTGTTATAGTGAAAAGTCTCTTAAAATTAAGAAATCTCTTTATAATGTTTATACAAAATGAAGAGCTTTTTTGCAAATAAGCTTATGCAAGTAAATTTTTTTTCTTCATATTTATCTCTTAAGATTGTTATTATTCTCTTTGGCTGTTACTTGCGTAAACAAACCATAATTACCAAAGAATAATCTTATAACTGGCGCTATCAAAAACACAAAATATTATAAGAAAATTTGTGAATAGCAAAAAAAAAAATGTATAGTTACGCAACACGTTTCTGTCTTAATTAAAATAAAAAAAAACGATATATATTTTATTTTTCTGCCCAAACAATGGCAAATTTTATTTTTGCTGCAAAAAGTAATTGTTCATCTTTAAACGTGTTTACTAAAGACAACAAGCATGAAAAATGTACTAAACCATTATATAATTTTTTATTTTTTTTTTTGGTTAAAAATAAATTATTTATCTGTTTACAGTTTTTGCTCACATATGTTGAAAACCTTGATTTGACAGCTTAGGTCGGTCGGTAGCCTGTCTGCTTGTCTGTCTCTCGCTTGGACGTGTTGTTTATGCATAGTGTTAAATGGTGCGGTTTTATTGTTATTATTTTTTTTTCTTTTTCCTTCTTTACCAAATAGGAATTAACATTGAAAGCAAGTAATAATGCATGACTGTTAAATGTTGAAATAAAATGTATGTATGTATGTACGTACATTTATGCTTTTGTGTGGCTGTGTGTGTGTAATTTTTAACAAGTATTTTGTATTTGGTCAGACAGGCACCCATATGGCAAAGTTTATTAATTGTTATTAACAACACAAATATGTAGTTTTGCCTTTATTTTTTTTTTTACCTTTTGTAGTATAAAAGACAATAACCTGAATTTACTTAATTGCCGCATGCCCAACATTTCAAGGTTAATCTTTCTTTTTCTCGAAAAAAAAAACTTTAGGCAAGCTCATTAAGAACAGTTTCTTTCTGTTTGGATATGATATATTTTTAGAATATTTCAAAGCGTTTAGGTAGGCGTTAAAACATAAAAATAGGCATAGTAACGCTAACGTGCCGCTAATTGCTAACATGTGTCAATAAATGTAAGAGTCGGTTGTTTGTGAAAAGGCCGTTTATCAAATTTTTTTAGCAGTAAAATTTTTCACGACAATCGATAGATTATATGTGAGTTAAGTATCCGTTTTAATTGTAAAATAACGTATGTCTGCTGTGATTCTTAACAGAATTTTGCCTCATGTATTTTCCCTATATTTATAAAATTCCGTATGTCACTGACAAAATTTTCATCATAAAAAAAAATCAAAGGGATTTAATCATCAAAGAAATATGTCCAGTATTGTACAGTTAAGAATATAACGGAAGTAATGTATTCATCTCGAATAAGGGATATTTTTGAGCGGAAGTGATAGGAACAGCAGGCATTTTGAATTCCCAAATTTTATAAAAGAGCTACTGTATCCTGTTAGTTCTGATTTTAACAAGTTAAAAGCTAAAGTTTGACAAAACGTGCACACTGTTTAAGCTAGACGCAATTTACACTCTGCATTTTCTGCTTGCCTGTGCATGCAGGCTTTTTTAGTTTGTTAACGAGAGGGCGCACAGTGGTTCTTTTTTGGGGTTTGCGTAGCTAAAATCTGTAACTTTTGATCTAGAAAACATTTTTGAGTTTTGTAAAAACCGATTGCAGACAAGAAATCAACGATTACTAGGACATATCAACATTGAAAATCGCACAGTGGGGTATATTGTAAAAAAATTTCCAAATTAGATTTTTTTTTTTGGATTTACAAGAAAACAGAAATTTAAATTTTTTTGTTTTTATGTTTTTTTGAGTTGTTTTGATGGAATTGTTCATAACGCGCAAAAAAAAATTAATTTTTTTCGTCTTGCAAATATTAGCTTTTTTGAGATTTTTTTGAGATTAAAGTTTAAAAATAATTTTTTTTTTTTTTATTTTTACTTCCAAGTAATTTTTTTTAAATATTATTTACACAATAATTCTTTATGATAATATTTGACATTTAAACCAAAAAATAATAAATAACAAATTTTGTTTAATTTTATTGGAAAAACTTAAAAAAATGCATATTCCGAAATGTAGTAGTTAAAGTATTTTGTAAATATTTTGCAGGCTGGCAGGTATATTAGCAGCTAAAATTTTTAGGACGAATAAGTGAAACATATAGCAATATACCTGTGTTAATATCTAAGTGGAGGGGAGTGGCGGCAAAATTGTAGGTCCACCTTAAAATCTAATTCTTAAAATTTAAAGATAGATCGAAAAATTGGTTGAATTTTTTTTTTAACCACATTGATAAAAAATTAACAGTTTTATTTGCAATAAAATGGCCTTTTTAAAAATATATAATATGTATACTTTTAAAATTATAGGTCTTCAAAACTTTAGTTGTTATAAGTCAACTTTTTTGATTACACATATATAATATTTATGCAAGGATGTTTCCTAAACAAAAATAAAATCTATTGATGAACGTAAATTTGGACATATTTTTATTGAAAAAACAGAAAAAACATTACGTCTCAAAAACTTCAAATTTTGAATTTATCTACGCTCTTACACTAGCAGGAACCATTATGGACCGTGAGAAGCTTGCGGGGTAAAACAGAAGACACACAATGAAAATTCGAGGGAATTTTTGACGTTTCTCCTACCCTTTTCGTACTCTCAGCACTAAGCGTGTTTATACTTGTCAAACAAGCATGAAGAAAAAGTTTTGATGTAAATGTGCGGTACTTTTCGTAGGGGGCTTAAAGGAAAATTATCAAAACAAGGCAGGCTAAAAAGGCATAGATGAAATGGCACTTATTGCAGACAATTTCTCATTTCTGTGCAATCAAGCATTTTCTTCGGTATTTTTAGAGAGATGTATGATAGAATCATCGGCATAAAATTTTTGGGTGTATCCCGATGATGACTATATAAGCAAATCCTATTCCTAGTACTCTAAAATTTTAAATGCCCTTCTTTTTAAAACAAAGCACCCATCACAACTTTACTGTTCAACTGACTGTAAGCTAAACATTTACATAAGCAAAGATTTTAATCGCCATTAGTGATGCCAAGATCCTGGGATGAAAAATATATATTTTCAGAACAATAAAATCATTAAAGTCTATATATTTCCTTTAAGAACCTTAATTTTACACTTTGAAGCATTACTTTATTAAAAGTGTCGATTTGCACTTAGACTTACTGAATTAAAGAACTTTTATGCAAAAATTTCACTTTTTAATTGATTGCGAGATAGATTTTAAAATAAAGTGTTTTTTTTTAGAGTGTCACAACTCTGAGTTTCTTTGATTAAATCAGTTGTATCGCTCGCTGTGGCTCCAGGAGTCTTTTGGCCGCCATGTTTTGGAGTTTGACAGCTGTTATATCCTTACTGTCGATTGTTGTAAGAATAATCAAAATCGGTCCAAGCATTCGGTTTATTTAGTGCAGCCAAGGCAGATAAACCTAAGCTGCCCAAAGTAGCACCAGAGTGCCGAACATCAATGGGCTTCTTATACAAATGAATACACATACGCGAATACATTTCTCTCGTGTTTCACTCGGTGGCCAGCTTTATGATAAACACAATACTTGGAAGCCAGAACAAATATTTTTATATAAAAACATCATCAAAAATATGATTACAAAAAAAGAACAATTATGGCAGGGGCACTCATGAGCCTTCAATATGAATTAATTATTATCTAGACAACAGTGCAAGGCAAAATTGATTTCAATATTAAAATATTCTTTAAAAACGTAAAATATTTCTATGTACATATATTTTTGTTTTAATTATAAACACTTCCCACTTCAATGATTCATTCATAGCAAAAACACTTGCAATAACAAAATAAATTTATCAAAACAAAATTTTTAATTTAATAAACACTTCCTTATTGGCCTTTGACTAAAATTAAACATTTATTACTTACAAGAAAACAAGAGATACATAGACTTTGTTTAAGAATTTCATCTTAAAAAATTATTTTGTTTTTCTTCTTAAATTAAAAAATATGCAAATAAATAAATGTATGTATATTAGTTGTTATGCTCTTGTTGGCCATAGACACTCAAGCATTTTATTGCTATTGTTGGCTTATTACATAATAATATGTTTTTAAATACTCGTCGTACTCATATATTTGCATTCATTTTAAAAATATTTTTGTTATAAAAATAATGTATGCCTGTATGTTTGTGTGTATGTGTGTATGCACTTGTATGCATTAAACTAAGGCATCTTTTTTTAAATTTCAATAAACTTATTGTGACTTTGGTTGTCATTAAAGTGCATAATAAATATGATAATATGCCTTTGTTATGCATTTTACAAATATTTAAATCTATTTAAATGCAAAATTTATAGCAACAAATTAGCATTTGTTTAGCAACTAAGTAATAAATCAAAAAATGCAAAATTTCCTACATGACAAAACATTACATTTTACAACTATTATTATTTGTAGAGAAATATAAGCTAAAAGTATTCTCATGAGTGAAGGGTGTTCAAGAATTTATGCAAGATTCGTAGAAAATGCAGATTTTCACTCACAGTTGTGGGCATACAAATGGAAAAGTTAGGCAAGGAATTTGATTCCTACAGTTATAAGTCTCAATCTCTAATAATTTAAAATGGCTTCTTTGAAAGTAATCTAATGATAGAGAATCTCTATACACTAAATTTTCATTTTTGAATATCCTATGCGCCCTGGAGAGGATCAAATAAACCTGTCAATCAGAGCACATGTGTGAATTTTTTTTTATTAACCGCTTGTGCTGTTTTGTTAAAAAATAATAAAAACAATAAATTCTTAATAAAATCTTCCTATAAATAATTCTCCAAAAAAAACCCGACTTCAATGAAAGATCTGACTCGTAATTTAAAAATATTTTAATCGAGTTTATATGGAAATATTTTTAAATTACGAGTCGTATCGAATGCCGTAATTTGTACTCTGATAAAACATTTTCGAAAAAATTTATGAAATATAAAATTAAATTCTGATGGGCGAAACTCCGCCCATTTTTTAAATGCAAGATTTTATATTTTTCAGAGCTCAGGGTGTGTGTTAAGTTTTGTAAAAATCGGTACAGTAGAACCACTTAAAATAAAATATTAAATTTTAATGGGCCTGATTCCGCCCATTTTTTTAATCTAAAGATTGTGTCTATTTTTAAGCTCAAGGTGTGTGGTACATTTCGTAAAAAGCGGTTAAGTAGAACCACGAGAAATAAAATAATAGATTTTAATGGGCCCCGCACCGCCCATTTTTTTTGACTTTAAAATTGTGTAATTACAAGAACCAAAGGTGTTTCGCAGCAATCAAATAAGTATAATATCATAAAATCAATTTTTTAAAATTTGTGGGCGTGTCGCCGCCCATTTTTTTTTTGCGATGAGACCAATGGGAAGCTATACCCTCTCAGACAATAAAAAAAAATTACAATCGGTTTAATATGAACTGACTGATAAGAGACGAATTGATAACCTCCTCCTCTTTTTAAAGTCGGTTAACAAGTAGCTTGAAATAACACTATCATCATCATCATTGCACCCGCTAAATTATAATTTTCCACAGATAAGGAATCACTCGAATGTTATCGTAATTTCAAATGCAGAGAAGAGTTCTCAGTGATATTGCTTAATATCATTCGGTTATGCCTTGTAATTACATGCTAAAATAAATTTTAAATATTTACAAAACTTTTGCATTTATGACATCTAATAAATTTTATAGAACAATTTTGCAAAGAAAAAGAAAAGTCTTACTCATACTCATCATTTTAACAAAGTGATGACTGTCATGTTTTATGGTCTGTTTACTTTGAGAACATGATGAGCATTTCAAATTTTATATTATACAAATTATAATTTTCACAATAAAAATTAATACATTATATGCACATGCAAACGTATGTGCGTATTTAAAATTTAATACATCTTGCTAATAACTATTCATAAGTAGATATAATTTTTTCATTTAAATTTCATGTTTTTGATGTCTGAAATGAAACCCAGTAAATTGTATTTAAATTATTGCAACGAAAAAAAAATGGCAAATTAAATTGCACAATATTGCTTATTTATGCGTTTTAGCTTATGAAAAAATACTTTTGTGTGTGTGTGTGTGTGTGTGTGTGTCTATAAATATTTATGTAAACATGTCAGCTGTAATGGTGTTTATTGTTTAAGCATAAAATGTTGAAAACATGCTGAGCATTTTTTTCCTACAGTGAATAAATAACACTGCAATACATATTTTGCAGCTGACACATTTATGAATTTATAATTTGCAGTTGCGATATTGCGCTATAAAAACCAAAAGCAATATTTAAATTTTCAATTATTTAGGAACTGATTTAAAAATTTTTAATTTTTTCCAATATTTAACAATTTCAAAATGTTAGGAAATTGAAATTGATAAAAAAAACCCCATTTTGTTTTTTAACAAAATTTTTAAGCTTAAATTTTTTATGTAAATGTACCTTAATATAGAAAGGCAATAAGTCATTATTTTTTTTTTAATCAAGTTTTTTGTATATTTTGATAGAAAGACAGACATATAATGTATCAAAAAATGCAAAAATCTTGATGTAAAAAATCATGGATTTGGGCCTTTCTATTTTAAGGTAACGACATGTACTTTAATTCAATTAATACAAAAATAACAAAAAACGATTTGCAAAAAAAGATTGAAAAAGGCATTTTTGATTCCGGGACACCTCATTTGACGTAATTCCAAACTAATCTGTCACCTGGCTGTTGTAGTACACAAGTTTATCATTATCAAAGCATTTCATCCCGTGTCACTATGCTTAGTAGCACTGTAATTTATAGATGTATTTGCCAGAGTAATATATATTATATTACTATTCATTACTTTCGAGCTTTAATGGCGGATTTCTTTTAAAAATATAATTTTGTATGGTTCCAAAAGAAGTCATCCGATGTTGTTTGGCCTGGGTGGTTTCTGCAGACAAAAAAAAAAGATATCGGCCTAATGGGCGCCGTCACAATTGATTGCTCGTTTTATGGCATTTTTCATCACTTCGGCGAGAACTTCGGGCGACAGATTCTCGCACGGGACTTCAAAAAACCCCACAACCAAAGTCTGGAACGGTTAAATCGAACGATCTTGCGGGCCAGTGTAAATCGCCAAAACGAGAGATGATGCGACACGGGAACGCCACGACATGATTATTCCGCGTTCTTGGGGAGTGTATCGCTCCATGGCTTGTTCACTTGTATTCTACATCTGTGTAGTTTAAAAATGTCAAAACAGATTTGACATTGGCCGCCATTTGCAAAAATAAGAGCATCTTCCAATAGGGTGATTTATTTTGGCCAACTTGTATAACGAATCTAAAAAACGAGTTTTGCATACTGGATAGTTTGGTGTGGTAGGGACGATATGATATAACTATCAGCTGTTTATAAATCTTGAAATATTACTAGATCGTATGCTCAATTTTATTCAACATATTACATTGAGTTCCCATCTTGGCCGGGAAATCCAACTGTACATACAACAGACAAATTTCTAACATGGTTCATCGCGTTATTTCAGTATCCAGTTCACGTTGTTTCAATTTGAATGAACTTTGATTCAACATGATTCTCCATTTTGATTTAACCTCACTTTAGAAAGACTTCCTTTTACGACATTAAAGTATATAAAAATGTATATAAAAATTAAAATAATAAAACAAAATCTAAAATGTATAATGTTTTGTTGTAATAACATATTTAGAAGAATTATAATTCGGTATCATTATACGCAACTGGCTTAACTTAATGCTTAACTTAAGTCTTGAATTAAATATAGTTTTATGCATAATCGTGCTTGCTCCCGGCACTATAATTATTAAAAAAATTATAAATTAGCTTAAAATAAGACTTGAAACTAAATATAAATTACAAATTACAAATTAAACACTCAAAAAATTATAAATTATTCGCTATGAGCTGGAATACTCAACATGAAATAAAGTTATTTCAAAAGCTAAAAATTTCTTTGAAGATTACTATAAATCATGTTGAATTAACATGAAAGACATATGAAGTAAAGTCATTGCCGAAAATTTTTAAATTAAACTTGTGTTCGTACACTTTGATATGAAATTGGTCTGTGTGGATAAAAGTATTTGCTTGAAAGCTCCACTATGAATCTTTAATTACAAGAAAACTCAGAGTCTAATATAACATAAGAAAGCAGTCAGAAATAATACAATGAAAATGAATTCGAGTTAAAGTATCATAAAAATAAGTTCTTGCAATGAATAAAATTATAGATCCTGTTCTACAAATCACGATGATTTCAAAAAATTAATTAAGCTCAATAATTTCTTTTGTAAACTGCACGATTTATAGCATTGGATATTCGAATAAAATAGAATATTATACTCGTACAAAACAAAAACCTAAAATACGATTAAAACCCACTAACAAGTAAGTAGTAAAACTCATTTGAAATGACCTCGATTTGTACTGCTTTTGGATCAAAAGTTTGGCCTTTTATTGGCTTCCTAAGAAACACTGTTTTTTACTGGTTTATTTCATACAAAAATATGTGATCGAATCAATTCGTTAAATAAATCTACCAAGACGGATAGTAGCATACATCTACTATATTCCTAGAGAAGCAAAAATTTTTATTATAAATATTAATTGCTCCATTTTATTTATTATTCTGCTTGACTAATTAGATTTACGTTCAATAAATCTGCGGCAATAAGACAAAACTCATTAAGTCATATTTTGCTGTTTTGTAGTAGAGAGAGAGCACTTTTAAATTTGCAAGTCGATTGCTAGAAATTTATTTATTTTGCCGTTAAATGGGAAAATTCGCTGTTCACTTTTTGAAATATATCAAAGCTATTTTTCCGTACACAGAAAAAAGTATTCACCAATTAATGTTTTCAATTAATAATTTAATTGATTCAATTAAATTTTTAATTGTATTAATTAATTTGAGTGGAAAAACTTAATTGATATTATCAAATTGTTTATAGGTGAAAATTTAATTAATTTTTTAATTAATATTACAAATATTTTAATTAATATTACAAACTTATTCGTATTACTTTTTTGTGTGTATGAGATTATAAGTCTAGTAAAATATAAGCTGCGAGTTAGTGCGCTATAACTTTCTACACAAAATCGCACAAAATAATTGTAATTTTGTCCAGAGGTACTTTTGAGTATGAAGATAATGCTATTACCTCAAAATAAGCTTATCTCGAGTTAAGCAATTTTTAACCTTTGCCCCAAACATAAAGTCCACTTTTAGGGTGCCATTAATGATGACATTTTTTTTATTCTATTGTTTAGCCTGTTTTCAGATTCGTTGAAAGCTGATTTAATTTTTTTTTATTTACATTAAAGTTTATTTTACGAAAATTTCAAAAGCATAAATTTTAAATGCTCTTTTTACATAAATTCTGTTTCACTGAAATAAATTGTTCATATCTTCATAAATTTTAACACGTACTAGTTTACAAAAAAAAAAATTGAGTAGTAGAGAAAAAGGTAGAAAAAATCTTTAAAAGACACAATTAAATAAAAAATAAGTCTATGAATATGTAATTGCCATTAAAAACAGACATAAATAATAAATAGAAAAAAAACTTTAGAAAGTCTTACATTTCTTTTGTATTAATTTGCCTAATGACTCATTCAAAATAATTTACACGTTTGCGTGGAAAACTATTAAAAATTGTTTTAAAGGAGAAAAAAGAAATCAATATTCAGAGGAAAAATTTTTTGTGAAACTTATACCTTTAGAGAGCAAATTTTATACTCTATTTTTATATGGTTTGCTATACACTTAAAGAAAAATTTTAGTTAATGGTTGCTTGTAGTGATATGATATATGTAGATATATCTTCTATCTTATAAAGGGTCCGCCAGATAACTTTTTTTTTTTTGAAAATGCTATAAAAAAAACTACTGAATATTTTCTCACTACAACTACTGAATATTTCTTTTTTTATTTGAAAGTACAATCCTTCCGGTTAACAATGAAAAATAATTTCATTCAAATGGCTGCCTCGGCTGGCCATGCAGTAGCCTACACGATCGGTCCAATTTTTATGCACATTATCGATTGTGTGCAGCTGTATTTCACCCATGGCTTCACGAATATTGTCCTTTAAAGCGTCAATTGTCTCTGGCTTGTCGGCATAACACTTATCTTTGACGGCAACCCACAAATAATAGTTCAACATTGTCAAATTGCAGCTCCGAGGTGGCGATCTTCAAAAACAGGGCGCAAAACATCGAGTGTAGGCACGTAGCGGCTGTGTGGCACGTAGCGCAGTCCTGTTGAAACCAAATGTTGCCAATATCCTCCTCTTCAATTTTTGTGAACAAAACTTCGTTCAAGATGGCCCGATAACGATCGCCATTGACTGTAACGGTCACTCCTTGCTCATTTTCGAAAAATGGCCCAATTATGCCTCTGGACCAAAATCCGCACCAAACAGTGACTCGTTTTGGGTGCGTCGGCTTTTCAATGTATGCGTGCGGGCTTTCTGTGCCCCAAATGCGACAATTTTGCTTGTTTACATACCCGCCAAGATCCAAATGAGCTTGATCTAAAAAAATCTGCATCTTCTGTAAGTCGATCGCATTATGTCCTTTTTTTAGTATTTTCAATATGTACGAGTACTTTTTTCTTATAGTGCTTTAACATCTGAACAAAATCTAGTACTTACGAGATTTCGAGCAAAATCCAGTAGATTTCGAGTAGATTTTCCATACAAAACAAGCAGGGCAATCATGAATAAAATTCCGCGTGAAATTTTTCCCGGGGAACACTTCCAACTAATAGCAAGTAACAGGGAAAACAAAAAATTCTAATTGGAAAAGGGAGAAATCTCACGCGAAATTTTATTCATAATTGCCCTAAAAATCTACTTCGTCACTTGATTTTGTTCGAAATCTATTAAAAATATAGTGGAACATAATGATGCAGCTATCATTTCTTTCTCAAAATTTTACTAAATATTAAATTGATGTACTTAAAAGGTGTGTGAATTAACTATTTGCAGTTGTTTGGTTTGGGTTTAAGAAAAATTTCAGTCAATGGTTTTGTTTTTGGATAAGAAATCTTAATAAATGTCAATTAAACTTATCGTAAATGGTATAGATTTCGATAAAGATTTTACTTGAAACCTGCTAGATTTTGTGTAGGTATAAAGGCACAATTAATGTGATTTGTTTTTAGGAAAAGAAATATAATTGAAGAAAAATTTAGTTCCGGCTTTAAACCAGGCTAAAGTACATTTTTCATTCTGTAATAATCGGAAATGTTCTCGTTTGGTATCGTGTTTTACATGGCTAAAGTAATACGGTACTGGGACAATATGGTAATTTTTCAATATAAAATTGTAATTTTTCTCGATTAACTATTTTTCAATTTGGTACTGAACAAAATGTAACTCTTGGCTATTTCATCTTATCTATTGCATTATTATTATTGTTTTTTATTCTAGTTTTACTAACTTGTTACGAATGATAATTCATATTCATCATACATATTTTATTACACATTGAAATTAACCTAAAACATTTTATTTGACATATAAAAATTACATTGAATTTTACATGCCATTAAAATACACTTTTCATACTGTAATTTATATTCTTTACATTTTTGAGTGAAGAGATTTTTTAATTTTCTGGCGAAATTTATTGTCACATTGCCAAAAAGCCCAATAGGCAATTTTATATGAATATAAATTGTTTTTGCAAAACAATGAAAAAAAATATGTATGTATTTTAAATTTAATTTCAATAGAATTGAGGCATCCATTAACATCACAATTTTTTATAATCTCAAACCTCAAGAGCAAAATAGCAGAAAATTGAACAGAAAAATTAAACAACACAAATCTTGGAAAACGTTTTAATTAAATGTTTGCAAAATTAAATAAATATAAATAAAAAATAAATATAATATAAATCAATTGATTTTTAAATACAACATTATTGTTATAAGATCTGCCTGATGGCAATTTTAAATATTAACGCCTCATAAACCGGGTCAAACTGAATGGGAAGTATTACTGTGGTATGAGTGAGAAGTTTTGTGCGTATTCCATGAAATTTTAAAATTGTTATTTAATATTTATATGAAATACCGCAGTATATTTATTTGACATAAAGTCTTTATTTATTTAATTTGAAGATTTGGCTTGTTTTTATGGTTAAGCAATTGTCTATATGCATTTCATTCCCGCTTTTGGAACTCATCAGTAGACTTCAATTGCTTAACCATAAAAACTAACAAACAATAAAAACAAAACTTCAAATTGTTATTTAATATAAATAAATAACACTGACGTTACTTATATATATGTACGTACATAAGTATGTAAACTTTAAATCAAAGTTGACAATCATTATTAAAATGGCAAAAAAGTTCCCATGAAAAAATCATTCATGATAGGGGGAATGTTTTTTGATGTTGCTATATGGGGTACAAAATCCGAGCAACATTTTATTCACGATCAGGAGCAAACTAAGGAATTCGACATCGATCGGCATTTTCATACAAATACAATTACAATTTTATTACAATTTGTACGATATCGAATGCCGTAATTTGCCCCCAGGGTGATTAGATAAGGATTTGTGGGTATTTAGCTTGTTAATTTGGAAAAGAATAATGAAAAAAATGTTGCAGGTTTCAGATCGTCACCTAAGAGCATTAATTAAATCGCATGTAATCGTAATCATAACTCAGCATTTTCTTTTCTTTTTTAATTCTGGACAATAAGTATTATAAGAAATTTATGAGCCTTATGTTACGATATCATTGACAAGCTTCTTATGCAGTATGCGCTATCTTTTAATACTCATGATTTTATCAGTGCTATCGCTAGAAGCATAATATCACCCTCAAATGGAGATTTGATTGGCTAATTTTTGATCCTCCCTCGTCGCACCTGTCATGTTTTTATGTAAATGAAATGCACATTCACATATTTCACTTTGTTTTCATTATTGACCTTGAATTGCTTATTTATTTTTTAGTATTACTTTTCCCCTTTCTCGCTTTCTTTCTCTTTGTCACTGTTTCTTTAACACTTTCTATTTACGCTTCACTGGCTTTTCCATAAATATCACATTATAATTTTTCATACACACACACACACACATACACACACTTTGTTAAACTTTCAAATGAAAGTAAACACAAACAATCAAATGCATTGTTAATGTACTTTGCCAAGGCAAAATAAATAATTAAGCTGCATACAGTGTGGCAATGAATTCCAGTAATAGTCATTGCCAATCTGATGTATGTATGTATGTATGTACAAAAAAATTACCCATTACTTTTTCCACATGGAGTTTGACAAACAAAATGGCAGCTAATATGCTTTAAAATATCGGTGCATGCACCTCATTACTGAGCCATTGTACTTTGCCTTCATTGATCAAAAAACATAAAATAAATAAATAAATTAAATGAAATTATATTAATGAACAAAAGCCTTATAAATGCTTGCAAGCATTTGTGATACAGCCAACCAAACTTCACATTCTACATTAATAAATTTGATTGTGTAATTATTTTTTTGTTTATAAAGTTTTTTTTTGTTGTTGTTGCCTTCTTTGTTGCTGTTGTAGATTAATCGTATGACGAACAAATGGTGAATGCACACAATGACCTTGAGTTTTAATGCACACTCATATTAGTATAAATAACCAATACAATTAAATAAAATCACTTGAATATTCATAAATGTTTTGTGGTTCATTCATATTCGCATCTATGTATGCATGTATGTATGTACATATAAATATACATATATTTGTGTGAATATGTATGTAGCATGTGTAGGAAAAACAAAAAATATACGCCAGTACACAATGTACAAATAATATTATACAGTGAAAAGAAATCCATAGAAAATGAAAAAAAAAAAATTAAGTAAATTTGAAGACTTGACGAGTTATCATTTATTTCTAAGGAAGTTTTATGAAGAACTGCTAATACTGGGTTCACTCGCAGCAATTTTTGTAGAGCAAGTTTTAAGTTAATGAGCAAATGAAATAAACATAATGGCCGATAAAATATAAAATTATCGTCATTTCATACTCGGAAAATCGTCAGAAAAATCGAACATATCTAAATGTACTTTTTTTATGTATACATATGTTTTATTTTATAAATGTGCTTATTTGGAAACAAAAACATAACAATGCATGTTCATACATGAATTTTACACGAAGCCAATCGCATGTTTTTTACTCCCTCATAACTTTCTTTCCCTCAGTGGTAATAATATGAAAAATATGATCCAGTTAGCAGGTCCACGTTTTGGTCTCAGTACTTTTGATTACCAAAAATATTGACGATATCAATTTACACAGAGATCAATATTCGTCGGTCTCAAGTAGAAAAAAGGCCCTAACTGAAATAATTGTAACTTTACAGGAGAGAAGGTAAAACAATAGAAAGTGTAATATTCAAAATGTAACTATTTTTGTGCAACTGCTTGTAAAAGCGTTATCTTTTACACTGTTGAAATAAATTTTGGTGACTAGGTGTAGTTGTGTGAAATACATGGAATCACTGAAAAACTCAATTTCGTAAAAAGTACGAGCTAGGGCCTTTATACTTGAGACCATCGAAATGTATGCAAAAAATATAAAATTTCTTTTAATTCACCCCATATACATATTTGCAAACACACATACATGTGTACATATGTGTGTATGTATGTTCATTTATCGCAACAATAGAGTATTGACTCAAAATTTAAAATTTGGAAGGGGGTAACTTTAAATAAAAAATGCCAATATTCTATTTTAATTTACAAATAATTTTTATTTTTTTTTTTTTCAATTAAATAATACATTATTAAGAAAGAGTCTGAAAAACTTCACCAAAATCTTTTATTGGGTATGCATATGAATTCTAAGAGTAGATTTTTCATAAAAAGCTGCTCTATTTGGACTATTGACAAAATCTTAAATTTTAAGGAAAAAATCGTCAAATCGTCATTTTGCTAATTGCGGCATCAAAAATCATCAAAATGAAGTCAGATCTGGCAGCCGTGATAATGGCGTGGGAGAGAGAGAGAGAGAGAGAGAGAGAGAGAGAAAGTTATCGCAGATGGGATCCCCAGGGGGAAAATTTTAATTTATTCCATACATACTAAAAGATATTTAATAATAGATAATGTAATATTTTCTAATTTCAAGTTTTTTTTGGTGCTATGAAATCAGCCTTAAGGCAATAACCCCCAAATAAGAAATGAAATAAGCCCCAATAAAATAAAACCCAAAAAATGAAGTAAAGTCCAAGAGAAAATTTATGAAAAAACACCCAATATAAATGAAATAAAGCCAAATTAAAAAAAACCTAACGAAACCAAAGTCCAGATGAAATAAAGTCCAACGTAAATGTGGCCTTAATTATGAAAGTGGTCTAAGAAGTCCTAAGCATTTTTGACTCGAAACATTAAATTAATCTTAAAGAACTTATATAAATATTTAATAAATATTCAATAAATTTATAATACTCGAGACGAGTATAACTTTAAATTAAAATGTTGCATAGTATAAAAATATTTTTTGAATCGTTCAAGGATAATCTGTTAATTATCTCGATCAAAGAAATATATGACTTATGCCACTTTCATAATAAAGGGCATAAATGATATAAAGCCTAATTGAAAATTCTTTAATTTTATAGTGGGCCTTGTTCATAGCGCCGTTTGTCATTCATTACCTTTCCCCACTGGGGAGAAATCTATTATACATTTTACTCTCTCGCCGTTACACTAAAGAGTGGCTCATTAAAAATTGCTGTGTGTGAACCCAGTCTTATAGATTTGGGGAAACTTTATATTCAAAAGTTAAAAACTTGTTACTTTATTAAATTTTAAAGTTAAATTAATCATTTATTGTAAAAAAAAATAATAAGCACACAATTTTGCAGTTTGCTCGCTACTTTGACTTCACTTCCTGTTTTTTTTTTGTATTTTTATTTTATAAATAAATTTTTGAATTGAATTTCTTTGTGTTGAAATAAATGGATGTAAAGTGCAAAAATAAAAATAAACTCACCAAGTCTACAAAATCAAGGTCTTATACAAAAAAAGGAGAAATAAAAATCAACATCTTGAATTAAATTTACGACTGCTTTTTATTATAGTTTTGTAGCTCAAACTCAAAAAGCAGACCATAATATTTGGCTGAATTTTTTTTACCCATTTCAATAATGTACAGATACCCTGTAGGACCAATTGTTGTAGAGGGCATTTGAAAACTGCAAGAAAATCAATGATTTGCCAGCTATAAAATATATTTGGAAATGAATATAGCGTTAAGATTAGTTCAAGTTGTCGTGCTCAATAATTTAATTCTGACTTATATAAATTTAGTTCATGGTTGTTTGGAATTGCTTCAGAAATTTTATTTCGTGGCTTTAAAAATGACAGATCTAAAAAATTTGCACTTAGCATGAGCACTTTGGTAGTAGTAGACATTCATTGCCTGACTGTTCTCTCTCTCACTGACTTCTCTTTTAAAAAAATAGTTATTCATAGTGGGTAAAAAGTTCATACAAATATCTTGTTTACTCAACTCTTGAGAGAAAATTTTCTTTTTCCTTTAAGTTGTCTGTAAATTCAAAACTTTATACTCGTTTTCCGGCAAACTAGTTTTTTTTTTGAGTTATGACGTTATTTTAGTAAATGGGAGATATATGTAATCGCTGTTGTGTCGAAGAATTGGTCTACGGGGTATTTTTGGTTGAACAGCCAAAACATTCATAAGTAGAGAAAGAAAAACAATTTCTTTGCAAAAGTATCCTACAAGTAGACATACAACATTCAACATTTGCTATTAGCCTTGACTTTTTTTTCAAGTGTGCATTATTTTCTTTAATTTTTTTATTTTATTTTTTTTTAATGTTTGTGCCGAAGTTTTTTTTTTGCATTTTTGTTCAGTGGTGTTGGTGTGAAAGTAATTTTTTTCTTTGTTACAAAAACGGTAAAAAAATTTATAAAAAAAAATTATTTTTCTGCTATTGACCCTGAAAATGTGGAAAAAATAAATGAAACAAGTATTTTATTTAGATAATAAATATCAAGTCTTATAAATAAATATATAGTGAAGATAAATATGTATGTATGCATATATATGGCTACTTTTTTATGGATGAACAAATTTCTTTTTCTTTGTTAATCAAAAAAGGCGTTTGAATTTTTTTGCAAAATTGATGACCGTAATAAGAAAACGAAATATTAATGCTAAGCCTTATAATAATAACCTAGAGACATGAACGCCGCACAATGTCGCCTAAGGCAAGAAAATTTTAAGAAATCTGTATATTCGGAACTACTGTTCCAATTGCAAAATGCTATGTATGATATATATATATTTATATATATAGAAGCTAGACTTTGATATACAAAACTTTAAAGTTCACCAATTCGCTTTGCGAAGCTCATAACTCTTAAAAAGTTAGATTAATTTTAAAGAAACATATATAATGTTTTACGAAATGGAATATAAAAGAAAAATGTGACACATCCTTACTAATATTAGAGCTGTGCCAAATCGTTCATTCAAGTGACCGATCATTTTCGTTCATTTTTTAAAAAAGAACGAGTTCGTTCATTTCAATACATAGAACAAAATGAAAATTAACAATTGATTCGGTCAATAGGAAGGGACAAATGCAGTATATTTGCTATGAATTGTTTAGCAAAATAATCAAAACAAACAACAGAAACACAAAGAAAAAATTATAAACAATAAAAAAATCAAATTTGTTAAAAAAGAACTTAATATATTCTAAACCATTAAGAAATAATTTTATAATAGTCACACTGTTACTAAAAGCAAGCAAAAGGCTAATGAAAACGAGAACATGACAAAAAATCTCACATGAACAAAGAAAAAGCCAAACAAAACAAAAAAACGAAGTGCACTCGGTCGTTCATTTCGTTCAATTGTATTTTTTATCAGTACTGTTAAGCCAAAACAGGTCGCTTCGTTCATTTGACTGATTCATTCAATTGTACTCGTTCGTTCATAAACGACACAGCTCTAACTAATATTATATATGTAAAAGTGAGTTTGTTTGTTTGTTTGCTACGCTTTCACGCCCAAACTACTAAACAGATTTTAAAAGTTCTTCCACCAATAGAAAGCTACATTTTCAGCGACAAACATATAGGCTATTTTTTATCCGGTTCGGAACCGGTTTTTTTATATTTAGTTTGGATTTTTTCCGAAAACCATATTTTTGAGCTGGTTAGGGCAACTTCGGTTTCGGGTTTGATTGTTTAAACAGTTTTAAAACCGGTTTTTATTCGGTTTTTTTAATTTTTATCGCCTTTTTGTCGGTTTTATCGTTTTTTTTAACTTTATCAGTGAGTAAAATATAACAAAACATTCATAAATTTTAAGTATAGTTTCCAAATTATTAGATCAACGCGAGCGGAGCCACTGGTAAAAGCTAGTTCTGTTATAAATATCTTATTAAAAAAATATGTCTACCGTTTCATTGAGGAAAAAAAATTTAAACATTTTATTTAAAATTTTTCGAAATCGCAAACAAAATATAATAAATAACTTGTGGGGTTATGAAAAATGTTTTTAATCAGGGTATTAAAATAACGATTGTAATGTTCATACAAAAAAAAAATATCCTTTTATTTGAGATATTTGTCAATATTTTTTGTTTTGGATTTATTCATGTACAACAAAGTTCAAGAAACTTAAAAGTCTTTTCCACACACTGTTTACCACCAGTTTTTTTCTTCTTTTAAGTAACTAAAGTTTTATCACCTAAAGTAACACTTTAAATATTTAAGAAATTTATTTTGAATTTTTAATCTTTTTGTGACTATCATGACCACAAAATACTTTGAAGAACCGCAATAGGTTTAAGTGGGGAAAATTTATTTTCGGGGTATTAAAAATAAACATAACACATAACCGCAACAGTAATAATTTCAACGTTAAGTCGGTGTACATTAAATAATTTAAGGCAAATGTATTTTAAGACTAAAATACAAAAAAAGCCATTGGTAAATAAACACCTTTAAGCAAGCTTTAGGTAATTTGCTCGTAAAAACAAAACAAAAATAGATTGCAATAATTATACACAAATATAATAAACAATTACGTACAGGTGTATATATATATATAGATATATCTTATATATATATATAGATATATCTTCACACCTATGTACAACTAAATACTTTAGTCAAGTCATCAGCAACAACCCTGACATTATGTACGATAGAAAAATTTAACACAAATCGACCAGGCAGACACAAATGCAAAACATATAGATGAGTAATTTTGCCAACACTTAAGTTAAAAAATATAGCACTACATCAGTAGATCCTATTAAAAGTTATGTATAATTTGTTTACTTATCATACAACCGTAAAAAATTTCGTTTTCAAGGTGACATAACCAGACATATACTACGTTTATACGCGCACTATTTGCAAATAAAAATATGTATTTGCAAATGAATTAACTCACTGTTTATACGGCATTGTAAATGTATTAAAACTTGGTAGCACTTCTATAGCAATGCTACTTATGTTTACAAAAAAAAAATTTAGTAATTGTACAAAATAACAACTAATAATTTGTTTTTATTTTCATTACTTTCTTCTATCAATGTTTTTTTGTGCAAAAGTTGTCAATTTATTGTTTTTTATTATGAAACATTTGTAAGTATGGCAACTTCAAGCATTTTATTTGCAAATAGTGCGTTAATCGTGAATAGTTTCCTGAATTAGTAAGTCGCAATAAAAATAACAATATGGTAACAATTTACAGTTTTATTTGCAAATCAGCTATGCGTATAAATCAATCAATCAATTCAATATAAGCAATATATAGGATCATTCATTTTTCGGTTTCAAAAGCAAAGTTAAATAAAACAGACATAAGTCTACGAAATTGCGCGTTTGGGAAACTTACAGCCAAAATCGGTCGTGTTGTGTGGCTTTTTTGTCACCGTATTGTTGAAAGCACAGGGTGTTTTTTTTAGAGGTATATAACTTCGAATTGAAATAAAACACAAGAAAATCGTTTTAATGTCCATCAATTTGGCTTTATTGGAAGGATAATTTTATGCCATTAACGTTTAAATATGATTTCGGGCATGTGGCCGCCGCGGCTGGCTCGAATAAAGCCAATTCTACAGGTCCAATTTTCAACCACTTTTTCGAGCATATGGGGCCGTATGTTGGCAATAACGCCACGAATGTTGGCTTCTAAGTCCCCTAACGTTTCTGGTTTGTTGGCGTAGACGAGCGACTTCACATATCCCCAAAGAAAATAATCCAATGGTGTCAAATCACACGATCTTGGTGGCCAATTGACAGGTCCATTCCGTTAATTGCTCTGATGGACGATTATGTCGACCATAAAATGGACGGAGCTTGCGGTAAACTTCGCGAACTGAACCATTATTTTCGAAATAAATTTGCACGATTTGCAAGCGTTGTTCTTTTGTCAACCTGTTCATGATGAAATGGCAAACCAAACTAAATATTAATCACTTGACAGCTGACAAAATGGCCGCCAGTTAAAAAAGTGATGCCAACTTAAAGTTCTATACCTCAATAAAAAACACCTACTTGTATCATCCAATTCGTTATGTTTAATTCTTACAGAACTTAAAACTTATTTTGAGTTAATGGTACTTCCGAAATCTGCATATTTGAAAGTACCCCTGGTCAAAATCTCTTAAAATTTGTGTAATTTTTAAGGAAGTTAAAGCAATAAGACTTGCGACTGACTTATCTTTTTTAGACTTCTAATCTCATTTGGAATAAGAGCTTAATTTAGGTTATACTTTTGCCTATTTCAAACTTAAATGTATTACTTATAGTGTAAGGAACGATGTTTGCTTAAAAAAATAATGGTTAACAGAGAATTTCCTAATTTAACTGTAAAAGAAATAAAATTCTGAAAATCGACTTGAAAACTTAAAAGTGCTTTCCTGGTTTGTAGAACCATTTATTTATATTTATGTATAAGAAAAGCTTTGAGCAAATAAAATATAAATATAAAGCAGAAATCTACATCAACGGACACCACACACAGTGGACCAAACACAAAGAACGCTGATGATGAAGGTGTAGTGGCCTTCGAAAACAGCCGGTTTTCCGTTCTACATACTACGTGTTTGTCAGAATATTTACAACTAACTTTGATGTTATTTGTTCATTAATAATTATCGCATGTAATTTAGTTTACAAAGCGATACGAACCTTAGCGTGATAAAATCATAAACATTTATATTTTGTTTCAGTAAAATTTTGATGTACTCGTATGTGTGTATTTATTCACTAAACATAGTTTCCTCGGTTTTTTCTTGACTTTTCTACTTTGGATTTGTTCTTAGGCAGTACCTTTGTACTGAAACCATACTGCTTATGACTTTTTTATAAAACATAATTGATTCAGGTTTATTCGCAGGTTTGTGTTAAAAAATTCCTCACAAATTGACTGTTATACGTCTAGTAAATTGTACTTTCATCATCATGGAAGCTTAAATACACAGAAAGCGCGTAAATTGAACGCGAAAAACATCATGCAGGTAGTGTTTAACAATAAGTCTTCTGAAAAAATATTTAATAACTCAGGTATTTCGATTGCATTAAAATTTATCACGCAGTGTATTTTTAAAACTGAAGTACAATTTTAACGGCCTGGTACACGATGTGGATAGAAAATGTTTGAACGAGATAGTTCATAAAGACAGAAAAAAGAAAGAGAGACACCACAAGACTGAGACAACAAATTCATGAATTTAGTTTTTAATAAGATAGAAGTAAATCAAATGAAAAAATATGTCAAAATGCTTCACTTTTTTCTACAACGCTGCTTTTAGCAAACAAAAAATTTAGAAAATTTTATATAAAAATTCATGGTGAGTCCAGTCCGGTAGCAATATTTTTCTTATTAACGTATTACCTAAATCGTCAACGTATTAAGCTTTATCTATCTACCAAAAGTTCTCATGTCCAATCCAAATGACGCGGCGCTATTGCATTGCCTGATCTTAACAGTCAGATTTTTTCATTCTATTTATTTTTCAGGTCCAATTTTTTAACGTACACATTTTTTGCTTTAACGTTCTGTAGTTGTAAATACAACTCGCAAATTATAATCAAAATTTGTTCTTCCACTGTGATCAAAAATACAACTCTGATAATAGCGGGTAACTGCTTTCAAGTATTGAGTATCAAAAATGTATTTGCAAATACTCGATGCCCACTCAACTCAATACTTTACCAGCACTATTATTTACTTAACTACTTACCTGTTCTTATACAAATATGGCAATTGTATAAGAACCATTAAAAGCATGTACAATCTATCTTTCCATTTATAGCTTTATTTAGCAAAAAAAAAAATTTTTTAACAAATAATCAACAATAACAACAAAAGACTCCGTGAACAAGTTGCTAGAAAAATAAACAAACAAACACAAACACACTCACCCGTACTTACTAATTATATTCTAATAAGAAAGGAATAATAAAAATAAGAAGTGCACACAGCCACATACTCATGCACGTTCGGCAAACGAACAGAAAATACATTGTAGCATGAGGAACATTCATGCAAAAGTATAATTATTTTTATTATTTCTGTGTTGTTTGTTTTTTTCCGTTTGCTAGGCTTGTGTTCATTATTATTGCTTCTGCTTGCTTATGCATTTTTATTTGCAAATGTGTGTGTGTGTTTAGGTCGATCACCTTATACCGTTACCGTTATATTATTTTTGTTTCTATAGTATGTGTGTACATATGTACATATGTATGTATGTATGTATGTATGTATGTATATGGTAAATGGTTTTCTTTGCGACATGTTTAGCTCATTTTCATATACTGGCTTAAAAGCTCCATTCATAAAAAGAAAATTCGTTTTTGTTTACAAAAAGTTTAGTAAAATGTGTCAGAGTGGGCCAGATTTTAAAAATCGACCAATTATAAGATATAAAAATAAAAGAAAATTTATAAATATTTAACGAAATACGATGACAAATGTGTTTTTCACTATGGAACGAAAACTAATTTGCTCTGCCCCCGTATTCTGTAAATCGCTAAAGCTAAAGCTAAATTCGATTGCTAAAATGCTGAAAAAATCCAAAATTTAAAATTGTTGGCGATGATATAAAACAGTAAAATTTCTGTGGATTAGATTTCTAAAATTGTATACGTAGCCGAAAATCGATAAATCGACTTTATAGATTTTTAACGAGTTATAGAATACGGGGGCTGGTTTCACAAGTCCGGCACAGGTCCAGTCTTCTCATTTCAAAAATTCTCTTATATCAGTTTTCACTACGGTACGCACTGCGATTCTCATCGTAATCGTAATCGAAGCCATTAATCGCTCGATTACGATTAAAACTTTTACCCTTTTTCAAGCAAAGAATTTATGTCAAAAGCCTTCGCCAATGAACTTTTTTCTAATCTAAGATTCATTTAAACTATTTAAATTTTCATACGGGGCAAGTTTAACTCATAAAAATGTTAAATTTAAAGTTTAAATATATAATATACATTCAGATCATATTGCAATCAACTTAAACTGTTGATACACTGAGAGAAAAACCTTCGCAAATGCAATGATTTTTTACATTATATTTATGATTTTGTCATTGTTTTTCAACCAATGCAACGACTTATTCGCATTACGAAAATTGTTTCATCAGCTGAAAAAATGTCATATATACAACGTAATGTTTTCATTCATGTAACGACATGTTTTTTACTAAGCAACGTACATTTTCATATTTTAAATGAAAAATTAGCTTTTTTGATCTGATTTGTTTGCTTCTACATGCCTCCTAGTGATAAATGAAAAATTTTCATGCAGCTAATTTCATGAAAAAAATGCTTAATGTTAATTAGGTATTAAATACAAGTAAAAAGAAAAGCATATACATTTGTATACAAGTTTCCTTAAATAAATAAAAATATACTTTTTAGCTGAAGTTCAGTCTGAGTTTTTAATCTCTATATTCCCTGCCAGACTCTACTACATCTTTCTTCTTTCACAAATTTCTCAATGAGTATTTTCTTTTCTCTTTATGTGTCAATCAATTGCTGGAAATGAAAATTAGCACAACCAAAACAAACAAACAAATATAATACATGATTTTTTTATTTCAGCCGACGATATGAATGTTTGCAAGAATGTGTGTACATATGTGAGTGTGTGAATTAGCCAGTGTAAGTGCATGCAGCGAAACCGATAGTCAACATTTATTTTTTTTTTTTTTTTTGCTTTTATTTTCACTTTTAATTTGTTTCATTAATTTCTTTCTTCTATTTTTTTTTTATTTCTATTTGTCAAAGAACTTCTTTTATTTTCAATGTTGCTGGTACTAGCACTCATTAAATTTAGAGAAAAATTGGAGCGCAACAAAAGGTCATAAACGCACTCTGTCAACACAATTGAATAGATTTTTGTTAACAATCAAATGGGAATTATTTTTAGGGACCCAAAAATATAATTTTCGTAAAAATTATGGAGCAAGCTTTTGTTTGCATAGTAAGGCGTATAATTAATACAAGAACGTATAATTATTATACTACTTATACGTCATACCATGCAAACCAGTGAATGGTCAATAATTTAAACCAAAATATTTATATCATTTTGAGGATATTTTGTTAATTTTTTAAAATAAAACGTATAAGCGTTTTTAGTAAAATTTTAAAATTATGATTGTAATTATAAATAATTAAATATTTATATTCTCTTCATAGTTTGCTCATACGCGTAAAGTTAATAAAAGAGAGAGAGATAGAGAGGGACAGAGAGATCTTAACTAAGACAATAAATTTACAATTTAAGTTAATTATTTCAATAGTAATAAGCTTAACAGACAAAAAATAATTTTGCCAACTGAATGAATAATTTTGATTTACTGTAAAATTGACAACTACCAACAACAATTATTTACTTAATAAAAGAAATATATTTTATTAGCGATTGGGATTATTAGTGCATTAAAAAATGTTAAACAATTATTTACATTAAACAAAAAAATAGTAAAATGTATTTTCTTTAAGGCTACTAAGCACAGCTTCGAAAACTTAATTCATTTCATTGACACCAGAGACGCTACAACACTGCATTTAAAAAAACATGCAAAAAGCAGAGTTGTAAAAGAATGAAGCTTTCCTCTATGTCTTCCTTCACCATCTGTCTTCTCCATCACTATCGCTTTCTTAAAGAAGGTAACACCTAGTAATAGTAGTAGAAATTCATTCCCTGAGTTTTACTTCTCTTAAAAAATATATATATAAAAATATCTTAACAGTAAATTCAAAATTGTTTGATTACCAAAACAAACGGCTTGGTTTGGTATCTACAAAAAAAAATTAGAATTAAAAATTGGTCAGTACTCATATTCATAAATTTCAAAGTGTAAACTGTGACTGTGCAACATAATCTTCCTTAATTTTATTTTTAAGAGAAGTAACACTCAGCCAATGAATGCTTACTGCTATTACTAGGTGTTACCTTCTTTAGGAATGGGATAGTGATACAGAAGACAGGCGGTGAAGCAAAAGATAGATAATAGCTTCATTCTTTTACAACTCTGCTTTTTGAACATTCTTTTATAGCTATGCTCATTATTGCGCGTTAATTTGGAAAAAAAATAATCGACACTATTACAGTTGAGGAGGTTCATAACAAAATGCAACAATTCCACTTGAGCAATTTTTTTTAATAAATTAATAACTGTAATTAGACTGAGGAGAATATATATTTTAATTGTTTCAGTTCAGAAAATGTTTACATAGATTTTAAAATGTAGAAGAGTATTAAGTAAAAAATCAGAAAACTCAAAATTTGCGTTTTGTTATATAGGGCGCTCTGATGTGACATTAGCATTAGTATCCGCTGGAGCCGTGTAGTTTAGTAACCAGTGTCTATGACTTCATCACTTGAAATTTCGTGCTCTTACAGTAATGTTCTGAATTTTTTTACTAGAAAAATGATAATCATTATCTAAAAGAATTCAATACAAAAATCTTTCACAAAAAGAAATAAAATAAACTCTTTACAACTCTCAGCCAATCCCACTAAGAAAGTTACAAGGACTCAAAAAATTATGCATAATAAAATTGGCCTTCAATTTTATGTCTTCATAGAAACCAGTGGATAAATTTATAATAATGCTTGCTTTCCGTTTATATTTATATCTCAAACAAAGAAAGCAGTTAAAGTTGTGAGGAAAAAGTATTAAAGTTTACCTCAATAAACTAAAAGTTTTATATGCAATTGAAATTGTTAATAATAAATTTTATTTCGCTTTTGGCGTAATTAGAACTTTATATATATATAACACTCAAGCATTAGTTAATTCTTGGGCATCACAATCAATTTTTATAAAAACAGAACTTAATGCAATAATGATATTATTAATCCTATCATAATATTAATAAGACCCCGTTCAAGAGCCTTAAATATCTAAAGAATATATCTTTCTTTAAGCAATAGTTCAAGAGATGAGGAAATCTTCAAGACTTTATTTTTAATTCGGAAGGTTAGGTTAGGTTAAGTTAGGTTAGGAAGGTTTGTGCCACTCGGAGATCCAGTTGGTTCCATTGTGGTTCTCTTATGTTAATACAAATTTAATCTCCCATTGTACGCCGGATAAGCCCAATTATGCACCATTAAAGCACTGAACTCTCAGGGTGAAGAAATTGCAAAATACGCAGGCAAATATCTTACAAAACTCGAGTCCGCTTGCTCGTAATATCTTGAATTTTACTGGACACATCCGCTTAAAAAAGAGGGACACAAGGGCTCTAATACTCAACACTCCAGAAGAAACTGCTTGAAAATACTTTTGTTTTTGCTTATCACGACTTATGTATTATTAATAACTATCACTAAGTTTATGTCCGACACTGGTCGGGCCTAATTAATTATATTTAGATTTAAGATTTGAATAATTATTGTTAGTTCATATTTGAAGATACAATAAATAAATATATGTACTAAAAAAAAAAAAAAAAAAAAAGGATGAAGACCTTGATGTCCTCCAGTTTATACTTTGCGATATCAATAATGCTCTCATGGAAACGTCTGCTCAACCACTCAGAAATCTGGAGTGTCAGTTTGCCAAATGCTGGACACTGCTTGGTTCGAGCAAGGACGTGCCTATCAAGACTATCTCCGCCTTCCTAATTATATCCAATAGCAGTTTGGATCCTCCTCAGTAAGGGTGTGGACGCATTGTCCCCGAGATTCTACAATCCTCTCTACTTTCACATGAACGGTTAGTCCTGCTCGCCACTTAATCACTGAGTTCCCTGTCATACGTTCCTTCATCTAACGCCGACCCTATTATTGAAGATCTCATTTCCTTCAGCACTGCTGTGGCCAGCAACACAACATAGTCTGACACTATATTTGCCCATAAGCTAGTTGAGGGCTGTCCTAAAGTCACTAACAAGTTTATATTTGACATTCTGTGCATTCAAGGCCTTTAGCGCTGCCTGACTGTCAAATATAAGTTTATCTCCTCGCCTTCAGCTAATATTCTGGCTCAAAGGATCGCCAAGATCTCAGTTTGGAAAACGTTGGATGAATTCGGCAGTCTAAAAAAATTAGGAATGTTCGTTCCCAATATATAAAAACCAGCCCTTGTGCCTTCCTCCATTTTTGATAAGTCTGTAAAGACTGAACTACACTCATATAGCTTATCAGTCTTGACCCAAGACCGCCTATCCGGTATTGCTAGTGAGGGTGTTCTACTACAATAATTTTCAACGACCTTCTAGTCCGTGAATCTAGGCGTTACGGACCTTCAACCACTGTGACCTGTTACTCCTGTCCTTACCAAACCTGCTTCAACGAGTCTAAGGAGACTTCTAGTCAGCGTTCTCACCACAAAGTCCTCTATGAGAACTAGATGAAGAATGACGTCTAAGGCAGCCTGAGGTGTGCTCCTCTGGGCACCTGTGATGACCAGTGAGGCGCACCTCTAAACCTTATCCCACTATACTACACAACCATGCGTAGTAGGCATTTAACCCTTTCTTTAGCCTTTCCTGAATGTTCTTTTTCCAAGAAAACTCCCTATATAGGAAAGCTACCAAGTATTTCGCTCTCTGCTAGTCTCAGCTCTACCCGTCCCATCCTAGAGAGTACAAGGCTATTGACTTTCTATCTCCTAGTGTGAGGACTAGCTTAGTTTTTTTTGGGTTAACTCCCAGTCCTTTGCTACTGGCTCACGAGGATAGCTCTCCCAACACCAATTGCACGATTTCACTCATAGTGGGAAGAAACTTTCCCGTTACCAGTAAAACCACGTCATCCGCATAAGCAACAATCTTCCGTCCACTCCTGTCAAAACGCTAAGAATTGGGTTCATTGCCCGCAACCACAATAGAAGTGACAGAGCTCCAACCTGTGGTGTAAGTCTTATCACTAATATCCTAATTTTTTTCCTTCCCATAATCGATTTGATGATTCCGCTTCTAAACATGATAACTATCAACATAACAAGAAAGTTGTGAACCCAGAGTATCTCCAGTGACTCCATAAGAGTTTATACACTAATGTTGTGTGTAATCCTTGTGCTACAATCTTCGCACTATAACACCAACCACATCATGAAGCGCACTCTCAACAAACCTGCCCTTTTAATAGGGATACTGAGCCCCACTAATGATGCTGGTATCAATTGTGTTTCTGAGATTCAGATCAATCAGTCGTTCTAATGTTTGCAAAAGAAACGACGAAAGCTTGATCGGCTTGCTTTACCAGCCTTGGGTATAAATATGACTATAACCTTTCACCAAAGTTTCGGTATCAACCCCCTAAGCAAGCAGAGACAGTAGTACGCAATCGAGGATATTATGCAACATGGCCTTAAAAATACCAACCGGCCCCGGTGAGTTATACGGCTCAAAGTTATTTATTGCTAAATGTTGCTTTTTCCAATGTCACTATGTCGTCCACTGCTATACGAGTACATAATTGAGGTTCTGACAAGTAGTTGAAATTAACCTCCATTGTTGCCTCTTCTCTTACTTCCCTACAGCCAGCAAAGTCTGTGTCCATCGGAACAAAAAGTGTCTCTGAGCTGGCTTCCCATCCATTCTTGCAATATTCCCAGGAGCTCTTGGGTCTTTTGGCAATAGTCACAGGAACCTCAGTAACTGCTTTACGGAATCAATCTCTGCACAGTATTTCGTTGGTGAGACTTTTTTCGCCCTTTTGAGATCACCCTTGTACTTAATATACACCGCCTTATAGTTAATCAAATCTTCAATCCTGCCTGTGAGTTTCGCCTTATTAAATAATCTTCTTATCGAGAACCTTAGATACTTCAGATCATTGGTTCGCCATGGGCATGATAGCTCAAAACTTTCTCTACAAGTGTTAGTGAAATATTCCTCCTCTTCTTCCTACAAAAATCGCCCATTTGCATAACTCTTGGTAAAAATAAAAATTAAGTAATAAAATTAAATTCTTTTCCAACCCTGTGGGCTGTGCATTACTATTCTATTGCTGATCTCTTAATTGATGAATAGAAGCCAACTTACATAGATATTCAATGTTTATCAATACATATTTACATACATACATACATACATACATATGTAAATATGTACATATACACACATACATACATATGTATGAATGTATGTATAAGTTTATGTACTTAAATTTGAACTTTTGTTTAACAAAAATAAAGAAAAGTCATTGTTGTTTTTTATTTGGTTTAAATTATTTCCATATGAATAAAATTCAGTGGTTTCATTATCTAACCATGTGTTATTACATACATACATACATATGCTCATACGCCAAAGAAAACGCCAATGACAATAATAAAACAAAAAACATTCATGCATATAATCCTCATCATATACTCACTCATTCGCTACTCACTCATTCCGTTACCTCCAGCAATTTCTCAGTGTTGCCCATGATACAATTATACAAGGTACTTGCACTACTACAACAAAATTGCAACACCAAGAAACACACGTATTTTTTTGGTAGAAACATACCTATAATTGTCAGAAGCAGATGTCTTTTGTTTTTAAAAATAACAATCACAGGTTAACTAAAGTACAATTGCAGAGACGGCATTCATGCATGATTATAGTCATTCAGTGATGCCAATATGTGTGTAATACACAGTGTGTAATTTTTACTCTCATCTGTAGACCATGTAATGAGATTCATGTATAATATGTGTGTAATTCTACTTTGGGTTCTATTTTTATTTAATTTTGTTTTAATTTTAATCTACACAAAGCATGTGTAGTGTAATTTTCTTCCATATGCAAATTCATTGGCAACACTGTAATCATTTTATTCACACACATACACTAACATTTTTGCAGCTTGTAAACAAAGTTTGACAACTTTCTGCATTGTATACATTAACAGGCTGGGCTTGTGCAAGTACCTTGTATAATTGTATCATGGTGTTGCCAAAATGTACTAAATACAGTAATTGTTGATTCATGTGCTTATGCTTATGTATGTACATGCAGAAGTATGCACTAGAGATGCGCTTGTGAATTGAACAATATATTCGTGCATGCTCATACTCATGAGTTGACAATATATGAATCACAGCCAAGAAATTCGTGCTAACGATAAATTCACGAAAAAAACTGAAGTGCAAAAAAAACTTAATTTAACGAATGACAGCGGAAAATTCTTCCAAATTAAAGCAAAAGAAATATACAAGAGAAAGACCATTCATGTACTCGTAAGCCTAAACGTTTCGAAGAATGCGCTGAATTCTTCCAGAAGCAAAGAAATTGGATACCCCTCGAGTTGAAGCTGGCTTCAGACGTGTATAGATGATTGTGCACAGTCGACTCCGCTTTACTGGAAATAACCAAAACCCAATTTTTTTCAATTATCCGATTTTTTCTCTAAAACGTAGTTCGGATTATTAAAACTTGTTACAGTTAAGCGTACTGCTTAAAATCAGTAAAACAATATTTTTTATATCAAATTTGTATATTTTTTTACGTCAATTTAACGTAAAAATTTTATTTAAAAAAAATTATTCATAGAAACATATTCATATTTTTTAATTATTTTTAAATCAAAAAATAAAAGTTTAAAATATCAATTAAAATAATTCAGTTTCACAATGCTGTGCATTGAGTATTTACATTTGTATGCATGCAGTTAAAAAAATATAAATTAATAAGAATTCAGACTCAGAATGCAATGCATTTAATATGTAGCATGTTTCATGCTTCAAAGTTTTCATAGAAAAATTCTTTTAGTACACATATTGATTTAAAGGCTTCGTGAACAGTTCGTTTTTGTAACGTGATTGTTTCATCCATCACTATATCTTGTCATGGTTTATTTTTTCACCAAAGCGAAGAAAGTTTCATACAAAACGTAGTTGTGGGCTTGCTTTTGGTTTTCAGTAATACGATATTTTCAGTAAAGTAAAGTGAATAAGACTAGCTGCGTTTAAAATCAGTGCGGGGATTTGTATCGCTTTCAGTAATCCGATTTTTTTCAGTAAAGCGTGTTGCGCTAAAGCGGATTCGACTGTACCAAATGCTGCTTGAACTAGAAATGAGTGATATTTCCACACGTGTTAATTAATCATAGTGATTGAAAAGTCACTATTCTGTACTGTGGCTGAATTTATTAAGCAACAGCTAGAGATATTTATACCAGAGTGGTGTAAATTTTGGACAAGCTTTTATATACAGCCAAATTCGAAATATTCTCCGGCAATAAATAGCGAGGGAATTAACTTTTTACATAAATTAAATCCACTTATTTTGCGAGAAAAATTAAAAAGGAGAGAGAATTATGAATTCTTTAAGTCAGCTTATTGACTGAAAATTTGCAAATCATTTTTTTAAATAGAGGAACTGTTATTAAAAATCAGTCTGATAATAAAATTCTTGGTTTTGGCGAAATAAAATTATTTTGATATTTGATATTGATGTTATAAAAAAATAAAAAATTTGTATACAAGTATATTTGATATCATCAATTTAAAGGCACCAGAGAGGCCATCGTTAAAACAAGGCATACCGAGACTGCTTTTGATAATAGTCCTCAGTTTGAGGTATAATTTTTATTTGAAATTGAGAACCGCTAAGAGATTCAGATGTTTGCTGCAGATGCCTGCTCTAAAGGATCAGTTAGACTTGCTATAATTACACGAAACAGATGTTCGAAACACTGTCTAGGGAAAAAATTGGAATTAATTATTTAAGAATTACTTTTTCTCTACCTACAAAATGTGAATATTTTGAGTATTTTTGACTTTTGAGGAATCGATTATTAACAACATCCTGATACTGAATTAAGAATCTATTTATTTAATGCAAAATTGGAGATCATACTTACGATATGTCGTGCTATTTTAGGAAAATAAAATCGATGTTTCAAAGTATTAGATTTTTATTTATAAAAAATATCTTGATTTAAACAAAATTTAGGAAAAGAAAAAAATAATACACGAAAAATCATATTTACATAACATCATGAAGATGAATTCGGATTCACTGAATATGGATCAAAACAAAAAGAACCCTTTGTAGGAATCATTAGAAATTATCCAAATTTGCACTACTTCCGGATCATAAGCTTAGGATCTTATTGGCTTCCTTGGAAGCTCTGTTACTGGGTATAGGTGACTTTCCATAATGCCATAGCCATAACCATAGAAACCAATTAAATTTTTCTTTTTCGCCGTAACCATAAACAGCTGTTTGCTGATGAAACATGTGTTTTTTTTTGTGTGCTTTTACTGTTGTCATATTAAATTTATTTATTAAAAATGTTGTGGACAAAAAAAATTGTTGACGGTAAGATTTTTTAAATGAATAAACATATGAAAACATAAAGACCCCTTTTCCATTCACAAAGTTTACTTTGAAAAATTTTAATTCAGCTGAGTGAAAGACAGGAGGAAAACAATTTCTCTTTCTGTCTTCTTTCCAGCTGAATCAAGACTTTGCAAAGTAAACTATGCATGTGGAAAAGGGGTCAAAGAGTTTCTTATGGTTATGGCAACACTAATAGGTCTAGCAAATATATGTACATATTTATAGTTATGGCAATGGTTATGGTTAAGGCATTATGGTATGACACACCTGATTGAACCATAAAGAATGTTAAGAAATATTCGATGACTTAAAATTACAGCTTTTACATTTTTTTTTATTAGAAATTCAACGATTTTGTACTTTTACGTCTGGTAATAAGGATGTTTAGTTCAAATCTTCTGTTGGCTAAGAGTACTTATTTAATTGCGGCAAAAGCACTAAAAACAGAAAAAAGTAAGCAACAACTAAACTGTACATCTAAGTACACCTAAATATATACCACATATGAGTACGAGCATGATACAATTATACAAGGTACTTGCACAAGCCCAGCCTGTTAAAGTTTACAATGCAATGTGTGTGAATAAAATGATTACAGTGTTGCCAATGAATTTGCATATGGCTGTGTCTTCAATTACACATTGAAGAAAATTACACTACACATCTTTTGTGGAGGTTAAAATTAAAACAAAAATAAATAAAAATAGAACCCAAGGTATAATTACACACAGATTATACATGAATCTCATTACATGGCCCACACATGAGAGCAGAAATTACACACTGTGTATTACACACATATTGGCATCACTGAATGACTATAATCATGCATGAATGCCGCGTCTGCAATTGTACTTTAGTTACCCTGTGATAGCTGTTTTTAAAAACAAAAGACATCTGCTTCTGACAATTATAGGTATGTTTCTACCAACAAAATACGTGTGTTTCTTGGTGTTGCAATTTTGTTGTAGTCGTGCAAGTACCTTGTATAATTGTATCTATCATGAGTACGAACGAGTAAACCGGCTTTCAAAAGAAATCAAACTCTTGCCACATTTTCAAAGCAAGAAAATATCTCAGACAGAATTATACAATTAATTTGCAAAACAGCGCTTGCGTTCAAATATACATAATAATAACTCTTGCATTGAAAGCTGTATTTAACTTTTAAGAGAATTGTGAAAATTTACTCTTTTGTTTAGCGAATTTCCTTCTTTGTATAAAAATATCTTAGCGTTTTTGTGTGTGTGTTGATTTTTATCTTTGCCAGCTTAAAAAGTATGTCAAAGTCAAATTACAAAAAATAAAATGCCATGACGTTATAAAAACAGTTGTTGCTTTTCTTCATTGGCTTTTTCTGTATTTCATTTCATAACAACATAAAAGCTGTCCAAAAATGTATCAAATACATATTAACGATAGAAAAACAAAAAATAATAAAAACTGTTGCTGTCGCAGCAGTTGTAGCTGCAGCTGCCAGGCATTACTTAATCAGAGCATGGCTGATGTTTTAGCGTTTAGGCTGGCAGTTTTTAAAAGAATGTATTTAATATGTATTTCTCATATAAAAAAAATATATATTAATTATTATCTAATATTTTTTAATGTGAGCTTTTAAATAAATGAATTTGTTTGAGAAGTATTTTTGTTATTTTTAACTGCCAGTTTATACAAGACAATTTGAGTGCTTTGTTTTTGTTTTCAATATAAATATTCAGACGAGAAATTTTTTAGAATTGTATCGAACTTTTTCAATCCAGTGATCAAACCTATTTAAATTACATGGGTTTGATCATTGGTTTGTGTTAAAAACGAGCTACTGCTGGAAACACAACTGGGACCAACGACGAATTTTTCGGTGCAAACTTTCGTCATAAAATATATAAAACACATTTGTGCATATGAAAATAAACACAACACCGCCGTCGAATGAAATTCGTAGTGCGCGACGAACTCTGAGATTGATTTATTTAAATTTTGTACGCCGACGAAAGACGAAAAAAAATTTTCTCTTTCTCCTTTTGCACACTCAACAGGGACAGCATTGAGAACTTTAAAATTGTACCAACTTTAAAAAATATTTCTTTTTTTACCTTAATTGTTATAAAAGATTTTTTTAGTTCAAATTACATGTTTTTATTTGTTTGAAATTTAAAATATACAAATTAATAGCATGTGCTGTAGCATCCGAATTTAGAGGAAAAATGATTTGGAAATGCACGAGTTCATATTTTTATTTTCTCGCTGCGTTTTGCTTTCACAAGAGTATTTTCAAGTGAGAAGAATATGAATTTCATTGTTCAAAAGTGAAAATTGACATATGCAATCGTTTGAAAAGAAATGCGGGATGAAACTGGGGAGATTACTTATTTGTACTAAATTAGACATTTGTGTACTATAAAAGTACAATTGAACCAACTTTGCCATCCCTGACACACAATAACCAACTTTATCAATTATAAGAGATGAATTCGCTGAGCATATTCGTCGTTGTTGTGCTTCACAGGGCTGTCAGATATGGCGATTTTTCAACTTGTTTGGCGTCTAAATTTTTAGTTTGGCGACATGGCGATTTTTCTGGCGGTAAATAAATTTGTTTGCGATTTTTTTTTGCTATTTTTTAACAACATTGAAATTAAAAATTTTTGTAATCCAGCAAAATAAGTTCGTTGAAGGAGTAGTTTAAAAAATATTTTTACAGGAGCATTTTTGTCCTTTCATATGAGATTTACGGATTTATTGACACGCCCTCGTGTATTTCATGCTGCAAGATAGTCATTACTCAAAAAAAAAAAATTGTTTTTATAATTATTGCAGAACTAATCGTCATATCTTCTTCTTTATATTGTGCAAAAATTTCATACAAATACTTTGTTTAATCACCTCTGGAGAGGAAAAGTACATTTAAGTTTAACCTATAATTGTTAGTAAATTTAAAACTTTAAATTCATTTCGGTATAAGTTTGTTAAATGTGTTATCACTCTCTTCCTCTAAGTGTACTAGAAGAACTCATTCTTTTATGCTTCTCTCATTCCTACAAAATAATTTAATATTATTGAATAAGCAAAAATAAAAGATAAAAACGCCTCATTATATATACCACAAAAACAAAATCAACACAATATACTTTAAATACGCTTTTTAAAGGCTTTTAAGTGAGTCGAGAGGGCTTGTATCACACAATAATCGTAAGCAGTTAAAGCAGTTACATAATTTTCAGTTAGTTAAAACATAAAACATTTAACAGATACCAAAACAACAACGCGAACCAGCGAGCATGTTTTAGATGGTTTGACAGACAGTCAGATGCAATCGGGCGGGCAGGCAGACAGACAGGCAGGCAAGCAAACCAGACAACATAATAAATTGCAGATATAAAAAGTTTTGTAACACATTTTGTGTTTGAAAATAATTTTGGCTTTTTGTTATTATTGTTGTAGTTGTCGTTGTTGTACGTTATACATAATCGAAGCGTGGGTTACAACAGATTTATTTAAAGCCAAAACAACCGCAAACTATCCAAAGGCCTGCTGCTAACTTTTGCTCTCTCGATACAAATTCATATTTTTTTTCGTTGTTGTTGCTATTGCTATGGATTTATTTATTGCTTAATTTATTACAACAGATTTTTGGTTGTTTGTATGTAAAGCGTGTTTTTTTTTAGAGGGCCACAACTTTGAGTTTCTGTGTGGCATTTGGCTTCGTCCTGTTGGAACCACATATCAGCAAAATCATGAGGCATGCAACGCTAATGATTGGAACGTATAACAAAAATCGTTTCATAGTTCTCATGTCCCTGAGTAAAAACAATCTAAGAATCATCACAGCCTTCTTCACAGGTCATTATAAACTGAGAAAACACCTCAACTGACTTGGCATTGAGAGTAACAGCCTGTGCAGATTTTGTGAGTACGACGATGAAACCCCAGAGCATATTCTGAAGGACTGTGAAGCGTTATGCCACAGAAGATTTATCCAATTGGGCAAGCACCTATTGAAGGATTGGGAACTGCCATCACTGGATCCACTGGCAATCCTGAGATTAATCAGGAGAGTAGGTCTGGATGAGGTGCTCTAGCACCTGGCAAGGAATACAATAGATCTGCTTTGGCCGCAGTGTCCTGTGTTACCAGTTTGACTTATTTCATTCATTCATTCATTCAGCAATATCAATGCCACCTAATTGAGTTACGAACAAATTTCGAATCATGTTCCTATACCGTTCACCATTGACAGTAACATTCTAACCATCATCGTTTTTGAAGACATATGGAACAATGACTCCGCCAGCCCATAAAGCGCACCAAACAGTAATTTTCTGTGGATGTAATGGTATTTCGACAAAAGGTTGTGTATTCTCCTCACTCCAAATGCTTATTTACGTACCCATTCAACCAGAAATGGGATTCACGGGAAAATACAATTTTGAATGGAAATTCAAAATTAATATCAATTTGTGCTTCAGCCCATTCGCCGCACAATTTGCACGCGTTGCTCTGGTGTAAGTCGAATCATAAAGAAATTTCAAAGCAAACTAAACAAAAAGCAACTATCAGCTGTTAAATGGGTGCTCAAATAAAACAGTGATGCCAACTCAAAGTTGTGACACTCTAAAAAAACACCCTATATATATATTTTTTCAATGTTTAGCAAGAAACCCAAAAGAAAAACTAAATTGCAATTTGTAATTCAATTCATTTCATTCATTTTGACTGCTTTTTTCTTCTTCTTCTTCTTTCTTTCATTGTTTTGTGGGTTTGTAATCCCTCATTTCAGTCTAATAAATTGTATAATTTGTGTATACTTTTTATTTAATTATTTTTTGTTACTTAAAACTAATTTATTGCTGTAATCGATACGTTTTTTGTTATTTAATCAATGCGATTTTAAATTTGGCGTAACCTATTTAACAGCCACAACGAGAATTATAAAAAAACAAATAATAATTTAAAAACATTGTGTGGAATAAAAATTTATTAAATGCTTAGAGGCGCACGTAGGGAAAAATAGTTTTATAAAACACGCTAATTACAATGAAGTAATCTGTTTATAAACATTAATAAATTAATTAAAAGCTTATCAAGTTGCAATTATTTTCTAACGGATTGTTATGTGACTTGAAAACTTGTTTCATACTTATTAGATATTAATTGTCTAATGCTACTGGTGATAGATCTGCGGGCCATTTATGGCGTTCGATATCGATTGAAATTTTTAATACAACCACACTTAAATTTTTATAAAATTTTTTCCATATCTAATGGTGTAATTTGGCCATTGTTGATACTCAACTCACACAAAAAAAATTTATAACATTTAATAAATTTATTATTCGACATATTATCATAAGATTATTCTAATTGAAATTTATTTGCTGGTGGTTTTTTCTATATATTTCATTGGTGCTTGGCCAAATCATCAGTAGACTTCAACCACATTTTTAACAGTCACAAACCTCTTATCTTATGCACATACTTTCAAAAACTATTCTCCACAAGCTATTTACGATAGTAAGAACTCATTTAAAAAATAAATTTAAAAAAAAACAAACACCCAATTTGGAGGCGCAATTGCATACTGCACAGTGAAAATCTTATAGATTTATATCCATAAATCTTTTACACTTATAATGAGAGTTATAAAACTTGTTAATTTATTATACTTATTTACGATTTTTGTTATAATATTCAATTATTCGTACCTTTTACTGTCCATATCCGCCCATTCTATAAGATTTTGTTTAATACTCGTATTTCGAAAATTTCATATAAATGAAACAACCAATTACAACACGATATAGCAATTTAATATTTATTACTTTTTTACTTTTGTTTTTGAATAAATTTTGTAATTAGTATTTACGACACACCTTTTCTAAGCTAAAATGCATTTTAAGTTAAAGCGACAACTTACACAAAGAGTGACACGTCAGTCAGACACCGTCTGTCACCAGCAAGACATGCAATGAATGACTTTTAAACTTCTAATTGTGTAAAAGTTACATTTATAATTTTTCTGCAGTTTCTATTATTACAACACAGTCTTTGATATTTCATAATGCTGTTTGAACTAAAAGCTGAAGTAAGAAAGAATTATGCAAATGTTTTGAAACACTTTGAGGCTTAAAATGTCAATAAATGAACTTTTGAAGTGTTTTTAGAGAGGTTTTGCAAAGATTTAAAGCAAGCAATGATTTCTCTTGAATGTCACTTCTGCAAAGGTGGATAAATTGAAATTGAAAGTTAAATTTAAGACAGATGTAGACGATTGGACCAGATAAATTTAAACGATTTGAATACGAAACAATACGTTTCCCTTTAAAGAGGGATAAATGATAGATGCATGGATTTTAAAAGTATTTCCTGTTTTTCTCTTTTATTTTATTGCCACACAATGCCAGCCAATTTCATTGATAAGTTAATATAAGTTGATATCGAACAGCACCAAGACGGTTACTCAAAATTAACGGCATAAGTTGAAATTACAGTAGACATCTGATGGAAAAAGGGTGAAATAGTAAATGATTACGACACTAGAATCTACACTGACGGATTAGGGATGATCTGCCGTGTTGGGTCTGGAGGCTTCTCTGATGATCTTTCCGATGCTGCAAGTATATTTCAGGCTGACATACTGGCCATAAGGAAGCCATGCGAAAGAAATGCTTTTTTGTTGAAGGCCAGTGATCCTCAATTTTAGTTAATCAATGTAGGGATGTGTTATTCAGACTTTGTCATCAGACAGACATTATTATTATTATATGAGTTCCTGTATATAGTAACTTTATCGGCAATCAGCGGGAGGATGAACAAGCCCGACCTGGATCTGCTATCAATTGTCAGTCACAGTGGCACCATTAAAAATTATAATTTATCTTCAGAGAGAAAAAATGTGACCATGTTTCCGCGATAAACGTTCAAAACAAGTAGATACACAGAAAAAAATAGACAATAATTATGTTCAACAAAACCATGTTATTGAAAAAAAATTATAATTTCAACAATATTTGTCATTAATTTAATACAATATTTAACAATACCGCCCATTTTAAAATATCATTTAATTTAATTTCTTTGTGTTGTTGTTTATCTTGCTTGTTGATTGACCCAACGCGGTCATGTGCTATTGTTGTTGTATATATTTTTTGATTGCTCGTGTTGTATACTTGTGAATTCCGACAAGAAGCCGGAAAACTTCGTGGATTGTTTTTTTTTTCACTCAACAAAGTTATTTTTAAATTATATCAACGCAAAGGGCACATGTAGAAGAAACATAGAAATCATGTTTGCGTGTCTTCATCAAAACGATTTGCTCTTTAGCTGAGTGGTAAGCACGTTAGTCTATTAGGCAAGAGATTGCCGGTTCGACTCATCCCAAACAAAACACATTTAGTTTCGAAGGTTGTGTGGAAAAATAAATAACTTTAAAATTTAACAAGAAACAAAATTCTAAATAAAAATTAAAAAAAAAACTAACAAAAAACACACATTAGAATTTGAAAAACAAATTCATTAAAATTTTTGTTTTGCGTTAACAACTCAATTGTCAATAACACAATCATTTTAATTGGAAATAATTGAGTTGATTTTGTTTTCTGATGTTACAAATGTGTGTTTGTATTTACAAAAATCGTTGTAGGTGCCTTTTTAAATAATATTTTAATTGTATGCACAAATAAATTAATTGTATTTACAAATCTTTTTTTTCTGTGTAAGCAAAAAAAATAAAAATCTTGTGGTTAATCGCGATATTTATGAGCCACTGGATGACCAGCAGACATGTTAGCAGGATAGGTCTTCCCTATAACACATTCTGTTGCAGCTGTCAAGAACAAGCCCAAAAATAGACAGCTTCCCACTTTCTCTGCGAGTGCCCAGCATTTCATATTATGTGATACAAACTTCTAAGAAAACACATACTAGACGGCTTATCGAATGTATAACAGATTCTTTTAGGGAACCTCATGCGGTACCTCAATACAACGGGGGGATTTAGTACGAATGATCACTGGATCCAGCATTGGATGCAAATATTTTTCATATATTAGATTATCTAGCAAAACGGAATATAAACTGATATACAAAAAAACATCGCCTCCGGGGCAGTAAAAGACATCACGCCAGAAGAAGACTACAAACGGAATAACGTTGGGTTTTGTGTCTCCCTAAAAAAAGCATTCACTTCAGCTCTGCTGAGTTTATTTAACTACATCACTCAATCAGTTCAATGGACCGCGTGTGCATATAACGTACATCGTGGTACCGAAAATTATTTGAATTAATCCTGTCCATTTTCAAATTATTAAATTAATTAAAAAAAAACATTCTTGCTAGAGAATCTAAGGAAGAACGTAAAGTTTCATAAAAATTTTCAAAATAATCAACCTTATTCCAGTTGTCAACATCGACGTCACGTCAATACAATACCAAAAAAAAATTGGGCTACCCGTCATACAAAAACAGCTGACTGATATTGACAGGCTCGTGCTATTTTCTAGACTTTAGGGAAGAGAAATATCGTGAAATTGTTCTCGAGAGCGAGTAGACAAACCCGAAATTTTTTTTGCTGACAACTGGAATAAGGGTTATTGTTTATTTTAATCACACCAGAAGAAAGCAGCGAATGGTATAGTATTGTTTTCAGCTTTTTACAGTTCATTGGCCTACATAAGTTATGTAGTTCAATATATCAATATACCACATGAGCAGATAAGGAGCATATTTTTACATATTTTTTTTTAATTTCCAAAATAAGTTTTAAGACAAAAAAATAAGTTGTTTAGATAATAATAGCAATACCTTACTTACTTTAGTGAAATGCTTTAATACAACTTACCTGAAAAGAAAAAGAAAAGAAACTTATTATTAATAAAATAAAAGAAATACATTGATAATGTAAATGTTTTCCATTAAAATATTAACCAACTACAACAACTAAAATGTTCTTTGTAATATCTTTTAAATTCTGACTTTTCTTAAAATATTTTATTTAATGTTCAAACAAATGTACGTTTCATACATAATACAATAGAAATGAAAGAGATTTCCAAAAACAAAGCAAAAATTCCGAATAAAATACAATATGTGAACGTTTTTCTACAGGTTTCACTGAAATCAGCATTTTAATCGTTGACCGAAAAAACAACTTCTGTTTTCGTCACATGCGAATGCTTTGGCTTTTTTTTTTTTTTTTTTTTTGAACTACCTACAAACTAAGCACCAATTAAAGGGCTAATTTAGAGCTATAAATTACACTTATTATCAATATAAAATCAGTTTTATTTTGACTTCTTTTACTTTAGATGTTTGCAACGGTCACGTTTGACATAATGAAAATGCCCATATATATATATATATGTATTTATATAAAGAGAATCAAAAAATTCTTCAAAGTAAAACTTGGAAAAAAATTCGCAGCTTGTAAAATATATCTCCAATTGCTATAAAATTGTACTCAGACTTAAAATCGAATTGGCTATTTTCAAAATAGTATAAAACTATTTAATTTATTATTATTAATTATATATTAATTACGAATAATAAAGGTTTAAGTTTTAATGAGCAAACCGAGTTTATTATTTCACTCATAGCAATAGCAAATCTTTTGCAATTCAAAGAACACTTAACACAAAATTGTTTTGAAAATCATAAATCAGTTAAAAGTTGTACGTTGTTGAATTTAGCAATTAAACAAAATAAATTTATTGCCTTATTAGGGGAAAATATTTTGTTTACAAAACACATAAAAAGATTAAATAATTTCAGCAATTGCCAAATCAGTTAAAAGCCTTTAAAGTAATAAGGCGAGAAAAATAAGCAGAGAATATACATAAATGCACATTTACATCTTGCTTAATATTGGTTTCTGCTGCAATACGGCGCTACATAACATTTTTCTTTTTTCAATTCTAATTTTAATAAAAATCAACTTTTATTACAAATGTATCTCTGTAAGCAATTTATCTTTATTACCGTTACTCACTCCAAGTATATCTATGTATGGGGGGAAAAAAAAAGAAATAGATAAACTGCTCAGAAAATGAGGACAAAAGTTTACCAGCTTCAATATTTTCTACTACAGAAAAAAAAGTATTAAAAACAAAGTGGGCCAGCAACTAAAAAAGCAAAAAGCATTGGCTTGCTTGCTTGCAAATGCAAGCTGAGCCGTGCATTTTCCAGTCAACCAGCTATTTATTGCAATACAAGTAATCAACAGTTGCGAAATAGAAATTTTACAACATTTTGCAATTGCTTGGCATTTTCTTGTTGTACTTATTCAAAACACTTTTTGGGTCAATTGTGAAAGAAATTTTAGGTTTTTCTTTGCGCTTATTTAAATAATAAGTATTTTCTTATGCACTGAATCACTTTGGCAAAACTATATGCTCAATTTTGCTTTAATAGTTTTAATGCACGTAACTAATAGAAGCAAGTCATACATACTCTTGCATTAATCTGAGTCAGCTGTCAACATATACGAGGTGTGCTGAAAACGTATCGCGAATTTTGAATTTGCGGCGTTATGTTGATACTCATGTCTCTCACTTATGCCGACAATTTCGGACATTTTGAATGTTCAGTTAATAAGCAGCTCGCAATGCTTTGCTTGCACATGTTTTGGCCCGTCTTCGATTTTTAACTTGGTTCGTGCGGCAGCTTCCATTGAGATGATTGAACTTTGTTTTCCACGTCATAACCCATAAACCCACGATTCCTTACCAGTTATGACCCTCTGCAGCAAATTTTGGTCGTCGTGGACAGAGTCCAACAGCTCATTAGCAATGTTCATGCGATGCTGTGTTTGGTCGAAATTGAACAATTTTGGTACGAATTTTGCGGCGACGCGTCTCATGACCAAATCATTGATAAAAATCGAATGACACGAGCCAATCGATCTGCCTAGGCGCTCAGCAACTTCTCTAATTGTGATTCGACGATTGGCCAATACAATTTTCTTTAATGCATCAATTTTTTCGTCTGTTGTTGAAGTGCTCTTCTCGTTCACATCTTCTCGGCCTTCTGAGAACATTTTGTAGCACCGATAAACGTTGCTTCGGTCCAAGGTAGCTTTTCCGTATACCACAGTAGACATTCGGAATGCATCCGGGCACTTAATTTCATTTTCCACACAAAATTTGATACAGATTCTTTGTTCCATTTTTTTTTAATAAAGGGTCCGCCAGATAACTTTTTTTTTTTGAAAACAGGGCGCAAAACATCGAGTGTAGCTTCGGCTGTGTGGCACGTAGCGCCGTCCTGTTGAAACCAAATGTTGCCAATATCCTCCTCTTCAATTTTTGTGAACAAAAATTCGTTCAACATGGCCCGATAACGATCGCCATTGACTGTAACGGCCACTCCTTGCTCATTGGCCCAATTATGCCACTGGACCAAAATCCGCACCAAACAGTGAATCGTTTTCGGTGCGTCGGCTTTTCAATGTATGCGTGCGGGTTTTCTGTGCCAAAAATGTGACAATTTTGCTTGTTTACATACCCGCCAAGATCAAAATGAGCTTCATCTGAAAAAATGATTTTTTTTTTTGGCAAAATCGGCATCTTCTGTAAGTCGATCGCAGGCAATATTTCCCAGCGTTGTTCAAGCGTATACACAACCTTATTCGTTCAGCGGAAGGATAAAACTAATTATCTGTCAAATCAGACATGAGCTAAGTGTTACCATTCACGAAATAAGCACTAGTTGAAAAAAAACGTTAGATGGCGGACCCTTTAAGTAAAAATCGAAGACGAGACAAAACACGTGCAAGCAAAACCGCTGTCAACAATTAACTAAATATTCAAAATGGCCGAAATTGTCGGCATAAATGAGAGACATGAATACCAAAATTCCAACATACGTAACCCGCGAAAATTCAAAATTCGCGATACGTTTTGAACGCACGTCGTAAATCTATCTCAGAGTTCTGTTAGGAACACAACACCGCCGTCGAACGAAATTCGTCGTGAGTGATGATGATCTTATGAAAGATTTATGTTACAGTCTTGTATAAAGAACAACGATGTTGACATCGTAATTAATTTAACATTGTGTGCTTAAAAGCTTTAATAATAAGTGTTGAGTAAATAAAGAGTTCTGATTTCTTAACAACTGTACACTAGTGGCTTTTCATTTGATTGCAAATATTCTAACCTCAAAACCAACGCTTTTAAAAGGTTAAAACGTAACAACATTAATACTAAAGATACTCGGCCAAGCAATCTTTCCATAACGCTATTAGCTGATGCACACATGCTTTATAAGCAATATTAATAAACACAAGCTATAGCGGGCAACATCTAGAATTTCCAAGACAAGAACAAACAGAGATTTATTTAAACAATTAAAAGCTGCAGTTGAAAGGCCATTGAGTGTGCTTGACAATTTTGGATGTCAGTAAAATTTGTTGGAAACTTTGCGTAAGTATAGATTGTCAGCTAAGATAGTCAGTCGTGTGCTAAAATACTGAGGTAATAGAGAATAATTTAAAATTTAGAAAAACAAGAGCTGGTGGGCTGTAAAATCCCTAGATAATAGTATTAAATAAATAAAGTGATGTATTTAAATTAATATTGTATATGTGTGAGTTTTTCTTTATTTGCAATATCGAACATGAATGAGTTAACGTTTTTAAAATCTATTGCAAAAACCTAACAATGTCTATAGTTCTCCAAAAGGTGACTGTAAGAGACATATTGCAAAGGAAACGTTTCCTCAAAGTAGACTGTATAAGCCATATTCCAATACATTTGTAGAAATTATAATTATGCAAGCACAATAGTGAAAATTTAAATAAAATAATGTTTTAGGCTATAAAAAGTTGTGGCTTATTTGCCAAAACTTCTCTGTGTCAAGCCAAAATAAAAACTGGAAAATTCTATTTTGGGACTTTTTTTTTAATTTCTCAGGAATTGTAGGATTTCTAGAAGTAATTCTTATATTATTTCGTGCTTAATGTTAATTACATAAAATCCAATTTAAGCGAAAGAGTTAAATTCCCAACCTATATATTCTCAAATATTAGAGCATTCGAGTAGGTTGTTTGTGGGGTTTCGCGACCATGATCCTCATACAAAATTTGGATCATGCCTACGCTACAGCCGGCATTTAAGTTAGTTGATTGGTTTGCTACATTGTGTTGTATGGAGTAGGGGTATGTTGTGTGAAAATCGACCATTACCGATGTTCTTTAGGTAGGGTGTCAAACCGCAAAGATGGTGTGACGATTGTAGGGTTTTGATTTTGTTGTGGAGGGGGTGCGTGTGTGTATGTATGTATGTTTTTGAAAATATATGTATGTGTGTGTATGTTAGTTTATAAAAAGTTGATAATATTTGTAGCAAACGCAGGTGCAGTGGTTTCTATTGTTGTAAAAAGTTTATAATTAGAATTATAAAAATTTTACGTTTGTGATAAGAAATGAATATATGGATAGAAATGTTTTTTAAAATAAAACTATTTAACCACAAATATGTATTCTTTAACTGTAATTACTGAAAAAAAAGTTATATGTAAATCGTATACTCTAAGAAAGAGATTAAATACTGCATATGTTCAAATATATCATCATTCTTATTTCAACCACTTTTCTCTAACAACGTCTAAATAAAAATATTTATAAAAATGACTAAATTTATTTGTGAATTTTGTAAGAAAGAGTTCACTACGAATACAAATTTAAGGAGACATATTAGATTACATCATCAAGGGTCTTCCTCATCGTTTAAGTGTACAACGTGTAAGCTATATTTTTCAAACCGCGAGGAATGGGAACAACACTCTCATACTATATCAGACAGCGGTGCAATCAATATATATTGTGACAAATGTAGAACATATATATCAAATACTAAATGGCATTATCATATAAGAACAAATATGCATAAAACTAACAGTGCGGAAAAAACAGAGAAATATAATAACTATGACGGTAGTTTAAAGTGTATCAAGTCTGTATTCAATAATCGCATCATAACATATTTGATTGAAAATAGCAATGAAACTGATTTAATACCAGAAAACTTTCTGTATACAATTAGAGACAATGTCATGGAATTGTTATATAATGTGACACAGGAATATTCGAGTGTAAAATTTAATATTGAATTATTTTGCGAGTATATGTTGGTTAAGGAAGATCATGATACATGTATCATAGAAGTTAAATCGCATCAAACAAAAATGGTGATCCTAAGCATATCAACGACAAGTGATGACATTATTGACCTTTATAATGAACAATGTAATAATATAATTAAAAAAATGAGTGAATTTCAGGAACGTGATAGCGGATGGTCATTAATTAAAATATCACATCTTGAAATCAATGTCAACAAATATAAATGTATTAAAGGGTCACAATATATTCCATTACCTCTAACAATACAGAGAAAGTTTGCTTGCATCAATGTCCAAAATACTGATATATATTGTTTTAAGTGGGCTATAATATCAGCACTTTATCCAGTTGATTTGCATACCAATAGATGTTCATCATATAAAGTTAACAACATAAATGAAGAAATCATAACGCTTGAAAATAATATAATATTAAATTTTAAAAGTCTGCATTTTCCTCTACCACTTAATAAAATCAAAGTGTTCGAAAGTAAAAATCCTGATATAAGTATTAATGTGTTTGGATTGGGCGATGATAATAATATAGTCGGTCCATACTATTTTACTGTGCAGGAAAAATTCCAACACATCAATTTGTTGCTTTTGGAGGAAGGAGAAGGAAGATTCCATTATGTATGGATAAAAAATATATCAAGGTAATTGTAAAGAATATATATTCTTCAATAATTTTATACTAATTAAGTTTTTCTTTATATTTACAGATTAATTAAAAGTCAAGTAACGAAACATAAAACTATGGCATATGTATGCAATACCTGTTTAATACACTTCCATTCTCATTCATCATTAAACATACACAAACAGCATTGCAATAAAATGATAACTAAGATGCCAACTGAAGACAATAATTTAGTAAGTTTTAGGAATTTTAAAAAGCAAATGGATGTACCTTTTATAGTATACGCTGATTTTGAATGTATTCTAAAATCAGTTGATATTCAAAATTCTGCAAATATTAAATCTATACAAAAGCACATTCCATTTGCATACAGTTATTATATTAAATGTACATTTAACTCTAATTTAGATATATTTAGAATTTATAATGGTGCTGATGACGCACCTAATCATTTCTTTAAGAGTTTAGTTAAAGATATAAGATATATCTATAAGAATTATTTAAGTGTAGTAAAACCAATGAATTCCTTAACACCACTTCAACAGATCAGACAAATGGAGGACAAAATTTGTCACATTTGTGAATGTTTGCTATCTGTTGAAGATCGTGTGGCTGATCATTGTCATCTAACGGGTGAATATAGAGGTCCCGCACACAAAAAATGCAATTTAGAATTTCAAATTGCAAACTTCATTCCGATATTTTTTCACAATCTTTCGGCATATGATTGTCATTTGTTTATTAGAGAATTATCATGTATTAAAGGTGATATAAATATAATTCCTTTCAATAAGGAATTATATGTATCTATATCGAAAAGAATTTCGGTTAATGATTCCATTGATAATGATGTTGATAATGATGATGATGATGATGATGATGATGATAATGGTGATAATGATAAGACAATAGAATTACGTTTTCTAGATTCTTTTCGATTTATGCCGTCGAGCTTAGAAAAACTAGCTAGCTATTTGTCTGATGATGACTTGACGACAGTAAAATTAATCTATCAAACTCATAATGAATTCAGTTTAATGAAGCGTAAAGGTGTCTTTCCATATGACTTTCTTAACTCAGTTGATCGGCTGGAGGAAACACAACTACCACCGCGATCATGTTTCTTTAATAAACTTACAAATGAGTCGTGCAGTATAGATGATTATGAACATGCTGAAAATGTTTGGAATACATTTAATTGCAACAAATTGTTGGACTATCTTCTATTATATCTAAAAGTAGATGTTCTCTTGCTATGTGATATATTTGAAAATTTCCGTAAAGTTTGTAAGAAAATTTACAATTTAGACCCTTGTCAATATTATACTACTCCAGGCTTATCTTGGGATGCAATGTTGAAAACAACTAAAATAGAATTGGAATTACTAACAGATATTAACATGTACAATTTCGTTGTACGAGGTATTAGGGGAGGTATTGTTCAGTGTAGTAAACGGCACACCATAGTAAATAATAAATACGTTAATGATTATGATCCCACAAAAGAATCAAATTATCTAATGTATTTTGATGTAAATAATTTATATGGATATGCAATGTCGCAGTATCTTCCCTTTAAAAATTTTAAATGGTTTGAAAACGTTGAAGACTTTAATATACATGTAGTGGAAGAAGACTCAGAAATTGGTTACATATTAGAAGTAGACTTGGAATATCCAAGTACACTGCACGACCGTCATAGCGATTTTCCATTCTGTGCAGAAAATAAAAAAATTGGGGGCATGAAACAGCAAAAATTAATAACAGACTTAAACAATAAAACCAATTACATAATACACTATCGCAATCTGCAACAATGTCTTCAACATGGTTTGATTTTAAGGAAAATTCATAGAATTCTTCAATTTAATCAGTCAGATTGGTTGAAAAAATATATTGATATAAATAACTATCACCGAACATTGGGTAAGAATGTATTTGAACAGAACTTTTTTAAATTGTTAAATAATGCAGTATATGGGAAGACAATGGAAAATGTTGATAAAAGAAAAGATATAAAATTAGTATGTGAATGGGAGAGTAGGGGGAAGAGATTAGGAGCTAGAGCTCTTATTGCCAAACCTAATTTTCACAGTTGTCTGAAAATTCATGAACAAATGGTTGCGATTCAATTGAAAAGAGTACGAACTGTGTACGACAAACCCATTTACATTGGATTTTCTGTCTTGGAACTCTCGAAACATAAAATGTATAATTTTCACTACGAATATATGAAACCGAAATATTGTGAAAATATTAATTTAAATTATATGGACACGGACTCGTTTATATATGATATTAGAACGGATGATCTATACAACGATATTAGAAACGATGTACGAAATCAGTTTGATACATCTGGGTATCCGAAAGATAATATCTATAATTTACCGCTTGTCAATAAAAAAGTATTAGGAATGATGAAGGATGAATGTAATGGTAAAATAATTAAAGAGTTCATTGGTTTACGCGCTAAAATGTATTCAATTAAAATTGATGAGGAGGAAAAAGAAATTAAAAAAATTAAAGGAGTTAAAAAATGCGTAACCAATAGACTAACGATTAATGACTTTAGAAAATGTTTATTTGAAAAAAAAATGTACTATGATTCTATGTATGTATTTAGATCAAAGATTCATGAAATATATACTCAACACATTAGTAAATTAGCATTAAGTTATTTAGATGATAAGCGATTTATTAGAGATAATAGTATTAATACATATGCATGGGGACATTATGCAATAAATAGTCAACAACCATCATCATCATCATCATCATCATCATCATCATCATCATATCCCAATGAAAATGTATTAACATCATCTTCAAGTGATAATATTGTACAATAGTATTAAGTGATTTTAGATTATAAGTGAATATATATATAACGTGAAAAAAACAATAAATAAATAAATAAATAAAGAATATCATTAAAATATTTTAGTTTGTTTTTATTTTAAACTATAGTCATCTATTGAATAGGAATTTTAAACACAAGTAACCACAATTTGTTTTTGTGTGAATAAAATTTAATCGTGCTTGTTCTTAACCTTACTCAACTAAGTTGATATAAAATTTAATCGTTTAGAAATAAAAAAAAATCAAAACAAAACTTTTTTATATATTATTTTATTTTTTTGAGAATTTTATAATATAATAAAAATAAATCTCATATTGAAGTATATATAATATTATTGAAGTTCATCTTTATTGATCCAAGAATTATGTTGATTGGAAAATCCCAACCATTTTACGTACGCCTGGTGCCCCTTAGTTTTAATAACATTTTCAATCAAGTATGTATTTGGAAAATGTGTCTTTAATAGTTCATGTTCATAGAATCCACCAACAATCGGATTCCTTTTATAGTCTTCCAATAAATAGGTAATGGGGTTTGTGTTCTGTAAAGTACGAATTTTAAAAATTTCAGTTGTCCAGTTTGGAGTATATCCTTTTGAAAAAATATGTTTATATTTGCTAATTCGAACGTGATCTCCAACTTTTAGTTTACCAGATTTATATATTTTGGGATGATTATAGACTTGTTTTAGTATAGAACTTTCATTTTCTGCGTTAACAGACTTTGGTGTCATTCCAATTGTTCTATGCTTTTTATTATTATATTGATTAATTAAATCCTTGCATATATGTATCCATTGATAATTTCCTTGTAGACTAAAATTTTTCCACATCATTCCTTTTAGAGTTCTATTAAATCGTTCTACAATAGACGCTTTCATGATACTATATGTAGAATAGTGGTTGATATTATGTTTTTTCATCAAGTTTTGAAATATTTTATTATAGAACTCTTTACCATTATCGGTTTGCAAGTTTTTTGGAATTCTCTTTAGCGAAAAAATAGATTGCATAGCATTGGTTATATCTTCACTACTTTTAGATTTTACAGGTACAGCCCAAGCAAACTTTGAAAATGTATCTATAACTGTTAAAATAAATCTATAGCCTTTGTTATATTTTGAGTAAGTGCCCATTTCAACAAGATCTGCTTGCCAAAGATCATCAATTCCCTTGACCACCACTCGACGTCGAATGAAATTTCTACGTGCTTGCTTATGAAGCTCCTGAACCACTTCTTGTCGCTCCATTTCTAACGTCTATCTTACAGATTACATCAATTTAAATGCTGTTGATATTGAATTTAAATCAAAAACGATTTATATATCTATCTTTAAATGCTTTGTAATGAGCTTCGTTTTTTCATTTAGACGTTCTTCAACTGAATCAATTTTGTGATTAAATAATGATTTCATTTCATTTAGTGATTGATTGAGATTATTTAGTATTATACTTTGATCATGTATTAATTTACTTAAACGTGTTTCTACATTATCAAATTTTTCTGTAGTCAACACGTTTTGTTGTTGTATTATTTCGTTAAAACGATCCTCCATTCCCTTAATTCTCTCCATATACATTGTATCCAGTTGTTTCTTTATTTCACTTAAATAAGTTTTCATGTAAATTTTGTTTACGGCATCGTTTTCCAATACAGGACTAGCAATATTTTTTATTCTCCGCAAGTTAAAGTTGAAATTACGATCACTATCCAAATGAATCTTGAAATGTTGATTTTGGTATCTTTCAATATAATGTCCAAACTTATCGATAGGCATTTTATGAATATGAATTGTTTGTACATTTTTAAGTCTATTTATATAATAATTTTTGCTTCTCTCAATTCCTCAATAATTGATACAATTTCATTATTATGATTTGAGTGACCAGCTGTTGTTGATGAAATCAAAAGACGCAATCTATCAACCAATTCATTAGGATCATCCCAATAAACATAATTATGCTTTTTTCTATTCAATTTCATTAAACCTTTTCCCTCATGAATTTTCTGTTGTTTAAATAGGTTTTTAATAATCGTTGTATATTTAATTGAACGATTTCCTTTAATCTGCCCATTAATACTGTTATTTCGTTTATGGACATTAGTCATCTCCAATATTTGTTTATAATTATTTAAATCTGTTTTATTATAACTGATTGGTTTCTTATAAACTAACAATTCATATAAGCCTGATGTGAAGGGCCATTTTAAATTACCTACAGTAATATTGGTTGAATTGAAAGCGATGGGTTCATTACCCAGTCTCCATATTTGATTTTTATCCTTATGAGGACCATAGGTCTTATCATATATATTTAAGTTAACTTTTGATAAATTATATTGAATACTTTGATTGGGATGTATTGCAATGGTGTTATCATCATCATTGTTATCATCCTCATTATCAACATTATCATTATTATCATCATCATCATCATCATCATGGTCATCATCATGATAATTTTCATCATCAAATGATTGAAACGTGTTTGAACTTTTCTCGATTTTCTTGTTATTAGAGCTTGAAGAAAACGTGTTATAATCAAGCTTACTCTTTTTATATGGTGTACTGAAGGCAACTTTATTATTCTCAAGATCATGTTTAAAAGAGCCATCCGGATATTTTTCATGTTTTATAATGGTGTTATTATTATTATTATTATTATTATTATTATTATTAGTTGATTGAACTAATTCTTTTAATGGTTTTGATATTGGTTTCAATGTCTTTTCCAACAATTCATCATTTGCAATTTCTCCAAGCAAAATATTCTTATATTTCTTTTTTAAAATATTTCGAGTTTTAATAAGATTATTAACTAGATTTGTGTTCATATTTATAGGTTGAATTAGAAACAGATTCAAAACAGATCGGTTTAGCAGTTTAGCAGTTTAGCAGTTTAGCAGTATAGCAGTATAGCAGTATAGCAATTTAGCAGTTAGCAGTTTAATAGTTGAGAAGCTATTAGTTTAATAATTAATCTTGTACTGATTTTAAAGTATCTGTAATATTTCTTTTATAGCTTTATAAATATATCGAAACCTTTTCTATATCGACCATTATTCATAGGATCATCTTTGTTAATAACTAGAAACCCATATTTTTCTTTCCAACACTCGGTACTTAACTCATGAAATGTTTTCAAAGTCATATCAGAACCAACATGATCATTGTAAATATGCTTAATATTCATTGCATCCTGTTTGAAAATTATAATCATATTAGCATTATCGCGAATCAAGTGTTTTGGTAATAAAATATTCAGTTTTATTATCATTAGAATTACTAAAATGTACTAGTGACTATCTGTTTCCAACGTCTCGATACGGTCCCAAAAGAAATAAATACTCAGTAGTACCAACGTCAGTAGTTGCTTTTCAATGACACGTACATGCTAAATGTCTATAGCAAAAAGCATTGTCTGGGGTACAATTCGTCAGTAGTACTGGTGACAAAGTCACTAGTAAATCACTACAATTTCACTATTCGCATTTTCTGCAGGGTACTTATACGAAATATGCATACATACATGTATACATATGTAAGAATATGATGACATTCATCTCATACTTGCTGTACTGTCGCACTTGTTGGCTTTTAATTTAGCGAATATTTCTAATACACAGTCGAACTTCCCTATAATGAATGTGCATTATACCTCACTCATATATGCAGATGATCAGTCTTGTTAATTGGCTGGGATTCAAAAAATATCTTAGTAGTTATTGGACGGAAAATATTAAGCTAAGAATATCATCCGATGATATTGAATCTTAACGAAAATATTAAGCAGGCTGCTGAACATGCCAATACTTTCCATCCCCAGGCTGGATTTAATAGAATTTATTCTACGGGTAATGAACGCCTCGTGTGTAAAAAAAGAAGAGCTAGAAGGGAATGGCAACAACACACATCATCTCAACTTAAAACAACAACAATATGCATCTCTTAAAAATTATCTGGCAGGTTGCGATGTCACACCAGCATCTAATTACTCCTTGTGGCGCGCTAACTCAATCCGAAGAAAGCTGCAGGTATTAATGGAATCAGTAACAAGATGTTGATGAAGTTGCCTCGTATTGCAATTAGAATCCTACTATTTATTTTTAACGCAATATTACGACAGGAGTATAATGCACACGACTGGAAGCTTGTCAAGGTAAATATTATTCCAAGGCCGGGACAAAGATATTACCAAGGCTGAGTCAATAATTCCACTATCAACAATGTGAAACTTTTCGAAAAACAATTCATGATAAAATTTTCCCCAATTCTAACTGATAATGAGTGCATACCGAACCATCAATTTGGTTTTAGAAGTCAGCATACCAACCATTAAACAAACGCATACATTGATTGGTTCAAGTTTTAGGAAGAACATTTAAAAAAAATAATTATTGTTCTGCTTTCTTTATTGATGTTTCTCAAGCATTTGATAAAGTATTACATGAAGGCCTAATTTTAAAATTGAAATCATGTATACCAATCAATTTTCTAAAGCTTTTGGAAAGTTATATTATTGCCCGGAAATTCATTGTTGTTGAAGGATACCTTATGAGTTTGCTCGAATTTATCTCTGCCAGTGTGACACAAGGGAGTATACTGAGGACAGTTTTGTATTTGATTTATACCTGTGATATGCAATTGAGCAGTAATATCCACACTTCTGCATTTGCCGATGATACAGCCTAACTTAGAATGCACGAGGCATCCCGATATCTTCAGGAACATATTACCCAGCTGGAACTATGGTTGAAATTAGGGAAAATAAAAGTGCACGAACAAAGTATGTTCAGATAACATTTACCTTACGACGAAATACTTGTTCGACATTCACAAGTGAAATATTTTGGTATACACCTTGACCGACGGCTTACATGGAAACACCACATTGACTCTAAGCTAACACAAATGAAACTTAAATTAACTCAGGAGCATTGGCTGATTGGTAGAAGTTCAACACTCAGTCTAGATTGTAAACTTTTAATATACAAGTCGCTATGGGCAGTGATGGATTTACAGTAGGGTGTATAAGACAGTTCTGGAAACAGAGCAGGGAGCAAAAAATTTATACTAATTTTGTATGGCATGAACGATGAAAATCTGTGTAATGCATACTTGGCAACACTGGTCAGTTGAATGTGTGTTTAAAATAGGGTGGTACTTACTGGAAGTTTTTGAAATTGTGTGTGAGTAATGGGTTGGTACGACTTGGTTTGGCTTGGTTGAGTTTGGTCGGGGTTTGAGCGGGAGTTGGTCGGGATTTGGTCGGGGTTTGGGCGGGATTTGGTCGGGTTTTGGGTGGGGTTGGTTAGGATTTGTATACTAATTTTGTATGAGAAAACTAACAACGATGATGTAAGTACCACCCTATTTTGTTGTTCTGTTTTTAAAAGTTCTGTTGTGGTTTTTTTTTATTTTTGATATGAATGAATGAATGTGTTTGAAGCAGTTGCTATAATTAGGCTGTTTGAGTTTGTTAAAAATTCTGTTGTGGTTTTTTCATTGATATGTACGAATGTGTTTGCAACAGTTGATATAACTAAGCTGTTTGAATACAAAAGCTTGATACTAACCATACACAACAAAGTTGATTAGAAATAAAAATCAAAGCAATACTATTTATTCACATACATATATTTTATTTATTAATTTGTTTTAAAATTTTATAATATAATAAAAAAAGTAAAAAAGAATAAATCTCATATTGAAGTACATATAAAATATTATTGAAGTTCATCTTTATTGATCCAAGAATTATGTTGATTGGAAAAACCCAACCATTTTACGTATGCCTGGTGTCCCTTAGTTTTAATAACCTTTTCAATCAAGTATGTATTTGGAAAATGTGTCTTTAATAGTTCATGTTCATAGAATCCACCAACAATTGGATTATTTTGATAGTCTTCCAATAAATATGTAATGGGGTTTGTGTTCCGTAAAGTACGAATTTTAAAAATTTCAGTTGTCCAGTTTGGAGTATATCCTTTTGAAAAAATATGTTTATATTTGCTAATTCGAACGTGATCTCCAACTTTTAGTTTGCCAAATTTAAATATTTTGGGATGATTATAGGCTTGTTTTAGTAAAGAACTTTCATTTTTTGTGTTAACAGACTTTGGTGTCATTCCAATTGTTCTATGCTTTTTATTATTATATTGATTAATTAAATCCTTGTATATATGTATCCATCGATAATTTCCTTGTAGACTAAAATTTTTCCACATCATTCCTTTCAGAGTTCTATTAAATCGTTCTACAATAGATGCTTTCATGATACTATATGTAGAATAGTGATTGACATTATGTTTTTTCATCAGGTTTTGAAATATTTTATTATAGAACTCTTTACCATTATCTGTTTGCAAGTTTTTTGGAATTCTCTTTAGCGAAAAAATAGATTGCATAGCATTGGTTATATCTTCACTACTTTTAGATTTTACGGGTACAGCCCAAGCAAACTTTGAAAATGTATCTATAACTGTTAAAATAAATCTATAGCCTTTGTTATATTTTGAGTAAACACCCATTTCAACAAGATCTGCTTGCCAAAGATCATCAATTCCCTTGTGTACCACTCGACGTCGAATGAAATTTCTGCGTGCTTGTTTATGAAGCTCCTTAACCACTTCTTGTCGCTCCATTTCTAACATCTGTCTTAGATTACATCAATTTAAATGCTGTTGACGTAGGATTTAAATCAAAACGATTTATATTTCAATTTTTAAATGTTTTGTAATGAGCTTAAGACGTTCTTCAACTGAATCAATTTTGTAATTAAATAATGATCTCATTTCTTTTAGTGATTGATCGAGATTATTTTGTATTATACTTTGATCATGTATTAATTTACTTAAACGTGTTTCTACATTTTCAAATTTTTCTGTAATCGACACGTTTTGTTGTTGTATTATTTCGTTAAAACGATCCTCCATTCCCTTAATTCTCTCCATATACATTGTATCCAGCTGTTTCTTTATTTCACTTAAATAGCTTTTCATGTAAATTTTGTTTACAGCATCGTTTTCCAATACAGGACTAGCAATATTTTTTATTCTCCGCAAGTTAAAGTTGAAATTACGATCACTATCCAAATGAATCTTGAAATGTTGATTTTGATATCTTGCAGATTTTTCAATATAATGTCCAAACTTATCGATAGGCATTTTATGAATATGAATCGTTAAACATTTTTAAGTCTATTTATATAATAATTTTTGCTTCTCTCAATTCCTCAATAATTGATACAATTTCATTATTATGATTTGAGTGACCAGCTGTTGTTGATGAAATCAAAAGACGTAATCTATCAACCAATTCATTAGGATCATCCCAATAAACATAATTAGGCTTTTCTCTATTCAATTTCATTAAACCTTTTCCCTTATGAATTTTCTGTTGTTTAAATAGGTTTTTAATAATGGTTGTATATTTAATTGAACGATTTCCTTTAATTTGACCATTAATACTGTTATTTCGTTTATGGACATTAGTCATCTCCAATATTTGTTTATAATTATTTAAATCTGTTTTATTATAACTGATTGGTTTCTTATAAACTAACAATTCATATAAGCCTGATGTGAAGGGCCATTTTAAATTACCTACAGTAATATTGGTTGAATCGAAAGCGATGGGTTCATTACCCAGTCTCCATATTTGATTTTTATCCTTATGTGGACCATAGGTTTTATCATATATATTTAAGTTAACTTTTGATAAATTATATTGAATACTTTGATTGGGATGTACTGCAATGGTGTTATCATCATCATTATCATCATTCTCATTATCAACATTATCATTATTATCATCATCATCATCATCATCATAGTCATCATGATCATTTTCATCATCATCAAATGATTGAAACGTGTTTGAACTTTTCTCGATTTTCTTGTTATTAAAGCTTGAAGAAAACGTGTTATAATCAAGCTTACTCTTTTTATATGGTGTACTGAAGGCAACTTTATTATCCTCAAGATCATGTTTAAAAGAGTTATCCGGATATTTTTCATGTTTTATAATGTTATTATTATTAGTTGATTGAACTAATTCTTTTAATGGTTTTGATATTGGTTTAAATGTCTTTTCCAACAATTCATCATTTGCAACTTCTCCAAGCAAAATATTCTTATATTTCTTTTTTAAAATATTTCGAGTTTTAATAAGATTATTTACTAGATTTGTATTCATATTTAAAGATTGAATTAGAAACAGATTCAAAACAGATCAGTTTAGCAGTTAGCAGTTTAATAGTTGAGAAGCTGTTAGTTTAATAATTAATCTTGTACTGATTTAAAAATATCTGTAATATTTCTTTTATAGATTTATAAATATATCGAAGCCTTTTCTATATCGACCATTATTCATAGGATCATCTTTGTTAATAACTAGAAAACCATATTTTTCTTTCCAACACTCGGCACATAACTCATGAAATGTTTTTAAAGTCATATCAGAACCAACATGATCATTGTAAATATGCTTAATATTCATTTCATCCTGTTTAAAAATTATAATCATATTTGCATTATCGCGAATCAAGTGTTTTGGTATTCGTGTATAAGTTTGACATAAATAAAAACTATCAATATCTTTATGACGACCCATACAGAAGTAAGAACGTACATGATTTTGTTTCTCACAAGCTATGTCGTCGAATATAAATACTGAATTTGGCTTAACTTCGTCTGGGGATATAACATCATCATTATTGGAAAATGATGAAAAATGTATCTCCTTGATAGGTTTAATTAGGTTTTCTAAGTACTTATATTTCGGTTGTTGTGTTGACTTTGAATATAAGTAAATATTTTTAAATTTCAATCCATGTGGACTTTCAATAAGACTGATCATCACATTTGTTTTTCCACAATTTGATGGACCCACAATAAGGGCTCGAATAGAATTCGGTAGTAATGAACTATGACGAATTTTATTTGATGATGATGAATCGAACTTTGATTCGATATTCTTTACATCAATCCTTTTATGTTGTTTAAAAAAACGCATTCTGAAATCTAATGATAACATAATATATAAACCAGTCTCTTTTATTTGTTTTCAATCAATTTGGTTTTAAACTTTAATCGATAAAGTGTCAATAGATATGACAATCATTTATAAAAAGATATTCAGTCGTCATCCATACTTCATCGGTAAAGGTTTTCTGAATAAAATTATTAATAAACTTCCCATTGAACTTCATTTACCCGGTTATCAATTTTGCGGACCTGGTACAAAATTAAAGAAACGTTTAGAAAGAGGTGATCAAGGAATCAATCCATTGGATACTGCTTGCAGAGAGCACGATATAGCATACTCAAACAATAAAGATTTAGAGAAAAGACATATTGCTGATAGAATTTTAACTGAAAAGGCTTGGCAAAGGGTCAAAGCAAGTGATAGTAGTTTGGGTGAAAAATCAAACGCTTGGTTTGTTGCTACTGCAATGAAAGCAAAAACAAAATTCGGTATGGGTAACGTTATTAGTAAAACTAAAAAGTCGTCTCCAGTAAATACCCACAAACTGTTTACACATGCATTGAAAAGTGCAAGAAAGAATATAAAGAAAAGTGAAAACTTGAAAGATGCTATAAAGATTTCACGAAAAGTTGTAAACAATATTTTCAAGGGGAAGAAAAAATCGTTAATAAAAACGCCTCGAATAATACCGCTACCAAAATCTGGAGGTTTTCTTCCACTTGCCCCTATATTTGCTGCACTGGGTGCACTTGGTGGTTTAGCTGGTGGTGTATCTGGTATTACAAAAGCAATCAATGCAGTTAAAAATGGAAAGGAACAGCTGACTGAAGCAAAACGACACAATAATACAATGGAAGCCATTGCGATGGGAAAAGGCATGTTCTTAAAACCATATAAAAAAGGTTTTGGATTATATTTAAAGCCTTATCAACAAAATTTTTAATGAAGCTACCTAAAAGAGCCCTTTCTGATGTAGACTTGAGAAAATATGCAAAACATATAACAAATTTTAGAGGTGTGTTTATGTGTAACACCCTTCCAAGCAGCAAACCATTTAAAAAAGAATGTGGAATAATCAATCTGGATACTTCAAAGGGCCCTGGCACACATTGGGTAGCATACTGGAAAAACAACAATCAAATCGAATATTTTGATAGCTTTGGCAATTTGCAACCACCAAAACAATTAATAAAATATTTAGGAAAAAACATTAGTTATAATTATGATAGATATCAAAATTTTAATACAATAAATTGTGGTCATTTATGTTTAAAATTTTTGTTTTCGAAGCTAAACTAAAAAGAAACTATAAATGTTTTTTAATAAAATACATTGATTAAGAATTAAAAAGATCTTGTTTTATTTATATATATATAAAATTTTTTTTTTTCATTTATTAAAAATTTTAAAAAGAAATATTAGAATTAAATAATTTTTCTAATTTCACTTGTTAGAGGTGAGTATTCGATTAAGCGATCATGAATAACTAAACAGTATGCTGATGTTTTTTCTGGAATTGGTTTGTTTGCTTCAGTATCAAATTCAATTCGTACATCAATAGGTCCAATTTTAACAGTTTCATTTTGATGTGAAACATCAACAACAATAAGCGGTGCGTAAGACTTGTAATCATTAACATCCAGCAATGGTTCAGGTTCTCGCATGTAAAAGCCTTGTTGAAATTTTGCATACATATTATATAGTACAGAATACTGGCCATTTTCAAAACGATTATGTAAATCATCATATGGATATGACTCTGAGTTTAGATATACTTTTAAATTAGAGATATTACAATGGTCAAATATATTTCCTTGTTCTTTACTTTTCACTTTTTGTAAACCAATTATAAGAAATCGTGGTCTTTCGTTTTGTGGAGAAAGCTTTACATTCCATAAAACCTTTGTAGTCGTTGGTAGTGCAGGATTTACATGACAATCCCAACTACGAAATGCAATTGGTATAGAATTTTTGTTGTTGATTATCTTAAACATTTCCAATTTTGCAAAGTCTGATAGTTGAATATGCGGCATTTTCCATGTTATATCCAGAATTGTTAACTTCAACTGATCAGTTGTATTTGTAGAATAATATGATCTCTCATCGGATGTCGAACGTTGAAGAATGAGCTCATGTTTCGAATTTAATAGTATTTTGTTATAATCTTCAGCAAAACCCATCCACATTTTCAGAGGTATACAACAGCTAAAATGACTTTTTTCTAAAACAAAAGTTTCTTTAAGACACCAACTAGCGTTTTTTAGTGTAGCACTTTCAGCCTTATTCAATGATATAAAATTTTTCATGGTAGATGAAATTCCAAGTTTGCGTGTACGATCAACTTCAAAACCATTAATTTCATAACGAATTTCATCGAACAAATATGAAACAAAGTTGTTTTTAAATTTCACCTCTGTAGCTGGAACCTCTTTGTTTGCTTCCTTCTTCACTATAAAACCATGAATGTAAATCATACTCTCACTTGGTAAGACAAAGAGATCCTGATTTTGAATTGGTATACGAATTTCATCATTGTTGTTGAATGATTTTAGATATGGAGAGTAACTATGATATTCCCTTTTTACAATACTCTCATCATATATAGGTTTTTGAAGCACATTTAGTATTTCATTCATTGTTGAAGATTAAATCCTAATGATTTCAAGTATTCTATATTATATGATGTTAACGGGTTTTTTTTATTTTTTATAGTTTCTCGAATGCGAGTTGATGAGGGATTGAATGGCAATCCTCTTTGCATTACGTTTTTATTGTAAATTATCATTATTCTGGTTTGAAGTGGAGTCTAAGAGTGATTTTTTCTCCTCTAAAATTTATAAGTTCACCGTCTTGATTTAAGATTCTAATCGTTATGTTGTTTATTTGCTGACAGTTGACGGGAAAATAAATAACATTTCGAGGTTTTTCGCTTATTTTATATCCTGGAGGAACATCAAGAGGAAATTCATGAATAGCATGATTCGAAGTATTATTAATAAATGATCCGGTTGTTAAGTTGCTTTCAATGCGTATTGTATTAACATTCGTAATATGTGCAGGTAAGTCAGATTCAAATAACCTTGTAGTATTCAATTGATTAATATCTACAATCATCACTTCCACAGATTTATCATTTTGAAGATTTTGATCAGTGTTATAATATTCAGTTGAATTTACTTCTAATTTACTTTTGCTAAATCCGAGCAACTTTCCTATACTGTTTGGTTGTGAAAAATCTATATCCATTGATGAGGTTATTTCAGTTTTAAGTGTGTTATTGTTAGCTTCAATTACTAGATAAATTGATTCATCAATATCTTTTAAGCTTGAGTTTAAGAAAAAATCAATATCCTCAAGTTCATATGAACCAACCGGAATAGTAATAATATGATTTCCTATATGAAACAAATTGTTGTGAACATCTACATTAGGTATGGAGTTGAATGTTACAAAATCAATAAGTCCACAAACATATTTTGTAGGGAGTTCAATTGGAGGAAAATATTCTCCAACCAGAGTTGATTTGTTTCCGTTTAAAGATATTGTTATTGACATTTCAAGTATTCAGAATGAACTGATGATGTTTGATTATTATTCTATCTGATTTAAGTGTTAAATAATAAATCCAAAAAAAGAAAAAATGTCTTTTATAATTTTATGTTTTCTTTATTAATATTTGATTTAATAAACTTTCTTAAGAGTATTACATTTTTTTGAGCACATATACAGTATTTTCTATGATAACAACAAACATTTACAGATTCATCATTTTGATATAATGTTTTTAAATTTGGACAATTTAAATCATCCAGGTTATAAATTTTAATTTTATCCTTAAAAATATTTTGAATCCACTTAATTTTTTCTAATCCTTTAGCATAATAAATATAATTTTTATCTTTAACATGCGCAATATAATATTCCACAATATTTGTTAAGGATGAATCACCATCTTTCCATTTTAATCCATGATGATGATTATAAAGCCAATTAATTGAATATTTTTCTTTTGTTGTCAACGATGAATATGGAAAAGGTGGTTTAATAATAAATGTTTGAACTTGTGAGTCGTCAATTGAAATACTCAGTTCTTTTACAATGAATTTATTGTTGAGATAAAAACCTTGTACGTCTACAACTAATATTCTCTCCTCCGACATTGTTTAGTACTAATCAAGTCACAACGACGACTGTAGAACTGTTTTTAAATTATTATAAAAATTCATTAACAAATGTTCTTATATACTTTTTATTCTTACTAAAATACAAGTTTGATAAAAAGTTGTGGCCAAGAGTATAAAAAAATTAGTGAACAGAAGCCGAAATTAGTTGTTCTGAATGATAAAGTCTATGTTTTTAAATTATTATAAAAATTCATTATACATAATGCTTGTTCCCAACTTTTATCGATAAGGGAACATTTACAGGTATCAGGTCCACAAGTTGTTTCATTGTTGGACCACACACAATTGGTGTAATGATATCCAAATTTTGATTTACTTTTCTTATAAAATGCATATTCATCGAATTGAGTTTTTAATTTCTTCAAAATAATCTCATGTTCATACCACAAAAACCTTTCTTCGTTCAAGAAGTCATGTAAAATTTTCGAATAAAACTGATTGTTCATTATTTTTCTTATTTTAATTTTTTTATTTATGTTAAATAAATGTTCTTAACACATCAACAACAAAGTTTATATTAAGTGGTAGTAGTAAATGTATTTCATCATATTAGTTAATTTATGATATTTCCATATCCAAATCATGGGTATAATCTTGAATGTTGATTAATGTCATATCGGATCGGTATGTAGTATCATCCTCAGAAACCGTCTCAATTTCACCATTACTTAAAATTCTCTCGTATTCAACTTGACGGTATTCGAAACATGAAATATTTAATCGACGTTTCAAGTAATTGCTGTTATATGTACAACGGATTCTCAATTTTATATTATCTTTGTATTGAAGTTGAAAATGTCTATAAAATGGAGCCGAACTTTCAATTATTCCTGCAATATTTTTTTCTTTTTTTACTAAATCTTGCCTAAATGCTTCAATAGCTTGTTCAACAGTAAAAGATTGATTTATAGGTGGTGGTGGTGGGGAGTCTTCTTGTTCTTCGTTTGATTCATATTCTGCTTTTGTTGTTGTTGTTGACTCGATGTTTTTATTTAAATCATTACTATACTTTAAAAGTTTGAAATTTAGTTGTATGCTCACAGTATCATTATTCGGTAATTTTATTGCAAATTCTGTATTTTTAAGTTCATTTTCACTCAAATCAATAGGTAATGAAGCTGAAAACACTTGTATGATATAGATATATGAAAAAAATATGATAAAAATATTTTTCATTTTAATTTTTCTTTTTTTAATATATATATATATATATATATATATATATATATATGTATATATGTTCTTAAGTTAGCGATATATTTTTGAATGAGATGATAAGAATTGTTTCTCATATTTATATACTAATTTAATAATCTTCGTATTGAAATGAGTCATCATCACCACCGCTAGCACCACCAGCTGCTTTCTTAACTATACTATTATTAACCATTTTTTGAGGGAGGAGGAGGAGAGGTTTTTGTTGATTTTTATTCAATGAGCGGATACCAGTCTTACCATTATAAGATTTAGTTGCACCACTAAAAACATGTTCATCTATTTCACTATACGCGCATGATGGTTTGTATGAGTCTACATTTATATCTTTAAAACCACCCTCATAGACTGTTCCGACTAGTGATATCATACCACCAATAACCTCAATTTTTATATGTTGATTGTGACTAAATTGAAATATTGGAATATTTGTTGGCATTTGTTGTCCTCTATTAAGAGAAAAAATTTGCGTTCTAGTCCCTCCTTCTGCAGTTAGAAACACCTGCATTATAATATCCAAAACTATTGCATTTATTATTTGAAAAGTTTTCCACTGTGCATGACAAGTACAATATTTATCACCAGTTTTTAAAAATTGACCCCAATACATATTTATCAAAGTTTTAATTTAACTGAATCTCTTTTTATATATGCAATATATATATATATATATATGTATGCATACACGTATACTTAACCGCAACTGATAAGAAGTTATTGAAATATCTACAAACGTCTTATACTATCAATTATTGAATATAAAGAATCAGTTTGAAAGTTCGTCTTACGGTGAAAAGTTGAAAGCAAAAAAAAAAAAAAAAAAAAAAAAAAAAAAAAAAATGAGGGCAAGCTTAAGAAAATTGTTTCAAAGTTCTAATATTACATACTTACCTTTAAAGAATATGGAAGAAAATACTATATATGAAATCAACAAGATAGATCGAGTAGATACAAAATATGGTGAAAGTATAAGATGTGATCTAAATAACGAATATTACATTTATTTACCTAAACGATTTCTGATTATTACTAAAAATCAGATGGATTATCTAAACACAACTCCACACATTTTAAAGAAAGTTAAAGAAGTGAAGGGGTCATATACTCTAATCCTTAAAAAGAAGAAGCAATTTGTATTCTACAACAACTTGTATAACAGTACTGAAGAAGACGATGATGATGATGATGATGATGAAATAGAAAACACATTTTAAACAATCCACGAAACAGAAACCTTTTAAAATTAAAATCATATATATTTATGTATATATATATATATATATTAACAAAACTCTGCATACATTAAAATTTCTTTCACATTTGATTAAATAGAAACTTTATAAAAAAAAAAACGGAAAAACCGCAACAGAAACTTTTTAAAATTTTCTCATACATTTTAATTAAATAACAACTTTATAAAATTGAAAAACCGCAACGGAAACTTTTTAAAATTAAATTCTCACAACATTAAAATTTTAACCACATTTTTCCTGTTTAGAAACAAAATTACATTTCAGAATTTTGTATAAAAACCCTCTCTAGTTCTACTTTAATTTACTATTCAAGTAATGGAAGCACACCTAAAAACAATATTTAAAAAAAGTCAAAATAAAACCATTCTCCCTGTAAAAGAGATGGTTTTTAACCATAACTATAAAATTACGAAGATGGAGCGTGTACAAACACGCTTTGGGACAAAAATTCGTTGTCTGGTGGAAGCGAATAAATATATATATCTACCGAGCATATTCAATAACACCATAGATGATGCTACTATTGCGGAATTTGACCGCAATACCTACTACCTTTTAAAAGAAAGAAAAGGTAGCGAAGATAGCAGCAGCAGCAATAAATATTATGAACTAACTATAAATGCAGCTGCAACAGGTAATTTTTGGTAAATAGTTTTTTTATTTATTTTATTATTATTAAATCTAAATATTATTTTTTGTTATCGTTCTAGCTCAAGATACACTAAAGAAACAAGATGCACTAAATAACTAAAAGTATAATTACACCAACTTTTTTACCATTTTTTTTATTATATTGTAAAATTTTTAAACAAATTAATAAATAAAATATATAAGTACATAAATAGTATTGCTTTGGGTTTTTTTATTTCTTATCAACTTTGTTGTGTATGGTTAGGGTCTTGTATTCAAATAATTTCAAATTGTTGTGTATGGTTAGAGTCTTGTATTCAAATAATTTCAAATTCAAACAAATTTAATCAACTGTTTCAAACACACACACACACACACACACACATTCATACATATCAACGAAACGAATGAAAAAAACCATAACAGAATTTTTAACAACAGAACAACAATACAATAGGGTGGCACTTATGTATATCATCGTTGTTAGTTTTCTCATACAAAATTAGTACACAAATCCTAACCAACACCTTAAATACTAGCAAAAAAAATCACAGACTTTCGTAAACCGCCCTAATGTAGTTTAATTCATATTGTATTAACCCTCTAACTTCAACAAAAATAACATCCACCACGACTTCACTTTAAACAAAACCGAACACGCTGCCGCCTCATAACACAAAATATCATAGAGTCGAATTTAACCCCAACGACCGTTAAAGGGTTAAGGTATACACATTTATAAACTAACATACACACACACACATACATATATTTTCAAAAACATACATACATACACACACGCACCCCCTCCACAACAAAATCAAAACCCTACAATCGTCACACCATCTTTGCGGTTTGACACCCTACCTAAAGAACATCGGTAATGGTCGATTTTCACACAACATACCCCTACTCCATACAACACAATGTAGCAAACCAATCAACTAACTTAAATGCCGGCTGTAGCGTAGGCATGATCCAAATTTTGTATGAGGATCATGGTCGCGAAACCCCACAAACAACCTACTCATTCGTATAAGAACTTAATGATTGAATATTTCTTGCATATATAAAAAAAGACAAAATTTTTTATACAACACAGCAATAAAATTTATACAGGGTACAGTCATTAAATTTCCGTAAGCAATAAAATTTATAGGTACAATCATTAAATTTCCGTACTCATAACACTATGAATACATGGATGTTGGATATTGGTTTTTTTTATCTATCAGAGGAAAAAACTGTCGTTTGCATAACTGTACATACATACATATGTATGTATATATATTTTGAACCAGAAAATGTGCCCAATAAAGTTCTCGTGCTTCGTTCTTTACATAATTATACATACAAATAAATATATTATTTTCTTGCTCTTTGACCTCAAAACTAAATATGAAACTAAATCTAATTTCTGAACAAGAAAACAAGGCAAACATTTTTCTTTTCTCTTTGTATTCATGCAAAAAAACAAAATATAATGTTTAATAGGGAATTCAAAGAACTCATTTTATTTTCAGTTTTATTAGCACACAACCCTTTTTGGCTTGGAGGGAAAACTACTAAAATGGAAAAACAAACTAATGAATTTTCTTTATGATATGAAAAACTAAAACGACACTTAAAAAGAGCAAGTTACAAAAAAATAATAGAAAACATTGACACACATGCATACCTGCATATACACATAGTATATAAAATATAATTAAAAATTAAAATTTAACATGGCAGGTTTGTATTTCTAGTAAACATTTAGTTAGAAACATTTTTAGTACAGTCGAGAATTGTTAAATTGCACTTTCTAGCAATGTCATGCAATCAGTTGAACACCGTTGCCATTATAGCGTTTCACCAATTTACTTTGAAAATACTACTGTACATACTCATGTGTACCCGAATGAATGCCCAGAGTATTTTTATATTAAGCGTATTACTGTAGCTGACTCAGTGTAAACTTGCTGAGTATATTTGCGTATGAGTATACTTTTTGTTTCTAACTGTAGGCATTTTTTTTATATAAATCAGTGAATGACAAAATTATCGTTTTAAGTACTCTACTCAGAGAGTATGAATGCGTACAGCTTAAAAAAAAAAAGATTTTGCAATCTTACGTATTTATTTTAAAGCAAATACGTATAACTATGTTTATTAAATATTTTTTAAATTTCGCAGCACAAACAATTATAACTAAAATGTATAGACTGTGTGAGCTACAATCACATGAATGAGTTTAAACATATTCTGACTATTAATCGGCTGTATATATACTGGCCTATTTTATTTACAAACTCACATAAAGCATGTCTTCGAACAGCCACACGTACGCAAACACATTATCCGTTCCATTTTGTATACACCAATGTGTGTATTCGGTGGCGAATGATGAATAAATATTCTAAGTATCAGGCCCATATTTTTTGTCCGATTAAATATCCATACCCTGAGTATAAGCAGCCTCTATGTATGAGAGAGTCAATGCATTTAGTTTTAGAGCATAAACGAAGTAGAGATGCTTTTATATGTTGGAATCGGCCATAGTAATAGTTGCTTGAGAGAAACTATGTCAGCTTACGAATTGTTTACGCTACAATTATGATTATAAGCAGTTACTTAATTTAAGATTATTTAATTTTGTATGTTTTTGGAGTTATTCTCTGATATACACCTTAAAACTTAAAAATATGCTCTTGAAAAACTACAAAATCAGACTCAAGCTATTTATTTTATTGGCACCAATAAGAACTATCTATATTTTTATTAATACACAGATTTTTAGAGTTATAAACTTTTTTCTTTATGTACATTATATATAAATTTTATGTAAGCTTTATGCCCCTTTTTTTAAATAGATAAAAAATGTATTTAATTATCGATATGTCGCTGCAACTTGGTGCACCATCTTAAGCTTAAATAAAATTTATATACGAGTACATATGTGTAATAAATAAAAAGGTCGAATATATTATTATGATACTTTATATATGTATGTAGTCCTACATAATTGTTGACTTAAAAAAATTGTATTTTCTCCTCAATCAAGAGAAGACCCATTTAATAATGAAATAAATTTATGACATGTTGTAATATATTGTAATCTGATTAAATAATTAATACGAATATATAAGACAAACGACAAAAAAATAATATTGTTGTCATGGCAGCCAACATTCCAATGTACACTCATAAAGCTCTTTTGTCAATTATAAATTTCACAATAACACCAAGAATTTCAACAAGATCCAAAAGAAACAAAATTTACCCCCAAACCAATGGGAAGGAGCAATGAACTGAAAGTGGGCTTGTGTGTGTGTGTGTGTGTGTGTGTGTAACGCTAGAAACAATAAACAGCAACACAAAATTTCACAAAGAGAACAAATAACCCCACTCATGCATTTACTTAATTTTTTAAATGGGCTGCTTTTAATGGTAAGTGCTTGAGAGGGGTGATTTTTTTTTTGTTCTCAAAAAAGCACCGCATTTATGATTAAATATTTGTTTCTGCAACTTTCATGTTAAATGTACATTTTGTTGTTGCTCTAGTACTTGAGCTCATTGTAATTTATTCTCAGTTTATTTGTTTTTCTTTCTTTTTGCAAAAGAAAAAACAGGAAATTGCCATAAAATATTCCAAAAGTGTACACCAATACCTCACTTTGCGTCGTGGTTAGCAAACCATGTACAGGTCTTTTTAAAAAGAAAATTGAACAAAGTAAACATTTAAAAGACAAAAATAATATGAAATTTTATTACATACATACAAAAAACAAACAAAAAAAAAACAAATTCAATTAAAACAATATAAAATATTCAATTAATTTATTAATTGATTATTATTTGTATCGACCACTTTGCGGCATGAACCTATATCAAGACGGAACGAAGTGTTTTATTGTTTTGTGTATTCTATCCATTCTACATTTAAAATTAATTAACACATAGATATTTGCAATACGAATATTTAATTGGGAAAAAAAATAAAAAAAAAATTTAAGACTCGAAACCAAAACAACGCAACTACGAAAATCTAACGACGCGCAGTGAAAATCAGTACTAATTCAGCAGCGACGCAACTTTGAAAAAACGCAAAACGAAACGACGCAAAGCGAGGTATGTGTGTACTGCTATTAAAGGAAACTACTCGTATTACGTAATAAGATGGAAAGTGTAAGGCAAAAATTAATGAAAATAATAAAGAAAAATAACCAGATTCTTGTTAATTATTTAGGATTTATGTATATGCAGTGTGTGTTCTTTCAGAGTTACAGAACTTTGAATAAAATGAAAGCATTTAGATAGACACATAATTTGATACCATTAATGTTTAAATATTATTTGGGTCTTGTGGCTGAAACTAAAATTTTCCACATCTTTCGCAGCATTTGCGGCCGTTTTTTTTTTTCTTCTAATAACCGGTTGATTTGCAGGTGCTCAATTGCCTCTGTTTTCTCGGCGTAAACGAGTGACTTTATATAACCCCAATGAATATACATAATTCGAAGGGTTAAAATCTTAGATATCTTGGTGGTTAGCTAACAGTATCATTACGTTAAATTATTCGTTCGATAAAATTTTTGTTGAGTAAATTAATTGTTAATTGCTCACAAACCGTTGGAACCATATGTTAACAAGATTAATGCGCGCCAAATGAGCTACGAAAAAAAAAGTTCTAATAATTTCTGTATACGGTTCACTGTTGATGGTAACATTCCGTTAATCATTAATTTTGAAGACACTATGGGACGCAATATTCGCTCTGATGAATGATTATTAGGCTTGTGTCATTCTTGAATGAATTACTTCAACTGAATGATTCTTTCCAGTGAAAGAATGATATAATTCTATATTTTTTCTATATTTCTTTCATATTTCTTTCATCTTTCGGTTTCATTTTTCTGTTTACTTTCGTACCTTTGCTTGCTTTAATTTTTCTGTTTCTATTTCAACTAATAGAAATCAAGACTAAGTATGTATTTCCCTCGAGAAAATGTAATATGAAATTATAATTAAAAAAGTTTTAGTGGCCTTCGAAAACGGCTGGCTGTTCCGTTCAACTATGTGTTGTCAGAATATTTACAACTAACTTTGATGTTATTTGTTCATTAATAATTATCACATGTAATTTGGCTTAAAAGGCGATACGAACATTAGCCTGTTCAATTCATTAAATATAGAAACAAATGCAGTTCGAATAATAATAATTAAATTAACTGAAAAAGTTTTGGTTTCTAACATAACAATTTACGCAAATTGAAACATTTTCCAAAAACAGATAGACATTTCATTCTGAAAAGTGTGTCATATAAAGAAAGATGAAAAAAGAAAGAATTACTTCACTTAACCTTTCTGAAAGGGAATGAAAGATTCACACAAATGAAAGATTTTGCCAAAGACTAATGATTATTAATATCATAAAGTGAACAAAGTACATGATAGAAAGTTTGACAAACAGAACTATTATTTTGATTAAAAAAAAAATTTCAACAATTTGTAATCCTTGCTCTCGTGTAGATTTATCCATTATAAAAAAGCAAACAAAACTAAGGAAGCAGCAACGATCAGCTGTTAAATCGGTTGTTAAATAAACCAGTGTTACCAGCTCAAAGTTGAGAAACTGTACTGTACTGTACTGTAGCAAGAAATAGAGGCTCAGTTAGCCGAATGTAACGGAGTATCACTGCAATAACTTTTCACATAATGTTGCAGTTAAATTCCATTACAGTCGTCTAACTGAGCCTTAACACATATTTTGATTACAGTGAAAAATCAAACTAATGAAAGTTGCTCAAGAAAAACTTAGAATATTGCTGTTGTAGTCCATTAGTTTTGCGGAAAACCCATATGTATTAGTTTCTTGGTATCTTTGGAATTGAACATTCCGAAATTGGAGGATATTGACATGGACAACGTTTATTTTTAGCAAGACGGAGATACGTGCCAAGCAAGTAACGATACTCTTACTCCATTTTCCGAATAGTTTCCAGGCCGTGTTACTGAGACTTTTTTATTTGGGCCACGTAAAGAATAAGGCTTATGTCAATGGCCCACAGTCGATTCAAGAAACCACAGATGAAATTTGCGTAGTTATCGACGACATATAGCCGTAAAAATAAGAATTGCTGTTGAAAAATTACATGAAAAGAAATTGATCCATAAGCGTGGTTGTTGTGGCTAGACTTCGGTCGAAGTCGGTCACTTTTGACACAAACCTATGACGAAACGTATTTGATCATTGGTTTCTGTTAAAAAAAAACTATTTAACAAGTTCGACCCAAGTCTGACTGTGGCCAGTTGACTGATATTAATTTCCTTTATTAATATCAATTACAATTAATGAAACATACCAAAATCGAACCTCTTATAAAAAGACTGTTTATGTCAAAATTGGTATTTGAATTAATTGTTCTGTCGATCATTTGAGACACAAACCCTGGCATCAAACCATTTTAAATTAGATAAGGTTCATCAAAGGTTTTTGTCTAAAATGACTAGACTTGTATCGAACTCTTTCAGTAGCTCGTTTTTGGCACACACCTATGATTAAAAATACACGGGTTTGATAATTGGTTTGTATCAAAAACGAGCTACTGAATGAGTTCGGTGGTCAAACATGTTTAAGTTAGACTTGGGTCGAATTCATTTAGTCGGTTATTTTTGGCACAAACCTATGATCAAACCTATGTAATTGAAAATGGGTTTCATCATAGGCTTGTGTCAAAAACAAGCTACTGAAAGAGTTCGATACAAGTGTAATAATTATTGTAATCGTTTATTTAACTACATATGTACATATATTATTTATTCCATAAGCAAAATTTTTACTTTTCCTTAGTAAAGACAAAACATGACTTCATAAATTATGTATCGTTGACAATTTCAATTCAAACAATAAAATGCAAATTTATCCCAAATAAATTTGCATTTTGTCTTGCTTGTACCACCACCAGAATATAAATAGACTCGATTGGCATTTCAAATATTTAAGACATTTTTATGGCAGAAATAAAAAGGTAAACAAGAAAATATTTGCTTGTAAGAAACACCACGAGAAGATGCTAAGAAATTTGTATGCAAATGAACATTAAACGAAGTTGAATAAAGAATTTACAAGACCATGAAAACAAGGAAAATTAATGACAATTTCAAATAATATATACGATTATACTGGTCGCATTTAACCCAGCAAAGCTTATCAGCATCTCAACTTAAAACTGCTGCTTTAATGGCAGTGAATATTTTAAATGCAATAATTGCTACCAAAATAACAACAAATTGGTCATGAAATTTAAGAGAATATCTGCTGCTGAAATGGCAGGGAATAAATATATATATTGTATGAGAAAATGTATTGGAAAAAAATATAGTTTTCTTTTCTTTGAGGGAAAAATAGCCTGCAAAATTATTGCATTTATTTATACCTGCACAAAATCAAACGAATTTCAATTAAATTCTTTATGAAAATTTATTCCGTTTACACCAAGTGTTTTTCCAAAACTACAACCAAACAACTGCAATCTAGCCAATTCATACACCTTTTTATGTACACAGCTTGTGTTTTTTTTGCATCACTAAGTTCCACTAGCTTTTCGGTAAATTTTGACAAATTCTAGTGACGAAGTAGATTTTGTTTTGCATGGGAAATCTAATAGACTATTCCCTAAATCTCGTAAGTACTAGATCTTGCTCATATGTAAACAATAAAGTAATATTAACTTCTAACTTCATTCATGAAAGTTCACAAAAATTTACAGTTTTTTTTCAAAACATATGAATGTCGGAAGGAGAGGTGCATATATAAAAGAAATACATTGAGTATATTTTGAGAAAACGTCATGTAAACCTTTTTCGTCGTTTTTCTCCACTCCAACTTTGTGGCGTAATGGCTAAAACAATTCTGAGGCGACGATATGTACATTTATTTTTCAGTTAAAAATCTATGAATATCATGAAATTCGAAATTCAGTTTAAACACAAGAAAGTAGTGAAAATTGCAAATCCCTTTAAGGGTTTATTTCATACTTAAGTATCTGCTTGGAAGTGTTATGTAAAATCCTAGAGGTAAATTTTTATTTTAATATGTGAATCCTCTAACTCAATAGGCATCTTTGTTTGGCCTTTCGGAAAACATATTTCAAATAAAAAAGCTTAAAAGGATGAATATTTTATACCAAATCGTCGAATAGATCAAAGCTCGAAATTCAAAACCTAAAATAAATGAAAATTTCAAATAAATAACAGCATTTATTTAAGTTCAACTTTTATTTTAAATTTTAAGTTTATTTTTGTAATAGAATTTTAATGCAAATATTTCAAGCGCACTATTTTTTATTTTAATATTCACATATTATATTGTTCGCTTAAACTTTGGTAAATAGTTTTTTCTTCAATGATATTGCTTCTTTGACTACCATCTCCGCTTTCTGGTTCAACTACAAAATAAAGTTTCTTTATCTGTTTTAAATTTCCTTTTTAGTTATTTGTTTGCTATTCTCGCTTTGTTTCTCTTGTTATCATAGAACTGCAATAGCAGTAACATTTTGTGTTGGTAAATGTTAATGACTGGAAATGATAATTAATTATAAATAGTTGCTTTTCAAAAGGGCTCCTATGATTTGTCTTTAACAGTAGCATTGTACAAGTTTAGATGATGAAAGTTTTCTGGCAGAAAGTATTAGTTAGTGGTGTGAGGGAGAAAAGGAAGGGTAAGGGGTGCGCATGCCCATTTTGTTTTCTCTCTCTCTCTCTTTCTCTAATTTTCCTGAAACTGACAGTTTACAAACAAAAGTTCTACAAACAAAACAGTTATAAAAACAAAAAAATTACTGTGAGAAAAATGTCTTCTTGTGAACGCAAATGCAAGTTTAAATAATAAAATTAAAAATTGCTGCAAAAACACGTTCATTATCTACTCAAAAACTGTGACCTTGTTTATGTAAGTGCGTACAATTCTTCAAGCACTTTAATACGATTCAAAAATATTCATTAACGCACAGCGGACTAAAAGAGATGCAATGCATAATTTTCTAATTTATTTTATGAGACCATTTGAACATGATATAACTTTATTGCTGATGAAAGATTTATTCTTTTTTTCATTTGCACATTGTTTTGCACATTTTTGTTTAGGGCAGTGTTTAGAGCTGGACCCAACTCGATCGAATTAGTTCAGTAGATCGTTTTAGGTACAAACCTATAATCAGCCCCATGTAGTTTAATTGGGTTCTATCATAGGTTTGTGTCTAAAACAAAAAAATTATATGAGAAATAATTTGCTATTTGAGTGTGTTTCTATTTACATATTTGTTGTTTTGATAAGTAAATCGTACTGTTGTGCGACAACTAGTCGAAAAACATCATGGCTCATGACCCCAAATTGGCTGGTTCTGGTCCGAGACGGCCGACTGAATGAATTCGAACGAGTTGGATCCAGCTCTAGCAGTGTTTCATAGACTTGTATCGAACTTATTTAGTAGCTCGTTTTTGACACAAACCTATGATCAAACCCATTTAAATTACATGGGTTTGATCACTGGTTTGTGTCAAAAACGAGCTACTGAATGAGTTCGATACAAGTCTAGTGTTTCATAGACTTCTGTCAAACTCATTCAGTCGGTTATCTTCGACACAAATCTTTTTTAATCAAATTACATAGGTTTGATCACACTTTCGTGCAAAAAATTACCGACCTAAAGGTAGGATCACACGATTTCCGCAAATACAACAATCTGACACAATTTTTATTGTGGTGAATCGGTGCACAATAATAAAATTGTCCCAATGATTGCCCCATTTTATAAAAATTTGATTGCCGCAAATTTTCGAAGAATGAATTTGTTGCAATAATTGCCGCATCCTAGTCATACGATTGTTCTAACTTGCGGCAGCACAAACAAACAGATGCCGTGGTAGTTTTTAGTTTGTTTTCTTTTACGTGCAAATAGTTTTCTTTTAAAAAGAAATAATTTTTTTTCTGTTTTATTTTGCACGGGAAAATGTTTTATTCGTTTAAAAGAAATAAAATTGTCTCTGCTTTGTATATTTTGTGCTCATTAAATATACAAAGCAGAGGCGATTTTCGTTCTTTTAAACGAATAAAAGCTAAATAAGTGGGTTAAGGATGCGATCAGAGTTCCATATTAACGCTTCAAGTAAGTTATAATTACAAAAACACTTAAGAATTTGTCGTGTAATGGCTTCTTTGATTGCCGCTCGAAAACACAATAAATATTGGTGCATTTTTTAGCATTTTTATTGGGCATGGTTGTCTATCAACCGTTCACATCATTGCTGCACCAGAGTTGCATTTGATTGCGGCAAATCACCACAATATTGTTCTTGATTGTCGTATGGGATAGTAAATTGTGAAATCAAACGATTGGCATATAAAATGGAGCAATAATTTGTGCATTGCGGCAATCGTGTGATCCTACCATAAGTATAGTGTTGCAGCGCAACTGATGTAGACTTGGCAGAGCTGGGTCCAACTTAGAGTTGTATCCAACAGCGCTTTTTGAACTAGTTCGTTCTGTTGGACACAAGACCAGGAAAAAACATCAATGTAAATTAAATGGGTTTGAAACAACTTTTGATTCGAACGCTCTCAAACCAGTTGAAAAAGAGTTGTTGGATAGAGCTGAGTCCAACTCGTTCATTTGTTCATAGGTTTTTGTCCAAAATGAACTTGGATCGAACTCGTTCACTTATTCAGTTTTGACACAAACCAGTTCAAGCTAATTCAAAAAATCGGCTTCGGCATCGGCACAAAATAAATACTTCAAAACTCTTATCTTCACTTGACTCTTTTATTTTATTTTATTTTATTTAACTAATACTAAATTTGCATAAACATAACACAAATATAATGTATAAATAGCAACAGCTACTTTGGCTATCAGCTGCAACTCTTTTAAGTTCTGTGATATTCTTCATAAATATTTTGGTGTTTGTTTTAGCGAGAACTTCCTTAATTGCCTTTTATTCGTTATCTTCTCAGTCACATAAAACACTCTTTTATTTTTATTCCTTTTTTTGTTATTCGTTTGTTGCTATTAATAACGCCGTTTGTTTTGAAAAGTAAAATTTGGTGATAAGCTAAAAATGGCCTCAAAACTATTCGCACACAAAGCTTCGTTATGTTTATATTTGAATAAAATAAAAAATAATAGTGAAATAAATATCAGCCTAGCAGATTGCTTTTTTGCAGGTTAATAGTTTATTAAAAGTTATTAATTAGCTGGCGTATACTTTTGTAACGACTAAATCTGCCCAAGCAGGCAAATGTTATTGCTGTCGACGAGCACTTTATAACATGACATTTCCTGTTCGCAGCAGTATTCCCCGGTTCCAAAGTCAAAATCATTAACTCTTTATATTGCGAAAGCATAGGGGACGATTTAGTAGAAGTTGTTGAGAAAGATGTCACATAAAATATATGAGAAATATATATGTGCAACTCATTGCCCATATTCTGGCGATATGTTATTTTTTTTTGCAACTTGAGCCCCAATAGTTTATAAAACTTTTAAGTCACAAGTGCTACAATTTACACTTTTGCCTTTTGGGTGCTACACAAAATATAAATTGCACTTCTTTTTTTTACATAATTTACCGCCATTTTTTCCTGTTTTCTCTCTCCCCTTTTATTTCAAATAAAATGCTGGAAAATATTTTAGGTTGTGTGTCAAAATATATTGGACCGCCTGTAATTTATGCACGAAAAAGCCAAAAGCATTTTAGTGTTACTGTTGCTGCCTGTTCGGTTTTTGTGGCAACAACAAACAAAAAAGAAAAACAGACCCCTCAACTCAACAACATCTTCAGTAAAATCATCATTGTCCTCCTCATCATCATCATGATTTACTGTATCATGTCATGATAGAGTAAAGTAAACAAGAACAAGAGCATCAGCAAAAACAACAACAACAACATAATGTTTTATGCCACTCCTTGATAGTTGCCTTGTAGTGTTGCTGTTCGTTTGTTACTGCTGTAAACGTTTGGCGTTTCAACAGACCTACAGCGACGACCGACGTTCGTGCGAAAACGACTCAGAAACTATAACTTGTGCTAACATTTTCTGTTTTTATTCTCAATTGTTGCATATAAATATTGCACATTATTTATGCAAAAGAAACAACAAATATAAGAACGCACATGTCTGAAATAAAATGTGTTCATTTGCTATGAAGTTAACCACAAGGAAATCGGAAACGGAAGTGTTTAGCAGAGTAAAATAACAAGAATAATACAGATACACAATAGGAATATTAATAAGAACTTTATTATTTAACATCATTGTCAACATTATCATTTAGCAAAGGAAAGAAATATATAAATATATATATATATATATATATATATAATGTGAAAAAATTGTTAAGTAATAAAAAAGAAGAAATCAAACAAATATGTTGGAACAGCAAGTGGGTTTTAGTTTAATTTGATGTCATCGAATTTAAGTGTAAGTTGTTTTGATTTTATATTAAAAATCTTATGATTATGTTATTAATTAAACTATATTTCATATGACAAATTACTAAGAATTAATTGATTGTAATTTGAAAAAATAAAACGTGTACAAAAACGTGTACTAAGATATGTTCTAGAATGATTTTTATATATAAACTAGACTTGTGTCCAACAGCTCTTTTTGAACTCGTTCGTTCGTTCGTTCTGTTTTACACAAGTGCGGTCAACGCTCTCAAACTAGTTTAAAAAAAGCGGTTGGACACAACTCTACTGTAAACTATCATATTCTCCGCGACTTCATTCGCACTACACTTGTATCGAACTCTTTCAGTATCTCGTTTTTGACACAAACCTATGATCAAACCCATTTAAATTACAGGGGTTTGATAATTGGTTTATGTCAAAAACCGAGCTACTAAATAAGTTCGATACAAGTATAATTCGCACTCAAGAAGGTACGGAAGATGTCATACAAACTTTATTTATACTAAACCCGAATACACAGTCCCGTTCCCATTATGTTTTCATTATGGTTTTAATATGGAAAGAAGTGCAACACAACGGATAATATCGGAAATAACAAACCTTGCCACCAGTATACACTATTGCGATGTCACAAAATGGCATAGTGTGTACTCGGCACAAGTTTATCAAAAACAGAAAAAAGTTGCCTCATTAATATCGCCGCCACGTCTTCTGCATAACAGACGGGCTTCATCGGATAGAGTCTTTAGTAGGCCGTTTATGGGATATAATACGCATCCCTCTTATGTTCCGCGGCATGATTTTTGTATCCTTTAACGCTCAATTTGTCGAGCTGCTCTTAGGCATATGATTTATACAAGTAGTTATTATTTCATCTAAGTCAAAGATTTATAAGGAATCAATAAGACTCGAGATCTTAATGTTGTTGAAGTTACCTCTATTTATCTTGATCTTTCAAGATAAAGAGGTACAAGTTCCTAAAGGGCTGAATCAACCGATCTGTATCTTATGTAGGCTTGTAGCTGATTTAGTATTTTCTTCTTCAACATTATAATATAACAATTCGTTTCAATATTTTCAGTAAGAAGGACGTTAAGCTTATAAGAAAAGTATGCTTCACGAATTACATAACTTTCCTTGTCTTGCTTCTCTCTATGCCAGTGGGATGTATGCCTGCTTGACATACAGGTCCTAAAGATTTAAGCCTACCTACCCTTTATCAAGTCAATGCTTTTCTAAAAGAGAGCCGGAAAAAAACATCAGAATTCCCAGCTTTTTTATATGCAAAGAAAAAAATGTCCTGCATTAAACACGTTTATTTGAGAAAAAAAAATCAAAAATTAATTAAGAATTTGATTGAAGCAATTACATTAAATTTAAAAAAAAAGCTTAATTGACTCCATTACATATTTAATTGATTTTTGTTTTTTTTAATGTGGAGAAGAGCTTATAAGAGGTTATACAGGCAAATCTCGGTATAACGAATCTCGCTTTAACGAAAATCCGATAAAACGAACGTCCAGATTTTTTACACTAACTACCTTCTATAGCGAATAATATCCTAATTTTATACTGGATATAACGAATGATGAAGGAAAAATCGCAAAATAAAAAAACAAAAAATTGCGAGAAACATATTTCGAACATTTAGTTCTTCTTTATATAGCGAATGTTTTGATAAATGTGTGCTCTGTATAACGAACGGCAAAAAAATATTAAACAAAATCTACAGCAGCAGTGTAAATGCAAAAAAAATGTGATACCGTTAGTTTGTATTTGGTTGCTTATTTGAAAACAAATTGCCCTCATTCTTTTTATTGTATTGGTATCATGTCTACAATAATAATAATTAAAATAACACTTGAAAAAAACTTTGCGATATAACGAATTTTTCGGTATAACGAATGGGCCTGACATTATATCGTTTGTTATAACGGGATTTGCCTGTAATTAAAAATTAAATAATGCTAATATATATAAAATACATAAAACTATAAAAATAAAATGAATATAAAATTAAGCTTTTTCCTAAAAGTAAATAATCTCCTACATTTGGTAATAAGGGCTGCTTTTTTTTGCATAAAAGCACACTGTCATAAACGATATACATACACCCACTCAGATTGGCAAAAATACGAACATTAACACGCGCTTTCAAAATAAATATGTAGTCGTACATACATATGTATGCTCATAAAAACATATTTACGCTACATTAAACCATTTAATATATACTATCAAAAAGTGGGGGAGAGAGCATTTAAAACCAACCAACGGACAACACACACATTTTTGCGTGTTTATTCAGCAACACGTGTGTGGTTTGTTGCCCAAAAACTTTTTTTACAGCGAGGAACGGACAACAACCTCCAGTAATTGTTTGTAAGTATGAGTAACAGAATTATTTTTTTTTTATTTATTTCAAAGCCCCTTTATGAGGGTTGCCATAGTTATGTTGCTTACTGAGTTGTACAGTTACTTCAGGTCTAGCCAAGTTTAAGGGAAAAATAGATACGAGTATGCATAGTTTTAGTTTTTAGTTTGAGGGCATTTCCACTGAAAGATCCATCGACACCAAAAAAATTAAGTTTGCTCTATTATATTTTAAGCGAAATTCTGTCAAACTACATGTAAAAGTATTTACTATGAAACATTTGCGAAATAAACTTGCAAAAGTAGTACTCTGTTCTTATTGCCAAAACCACGTAAGATGTATCTCGCAGCATTTTTTCCAAGCAAAATGACTCTGGCATCTTTTTTCAGCTGCGAAACAATGATCAGTACTTTTTTCGCACGGAATTTTAACAAAGTTGTATACTTTGAAGCAATAAAAGCGCCAAAATTATAAAAAAAACCGTGAGGTGGGATACGTTTAGTACTTGTCAAATTTTCCACGCGAAATAATCAATGTTGCTGAAAACTTTTCACAACTCCCAACTGACTACTAGGCTTTGCAGAGAAACAATAAAATTAAATTATTTTAAAAATATTTTACGTTTGTATATAACTTATTTAAAGATATTTCAATGCAAAATCAGAAAAGCACAACTTTTGCATTTGGATATTTCTTTTACACATTTTGTTTTCATAAACGTTCTTAACGAAAGGCATTACCCATTGACTTTTATTCCCTAAAATTTTTCTGAGCATACAAAGAGGCAAAAAAGAATGCAAAAGTTTTTTGCTCTTCAAAATTGCATATTTGGATGTCACGAGCGACATTGAAAAACAACAATTATTATCAGTGTGTGGAAAGTACATACAGAAAGCTCATCAAATATTCAGTAAAAACAGACAATTTTTAATGCAGTTAAGAAAAAAAATTAAAGATTTGTGATCGTGGTATCTATATAAAGTAGGTCACGTGCAACATCACAATTTAAAAATATATGAAAAAACAAAAAAATATGAAAAAAATTCACAGAAAATAAATAAAATATTCTTATCTTACGAAATCTCGTTAGTGAAATCAACACATTTTTGCTTTATTAATATTTCAATACAGGGTGCACAATGTGCGCCACAACCGAATAGAAGTTATCTTAGTTATTTGTCATCTTCAAATTAGAGACTTCGATTGTCATAAAAAATTTCGTTCTCGAACATTACACACAATTGAGATTTGATTTATAAAAAAGGTTTAATTAATTAACAAAAGAGCATAAATAATTTAATTAAAAAATGTTTGGCTTTGGGAATATTTTAGACGATTTGGTTTGGATTTGATAAAAATCGTATGAAACAAATGTGGCAGCACTAGAGAAGGCCAGCAAAAAAAAAAAAGATATTTATTTGTTTCCCCTTTAACAAAAAATTTAACGAAATATTTCAACAAACTGCCACAATTTATTACATGTTTAAATTGAAGTTGCGAATTGATTTATTTGCTGTTGTAATAAACTATAACAAGTCAAGTAAAAAATTTTTTTAATTTAAATTAATTTAAAATTTCACATTTTAGACAATATTAAAAGTTAATTAATTAATGTTGAAAGAACAAAACTCATCACATATTTACTTTGATATCAATAAATTACAACATAAGTGTTATATATGTTTGTATGTATTTCTTTTAATGGATCTGCTGCGAGTGTTTTTTATCTTCACAATTTATTAACACAAAATTTTTTAATATATATACATATATTTATTTTTTATGTAAAGCACAATAAATTTTACACCATTCGTGTAAAAATTTATTTATTGTAAATTTTAAACAAAAAATTAAATAAGAAAAACTACAGCATATGATTTAAAATGTTTCAGAACTGTCAAAATTTATGACAAAACTCTGAGAAAAGAACATGATGAACAATTTTAATTTGTTTGAAATGATTAGACAGTATTTTTGGTTAAGCGTAGCAACTCGCTTTAATTTTCTTGCTAAGAGGGATTTTTTCGCTAAATTATTTTAAAATTATCTGAACGTGAGAGATTTAAATTGGCACCATATTCTTTATAATGTTTTCCAAAATTTTTGTTTGTTTAATTGTCTTAAATAAAAAAACTGTTACCAAAATTCATAAATTTCATCAATAAAAGCACACTTAAGCTCAAATTTATTTTAAAAATTTTGTTCAAAAACTATTCCTCAAAAAAAAAATGAATATAAAATCAAATTACCCCAAAAGTTTGACAGAATATTTAATTTACATTCTTGAGAAAATCTTTTATTGATTGCTCCCAGTTTAGGTGATAAAATGTTGCTTGGAGAAGGAGGGGGGGGGGGGAAGATAAGAAGAAACGTATACATGCCCAATACAACTCACAAAAGGGTTACACCTTACTGTAGAATGAACTTTCATACTGAGCTCGCTTTTTGATATTTATGATCAGTATAAAGTGCTAACTTTGATTTGGCATCACTGCTTTATTTGAGCACCCATTTAACAGCTGATAGTTGCTTGTTGTTTAGTTTGCTTTGAAATTTCATTATGAATCGACTCACACCAGAACAACGCGTGCAAATTGTTGAATTTTTTAATCAAATTAATTGTTCTATTCGTCAAACTCATCGTGCACTTCTTCCATTTTATGGCGTACATAATTCTGGTTGAATGGGTACGTAAATAGACCCTCGGTGTTTTCCGCAGACAAGCTAATTGTCATGGCAATTAAACAAAAGTGAACAAAAACAGCCACGGTGGCCATATGCACAATATAATTTGAAAAATTTTAATGACATGTATTGACCTTTCAAATAAAAAAATTTTGGATACAAATTAAATATTTTATGTTATTTTTGAACAATTTAAAATTTTATCGAACTTACGAAAGCACCCCTCATATATATTCATGTACTTGAATTGAAACTCGTTTTGGTCACTCCTTCAACTCTGAAAAAAACATACACATACACACTTTCATGCACATCTTTTTTTTACATATAATCAATACATAATCTGTCAGAAAAACTTCTTCATATAAGTGCAAATGCGATTCTCAGCAATGCAACAAAAATTGCTGCAAGAAAATGCTCTTCATCTAAACTCACACTTGATAAACATATCGCTCTTAATTATTACATATTCATATTAGTTTTTTCCTCATTTCTTTTTCCCTTATTTGTACTTCATTTTCAAATAAAATAAATTACATTTGTTTCATAAAGAACTTATGCAAATATTAATCCTTGAACTGCGAATATATTCGTAAAAAAAATTTAAAAATAAAACTAAACGGCACATAAAAAGAATGAAAAGAGTGTCGTGTAAAAAGATTTTCCTATTTTGTTCCATTTGCAAAGTTATAAAAGTAACTATGCGTGAAAAATTCAAATAAACACTGAAACTGCTAAACAACCATGGAGCCAGGCAACCCAGCAAACAATAGCTAATAATATAGTTTCAATTATTTTTATCATCACATTTTGTGATATTCAATATTTTCCAGTGAATTCTCATTTATCGAGAAGAAAGAAAAGTCAATTAGATATATGTACATATGTATGTATTTATTTTAAATTTGTCAAAGGGTGGTGCCAAGATTTTTATAAAATCTAGTTTTTCAACTGTTCTCATCCTGATAATACATCGTTCTTGTTTCTAAAGCAACTACAATTTAATTTTTTATTTGAAAACACTTGGACATTTTTACCATTCCGTTTTCGAATTGACAATGTAAAATATTTTTCTTGCTTTGATGCAGTTTTGTTCGAGATTTAAAAACAACAGCTGTCGAAAACTTGAAAACGGTTTGTTATTAATTTAATACCACCCTTTGACAATACTAAAAACGCTCCTCTTATTAAAATTATGGAAAAGCTTAATTAAAGGTTCAATGAAATCCCGATACTCCAAAAAAAGTTTTGAGGTACACGCAAATGAATTAACTCCGAAAAATTATAAAATTTGAAAAGCGCTAACTGAACGATGTAAATAATATACATACGTACATTGTATATACGAATTAAAAAAAAATACTTTAAGATAGATGCAAAAAAAAAACTCCGAAACGCAAATGAATTAACTCCGAAAAATTATTAAAAATTAAAAAAATATTCCCGAAAGACTTTAAGATAGATACGAGCACAAAGGAAATTCCGAATAAAAATTTTTAAAAAATAATAATAATAAAATAAACAATTGCAAAATATTTCTTTCGGAAAAAATCTGTTCGGATCAAAACTAAACAAACAACTGTGGTAAAAATAGAAATGCGAAAAAAAAATTAAACACCTTGCACTGAATTCATAGTTTTGAACTAAAATGGCGAACTCCGAAATCTTTGTAAAATTGAGCAAAAAAAAACTCATTAAAAAGTCTTGTAAAACCTATTTTAGTATAGAAGAAATAAAAAACTCGTATCAGGAAAAAAAAAACTCAAATGGGTAAAAATAATTTTAAAACAAACTCAGAAAAAACTAAATTTCATTTTCAGTAACCAAATTCATTGAAGCAGTATGAATACGGACCTACAAACATATTTGTGGCTACTGATATCAATTTTGTAAAAATTTAAATTTAACAGAGCTCGGCTAAAAGAATTTGTTATTTAAGTGTGTTGGTGTTTATCTTGCTTGTCGATAGGTACAACGTACTGTTGTGTTCTTGTTGTTGTTTATTTTTATTGGTCGTCTTGTATACATGTAAATGCCGACAAGCAGCCGACAAACGACAAATACAATTGGAACAAACAGCAAAAAATATTTACTGAAACTTAATTTTAGTTATTTCAAACAAAAATTTGTTTGAACATTTTTTGGGCATAATTTTTTCTGTGAATATAAGATTCGTCTCACATGATCAAGTTCGATAAATAACTTCAAAAGTTTACAGCAAAGGCTATAATCATCTCTAACGGCCTGTCCCACGTGTCACTAGAAATCGTTCGATTAAATACTTATATTGAAAACAACAACAAATTTTCTAATGTTTTTGTTGTTTGCAATACAATTCTATCGAACGATTTCGAGTGACATCGTGGGACAGGCCGTAAGAATAACTACTCTGAAATATATTATTTAAAAGTAAATCTATCCGGGAAAATTAAATTCGAACAGTAAGCTTTAGGATTTATTGCAGGGTGCTGCGTAAAGCAAACTAAGACAGAATATATATATATATAGTAGTTTTAAGAAATGTTCTAAAAACAACTCCGAAAATGATTAGAAGTAGCTAATTTTTTTTTCGGAATGAAATGTTTATTATGGACTATTTATTGTAAGTTTCTAAAGGAGACAGTTAGGAATTATCTGCTGGTTGGGAATTATCGTATATCTAATACAAGAAAAAACTTCGCATTTATATTGAATAAATTGTCGTTGCTCTAGAGAAGTGGGTTTTCAGACCTTAGATATGGTTAAGACTTACAGAACATAGTCACTATATTATACTAAAACTCTAAGCAGCATTGCTTTATTGATTGTAAAATTTCTTTCCATGCTGGCGCAAAAACTTCCAACTTCTATCTGTTTTTAGCACCCTGGGCCAGTTTTTAGATATTGTTAGGTTAGGTTGGGTTGAAAAGAAAAGGAGTCAATATTGACTCAATCCCATTATGGATTACACTTATGCTCTTAGAGAATAGGTATTATTTTCCAAAAAGCTCTAAGATTAAAAATTTCGGGACCAATTAAAAAGAAATTTATTCTCTAGAAGAAACGTTTTGCTGTATATTTTCCACATGGAATGGTGTCGATTAAACCTTGTACTCTATAATTCGTCAAATACCCACATGGAGATTGCTTTGCTTTTAGTTTTATTTTATTTCTCATATTTGATTTTATTATGCTATATAATTTTATACTAATGCAGAGAAGTTTGTTCAAATTAAATTTTTTATTTCCCCTTACTAACCAGACACATTTTTATGTACAACCAGCAAAATAAAAATATTTGCTAGTAAAGAGAATATAAAGCCAGATGAGAGGACATTGAAGAATGTCAAAGGCCGTAGCAACACATCTTATGGACATGGAAATGTACACTAAAAAAACTCAAACACGTACATACAGAAATATATGGATATCAATCATTTACTTGAACAATGACGTAACTTAAGAAATTCAATTAATTCTTGTAACTTTATTCAAATTGTGTAAAAGTTTAATGAGAGAAAAATTAAATTTTATCTATTTAATAAAGTTGTCTGTATATTACAATCAAGGCGCATTTATTAGGTTTCAACATATATATCACGCCAAATGACAAATTTGAATTGTGTAGGTACTAGTCTAAAAACATGCTTTTATTTGGGTATCTTCAAACACCTAGCGAATATTAAATTTTGTATGGTGTTTGACATTTCCTATAAGAGACATACACTCTGCCGATGCTACCCTGTTTTGAAAAGTAAGATGGTAATTTATACCAACAAAGTTGCATAAATGCGGGTACCTGATGGATGTGCCTTGATGAAAATCTTTACACTCGTTTTCTGTTAATCTAGTTTGTTTGAGTTGTGACATTGTTCAAGTAAATGAGCGATTTTTACTTGTATGTTTGTATAAGTCTTAAAACAATATTCCAGCATTATATTATTTTTTAGATACGCTTCTGCATTCCCACTCTGATGGCAACATGTACACACATTAGAGGCCTGCAAAAGACCATTTATAAGAACTTTCAAGACATGAGAGATTTTTCAAATGCTTTACTTTAGAGAAGTCTTCAAAAACAAACGCTGAACAAAACTGTTTGCAAAACATTTGTTTCAGTTATTGCAGGTATAGAAGTAAAGAAGAAAATACTCTCTGCCGAAAGAATTTGAGATGCTTGCTTCTTCCTACGTATGGGTGCTTATACAAACGTCATGCATGTCATACGTCATATGCACACACGTTGTGTATACTCTTTTATTTTTCTGCGCACATACTTGCTTTAAAAGCCACCTTTAAACACCTTACAGATCAACCTAAATTACAACGCAAAGCGTTGTCTGGCTGTCAAAATTTCTCATGCCCATACAAAATGTATGAAACCAACCGAAATAACGCGGCGTCAACGCTTTGCAGTTGGAAAATCCAATTTTGACAGCGCGTAAAGAAGTGAAGTTGGCTGCAAAAGTACTGTTGTTTTTGTTAAGTAATATAACTTGAGCTACTTTCAGGTCAATTTAGCGTTTTTATTTTTATATCTTATTTCTATTTAGAGTTCTTTATTAATCAAAATTAGTAAACATTACTGTTTCTGGCGCAACTTTAACGCTTTAATTTAGGTTACTCATTTCAGCGTAAAAGCTAAGCTCTAAATTACGTTGCGCTTTGCGTCGTAATTTAGATTGGTCTGTTACGCACACACTCAAACGTACAATATGCATACACGCATCAACACTACTGCTTTTGAGTGTTTGCTACGAACAAGAAGTCTTCGCGACATCGCTTGTAAACACTCATATACACGAACATCAATACATCCATCGTCTTCGCTTATTATACGACAGCATTTCCCTCCACTTATAAAAGTAGAAATTGACTGCAAATCGGTAGGTATTTCTCTAACAAAAAATCGACTAGCTACTACACTAGCCACAAGTCATGCAAGAGTTCGCCTTTTGACTCTCTCACTCATGGATATGTTAATGCATTTAACCTCAAAAAAAAATTTTTTGCGAGTGGAAAAAACTGTGCTGTTATTCCAAAGAAAATCAACAAGAAAAAATTATTTTAAGTACACCATTATTTTGATTTTGTGATGGCGTCAATTACAATTGGAAGTTCGTGGTCAGTGAACATGTAATTCTTAGTGAAAAAAGTGCTTTTATTTTAGAAAGTTAAAATGAGCAGCAGAAGTAAATTAAAACTTTGCATAAAAAAGGAAAAGAACAATTAATTGAAAAATGTATTAATCACTACACATTGACTACCGTCAATCTCATCCCCATGTTAAAATCTTCAGTCAGTCTTTTGCATTGCTAGTAGTTAGGCTGGTAGTTAGTGGTAACGATTGGTAGTTCACGAAATAGACATTCGCTAGCTACGCCGACTGCAGTTTTATTATTGGTTTAGTATAATATATGCGACAACAATACATTTACGGCCTGGCCCACGATGTCGACAAGAAAGTTTTTTTTCTCTTACTTATATTGAAAATAAAAACAAATTCTCTTATTTTGTTTTTGTTTTCAATATAAGTAAGCGATAGAAACTTTATTGTCGACATCGTGGGCCAGGCCGTTAATAAACAAGACGTATTTATATTTCAAGACTGCTTACGCAGCCCTCTAACACACATGTAATTGTGTGCATGGCGTTTATGTGCTGCAAGGATATTTATAAACTTGAACATTTATGTGCATGTGTCAGTTCATAAGTATATACAAATATACGAAATGTAGTTCTTTATTTAGATTTGTTTCTTATTTTCTCATTTTCATTACAACTTGTTGCATTTATTATTTATTACTGCTGTGAACTCAAACGAGTAGTAACTAAAATATGTACATATGTATGTATATATGTACAATGTATGTTGTACATATGTACATATTTATTATGTAATTGGATTTAAGGCAACTATTACCGCATACCACATCCTGTTAGTGTTGTTATTTTTTTAGGTATAGATACACATACTTGATTACATATTTTTTAATAATATTATATAATATCCTGTTACGTACATATGTATGTATGTACTCGTATGTGCCTAGATGAAAGAAATGTTATAAGTCGTAATAGTACACTGAAATGCGTTGGAACTTGTCGGTATGAACGAAAGTCCTGTGTTTGGTAACAGGGATTGTACATACATATTTATAAATGAGCCTTTATGTATGTATGTATGTGCATTGTATTTAAATTTATTTCATCCCTTGAATTTATAACTTTTAGATTATTGATTTATTGACACAAAAAATAATAATAAGACAACAACAAAATTTTTATGAAATAAGCCTTAAACGCCTTTAAACAAACGTGTGGATTTTTTTTAAGAAACCACACGTTTTACGTATTCACTTGGAAAACATTTATCCAAGAAGAAATTAAATTATGTAGGGCATATGTATTTAGAAAAATTTAGGATATTTTTACACGTACACCCTGTAGGTGGCGCAAATTTAATCACGCAATCAAAATATTTTGGCAAATGGAGGAAAATGTCGGTTCCACTTGGATGTTTGCGGATAAAACAGACACAAAATATACGGCACTGAGATGAGACATAAATCGATGTAGTCCTCAAGAAAGCGGAATAAATGTTGCGATTCTTTTTTTGCGACTTCTCATCGAAAATTATAATGAGCGACAAACCCCATTTTCATATCTGTCGATACGTGAATAAGCAGAATAATGCTTTTGGAGCACCCGCTTGAAGTTATTGTGTGGTATGGAGGGAATTTTTTTTTCGAAAACATCGCGGGCCTACTACGGTGAACAGCGCTACAGAGCCATTCCTAACGACTTTCTCCTTCCTCAACTGAACGAATTGGGACTGGAGAAAATGTGGTTCCAACAGGAACGCTTCTTTCATTTATCAAAATAAAAGAACATTCGAAGAATGCGACTATTTTAAGCCACCCTGTATAAGCATTATACATATCGTCGAGTGGTTACTGGTTTGCCGCATCAATAATGTATTCTTAATATCTGTGCGGCAAACCAGTAACCACCCGACGATATGCAAATTGTTTCCTTCATGAATTATGAGTGAACAGAAGCACTTTCTAAGAAGAGTGCATTAGGTTTATATTTTACTTTAATTTAAAGAAATTGCTTAAAGATATCAATCATTTGATAAATTATGTGACTTAAAATTATTGAATAATCCCTCTTCATGAATTTTTACTTCCTAATTAACGAGAAATTTATAGAACCCTATTATCGTTCCCAACTGAACTCAGTTTGGTCGTCTGAGAATCAACTCAAGTCTCACACAACAAAATTATTTTTAAGTACAACACAAACTCAACGCTTATTTAAGTTCTTAATGGCAATACGAATATGAAAACTGCGTTGACTGTCAGATGACCAAAGTGACTTGAGTTGAGGATAATTAGGGTTTGCAAATAACCGCAGATTTTCATAATCGCAATTATGATTAAAAAATATGCGATTAATCGTGATTATCGGTTCATCGCGCTTAAGCAAGAAAATATACTATCATAAATTTGGTTAAAACAGTTAAAGTTTTTTTCCTTACTTTCTTTTTTATTTGACAAACTACACCAATCTGCCAATCGAGTAAAAATGATCAATCCTAATGCAATTTTTGAGATAGAGCGACGTTACAGCAAATGAGCGTTACGTACTTATAGGTATCTCTAGGAAAATTTTTAGCATCAACCCACCTACATATTTAAAATATGGAAACGCTTTAGAAGTGACCGAATAAATAGGCAAATCAACGTTATTTTCATGTCATTGAATAGATTTTGTTTGGCTACCAAATGTTTGGATACCAAATTAAGAACAAGTTGGCCACCCACCAAACCTTTAATTAAGGATAGATAGAATCTAATTGTATTAGGTGGCTTTATAAGTGCTGCGAAAGATCTTGTACATGGTTTGCAGGCAGTAAAACTTTACCTTAAGTGGGATCTTAGACCATAAGGAGTTTAATTTGACAATATGTATATATTTTATAAATTTTATATTTAAATTTAACATTTTTGTGAGTTAAACTTGCCTTGTATGAAAATTTAAACAGTTTAAATGAATCTTAGATTAGAAAACAGTTCATTAGCGAAGGCGTTTGACATAAATTCTTTGTTTGTGAAAAAAAAAGTTCAAAGTTTTAATAGTAACCGAGCGATTAATGGTTTCGATTACGATTACGATTAAAAGGTGCAATTAATCGCGATTCCGATTACGATTATAATCGCAGTGCGAACCCTAAGGATAACAATAAGGGCATTAGTTCCTTCTATTTGTTATTTTCACGCCTTTTTAAGAGGAATTAATTTACTATCTCCAGATCTCCACTAGCGCTAGAAAATAATTTTTCAAGTGAAAATATAAAAACCTGGCAACTTTACTTAGTCCTAGTTTACACTATGCAAGTCTTATTGCTAAGCTGATTAGTTTCTTAGAAAAGAGAGACGATGGGTAAAGAAACGTTACTGTTCCCCTCGTCTCTCTCTCTCCATCAAACTAATCAGCTTAGCAATAAGACTTGCATAGTGTAAATATGGACTTATGGCTAGAGATGAGATCGCGTTTATCAGTTCACTCCAGATCAAGCAACGAACTCGCGATAAAAAATTGTTTTGTAATGATTTAGAGAATATTCTTTCTTTTCAAAAAAAAAAATTTAGAAAAACAATTTTTTTAAACAATTGCACTGAATATTGCACAAATTTTATTTTGGATTTTGCGCATTACCTTCCAGCCGATTCAAAAGACACAGCAGAATTTAAAATGATTTGACTTGGGATGACGGAAATAACAATAACATTGAAATAACAATTTCCTTACGATCTTGCGAGATCACGCCTCATCAAGGGGCCATCCACATATTACGTAACGCCATTTTTTCCGATTTTTGACTTGTACTTGTTTTAAGTTTTTATTAACAAAAAATTAAATTTAATTCATACACATACATATGTGTGTATTTTTAAATAACTTTAAAATAGGGAACTGAAAAAAAGCAAAATTCATTTTATGTACATACATATATTAAATGAGTATATATATATATATCTACATATGTAAGTATGTGTGAATAAAATGAAAATAATACTGTTATTAAATCATTTCGACATTTTATGGCATTTTCTTAAGTTTCGTTTAGGATTTATGCATTTATTTATTTTATTTATGGGAAAATGCAAGTAATTGAGAATGGACGAATATTCGGGAATTCGAATACTTTTGTTCCTTTATTTTTATTTTCTGTTAGACTAACACAGTGCGTAGACAAAAATCAAATAAGCTTGCAAAATATAAATAATAACAATTATGTATTTATGTACATACATATGTATATACATATATTTATATCTATTTAACACTCATGATTCTTGATTTATTATAATACATAATAAATTAAATACATAAATAAATGAAAAAATCGAACTGTTTTTGTACGAAATTAGTAAAATTTATGTTACGTAACAATTTTACAGACCCCCCCTACCACCCCGTAACAAATCATAACAAAACTCGAAACCCCCGCCCCCCCAAAGGGCGTTACGTAATATATGGATGGCCCCCAAGCATGATCCAAGCAAATAACGTGAGCAGTATCCATCTCTCATACCAGTCAACACTTTTAAATTTGTTATTGAGTCCATTAGGAAGTGAACCTTCTATTTTTGATGATACTAGGCGATTTTTAAAAGAGTTTTTAATTGGTTCTCGAAAAAGTGCGCTAATACAATTGTCTATGAATTTGATAAAATTGTCGGCAACGAATAATTTATTAAAATATTTAGTTAATAAATTCGTGTAAGTTATACATGGATAAAATGAAATCTAGCACAACCCAGCAAAAAAAAAGTGAGGAAAAAGGAGTAGAAAAACTAACACATTTACGGAATCAAACCATTTAAAATTTAAGTAAAAAAACCTATGAATTTTCTATTAATGTGTCATTGGAAGGAAGTGGTTTGCTTTTTAACCATTTTTAACTCAATAAAAATCATATTTTTGGTGCTATAAAAAACTGAAATTTGGATGTGAAAATAATTCACTTCGCAAAAGTAGTTAAAGAAGTGCTTCTTATTCAGTGAGTAAAATCTCTTGTATATAGTTTGGAAAGAAAAGTTGTTAAGTAATTTAATTTTTTGTTATTTAATTTCATTATTATTTTAAGAATAACAAGTTTTTGATGTGAAAAACCTTAAATATAATTAAAAAAAATCCTTGTATTTGGCTTGAGCCAAAAAATTAATGAATTTCTTGAAAACAAAGTAGTGATTTAAAATTCAATTTGCTATGTGGTTAAAAATAATTTCTGTAACATCTAAAAATATGCCTCAAATACTTTCGAAGTAATTTAAAAGTGGTTCGTAAAGAAGTACTCCTTTTATATTTTGCTGGGAAATTAGGAAATTTTTTTTGTAAGTATCGCTTTTTCTTTGAGGTGTAGAATCTTAACTACAGTGTCTATCTAATATAATGCGGCAGAGATTACTGTTGGGAATACATTATTTGAAATTAAGCCGCAAAATATTGGAATCACAATTCCTAGTAATTGACTTTATCAAGGACACTTTACCACAGACTCGCACAAATGCTCCAAAAAAAAAAACACTACAACACATTGTAATAGAAAGCCAAAACCAATAGATTTAGCGATTGGCCACGACAACTGAATGTTTGTATGCCCATAAAAAGAAGATAACAAGATTCAAGGTTTTTTTCAACTACATACTCGTACGTTTTTTAACTCTTAAATTTCTAATACGAGATAGACAAAAATGCTATTAAACTTACATTTTTCCAAACTGGCGTTACAAAATTTTAAAGCATCATCGAGTAGATTTAAATGCATGTAGCTGGTGGCAGTCTCATTGATTTTCTTAGCCTGCAAATCGCAACCCCACCATTTTTCCACCAGCCTGCGTACCAAAACATCCGGCATAAACTTCATGTGGTCATTGGAGGTGCTAGAGCGCAGAGCCACCCCACTGGTAGAGGCGGTTGAAGCCATGGTTGTAGTGGGTGTATCTGTGGTACAGGCTATACTTGTAGTTGTTAGGGTTGTGGGCGAGGCTATGGGCGTGGTCGATATTTGTAGGCGTGGCAAATCGTTTGCATGAGATACTATGACCGATGAAGAGGATGAGGGGGAGGAGGAGGAGGACGATGTTGTGGCAGAGGAGAACGAGGTAGAATAGTAGGAAGTTTCTGAAGCGTACAAATGTTGATTGTTGTTATTGTGAGGGGCCATCGTATTGATATTTAAATCCATACTGGTAGTGGTTGTGGTAGCCGTTGACAGTGTAGCCAAGTTTGAAGTGGTACGTGTCAAGGCTTTATTGCTGCTGCTGCTATTGTTGTTGTTAAAATAGCTATTTGCATTTGTGTTTGAGCTCATTGAGTCATTCATAAAATCATCTTTTTGCCAGCGGGGAAATTTTACGTGACAAATGTTGCACATTGTGATGGTTTCACAGCATTGACGACAAAACGTGTGGCCACAATTGGTGGTCACCGGACAACGCAATACATCACGACACAGCGGACACAATAGAGGATCAAAATCTTCAGGAGCATAAGGATTCGCACCAGCAGCTGCTAGCTCTCTTGAAGGTGCTGAGGCTAAAAAATCGGTGCCCAAGTCCTTTAGTTTAGCAGAATTTGTGCTTAAGGCAGCAGCTGCTAGCTGCCAGTTAAAAGCCATTGATGAGCCATATTTATTTCTCACGGGCATTATAAACTTAAGCTGCTCATTGTTGGATCCTTTTTCAGCAGATCCTGTCGAGGTTATGGTGGCCTTTAAATGATTCATTGGCAAATCTAATAAGTCCACAGATTTTTTTGAATTCGAGCTTAAAATGCGTATGTGATGCAATAGGGCGGTGGCCAATATATTCAACTTCTCCAAGGGTATAAAACCTTCTGGCTGTTCGCTGGCTATGAGAGCATAAATGTCAAATGCTTCTTGTAAACGACCGTGGCGGGCCAAAGATTCTCCCAGCAAATAAGAAATTTGTAAATTGTTAGAAGTTTGTTCACCAATCAAAGAGGCCGTATAAACTTGTATATTTTCATTACTTCGGCGCGGTCTTTTCGCCTCTTCATGTGGCTGGTCAGTTGCAACGGAAGAAACCGAAGCACCATTCGCCTTTAAGGCCTTAAGACCCCGTTTGCTGGCCAAAGCTCCCTTGACATAGAACCCATGTGAGAGCGGCATCTTGTCGTAGTGTAACACCTGAGTTTTATCACGTAAATAGTTCTTTGTTCCGGTTACGCCTAAAACTGATGGCACGTCTACAGATTTCGTTTTGTATGTGTTGGCTTTTGTTGTGCTCACCGTTATGCACTTCGAATCGCTTAAATTGTAGATAGCCGCAGTGGCTGCCGTTGCTGCTATTGTACCGGTCTTAGATGTTATTTGTAGCAGAGAACTTAATTTTGATTCTTTATCATCAACTTGAAATTCTGAGAAATTTTCTTTAATTAACAAGTCCGACGACAATGACACTGATTGTATGTAACGTTTGTTTGATTTATTTGGGAGTGCGGTAGCGCTAGAACTTAACGGATGTTTTCTTTTCTTTTTTATTTGATATTGCTCAGTAGCACTTTTAGACATTATACACAAATTTTCCCGATTTTTCTGATTTTCCCGTTTTCTTCACTATTTCAAATAATTTTTAATTACAACTGGATTTTTTTATCAGCACATTGATAATTTTTTTTTTATTTTTTTTATACTCGTATAAAAAAAAATTATGTAATTTTTTATAATTTTTTTCTTCTTTGCACCACACTTTAGATAGATATTCTTGTTGTTACGTTGGTTTGAGATAAAAAATTATTAATTTATTTTCACTTTTATTATTTTATAATATTTTATGCAATAATATTTTTTTTTAATAAATAAAAATGATTGCTCCCTTACAATTCATATCCGTTGTACGTCTGCATTCACATTGAAACCTTCTTTGTTCCGTTTAGGTGTTGTATATGTTGATTATCTGAAAAATACACAAGCAAAAATAGCAAAATTAAAAAGAAGGAACTCAAAAGCACACACCAAATACAACATTGTATTTTGTTTGGAAAAAAACACAAAAACACAAAATATAATAACAGCTACCACACCAACAAAAAGCACACACTTTACGTAACTTTATGATTGAATGAAATTTTAGGAGAACGAACGAGTGTTTAAGCAGCATTGTCAACTTAGTGCTTTTGCCACTGCTTTGGTGCTTTTTTTTAATTGGCGAACATTTTTCTAGCAGTGCTCACAGTGATTTTTTTCATTAGTTAATGTTCAACTCACATCAACTTAACTCTTTAATTATTTAGTATTCCCACCTAATTCGTAACTATCACGTCAATACTCGCTCTAGAAAACAATTGTATGTCATTGAGAGTCTATTCCTATTTTCTAAGATGTAGAAGATATGATGAGCCTGTCAATAGCAGTCAGCTGCTTTCAACAGCGAGTAGATAAGCTCCAATTCCTTGGTATTGCATTGACGTGACGTCAACAAATAGTCACAGAATAAGGGTAAATCCATGCTATTACAATTGAATATCATTTACGTTGCCTCGAAATCTAGTGCTTACGAGATTTCGAGCTAATGCTATGTTTCCACTACGAGTTAAATCACATGCTTCGCTTCCTCAATCATATTTATGACCTGTGCTGTTTACACGGCTCATTCGTGCTTCGTTTGGCATTTTTTATGTATATTCACACATACATGACTGCATACTTATCATACTCACGTGCGTGTGGTTTGTCTTTACTAATCCTACTAATCACAGCTTCAAAAATTTAATACGCCTCATTTAAGACCAGCGGCGCTGCAACACTGCATTATTAAAACAAAACGTGCAAAAAACTGAGTTGTAAAAAGAATGAAAGCTTTCCTCTATCTCTTCTTTAACCACCTGTCTTCTCTATCACTATCCCTTTCCTAAGGAAGGTAACAACTAGTAATATTAGTAGGCATTCATTGCCTGAGTGTTACTTCTCTTAATAAAAATAAATAAATAAAAATTCAGATACACCATTTTTATTTTGATTGCTAGTTTAGATAAACTGGCGATGGACTGCGATAAAATTTAGAGAAGATACCAATTTTACGTGCTTCGCAAGTATATTCATATTGAATTCACTTGATTCGCTCTTATAATTTTGTATGGCGAAGCAAGTAGCTTCGCTCATGATTGGGATGTGAAGCATGAATAGAGATCGAAACACGTATAGTGGAAACATACTATAAGTCTGGCTGATTTTTAGTAGATTTCCCATACAAAACGAAATCTAATTTGTCTGTATATTTGTAGGAAATCTACTCAAAATCTAGTATTTTTATTTATTTTTTACTACCTTGCACTTTCACCATTTACGTTTTAGACTAATGCCACTCTACTGTACAATACATTATTATAAAAGGTGAGTGAATTAGCTGCGGTCTGCTTAAAAAGGTGTATGAATTCGCTACATTGCAGTTGCTTGGTTGTAGTTTTGGGAAATTTTCAGTTAATGGGTTCTGTTTTGGATAAAAAATCTTGATAAATTTAAAAAAACTTGGTGTAAACTGTATATACAATACGTAAGACGTACATTTTTGATTTAAGAAATTTGAATTGAACCGAGCAATATAAAATTTTAATTATTTTTTTTTTGATGCGAAGTGAATATTTTATTAATTTAATTGAAAAATTACTGTTACTGTCTTTTTTTTTTTGAGGCGAAACTAATTTTTTCTCTACTTAAGTGCTTTTACGAATTGAAAAGTTGACAACCTTGTGTTTTCCTAAAAGCATACAAATACATTTGAATATCTATAAATTTTACTTCTCAAAACAAGAGAAACTTTTAATACTCAATTTGTAAGAGAAGGCCTGGTGTTTGTGGGTTTGTGTTAGTGTGTTCCATTGGCCTTTCACACACGGGTCTAATTTTTATGCCGCACAATTTTTGTTCTTTTTAGAACACACGAGACTAATTAATCTGGCATAAAAATGTATACGTGCACACAGCTTTGTGTGTATTAGTGTTTTTTTCATTTGTTTTTGCATTTGCCGGTTTTTAAGTTATGTGTGTATTGGTTTTGTGCTGCTGATGCGGGTTTGTAGCTGGGTGAAAAATTATGCCAAACACAAAACCACTGTCTTTGCCCCTCTCACCCACAAACTAGCATTTTATGCAAGCACAATTGTTCTCGTGTGTGACTGGCCATTTAACAGTAAATTTGGCTTATTCTTGCAAAAAATATACTCTGTACAGAATTTCTTAACATGATATAACACAATGGGTCTAAAAGAGTCAGCGACAATAAAATAGATATACAAATGGTTTACTCATAAGAGAGTACATATCGTCGGCTTAGAGTGTAAACCTGCTAACTCACTTCAAGCAAATTTTACAGGAGAGACCAAATACTGTTAATATATTCTATACATCGCTTAATAAATTAGTCTAAAACATTAAGTTAAGGGAAGTATTCCAAATAATAGGAACTTCAAGAATAGTGCCGGGAATGCAAATTTAACTTCTAAAAATACTAGATAGATTTTATGTATGTAATTTGTTTTGTTTTTAGCCATCTACCTTTTTTACATCATACTCATTTTTCAGTTTTTTATAAAAATTTTGAGAATAGTTTGCCTGATTTCTTATGCGAAAATCATCTGGCAACGGCATCCTGTTCAAAGTAACAAATATGTACTCGTACATACATATATAAATTTAATAGTAAAATCCCAGCAAAAAAATTGCTTCAAATACAGCAGGTTTTTACTATGAGAGAGCAAAAGAAAAGCTGACAAATCTACCGATATCGCTGCTGATTTTTGTGTGGCGAGTTCCCTGTTTGGAATACTACATTTTTTGCTCACAAAAGCGCTTTTTTGAATATAATAAAACACGCAAATATAGCAATTATCTCAAGCGCTCTTTAAAGGATTAATAATATAAACGTATTTACTTATGTAAAAAGCGCTTTTCAAGATTACATTAGTAAAATATCTGGCTTTAAAACCTGCATTATTGTGGCACTGTTTAATCACCATTTTTTTATAGGTTACTTCATATACATACATATGTTCACTGCGTCTAAACAGCTCATATTTTAAAGCGAGTTGTGTTTCGCTTTATTGACTTATTGCTTCAAAAAACATGAAATTTTTTTACTGGGATGCATGTTAAGGAAAGCATCATTTTAGGACTAAAAATCGCACTTTGTCATTAGGTGAGATAAAAATCGGCAAACTGCCGATAAATTGGCTAATCTGGCAACAGTGCGTGGAATTGTGGACTGTTATTAAGAGAAATTCTCTTATGCGGCGATTTGAGCATGGAACTTTAAGATAAATTCTCTGATAAGAAAATTCTTTCCGTGAATTTCTTGCAATCTTGTAGCCATTAGTTTGCTTTTTGTAAAGAACATTTTCCGACTGTACAACTTTTATATTCGAATGTATACATACATACATACTCGTACATACATCTACATACATTTGTAAAAAACACTCTTTAAACTTTTATGTTCTTACCAGCGTTGCCACTGGTGGAAAAGGAAATTACACAGCTGCAAGTCTAAGATAGTGCAAAATCGAATGAAATAGTGCAAAAAATCTAAGAAAGAATTATTATTTTTTTATTAGCTTTTTAGTAAATTGAAATTTAAAACGAGAAATTTTTTAGCATATAAAAATCGTACAACAAAATTTAGAATGTAGCAAAAAATTCACTAAATCACAAATATTTACTTCAACTAAGAATAATTTACCACTTTCCTCCTAACATTTTGTCAAAATTTCATAAAATATTCTTTAAACCAGGCATTTGAGAAGGTTCTTAACCTTTTTCTTTTCTTTTCTCAATTTATACTCATTTAGTTTTTTTAAACTAAAACTATTTTTTCCAATTTCTTTTTATCATTTTAGGCTCCTAATTTGCACCATAATTTTAAAATCGATAACTGGTAACTAATTTTTGGGGTATCAGTTTTAATTAAGTTCAGTTTACAAAAAAAAAAAACTCTTTCAATAGAAGCGTTTAATAATGATAATATCACAACTTTTAAATTTAGAAAGAGAATATCGCCAGCACAGCTTTTACTTTGAAAAGTTTTAGACCAGTAAATTTCAAAACATTCAATTTATCACATATATTAAGGTCTTTATGATCTAAAAGTGCATATTCACGCCACTCATTGTCTAATTTTTGATAATCTAGCTTAAAAAAAGGAAATCGATTTTTATTTCGATGATTGTGCAAATTTTGGTTTTACTACATCAATAAAAATTATAAAGGTCACCATGAAAGTTGCTTTTTTATATAAAATTTACTAAACTCTTTATACATTACATTTTGTTGTGCCTCGGAAGAGTATTTTAAGTAGCTAAATTAATATAAATTCCACTTTGCTGTATAACAAGCTGCACGTTTTTATTGGTCAAGCATAAATAACTCTTTTTAATTAGACAAAAAAAAAAAAATTACACAACTTTGATTACTTCAGCGCAAGAGCAGGGATTCGCTTTAAAATACTTAATTAAAATTAGTCAAAAGTCCAAGATTGATTCAGTTATTTTTGAATGATCTTCAAAAACTTCCAATCTTCAATATAACCTCAATACTTCATATTGTTCCAGAGCACTTTCAATGCCACAAGCTGTTAATTATAACAATTGCGATATAATAGGTGATAAGTTTGTATGGCTCTCTAGTGGGAAATATCGTAGAAATTTTTGAAGTTTGCATTACTTTTGTAATAGGATCCAAATATTCTAAATATGTTTAGTATAATTAGGGCCTTTTTAAAAATTTAATTTGACTTTTATTAAGACTTACAGCAATATGGTTTTCTTTAAATCTTTATAATAAACTTTGTTGGAGACATGGACATTTCCCGCAGGCATGAAGTTTCGCCTGTAGAATTTTGTAGCACATATACATAACTCGATTTTGTCTTAAGTCGACTTATGCTGTTATCGCTTGAAAACATATAAATATAAATGCCATTAAATTCAAATAGTGCAAAATTACACAAAAAATTTATGGTGCAAAAATAGTGCAAAGAACTTAAAATAGTAAAGATTTTGCACTATTACACAGAAAGTGGCAACGCTGGTTCTTACAGGTATTTGTTATAATTTATTGTACCTGTACTCAGGGCTGTCAGATATGGCGATTTCTTGCTAAAAGTGGCGATTTTTCAACTTGTTGGGAGTCTTAATTTTTGGTTTGGTGACATGGCGATTTTTCTGGTGATAAATAAATTTGTGGGCGATCTTTTGGCTATTTTTTGAACAGAATTGAAATTAAAATTTTTTGTAATTCAGCAAAATAAGTTCGTTGAAGGAGTAGTTTAAAAAAATATATCCTGCCAAAACTCGTCTGCAAGATATAAAAACAACTTGATTTTGATGATTTTTCTTATATTAATTAATTCATTTTGAATTTGGATGAGAAAAATTTAAAAAAAATAATTTTTGGGAACTTTATTTCTACATTTGGCGACTTTCAGCTAAATTTCTATACAATTATTTTATAAAAATTTATATTAAAAAATTGCTACATAAAATCAAATTTATTATGAAATATTTATTAAGAAAAACTACATAAAATTGATTTTGGCGACTTTTGGCGATTTTTAAAATAAATTTGGCGAAATAGGTCAGAAAAAATCTGACAACCCTGCCTTTAGGTATATTGTACATATGTACATATGTATGTATATATGATTATTTTGGCGGGTTCTATGGTAATTCTCTCGTGTTTGAAAAGATGCCGCTGTTTACGTTTAACACTCATTAGAAATATGTAATTGTGTTTTTATTTTTATATCTTTTATTGCCTCTCTATTAAAGTAGTAAACAAAACATAATGAAATGACCAACTGGGCGTGTGTGGGAAAAAATAGTATTTTTAGTTTTTATAATTTTTTTTTATAAATTTTACATAATTTTCTGATTGATAATATGCTAAAATTCATACTATTAAACTAGCCCTATTGAAAATTTATTATTATGACATAAAAGAGACTTAATTTTATCTGTCATTGGCTGTGTTCCAGCTGCATTACTTAGACTATTGGCTGCCCAGTAAAAAAAAGTAGCTGAATAATTTACAAACGTAAATTTTCAAAATACCTATTACAAAAATATATGTATATATTTGGCGGTGGTGTCACTTTTTTACTAACTAATGCCAGACTAAGTAATATAATTTTACTAATGGAGCCATTACATTATAATTACGAGCAAAATGATATTGGTATTCACGATTTTTCAAATACATTGCAAAAATATTTTGATATAATGAAACCAGAGATGCAGCATCATACTATTTACATATCGACGGGTGGTTACTGGTTTGCCGCAATAACAATTAGACTTGTATCGAACTCTTTCAGTAGCTCGTTTTTGATCAAAAACGAGCTACTGAAAGAGTTCGATACAAGTCTAATAATAATGTATTCTTAATATATGTATCTGCGGCAAACCAGGAATCATCCGAAATTGTAATTGTAGGACCCAAACAGTAGCCTTCAGTGTCATAGTGTCATAATGCTTTAAATTATCGCAATATAATTGCTTTTGCGTTTGTTTTTTCTTTCAAACAAAAATTATAAAACATTAAAGCACTTAAGACTACCGTTTGAGTTCCCAAATGGTTAATAAAAAACTTATTTTTATAACATGCTTCAAAAGACCGATTTAAAAAATTCGGAGCACCCCACTAATTTTTACTTCCACTAATGTTTACCTTTGCTCTCTCAAAAAAACCTAATATTGATTTTAAAAAGTAGGCATGACCACTCCCATGAACTGTTAGTATTAAAGTATGTGTACTTCTACTCATAAAAAAGTTTCAGCTCTCAGAATGACATAATTTTGTGTTTAAAGAAGTTGGCGGAGGCATGCAGCCGGACACTCATATTTTTCAAATTAAACTTGACCATGCCCATATAAATATAAAATTGGCGCTAAAAATTTGAAAATTATATTAAAAAAAATTCAAACCGACTTCAAAATAAAATTATGATTATGATAGATATGAACATAAATACATATAGAATATCGTAATCTGATTGGCACCAATTTCGAATAGCATTATAATATAAATATGTACATATGTACCTACCTATAAACATGTTTTATTTAACTGAATCTGATATACTTTTTTTAGTGTTTATTTTTTAAGTCGGTGTAATTTTTTTTAAGTTTTATTTCCAAACAAACGCATTTTTCATATTCTATTTATTCGTATAGTTATTGCGTTCTTTATTAAAATAAAACCGTTTCTTAACTCGACGTTCAAAGGTTTCAAATATATACAAACATATGTACATATGTATGGATGTATGTACATATGTATCTATGTATATCCCAAAACAAATATGTATGCATGTGTGTTAAAAAATAAAATTTGTTTATTTGTAACTTTATAATACATGTACTTACATATGTATGTATGTACATTTACTCATGCACATATGTATACACCCTGCAGAAAACATGAGGTTAAGTGTCCCCCAAGTCACCACTTTTGTCCACTATATTGGTAACATTGTCAAACGAGCGTCTACATATTAACATTGTTTTTGATGCGTAGAAAAGATTTTGTCAGATACACACAACTATGCTTATTCTTAATCTTTTATTGGTTTGTTGAAAATACAAGTGGCTTCAAGCAAAATTCAAGTTTTTATGAAAATTAGTTTACGAAATCAATATAAAAGGCAAATAAAAAAATGTATTAAAAATAATTAAAAAAATCAAATAAAAAGAAATTGCAAAAGACAAATAAAAAGCAATCCATTTTGTAATTATAAAAATAAAAATATTTTAAAATGAAATAATTGCGGAAATTTTTATGAGCCTGTAGAATATTTTGTGGGATCAGTTAAAAAGTCCAGTCCAGTAAGTCCAGATTCATACGTAAGTGGTTTGATTTTAATAATTCGACGGAACCTTGAATTTTTCATTTATATTTAATACAAACAGCAAACTAAATCCTTACTTGCTGAACGAATGCTCCCTTTTTTTATGTATTTTTTTTATTAAAAGAAAAATTTTTAAGAAAATATTCAGTTTTATTATAATTAGAATTACTAAAATGTAATAGTGACTATATTTTTCCAATGTCTCGATATGGTCCCAAAAGAAATACCTACTCAGTAGTACAAACTTCAGTAGTTGCTTTTCAATGACACGTACATGTTAAATGTCTATAGCAAAAAGCATTGTCTGGGGTACAATTCGTCAGTAGTACTGGTGACAAAGTCACTAGTAAATCACTACAATTTCACTATTCGCATTTTCTGCAGGGTATGTATCATCAATCCAGTGCGTAGCACCGGGACTGTTTCATTTATACATCCATACATACATACATATGTATGTACATACATACAGACATACATATTTATGTACACATTTATGTAAATTCACAAAATAATTATTAATTTTTATTCATTTAAATAAATTTCCCCAAAATTCTTTACATATTGTGTGCATACATACATATGTGCACATTTACATATGTACATACATATATGTATACTTCCGTACATAAGTATGTATCTACATATGTATGTACATATGTACATACATACATACATATGTACATAAAAAATTCTACAGATACCTGTGTACAAATCCAAAAATATACATATTTCATAATAGTCAACAACTGTCTATCCATCTAATATTGCATAATATTAATATGAAAAATAACACTGAATCATGTAGACGATATTAAAAAACAAAATAAACAAGTAGGAATTAAAAAAATCAAAAAACCCGACTGCGACCAACCGTTGAACCGTTCAATATCCTAAACGGTCATTCAAAATGAAAAATCATAAAAGAAACCTAAAGATGATTTTAAAATGTTGGCCGCCATATTGAATTTTTACTACTGTCATATCTTTAGTGACACAACCGGGATTAATACAAATTGATTGAATTATTAAAATCGGTCCACGCGTGCGGTTTATATAAGGCCGCAAAGGAACACACATACATACACACATTCATACATACATACATACATACATATATATATATACATAGGCTAATAAACACAATACCCTTCTTTGCGTGGCGCAGTCGGGTAAAAATAATAGAGATGTGCAAATCCGTGATTTTATGGTGTCACGCGTCAAATTTATTATTAATCACGCGTGAATGTGTGAACGTGATTTAAAAAAAATTACTCGTGCGTGATCGTGCGTGAGCTATTTTTAAGAATCACGCACGAATTCTCACGCTCTCACGAGATAACATTCCTACGTAGGTACATATGTAACTGTACCTCTGTATGTTTTTTTAGATACTACGAGTACGTAGGAAATATCAATTGGGAAACACTACTGATTCACCGGTGCCTTTGTCACCAGTACTACTGACGAATTGTACCGCAGAAAATTTTACTCTAGACCTTTAACATGTGCATGTTATTGAAAATCAAGTTCTGCCGTTGGTACTATTGACTAGGTAGTTATTTTTGGACTAATGTAGACATTGACTCACTAGTACGTTCACATTTGCTCTTTTATTAAAAGAAAAGAACTAATTGAAAAAAATATGTATATAGGTGCATAATATGTATCGGTCAAGTAGAAGGGCATGAAATAATAATTACGAAAGTCCCCACCCAAATTTTTAAATGCCAGAACGTATAACTTTTACAACACAGGGTTTGTGTCAAGTTTCGTAAAAATCGGTTAAGTAGAAGAATGTGAAATATAATTTTAAATGGGCCAATCTATATTGCGTCATTATGAGTGTACAATGTGTATTATAAGTATCGTAGCAATCCCATAAGTAAAAGTAGATAAGTGTTCTACCCTTTTTTTTAAATGGGACTAAATTGGAAGCTTCCTTCCAGACAAAAAATACAAATACAAGCGAATGGATAACCTCCTCGTTTTTTGGAAGTCGGTTAAAAGAGGGACTAATTCATTAATTTCTTCAGCGTTACTAGTAAGTAGGGATATTAATATATAGGTGGTCCGTTGACAATGTCGCCAAAAAGTCAACAAAATAGTCAACAAAGTTGAGACTTGGAGACACCTAACACCAACACTCCTACAGGGTAAATATAATTGCCAAATGTGCAGGTTATCTGTTTATTTCAGTTTTTTTAATTATTGAGCAGTCGTGCAGTTTTTTGTTTCAAAAACCCATTTCAGTTCATATAGTTTTTATAGTTAACAATAATTGTTTATTTTATTATGACCAGACAAAAACCTTCGAAAGACAAAATTAAATTTTTTTTTAAGCAAACCCAAGATGCAATGTATGTGTAAGAACCTATTTTTCAACCCAAATAACATACGAATTGAACTATATACTTTTTCGAAAGCGTCCGTGATCGTGATAAGTTGTAAACCACTCGTGCGTGATTAAGAATATTTTATTCGTGAGCGTGCGTGATTGTGAAAATTTTCAAAAGCATTCGAGCGTGAAAGTGCGTGAGTAAAACATTTTTCTGCGTGAGCGTGCGTGTCGTGATTCAAAAAACGCTCAAGTGCACATCTCTAAAAAATAATATTAAAATACAAATACAATTTAATAAAATCCAAACAATAACAAATAAACATTAAGAAAAGCAAACCGTCATTCAAATACAATTTTTTTTTGTGGTCTCCAACAACAAATTTGTTTTTGGTGTTCGAGGTTGATATCAAACAAAACACCGGCCGTTGCATTGAGAGCAGTGTTGCCATATCTTCTTTTCAAAGCACTTCTAGCCGACCAAACTATATGTATGTTTTTTATTAAAAACTCCTAAAATAGAGTTACGTTATATGTAAATAGCCCCATAAGAAAAGAAAATTTAAGTAACCTTTCGGTACAAGAAAGGTGCATACTTCTTCTTTCCCCTCTCTTCCATAACCACAGACCTGCTTCAAGAAAAATTAATGCGCCGAATCATTGATAAAGCAACGGTTGGCAGGCTTCCGTTAGAAGAAAAAACAAAAAATTGGTAGTGGGATTCAGTAACTTTTTGCAAATCGAAAATCGTAATATTTATCGCTATATTTCTTCGTTTGCAGTAACTATAATTTCATTCTGTAATTTATTTTTTACCATAGTGAACAGCTATATATTACTCAATATTTAGTTCTACAAGTATGGCATCTCTGCATGCAAAATGTCAAAGAAAAATAAAAATAATAATAACAGCTGACCTCAACAACTGAGAGTGAATATCATTGAAATATGTTACTGAGTAACAAATTTGATAAGTTTTCAACAGAAAAAATAGCTAAAACGATAAATGCGTTAAAACTAGAAAAATCTCTTAAAGTAAAATAAATCGCCAAGATCCTAAAAGGTCGCCAAAAATTAAAAAAGCCCAAAAAAAAAGAAGGAAAAAAGTCGAAGTCGAAAAAAACGCCAAAACGAAAAGAGGGCCAAAACTTAAAAAATCTCTAAAAACGAAAAAAAAATTTCACCGTGTATTTTATTTTTTCCACATGTCTTCCTCAGGTAAGAAAGACATTCGATTATGTAGGCTTAATAAGTTCGTATAGTATTACAAAGCCGCATTTTACTGAATTTTTTTAAATAGTAGAAGTCGGGTCTTTCATTTTTAACTTTTTGTTTGAATGATATTAACCATAACAATAGTTGGCCTGAGATCTTTGAAAGAAGCACATATTAAATCTTGCTCCAAGTTAAGCTTTCATACATTCAAGTATCTGCTTTTAACAGCGGGTCTATGCATGTTTTATTAAATGAGAATTCATGTGTACGTGCTAGAAGACACGACTGACTGTATGAGTGGATTTTAAATATTTCGATTAGATACAGATGTGCTCTTTTTTATTGTTATACTTCTTTAATTAAATATTTGTTTTCAGTTCAGCGTTTTCTTAAAACAAATTTGAAAATACATAACAACAAAGTTATGCTCTTAAATGAAAACGAAAATGAGTGCTTAAGTATCTTATCGCCGCTGGTGGTTTTCAAATTTATGTTTTCGAATAAAAGTATCTCTTTGTTTGTACAAACTAAGATAAAACAAGTAAGAGTGCTATATTCGGCTGTGCCGAATCTTATATACCCTTCACAAATCATAAAATGTAGAGAAAAGACATGCGTGCATATGTACGTATGTATATATATACATACGTAGATACGTAAACATGCAATTAAACTGCAATATGCAGCGCAAAACTGCATTTTGCTCAGCAGCGAACTTGTATTTTTGTCATTTATAATAGAATATTTTCTTCCAACTTCTAACGCTGTAAATCGTGCAATTTAAAAAACCAATTATTTATCTTTCATTAATTTTTTAAAATCACCGTGTTTTGACATGTCGTGATTTGCAGAACAGGCCCTTATGAATTAAGTCAAGTGAAACTGAAATATAGACACTTTGCAGCAATATGCATGGGTATAAGGGTTAAAATATACAGGGTGTTTTTTTTAGGGGTATAGAACTTCGAATTGAAATAAAACACAAGAAAATCGTTTTAATGTCCATAAATTTGGCTTTATTGGAAGGATAATTTTATGCCATTATCGTTTAAATATGATTTCGGGCATGTGGCCGCCGCGGCTGGCTCCAATAAAGCCAATTCTACAGGTCCAATTTTCAACCACTTTTTCGAGCATATGGGGCCGTATGTTGGCAATAACGCCACGAATGTTGGCTTCCAAGTCCCCTAACGTTTCTGGTTTGTTGGCGTAGACGAGCGACTTCACATATCCCCAAAGAAAATAATCCAATGGTGTCAAATCACACGATCTTGGTGGCCAATCGATGCACACCGAAGTCAATATTGCGCTAATAAATATCTATACATATATAATTGCAAGGCTTAATTTTTAAAAAAATTGCCTTATTTATAAAAAATAGTTTATATTTTTAAGAGCGCAATTTTCATCACATGTAGTACATATTATGTCCATGCAAAAATAAATGAAAATGTATCAGACTTTGGAGGTTTGTGTGATCCATCCGGCTCATTTCTTGCAGTTTGTTAGGCTGATTTTACATCTGGCATTTCTTGTGTGCCATCTGCCAAAAAAAAAGCGTAACCAGCAATTACTAATGAAAAACTGTTTGATTCAGACATGTATTTATTGATTTAAACTGTTTCCAATCATGTTGGATTTTCTAAAATTGCCTATTAGTTATGCATGAAACTGTTCAACTTAATAAGTATGTACGTGTCTGAATCAAACAGTTTTCATTAGTAATTACTGGTTACGCTTTTTTACGCATCTTCGAAAATTTTTGTTTAAATTACAAAGAAATCAAGAGCTGTAAAAGTTAAGGTTTGGAACCAGTAAAATTTTAAATAGCACTTACATAAGTCTTTAAGTACATACTCGTATGTATGTATACCTGTCTGTGAATATAATTAATAAATATTTATAAGTTAGCAAGCATAAGCTTTCGTTTTATTACATCTTCGTTTCATAGATTTATACCTACACATACATACATATGTATGTATGTTATATATAAATAATTGAATTTTATAAAAACAATTTCACTCTAATTCAGTGCGAGTCGATATAGGTAGTTTAATTTTTACAACGATAAAACACATGATTTTACCCTACAATAACTCAAGAAGCCGCATAATTTTACAACCAAAAATGTATGCCTTGCAGGAGCTACATAAGTGCCATTTTAACTTTTACAAAACTTATATTAGGTATTTATGTACCTACCAAAAATAAGAAAGTACCTTAGTATATCAAACACAGTAATTTTAAACGCAAATGCAAAATTTCTCTGTGATTAAAGCATTTGTGTTTAAGCTGTTTTCGTACATACATATTAAAATATATTATGTTTATATAATCTATAGGAGTTTCACTGCAAAGTTCCTTTTTGGCAGTATTTATAGCAAATACACGTGTTGAAATAATTGTTTACTTGTATGGCTGTGTGTACAAAGTACCGAAATTTTATAAATATGTACCTATGTACACATTTTAAAATTTTTGAATTAAATTGGGAATATATGTATGTGACTAAGATATGCATAAGTAGGTATAAGGGTTAAAAATGTGTAGGTATGTGTTTTTACTAAAACAACGCCAGATATCAGTAAATGAGTTCAAATTTTCATAATGATTTCACCATGATTTTTCTATTGGAAAATCCCTATCATTTGACAGCCATATCATAAAAGTGTGAAAAATATCGGTTCGCCGCTTTGGGGCGGCTACCACGTTTTTTGGCTACGGAATCTCCACACGTTGATCCTGTCGTAGTAGTTATATCCTATATGTACCTATAAGTTCATAGTGTGTATGTATGTAGGCATATGTATTTTTTCCCACAATGTAACTTAATTTAATTTCTGTCCGAAAAAGTAGAAATCACAAATTGACTTTGATTTATTCTCGAAAAAATAAAAATCGGAAAATAATTATTTCTATAATTAAAATTTAAGTAGGCTAAAGTTCGTATCTCTTTATAAGCCAAATTACATGTGATAATTTTTAAGGAACAAATAACACCAAAGTTAATTGGAAATATTCTGACAAACACCAACAAAACAAAACCACTAACAATTATTTCTGCTTGAAAAAAGAAAAATCAAGAAATAACAATTATTTCCGGTTAAAAACAAAAAATCCGGAAATAACATTTATTTCTGCTTAAAAAACAAAAATTTAAATTTTAAACCCATTGAAGTTTAGAAAAATCTAGTTTAGAACAATTAAAATGGTGTGGTTGTCCACGTTGTTTGATGTTTCCCTTCTATACAGTTGCTTTTTTTAAAGTTCGAAAATAATGACTATTTTTGGTCCCCGATTAATTTATTTTGCAAAAATACATACACATGTATGTATATATATTGAAAAAAAAACTTTCAAGTGTAAGTTCGAAACTCAACAAACGAATCATAACAGGCCGACTTCTAACTTATTAACCATGATATAGCCATTCATTTTGTTGCAAAACATATTCAGAAAACAAATAAGCAAATCAAACAGATTCAAACAATCCTATCTTCTTTTGTATGTATGTATGTACATACATACGTATTTACAATCATACATATGTGCCCTTAAGTATGAAAGTGGTCTAAGTCATATGCGTTTCTGCATCGAAATATGAAATAAATCTCTAAAAAAATTCAATAAACATTAAATAAACTTCTATGAATTTATAAATTAAAATGTTGCATAATATAAAAATATTTTTTAATTTCTTCAAAGTAATCTATTAAATATCTCGATGAAAGAAATATATGACTTAGACCACTTTCATAATTAAGCGCACATATATTTAATATATTTTATCAACACGCATTCATTAGCACAATACTTTATTTGTATACAAAAAAAAATTCCCAGTTCTTACCACAAACAACTTAATATTCTTCTTTCAATACGTTTGCTAGCATATTGTTGCTGTGCGTAGAGTTGACTACATACACACGTACAAACAATTAAATATTCTTCTCTGAATACTATTTGTCGCATATTGTTGTTGTTGTAGTTGTTCATAAGAACACTCTTATGCACATACATATGTATGTGTGTATGTACGAGGGAATGGTCTTCATGCTAGCGTATATTTATACATACATATCTACATAATGTTTTTTGCATGAGGCTACTGATTGTTATACACATCCATTCATATGCATGCATACGAAAAAGAATGTGCCAAGCAAAAATACCATAAGGCAAAGTCTATGTATTGGTGACAAAAAGGGGTTTAATACGAAATAATGCAAATTACAGCAAATGTTTAAGTATAGTAAATATTTATCGCATTTAAGCGAGCTTCAGCAGCAGAGTGACTAGTGTGGTTGATTAGAACTTTGAATATGCTTGGTTCTATGCGCGGTAGGTAGTTTTTTCATGAAATTTTAAAAATGTATGATAAAACCATATATTTCAAAATTTTATGAACCGATTATTTTTTTTTGCTGATTTTCATAACCAATTGTGCTGAGGCAAGTGCGGTCGTTTCAGTCCAACTCCGAGCTCTCTAACTTGTTTGGGAGCTTCAAAAACCGCGTTTCACGCCACCCATATAAAATCCGTACAGATAGACGGACAGACGGACAGACGGACAGACGGACATGTCTTTTTTTCATCTCCTGTTCATAAGGATTCAGAATAACTAACTTTATCTGGCAGGAAATGAATATTGTAGAAGTTACAAAAATCTGGACAAACCTATATATACCCTTTACCATTTTTGGTGAAGGGTATAAAAATCGTTTCAAGCAAATAGCAGAAATTATTGTTTTGACACATTGCGCACGTTTTTTTTTTCTTTTTGATTTTTTTCTTGAACTATAAAATTTGTTTTGCCGGCATTAGAAATAGTAGATAAAAAGTATAGTACATACATACATACATATGTATGTATGTGTGTAAGTATACGAGTTGGATGTCTGATTATGATGCCATGCTATCAGTCGCCCATGCCTCCACCACCATAGTTGTTTTTTTCTGTTTCTTCTTTGATTTCAGTTGTTGGTCGTTTGTGTGTATTTTTTTATACATTAACTTTTGTTATGTAAACATTTGATTTTTATTCAATTTGAAATTTAAATACTTATGGATGTAGAACAAAATACTTGTTCTCGTATCTTTAGAATATAATTTACACACAAGAAGTGAGAAAACTGATATTGTATTTTATATACTATTAAATATTTGCACCTAAGTGCATAGTTTAATTTATTAATTTGTTATATCGGTATTTTTTTTTTTTTTTTTGATATATTTTCTTAATTTCTTTAATATAAAATCAAAAAATTTAAATGTAAATATATTGAAATTTTCTTTAATTTTTTATTTTCGTATCAATATCATAATTAAGTAACATGCCAGCATGCAAATACATAGGGCCTGTCCCACGATGTCGACAACGTTCGAATTTTCGCACACTTACATTCAAAACAAAAACGAGACAAGTCGAACGTTGTCGACATCGTGGGACAGGCCCATATATAAGTATATACCCTGTAGGAAGCTTGGGGTTAAGTGTTTCCAAGTCATCATTTGTGTCCGTTAGAAAACAACCGTAATGCCGAGTACTCATCTGGCATTTCTTGTGTTGCCATTTTGTGGTGTCATTTTCATTTTGTGTAACGCCGTTCCCATTATGATTTTTATAGGTAAGGTGGTGCCACACTATGAAAAATATCGGATATGACAAACTTTGCCACCAGTATACACTATTGCGATGTCACCGAATGCCATAGTGTGTACTCGGCATTAGAAACATTGTCAACCGGACGTCTACATACCAGCAGGAAAAGATAACGTATAAGAAACGAGACAGTTATGCTGATAATTTATAATTTTTCATTCCAGAATTCATTATTGTTGAAACAGAACTTTTCCTAGGAAAGTAACGAATAATTCTAATGTGTCCAGCGAATGATTGCTATAATTATATTACTTATACATTGATAACTAATTACATAATTAATTAATATATAATTAATTAATTAATTAATAATATCAATGTTTTGTTCTTTTGTATATATATTTAGTTTTTTAAATACAGTTTTTGCAAAAGTTATGTACAACATTTTTCCTTCAATTAAACTTCACTGGCAGGCATTCGAACACAAACTGCAGCTTTTAATAAAAAGTGCAAAGCTTCTAGGCGACATAAAGGCAGCAAGAAAAAATGAATTTTGTTAAAAAAAAATTATGTGGAAAACACGTACATTTGTCGCAAGCAGAAACAACACATTCCTTCTTCTACAGATGTGGTGATGTAATAAATGTGCAATTATTCTATATGATCAAATTACCTTTTCGCTTCCAGAGGAATGCATTGTATTGCACGTAATATCTTCCATTATGTAGGTAATGAATGACCACTTTTCCCGCTGGGATAATATTCCCTTCTTATCAGACGGCGGCGGCATTTGAGCGATACTTTTTGAGTGAGTATCTGTTTTCAATTTCTTTAAAATAACTATCTTGTCAGAAGTAGCAATGCCAGTAATGTAGTCTAGATATACTAAAATGTACTAGTGAATATCTGTTACCAACGTTCAAATATTGTCCCAACGTCAGTAGTAGATTTTCAATTACACTCATATGTTTAATGTCTCTAACAAAAAGCATTACCTGGTGTGAATTTCGTGAGTAGTACTCGTGACAAAGTCAATATTGAATCAATACTGTTTTACTATTCACACTTCCTACAGGGTAATTACTTACATACGTATGTATGGGTTATTAATGTATGTATATGATCTCTCTCAAATATGAGTTTACATATTAACGTATATTTAGCATTGACCTAAATAAGAGTTTACAGCAAAAGTTTTGCCAAATTGGAATAATAAACAATTTTATGTTCTCTATTTGCTGAAAATAAACAGGAATTGCGTAACTAATTTTTGTTAAAAAATATTGCTACGAGTAATATTTTATTCATTTATATATGTACATATTACATAAAACCCATTTTATGTGTTACACTGGATGTTGCTTATTTGCTGGCAATCGAAAATTTAATATCGCATGTCAAATTCGTGTTATGATATGGTAACGTAACAGCAGCGAATTTTTTTTAAGGAACAGAATATTGCTTTTAATATACTCGTAGCAGGGGCCTGTATTTCAAAATTTACCGGCGTTGTAATACAATTAAAATACAATCATACATAGTTGTGAAAATTATATTATTTTCATAGAAAAAATATATTTAAAAAATATACATACATACGTACTCGTATGTACATATATTATTTTCATATAAAAAATATATCTTCACAACTCAGGGGATTGACTTTTTTCATGTAATTCTTGTCAAATTTTTCATAATTCTTCTTTCTTTGTCCGTTTTTTTTTTACAAGTTTAAACTATTTTCACAAAAAAAAAATGATTGCATGTGCTTAATATAAATATAGTAGAGCCTTAACCGCCAAAAATGCTTAAGCGACAAATTTTTTTAACTTCGTTTTTTGACGAAAATCGATTATCTACGATCGTAAATGTTCGAGTTTAGTAAAAAAATGAAGCTGGAATTAAAATATTATACCTATTACATATAAAAATTTTTGAAGATTAGTGTTAAATTTTTGCTTAAATCTTTCCGTCAAATATTCCATTAAGCGAATGGGCGCCGTTTCAGCTGTTGAGCATGATGCCGAATATACTCGATATTACGTTCTGATTGCCAATTATGCCCATCGTTAATTGAGTGAAGAGGGTAGTTTCTTCTGGAATTTAACACTCTGAAATTCCGAAGACCTTAACATTAAATGCATGAAACACATTCACCACAGCAGGCTACATGAACACACGAGCTCAAATGCCGCTAGCAGCATTTGTCGCCTCGTAGCCAGCTACTTAGTTATTTTGGAGACGGCAGCAGCACCATCTGTACCTCATATTTAAGTATAAATGCATAGTTCAGTATTGCCACCTTCAAATATTTCGCATTTATAAAAATTAAATTACTCTTTCAAAATGTACTTGTATGACGTAAAAGTATAAAAATGAATCAATTTATGCTTTTCATAAATTTTTGGATATTGTTTCTGTTAAATAATAAGAAATAAGTGTAAGATAACATTCATTCAACATTTAGTATTATACTGGCAACACTGAATTTTCTCATTGTAGCCAAAGAAATAGAAATTAGTTTAATTGGACTACAACGAAAAAATCAGCATAGACAACAACCTGCCGCCCTGTTGCCTTGCTGTCTTCAAAAGAATCACTCTCACTTAAACATGTGTATTCTATCCTTGACATTTTCTAGTCGATATTTTGTTGTGGTGAATGTGTTTAATGCATTATTTTGATAGCGTTTTTTCTTATGCTCTCACAACAATGCTACCATACCTTTAATACATTTCATACATTTTGCACACAAAACTACAAAGAAAAACAAGCACAAAAGAAAATAAAACTTACATTAGAGATCATTTGAAGTTAGATTTAGATTTTTTTATGGGCTTTGTTAATTTGATAACGATTTTTCCTGAAATTGCGGACTTATTCTGTTTGATAATTTACACTTCAATGTAGACTTGAATCGAACTCGTTCCCTTTTTCAGTTTAGACACAAGCCTCTGATTAAACCTGTTGTAATTTAAATCGATTTGATCATCGGGTTGTGTCAAAAATTAACTAGTGAAGGAGTTCGACACAAGTCTATTTCAATGTTAACCTTTATCTGCCTTATACCATAGACTTGGGTCGAACCCATTTAATAATCTTGGATCGAACTCATTCACTAGCTCTTTTTTTTGACACAAACCAATGATCAAATCCACGTAATTTAAATGAGTTTTATCATAGTAGGTTTATGTCAAACCTTGAATGAATGAGTTCGAACCAAGTCTATAGTTTACTAGTTTATTTTTGATACAAACCTATTAGACTTGTATCGAACACTTTCAGTAGTTCGTTTTAGACACAAGCCGATAATCAAACCCATGTAATTTAAATGGGTTTGAACAAAGGTTTGTGTCTCTAATGAAGTAGTGAACGACTTCGGCCCAAGTCTAGTCTAAAACGAACGAAACCTTAAATTTCTTCCGAAATTCTTTATTTCTCATTCATTCATTACAGCAGAGTTTTTTAGTCGCCTTTATATTTGAAAATTGAAATCCCATCTTACTGCTATAAATGTTCATAGATTTTGTTTAACAAAGAATCTGCTTTATTTTTCATATAATTAAATTGCTGCATTTGCCTTTATTTTGTATTTTGTTGTAATCATTCATATTTTTTTGCGCAAAAAATTTGCCAACGTAATCATGAATTTGTTGTGAAAGAATTACAACTATTTGAAATATTCGTACAATATCTACGAACATGTACTAGATTAGGTAACTGGTATAATCACACAACCAGCCACTCAGCTTACAACAAAATATTTCATTTGTTTAAATTGCAACAATCATTTGCATGTACGTGTGTGTACGAGTGACTGACTATATACGGATTTAGGAGTGTAAGTACGTACATGCAAATACGTAGAAATTGTTACAGTGCGAGTTAAAAGTTTCATAATCTGGCAAAGCCTTAAAAGAGATAAGAGTCGAGTTATCACAAAATATCGAGTTGATATGCTAACTTGCAACACTAGAATGAGTTGTTACAATTTCGCTCTATTTTATACGATAAAAGAAACAAATGATGCGTTATTGCCGAAAAATGTAATCATGAGGTTAAATTGATAGAGCAGCCCTACTCTCGAGGCAACTCGAATCTGGACTTTTTTCTCCCAATCGTTGTAACTTCGATCGTAGTAGTTTTACTTTAGACCCATTTCGATCGTATGGGTCCTATAACTCAACACTTTTTGCCACTACACCACTAGTGCACTAAGCTAATCTTGTTAAGTTTAAATATAAAATGTGGGTGCAGTGAGGACAAATAGCTTACCATCGCGGTCAGAAAGGGAAGTGCTGCAGGTTTAGTAGATTATAAAATGTCTTGAAATGGCAACCAGAGGAAAAAATGCGGGACCGCAGTCTTATCTTTTCTCTCTCAAGATTTTCTCCATAAAAAATTAGCTCTTCATAACATTTGCTCTCATTTTTGTGGCTGTTCTAAAACTGTACCTAGAGCAGGTATCGCCAAAACTGTACACATTCTCTTACAAGTTTTCAATTTAACGTGCAAGTTATAATAAAAACTTACGAGCTTTAGTAAGACAAAGAGAAATATTCAGAATTATCCCTTTCTTCAGCCCTTAGGGTATTCCCCATACAAATTTGATAGCTTTTAATACTTTATTGCAGAAACTCTACTTTAACCGCCTCAAGAATGTCTCCTAGAGAGATCAAATGATCGCCAATTTTTCTTGGAACATGTATATTCTCTATCTTGAAACCTTTTCATTCTTTCCCAATTTTTTATTGATTGTAATTCTCTATCTCCATTAAAAAAAATACTTAAAATCGACTAATACTCGTAGAGGTTAAATTAATTATTTTTGAAAAAAATTTTGGAAGGGAAATTTAAAAAAGGTTTGAGCTTCTATTTTAAACCTTTAGCAGGCACATAAAAGCCGTAGAAAATTATTTAATAACAAAATTTATAATAAATAAAAGCAATTTAGGATTTGATCCGTTTAAAAATTTTTATTTTCCACATAAGAAATAAAGCTTTAAAAAAGTTCTGAGAAACAGCTTAGGTTACCATTTCTCGTATTATATTTCCAGTGATTGGAGTAATTTTTAAGGAACTAGATTTTCATTGCTTCCCAAGAATCTTTATTAAAGATATGCAGATAATAGGTAGAAAAGCGAGTAAAAATTTATATTAGTCATACAAAAGTTTGTTATTCTGTTATAGTTTTAGAAAATACTTACGATAATTATAAAAAATTGATTTTTTGAAGAAATTTGTAAACTCATTTCCATCTTAACTTTTTCAAGCATTAACTGAAATTTGCATGACAACAGTGCTTTGCGTTTAAATTCGCATAAAAAGAAACGAGTTGCGAAAACGGAAAATTTTTTACCCTTTTCAACAAAGGAAAATATCATTTTAGAACGCTAAAAATTTTTTTTCTGAACATCGCTTTCGATTCGGTGATTAGAAATCGTATAAGTACACTTCTTGCAATGACAATTCTATGTAGAAATCATTAGAGATGATCAAAAATTTTTTCAAATTCTTCATTTACATGAGTTCCTGGAATGTCTTTTTTTTTACTGTGATTATTAATAATGTTTGAATTATTGCATTAATTTTAAGTCTTTACTGTCATTTTCTATTGAGAAATGTATTGAATTAGGCTAAAATTTAATACATAAGTACATCAATATCGCTTTTTTAAAAACTACATATAACTCTTCCTAATTTGAGATCTTGGCGATCTCAGGCGTTAGATGAAGGAATGTGTGACAGATCGTTGAAGTTACTGATAAGTCATTAAAACAGGGAACTTAGTAATTGGCTGGAGAGCAGCGCCAACCGTTTATGGCAAAGTAGGGAGGATTGTAGAGTCTCGAGGGCTATGTGGCCACAACTTGGCTCAGAAACAGAAGGGAAACACAATGGTTTCAACTGGATCTCACGCTGGAAGTGTGCTGTAGCACCATCCTTCCTAACCTAACCTAACCTAGGAAGATATAATAAAATGCCCTCTCTCACCAAGTGAGTGTACAAGGCTTTTGTATGAAATTTTTGCACAAAATTATAAGATTTAACAAATGTTTCTGCATCATTAACTCCAAAAACGCATTTTTGAGATGTGACTATGTTGCAGTAAAGGAGCGTTAAATAAATAACATATCGCGAAATAATTTTCTAATAATTTCGTATAATAAACCAAGATCAAAGAAATATATATATATCACTTAAGCTTTTTTGGTGGTTATGGCTCGATATTTTATTTTCTTTTTAAACTTGCACAATAAATTTTAGTTTTATTTTCATTCAATGAAGATTTCAATTTAAAATTCAATTAAGACAGCAAAACCAAGATTTGGATCATCACTTTCGGTTCGCACTGTACTCAATTGCCTACTTGAAAATTAACAATAACACAACAATTAAATAATAATAAAAAAATATGAGAATATCTTCAAGTGTATGTATGAATATACATATGTATGTATGTATGTATGTGTGTACAAGATTATAAGTGCATTATTCAATTCTACTTTTAAATATTTTTTTTTATATCTGGTATAATGTAGGGTGATTTTTTTAGCGTTTTATTTTTTTATTTGCTCGTTCACAAACATTTAGCATGCATAAATGAACCAGACTTCAATTCTTTTTCAAGGCTGACTTCACTTTAAATAAAATTTTTTGTTTTAACTTTGCAATTAACGCTGCATAAAGGAGTATTTGAGCCAAAAAGCTGGCGATTACGTTTTTTTTAATATATATAATATAATAATAAGCAATAAAAACTGCTTTTGAAAAGTTATTGAGTGTCTCTAGATCAACGAAACTTAACAGAAATATATCTTATAGTCCTAGGCTGTAAAACCTTGAAAATAACAAAAATCGGACAAAGGGGAGAAAAGTTCCCCACAGAAGAACTAATCCAACCTCTGAAAAATTAAATTTTTTCTTAAATTTTCCCATACTTTTCTTTAGAAAATTAAAATTTTAACGTCGGCGAAAGTTCAAAACCCTTAACTTGAACCCAGCAGACCGTAAAATGTCATTTTCCTTTCCGCTTCCTCTTGTGGGCGATGACAAAAATATTATTTGCAAAAATTATGCAAATAATAAAAAAAATTACTCCTTATGCCTTAATATCATAAAAATTAAACTTTTGACCGTTAATGGACAGGGGAATGTCTCCCTCTGCACCAAGCAAAACATTTTTTGTTTGACAAAACGTTTCTTACTCATATTTATTTATGCAAGATGAGCAAAACCAGAAAAAAGGTGAAATTTTAAAAAAAGTACAAAAAATGGCGCAAACTTTTTTTCTTGCGTCTAAAATTAGAGATTCTAAATTTAATTGTGGTATAAACATAATTCTAAATGTAGCTACCTCCACTTTTAAAAACCTTCTTCTTTTTTTCGTTTGCAAAAAAAAAAAAATTTTAATTTTTTTTTTAATTTTTAAACGAATTATTTCAAGATTAATATTTAAGGTTTTTTTTGTTTTAATACAAAAAATAGCTTTTGATAAAATCTTTCAGCGAAAAAAAAATTGTTTAATACCTTTATTCGTTTAGCCACAAAAAATATCATACAAGTATAAACATGTTAAAACCGAAAGAAAAAAATATTAAAAACTCATTTAATTTTCTTCACTTTCCTGACTTTAGCAGTTTCTCAGAGCTACAAATCACAACTTAAAGTCTTCAAAATTTACAATATGATGTAAAATTTTGTTGTGTATCGAGCTGTGTACTTAGTTTGTAAGATTTCTTTAAATTGATTTTTGCCTTTTTGGCCAGCTTTTTTCTCAAATACATACTCCTCTGTTCGCTGGTTAAATGACATTGACGAGCTATTTTAAGATAATTAGCAATTCTTTCTTTTGGTCGTGTTCTGATTTATTTTTTTTCTTCTCTTACTTAGTTTTAGATATTTTTTTATTATTTCGATTTCCATGTTGTGACACGTATCACAAATTAGAAAGAATATGCATATGCATAAAATTTTTATTTTAGCGCCCTGCAAATGTCTCACCCTGTACAAGACTGGGAAACAAATTATGCAAACGCAAAAACAAAAAGATTTTTTTTCTGCGGAATTACTGCATGTTTGTAGAAGTGTTTAAGAGGAGGACTTAAATTGTAGTTGCACAAGAAAAAAAATATAGAAAAAATTTACTTGATTATGTCATGCAAACCAATAATTATTGCATAATTTTTATTAGAAAAAAAAATCGAAACAAAACAATTGACTATAAATTTTTATTTTTTCTTTTAGTTCTGTAATAGAAAGTTGTTTAGAGAATTAAAATCCATTAAAATCCATTTCATAACTAATCATTTGCTGGACGAGTTTTATTGACGTTTTGTTTAAATAAATAATTTGTTATATAATAAAATTTTTTGATTTCATAACACTTCAATTACGTATGTACGATTAGCGACAAAAATACATACATATGTACGTACATACAATGTATGTATGTATATCAAATATATTCTTAATAAAATTCAAATCAATTTCTCAACTCAACTCATTGAATGTGTGGTGCTTTGAAATACAACAAAAAAATATTAAATCCAAAAATAACAAAATTTTAATAAAACAACAACAATTTACAATCTTTTTTTTAATTTTAATTTGATTTGTTTTCATTAAGAATGTTTATTGCGTTAATTTATGCGTTGTGCTATAAAAAATATTTCTTGGCTGATTTATTCTGGTCACTTAATATTTGAAAAGAAATTCAATGGTATTATTCATAATGTTTTTATAGGAACTCAGGTAGAGACCGAAACGTATTTATGTACATATGTATACAGGCTTATAATAAATAAAATTTCACATGGAAATTTCCGAAAGTGTGAAAAATCGGTATCACAAAACTTCATACGATTGCGGAATAATCTGACAATTTAGAAAAAAAAAATCATTCACATAGATTTGTCTGTTGGAAAAATGGAAATATGTTAGTTTTTAATTTTATTGGAATTGATTAAACGAAATTAAATTTTATTCAGAAATTTTCACATGTGGAATTCATGATAAGGCTAATATTCTTTTATGTTTTTAAATATGTATGTGTGTACGAGTATATGACACATCAAATTTAAACATATATAAATTTTATAAAAATGTATATTTTGTTTCAGCAACATGCTTCAACTACAAGTGAAATAGTTTAGGGAAGGCTTTGAAAAGTAGGTCCCCAACTTGTTCTTTAATGCATCAAATTTTAAAACTACAACCAGCAGTCATTAATTAAAATACTATTCAAAACTCATTTAAATCTCATATCATTATATCTGTGATTTTCATTAATAACAACCCATCCCCAAAAATCAATTTTTTTCAGTAGAGCAAAAAAAGTTAGTTTTGAAGCTTATTTAAAAAAAGGTTGAAGTTATGTTGTTGTTTAAAAAAAATTATGTACTGGTATGTTCATATTTTTAAAAAAAATTTTACAACTTTCGAAACAGCATTTAAAATTGATCAATTTGATATCATAAACTCGAAACGAGAAATATATATAACAAACGAGTACATAGGCTGTTATTAATGGAAGCCACAGATATGTTGTCTTAAAGATTTCATAATTAAGGAATGTGACATCACAGAAGCATTTTTTTATTTAACTTTTCTTAATATATTTTGGAAAATTGGATATTTTAGAATTGATATCTTAGCTAATTTCCCTCTGACTTCATTGATATACATTGGCACATACTCGTAATCTTCGACTGATACCAAACAGCAGTAAAAATAGTGGGTTTCTCGGGTTCTATACATATGCATATGTATATGTATGTATGTATATTTAAAAATTTTCAAATAAAATTTTGAATTCTTGTTTTTAGCCTCAATATTTATTCCAAAGCTTAAATTTTAAATTATGCTGAACCTTACAAGTGTCTAGAGTAGAAATTTAAAGTTTTTCAAAATTTCGAAAATTCGAACATAATTTCGAAAATTCGAACATAGTTTCGAATATTGAAAAAAATTAAATTTATGTTAATAACTTCATCATTGAGGTCATAAAAAAGCTTGTACTTGAGTAGAAAATTTATTTAAAGCTCGAATTATCGAAAATACTTTAAAATTCTAAAAATCCATGGTATTTAACGCAGTTGTGTCCGCTTTAGAAAATAACTAATTTTGTTTTTGTTTAAATGTATTTAAGTCAATCGTTACCTTTCATTTGTTTTCGTGCCCTGACTTTAAATCAATATACATATATCTAAAGTGTTCCACATTAATTTTCTTGTGCTATTTAAAGAAATTTAATGGACACATTCTATGTCAAAAATTTTAGGTAGCGTTTTTCTTTTCTATGAGTATTCACCTTAACCATATGCAAAAGAAAAGGAACTTCAATATGCTTTTAACTAAAGTTTTAAGGTTAATTAAGCTTTCAAAAAACCAATACGCATGTAGATTTTTAGCCCCTCAGCTATAATCGGCCGTTTGAACCTTATTATTTTAGAGAAAGTTTTTTTGCTGTACAGTGTAATTTACAGGTCTTCTTAAATTGCGACAGTAACTGATATTTTTACTAAAGTAACTGCCACTTAATAGATACGTTAAGGACGTACGGGTGTAAACTATATTGCAGACTATAAATTATACTAATTGCATCTTTCCAATTTGCAATGACATGTGTCGAAACTAGAACCTGCCTTAAGGAATTAATTACTTCACAAGTTTTACGAGTATATCGCTTCTTTTCCTTCTGTGCGCAGTTAACAAAAAAAAAAATGGGAAGATATCACGCTGGATCAAAACATATTGAAAATAATTCCGTTATGTAGTGGAACCACTTACCGAAAAACTATCAGCATCTCCTTATCATTTACTTTATTTTGTCAACTCAAGTAAGATTCCTTCATACCCATATTTTACTTTTGTTTTAATTTTTTTACTAAATATATTTGCAAAAGTTTTTGTATTTTATTTCGAATTTTACTTTTGGTCTCAGTTGAAACACTATAATCACAATAAGTGAAATTCACAGTAGCCCACTGGGGCAAGTTATTGAAGAAGCGATATTAAACAGACTTGTTTATGGTTGCGTTCGAAGTTTCAAAAATATCAAAATGTTCAGTCGCTAAGCAGCTCTGGGCTGAAGAACAGCTCCCGCGTAATTATTTCTTAAGTGCGGTCAGGCTTGCGTGTGCTGTTTGGCCTTCGCAAGTTTTTCGTCTCGCTCGCACTTGTTGACTGATCTGCCACGGATAACCGTATATTCATGCAGTTTTTTGTGGAATTTCTTTACCAACCACGTTGCTACTTCATATGTGAAGGCATAGTTCGTATACAGTCAGTCACAAAACTTTTTTAAAATACTGTTAATAATATCTTGGGCATATGGTCTAGTTACTCCGCCCATATTTGTGCAACCATATTATGCAAATTTACTTTGTATAATATGTATCAATAAATAAATAAAAAATAAATTGATGGTTGCATTGTAGGCTGCAGTGGCTGTTAGATTTGTATTGAACTCATTATCAAACCCATGTATGTAATTTAAATGGGGTTGATCAAAGGTGTGTGTCAAAAACGAGATACTGAATAGACTTGTGTCCAACAGTAGAGCTGTGTCCAACTCGTCATTCGTTCATTTTTGCCACAAACCTTTGATCAAACACATGAAATTTAAATGAACGAGTTGGACCCAGCTCTATCCAACAGTTCTTTTTGAACTTGTTTGAGAGCGTTCGAATTAAAAGTTGTTTCAAACCCATTTAATTTACATTGATGTTTTTGACCGGACTTGTGTCCAACAGAACTAGACTTGTATCGAACTTTTTCAGTAGCTCGTTTTTGACACAAACCTATTATCAAACATATGTAATTTAAATGGGTTTGATCATAGCTTTGTGTCAAAAACGAGCTACTGAAAGAGTTCGATACAAGTCTAAACAGAACGAACTAGATCAAAAAGAGCTGTTGGACACAAGTCTCCTACTGAAAGAGTTCAATACAAGTCTAGTGCAGGGTTCCCAGATTTCTTTCGACTGACATCCCCAATTTTAAAATTTTTATCACCAAAATTCCCCAAAAGGCAATTTGTACTAATTTTACCACTTCTGGAGATGGATCAGAAGTGTCACAACAAATTCAATTATTTTTAAAATGTATATTAATTCGTAACAGAGATTTTAGCACTGAATTTTGTTTCTAATTTAATATTTTATTGACTCCATTGCCGAAAAAACTCGTTCAATGCAACCGTTGCTTGTTGATACACAAAGTAAATTTAATATATACAATACTCTACCAGTTCTTTAAACGGCCGTGATCCAGCGGCATCTTGATATGAACAAGCTTCTGTCGAAAACATGTTTAAGTTACTTGTTATTTGTATATAAAATTGTAGGCATCAAATAAGGTAAAGAACTAATTGTCAAATAATTTAAGTTATATAGTACATATGTACGTGTAAAAAATAAAATTAGCAGATGAGCAATCTCCCCAATTCGAGTACCTGTTTTTCTTGTAGTAAACCTTATTTAAATCTTGCTAACAACAAATGAAATCGCCTTCATTGTTACCATTTATCATTTAATATTATTTATGAACTAAAAAAAGAGCAATTGGAATATGTATTGAAATTAAAATATTCCGAGAATTAAATAACAAAAAAAATAAATATTAAGTAAAATACAAATCCCCAAAAAACTTCATAAGATCCCCAAAACATAAAAGTTATCCCCAATTAATTCCTCAATCCCCAAACCAAAATTCTTATCCCCATTTCGAAAAAAAATCCCCGATTTGGGGATAAATCCCCTAATCTGACAACACTGGCCTAGTGTCTGTGTCAAAATATACAACATGTAATATAAACGTGTTGCGTAAACACGTTGCAAAGTGTGCACCTACAATTATATTGGGTTATTTTTACAAGCATAAGCATAAGCGCATTGCAGTCTTCTACATTATGCATTAGATTCATGAATTTTTTAATTTTAATATTAAATTTACACATTTCGTCCCAAGCATTCGTAAGTGTGCTATTTATTATAAGTTGTTTTTTTTTATTGTAAGTTTGTTGTTGTTTTCATTGCTATTATAATATTATTGTTGGCCATTGTTGTATAATGTTTTGTATTACAAAAATAACCTTGTTACAAGTAGAAATAATAGATATTAGATACGTATTGCATACATATCTGTAATAACAGTGTTGCATATTGTCCGCCTGTATGTAAATAGATTGTTTTTCTATTCTTTTATGTGCATACATATTATGTGTGTTAGTTTTTTGTATCTTTAAGTTATGCCAATGCAAAATGTAATTCAGACAAGCGGATGACTGTATAAATAATTTTTATACATAAAGATCTATTTACGGACATACATCTCAGTATAATATTTAAGCACATTTATAGACTGATACGTATGTATCTGCATATGTAAATACACATTTATGTTTTATTATAAAAGAAAAATTAAAAAAAACATGCGATTATATTTCATATTATTGCATTGAATTTTGCTTTAAAAAGGTCATCTGGTTACCACATGTTTTTTGTAGGGAAAATATTATCACAGCCAATTCTTTTCATAGTAAATCTTTTAAAATTTGTATTGATAATATTTTTGTAAGATATAAAAGCAAGTACTTACTACTAAAAACATAAATTTGAAAGTAAGACCCAGAAATTCCCCTACTAAAATTTAAGTGTTCAGGAGACTATCAAATAAGACCATCAATCATATAGTTGGGAGCGTGCAGTCGTGTTTTTTTCGGCTATACATACGCGTTGTCGTCAGTGATTGATTAGTATAAAAAAAATTTGATATTTTTATTTGACGGCTGATTATTTGATCGACAAATAATGTTATTAGCTTTATGTTATTTGCTTTGTGATGACGTGGGGAAATGAGATGATGAAAAAAAAATCACTTTGCAGCTAATAAAAATTTACCATTGCTCTGTTTAAAAAAACCAAACAATCAAAAGTCAAATCAAAAATTATTATCCGATAAAGACAAACTTGCATTCGCATACAAAGAACACAAAATTAAAATGCTGATTGACGATTTTAATTGTACGCCTCCGAAAAAGTGTCAATTAAACGACAGTACATATTCACCGATTGATGGTTTTATTTGATCGTCTCTTGGGCACTTTAGGCTTGTTATAATTTCCTACAAATTAACTTATGCCAGTAAAAGGATGTCATTTCATTTCTAGGCAACCTGTTTACTTGGCAACAGTTTCCTCCATATTGGATGTGCGTATTAAAGAGTTAAAAAGTTTACATAAATCATGCCCATCTTAGAAGGCTACATTGGTGGGGGGCGAGGGTCATTACATCTTTTCATTTTCATGAGTAATATCAAAAAATACAATTAGCGGCAATTTTTAATAATTCTCTGGGGGGGGGCGAAAAATTTATTGGGGGACAAGGTCCAGAATGACCTTTCTACGCCAATAGAAGGATAAAAACATTCCCAGAGTACTGTAATTGACATATTGCACATTAGATTTTTATGTTAATGATGCAGAATTAATCGTTATTCATATTCACCCTTATTCCATTTGTCAACGTCGACGTCACGGCAATATATTACCAAAACCTTGGGGCTTGTCTATCCGTTGTCGAAAACAACTGACTGCTATTGGCAGGGTCATGCTATTTTCGAGATCGTAGAGAACAGAAATAGACTCTCAATATCACACAATTTTGCTCATGAGCGAGTAGACAAGCGCAAAATTTTTGGTATTGTATTGACGTGACGTCGATGTTGACAACTGGAATAAGGGTGATTGTGTAAAAATTTCATACTAATATCTTGTTTACTGAACTTTTGAGAGAAAAATAAAAGTTTCTTTTTCTATTAGGTTGTATGTAAATTGAAAACTTTAAACTCTTTTTCTAGCAAACAAATTTTTTTTGAGTTGTTTTAGTCAATGATCGATATGTAAAATGCTACGAAATATTATATAAATTTATATAAAACAAATTAAATAAATATTAAATATATCGACCCCTTCCCGCCAAACAACCGTAAATTGAAACATAAAGTTTTCAAGCAAATTAAATGTATGAAAAATCAAAAATGTTTTGATGCACCAATCTAGAATTGTATTGGTCTACTTGTAGACGCTTACGATATTTATGTTTTTTTGTATATATGTACATATATAAATATATTTTTTACTTTAAATACGAAAAATTAACTACCGTATCAAAAACACATTATTTGAGTGTGAAGTGTGTGTTAAAAGAAAATTTCCATATAAATTTTGACTAAAACACATTTAGTACTTAAATTATTTTTGTTTTTCTGCATAAGGGGGTAAATGTTTATTTTCTGTATTTATTTACCCACACAATCATAAAAAAAATAAAATGAATTTGAAATCCATTTAAAAAAAATTTTGTATTAAATAATTTAAATAAAATTCAAACTCATTTTAAATTTTATGAATATAGGGATTAACATTTATATAAATTAAAACAAATTTTACTATATTAGAGTAATCGTTAAAAATTAAATTTTGGTAATTTAGCACATATGTATACCATGGTCTTCGTCATCTAGCTCTAGTAGTGTGTATGCACGTGCCGACAAAAGAACGTAACCATTCAATATAACATTATCGTGTTTATGTGTCATTGTAAAACGCTACTCAAACGAGAATAGGCCCGCCCAGAAAAATTTTGTTTTTTAAGATTCAAGATTTTTCAAGACGGCACACATTCTTTGTGAGTGTATCGTCTTATGTAACAGTAGAAGGCGTGTTTTTCATTCTGAGTTTCTTTGTTCAGATGATATTACGCGGGCTTCTCCAATATCTGTGCCGACTTTCATAAGGATAGTCATACAGAGATTGATTTAATTTACAGATCTATGGAACAAAAGATCCATCAGGTGTCGCAGTGCAGGTATTTGGACCACATCTAATCTATTCTAATCTATATAGCTTTAAATTTTAAGAGACGTGAAACCTTTTTTTGACAACGGGGCCAAATGGCAGCTTTTTTCTTTTGTGTCCTATATATACCGCTTGAAGTACCAAATTTACAATCATTACTCAATTTGTAGTAAACTGAAATGATAACTATTGTTTAACTAATACTTCACATTCACAGTGTATTGTTTAACTAAAGTTCTTAATATGAGCAAAGAATGGTGACTCCATCAAATTGTTAAGTTTCACTATTGGCAGCGGTGCTATAGCATATGGTTTTTTTTATACATTTTTTGTATTATTTCTTAAAAATCTATAAAACAGTGCTCGCTCGTCTATCTTTACCGTGCAAGATATTGAAATAGTGCTGAAATTGGTTCGGAGAAACCACAATGTAATAGAAAATAAACAAAAATAATGTGTTACAGCTAAATAAAAAGAGGATGCTTGACAACGTATTTTTCACACAAACAATAATACTAATAAAAATTACAAGGAATCAGCTAATGTCTAACTATTTTTTGATCAATGACATTTGGCGGTTTAATTAATGGTAAACAAAGAGCTGTGAATCAAATATTATTGGTTAAACTATTGCTATTAGTTAACTGTGAATTTGGGCCTAAGAGTTATGGAAAGTAAAAAACGCTCTAGTTGCCAGTGTCTGTAAACCAGTTCTTTTATATTTTTGTACATAAAACTATGCTATTTAAAATTCTAATAACATGAGGTCTCATTTCTGCCTTTAGTTATTTGAATGATAAGAAATAGATATTCCGAGAGATTTTAATACTAGAGAAAATATAAAAACATACCAATACATTGCAATAGCTATTGAAATGAAAAAAATCCTAGTAAATACCTGTACTCTTGTTTATTGAATACTTTGTAGTACTTTTTCTAAGAATTTTTAAATTTTCTTTGTAAGAATTATACAACCAAAAAATGCATAAACAACAGCAACAAATAAATTGCGTTGTAAATTTATCATGAAACTTAAGCGCAGTTGTTGTTGCTGCCGCTACCGCTGTAGCGCATTCGTTATTTTGCAGTATTATGCACTACGTAGGTACATATGTATGTACATATTGTTGCTGATATTTTTGTTATCGTTAGTAATATTTTTAAATATACAACAGCACGTAAGCACTTGATGCAAAATGTTTGCTCGTTCGTTCTGCGGCTGTTCGGTTGTGTGGTTATTTGTTTTGAGGGTTTGAGTTGATTTTATTTAATTTTCACACAATCATTAACAACTTCGTCATAATCATGTTAATCATCAACGTAATCAACACTTTTGAGAATTTTGAATGAAAACGTAAAAATAATATAACAGACGATTATGAATAATTGTTCTAAATGTGTATTTTCTTATTCATACGTAGCTATACATACATATATATTTACAATATTGCGAGTGCCTTAAATATACTGCAGCCTGCATTTTACTAAAGTAGAAAATGCATGCAAACGCTCAAATACAACTTGAGACTCCCACTATGTCTTCCTGTTTTTCTTAACGGCAATCTCTTTTAAACTCATTGCTAAAAGACAACAACACTCTTAGATTTACTAAACCAATGAATTCTGCTGTCGTGTACTCTTTATATATGCGCTATCTCTTCAAAATAATATTTATTAAGAGCCAGGGATGGAAAAAGAAAACTTTAAAATATTGATGTTTTCTGTTTTTTTATTATTGTTGAAATTAATATTCTTCTTAGCTCCGACAAAATCAGTTATGTGTTTTCCACATGTTTTTCAGCAAGGCGTATTTATATTAGGTGATCTCAATTCAGTACCTGATGATCAGCTGTTAACTTCTCTGGTGTCAAATCAAAGCAATACGTTAGGAAATATACTGACAGCAGGAAATTTTACACTAAAAGCTGGCGCACAATGAATCCGTCATACGTTAAACTTTGTCTTTTTCAACTGACATTAACGCAACGACGGAGAAGGTTGGCACAATGAGTACATTATTGACGGAAGCATTTGAACACCTTCAATAGGTTGATTCTCCATTTTATTTATTAAATTCAACTTTTATTATTTATTTCGTTTTGTTTAATTTTATTTTTTTTATTATTTTATTATTTATTTTTTTTTAGTTAGCCATTGGCGTCAACACTCAGAATATAAAAGTTATTTTTTGGATTTTATTTTTTGCTTAGAGAATAACAGCCACTTTTTGATTTTTATTTTGTTGCTTAAATTAACGGCCTGTCCCACGATGTCACTAAAAATCGTTCGATGAAAACAACAACAAAATTTCTAATGTTATTGTTGTTTGCAATACAATTTGTCGATCGAACGATTTCTGGTGACATCGTGGGACAGGCCGTAAATTAAATTTTCTTATATCTTTTTGAGTTTGAAAATTACCATTTTTTCCAGCAAAAAACTAAAAATCAAAAGTAACTGTTATTTTTTAAGCAAAAAATTATATAAAAAAATAACTTTTATTCCCTGAGGAATGAATAAAATTCGAGCAATAAATTTTATTTTCTGAAGAATAAATAAAACTCAAGAAATAATAATTAAAGTAATTTTTTAAATAAAACTTATAAACTTTACAGTCCCTGATTTGGACACATATATGTTTTGTTTTGAATATTTATTGATAAAAATGTATAATATTTTAAGAAAATCTTAATGCATATTAGTTATGTAAAAATTATTTATTTCTTCTCACCAAAATATTAAAACAATTAAAATATAGTAAGGAGTAAATAAATAATTAAATTAACATAAAATGCGTGGTAGTCCTTATTCATATACATACATATATTTACTTATTTCACTGCAAGACCTTATATATTATTATAGCTACGGTCTTTATTTCACGACACATAAGCTAGGACATAATTTTCGTAACTAAAATAATCGACACTATTGCAGTTATACATCTATTTTTGTTTTAATTTCTTTGTACTTAAAAGAGCAGTGCGAAAATAAACAAAACAAATTGTTTGATTTTGTTTTTTGAAGTGAGTGAAACAAAACAAAAACAATGAGAAGGATTGCTCAATTTGTTTTTGTATTGTTTTTTCACATGAGCACAAACTAGAGAACACAGCCGATCGGCTGTAAGCCGGCAAACAGCCGCCGCCGGCCACAAACAATACATTAACTTAATCGTACGCCACTAGAAAAGAAAATAATGGGAAATAAATGGAAACGTTTTGAAATATTTACGGCGACATTGACATCAGCATATAATATAATTCTATCGCATTGTTATTTAACACATTAAGTTTGTTTTATATAGCTAAGCAGCATAGCTATAACCGGGTGTCCTAAGAAATCTCTCTTTTTTTTCTATTTTAAGTTTATTTGTATACAAGAGTGGTTGGGTGGACAAATGTATGACTAATAAAGGTTTAGAATCTGGACAAAAATTTTCAATCATCTACACATAACCGATTAGGTCAGAGAAAAGATAATATAAAATATTACTTTGTTCTTAAAGAAGCATTTCTAGGCAAATCATATAGCTTTTTATATTTCTTTTGAATATTGTTAAGCGATTGGAAACATTCAAGTTTCTTGTTCAGTTGTTAAAGTTTAAGCTCCCTGTATATTCTCATATTAGCATTGTAGTTTCGGATCTATACCAAGAAAAAGTTCTGATTTTACAAGATTATATGATTATGTTCCCAATGTTATAAACCGGTTTATATTTATAAAACAATAAGAATAGCCATGGAATAGAAAAAAATATACTGAGCGTAGTGATTGAATTAAACACACATTTCAAAGCCTAATATTGCACTAACTAGAGAGAGTTCTATTCATTCGTTTTCTTATGAGCATAACCTATATCAGCCAACTGTGCATTAAGGCATAATAAATCATAATTTTTGTTTTCACAATAAATTTTCTTGTAGATCAAATTTTTGTATGTGGGTAGTCATGGCACTATTCAATTGAAGGTAAGTTTTGTTGTATACGTTTCTATGCTCCTTTTTTAAAATCCGAGAAGAAAAAGCAAGGGTACATACCCAGCGGGAAAAAGAAGGAGTAAGGATGCCTTCTAGAAGGCCTCAATACCCCTTGTTTTGGATGTACATGGCCTGCTCGCTCAATTCCATACTCATATCTTTTTTACACGCGTTGTCGTTGCGAGGTAGGCCTTCTGCCATTTTGTATAGTTAAATATGAGTAAAAACCCGTTTTGTCGAAAGCTCAAAAGCTGAATTATTACATAATTGGTAATTCGTTTTTTAAATTTGCATTATATTTGCGAATATTTTTTTCACCACCCACAAAAGTGTGGACGAAAATGGGATTTTACGGTATCCGGTCAAACGTTGCATTTGTTAAACAAAAGTGTGGGAAAAGTTAAGAAAAAAAAATAAATTTTTCGAAGGTAGGATTAGTTTCTCCAAGGGAAACTTGTTTCCGCTTTGTCCGATTTCTCTTATTTTCAAGTTCTAACATCCTATGACCATAAGACATATTTCTGCTAAGTTTCATTGATCTACTGGCGCTCAATCACTTTTCACAAGCAATATAAACTATAAAAAAAGTAATGACCACCTTTTTTGCTGAAATACTCCTCTGTATGCCGTGAGTAATATTTGCTTTAATATTTTAAAATGCATGGATACATGTGGTATCCTTATGTAATTATATACTGGATATATAAACTTGATTAAGTTTTTCATCCCTGATTCTGAATATGTGTATGTGTAACTTTGTTTTTGTGAGAAAAAGCAAACACGAAAATGTTATGCAGTCAATAGAGTTGCCGTGTTCCAGAATCTGATAAAACTAGTATTTTACATTAACATTAAACTTTGCTCTTTTTGGTTTGAGTTTTTAAATAAACTAACAATGTTTTTCAATTAAATTTATGAGCAAACATATTGTTTATATTTAACCATAAATTAGTAAAAAGTAAAGGCGTGCATACTTGGTTTAAAACAAGGATCATATATTTAGTTTTACCATTTAAAACTAATTTTATATATCTATTTATCATTCAACCAAACTCTTGACAGTGCTTACTAACCCCTTAATTGAGAATTACAATAGAAAAACATAACAAGTTTTAACGCTTCAACAAAAGTGTCACAATATACTGCCTTTTATTTTTAGCACAGTGTAATTTTGCAAGCAATATTTAACTGTAAAAAATATTATAAATGGACGGCCAAATATAATCCTTAAATTTATACAATCTACACTGGTGAATTTAAATTCCATTAATAGGAACATGCATATGTATATTAATTTTAACAAAACTTTGGTTGCAATAATTTTTTTGCTTAATTATATTATTAATATACATAAATTTTAACAAAACTTTTGTTGTAATAATTTATTTTTTTTGCTCATGGCAACACTGCTCAAGAGACTACTGTTACATTGCATTTCCCTCTTACTCTCTGATTCTGTTTGTGATTTGTTTTTTTATTAATTTACTTGAACCCTACTCCAACCCACTTCTCACCCAAAAATATATCAACAGCTTAACCCACCAGTATGGGTGTGTGCGTTTGTGTGTACGCAAAAATGTGTTGTGTAAGTGACAATGCTTACATGTGTGAGTGCGTTATGTATTGTGTGAGCGCGTAGTGATTTTGTAACTGTTTTTTCTTTCATGCAATCCAATCAGAATATTTGTGGTACCACCAAACACTTGCATAATTTTTTGTTGCGTGTTTTCTTCCGATTGAAATGGATTAGAGAATGAATTAAAATAAACTTTTTTTCTTTGAAATTACCTTGTTTATATTTGATTACAAATATTTAACAAATCTGGCTTGTCAGTCAGCCACTTTGTTTCGCAACACTTATTTGCTTATTAAAGTGACTTTTAAGCAGGCCTTGTATTATGTGAGCAATTCTAATTGAAACACTTTTGGGCGTAACTTGTTTTATAAGAAACTTTTTTACGTAACTACTTTGAAATATTTTATAATGTTGAATTTTTGCCACATTTATTTATTAATTCATTTAAGATTGATGTGGTTTTATTTATTTACGAATTTTATTGTATTAGTAGGTAGTGCCTAAACTTTTTCTCAAGTTTTACAAATTAAAATAACATGAATTTTTTGCTTATTCTTTTTTTCCACTTCTTACAAAACACAAGTGATTTTGATTTATGTATTTCTTCTTTAGCACAAAAAACACTACGCGTACAAGATTTTTTTATACTTTGTATCTCCACAATTATTGTAAAACCAACGGCGAGACGTGTTATTTGTTTTTCACTTCTACATGTAGTAAAATATGTATTTTTTTCTTTAAATTTTGTGTGTTAAATAAAGTTTAGCGCGCGAAGCCAAAAGACACTATAGATTTCCAACTTCAAGTCACCGCCGCTGTTAAAAAGCGAATGAATTTGTTCGTTTCAGTTTGAAATTGTTTGAGCACAACCGAAGAAGTTGTGTGCTTTTGTAGATGGCGTGGCTCCTCTGCTACTCCCAGTCTGTTTTGTTATATGGATTTCTTTTGTTTTTATTATACGCCTCTAAGGGAGGTAAAAAATTCTCTTATGAATTTAGTACCAGACTGCATGTGTGAGTGAGTATCTGTGTGTGCACTCCCCAAGAGTTATCATTGTGTTTACATTTGTACAGCAGGGATGCGAAATCAGATTTTCAAATTGTAGTATCTTTTAAGAAATATTGTACTTTTTCCAGTACGATTGTACCAAATTCTTAATTTTTTTTCAATTAACTCAAAACGTACGTAAAATTCATTTGTATATGTATGCATGTATGTGTGTAAAAACTTAACAATTAACAAAAAGGCATTTTGAAGTTAATTTATTATAATAGCATTAATTATTATTACTAATTAATATTAATTTTTAAACAATATTAATGTCTAATTTCAGTACGTATACAAACAACTATTAGTTGTTGAGATCTGAATATAAAAGCAACATTTAGGAGATACACTTTTTCATCCTTGATTCGATTGGAGACAGTCGAAGCAAACAGTCTTTATTACTTAGGTTTTATTTATATGTTGGTACGAATACACTTTCCACATTTTCAGGCGAATGTAGAATAGATAATATTCCTCTAGCATTTCTGGAAATATCGGAAAATATCTGTTAGTTTAATTCATTTTTAATTTCTAATACCCTCGAGCAAAACGTATAAATGTTGTCGTTTCTTAAAGGCTTAATAATTCTTACATCAACCAACTCTCGAAACTGGTTATTTATTGATTAATTTTTTTTCACGTTGTATAATAGGAAAGAACTTTCAATAGTGCTAAATTGGTCACTGGGGTGCTATGGTACTTTTGACTTTCAATTAGTGCTGAAAAAAGTACAATTGTACCAACTTTTCCATCCCTGTTGTACAGTGACTGTTGATTGCTGATTATGTCACTAAATGAGTTTCGAAACGTCTCAGTATGTGTTAGACAGTAAAGAGCAGTGTTGTCAGACTTATTTTTAGCCTACCCGGCAAATGGCTTGTCGAATACTCGCCAAATGAGCACAAATATCGCCAATATAATAAAACATAAAATTTCAGCTATAAAATATATTCTTACTTTGCAATTGCATTACATACATATACATATTGTTAAATTTTAAATATAGTAGGCAATGCCTATCGCAAATCAGAAAATAACTTATTGCAAAAGATCCATATAAATGGAATAAATTAAAGTTGAATTAACGTTTACTTAAACATGTATTTAAGTAATTGATGTCAGTTTCATAGCACAATTGTGCTAGCTAAAATCACACACATTCTTATTCTCTTTCATTTAGTCGCCAATTTGAGAGCGACGCACTGAAACAAAACAAGTTGCACGCGAAGAATATTTTATGATCACCAATGCTGCTTTTCTAAGCATTCAATGTGTTTTATATTACAAAACTTTTAAGGAAAGAAATTATTATTATATTATATATAAAAGAAATTTTGATTTTTCTGGAGCTGCTTCACTAACTTCCTTCTCTGCTTCGCTTCATTTTTATTCAAAACTTTAAAGACCAATAACTGGGGAAATATGGGTCGTAGTAAATTTTTTATTTATTTATTCTCTCTTATACATATTTAAATTTTATATCACATAGTCTCCTTTTTAATTTTTTTAGAGCTGCTTCACTAAACTGCATTTCTTCCAAATATTTATTTTTTCTGTGTACTTCAGAGACAACTTTTCTCACACATAGAACTATAGTTTTATTTTTGACACCACTGATTTAAGTATACATCAGGGCACTTATGAATAAAATTCCGCTAGAAATTTCTCCCTTTTCCAATTAGAATTTTTTGTTTTCCCTATTACTTGCCATTAGTTGGAATTGTTCCCCGGGAAAAATTTCTCGCGCAATTTTATTCATAATTGCCCCCTATGTGTTCAGTATCATTATCAGTATCGGTAATATTTCTTACTGAAATATTTACATTTCCTTAAAATTAAATCCGACTAACAAATCTTCATTTGCAACAAGTGTGTTATTTACGGTCTAGCATTTCATAAGTGATGCCTTGACAAAGTGAAAAGGGATGCATTTTTGAATATATACATAGATAATGTAACCATTATATACATTATGTTATATGGTTAGAGCTTATTAATATACATAGTTTCGTCAAAAAGTTCTGACTATAACAAAATTTTTATTACTATACAAAAATTATATAATATAGATTTATTTATATATATATTTATATATAAATATATATATATATTTTATTTATATATCAAGTTATATCAGTTCAGTGTGTTGCTTGTAAGCTTAAATAAATAAATCATTTTTTTACATAGATAAAACATTTCAAAAATAAAATATAAAATATATAAATAAAATTTAAATACCCCCAAACCAAATGTTTCGACTTTTTCGGAAGTCAGACTTGTCCTACCGAATTCGTTATATTATCTAATAGTTTGTGTAAGCTCAAACTTGTCATAACGAGTTCGTTAAGACATTTCGGTAGTTTCCCTGAAAATTTTTTTAATAAAAATCCTTAAAATCATGAAAACTTTGATTTTTAAAATTTGTTTTAAATTAATGTGATAAATAAAAAAAAATTGTAATAAATATTAGAAAATATAAATAGCAAAAGCAGCAACAAAAAGAAACCGTACCTGCATGTTATTGCGAATTCGTACCGAAATATCGTTGCGAAGTCGTGTCAAACATTTCATACAAAAATCGTAACAGTTTCGGTAGTATTTTCGTTTCGAAATCGGAAGATTTTGTCGACTAGTCGGTACGAATTCGGAGCATTTGGTTTGGTGCCCAGTGGGAACTAGAAGGATGTACAAGGCCTGCTCGCTCTATTCCATACTCCTATCTTTGTTACACGTGTTGCCATTACGGGGCAGGTCTTCTGTTCTGGCTTTTTTCACCAGAGATTCTGGAAGGCCTTCAAATTAATGGATTTTGCTTTTCCTTAAGTAAAAAAAACAAAACAAAACATGTTACTCCTTCGCCCTTCTCATAGAAGGGAGTGTGGAATGTGTAAATCAAAAAAATCCTAAGCAGGCCTTTAATAAGGCTTGCACCAAGAAAGCCTTCTGAGTTTTACCGCTGGGTGGTTATTTATTTATATGTATTTTGTGTATGCATACATACGAGTATGAATGTAAATATTTATGTGTATTTTTTCCATGTTGGAATTAATTTTACTAAAGAAATTTAATCAACACTAATATTATTACAAAAAATTATAGACATGGTCATCAATTAAAAATAAATTGTATACATGACATAATATGGGAACATGGTATTATTTATTATATCCTGTAATTCCTAGAAGGAACGTAGGACCACAACAAAGTTCTTGCAATGATCTCTATATTTGCGATAGAAGTTCTTATTTCGGTATCCAGCTGTTTTCCCAAGTATGAGCAGGTCTTCCAATGCGTCATTGACCTTGGGGATTCCAGTCCATAGTCATTCTGCTAATATCGTCGGGTTGCTTTCGAAGCGTGGCCATGAGCGCAATTTACGTATAAGTATCCCCAACTGGATGGGCATATGGTGGGTGGTATACCAAAGGTATATGTTACTTACTTGTTACTCAAGCTAGACCACATGTAGTATTCGTCGGAGACATCTGTTTACAAACACTTGGATGCTACTGATGTGTTTGGGTGCAGCATTCCAAGATTCACCACATAGGATTCAGCAAAGAAAAATCGCGCCTCGCCTTATCCAATCTGGATGTCACATCCTTTGATGAAGTTACATCTTCTATATGTACACGGAAAGAAAAAAATGTGGTGGAGGTAAACATAATCAAACAGCAACATTCTATGATTGAATAATCGAGTTCTTCCAGACATCCATGCAGTCCCCAGCTTACGCCTTTATGTCTAATAAAAAGTATTGCTATGTTAAACCAAAAGATGATAAACTTTAACAATACTAAAATAAGTGATGACGAAAGTAATTGTTTTTATAGATTATACAATTATTAATGAAGATGGTAGTATTATTTAAATTTTGGTTTTGTATTCATATTATTCAATCATAGAATGTTGCTGTTTGATTACGGTTGCCTCAACCATATTTTTTCTTTGCGTGAACACGAAAAAAACAAAGAAGATACAAATCCATTTGTTGATTTCTTGCTGTAAGTTCATATACGAGCGCTGATCAAAAAATAACCGTTATTTTCAATTTTTTCAAAAAGTATTTATTTATTAATCAATAACTATCTTGTCCCCTTCAGAGTAATCCCCCTCAGATATAATACACTTATGCCAGCGTTTTTTCCAATCCTCGAAACACTTCTGAATCGCGCTTGTTGGTATCGCCAACAACACCTGTTTCGATTTTTCTTTTATCTCCTCAATCGTAGCAAAACGCTTTCCTTTCATCGGTGTATTCAGTTTTGGGAAGAGGAAAAAGTCAGCGGGGGCCAAGTCCGGTGAATACGGTGGTTGAGGCATGATAACGGTTTTGTTTTTGGCCAAAAACTCACGCACAAGCAGCGATCTGTGAGCTGGTACGTTATCATAGTGCAAAATCCATGATTGTTTTTTCCACAATTCTGTGCGTTTCTGACGAATTGCTTCGCGCAAACGGCGCATAACTTCAAGGTAGTATTCCTGATTGACCGTACGACCTTGTGCAAGAATTCATGATGCACAACGCCATTGCAGTCAAAGAAAACAGTGAGCAAAACCTTCACATTTGACCGAACTTGACGTGCTTTTTTCGGTCTTGGCTCTTCTGGATGCTTCCATACACCCATGATTCGTCACCAGTTATGACCTTTTTGAGGAAATCTGGATCGTCGTTGACGATGTTCAACAGCTCCTGAGCGATTTTCATACGATGTTGTTTTTGCTCAAAATTTAGTAAAAAATCGAAGAGCACACCAAAATACGACTAACCTTTTTATCTGTCAAAAACAAACTGACAATCCAAAATGGCTGATATTGCCAACATATATAACAGACATGTGTACCAACATAACAGAAAAAAAAATGCGAAAATCGAACATACGTAACTCACGAAATTTGAAAATAACGGTTATTTTTTGATCAGACCTCGTAAGTTTTTATATGAAGAAAGAAGTAAAAATGGACAGAAATGAGGCACTGAATTTGCTATTATAAAATTAAATAATATGGCATCTCGGAACATCAAAGTTGTATTTTCTTTGTTGGATGTTCATTACGTCACACTTAAACCGCTTTGTGTATATCGTCTGTTTTTTTAGGTTTATTTTAATAGTTATAATTGTTGTGCGAAGAGTATTGTGAAATTCAAAGATACTCAAATATTATATCATCTTGTTCTGGTGCTTAAAATTCTCTTAAGTTATTGCATTGGGTTTTTCTCTTCTCTATGGTAAACTTGGCAAAACACTTGTGCTCTGACAGATATTTCTCGCCATGAACGCTTTTTTGAATTATTTAGCCGGCTAAATTTTTGGTCGGTATTATTAAGTAAATAAATAATTTTTCTGTTGTTGTAGTACATAATTGAATTTTTTTTCTTCGGTTTTTGGCCAAGAAAACAAACTTAAGTGTGACTGTTTGTCGATTATATCGTACATTGAGGTGGGAAGACATCGCAAAGATAAATGTGCTAAAAGTATTAGGGTGTTGAAGGCGGAATTAGGGTTGGGGGCTTGGGGTGCTGTCATTATGAGATGTGCTTCATACCGATACACATACTTATGTACATGTATTATTTTTACACGTGTTTTTTGCGAACTCAATGCCAATCGCTCAGCGATTTTTCTTTACAATTACATACATATGTATGTTTGTATAATGATGACTCTATCATTTTTATTTTTATTTAATATTGGTCAGCGTTCACTTGCTGTTTATATGTACCTATACATATATTCCCTTTATTGCTACAAGATCATAACTCAAAAAAGTTAGTTGTGGTGTTTGGGAAATTTCAAATTGTTGTTATACTCGACAATACCTACCAGAAAAATAGTAACTCGTCACAGGTATTTTTTTCTTGTCACACCGTGTTATATATCAATTTTATGAGTAGACTGAATCGACAAACGTAGTGCTCTTAAAAACTTTGATTGATTTACCTACAATTATTTTTCGTTTACAGTAAAGCTACCGCAGAAATTGTACTTAACAAATTATTGGTTTAAATTCATTAGCCACTTCATACTAATAATGTTAATCAATTTCGTACAACTTTTTACATAACTTATATACATACATGCATGTATGTACGTACAATTTCTAATTATTATTGGTATTATTATATACATACATATGTACACTGATAGATTGATCAAATGCGCGCAGTCTGTCTTTCATAGAAACACCCACTTATCTTATCCACAAACGTGTTTAAGATTTTCAATTGAATTTGCAATTCATAAAAGAGACATGGAAATTATTCTAAATGTTTCAAAGACTTAAGTTGTCATTTAATTAAATGACTTTTAATGATTTCAAAAGTTACATACACAAAATTCAAATAAGTTACGAGTATCAAATCAAAGTGAAATCGGGAAAGACAGGCCATATAATGCCCTAATTTAAATTCCGGATAATTTCATTTGAATACCTTGTAAACTTATTTTGAGTTGGTGGGAAAAAGTCTAAGTCCTCTTAATAAACACATAATGCCAAAACTTTCGCGCAGTTTTCTTTTTGAAGTTAGTACTAGTAAACAGGAAGTTGCTTGATAGATTTGTCAACCTGAATTTCCGTACTTTTTTTACATAGAGCTCTTACGGAAACGAGAATTTCAGACACAACTCATTATAATAATAATTTATTTATTATAATAATGATAAAATTTTGTTTAAAACTCTTTCAAAATTGGGTTGTAATGTTATTAATAAATACAGAATTTTTTTATGCATTGTACTAAAGCTTTCTTATGTTATATCGTTTTTTATAATGAAAGTGAGATTAGCTACTTATTTTCAACCATTTTCTCCAAATTAAATTGCAATACAATTCGGAAGTGTATTTTAAATAAGTAAATACAAATAAAATACAAATTAAGTATAAATTACAAGCAACTTATGAATAAAAGATTAGTAAACTTAATATTCATCTCACATCTCAATACAAAATGCTTGCATTAAGTTGTTGTTGTCTTCTGACATTTGTATACAATCTAAGGCTTAACAACATCATTGCCATCAACGCAGCAAAATCTAGTAAAGATTTTATCTCATAATATAATACACACATATGTAAATATTTATAGGTACAAATAAACTTAATATGCCCTGCAGTTAGCGTAGCTAGCGAATGTCTAGCTATTTCGTTAACTACCAATCGTTACCATTAACTACCAGCCTAACTATGACTTTTACGGTAGCCAATTACCACCATCTGCATAACCCTTCATCAGTGATTTCGCTAATCAATACTATTAATTTTTCTGTTGATACAAAAATTTAATTATTAATACATTTTCACATTAATTGTTTTTTTATGCGACGTTTTAATTGATTTCTGCTGCTCATTTTACCTTTCTAAAAAAGCACTTTTTTCACTAAAAATTTCACTTTCACTGACCACGAACTTTCAATTGTAACTGAACACAAAATCAAAATAATTACTTAAAATAACTCTTTTCTTGTTGATTTTCTTTCGAATAACAGCAGTTTTTTTGAGGTTACAGGCATTAACACATCCATGAGTGAGAGAGTCAAAAGGCGAACTCTTGCATTACTTGTGGCAACTGTAATAGTTAGTCGATTTTTCTTTAGTGAAATATCTAACGATTTTGAGTCAATTTCCACTTTTAAAACTGCGGGGTGTCCTTTGTACGAAACGCTTAAAAATAGGTGGAATAAATAAATAATATATTACGCGTAATTTCCCTGCAGAAAATTTGGTACCAATTGATCCAAACGTGCTCGTCTTATGACTTGAGAAAATGGTAGTGTTACCAAAATGGAGAGTAGTGTATGGTGAAAAAAGGAAAGGAGCAGCAGCAGGCTGCTGGTACGGAAGGGTGAAATTTAGAGTCCAGTTCACTTGGGTCCAATACAATGATTCCTTTGTTCTGCCTGTTAGTTGAAGAGAAGATAGTCAGAGAGGGTGATAGGAAAGAATAGTGATAGAGTAGACAGTTGATGAAGGAAGAGATGGAGGAGGAAAGCTTCATTATTTTACAACTCTGCTTTTTTTCACGCTTTTTGATAATGCAGTGTTGCAGCGCCTTCTGGTGTTAAATGAGGCGTATTCAATTTTGAATCTGTGTTTAGTAGCCATTTTTATTTTATTGGTTATTTTACTTCGTCAATGATTCTGCTACACAACGAAGGAGGGCGGTGTAGTTTTTAGTGACCAGTGCCTAATGCCTTCATCACTAAAACTTTTCCTACAACAACTGATACAAAGGACACTAATGCACATCAGAAAAATGCGTGGTGTTGTTATTTTTAATGACTGTCAGAGACCGGGCTCGAACCCAGGACCTTTGGTTTTGTAGTCAACGTGCTAACTACTTCAGCCAACGCCACCCTCATGTATCGTCTTAATCGTTTGTCAATTTAATTGCGACTTGGTCTAGTATTATAGTAAACAGCACTGAACAAGTTTGATGTGGTTGGATCCAGGACATATCAAATAGTATACGTAGAATTTTAATTGGGCTCTTCAATGATACCGCCAAGCCACTCTGGAACCAGTAACGCAACTATACTTAGACATTAACCTAAGTTTAACTCGTGTTTATACTTTTGAAATATGAGTGCCCCTGTGGTCGAGTGGGTAGTGTGCAAGCCTCAAGCCTGTCATGCCGGAGCTTGTCACTTCGAATCTCAAAAAATATCTGCTTAAAAATAAAAAAATTAATTATAATTGCATTTGTAACAATAAAAAAAAATTATAAGTTTTAATTGTTACAGTTAAGTGTCGGAATGACATTTTTAAATAATTCATATTATTCTAAAAAAAATTATTTATAAGTTTTCATTGTTACAGTTAAGTGTCGGAATGACATTTTTAAATAATTTATATTATTCCACCCCGAATAGGTCCCTAGGGGATAGTTCAGTGACAAGTCACAAGGTGAATACAAAGTGTAAATTAACCCTATCCTAGGTCATCGCCATGTAAAAGTGACTGGTCCGCTTCATAAGAAGTGTTAGAACTCGGACTGGTCCCTATCACTTGGGGACCGATCACGTGACTAGAGTTGTGTCAGTTCCATTTCCTACAGTGTTACCTTAGACTTGTAAAAATATGTAGAAGAATGCCAAGAAGTCGTTAACAGAAATCGGTAAAGAGTGAATATATGAATATATATTCTAAATAACTGAAACATATTAAAACAATAACAAGTTGCGTTGCAAAAGTAAACTGCCTGCCCTGTGGAAACAGATTGTAAATCGAACTGGTAAACTGGCAGTTAGAAGTTCGTATTTTGAGAAACCCAAATGTCATGTGATAATTTTTAAGCAGAACAATTTTAGTTATTCCGATAAACTCCAGCTGCTACATCAAAAAGTCGTTAACTTATAAATAAGTTTGTTGTTGTTCAAAGAGCTGTTAATGATTAGAAAATCGAACAGAATTGTCAAAAATATGTCACACACATACACTTTTTAGCACACTTGTAGTATTTAGCAAATGTAACAATTTCATTTCATATTGCTTAAAATAAATTAAATTAAATTAACTACATACAATATTTTGTACGCCTAACCTTTTGTTTCGGTAAAATTATGCATGCAAAAGAGCTGGTTTAAAAAGAAAGCGTTAGCAATGTAATGCTAATGTTATTACCAGCACTGTGCAACATGCTTTACATACATAAAAGTGGTTGTTGATTTTCAGCTGCTAAACTAGTTAAATTGAACTTGAGCTTGAAAATTTACGAAAAATTATATACACTCCTATCAAGCACTATTGCCGGCAATGAATTTTTTTATATGTAAATTTCTCAGTGCCTAGGAGCGATTGTTTATATTTAAATTTAATACACAAATACAGTTTAAAATAAATTGAAGCCATATCGTCTACCTTCTCCTTCCAGATGTCAATGAAAATATGTCTGTTGGTTTCCGTCCAAAAGATTCTTTTTCTCCGCAAGTTTTTATTGCTGTTGCAGCTCCACCCATTTTTAAGTTTAAAAAAAATAAGTATGTTTTTTTACTCAATATTGGGATCTCAATTTGAGAGAGTAATGTTCTTCTTCTTCCTCTTGCACGAAACAGCCCCATACGTTTTCTTCGTGAAAGTTTGGGCACGCAGAAAATTGATCAGCTGTTTGAGAAATAAACAATTACAAAGAAAAATTAAATTTTCCTAAAAACTAAAAAAAAAAACGGAAAAATGCATAACAAAATTTTTAAAAACTATTGGTGAACAAAGTTTTATAGGTTTTAATAGAAAATTAAGAAAAAAACCTTATAAATATTTCAATCCGTAACTATTCTTATTCACTGGCTTAAGCAATATCAGCTGCTTCCGGTCGTTTTGACGTGGCAGCACTGAGTTTAGTTAAGAGAAAGCAAGGTTGTATTTCATAAAATATACTTAAAATCAATTTAAAAAGAATTTTAGGTTGGTTTTAACAAAATATTTTTGTATGGTAGAACCAGGTTTTAACAGTTGGTTTTAACGTGAAAATACTGTTAAACTGAATATGCATAACTATATAAAGAAACCAACAAAATATACTTTGACAAAATATACTTTGATATAAACTACGATCATATATATGCTAAGATATTTCTTTCAGAAAACAAAACATTCCTTAGTCCTCGTTCACACGTTCAAATGATTCATTTGCGGCAAAACTTTTGAGTTTGTTAATAAAGGGGGAAAGAGGAATGGAAAATTGTTCCTTGTTTCATGTACATGCAGTTCTTGTTGTGTACGTCGTTCTCGTCTCATTCTCATGAGAAATATATGAGAAAATGTACTAAGCTGCAAAACAAAAACTTCACAGTATGGACACGGATTCAGTTTCAAAAGAAAAACCAAAAATGTTTCGACGCAAATGTTTCACTGTATGGACGGGAACTTAAACTAGGCAGCACAAACGACTATACGTAAAATTTATAGAATGTAACATAATATCCACTACAAAAATACTTACTTATAATAAGTAGAAATAATTAATGTGATGATCGTAAAACATAAACAAGAATAGTTAAACATACTTAGGTAGAGTGATATATATAACTTCGTGGTAACCTGAACAAAAATTAAAAAAAGGAAAAACAGAAAATGAATAGTTATAGTTACAAATGCATCTACTAATAGTAAATTAATAAGTGTATACACAATATAAACATTTCTCATATTCCATTTCATTAAAAATTCATGTTAAATAGCTGATGTTAACAAATAATCTCTGTTCAAGTAGATAGACATGGGTGCTGATGAAGTGCGTAGCGGTACAGAAAAATGTCGGTATTTTCCCCAGCAAAAGTTTAGTTTAATTATATAGCTTTGCTTTTTATCTCACGACACAGGAGCTAGGACGTGATTTTCGTAACAAAAATAATCGATAATCGAGTTATAAATTTATTTTTGTTTTCGTTTCTTTGTATATACTTAAAACCAGAGTACGAAAATAAACGAAACAAATTGTTTGAATTTATTTTGCTTCGTTTTAAGTGAGTGGCACAAAAACAACACAAAAACAATGAGAAGGATGACTCAATTTGCTTTTGCACATGAGCACAAACCAGAGAACACAGCCGATCGGCTGTAAGCCGGCAAACAGTCGCCGCCGGCCACAAACAATACATTAATTTAATCGTACACCGCTTGAAAAAAAATAATGGGAAATAAATGGAAACGTTTTGAAATATTTGCGGCGAATTTGAGATCAACCTATAATTTAATTTTATTGCATTGTTATTTAACACATTAAGTTTGTTTTATAAAGCTAAGCAGCAAAGCTATAACGGGGTGTCCTAAGACACGTCTATTCTTTTTTCTTCTCTTCCTTAAAAAATCACATATGTAAATAATTGATATATTTTATTCTATAAGAATTGGAAATACTAAACTTAAGCCTGATTACAAAATTATTTCTGATTAAAACTCATTCTACATAGCTAGTTCAATTTAAAAATTTAATTATCAATTAAAAATTTTCAGCTTTATTTATAAAAATTATTAAGGCTTTAAAAAAAAAGGCTTAATAAGAGAAATTTTGTATGAAAATCTCTTTTATAAACCCTTTAGAAAGCCCAAAATAACTTTTATATATAAGAATGATTAGTAAAATACATTTTAAATGAAATGAGAATGTTTTATTAAAAAATTTACCTGTTTATAATTTTAAGGCGAAATTACAAAATTGCAAAACAATTACAAAACATTTTTTTATCACATTTTTGGATGATTACACAGAAATCGGCAACGCTGGTTTGCATCCGCTAATGAGAGAGTTGCTTCAATGGAGTGAGATAACAATGATTTTCTTGTGGAACGTTGCCGCAAAAAGGAAGAAATTTTGGGCAATCGAGATATCCATTGTACAGACACACATATGTATATGTTTATTTAAAGAATCATCATAGACTTTCAAAAAAATAAAATTTTTTGTCCCGGAATTAAGTTTTAAGTTTTTGTTTTTCATACCTTTTGTAAACCTGACCATACAATACAATATACAAGAAAAGATAGAAAAACACATCCAACAGATACGAAAATCTTTAAAGCATAAAAACGTGTACCAGTCCATAAGCAGACGTCAAAGAGAAAAGCTTTCTTTCTCAAGTTTTTTGCGTTGGTTTGCTGAAAAATAAATGTAAAGAAACATACTCTACCAAATATACATAGACGTTGCATTTTATTCTCTGTCGATAGGTTTTACGAAGATACAAATTATAACATTCCTATATTACGCACTGGAAGATGGATTTCAGTTTACGAAAAGAATTTCATGTTGATGTTCTGATGCAAATATTTTGGCATCTTGTAAAAAAATTAATTGCTAACTTAATTTTTCCATCAAAGGCATGGCTAACTACGACGATTTGGCCATGTGGGTTAACTAAATGACGGCAAACTTAAACTCATTGCCACAGATAAATTTCCGTCTATGCGTTTTTTTTCGCGCTTTTATGAATCCTGAAGTAGATGTGATATAAAAGAGCATCTTAAAGCGTTTTCTTAACGTTTCTTGCGAAATAGAAAAGCATCAAGAATTCAAATGCTGGTATGTAAATGAAATCTTACGTGAATTAATGCTTAAATAAGTGTGAAGCTAAAGGAAATATAAATGCATATAAATTGAAGTAAACATATATGGCAGTCGGTTGTAATGAATTTCGTGCACACTTCAGTACTTAAAGTAAAACGGTAAAAAGGGGATTGCTGATGGCTGAAGTAGTTATTGACTTGACTAGATAACAAAAGGCGCTCTTCGAAATCCCGAGTTCTTCCCCTGCATATCGCAGCGCCCATCTTCGTCGATATTTCTTAGCAATGAATTATCGGCAAAGAATAATAACTAATAATAACGCTATATATGTTAAACAAATGCGCCTACTTAGCACCAGAGGCGCTGCAATGATTCTGTAAAAATTAGCAAAACGCACAAAAGCAGATCTGTAAAAAATTAAAATTAAAGTGAATTAAGCTTCTTTTATATTTATCTATCTGTGACGTTACCTATACTTCCGCTATATCTTTCCTAATATCAGAAAACACACAACATAACATTGATTTTCTCTTCTCGGTCACCTGACCTAAAGTATAACGAATTTACTGTTGCAGAAGCTTATTTTGCACTATTTTATTCCGCTTGGGAAAAATTATCAAATTATATTTATTCAGTAATTCTATTTGAATTTAATATTCAACATATTTTTATATCATTCCGATCTCCGATTGAACTTGCTTTAGAGTGGCAAAACAGTTCAACTTAATCAAACTTTAAGTAAATTTTTGCATATATAAACCTAATTTAGAGGTTTATCGACTTTAAAATAGTTTTGATGATTTTTTGTGTTTCCATTAGTTTTTTCTCAAATATTTAGCTGATCTTTCTGGCTTTCCATTTTTTGCTGTTTTAGCATTTTTGTTGCTCGTGTTCTCCGAAATTTTCCAAGACATATTATAGCAGTTTTCGACAGCTTGAGCGATTTTGAAATTATTTGAAAAATTGTGTGTTTTTGTTTGTCTTTTAAGCCTAGAGTGTCTTCCTTTCTTAAAACTCGTTTGGCATAAAGCAATAGTTTTAAATCAGGTCTTATTTTTTAAATTTTTTTAACTTGTGCTATTTGTCTTTAAATCAACCCAAATATATATGATTGTTCACATCATTAGCAGACTTAATATTGAATTTACAAAAACTTCTCGGCCAAATGAAAGAAAAGATAAAACTTGCTAAGTAAAATGTAATAAAAAATATGAGCGAACTGGTCTAATATGTACCAATTTTTTCCATAAAAACATTTGTGAACATTAAGAATGATCCAGAACATGTTGAAGTAATTAATAATGATCCTACAATGATTTTCTGTTGTCAACATATACTCGTATACACACAAGCCAACAGAACGACTTATTAACAGGAACTAATAACCTGATCGAAAGCTCATTAAGAGGCTGTTAAATGTGTTAATCATTTTTGAAGGTCACTAACATTCTTCTGGAATGTTTGTGATAAGTATAAAAAGTGGTATGCATACGCACTAAAAGTCAGTCGAGTATAGTATTGTGTAAAGATAACATCGTGGTTCTTTCAGCAATGAGTTCTTTAACATTGTGTGTTTTAAAAGCTCTTAATGTTAGTGTGGAGTAAATACAGCGTTTTGATTCGATAAGAATTATACACTGGGTCTTTTTAAGGTCTACGAGCCTATAAAAACCAATTTACCTAACTGTATTTTCAAAATATAAATATCTTGTAATCATACAAATGGAATATCCAACTTAAATACGTGTTAATTTTGCTTCTGCAATGAAAGATAAAAGGGAATAAATTCACAAATAAAAGATACTCATAAAACAGTTTACATGTATAATATAGGTTTAGTTGCATCGTGGGGCATACACGTAACAGCTCAATTTGCTTTATAAATATATTTGCATAAATAAGTAAATAATTAATACGTATAAATACGACCTACTCTGCACCCCAGCAAACATTAAGGCCGCAAAACAAAATTTGTTAAGTACCTGCAGGAAGCTCGGGACTCACTCAGAAAGTGCCCGTCATTCCCTATCATCACCGAAGGAGACTCCAGTAGTACAAATACAAAAGCCTGCAATCTCGACAATTGCCACCAAAATAGTAAACAATACAGTCTCTATATTTATCGGCACCGAAAGACCAGATTTAATATCGGAAGTTTTTCGTTTCAATCAAGGATGTAAGCTAATAGAACGAAAGCTGCTCAGAAGAAAACGGATTCACAACACCAGATATTATTCAATGCCTGAAGCTGCGATCAATGGGACCAGCTTACTTTGAAATGGCACCACAAACATTCGGCACTATAGATACTTTGTGTGATTTAATTAAAAACGTGTATTTGAAGAGGAAAATTCTGGATCAAATAAGAGAACTCATAGTTTCGTGCAAGCAAGGCTTTACTATATGAAGCAGGTAGCATAGTAACAAACGAATGGAGAGAAGTAGGTTGAAGAAAAACGATACTGGAAGACTTCGAAAGAATAGCAGTAAGAAACTTTATTAAAGGTCTTAGAGACCAAGCATTTAGAACTAGGCTTATTGGCCAAGAAAGCGAGGGCTTACAAAAACTAACTCAAATAGTAGTGTAGTAGTAGAAAGTGGAACAAGTTTTTGGTGAAAACCAAACACTATTACCCTTACGACTGAATGCCGCTTCTGTAAGCAACAAGGTCACAACAGAGCAAATTGTGAGCAAAGACTCAACATATTATATTGCATAAACTGCGGAGAATATGGACATGAAATTGGTCCAGCATGTAAATCGAACAGAGACACTAGAACTGACAAGTGTGATTACTGCAACGATAAGTGGAATGCATTATTCTGTAGGATATGCAGAACGAAGAAAACCTTAGCAAATATATTCAGGCAACGAAGTACATAACCAAACCACATCGGGATGAACCCAAACTGGCAAACATCTGACGGTAATTACTTTAGAAGAAACGACAATGAACAGAGGCAACAACACAATAACATGCAAAGTGGTCAACAGTATACGACTCAAAGGTCCATCAATGCCAACATGAATCAAATACGTCATGGGCGTATGAGAAATGAGCCACGGAAATGCTATAATTGTAATGAAATGGGACATCTAAGAACTAACTGCCCAGCAAGAAATTCAGCAAACGAAAGCATTGACAGCAAGGAGGAATCAGGCAATCAAGGTGAAACGAAGTGCGCGTAAACCCCAAAAATCCTAGCAAAAAAAATACATTATATTAAAAACATCCACACCTACATACCGGAAAATTATACAGAAAAAAACTATTCTAACTTCAGGTATGAGTCGCAAAAGGAAGAGAAACTACAAGCTGGCAACGATAGAATAGTAGAGAAAAATTACGCATTTATTGATTTCCCATATAATGAAGCACTGGGTAAAAACTTATTCTTACTGGTTGATACTGTTGAAGACAGTTGCAGTTGTAGTCAGTGACAGTTGCAATTAGAGTTGAAGTGCAAGAGTTAAAAGAATAATAAAGAATACCTGCGACTCCAAAGGGACCCTCAAGGTTAGGTAGGTTAGGTTATGTTAGGTTAGAAGGCTGCTGTTAAGGAAGGGAGAAGTTCTAGTTCAGCTCACTTGGGTCCAATACAATGATCCCTTTGTGGTACCTGTTAGTTGAAGAGAAGATAGTGAGAGAAGGTACTAGGGAAGGGATAGTGATAGAGAAAACAGATGGTGAAGGAAGAGATGGAGGAAAGCTTTTTTTTTGTTTTGTTTTGATAATGCAGTATTGTTGCGTCTTCTGTACCTGGATTCAGTAACTTTTTGCTAACCGAAAATCGTAATATTTATCGATATGTTTATTCGTTTGTTGTAACGATAATGTGATTCTGTAATTTCCTTTTTACGATAGTGTACACCTGTGTTCTACTCGCCATTTAATTGTATTTTATGTAGCATCCCTGCACACAAGATTGCAAAACAAGCGAAAATCACAAAGAAGATTTAAAGAAAAACTTAACAAATTCGAGCTTGTTATATTACTTTTTTTACTTCAACCGACATCGAATATCTTTAAAATATCCTACTGAATAGCAAAGTCGATAAATTTTCGCTATATTTATTATAGCGATACGATTATCGTAATAAAAGTTTCTGAATCCAGGACCTTCGGGACCCTCTATGTTGCGAATGTTATAAACAAATTGCAATGAAAAACAATTGGTTATTTGTTGGTAATGGAGACCCTTCCTTCCTACTTCCAAATCAAACACATTTTTGCTACGTTTCTTCATTAACTTTCATTTTTAAAATTTGTATCTAAACCTTTATTATTAATCAATTCAATAATGTTTAGTTTATGTAAGAATTCTCATTAATTATTGTTTATTATTGTATTCTTAATTCTTATTTTTATATTTTAAATACAATAATTATGCACGATGTACAATAGAGTATTCTTTTTATTTTTTTTTTGGTTTGCTTAATCGTATAAATAAAGTTCTTAAATGAAGATTTTTAACAGTATTTAAAAAAATATATATACTTAAAAATAAAAGATTTGAAAGCAGTTTTTTCTGCTTAAAATTTTACCAAATGCGTAAAACTAGAAGGTTAAACATGATGATTTTGTTGTTGTTGTTTTTTTTTCAAAATAAATTCAACGGAAACAGGAAAAGCCAAAAGGGGCGTTTTTAAATAATGAAATTGTAAAATATTCATTTAGGCTAAATCTCTTATTGTTAATTTGTTTATAAATAATATTATCATTTTATTTTCATTACTTTAATTATATCAAAAATTATTGAATTTTGCAGCAATTTGTAGCAGCACACGGTAGTTTTTTTTTCTTCTTCCTTTTTATACACTGAGAAAAAAAGTAGCGCCTCATATATAAGTTTATCAAATCGTCTTAACATCTCTGTTTTTTTAGGGTTTTATAAGGTTTTTTACAACAACTGTGTTAAGCTTTTGTAGGTACATTTTTGTTAGTTTTATTTTTTATTTTCATTTTGTATTGTTCAAATTATCTGATAGAAATTTATATTGAATGTTAGGTTCGCTTCAAGTTGCATAAGTTTACTACATTTATTTATTTATACAAACATTTATTTATATATCATTTATATATAATGCCCTTTATATAATGGTTGAGGAATGCATTCCTCTGAGGAATCAGGCACAGCTGGTGCTTTTATACAAAGTTTAAACCAAAATATTTTCAAAGGTATATAAATGCCAGAGTGTTGCTAGGTGTTACCTTCTTTAGGAAAGGGATAGTAATAGAGAAGACAGCTGGTGAAGAAGGAGATAAAGAAAAGCTTCAGTATTTTACAACTCTGCTTTTTGCAAGTTTCTAATAATGCAGTTGCAGGGCGTATTAAATTTTTTGAAGCTGTATTTAGTAGCAAAATGACTGTTTGGTTATTTTACTTCGCCGATGATTCTGCTACACAACCCTTTTTGAAATTTTTAATAAAAATAATTGTTCTATTCGCCATTCATTTTATGGCGTACACAATTCTAGTTCAATGGGTACGTAAATAAGCAAAATTGTCACATTTGGAGTGAAGAGAATCCACAAGCTTTTGTCGATACACCATTACATCCACAGAAAATTACTGTTTGGTGGAGTCATTGGCCCATATGTCTTCAAAAACGATGATAGTCAGAATGTTACTGTTAAAGGAACATGATTCGAAATTTGTTCGTACCTCAATAACGTGGCATTAGTCTTGCTGATATGTGGTACGAACAGGACGGAGCCACATGCCACACAGCGGGCCATACAATTGATTTACTCAGAGAAACTTTTGATGAAAAAATAATTTCAAGTAATGGCCCAATTAATTGGCCACCAAGATCGTGTGATATAACCCCATTGGATTATTTTCTTTGGTGTTATGTTAAGTCACTTGTCTACGTCGATAAGCCACAAACAATTGAACACCGGGGAATTAAGCTTCGAAGAGTTATCGGCGAAATACGGCCGCAAATGCTGCGAAAAGTTGTTGAAAATTGATGTTCCAGATTGGGCCTTCTACGCGCCAGCCGTGGCGGCCACGTGGCAGAAATCATATTCAAACATTAATTTCATAAAATTTTCTTTCAAATAAAGCCCGTTTCATTGATATTAAAAATATATTTCCTTGTTTTATTATGATTTAAACTTGTGTCACTCTAAAAAAACACCCTTTATATAGTTTTTGTGTACTCAAATGCCAAAGATACTGTGAAGTGTTATAGCAAATAAGAAAGTGAAGTGTTATAGCAAATAAGAAATTATAGACTATTCAGATCCTTTTGTTTCCCTTGGGCCACTCTATACAACACGTGACTGTTTTACTACTACGAAATCTCCTCTACACCGTTCGTTAGTAATTGGAAATATCATCAAATGAATTGCGTGTGAGTAATTAATTTTCTTCGTAAAATATAGACCTTTTTCTAAATGTTAAAATATTTACGATGAATTGGTATTATACTTGTGTTTGTTCCTTTGGAAATCTTCCAAGAATCAGCAGGAAGCGCCCATGTGGAAATAAGAAAATTTCTTATGCAAGTTTCTTATATTTTTAAATCTTTATAATTAAAAAAAATATATGTATAATTTTTTTTTATATTTTTGACAAAAAATCCTATTCTTATTCGAGGCAACTTACATAGTAACCGTTATTTTCAAATTTCGTGAGTTAAGTATGTTCGATTTTCGCATTTTTTTTTTTCTTTTATGTTGGTACACATGTCTGTTATATATGTTGGCAATATCAGTTTGTTTTTGACAGATAAAAAGGTTAGTCGTGTTTTGGTGTGCTCTTCGATTTTTTACTATTCGAAAAAATGGATCAAAGAAACTGTATTAAGTTTTGTGTAAAAAACGAAATTAAATGCGCAAGGACATTTGAAATGTTGACTGTGGCGCTTGGCGAGTCTACTATGAGCAGAACACAAGTTCAATTGTGGTATAACCGGTTTAAGGAAGGCCGAGAAGATGTCAATGACGATGCTCTTCCTGGTCGTCAAGTTCGGTCAAATTTGAAGGTTTTGCTCACTGTTTTCTTCGACTGCAATGGCGTGGTGCATCATGAATTCTTGCCACAAGGTCGTACGGTCAATAAGGAATACTACAACTTGAAGTTATGCGCCGTTTGCGGGAAGCAATTCGTCAGAAACGCACAGAATTGTGGAAAAAACAATCATGGATTTTGCACCATGCTAACGCACCAGCTCACACATCGATGATTGTGCGTGAGTTTTTGGCCAAAAACAAAACCCTTATCATGCCTCAACCACCGTATTCACTGGACTTGACCCCCGCTGACTTTTTCCTTTTCCCAAAACCGATGAAAGGAAAGCGTTTTGCTACGATTGAGGAGATAAAAGAAAAGTCGAAACAGGAGCTGTTGGCGATACCAAAAAGCGCGTTTCAGAAGTGTTTCGAGGATTGGAAAAAACGCTGGCATAAGTGTATTATATCTGAGGGGGATTACTTTGAAGGGGACAAGATAGTTATTGATGAATAAATAAATACTTTTTGAAAAAATTTAAAATAACGGTTATTTTTTTATCAAATATTTTAATCTTAGAAGTACAAGTGCAAGTGATTCTTAGCAAATTTAGCATAGACTTTTCCCTGCATGAAATTATCTTTTTTGATGTCTATTCGTATTATTTTAAGTTACAAAAAATTAACGAATTTTCATTCTTAGTAACTATAATTAAGCATTTGCTAATTTGACCAATATGGCAATAGAGCATCTAGAGGCAACTGATTTCATTGAGCCAGCATTTTCTATATAGATAAATTAATTTCAATATGAACAAAATCAGAATTCTATTATGCACTATTGTACTCGTGTACAGCAATATCGCTTAGAAAACAGAAATACACAAATGCATTTCATTCGATGAACACCACTGTCGCAAAGACATTTGGAAGTTGTTAACTAGATCTTTTCGAGAAGTCCAATAAACGCACTTATTCATATTAGTTATTCCTTTGTTCAGTGATTATTCAAAGATTACTAAGAACTAGCACCTCTGCCATATGGCCAGGGATAAAAACAATATTTAAAATCCAGGCGCGAAATTGTTAACTTGGCAAAAGATTTCTCTTGGCAGGATGTCGCAAAATTAATCACCCTATCGGAAGATGCCGTATAGAAACAGACAAGCAATAGAGCGCTATACTCTGCAAGATCGTGGAATAATTATGTGGATTAGCGACGAGAATATTGCTGCTGTGGCTGCCGATGCCGCTGAAAACGAAGAAATATCAATTATACGACATGTCACACAATTGAGCATTACCAGATTCACCATATATCGAATTTTACATAAGTTAATGACTGTTGACCATCCGTCGCTTGTGAATTACTATAAGGCTATCCTCAATCTCAGCATCATCATGAGCGACGGGGAGCATTTTAATTTAAGCAGCTACGTCAATAAACACAATGCACGCTTATGGAGGAGTGGTGATGTAAGAAAATCTGTTGCATCCAGGAATGATTGGGACGTACTTTTTGAGGACGCCATCGGCAATACCGTTACTGTTACTGACAAGCGCTAAAGGGACATGATAAACGACTTTTTACACGACTGCGGAATGCAAAGAAGGGTATTGTGTTTATCAGCCTATGTATGTATGTACGTATTTTTGTATGTACACTCAGGTAAAAGCTGCAACTTAAAAATAAGAACACGTCACATTAATTCAATAATTTTCATTATAATAGAAAATGTATATGTAAATACTTAAAAATAAATGAAATCAATAAATAAATACTGTAAATTAATATTTTTCTATATTGAAATAAGAAAACTCAACATGGTTTTTATTGATTTTAAGCTGTTTTTACTCTGGGTGTGTGTGTGTTTCTTTGAGGCAACCGAACGCGTCAACCCATTTTGATGATTCTTACATCAATCGATTTGTCTTGGGAGTGTAAATAAAGATGATAACAGTAGACAAAACGTAATACGGCGACCAACAGACACCATTTGGTAAATTCGCAAAACAATAAAAACTCGGCCAATTATAGCGAGCCATAACCGCTAAAAAGCTCAAGCGACACATTTTTTGGACTTCGTTTTTTTATGAGAATGGGTTATTTACGATCGCAAATAATCAATTTTGGTAAAAAAAATGAAGTTCGAAAATTATGTCGCTTAAGCTATTTTGGCGGTTAACGCACGATATGGGCACCATTCCACAGGTATTTTAAAATCATCTTAAGATTTCTCTTCATTTCGAATAACCATTTTGGATATATAACGGTGCGGAGTTGGTGGCACTCGGGTTTTTCGATTCTTTTTATAACAAGTATGTCTTCATTTACACACTTCATACTAAAAATTTTTCTCAATAGCAATTAATTGGTCTTGTTGATGTGATATCTGATATTCCTTTTTATTTTAAGAATCAGTTAAGCGTGTAAAATATTTAAACAAAATATTTTCCCTTTCTGCTTTCTGCTTTTTGGATTGATAGGAAGGGTAAATTAGATAATAGGGTAGCACTTAAACGGAAGCTACTGTATTTTCATTTGTGCCATTTCTTGTCTTAAGCCTGGTACTCTGTTCACCATTTCGTGCGAAATGCTGTCAAACTACATATAAAAGTATTTGGTGTGAAATATTTGCGAAATAAATTCGCAAAAGTAGTACTCTGTTCTTGTTGTGAAAAACACGTAAAATCATGTCTTTCCATGCAAAATTAGTCTGGCATCATTTTAGTTTAGCTGCGAAACAACATGAGCAGTGCTTTTTTCGCACGGAATTTTAACAATGTTGCATACTTTCAAGCAATAAAGCAAGAAATTTATAAAAAAAACCGCGAGTTGGGCTACATTTTCTACATGTCAAATTTTTCACGCGAAATAATCAATGTTGCTGGAAAATTTTCACAACTTCGAACAGAGTACTAGGCTTTAAGGAAAATAATGCTTCTTTAAAACTAAAGGGCCCGCCAGATAACTTTTTTCTTTAAATGCTATAAAAAAAACTACTGAATATTTTCTCAAATTTCTTTTTTTATTTGAAAGTACAATCCTTCCGGTTAATAATGAAAAATAATTTCATTCAAATGGCTACCTCGGCTGGCCATGCAGTAGCCTACACGATCGGTCCAATTTTTAAGCACATTAGCGATTGTGTGCAGCTGTATTTCACCAATGGCTTCACGAATATTGTCCTTTAAAGCGTCAATTGTCTCTGGCTTGTCGGCGTAACACTTATCTTTGACGGCACCCCACAAATAATAGTCCAACGGTGTCAAATCGCAGCTCCGAGGTGGCCAAACGACATCAGCTCTGCGGCTGATAATGCGATCTTCAAAAACAGGGCGCAAAACATCGAGTGTAGCTGCGGCCTGTTGAAACCAAATGTTGCCAATATCCTCCTCTTCAATTTTTGTGAACAAAAATTCGTTCAACATGGCCCGATAACGATCGCCATTGACTGTAACGGCTACTCCTTGCTCATTGGCCCAATTATGCCTCTGGACCAAAATCCGCACCAAACAGTGACTCGTTTTGGCTGCGTCGGCTTTTCAATGTATGCGTGCGGGTTTTCTGTGCCCCAAATGCGACAATTTTGCTTGTTCAAAATGAGCTTCATCTGAAAAGATGATTTTTTTTGGCAAAATCGGCATCGGTAATGTCGCAATATTTCGCAGCGTTGTTCAAGCGTATACACAACCATATTCGTTCAGCGGAAGGATAAAACTAATTATCTGTCAAATCAGACATGAGCTAAGTGTTACCATTCACGAAATAAGCACTAGTTGAAAAAAAAACGTTAGATGGCGGACCCTCTATTACGCTGCATGCATACACATTATGACCAAAATGTTAAACAGCAAATACTTTACAGTTTACAGTGTATAAGAACACAAAGGGTAATCTTGCATTAACACAACAGTAATGAGTGAACTTTACAATTTTGAAGCGCACCTTACATATTATTTTTATAATGTGTGTGTGTGTGTTTGCATCCCTGCAACTTGTTGCATACTACTATTTTTTACAATTTAACTACATATATGTATGATCTTTCGAAGGTAATGCTGAGTACACATTTGGCATTTATTTTGTTGCCATTTTCGCAATGTGCAATGTACAAAATGTCATAATGTGTACTCAGCATATGAATCATAAAATCTATTTTTCCTTTCATTTAATTTCAGCTGTATTTAGGTATGCATTTTTTTTATTAATTTTTTAATTTTAATACTCGCGTGGAGTTTCTTTTATTTGTATTTATGTACGTACGAGTATGTACATACGTATATTTTTTTAGCGGTTTTTACATGTTTATTGTATAATTAAGTTCACATAATTTATAGAGTTATTATTGTATTTGTTTTTTTTTTATGTATATAAAGTTTATTTTTGCCAAATAAATTTAAATAACTTTTTGCTCAAAATTATAAAAATAAAGTTTCCCAAATATTAATGCTAAATACATATTCATGTATTAAGTGTTTTATTTTTTATAGCTTAAGGTGCTTATGGTCTTTATTGTTGTTAAGTTTCTAACACTACTCAACTAAATATTTTTTCTAAACTCTTTTTAATGCATGAAAAATTATGTGTCAAATGAAGTATAAATATTTAAGGTTATGATGGCATCTTCTAGAAATAAGTACATAAGAGCTTATCACAACTATTGCAGTTTATACCAGTATTTCTAATGTCCTTAAAAGTGTGTTATATGGAAAAGTTGATATTGATTCAATTCTATAAGAAAATGTGTTAATTAGTGAAATATCTTCACCAAAGCCATCGAGTTTGGCAATGATGGGGCATTTAAAGGCTTTACCTGCAATAATTTTTGAACATCATTCTTTTGTACGGCTCGCTTAGGAATGTTTGAAAAATAACTGGGTTAAATATCAATTATAATTTAACTTTGAATAAAAATCCAAGAGCTCTTGATAATTGACTGCCCCAGTAAGGGTCGAGTCACATGCACAGAAAAAATTATTCCCAAATAATTTTTCAAACAAACGTGTTTTTGAAATAAAATTTAGTTTCAGTTAAAATTTTTTACTGTTCCAGTAATCCAACAACTATACGACTTCAAGAGACTCTTAAAAACTATCTGGAAAATCTCAATGTCACACCAGCATCTAATTACTCCTTGTGGCGCGCTGCGAGAAAGCTTAAAACACCAGTTGAGTTTAAACCACCTCTGCGGACTTTTACCGGAGGTTGGGCAAGAAGTACACCCAGAGCAGAAACAACTTAAAATCAATAAAAAACCATATTGAATTAAAAAGAAACATTAACGAAAGTCTAGTTATGTTGAAATTTCTTATTTTAATATGGAAAAATATTAATTTACAGTATTTATTTATTAATTTTATTTATTTTTAATTATTTTAATACTATATAGTTTCTATTACATTGAAAATGATTGAATTAATTTAACGCGTTCTTAATTTTAAGTTGCAGATTTTCCTTGAGTGTAATACTGAAAAAGCTAACATATTTGCTGAGCATTTAAAATCCGTATTTACCAGAAACTGGTGCTGTTGATTTACCAAGTGTAGTTTCTCTACCCCTTCAACCACTTACAGATTAAGATGCGTGATGTACTAGAAACTAATTGATAAGCTCAACCCGCAGAAAGCTTCCGGTATTGATGGAATTAGTAACAAGATGCTGATGAATTGTCCTCACATTGTAATTAGAATCATGCTATTTATTTTTAATGCTATATTACGTCTAGAGTATTATCCGCACCACTGGAAGCTTGCCCAGGTCAAAATTATTTCAAAGCCGGTCAAAGGTCTTACCAAAGCTAAGTAAAACAGGCCAATAAGTCTACTATCAACAATGTCAGAATTTTTCGAAAAACTGCTCTTGACAAAATTGTCCAAAATTCTAATTGATAGTGGGTGCATCCCGGACCAGTATTGTTTTGCCCTGTTTATTGACGTTTCTCAGGCATTTGATAAAGTGTGGCATGAAGGCCACTAAACTTTATAAAGCTATTGGAAAGTTACATTACTGGCCGGAAGTTCACTGTTGTGGAATCTATATCATTCGCTGTGCCAAAGGGGAGTATTCTGTGGCCAATTTTATATTTGATTTATACTTGTGATATACCTTTGAGCAGTGATAACCTCACTTCTACATATGCCGATGATACAGCCTGCCTTCGTATGCACGAAAACCCTCACGAGGCATCCCGATATCTTCAGGAACATATTACCCAGCTGGAACTATGGTTAAGCTTATGGAGAATATAAGTAAACAAACAGAAGTGTGTTCAGGTAACATTTACCCTACGAAGAGATACTTGTTGGCCCATTCGAATCAACAATCAAGTTGTTGCTCAACATTCACATATGAAATACCCTGGTATACACCTTGATCGACGGCATAATAACTCTAGTTGTTCTAAGAAATTTTTGGGCAGAGGTTCCCTGATGATTTGTATTAGCAACAGTGAAATGCGTGTAGGATCCAGCTAAACCCCTCAATAATCAATTTCAATGTATTTAAAAAAAAAATATTTTACTGAATAAGTAAAATAATAGTTTGCGATTATTAGTGCGTTAAAAATTGTAAAGGTTACAATAGTTTTAACTTTTAGCGTACGTTGAGTAGTTTGACAGCTATTATTGATTTTATTGGTATGTGTTTTGATTCAGTGTTTTTGCGCCTTGTGGCAGCGAAAAAAGAATAAAGTAAAAGAAATAAACAAATTAAATTAAAAAAAAACTTGAGTTTAACAAATAAAATGGAGAACACACCTATTGAAGCTGTTCAAATGGTTCCCTCAATAAAGTACCTTCTCCGGCGTTGCGTTAATGCCAATTAAAAAAGGCGAAGTATAACGAACCTGATGAGACATCCCGCTTTTCACAGGCCTATCCCGCCTCGAATTTCTATCCCGCTTTATCCCGCTTGTTACAGTTTTGCAATTTTCAATCCCTTATTCGATTTTTATTAAAATGCAACTGAGACAGATGTCCTTGAAATATTTTTTAAGTGTAGTTGTTGCTTAATTAGAGAAAACCCTGGGTGCTTCGCTACTCCCTATATATGTACGTTTTGAGATGAAAAGACAATTTTTTTTATTAGAAGTGCCACGCTTGTAGTTCAATTTGCACCATTTTGAAGAAAGTGTATACACAGAATTTTTTGAAGTTTCGAGTATGCAGGAGTTCTTTGAAAAACATTAAATTTGCCTTACTATATTAACATATTCTAATGTTAGGAATTGTGGAAACTATGTTTCCTAAACTAAAAAAGATCATAGATCTAAACATAAAACCAAGTACTTATACAAATGTTTTTCTTAGAATTTTTAAGAAAATTATTTGTGGAAGTGCTTTTGTTTTTAATGTGGAAATGAAAAAAAGGATTTTCTTAGTTTAAACATAAAATTATTAATTGCTGAACAAATGAGCGTTATTTTAGAGAAATTTATGCAGCTCATGGTTGCCCTTCAGAAGAAGAATTAGTAATAGCCTCTTGCGTTTTTTTTACTAATAATTCCGCTTAGCGGAAGTTTTGCTTTAAACACTTTCACGCCGCTCGGAAAAATTGTTGCCATGTAGCCAGCTACTTAAATATTTTGAAATCGGCAGCGATGTTATAAGCAGTTGATATTAAAGTATATGCACATATTTCAGTGGTGCCACTTTCAAATACTTCACATTTAAACAAAATAAAATTACCTATTTCAAATGAACTTATATCACGTAAACATATAAAAATTAATAAATTAAGTCCTTTATGAGTTTTGAGATGCTCATTCCGTTAAATAATATCCAATAATTTTGAGCTATCATTCATTTCACATTTTGTAATATATTGGCAGCACTGTATTTGCTCGTTGTCCCCAACAAATATAGAAATTAGTCTAAGTTAGCTGCAGCTACAAAAGTGGTTGTGTAGCCGTGTTGTCGTGAAAATAATCATTTTGATATGGACATATGTATTCCATTTTTGACAGGTTGTAAGCGGTAGCAATGATCTGTAGTGCATCGTTTTTTCGCTATTCCTACTGACTCATGAAATTTTAAATCTAAATGAGTAGACATCGTTTAAACTCAACTACTCTGATTTACGCATACTCACGATAAGATTGATTTATAAGTATAGGTTGCAATATACATATATGAATGCGATGTCGGCATCATACTCCCTGCAGGAAATACGAATACTGAAATTGTAGTGATTTAGTAGTGTCATTGTCAGTAGTACTACTGACCAGGTGTACCCCACCCAATGTAATCATCTATTGACATTTAACATTAGCTTGTCATTGAAAAATCACCACTAGACTGTAACACTACTCACTAAAGGCTATGATTCACTATCCTACACAATCGCGCGATCTACGAAAAAATACAACCCTGTTCTGTTGAATTGTTTTTGTCTTTTGAAAACGTTCATAGAATCCATCATACCAGGGCTGTATTTTCTCAAAAATCGCACGATCGTGTAGGCTAGTGTATCACGGCCTTAAGTAGTTCTTAATGGACCACATAGAGACATTGGCACCAATGATTCACTAGTAAATTTAAGGGGCTGTAGTCTACAATATCGACATTTCCTCGCTCGATATCAATAGTAAGATTGTAATGATTTACTAGTGACATTGTCAATTGTACTACTGACAATGTGTACCCCGGCCAATGTATTCGCCTATTAACATGTAACATAGGGTTGACATTGAAAATCTACCAGTAGACTTTAGCACTATTCTTTTAAAACCATAAGGAGGCATTTGAACCAAAGATTCACTAGTGCATTTTAGTGACCCTCGTCTACAAGTTTATAAGAGTTGGGGCAACTAACTTCAACACATACATACATATGTATGTATTTTTTTGCACAGAATAATAAAAAAGAAAACCAAACTATTGACGCGTTCATTGACAATGTAACCAAAAATGCACTAGAACTGTTGTCTCTAACGTATCTCTACTCGCGCATAAAAGGAAAGTTGTCATCATTTCAACTAGTGTAATTGTCGCTAGAGAAAATTGTGTTGACATAGAGACATATGGTTCCAGACTGACTAGAGGGTCATATCACACTCACACTCATAAATCACCTCAGTTTGATTTCTAATTTTAGAAAAATACTTAAGGTAGAGGTCCATAACTCGCTTTTTGCGCGTTACGCTTTCTATGCATCTGTCAAAAAAAGTAGAATCAATGTAATAGTATGTGACAAGTTACATTGCAAAAAGCGCAGAACGCGTAGGCACGTTCAAAGCAAAAAGTTGGTCTACTTTCTACTTTTGAACGCGTTACAAGCACCATGAAAGAAAGTCAGCTGTTCTTGAATGCTAAAGATGTTAAATAATACTTTATTTCTTACGTTATCGATAAATATTATTTTGCCGTGGATAATTTTTTTCTTTTTTTCAATAAAAAAAATTTCTTAGTAAAAAAAAACTTATAAAATATGTGAATATTTTCATTTAAGTGATGTATTTTAATTAACTTCTCACCACACTTTTCTCAGTAACAAATTTTGCATATTAGTTATCGATTACTTTTACGTACTGAGTGTCATCTCCGCTAAATCTGTATTAAATAGCTGCTTAGAAAAGTTATTGCTTAAGCCAATAATGTGCATACATTTATATGTAATTTTCAATTTACTTACATTAAAGTCAACAACAGCCGACAATCTGCTGGAATAGCCCTGGCCGAGTTCTTCTCAAGACTATCTTTTAAAATGCTGAATAAATAGTCAAAGAGATCTGCAGACATTCTTGTCGCGGTTCGAAATTGCTCAGGGTCAGAAGTTTTAATTTTTTAAATGTGGTTTCAAAAAACCCACTTAAATTCCGTTCTAAATACAACGACCGTATCCAAAACCTTTTCTTTTTTGAAATTCATAGGCATTTTTTGCACATAAAATTAAATATATTATTTATAAGTATTTATAAACAAACGCACACAGCTGATCAAAACAAAAATAAAATGGCGCATGAAAAGCAGTGCATGTAACTCAACGCGAACAAAGTATAGAATGAAACAAGAGGATGAAACGCCTGTAAAGCATAACGCGCAAAAGCGAGCTATGGACCTCTACCTTTATACTACTTACATTGATTCAGCTGACTCAACTCATTTATATAGAACAACTACAAATACAACAGTATTAAGTGTATAAAGAAACACATTTGTACCCTCATAATGAGCAAACACTTAACCTCATAATGAGTATTTTAATGTTCGTATGCGAAGTTCGCATACGAAATCAACAACGTCATAAATGTGGCTAAGTATGAGTGCGATGAGAACTTCACACTTGCGAGTGAATATGAAGTTGGACAACATTGCAATAAGTATGAGTGCGCATAAGTATAAAGGTAGAGGTCCATAGCTCGCTTTTTGCGCGTTATGCTTTACACGCGTTTCATCCTCTTGTTTCATTCTATACTTTGTTCGCGTTGAGTTACATGCACTGCTTTTCATGCGCCATTTTATTTTTGTTTTGATCAGCTGTGTGCGTTTGTTTATAAATACTTATAAAGGAAAAATGGAGAGTGAAATCGAGTTTTTAAAAGAATTTGTGGAGTTAGTCGTAAAAGTAATCGATAACTAATATGCAAAATTTGTTAATGAGAAAAGTGTGGTGAAAAGTTAATTAAAATACATCGCATTAATGAAAATATTCACATATTTTATTAAACAAGTTTTTTTTTCATTAAGAAATTTTTTTTATTGAAAAAAAGAAAAAAATTATCCACGGCAAAATAATATATATCGATAACGTAAGAAATAAAGTATTATTTAACATCTTTAGCATTCAAGAACAGCTGACTTTCTTTCATGGTGCTTGTAACGCGTTCAAAAGTAGAAAGTAGACCAACTTTTTGCTTTGAACGCGCCTACGCGTTCTGCGCTTTTTGCAATGTAACTTGTCACATACTATTACATTGATTCTACTTTTTGACATATGCATAGAAAGCGTAACGCGCAAAAAGCGAGCTATGGACCTCTACCTTAAGAAATTATAAGTCATCATTCAACTGTACTCACTTTTTCACTACTCATTTCTGATCACTGGTCGGTAGCCTGCTGTTGTGAATGTGTTTAATGCAGTAACAGTTTTATTGCTGTTGTTTATGGCACTGTTTTATCTGCTTTCATGAGAAATTTACTAATGCCAGCATTTGTTACGCATCAGTCACGCATAAGTCATGTTGAGTAACGCGTGATCGTGTTTGTATTTCTTTATACTCGTAATAAAGATTTAAAAAGCTAACGAGTATAATTTTAGCCAACTTTTTTAGGCTTGTTAAAAAATATATTTTTGGATCATTTGTATGACAACTCACTCAATGACAGGAAGTCCCTCAAGGGCGCGCGTGAATAAAAAATCTTAAATTTCAGCTTGTTTTGTTGTTTGAGTTATGTATGTAGTTTTTGCTACCACTGCGGTATTTCTTATACAAGGTGGGCCAAAAGAAATCACCCTATTGGAAGATGCTCTTATTTTTGCACATGCCGGCCAATGTCAAATCTGTTTTGACATTTGTGAACTAAACAGATGTAAAATACAGGTGAACAAGTCATGGAGCGATACACTCCCCAAAAACGCAGAATAATCGTGTCTATTCTTTTCGGGTCGCCTCATCGATTTCCGGATTTAACCGTTCCAGAGTTTTTTTGTGGGGTTTTTTGAAGTCTCGTGTTTATGTGAACAAGCCCGAGACCCTAAAAGCCCTCAAGGACAACATTCGACACGAGTGCGAGAATCTGTCGCCCGAAGTTCTTGCCGAAGTGATTAAAAATGCCATAAAACGAGCCCATATAGCAATAAATTGTGACGGCGCCCATTTGGCCGATATCATCTTTTCGACTTGACCAATAAAATTCTAAAGGTTCATATAAACATAATCAAAAAACAGAATCGAAGTTTTTCATTAAAAAAATGAGAGCCAAACAACAAACAACGGATGACTTCTTTTGGCCCACCTTGTATAAAAAAATATGTTTATTAACTAATTAAAAATTACTTTCTGGGTAGGGGTGGAGGGGTAGTCGTGTCTCCCTCCTATACCAGTAAGATGTTAGTGTAACATGCAGCTTGTTTTAAAAGTTATCCACAAAAAATTTAGTGTGCCTAGCTATTGTAGTTATGAAGATGTAGAAGAAATAATAATTATTTATTTTGTATGCGGATATCCGTCTCCCCCCTCCTATACCTCCAAGATTTTGTTGGAACACACAGTTAGCGCTCTAAGAACTACTCTATTACCCCGACTGTGCGTTGTACTAATTCGACAATTTAAATGAATAAAATAATTTCTTTAATGAACATAAACCACTCGCAATATCCTGCCGATTTGTTTCACTGATCCTGTACTCTGGTCTTCATAACAGATTGTGTAGTCTAATTATTATTTGAATTAAAGCTGCAGTTTGTTTTTAATTAAATCTTGTTGTGCAATTTCTTCTATATGCGTCATCTTAATTATTAAGAAATCTAATTAATATTTTAATTAAATCTGCATTTAGATTTTAATTACATCTTATGTACTCTTTCTTTCTTTCGATAGTACGTAGTAGATACACAGAAAAAAATAGACAATAATTATGTTCAACAAAACCATGTTATTGAAAAAAAAATTTAATTTCAACAATATTTGTCATTAATTTAATACAATATTTAACAATACCGCCCATTTTAAAATATCATTTAATTTAATTTCTTTGCGTTGGTGTTTATCTTGCTTGTTGATTGACCCAACGCGGTCATGTGCTATTGTTGTTGTATTTTTTGATTGCTCGTGTTGTATACGTGTGAATTCCGACAAGAAGCCGGAAAACTTCGTGGATTGTTTTTTTTCACTCAACAAAGTTATTTTTAAATTATATCAACGCAAAGCGCACATGTAGAAGAAACATAGAAATCATGTTTGCGTGTATTCATTAAGGTAGAGGTCCATAGCTCGCTTTTTGCGCGTTACGCTTTCTATGCATCTGTCAAAAAAGTAGAATCAATGTAATAGTATGTGATAAGTTACATTGCAAAAAGCGTAGAACGCGTAGGCGCGTTCAAAGCAAAAAGTAGGTCTACTTTCTACTTTTGTACGCGTTACAAGCACCATGAAAGAAAGTCAGCTGTTCTTGAATGCTAAAGATGTTAAATAATACTTTATTTCTTACATTATCGATAAATATTATTTTGCCGTGGATAATTTTTTTCTTTTTTTCAATAAAAAAAATTTCGTAGTAAAAAAAGTTTGTTTAATAAAATATGTGAATATTTTCATCAATGCGATGTATTTTAATTAACTTTTCACCACACTTTTCTCAGTAACAAATTTTGCATATTAGTTATCGATTACTTTTACGACTAACTCCACAACTTCTTTTAAAAACTCGATTTCACTCTCCATTTTTTCTTTATAAGTATTTATAAACAAACGCACACAGCTGATCAAAACAAAAATAAAATGGCGCATGAAAAGCAGTGCATGTAACTCAACGCGAACAAAGTATAGAATGAAACAAGAGGATGAAACGCGTGTAAAGCATAACGCGCAAAAAGCGAGCTATGGACCTCTACCTTTATTTGCATGATGAAAACGATTTGCTCTTTAGCTGAATGGTAAGCTCGTTAGTCAAGAGATTGCCGGTTCAACTCATCCCAAACACATTTAGTTTCTCGAAGGTTGTGTGGAAAAATAAATAACTTTAAAATTTAACAAGAAACCAAATTCTAAATAAAAATTAAAAAAAAACTAACCAAAAAACATACATTAGAATTTGAAAAACAAATTCTTTAAAATTTTTGTTTTTCGTTAACAACTCAATTGTCAATAACACAATCATTTTAATTGGAAATAATTGAGTTGATTTTGTTTTCTGATGTTACAAATGTGTGTTTGTATTTACAAAAATCGTTGTAGGTGCCTTTTTAAATAATATTTTAATTGTATTCACAAATAAATTAATTGTATTTACAAATCTTTTTTTCTGTGTATGTAAAATCGGTTGAATTTGAGAAACTTTAAAATACGGTTTAATGCTGACGGTGGGAAAGACGCTTTAAATTTCTTTCTGCACTATTCAGAGATACTAAATGGATAAATAGTTTATGCTCGATGCCTGAACTTATGTTATGTATATGTTATATGTTATACATATGTGAATAGCAACAACATTCTTGATTCAATGCTTGCAATAAAATTTTTAAGAAATGTTTCCTCGATTGGTCCATTATTTAAATTTTTAAAATTATTTTGCATAATAACATTTGTGTCGAGTAGTGATAGTTCTGATGTTTTATTTTATTATTTTATTTATTATAATTATTATATTTGTGTATTCTTATTAATGTATTCGTATATTATTTCATTATTTCAATTAAATAATCAACAACTACAATTATTTATATTTCGTCTTGCCGTTTTTTACTTAATAAAACTACTTTGTTAATTAAAAAGTTTAAGACTTCCTGCTTCCTTTTATTAAATAAATTTATTTTAAACTTATCTTTTCTATTATCTACCATATAATTACTAAGTACTAGGAATTAATTGATTTTATTTTAACATAATTTCAAATAATAAGAAAACACCTACAAGTGTTTTTTTTTTATTTCTCAATAAATACTACATATTTAATATGAACGTATTGTTTGCTATTTTTAAATCATTTAATATTAAATATTGAGATTTATGTAACTGAAGAAGAACCATAATGCATGCACTTTGGAAATATATATTTCTTATATTTTTTATTTTATTTTTAATACGATTAATTGTTAATGTGTGTTATTTATGTTATATATATATATATATATATATTTTATTAGATGTTTGTTGTCTTAATAATTTCTACTGTATGGAACATATTACTTTTTAACAAAAAAATTTTTGTTTGCCAACGCCAAAAGAAAAAATATATTCCTTTGCCAATTCAAAAAAAAAAAACAAAAATAATAATAATGCATTCCAAAAAATAACAAATCATTCTGATCAAGTAAAAAATTAAAATTAAGAATATAAATTCTTAGGATAAAAATCATATAAGCATATGTATGTACGTATATTATTTGAACTTATCACACTCTCTGTTAATAAAGATTTCTATTGCTGAAAATTATTGTCAAGCGCATCGTTTCGCCTGCATCTACGACATTTCAAAACGATTTTTCTTCACCTTGAAAAAGTTTCCATAAGTCTGTGGCAAAATGGAAAAAGGGGTTAAGTCGAGATAAGCTGATTTTGAGTTAATGGTATCTCCGTCATCTGCATATTCGAAAGTACCTCTGGTCAAAATCTCAATTAATTTCTGTGATTTTTCAGAAAGTTATAGCACTATGACTTGCGACTTAACTTTTTAAGACTTCCAATCCCATTTGGAATAATTGCTTAATTTAGGTTATACTTTAGTATATTTCAACTTAAATGTATTACTTATAGTGTGTAGAACGATGTTTGCTTAAAAAAATAAAGGTTAGCAGGACATTTCCCAATTTAACTGTAAAAGAAATAAATTTCCGAAAATCGATTTGAACGCTTAAAAGTGCTCTCCTGCAAAACAGTAAAATATGGCTTAAGCACTTTTTCCTTATTGCCACAGAAATATTATATTTTAATAACTGAAATATTTTGTAAACTTTCTTTCAGTTCTTTCAATAAAAAAAAGAAGCGAAATATGTAAATATGTTAAAGTCGTGAGTATTCCGTTTCCCTCGGGAATCATAATAATTAATAATTATTAATGATCTAGATTAAATTTTAAATAACACTCGCAGATTTTAAAAATAAACATTTAAGAATAATTAACGCCGTTTTCTTTACTAGAAAAAGTGCAAAATTTTTAAGTTTTTATTAAGAAAAGTCAAATTTAAAGTAAAAATTTACGCTCATAAGCGGTGATGCCACAATCTCTAATGAAATCTATATACAGACAAGGTGGGCCAAAAGAAATCACTCTATGGGAAGGTGCTCTTATTTTTGCAAATGACAGCCAATGTCAAATCTGTTTTGACATTTGTGAACTAGACAGATGTAGAATACAAGTGAACAAGCCATGGATTGAGACACTCCCCAAGAATGCGGAATAATCGTGTCTATTTTTTCCGGGAAAAGAAAACGCCATAAGATTCAGTTAAGTAAAACATTTCCATATGTGTTACCCATAGTGCGATTTGAGGTGCGTACCAAACAGGTTAGCAAATTCTACATTTACATGTCTAGCCTTTGCTGCAAGAGAGTCACAACTCAAAAAACTTTATTTTTAAGTTAATAGTGCAAATTTAGTCGTCATATCGTTCTTCATATTGTTAAAAAATCTCATACAAATACTCGTATCTTGCTTTTTCAACTCTCGAGAGAATAATAAAGTTGTCTTTTTCCATTAATTTGTTAATATATTTAAAACTTCAAACTCGTTTTCTGCAAAACAAGTTTTTTTGAGTAATGAATAATGTATGGGGGCAAAGGCTCAATATTTCTGTGGCAACAAGGAAAAAGTGCTTAAGTCTAATTTAGCAGAGCAATTTTAAACTTTAAGTGATATTTTTAAACTATTCCTATTTCTGTAAAAAATTATACTTTCCTGCGGCACCCTATTAATTGAACTGTCCTAAATATAAATTTAGAATTTATTAAATCGAAAGTCAAGTTAAGTTTTCATTCAAATAAAATAAGTAAAAAGTAATTTTGCTGTAACTTTCTTAAAAATCACATAAATAAACTGAAATTTTGCAATTGGCAAATTATGATGGCGTCATTCTCTCAATTTTAGCACAAGTCGACTTAAGCACTTTTTAGTTACCAATATTATTTCTACCAACTTCCAATAGCGCTACTGCTAACACATATGAGTACGCTTTATGTAACTGAATTTAAATTACACTGCAAAACAATTTCAAACTTTAAAACTTTTTCGAAAATTACGAATTTCTAACAATGGACTCTGGTAGAGGGGACAAAACAAAAAATAACACTCATGTGTCAGTGTTTCAAAAGATCACATCGGAAGCTAAAGCTTCCTCTATTTGGCCTATATGTCTAGGGTATCCGTATAAGACACGATGTGTACTCTACATCTGAAGTGTAGGGTATGTTCAGCAACTTTGAAGAAAATATCAAAAAAGTTAAATTCCGATTTGATCTTTCGAAACGCCGAATCTTCTATCAGAATTCATTGTCAGAACCCCGTATTTTTTTTTTGGTCTGTAAGTTGTTATTTTTATATTTGTACTGCTTTCGTTTTAATTCGGTTCAATTTTTAATATTTTTAGTACCAATCGTAGTCTTGCCCACTTGTACGAACATCCGATTGCATCATAACAATCGGATGTTCGTACAAGTATATGTATATAATAAATCTTATATGCAAGAAAGTGTCAGTTTCAGAGTATGAATTGATTAGGTAGAAGCACGTAAAATGTAGTACTAAATTTTAATAGGCGTGGATCCATACACCTTTTTAAGCTCAAGATTATGTTATTCCTAGAGCCCAAGGTACTTGTCAAGTCTTTAAGACAACACTTAATGTTAATGGGCGTGATTCCGCCCATTTTTCTAAATATAAGATCCTCATTGCAAAAGCCACCAGCAGTCAAGAAAGAAATGAAATGACCTAAGGGAGAAAATAATTTCACACAAACTTCAACGAATTGCTAATAAAATGTAGCAGAAAGAGTCCACTTATAAGGAAACAAGAAAAGTCCGACCTGAAAGATATCCAAAGAGAATGCATTAGAATCCAACTACTAAGCTTCGTAGCGGGAACTACCCGTCACTGGACATTCAGAGCACACGTCTAAAGTGTCCTACTGCCTTCCAACAAATTATGCAGAAGTTGTCAGAATGAAGAAGAGGAAGAAATCACTGAATATCTCTTCTGTTACTGTAAAATGTTTGCTCAAAGAATACTTACAGATAATAAGCATTCTTAGTCCTATTGATTTATCAAGGATTCCTACATTGATAATTTTAATACCTAATACCCCTACCTACCCCTGTAAGGCCCTAAAATAATTTAAAGGGCGCCAAAAGTTAAAGGTAAAAGAATGTAAGTGCAATTAAAATTCGATAATTTATTTGACTACGGTTTGTTTTAAGAGAATACCGAAGTTTCTACTAAATTAATGGAAAATAAGATTGACATGATATTGCTTTGAAGCGGCCAAAAGATTGGGATAAATGTATATGAATTAAAAAAAAAACTTATGTATGTGTAGCCTCACCTTAAATCCAAAAAGCCGTAGGTGCCCTTTTACCCAACTGCGCGATGAAAAGAAGGGTATTGTGTTTATCAGCCTGTGTGTGTATGTATGTGTGTTTCTTTGCGGCACTATATAAACCTAAAGCGTGGACCGATTTTGATCATTCTTACATCAACTGCCTTAGATGATGACAGTAGTCAAAACTCAATATGGCGGCCAACAGACGCCATTTTGTACATACAAAAAAAAAATTCGGCGAACTATATCGAAATGGGTATCATTCGACAGGTATTTTAAAAACATCTTTAGGTTTCTCTTATGATTTTTCTTTTCGAAGGACCATTTAGGATACTTAAAGGTTCAAGGCTGCTCGCAGTCGGGTTTTTTGATTTTTTGTTTGTGTAAGACGTTGACGTCAGAAAACTTGGCGTTTTTGTAATAGATTAAAGAAAATTTGCCATGATTCGTTTAATCTATTACGAAAACGTCAAGATTTCCACATCCAACGTCTTACATAAACAGGCTGTTAATTACAGATGCATTTCAACTTATTTTGAGCTAAAAATATTGTCCAAAAAAGTGGCGTTAGTTTTGGCAAAAAGTTCATTTCCACAAAAGTGTATTGCTGTGTGCGAGGACCCTGTTGTTTCACTATATTCCCAGTAGGCCGGCCGTAAACATATGTCGATGAATACGTCCAACAATAGAAAGATCGCCGAAACATATTTTCCCCTGCAACATATCGCTCATTAAAATTCACATACAACTTAAAGAAGACATTCTTCTCTCAAGAGGTGGTAGCACAAGCTATTTGTTTGAAATTTTTACACAAGATAAAATACAAAACACCGCACTATTCTGTATTATTAACTCAAAAAATCCATTTTTTTGGAGTTATCTCACTGTTTAAAAATTGCTAGATTTGTGTGGAAAATATCCAGAATGGCAACAAAGACCCATTTAAGGTTTCTTATTTTATTAATAGCAAAGAAAATATCATTGCATACCTTAAGGCTGTCTATTTCAAAGAGTCAATACATCAAATATTTTATTAATGGAAGTATGTGTTTTCAGTCTTTTACAACTGGCACATAAAACGCATGTAAAGTATACTCTAAATACAATCCGAATGTATGGATGAAACATGGTCGATATAACATTGCGATTTCTTAGAGATGAACTACATAACCCGCCCAACCTTTCGTTGTATCGGACTAAATGCAGAATTACATTTTACTTTCTGTTCTGTTGCGAATCAGCTGACTCTTTTTTTGTTTAAAGAAGTCTTATACAAGACTTTAGTTTTTCTGTTCCGTTCTGTTGTGTTTCGGTTCAACTTGGATATAGGCAGAATTAGTTTGTACGTGCTGTTCCATTCTGAATCAGCTATTTTGTTTATGTGGTTTGTTTATCCTTTTTCGTTCTGTTCTGTTGCGGACAAATCTGTAGAAAATAGAATTCAACGTTAAGTGACAGCCAAAAGTGTGTATGTATGATATTTTGTAAACAACTGAAATCTGTTCTATAAATTGCCAGCTGATGCCTTGCACAGAAAAAGTAATTGCAAAATATTTTACACAGAAAAGAACGGCACAGAACGACAACGAAAAGTAAAAACTAATGAGGCCTTAATTAAAAACTTGTTAAGGAATTGTAAGTGACACCAAAATTAATTACAACGTTTTGAACTGCGATTGTGCTTTTAGTATTTAAAAATTTTATTCTCATAAACTTATATGAAATGAAAAGCTAAGATTATATTGAAATATAGCAATGGACGATGCAAAACTGATCACCTGCGAAAGGATTTTCATGCATTTAAAATCGCGTTTTATGTACATAAAATATACAAAATATAGAAATATAGAAATATGTATTAAAAACTAATAAAATATGCATTTATTAACTCTTTTCTCAACATTTAATAACATTAAAAATTTAAAAAATCGGCTTCATTGCTTTCTTAAAAAAAACATTTTGTCAAATCATATTTGATACAAAATTAAGTTAAGAAGAACTTTTATTTATGTAAATGAATAAGTGTTTTTGTAAATTGTTAAAGGTAAATTTGACGATTTTTTATTGTAAAAATTATCATTCCACTTCTGCAAAAGTTTTTGCTGCATATTTAAATGCTGCTAGTTCGTTTATGTAATATTCAGTTTCTAAATTTTAGCTGTTCAAACTATAAAATATTGAGGCAATTTGTTGCATTTTTAAGTCCATAATTCTTTTTTTATAACTTTATCTAATTTATTTTTAATTTCTTCACTTATTCTGTCTTTTAACTTGAGCTGTTAAAGAATCAAAACTATCTAATTGGACTATAGTGTCAACACGAAAGCCATTCTCTCGGTGCACAAATATCAATTCAGTGCTTAAGTTTTTTTTAATTTAAAATTTCTTTAACTTTGATAATATAAATATAGTTCGAGTATTCAACAGCATTCAACCACGCTCCCCATCTACTTAATATAGCCTGTGAGGGAATTTCGTATCCCTGAATCTTTTTCTTTAAAGGCTGCACGTAAAGGAGTTTTTAAAAACACTTTCTATCCACATGAAAGAGCGCTAAAAAATACACAAACATTCTTGGGTTTAAAAGGGCTTTTATACCATGCTTTTGTATTTTTTTTTGTATTAAATTTTTCAAATAAATTGAGTTTTAATCCCAGGTGAAATTGATTTCGTTTTCCTCTTTTTTGTTCTCACACAGTCGTAAAAATTGCAAAAATACTTTGCAACTAATCAAAAAAACACGAAATTTGTTTTATAGCATGAAAAAATTAAAAATTTTATTAAAAATATACATTTGTAGTGAAAAAAATATGCACTAACTAATCGATGCCTTTTTTTCGCAAATTTGTTGATTCGCAAAGATATTTTATATACGTTGAACTACGACAGAAAACATGAAAATCCTTTCCCTATTGATCACTTTTCCTTTGTTGGCCAGAAACAGCTGATAAGTTATTACAGAATATGTAGCTATTTAAATTTAAAAACAGATCGGCGCAGCACATAACAGCAACAGAAAGTAAAGACTAATGAGGCCTTAAATCCCAAAACTGCAAGTGGCCGATAAGAACGATCATATTAATTTTAACACAAATACTTGTCGTGATGCATTGAATGCTTGTGTGAAAACGACAAGGTCCATGACTGCATTAGATGGGAACATGTCAAAACTAGTCTATTTCATCTATATTGAACAACGAGTCCAATATTATTTGTAGGGTATTTGTGAATAAAAATCTCTTTACATATACAATCTGGCACACTCACCATAAGAGCTGCCACTATTTAATTTTCAAATGAATATGAGCGTGTCGCCCTGTTTATGGGAACTGCTGCCAAAAGATATGCAATAGTTTTTGTTTATTAAAATACAACAAAATATCAAATGAACAGAAAATATTCGTAATAACCGTTACAAATTCAAAAATTAATACAGACCAAAGCGGGTTTACATTTTTTCTTCTATTGTTCTTTTTTTTGCTTCTACTGTAAACGCTAATAACAGTCAACTAGAAATTCTATAATATGAATTTCTTTGGTAAAGCTTATTGATTTATTGTAAGTTCTAAAAACTATTGATATTTTACTACAATTGCTTGTATTTGTAAAACATACGACTACATAACTATTAATTGATTCATTTTTATGTAAGTAGGTGGTTAATCTATTTTTTTTTCTTTCACTTATAACTTTCATTTTTATTTTGCGATTTCATTTTCAGTTAACAACCAAAACTGAATCAAACATTGACAGACTCTAGGGTTTAAAATATAATATCTTCATAATATTTAGGTGGTCTATTTTTTGCTATTTTGGTTTTTACTCTGCAGTGTATTAAAATTCTGGTTTTTAAATATTTTTGTTGGTAGTTTTGAGGAAAAGCAACTATTTTTTTTTTCAATAAAATAATTCGTTGTAATGTTTTTTTTAAATAACTTATAAATACTTTTGTCATAGATATGTACATATATAATATATGACCATAATTTAATGTAATTAATTAAATTATGTTTAAAATAATAGTAAATTATTACATCATATCAAGTCATGAGATCAAGTTGTAAGTGTTTTTGTTTTGGCATGTGTAAGTTGTTGATTTGCTCGATTAAACATTACAATGGTTTCCCAATAAATAGTTAGGCAAAATTTAAATATTTTGGAAATAAGCTAGAGGATGCTAAACGGTTGGTGTAGCAGAAATGTATTCAAAGTTCATTTGGAATAGGAAGCCTCCAAATTATTAAGGAGTGACACAACACCATGAAGTCTCAAAGTGGAATTCTCGGTGTACTTAAATTTTTTTTTAAGACTATTAATTTGCTTGTTTAATTGTAGACCTCGTAAAACTCAAATAAATATGTTTGCTATATTTCTTATAATGAGCTATTAAAAATGTCTCTATCTTTCAAAACGTTTAGTGCGACTTATCTTTTATCACGACTTATGCACATTTGGAAATTAGAATCTCTCTACTTTAACTTGTATATTCGAAATATTGGAACCAATTCTTATAATTGTTTTAACATTTAATATAAAACAAAAGTCAAAAAGTCACAAAAGAAGTTTCATGACGATATATTAAAAACACACAGTCTTGAAGCTGAAAATTTAAAAACTGTTAAATAAGCCTAATTACTCGTAAATAAAAAAAGACTAAGTTCGAACAGAAATAAAGCAAAATAACTAAATTGAATAGCTAGCTATTGCAATAGAGGCATAACTCAAAAAAGTTAGTTTTGCAAAAAATAATTTAAGTTTAAAATTTTTTAACGCACTAGTAATCCCAAATTATTATTTTACTTATTAAGTAAAATATTTTTTTATAAAAATACATTGAAATTGATTATTGAGGGGTAATAATAAATAACTTAAATTCTCAAAAGGTGTGTGTGCAAGCCTTTTATATGAAATATTTACACAATATTTGATAGATACATATAACAATTTTTTTCATCACTCACTATTAACTCCAAAAACGCATTTTTGAGATGTGACTATATTGCAAAATATTGGCCTTAAGTAAACCAAAAATGAGCAAACTAACAGGCATGTGCATGATAATTAAAGATAACAGATAACAATCGTTATACAATGAAAAACAAAAGTTCACGTATTCTATTTGCACTGAAATTTTTTATTATTGCTCTATTCACAAGCTACTGTCGGTGTCGTAGGTTGTACATGATGCATTAAACACATTCACCACAGCAAGCTACCGACTACAAAATGTCAAGGATAGAATACACATGTTTATATGAAAGTGATTCTTTTGAAGACAGCAAGGCAATAGGGCGGCAGGTTGTTGTCTATGCTGATTTTGTCGTTGTAGTACAATTAAACTAATTTCTATTTCTTCGGCTACAATGAGAAAATTCAGTGTTGCCAGTATAATACTCAATGTTGAATGAATGCTATAGTACACTTATTTCATATTATTTAAGAGAAATAATACCCAAAAATTGATGTAAAGCATAAATTGATTCATTTTTATACTTTTACGTCATATAAGTACATTTTGAAAGAGTAATTTACTAATAATAATTTTAATACTGTATTTATATTTAAATATGAAGTGCAGATGGTGCTGCTGCCGTCTCCATAATTATTAAGTAGCTGGATACGCGGCGACAAATGCTGCTAGTGGCATTTGAAGTCGTGTGTTCGTGTAGCCTGCAGTGGTGAATGTGTTTAATGCATAAAATTTTGATTACAAACAAGAAAAATAAATGTAGTCTTACATGGCCATTCAATCTGTTCGTTTGATTTAAATAAACCGAGGGGTAAGGGCCATTTGCATGCAAGTGCACTCATCTGGAATTTTTAATAAATCTGGCACACACCTTAGGATCTTATGATGACACAATCCCGCATTTTTTTAGTAAGCTGATACACGCGCATTGAAATTTATCATGATATTTGAAGCACTTTTTATTGAAGAATTTTGGACTGTTGTATTGACACAAGATAGTTTGGAAAAGTGAGTGAAGCCACGCACTTTTGCTTTGCACATATCCTAAGCTCATATTTAGTCAAAAGGGCGGAGTAAAGCCCATTAAAATTAAATCTTAATTATGTATTTGCTAAATCATATGGCAGCATGATTTTTCTTTTATAATATAAGCATTATATATAAAGGTTATGAATTGACCACATATAATATGTTAAACTAGCTTTAAAAACATATCAATTGTTTAGATATTTCCAAACACTATTTTTAAAAATATGATATCAAAGTAAAAAGCCTATATGATTTTTTAGCTCACTTGGGCCATTTTTAAACAAAGTTTTGACCCAAATTCAGGCGGAACTATATAAAAGAAATTACAAGAGAATAAAATGAGCCATGCACCTAGTGTGGACTCTATGGGCGAAATTGGGAAAAGTTTCAATTTGGGATTTTGATTCAATGTTTAGGAATGTTCTCTATTTTTCAATTAGCAATCCCGTACAGCCAAAGTTTCATGTCAACATCTCTACTCGCAACGTGAATTTTGTTCCTCCAAACGTGTCAGTTCAAAATTTACAAATTCTCAGTAGATTTTATATTTTAGATAGTCCCACAAGAAAAATCCAAAAGGGTTAAATCAGCACTGCATGGATTTTAATTTATATCACCTCTTCTCGAGATCAAATTGCCATAGAAGTCAAGCCCCTGACTGGCATACTTTGGGCCTTCAATTCTTACACGATTTGAATTTTGTAAAGTGCGTTTTCGTGATTTATACACATTTAAATTACTTGTCCGCTTGCGAATTAAAAGGTTGGAATCATCATCATTAGCCCAATTAACACTTTCCACATTTTTATACTATTCTTGATAATTCTGGTCTCCCCTATTTTTGATTTTCCTTGTTTGTTCCAACTTTTTGATAAATTTTATTTGACGCATCGCTTAAGCTGCTAACAGTGCATAATATTTGCTGCAATACAGTCATCGAACTAAAGTTGTATGCCCACTTTTCAAAATGGAAAAATATACCCTTAAATAATTGTAATGTGTATGCAAGGTTTCAATACAATCGCCTGAGTTTTAAGAGCGCGATCCGCCTCCAGGTGTACGTACATCTTTGAGCTTTGAGAGTTTTCTAGTTATGTACTCACCCTAAGCCTTTTGTGTACCAAGTTTCAGCTCTCTAGCGCAAAAGTTAGCTTTTAATTTTATGGACGTGAAACCGCCCACTTTTTTAAATTCAATATTTTAATGTGGCCCGGGCTTATGAATCATCTTAAGTTCCATAGGAATGGACTAATGACAAATACATATATAAATAATAAAATAAGATCTGAGAAGCCGAAGTACACAAAGGTTTAAATTTTACAGGTGTCATCAAGCCCACTTTTAATAATTAAACATTATTCCTTGGCATAAGTGCAATTTGTGTGCAAAGTTTCAACATAATCGTTTGTGTTTAAATTCTTTAATTTTAATTTTTCATTCCGAGCTATGCAGGGTTTTCTAGGCCTACCTGTCTATCCAATAAAGAATCGATGAGGCCTCCTCATGTTTTAGTTTCATCATTTTACGATTGAGCGGAACAAAGATATAAGGTTTACCCCAACAGCACGAATGGTTTCCTGTAAATATGTACATATATACATTGTGTGCACAGGTCGGAACTTGACCCGGTAATTAATAATCACTTAGAACCCACGATGTCGACAACTTTCGATTTGTCGCACACTTACTCTTGAAAAAACAAAAAAAATGTTTTTGTTTTGATGTAAGTGTGCGGTAAGTCGAACGTTGTCGACATCGTGGGATTGGCCCTTACACACATACATATGTACCAGAGAATGATATTTCACCACCGCATACACATATTTGTGTATATACTCGTAAAATGGAATGGAAAATGTGTGTGCGTGTGTGTGACTGTTTAAAAAAAAGCTTTATTTGTGTGTGTGTGTGTAAATAAAATAGGCCTGTATATACGCATGTGTAGCCGATTAATAGTTAGAGTATTTTATACTCATGCCTGTGATTGTAGCTCACAGAGTTTATAAATTCTAGTTATAATTGTTTGTGCTGCGTAATTAAAAATATGTGCATAAACATAGCTGTTGGATGTTTATAGTTATACATATTCGGTTTAAAATTAATTCGTGTGCTTATAATTATATGAGTATGAGCTTGTTTTTATTTTTAGCTGTACGCATTCATAGTTGGTTGACGGTCAATACTCAAAGAGTACTAAAAACAATACTTTTGTCATTCTCTGGTATATATATATATATATATATATATATGTGGCAATAAGGAAAGAGTGCTTAAGTCATATTTTACTGTTTTGCAGAAGAGCACTTTTAAGCGTTCAAGTCGATTTTCAGAGATTTATTTCTTTTACAGTTAAATTGGAAAGTTTTCTGTTAACCTTTATTTTTTAAGCAAACATCGTTCTACACAATATAATTTAAATTTAAATATACCAAAGTATAACCTAAATTAAGCTATTTTTCCAAATGAGATTAAGAAGTCTAAAAAAGATAAGCTGCAAGTAATTTTTTTTATAGGACCAGCACTCAGGGGATAACCCCTACTCATGCAATGCATTGTGCTAGAACTAGTAAAATAGGTTATAGGGAAAGAGGATAGAGGGAGTGGTGTCTGTGAACATTTGATTTAAACTTTCTCACCTTGGTAGTGACAGGAAAGACCTCCGTAGGTAGTTGGTTCCATATACGAACAGTGCGGCTAAAAAAGGAATTCTCTCTGTAATGCGTAGTGCGATTCGTTGGCCAATCGACCACAAAGGGATGAGCTCTGAATGAGGTACGTGTTGTGCGTGTAAATGTGCGGGTTTCAGGAACAAGTTTCCTAATTTCATTAGAACACATTCCTTTGTAGTAACGAAAGAACAAGGAAATGCACCCCACATTGCGTAGATGCTCCAATGAATCAATAGAGCTGGATACCCTAATGTCACCGATGGGCTTCTTCGCTCTCTCCTGTACGCGGTCGAGCAGCCCCAAAATAGACTTTGAAGTGCCGGCCCATACATGAGAGTTGTATTCCATTTTTGGTCGGATATAAGTGGTATAACTTCTTGAAAACTCGCACAAATTAATTGAGATTTTGCGAAAGTACCCCTTCGAGTATGCAAATTACGGAGGTAGCATTGACTCAAAATCAAGCTTATCTCGACTTAAGCACTTTTTCCTTTTCGCCACATATAACTATGTATAATATTATTATCTTTGAATTGCATTCTCCGCAGAGTTATAGTAATAAGTCCCAGTTCACACTAAAGAACTTCCAGAATACAAACCAATAATAATGATCATAGTATCTTAACACTCACTCACGGATATTTGTTTTACTTCAGACTTGCATACATTTAACAAATTAATACCTAGTGTTTGGGAGCTCTAAAGCAAATTAAAAAAAAATCCGCTTACAATGCATCCAAATCAAAAATTCTATTCGATAGAAAATTTTGTGATTAACGAATATTTCGATGATGTCATCATATCACAATTCTAATACTACATAGGATATTTAATGTTCGATAGCTAGCGAATGCAGTCTATAATCAGAGCCAAAATTATATATTATTAAAGAATTATAGCTTACTTTACGCTCAGTGCTGAGGAAGAAAAGCCATTGGCAATCCCTTTCCAAGGTTCAGAGGCAGGTGTGGTTCAGTGAGCATCACTGAGCACTCCTCAGCTGGCCTGAGATGTGATTTTATATTTCCTGCATCGAGAAATATGTGATGGGAATGGTGGCAAGGAGCTTACTAAGACATTTGTAGTCAAGTTTGGTGACGCCAAGACATCTTGAGATGAAATGAGAATCATGAATGAGGTTCGTCTAAGTGAGCTTGGTTCCGGAAATCCTGGGTTCACAGACTTCAATGTCGATGAGATATTCCCCTTTTGCTCCAGCGTGACTTTAGCACAATACCAAAAAATTGGGGCTTGTGTACCCGTTGTCTAAAACAACTGACTGCTGTTGGCAGTTTTATGCCATTTTCTAGACATTAGGAAACGGAAATAGATCATCAGTTGCACAAAATTGTTATCGAGAGCGAGTAAACAAGCCCCAATTTTTTGGTATTGTGCTAAAGTGATTGACGTCACTGGATCAAATCGGATATTCGCTACGAGTGCTGTGCTGTTTTGCTGATGAGTTCAAGATGGATATAGAAACGGGCGCTGGGATCTTCATAAGGGAAACCAATGCTCCTAAAGCCTTCAGACGTCCGAAGACCTGTGCGGATTTTCAGGCAGATATTCTAGCGATCAGGAAAGCCATGGAATAAGTAGATGTAAATGCAAGCGACACTCAAGCAGCACTAAGAGCTTTGAATGGGCATACTATCAATTGAAAACTATTTAGTTACTGTAAGAGGGCAATAGGAATAGTGTAAGGCTGCGCTAGGTTCCAGGCTACTGCAATATTAACGTAAACTAAACTGCCGCTGAATTGACAAAATATGGATCAGAAATAGATGAGGCAGAGGCAGATACATTGGCGCAACCAGTGAATACTATATCATAGAACTCCAAAATTGGGTTTTAGAAGGAAGAAATAGTTTCTGAATATGAGCCTTATAGCCAAGACTATTATTGAATATGAACGAGGGTGTTCTACGGGTCCTTACAGGAGTCTTGACTTGTCTAGCCGCACACGGCAAGTGAAAGGATCAATCAGCAGATGGGAAACTGTCAAACCCGGATGAGGGGGAGCCAGAAGCACTGGAACTCATTATATGTTAGGTTAGAACTCCACAGACAGAAGTTTTCATAAGGAACTAAAATATATTACAGAGTATTAACTCGAAGATGGGTATCAAGTAGCAAAATGATAAGTTATCAGCCTTATTCTGAATAACATCTCCCCGGTAGCTTGTTCTCTATTCAATGTTCTCCCATTTCTCCCATGTTTTTTTTAGAGGTATAGAACTTCGAATTGAAATAAAACACAAGAAAATCGTTTTAATGTCCATCAATTTGGCTTTATTGGAAGGATAATTTTATGCCATTAACGTTTAAATATGATTTCGGGCATGTGGCCGCCGCGGCTGGCTCGAATAAAGCCAATTCTACAGGTCCAATTTTCAACCACTTTTTCGAGCATATGGGGCCGTATGTTGGCAATAACGCCACGAATGTTGGCTTCCAAGTCTCCTAACGTTTCTGGTTTGTTGGCGTAGACGAGCGACTTCAGCGGATGCGTATTATCACATAGAGTAAACGTAGTGCGAAAACGATCCATGGTTAACCGAATTAACTGCTCTGTCGACCATAAAATGGACGGAGCTTGCGGTAAACTTCGCGAACTGAACCATTATTTTCGAAATAAATTTGCACGATTTGCAAGCGTTGTTCTTTTGTCAACCTGTTCATGATGAAATGGCAAACCAAACTAAATATTAATCACTTGACAGCTGACAAAATGGCCGCCAGTTAAAAAAGTGATGCCAACTTAAAGTTCTATACCTCAATAAAAAACACCCTATACATTTCCATTCATTCAGTTAAAATGAAACAACTGGAAATAAAATAGCTGACTTCAAAAATTCAAAGTTCTCCCTAAAATTTTAATATTTAGCTCAATCTGTTTAGCATGCGTGGATTTACCTTAAAAAAAAAATATTCCATGGGAATTATTTCCCGAGGGTTGGGTTGACTGTGACATTGATTCTCTTAACAGTAAGGGAAAGTCTCCAATTGGAAGTGTTTAGCACTATCCTTCCTAACCTAACCTTGCATTATCTTTACGCTCAGTGTAAGCTTTGTTATAATCATTATTTATAGTGCTGTTTGCCAAAAACGATCGTGAAAAGAGAAAAACATACGTTTAAGCTGAAAGATCTTATAATTTTTCTTGCCACCGCCAAAGTTCCGGAAAATTAAAATAATGAGTCACATTGTGGTAGACGTATTTCCGCTTCAACTACGACATTTTGGTCTCAAATTAAATAATATATGTTGAGGTATTCTTTAATCTATTGTGAAAACATCATAGACATATTCGAAATACGCCAACCACCATGAAGCCTGGTACATAATACATATAAAAAAATTTTACATGAAATATTCATGAAAAAATGTTGCAAAACTTGTACTCTGTTCAACTCGTGAAAAATTTATGAAATGTATCTGGCAAAATTTTCTTGCAATCTGCGAAATAATGTGACTTTCATTTATTTCGCGTGAAATATTGACTGTTTGACTGATGTTTTTGTTTACAAAAGTCGATCAATGTTGCACACTTCTAACCAATAAAAACGATTATTATTTTTTTTGGAAAAAGTAATATGGGCATCACTTACTACGTGTCAAACTTTTCACGCAAAATAATCAATGTTGCTGAATAATTTTCACAACTTCGAACAAGCTTAAAGTCCATATTTACATTATGCAAGTCTTATTGCTAAGCTGATTAGTTTGAAGGAGAGAGAGACGAGAGGAACAGTAACGTTTCTTTTCCCCTCGTCTCTCCTAACAAACTAATCAGCTTAGCAATAAGACTTGCATAGTGTAAACTAGGACAAAGCATAGTACTCTGTTCAAATTTGTGAAAAATGTTGAGCAACATTGATTATTTCATACGAAAAATTTGACATATCAACTAGCCCTGAAACTATGCTACGATTTCTTATGTTTTGTTGTAAATTTCACACGAAATAAGTGCCACCTATATTTTTTCGCATGAAATCTTAAAATGTTGAAGATACATTTCATACGTTTTTCTCAAGATAAACAGAGTACTATATCTGCAACATTTTTTCATGAACAATTTCGTGCCAATTTTTTTATATGTATTTTGACAGCATTTCACGTGAAATCTTGAACAGAGTATCAGGCTTAAGAGGGAATATCGGTTCATATTTGGTTAACTAGCTATTGGCATAAGCAAAATAAGGTAATAAACCAAAAAAATTTATCTAACGTAAAAACAAAAATAAGCAATCAAACAGGCATGTAGATATATGATCAATGAAAAACAAATAAAGATGTCAAGACTGTTGTAAATTAGCGATGATAAAATTGAGCTTTCATAACAAAATAACTTTCACAATTTGCGATACCATAAATCAGGGGAATTCAAGTATTTAATTTGCACTGAAATTTGCGGCCGCCTCTCCATTCTGCTAGTTTTTGTCACAGAAATTATAATTATGTGCTTAAAAGCGATAACAGCATAAGTTGACTTAGGACAAAATCCAGTTTGTGTTTGTGCTAAAAAAATTCCACAAACGAAGTTTTATATTTGCAAACCAAATTATTTTACCTAGTATCTCCCGGTCTCTATTTATAATAAACTTGTATGTTTGCAATTACAAAATAAACAAAAAATATAAAGTTTTTTCAAGCAAATTAAATCGTTTTCTTTTAACTTTTATGGGAGAATTGAATTGTGTGCCGTATTTATGTTTGTAAGTATATGTCTAAGCTTTGTCCATTTTGATTTTTTTTTAAACATTCATAAGTTTTTCGACTTACGCTGTTTTCGCTTGTGACCATAGAATTGTCTCTGATGTAATTTGTTATTTAAAAATTATGATAAAATCAAAATTGTTTTGCCTTCTTGTACCTCCTACTTTATGTTCTTAATCATCCGTTAATTATCAATAGAATATTAAAGCAACTTTGCGCTGCATTATTTGTTGATTAGATCTCAAAGATATTTTCAGGCAACCAATTTAAAAACACAATTTCTGGGAGGTTTTTTGTTCAAATTACAATATATTTTTTTTATTGTTTTCTGTTCGCTTTATCTATTAACAAAAAAAAAAAAAACAATAATAATAATTACTTAATTTTATTTAAACAAAATAATAATAATAATAGTAATAATAGTTAATATTTTAAACGAAATAATAAAAAAACATGCGGGGTTTTTTATGTTTTCCGTTCTTTCACTCAATAAAAATAAATCAAAGCAAAGTTATATTTTATGGTAATAACGAATAATAAAAACAATTAATTGAAAATTAAAACTTTTCTAAAATACAAACTAACAACAAACACTTGCACTACTACTCACTACTTTGATAAGGCTTAATTATTTAATTAATTAATTTTTATTATTTATTTATTTTTGTTTTTGCTTTTTATAATAATATTTTTTTTTTTTGATATTGTATATTAACAGTATGTATATAATTTGTTTGCTTTTTTTCTTTTAGTTTTTCTAAAAGAAATCCTTGTTTTATGTCTTTGAAAAAAAAAAATTTTTTAACTTCAAAAATAATTTTTTAACTTCAATTCATATTGAAATCTATTAACAAGTTCTTTACTACAAATAAGGTTTATTATCTTTTCTTCCCTTTTAGAGGAGGTAAACTAAGTTTAGTTTATATTTAATTACAAAAAAAAACAAAAAACAATATAAGGAAAATTAAAAGTTTTTGAAACAAAAATAAACCATTTGCAACATTTCATGTTTTTTTCTTATTGTATTGTATCGTTTTGTGTAATATAACTAAGGTACATTTTTAATTTATATTGTTTTTGTTTAAGTTAAATTTTTTTATTTTTATTAATCAATATGTTGCTTAAACTGTTTTCGTGGTTTTGCAAAATGTTGCTAAACATTTTTCTTTATGAGGTCCTCCACACTGCCAGGCGGTGTGGTGTGGAGTGTATATATTTTTAAAATTTATGAGTTAAATTTTTCTGTTAATAAAAAATTGTTTTATTTTATAAGCTGGTTTGCATGTTCATTTCTCTTTAAGTATTGCTGTTTTCTAGATTTTTTTTTTGTGTGAAATAATTGTTGCAGCAACACATGTTTTAATTTTAAATTAAGGCTTAAAGCATCTTTCAAATTTCATTAATTTTTAAGCTTTATTTTATTCAAATCTTAAAAAAAAAACAATTATTTGTTCAGGCTATGCAGGATTCCAGGCCACTGCAATGTCGACGGTCCTCAGGCTGCCGACTAATTGACAAGATTAGGCTAAATATTGAATGAGATAGTAAGGGAGCCTCCGCCAAAACTGGCGTCTGGTTATTTTCAAATTTTCGAATCATAAATCTGATTTTAGGAGGAACGAATGGCTCTTGTGGTAGTACGAAGAAATGACTTTGTCCCGAGGAACTTATGGTCAAAGCTTTACCTGACAAAGTCTGAAATGCTGAACAAAAGCGTTCTTAAGGTTGCATATTCCACAATTTATTAATGTTTGTGTAATCCTTTAACTGCAATTTTTGGGGGCAGATTTGGAAGGGGTACTTCTTAAGCAGAAGTATTGGGTTATTAATTCAAAATGTAAGCACAGGGTGTCCGCCTTTTTTGGTAAACATTAGTCTTGGCAGTTCATATTTGGCAGTCGTGAAGTAGACACGTGGCAAATTTATTCGATAAACCAACGTGTTTTAATCGTTAAAACATTTTATTTTTTTTTTACTTTCCACAACAAGTTATTTCAAGAATTGGTGATCTTGATTGGCCTCCACGGTCGCCCGATTTGACTGCTCCGGTCTTCTTTTTGTGGGGATATCTGAAAAGCAAGGTTTATGCAAACAAACCATAAACTCTTGAGCAACTCAAACAAAATATTCGTGATGAAATTAATGAAATGTAATGAAAAATGTGCTCAAAAGGGCTCACATTTGTGAGACTAACAGAGGCGGACATTTATCTGATATTGTATTCCATACATAATTTATCAATATAAGATCCATTCTCTTTCATTTCATCAAAAATTATACAAAGCAGTATACCTTCCCGGCGGACACCCTGTACTTACAACTGCGGGGTACATACACTTTTTTTTTGCATTCTAGTAAGCAAAGTTTTTTCTGGGTATGCATATTTTAAAGAATTTATTTTATATCAACTAACAATCATAAAAATGCGCGCAGATTTGTTAAGCCTTTTGTATTCAAACTGATTGTATTTAGCGAGTCAAAGTGGCTAAAGAAAATAAATAAAAAGAGTTTTTTATTTAGGGAACTCACAATGAGTATCTTAAAATTTGTATGTGCCATTTTTAAATTTTCATGATGAGCAGGCAACGATATAAAAGACAGTATATTGAAGTACCGAAATTATATTTATATTTTTTCATCAACTACAGCTGAGCTGACAGCTTTAACTTGTTTAGTTTAACATATTGAAAATTACATGTTTTTCAGACTTTAAATTTTGCCACTTGCTAGTAAATTTGATTTACATAAAAAAACTTGCAAACCCATATTAAGGGATTAAAATAAAAACTCTGCAATATTAAGACATATTTTAAAAGGCTATTGTGAACTCCCTAATTATTTTGATAATGAATACAAGTTTCTTTTTCATTTTATTCTTAGCAACGAAAATGTTATTCTTGTTTTGTAAGCAGGCAGTTAAAATGCATCAAAGGAAATGTATGCATATAAGGACGAAATTAAAACAAATATACCTCATTTTCACAGATGACAGATGGTCGACTTAAGTATAAAATTTGTATGAAAAACAATTTAGAAAAAAATTTACGTGGGATGACGGAAAATCGTGTAAAGTTAAAATATATTATTTAACCCAGTCAGTGGGCTCGAATAGAAAGTTTTTATGAAAAGCCCGCAATTTATAAAATGATTTTCATACAAATTTTCTACACAATCCGACTAAAAGGGTTGGGAAATAATTACACGAAGTGTCTGTCTCCTTTTTAAAACTAAGCGCAGGATGTTCGTTTCCCGAAATTTTAATTAAAAAAAAGACAACTATAAGGCTTGTACTTAGAGAAATTTATTATGTTATATTGTCTTGCTTCTCCAAATAAGTTCATTATTGACAATACTCCGCCCATTTTTTGCTACAGATAAACTGTCAATCTTGTTATTTTCATAGAATGTAGGAAATGCATCTCAGCATACTATTTATATTGACTTAAACTCTTTAGAAAAATTTTTTTAACAAATTTTAACTATATAAATAGAGTGTGCCTTTTTGCATTTTTCCAGCTAAATTTAAAATTTTTAAATTTTTATTTAACCGTAAATTTTGCATTTAGCATTATTTATAGTATTTTTTTTTTTAAATATTTATATCTAGTATACATATTTTAATTTAACATATTATTTTGAAATTGCCCATCATTACTCATTCCGTTTAAATATCATAGCATCAATTTTAAAGAGCGATTGATATAAATAATGAATAAAAAAAACTTTTGTGCCAGAAAACCCATTTCTTTATAGTTTTGCTATTTATTGCGCGATACAGGAGTTAGGACGTGATTTTCGTAACAAAAATAATCGACACTATTACAGTTAGAAATCAAATAATGGGAAATAAATGGAAACGTTTTGAAATATTCGCGGCGAATTCGACATCATCTTATAATTTAATTTTATTGCTTTGTTATTTCACACATGGAATTTATTTTATATAACTTAGCAGCAAAGCTATAACCGGGTGTCCTAAGACACCTGTCTTCTTTTTTTCGATAAATTTTAAAGAGCGTTTAACAACAATAACGAATAAAAAACTTTTATGTTAGAAAAACTATTTCTTCGACACACAGAAAATGCTAATCCTACTTCAATTCATTTCGCTTTTAGAGGTCGAAAATTTTCACGCATGACGAATTTCGGTCGACGGCACAAATGTGTTTTATTTCTAATAACGAAAGTTCCAATTGAGTTCCAAGCATTAATGAAAAATGCGCTTAAAGTTAGCAATAATTCTCAAGTATCATTCTTTTAGTCTCATTAAAATCATTGTGTTGGCAATCAGGGAAGAAAGAGCTGGCACCAAACACGTTTAAATAATTTAAAAAAATTTGTACTCGTTTATTATGCGCCTGAACACATAATTTCACTCCTTAGAACATTTGATTTAAAAGCAAAAATCTGCATTTAGTACATGAGTTTTTACGCTTTACAAATCTTCTTTAAATTTTTTGCATTCACTGAGATGGCGTGATGGAAATTTCTCGTAAGCTTAACGATAACAACTCCCAGCTGGAAAAGTAGTCATTAATTACATAAATAATGGGAGAAATAATCTATTATTTTCCAAAGCAAGACAATGTATTCCCTTAGAGAAGGTAATTTGATCAAAGACAATAATTACACATTAATTACCACATGCATTACCACATCTGCAGAAGAAGAATGTAAGGTTTTTGCTTGTGACGACTGTAATGAATTGTAGAATTCATTCCTCGGATGTATTAAAATAATTCATTACTTTTCTAGGACATGTTATGTGTTAACAGTAATGAATTCTGGGTTAAAAAATTATTAAAAAAAAAAAAAAAATTTTCCTTCATGACAACAAAAATATTACTTGTGTTTTTTGCGGTTACTGACGCTTACAATACTCACAAATATTTCTGTGCCAATATGAAATAATCGCATAAGTCGATTTAGTTTCGACGCTGCCACTAATAGTGTTTTCACACTTAAATTTAAAACCTGGTTTTAACGTTAAAAACATAAACAGCTGATTTTGCGTTTATAAGGCAAGTTAGATAAATTCTATTTTAAGCAACAGGTTGTCTAACAAAGTTCTTCAAAATAAAATGAATCTCCTGTAGAAGTACGTGTACTATTGCTATTTCGGTTAGTATGAAAAACTCAGAAATTTTACAATGCGCTCTATAATGGAAATGTTTTCAAATTATGAAACCTACTTATAATGGGTCCGCCAGATAACTTTTTTTTTAAAACAGGGCGCAAAACATCGAGTGTAGCTTCGGCTGTGTGGCACGTAGTGCCGTCCTGTTGAAACCAAATGTTGGCAATATCCTCCTCTTCAATTTTTGTGAACAAAAATTGGTTCAACATGGCCCGATGACGATCGCCATTGACTGTAACGGCCACTCCTTGCTCATTGGCCCAATTATGCCTCTGGACCAAAATCCGCACCAAACAGTGACTCGTTTTGGGTGCGTCGGCTTTTCAATGTATGCGTGCGGGTTTTCTGTGCCCCAAATGCGACAATTTTGCTTGTTTACATACCCGCCAAGATCAAAATGAGCTTGATCTGAAAAGATGATTTTTTTTGGCGAAATCGGCATCTTCTGTAAGTCGATCGCAGGCAATATTTCCCAGCGTTGTTAAAGCGAATATACAAGTGTTACCATTCGCGAAATAAGCATTAGTTGGAAAAAAAACGTTAGATGGCGGACCCTATACAAAGTGAATAAGTGCTAAGGAATCCAGTTTTTGTACATAATAGATGCCCAAATACATTATAAGCTAAACCTTTCTTTTTTTTATCGGCAGATGGATGTAAGCCAACGTATCGTCTTTTTTCACTTCCAAAAGGTCAATGAAAATAGTTTCGTTGTTTTCCGTCCAAAATATTATTTTTCGCAGCAATTCTTTGATTATTTTTCTTGCTTCCGGTCATATTAACTTGGCAGCACTGCACTTAGCACAGCGAAAACAAGTTTGGATATCATAAAACCCACATAAAACCAATTAAAAAATGGTTTTAAGTTGGTTTCAACAAAATCGTTTTGTATGGCAAAGCCAGGTTTGAACAGTTTTAACGTTAAAACAAGTTTTATTACAACCATGTCCTTTCTTTGCATATCGATGGCTTAATATAAAAAGGGCATAACTCGATTTTTTTCAAAATTGCGTTTTTAACGTTTCCTGGTAGCCGCCGTATAATTATATTCTCTTTCAAGAAATCAGTACGTTACAGTTTAAAATAAGTCATTTAGAGCCTTTTAAAAAATTATTTTTGCTTATAAATGCTTTAGTTTTTATTCAGTTTTTTCCTTCTCCTATAAAATAGCGAAAATTCGAGTTACGCCTTTCTTATATTAATCCATCGATATGTAGCATTGTAACAACTGCAACATTCAACTGAGATATAATACAGTCAGTATGGAATACTGCCACAGTTTTTCAATTTAAATGTAATTTGTATTTTGTATTGTAACATAATTACACAACTACTTTCAAGGAAATTAAAAAAATATTGACAATTTTTGCAAGCCAATAAATACTTTTTTAAAGTAAACGTACAAAGAGTAGAGAACAAAAATTCCAGGGGGTTTGTTGCTACCTTGAAGGAAATGTGAGCTTAATAGTCGCTAAGTCACCACTTTTGTCAAACATTTTGATGACATTGTCAACGGAGTGTCTATTAATATTGTTTTTAACACACAAGTATGCTTCTTCTTGTTTTATTGGTTTTTTTTTGAAAATAAAAGTGACGTCAAGTAAAATTTAAGTGTTTATAAAAATAAGTTTAAGGCATCAAATTAAAATGTTAGTATAAATGTATTGAACAATAATTAAAAAACATACACAAAAAGAAATTACAAAAAAAAACAAATAAAATAAAAATCTACATTGTATAAAAATAGAAAATGTGAAAATTAAGCAATTTTAAGTGAAAGGTGTGGTGTCAATTATGGAAAATTTTGTTTGACCCTGTGGATGATTTTGTGCCATCAGTTAAAGATTTGTCACACTTTCAGATCCATACTTAAGTGTTTGGCTTTACTAATTCAGCGAAACATACAATTTTTAATTTACATTTTTTGCACCTCGTTTTTTTTTTTGACGAAAATCTATTATTTACGATCGGAAATGATCGATTTTTGTCAAAAAATTAATTTCGAAAATTATGTCGCTTAGTCCATATTTACACTACGCAAGTCTTATTGCTAAACTGATTAGTTTGATGGGGGGAGACACGAGTTGAACAGTAACGTTTCTTTTCCCCTCGTCTCTCTTTCCTAACAAACTAATCAGCTTAGCAATAAGACTTGCATAGTGTAAACTAGGACTTATGTCGCTTTTTTGGTGGTTATGGCACCAAACATGCTGGTAATATGCTGAACGAGTGAATGAATTAGTTCCGATTATTGTATGTTTTTTATGCATAAGTTCCATTTTTTATAAATTAATGAATAAATAAAATACCCAAATGTGAACAAAATATGCAATTTCATTATCAAAAGTGTATACTAGAATTACTAGAATGTACTAGTGACTGCTGGTATCTGTTTCCAATGTCTTCTTATGGTCCTAAAAACTATGTAATCGGTAGAACCAATGTCAGTAGTTGCTTTTCAATGACACGCACATGTTAAATGTCTATAGCAAAAGCATTGTGTGAATCATTACTGATTCAATAGTGACATTTCCTACAGGGTACATACTCAGCTAGAATGTTTACTCAACTGAGTTTTTCTAATATTGCTGTTTGAAGGCCTCGTGTTAAAGATTTGTATTTGTTTTAGCACGAGTTTCCGTTCAAGATCTATTTTAATATTAAAATAGATCTTGAACGGAACATGTGTCAAACACATGTCGATCTTGCATATACATATGTATGTATGTATGTATGTAAGTATTTAAAAAATTTCAATAAAAAACAATATTTTTTTTTATAATTTATAATTTTGCTTTGCGTTGCGTTGAAGATTCGCTTTGACATCTAAGATGAAATGTACATGCTTATATGAAACATGTCACATAATGTACTTTTAACGCAAAGCGAAGCGAAAAGTTAGGCAACTCACAACTTTTGCGTGCTTTGACAATCAGTGTGTATCATTATCTTAATTTGTTTGGCCAAACTTGGTAAATTTAGATGAAAAACGTGTTAGTGGCATCAGAGTAATCGAATTGTGCTGTATTTTATGCATTAAAGAAAGCTGTAAAACAAAAAGTGAGTGTTGCCAAAGTTTTTATTGTGTCATACACATTTTGCTTCACGCTTTTCTGCCAGCGCTAGAAATGTCACCCAAAGCGTTGAAGTTGTATCTGACACCGCCTTAAAATAATTAACTCCCCGTTGTCACATGCCAGTAATTACTTGCAAGTAAAAATTTTTTGAGTGGCTACACAGCACAGTTTAATGGTAGAATTGCTGAAATCGTATCGTGCTGTTGCGTGTCAGCTGACAAAATCCGTAACATTTAATAAGCATGTTGATGCTTATTGAAAATGTGTTGGCAACTTTTGCTACGTAAAAATCTATTTTCTGGAAACGTCAACTTCTGGCTTACATACATACACACACACATATAAAGCAAAGTAACAGCTGACACTTTCGCTGGCAGCCTCACGTTTTTGCTAACTAACATCCAGACTTAAACGACACGACAACTTCCAAAGTAAGACGATACGATTTGACTAACGAAGTTAATTTTTTAAAATGTCGTCAACAAGTAAAGTTCTACCAGAAATGGCGTTACTTCAACTGTTAGTGCAGTGTTGCCAAGTAGTCAATATTGTACTTTAATTTTATTGTTAATATATTTCTTTTATTAAAACATGAAATTTATGTTCAAACTTTGCTCTAAAATTATCAATATACTTTTTATATATACAAAAAATCAGCTATAATATTAACCAAATCAATGAAATAACTATGCAATAGGCAACACTGTTTTTCGTTTTGTCACTTTACTTGCGACAAGTGTAAAAATTTATTTGCTTCAAAATTTCATTGCAAGCTGACTCACAATTAGAATTTAGAAACTTGTTTTTTTTTGTGGAAATTTTTGGTATAAAACTTTGTGCTCTGTTCGAATTTATGAAAGAACGTTGTGCAACATTGATTATTACTACGTTTATACGCATGGCTTATTTGCAAATAAAACTGTCAATTGTTGCCATATGGCTGTTTTTATTGCGACTTACTAATTCAGAAAATTATTTACGATTAAAGGTGCAATCAGACGTACATAACCATAAAAAACAGCCTTTCGAACCAAATTAATGGGCAAAACCGTATTTGGTTATAGGTGACTCGCCATAACGCCATAGCAATTACCATAGAAACCAATTGAATTTTGGTTATGGCTATGGCACGTCTAATTGCAGCTCAACGCACTATTTGCAAATAAAATGCTTGAGGTTGCCACACTTACAAATGTTTGCTAATAAAAAACAAAAAATTGATAAATATTGCACAAAAGACATTGATAGAAGAAAATAATGACAATAAAAACAAATGATTATTTGTTATTTTATACATTTACACAAGTTTTTTTTTTAAACATAAGCAATATTTCTATAGAAGTGCTACCAAGTTTTTTACAATGCCGTGTAAACAGTGAGTTAATTTATTTGCAAATAGTGCGCGTATAAACGTAATATATGAGTGCTTTATAAAATTTAACAAACCAAAACAAAACCCATTAGATATTTAACGACGAACGTTTTGCGTTTTTGTTGCCAAGATGCTGCATTTTGTTATGAATTTTGTTTTTACGAATATAATTATTTTAGTACTCGGATTCTAATTTTTAAAATGTTATAAAAGAAGTGTTTTAGAGCAAAAAAAGTTTTTTTAACAAACAAATTTTAAGATTTTTTTTTTTGTATCAAAACTCTTTTTGCTATTACGTTGAATTTTTCTAATTTAACAAAATCCTTACATTTATACAGAGGCATAACGTTATAACGAACTCTGATTGCATAAAAATGTTCTTAATAGTTATGCAAATATGACATATAACAGAAAATTAAAAAGCATTTCATAATAAAAAGATAATTGAAAAAAAATGCAAGAGAGTATAAAATTTCTTTCTTGAAAATTTCACACAAAATAACTGACATTCATATGAAATTGTTGATAATTAATTCTTTAATACCGAATATAATATGTTTATATACATACATATATTAGGGATGTAAAGAAAGTTCGCATTCGATTTTTCATTCGCAAAATTTTCGCTAAAATTTTCGTTAAAATGTATGCGAATATTTCAAGGGAATACTAAGACAAAAAAAATTTGTACTTCTTTTACAAAAACAGTTTACGATTAACAAACGTCAAAAACACGAAAATTATTTTAAGCCAGCATGCAAGAGATACATATACGAGTACATACTTACAAGTAAAGCATTCAAAGCTTTAAAATTTTAGCGGAAAACTTTTCTATAAATAAGTTCTCATAAGTATCAAAATGAAACCACAATCCAAAGGTTTTAATAAGAAAAGGCAGTGTTTGATTTGCGCGAAAATATTTATGTTCGGCTTAAAGCCTGGTACGCTGTTCACAATTTCGTGCGAAATGCTGTCAAACTACGTGTTAAAGTATTTGGTATGAAATATTTGCGAAATAAACTTGCAAAAGTAGTACTCCCTGTTCTTATTGCGAAAAACACGTAAAATGTATCTGGCAGCATGTTTTTCCATGCAAAATGGCTCTGGCAACATTTAAGTTTCAGCTGCTAAACAACATGAGCAAAACTTTTATCGCACGGAATTTTAACAATGCTGCATACTTTCAAGCAATAAATGCGAAGGATTTATTAATAAAACCGCGAGTTGGGATACATTTAGTACATGTCAAATTTTTCACGCGAAATAATCAATGTTGCTGAAAATTTTTCACAACTTCGAACGGAGTATTAGACTTAAGACTAGTCTGTTCAAAGTTTTGAAAAATGTTGGGCACCATTCATTATTTCGTAGAAAAAAATTTGAAATGCAAACAATATTAACTAGTCCACTTATATTATTTCGCATGAAAACTTGTGAAATCTTCAAAAGGTCAACTTTGTTGGATTTCTAAAATTAAGTATTTTACGAAATGCCCTAAATTTTGTATGTTTGTTACTTACATACATATAATGTGGTACTTTACACTAAGCGCTGTTTATTTTTAAACTTAAATTAAACAAGATGTATGGTATTTCTTTGCAAGGTCCATTGTTACCATAACATCATGCATATGTTCGTCGTCCAAAATATCCAGCTCACATCGGCATCAAGAGGGATTACCTCATGCATAATGTCGGATGTATGATTATCTTTTTGGTACATAGCGCCGTCTGCTTGTCGTTGGTGGTCAACATCAACCAAATCTGGCAAAAATAGCGAAGCGCACGGAACATTACCCGATCTGGGGGTCTACTCTGGAATTCGAAACGCAAGAAAATACTTTTGAATTTGCTTGCTATTAACACATAAATTCGAAAGCATTTGCTTTCGCTTCGAATTTTGAGAGTAGGCTCTTTGTTTTTGATACATATAAATGTTTTATTGCTATTTGGTAAAATATTCCAATTTTATTTTACATTTTATTTCATTATTTGTTTGGGAACATTTCTGAAGGGGGTATCAAGAAATTTTCATCAAGGTGCTCGTATAATCGCAATTAACGTACGAATATATTACAAATTATATGTCACAATTAACTGGACCATTGGTTATGCACATATGTAAATACACGAATTTATACATACATATATTTATTTATACCAGTGGTCGTTATAATTGTATTCATCTGTATAAACTTAACAATTTTGTTTGCGTGATAAAATAATGTTACACACTTAAACGTAAGAGTTGCATTTTATATGTAAACTTTTTCAAGGGATATAATCAACGTTGCTCAATATTTCATTCGAAGAGAGTAGCAGACTATCATGCAGGTCTAATCGAACGCAGGTTCTATTTCTAATGTTAAGTCCATATTTACATTATGCAAGTCTTATTGCTACGCTGATTAGTTTGACGGAGAGAGAGCCGAGGGGAACAGTAACGTTTCTTTTCCCCTCGTCCCTCTTTCCTAACAAACTAATCAGCTTAGCAATAAGACTTGCATAGTGTAAATTAGGACTAATGGCATATAAATTCTAATGGTTTTCTTTCAGAAGCGAATTACATAATAAGGCTGTACGTATAAAAAACAACTAGATTTTAGTTGTCAAAATTCATATGCAATCAATATTGCTCAATACTTTTCACAAATTCGCACAGACTATCAAGGCTTGATGTAGCTAACATTAGTTTTGCAATAATGTTTTCATGACATGAAAAGTTTGTAAGTTAAATCACTCCTTTCTGTTAAACACATAATTAATATTTTACTTTTTTCCAAGTAATTGTCACAGTGAATTTTGTTTTCATTTAAATTAATCCGTATACTAGGGGCTAATAGATCAGTTAAAGTTTAAACGCTGGTTTAGTTGAAATAAACTCTAATTCATATGTGGTTTAAACTCAACAGGAGTAAATAAGTGAACCATACCTTATGTGCAGTTTAAAAAATAATATTGTTAATACAGTTAAAGTTTAAACGCTGGTTTAGTTGAAATAAACTCTAATTCATATGTGGTTTAAACTCAACAGGAGTAAATCAGTGAACCATACCTTATGTGCAGTTTAAAAAATAATATTGTGGCAACACTAGAATAAATGTCAGCAGCAGGCTGTCAATTCTCTCCACAATCAAAAAGGCACAAAATTTAATAAATTTTAATGAAAGGTCGCCAAATTTTACTGAGACAGAAATTGTATTTATGCTGTGCGAAGTAGAATAGTATAAAATAACAATAGAGTGTAAGAAAACAGATCGAACAAGATCTGAAGAAAATGTAGAGGCTTGGAAAAAATTTTGAGTGCGCTTTAAATGCAAAACATATGGTATGTAAGCAACAAAATCATATGGCCTGCATTGGTAGTTTAAACGCCCAATTGTATGCGCTTACAGATGGTTCAAATACTGCACTGATTTATAGGTTTGCTGGTTTAAACACATTTTAAACCAAAAATATAGATTAACTTGCACTGATTTATGAGCCCTTAGAGTCAAACCTAAATTAGAGAGTCAAGCGTATTTTCAGTACATTCAAGTCAAAGCTGTTAAGTAATGATTAGTAATCGTAATAATTAGTAATTTGATTATTTTTTTTAAAGGTGAAGTAATGATTAAATTAGAATTACACTCAATTTCGCACGGTAACTAATTGATTACGATTACTAATAATGGAAAAGTAATCTGAATTAGTTGAAATTACGATTAAATAATCAAAAAGAATCAAAAGTAATCAAAAAATAATCCAATTATTTTTAAATATTACTTTTAATTCTTTTTCATTATTTATGAAGTAATCTTTGAAAGTAGTCGGGCTATTTTTGATTACTTTTGATTCTTCACGATAATTTTATCGTAATTTGAAGTAATTCAGATTACCTTACCATTACTAGTAATCGTAATCAATTAGTTATCAGAAATTGTTAAAAAAAAGAGAGTTATATAATCAGCACAATTCTTTTTAAAATTAAATCAAATTAATTCCTAGTCGTAAACGAAATTTAACAGCTCTGATTCAAGTAATATTTTATACGTTTGAATGTACTATAAACACGCAACGCATGACGCTCTAATTTAGGTTTGATTGACTCATAAGTTATTTCAATAAGGCTGTTTAAATTAGAATTTGCAACAATGTTGCTAACGTTTAACAAATTTAAAATTTATTTAAAACAATTAAATTTGTTGCTTGTTTGAACAAATAAATCACTTAAATGTTTATGTACATTATTATTAAGTAGCACATGTTGCTGCAACATTTATTTTATTTTATATTTATTTATTTTATATGTCTTAATAGTTTTGCAGTATTTTTTTAAATTTTTTTGTGTAGTTTTGCTTAGTTTTCGTTTTATTGATTATTACTTAATATAACTGAATAATGTTGCTGCAATTTTGTCTCTTAAATAGTAAATTTTAGGTTTGTTTTTACAATAATAGTTTCTGATTTTTTTTATTTGTTTTGCTAAACATATTTCATATATTTATAATCATCAGTTTTTTGTTGGTTTTTGTATATAATTAATTAAAAATTCCAATTAACTTTAAATTATTTTAAGTTTTGCTTTTTTTCTTTTTGTGGTTGTGTTTGCAACTCCCCATATAAAACTTTTAATGCTTCCAATAATCTTAATATCTGTTGATTTTGAATTATTAATATTTCATGATTTATTAGAATCAAACTTGAGTGAAAGCTATGACTTTTTTTGTTCTGTTGTAAATTTTTTTATTATTATTACCGTTATTTTTCTTTGTTTTGAAAATTTCTTTAACAATTTTTTTATTATTTTTTGTTTTGTTTGGGTGGTACTGCATGATTTGGTGACGGGTTGTTTCGTGGTTGCTCCAACTGAATTGGTTTTTTTTACTAAATTATTGCTTGAGAACGTTAAAAACTTAATGAAGAATTGAGTTTGTTTGTTGGTATTTTACAATGTTGTCGCTAAAATGTACGATTCATAGAGTTTAAGGTTAAAGAGGATGTTTAATTTATGTAGTATTTAGCTGTTTCAACTTTTTTTTTTAATTTAATTATTAACAATAATATGTGTTGTTAAAAAAATAAATGTTCTTTTAATAAACTTTAAACAAATTTTAGTAGTTGTGTGTGTGGTTTTTTGTTTGTTTTTGTTTTAGTTGGCGAATTTCAAACGAACGAAAATTAAATCATGTTTAGAAGAAGAATTAATTAGTAACAAAGTTTGTAGAAGAATTATTTAGCATTACACATCTTGGAATTTTGAGAGACGTGCACGCAAGTCCATATTCTCCTGTTTAAGCTGCTCTACCTCTTGGTGCAATGTAGCATTCTGTTTCACAAAAATAAACGAAAACAATTAATTAAAAATCTTTAGCATATGAAACTGATAAAAAGCTCACTTCTTTTTCCAAATATCGCGCCCTCATGGCAATTTGATTCTCTTTTTGTCGCCTGGCATCTCTTGAACGTTTGGCAGCAATGTTGTTCTTTCGCCGACGGGCCCAGTATTTGTCATCCTTAAGTTCATCTGGAACAAATTGTTTGCGTGATTTTTTAATCATGGGTTGCGGTTTGAGCTCTTCATCGGAAAATGCTCTAGTGCGGGGATCGAAATCCCGCCCCGATGACGCAAAGGAAAATGCTGGAATATCAAATACTAAATGTTAACAATGTTTCACAAACTGTCCATTTAAAACTAAAAGAATTTTTCAATTTTAAAAACCAAAAATGAGATAAATAAAAAAAGTCAACTGAACAAATTATGAAAAGAATAAAATAAGAGAGAAAAATATTTCAACATTCAAAAAAAAAAAACAAATATAAATAAAAAAAAAAGAAAATGAAATGTTAGCAAAAAGAATTTTTAATAATTCTTAGATGGAAAGCTTTAAATTTTTTCACACAGACTTTAAGAAATGTTGCTGCAACATAGTGCCACTTATAGAAGTAAATTTAATGCTTTTACCAAAATTCTCTCTACAGTTTTTATAAATGGACAGTATTTGTAACAAGTTTGGGCGTAAAAAAGCAACTGTATTATTAACAAACCATGTAAACTTAAGCACACATGTTGCTGGCACGACTGGGTATCCCACCAGCAACATTTGTATGATTTAAATGTTACAGCAACATTTTGTTTAAAACATCCACAAAATATTCAATTTATTTCTGCTTTAAATGATATGGACACAAAAATTGTATGTATATCCAAATAAAATTCATTAAAAAAACAGTTCTTTTCTTTGAATCATTTTCTCGTCTTTCTTTTTAACATTTAGCATTTGATTAATTCAGTATGATGTTCATCAACAAAATTATAATGAATGTTAGAAAATATAAAAAATATGTATATAATAAATAAAATACAAAAAAAAATATATTTAAATTTACATTTAAACTACTGAATCAATAATATTGTTACGAAATAAAACAAAATCCAATAAAATTAAAAAGAAGTTTGTATTAATTGTGTCCATACCAATTAAGTTTATTTTATTTTTAAATAGAACGCAATCAAATGACTTTTGAATGAGGGTTAATTCTAATGAACTACTTAAATAAATGTTAAAAGAAAAAACTAGTTAATAGTTACAACAAATTCTTTGACAACGCAACCCAAGCTCTGGCAATTTTTCGAAACGAACAAAATTGTTTTTGACTTGTAAATTTTTTTGCATTAAAAATTTATTTCACTTGAGGCCTGTTCCTCTAAATCCAATATTAATACTGAAAACAGTAACAAATTTGAGTTTTTTTTTCTTGTTTTCGTTTTTAATATTTATATGAATCTATCGTTTTCATTTAGAGGAACAGGTCCTTAATTTTTATTAATTTTTGTTGTTTCTGTTGCCCTTGTGTTGTGTTAATTTGTTGTTGCTTCTACTCACTTGATTCAGCTGGTGATGGCGGATTCAAAGTATCCGGACTAATACAATCTGACGGCGACGGCGATCGCTCCCGTTTTGTTGTTATGTGTCCCAGTCCCAGTGACAGACCAGCTGCATGACTCAGGGAATCTGAACGATGACCCAAACTGCTTGAATGACCCAAGTGAGTTCCAGGCAAGCCATCAGGTATATTATTCTCCGATAAAAATTCATCTAAATCGGCATACTGTTATAACAAGAAGAAAAATACAATTTTGTTTAAGTATTTAGTTGCTGGAAAAAATATTTTTATATTTACATACAAAAAATATGTACATATGTATGTGACATGGAAAGTTAAAAGGGATCTATGCTAAGTAAATCAGTTTTGGAGAAAAACGACTTTGAAGTTAACAAGTTGTTTTTGATGCGCCTGAGCGCTTTTATATCTTTTAAACTCGTTAACCGGGGGTGTCGGGGTCGCTGATTACGAATCTGGTATTAGATTTTGAAAATTCAAAATGGTGGATCCAATGTGGCGGACTATATTTTGTAATATTATTGGTTTTGCTTGAAATTCGTCACTTAGTCGTTTTCGTAGTCGCTGATTACGAATCTGATATTAGATTTTAAAATCCAAAATGGCGGATCCAATATCAATTTGCATAAAAGTTTGTCACATCGCATTCTCTTTTACTTTTTTTTTATAAAAAAATTATGTAATTGCGACAAAACTAATGCAGCTAGAAAGCTGCGGTTTGCTGCATTAGAAAGAGTTGTGTTGTCTACAATCAGAATTACCAAAAAAAGTGAAAATTGATTTTTTCGACCCAAAGGTCCATTTTAACTTTCCCTGTCACATAAGTATATTATATATTAAATTATGTTCTTTGTAAATTTTGCAAAATACTTGGACTTTTTTAAGTAAAATATAAGCCAAAAAAGCTTTTCCGAATCGAAAAGTTGGGGCTTTTGTTTTAGAAATTAAGCATGACATCATTTTTAAAACATAAAATGTTTCTTTTGATATTAAGCAATGAAATTGTTCTGTTTAAATTTTTAAACAGTGATACATGCTACATGTTCGAAATAAAAATAAGCGAACTTAATTTTTTCACAATTCACGTATTCCATTTTCATTAAATTTTTTTTAAATAAAGCTGAAATTCGCATTAACCGGCACATAGTGAACCAAACACCAGAACGCTGATGATGAAGGTTTAGCGGCATTCGAAAACTTTATGTTGTTTTGTTCTGTTACTATGTACTTGAAGGAATAATTGCACTGGTCATTGATGCAACTTCTTCCTTAAAAATGATTAACATATTAATAATTTTGGGTACCAAATACCAACTATTCAGCCTATTTAAATCAAACACGATAACGAACATTTGCATTTGCAACAAACAGCTGTGATGTCCCCGTAATAAGAATCACCACATAAAAAATTAATAAATAGTAGAAAACTTTTATGTAGAACTTTTAACCCGCACTAAAAAATCTGCTGTTGCTGTGTTGCGAAATAATATTTATTTTTTAAACTTTTGTTGTAAGTCACAGCACAGTTTTATTGCGCGTTTCTTTAACTTTGAAATTGCACACAGTTTAAATGTTCATGGGCGTTTGTATGCTTTAACTGCCGAGGCCTCGCGAAGTTATGAATTATCGTTTGTTGAACTTAAACTTGTTTTTTTTTCATTAGCCAAATGTCAACAATACTGAAATATAAAATTCATATTGTTGTATTTAATTTTTTTATTCGTATTCTGTTGCTGTGGCTTCAATTTTAGCTGCAAAGATCTTCATAGCACAGAGTCAAATAAGTTATTTTGTTTTTCGTTTAATAGAACAGTAGTTGATTCGTTTTTCTGTTTTATGCCTTCATTTTGCTGTCGGCTTTGAAACTTTTGGCAGTAGCAGCACAGTCATAGCGAATAAAATTCAAAAATTTAAGCACTTTCAAGCACAGATCAATCTTAATTATATTTTTAAGCAAGAACTAACCTAAAAACCGATTAGCACCACTGAATTCAGCGTACTCGATTTAGGTTTATCCGCTTGTTACATTTTTGAACTAGTACAGTGCTATTATCGCGACAACACTGCTACACGATTACACGATCACTTTTGTAGCAGCCAACTAGACAAATACAGTGCTGCCTACTATAATACAAAATGTAAAATGCATGAAAGCTCTAAATAATTGGATTAATATGGAAGGAACATCTACAAATTCATGTATAAATTTGTTCGTTCTTATATTTGTACATTTTAAATAAGTAAATTCCCTTTTTATAAATGTGAAGTATTTGAAAGTGGCAACACTGAAATATGTATATGTATGTGTATACTTCAATATCAGGTGCTTGCGTAGTCGCTGCCGCTTTAAAAATAATTAAGTGTTTGATCATTTGTTCTTTAAATAAATAATTGTTTGTATTACAATGTAAATATTAGCTGCCAAAAAAAAGGTTATGGTTATGACCATGATGATGATTGTGGTATCAGTGGTGCCAACTTTTTAGACTTAAAACGCGTAAACGTTTTTGAAAAAAGGGCTAAAATGGACTAAATTTAAAAGAAAATACGTTAAACGCAAAATGCACTATTTTTTCGAAAAACCGACTATAAGCGGTAACTTATAAAATGTTTCTTTTAAAAACCAATAAAATTAAACACCGCGATTTTGGCTTAAAATTTATTCAAACCGATCGGTTTTGGTTTCTTAAACCTGGACAGTTAATGTGCAATTGGATTTGAAAACTGTTTGAATTTGTATGATTTTAAGATAGAAATTCGCATGCTTTTTTTCTGGCTTATGAATACTATTTTCTTAAGCCACATCCACCCATCACCACAAAATAAATTCCGTGAGTCAAATAGCGCTACAGGTATGTTGAGTTTTCCAATCCAAATTTAATATTCACTGCTACTACATTGCACAGTGGCGTTAAATAGGAAAAAAAGTGGTAAAAAGTCCGCAACTTTTGAACTCGTGAACTGATTTCGACTAAACTAACTGTCTTGGAAAGAAGAAGTGTTGGACTTTTGAGGAATTATATTTTGAGGCACCCTGTTGTAAGACGGGTTAGCTCCAAAGAGCGTCAAAGTGGAAAACTGCGGGTGTCGAAATTCTTTCGGAGCTTGTAACTTTTGTAAATATCTACCGATCTTAATAATTTTTTCAGCAGCACAATCAACGTTAAGAAACTAAAATAAAAACATGCTTAGAGCACCATCTTATTTCTTACAGTTTCCAAATTATTTGATTTGAAAAAAAAATATTTTTAATTTTTGGTCATGACTTTTTTTAATCGTTAGTACATGACTTCTTTATTACTTGACAAAAAATCATTTGGTTTTATTGTTTTTAAATGAAAACTTCATTACCTTCATATGAAAAAAAAAATAATTTTTATACCTCAAAAATTGTAGCAAGGAATAATTTTGCAATTTGGATTTTTGAAAATTATGAAAAAATTTTGTATATTTTGTGAAAAGTATTCTTAATTTTTTTTTGTAATATTTTAAAAAAATTTTAAGTATTTGATAAAAACTTTGATTGTTTCTAAAAGAAGAGATATTAAGAAATACTGTAAAATAAATTTTAAAGATTTTTGATGGTGCACCCTACATCCAGCATTGGTCGAAAATTAACATTTTTTTTGCAAAAAATATAATTTTTGGATTTGGCAAAAAATTGCACGCTCTTTTTTGTACTTTTTTTGGTTTTGTTATAAATAAACTTGTTCTAAGTAATTTGTAAGAAAATCTTGACATCCTACACATAAATGTAGGCAGGAGATTTTCTAAAATTAGTTTTTTTTTAAACAAACACAACCCGCGAAGCGATTAGCTTGTCTGCAGAAAACACCCAGAGTCTATGGCGGGAATCGAACCCACGACCTCTGTACGGAGAGGATAGCATCGCTACCACTCAGTCACAGGGGCACCCAACACAATTTTTTTTTCAATAAAAAAAATTTTATGAAATAATATATGAGGAAAGAATTTAATTTAGTTCAATAGTAAACACTTAGCTTTATAAACTGAAAAAAAAATTATTCTGATACCTCCAATACTTTTCGAAATATTAAAAATCGAATTTCGATTATAAAATTAAACTTGCTACATTTTTTCTTTTTGCCTAAATTGTTGATCTCATTTTCTTTACTTCAAACGTTTCTTAATTTTTTCTATGTACTCACAATAAAAGGCGTAATTGTCTATTCAAAGGTATATAATATGTATACGTTTGCCATTATATCGGTCTTAAAATTTCTACATAAATATAACACCTCAGGTGAAAATGCAGGTGTTTTTCTGCTATTCAAACAACCCCAAATTTTTTATAAACTCTTCCTGTAGGTGTTATTAAGTATTTGATTAATTAATAATTTTTATTTGGCTCAAACATATAAAAATTAATATACACAGACAGTACGAGGTCTGATCAAAAAATAACCGTTATTTTAAATTTTTTCAAAAAGTATTTATTTATTTATCAATAACTATCTTGTCCCCTTCAAAGTAATCCCCCTCAGATATAATACACTTATGTCAGCGTTTTTTCCAATCCTCGAAACACTTCTGAAACGCGCTTTTTGGTGTCGCCAACAGCTCCTTCAATCGTAGCAAAACGCTTTCCTTTCATCGGTGTCTTCAGTTTTGGGAAGAGGAAAAAGTCAGCGGGGTCCAAGTCCGGTGAATACGGTGGTTGAGGCATGATAAGGGTTTTGTTTTTGGCCAAAAACTCACGCACAAGCATCGATGTGTGAGCTGATGCGTTATCATGGTGCAAAATCCATGATTGTTTTTGCCACAATTCTGTGCGTTTCTGACGAATTGCTTCGCGCAAACGGCGCATAACTTTAAGGTAGTATTCCTTATTGACCGTACGACCTTGTGGCAAGAATTTATGATGCACCACGCCATTTCAGTCGAAGAAAACAGTGAGAAAAACCTTCACATTTGACCGAACTTAACGACCAGGACGAGCATCGTCATTGACATCTTCTCAGATTTCCTTAAACCGGTTATACCACAATTGAACTTGTGTTCTGCTCATAGTAGACTTGCCAAGCGCCACAGTCAACATTTCAAATGTCCTTGTGCATTTAATTTCATTTTTTACACAAAACTTAATACAGTTTCTGTAAATGTATCAATTTTTTCGAATAGTAAAAAATCGAAGAGCACACTAAAACACGACTAACCGTTTTATCTGTCAAAAACAAACTGTTATTGCCAACATATATGTATAACAGACATGTGTACCAACATAACAGAAACAAAATGCGAAAATCGAACATACTTAACTCGCGAAATTTGATCAGACCTCGTATATATACCCGCAATAACAAAGCCACCTGCGCGCACACCCCTATTATGTATCCGTTGCTTGTAAAATACATGCCTATACTCGTATGTCCATATATGTCCTCATTTTTCGAATCCGAACCATATATGTGATATCATATATGCTCCATACATATTTTTTTAGCTGGGTAGTTATTTATGCATAAATTTATTCCTAGAAAACTACTGCAACTTTAAAGATATTGGTTTGAAAAAAAAATTTCTAAATTTCAAGAAATTGGTATGGTTCATATATTTTTAATATATGAATGTACGAGTATATAAATATATATGAATATGTATGCATTCATGTATGGAAATGTATGGGATTATACGTGGCAAAAGTATTATATATGAATTGATATTTGGACTAATACTCGTATATGAAATGTATTATAATAAATGAGCTATTCATATGTGGATACATATGCAATAAAAATAAGATGTTATATATGGAGCCATATCAAAATGTATGCATACGAGTACATTTAAGTTGCGACGCATTCAATGTTATCATTTCAGTTAAAGCTATCTGGAATAAGTAGTTTTATTTTAGTACTAACTCGGCTTATGTATCCATATCCTAGCTTAATTTTTATCCAATTATTTTCAAATTAGTTAATTTACTAGACTTAGGCAAAATGAATAAATGATTTTGCTACTACGAAAAGCTGAAAGCTGTGAAATTAAATAAGAATTATTAAAATGTGTATAAAACAAATTGGTATCAAATTGGAAAAGTAAAAAATTTTGCTTAAAAATAAAATTATAATGACTTTTCGATGAAACATTTAAACACAAATATTAACGTTTGTTTACACTGAATAACAATTTTTTGTTATCGTTTCGTTGTTTTCCTTCGTTGTAACATGCAAGTGTTTCATCTGTACGTGTTTACTTGTACGAGTATTGTATAAAATTAATTAAATTAAGTTTGGACGCAGCCACTACAGAGCGAGATGAGGTGATACTAACTTGTGTTACCTTAAGATCGGCATCGTACGGCAGGGTTTTCTCCCACAAATTGGGACCCAAGAAGGCCGTTTGAGCCTCCACATTCCAGAGATCACCTTCTTCTTTGTATTTGTCGTCGGGACAAATTACTTCTTTGCTATTCGATGTGGATTTACCTAAAAACATAAGAAAATACAAAATTAAAAATGAGTTGCGAAGCCTTAAATATACATAGTTAGAAACTAAGCACAAGTCTCCATTTAGGAAGAAAAATATTGTTTGTTTTCATTTTATTTTACTGAAAATTCAGGCAAGTATTGCAAATAATCATCTGTATTGCGTATGTCGAGTCGAATATTCATTCGTCTACCAGAATTTTGTTCTAGATTAAAGAAAATGAGTACAAGTTTTCTTTAATCTAGGACAAAACTGACGTAGACGAATATTCGACTCGACCTACGCAATATGGGTGAATGTTTTTAAAATGAATTTCATTATTCATTATTAGGCCCGGGCTCAGGGCGGCATAATTTAAAGGCGCCAAAATTCAAAGGTAAACGCATCACTCGTAAAAGAATGTAAGTGCAACTAAAGTTCGAAAATTGATTTGGCTCAATAAGTACATACATTATGTAAACTAGGGTTATAACTTTTTGCATATTTTTGCAGATATCATACCTTCCCAGGATCAAATAGTGTGGGGCATGGAAACCTATTAAGAACTGCATTTTTAGTTTTTCGCGGTAGTTAAAAAAATTTTTAATAAAAGTAGTGTTTTTGTTCAAATACTTTTTTGGTAATTTTCGAATATAATTTGTAGTTATACATATGTACATATGTAGTACATACATGTGTACATATATTTAGAATATTAAAAAAATAATAAAAGTAAAATACTAAATGCATTTTAGAAATCCCTTTTGGTGCGTGAAGTTCTTAAATGCGCATAAAACATTTTTTTTAGAGCAACTTTCTGATTTCCCTGCTAATGAACTACTTTCTTTAAATATATAGGGTGTTTTTTTTAGAGGTATAGAACTTCGAATTGAAATAAAACACAAGAAAATCGTTTTAATGTCCATCAATTTGGCTTAATTGGAAGGATAATTTTATGCCATTAACGTTTAAATATGATTTCGGGCATGTGGCCGCCGCGGCTGGCTCGAATAAAGCCAATTCTACAGGTCCAATTTTCAACCACTTTTTCGAGCATATGGGGCCGTATGTTGGCAATAACGCCACGAATGTTGGCATCCAAGTCCCCTAACGTTTCTGGTTTGTTGGCGTAGACGAGCGACTTCAGCGGATGCGTATTATCACATAGAGTAAACGTAGTGCGAAAACGATCCATGGTTAACCGAATTAATTGCTCTGTCGACCATAAAATGGACGGAGCTTGCGGTAAACTTCGCGAACTGAACCATTATTTTCGAAATAAATTTGCACGATTTGCAAGCGTTGTTCTTTTGTCAACCTGTTCATGATGAAATGGCAAACCAAACTAAATATTAATCACTTGACAGCTGACAAAATGGCCGCCAGTTAAAAAAGTGATGGCAACTTAAAGTTCTATACCTCAATAAAAAACACTGTGGCTGCACAGAAAAATATCGGTATTTCCCCCAGCTAATAAAGTCTAATTTAATTTTTCTTCTCTTCTTTGGAAACTCACATTAATTAATACAAATATTTCATTCAATCAGAATTGAAATTACTGAACTTAAGCCCGACTAAGAAATTATTTCTGATTAAAATTCACTATAGTTCAACTAGGAATTTAAAACTGTCTCATTTTTTATTTTATAATTAATTGCATTAGTGTTTTATCTGATTTCTTAAATTAAATTTTGTGTGCGAATATGAGTTTAGTGTAGGTTTGCCCAAAAATTTCTTATGGAAAAACAAACGCCAATCCATTTAAACAAAAACTAATTTTTATTCAAAGCACTTTTACAAAAGCAAATAAGCCCAAGGCGCGTAGGGCTGGGGCACCCTTTGTTCAGTGTTTTCTTTTTAAATTATAATCAACCTTTTGACGAATGAAATGCGTTTTAGTTCGTTTTTAATTATTTTGTTCGAAATAATGTTTCATTAAATACAACCTCCTTGTACAAAATCTTACAAAAATGTAATTTTAGTCATTTAATTTATTGCACAGCAGTGAGTTTTTTTTTTTTTAAAGTAACACTCAGGCAATGAATGCCTACTACTATTACTAGGTATTACCTTCTTTAGGAAAGGGATAGTGATAGAGAAGTCAGGTGGTGAAGGAAGTGATAGAGGAAAGCTTCATTCTTTTTACAACTCTGCGTTTTTGCACGATTTTTAATAATGCATTGTTGCAGCGCCTCTGTTGTTGAATGAGGCGTATTAAATTTTTGAAGTTGTGATTAGTAGCCATTTTATTGGTTGTTTTACTTCGCCGATGATTCTGCTACACAACGAAGGAAGGCGCTCTGATGTTACATTAGGATTAGTATCTGCTGAAGTCGGTATAATTCAGTGACCAGTGACTATGCCTTCATCACATGAACTTTCCTACAACAACTGATACACTAATGTACATCAGAAAAATGAGTGGTTTTGTTATTTGATGACTGTCTGATACCGGTATCGAACCCAGGACCCTCGTTTTCGTAGTCAACGTGCTAACTACTTCAGCCAACGCCACCCTCAAGGGTGTATGAATATGAACTTTGGATAATGTATACGAAATATTTACACATATATGTATGAAAATGTTTGAATATATGTTATCATATCTCGTATGTATTTATGTCTATATACCCTCATTTTTCGAATCCGAACCATAAATGGAATATCATACGAGTATATACTCCATACATATTTTTTAGCTGGGTGGGTAGTTATTTATGAATACGAATTATGAATTCTTATGAATTAATAGATTAGTTGTATTATCAAAATACTATTTATTGTTGGCAAATAAAATTTTTCTGCCTCTTTCAAGCTTTGAAATTTTAATTTTTTACTCTTTCATCTCAAAAAGTACTGACATCTGATTCAGCACTTGAGTAAACATTTTATATTTAAATTTAATAAGAAAACTCTAACAATAAAACTTTTTTATTAATAGAAAACTAATAAAAATTTAAAGATAGTGGTTTAAAAAAAAAAAAATTTAATTTATATATAAGTTTTTTTTATTGAATTAAATATAGAGAATATTTACACATACGTGTATGAAAATGTATGAACACATATTACCATATATATTTATATCTATGTCCATATATCCTCATTTTTCGAATCCGAACCATCAATGGATTGTCATATATGATCCATACATATTTTTTTAGATGTGTGCTTTTATTGTATAAAACTTAAAAATATGGAAAGTTCATAGCAAATGCCGCAAGCTTCATCGAGATATGATGTGTCGTTAACAAAGCATAATAGGGAAAATGTGAGTTGCAATGTCAGTATATGCACAGAGAAAACAGTGCCTAATAAATACCTCATAAAATAGAACAAAATTAAAAAAATATCTATGATTTTTTTTTTTTTTTTTTTGAATAAGGAAATCTTATTAATTTAATAAGGAAAACCTTTTTGAAAAAATCAAGAAGAAATCTTGTAATTTTTATTAGGTTATCTTATTGATTTTTTAAAAAAGGGTTTCTTCTTGTTTTTATTAGGCGACCTAATAAAAAATAAAAATTTTTCTTACGTCTTTATTCTTTGTACTTATGTATTTTCATTTTAATTCTATACCATATATGTATGTATGTATGTATGTAGTATATACAAATGTTATTTATTCATAAATACATACATACATATTATATTATATTCTTAATTAACTCACCATACAGACATATTATTACTTGAGAGGAGACAAGTGTTTAACCAGCAACCTTCTGACTGATAGACAAGTACTTTAACCAATATGCAAACAGGCAGCCTGAATAAGCATTGAAATTATTGTGCAAACATTCTTATACAAAAACGAAAAAGATCATGACAAAAATTTCCTCTATGTTTATTTATAGATATGAAATAACAAGAAAGCTAATATAATCGAGAAGATTTCCTTATTAAAACAATTAAGAAGATGATTTACACATAATCATATAGGAACCTAATGAAAACAATAAGGAACACCTTTTTGAAAAAATCAATAAGACAACCTAATAAAATCAATAAGAAATCCCTATAGTTTACAATTTATAAGAAAACATAATAAAATCAAGAAGTGCCAAAAATAACGGAAATTGAGTAAAAAAAAGTGTGTAAAACAAGATTTCTTCTTGATTTTATGTGGTTTTCTTATTCATAAAATTAATAAGATTTACCACATAAGAATAACAAGAAATCTCTATGGAAAAATATTCGCTTCTCTCTGCTGGGATTAAGGGGTATCCTAACCTAAAAACGTTTCATAGCGAAAATCTTCTTGATTCTATTAGGCAGTTTTTTCTCTGTGCATGTGCTTTGAACTTTCGATAGTGTGAAGTGCTGAAATCACAGCCTGCTTACTTTGACTTGTGCATATTTTTGATTAAGCAAAATTGTTAATGGCAGCGAAGTGAAAGGCAGTAGCGTTTGGAGACACCATTCAAGACGTAATTTTCAATGGCAAACATCTTCTATCCAACCCCGTAGTGTCAGAGCAAAAACTATGCTAAAGCCTTTATTCAGCTGCTAGGCCACTAGGAAATAGTTCTGCAGTTTCTAAACAGGTCGTCCAATTATTAGTACATTTCGTACAGAATTTGAGGAGGTGTTACAAATCTTAAGTCTTGAATTTGGGACTGTATATCTCTAAAGCGGGCGGAGCCACAATGCCCCAAAGTGGGCAACTACGGCTTAATGAAAAATTCGAACCGATGCCAAGCTTATGTTTTTGAACTGATAAAAATAGTTTTTTCTAGTAGATTTTCCTATCCAAAAGCTAAAATATAGTCTGCTACATGTATTGGTTTTCGATTACAGTTTAGAAAATATTCGGGAAATAAAATAAAAAATTTAACTTATTTTGAAAACTTATTTTGGATTTAAAACAAAATATTTACTGCCTTATTCATAAAAAATATTTCTGTTTAGTAAGAGATTTATGAAACGAATTTTCTATGGAAATTTGATTAATAAACCTTTTATAAAATGAAAATATTTTTTATGAATTGAACCCTTTTAAAAAAAAATTTACCAAAAGCGCAATTAAGCCAAAAGTTATACGCAATATGAATTAAAGTTTTTGAAAGAAGTCGATTTTCGGCTTTTTTTTGCAAAAAAAAGTGTGTTAACTATAGGGTGTTTTTTTAGAGGTATAGAACTTCGAATTGAAATAAAACACAAGAAAATCGTTTTAATGTCCATCAATTTGGCTTTATTGGAAGGATAATTTTATGCCATTAACGTTTAAATATGATTTCGGGCATGTGGCCGCCGCGGCTGGCTCGAATAAAGCCAATTCTACAGGTCCAATTTTCAACCACTTTTTCGAGCATATGGGGCCGTATGTTGGCAATAACGCCACGAATGTTGGCTTCCAAGTCCCCTAACGTTTCTGGTTTGTTGGCGTAGACGAGCGACTTCAGCGGATGCGTATTATCACATAGAGTAAACGTAGTGCGAAAACGATCCATGGTTAACCGAATTAATTGCTCTGATGGACGATTATGTCGACAATAAAATGGACGGAGCTTGCGGTAAACTTCGCGAACTGAACCATTATTTTCGAAATAAATTTGCACGATTTGCAAGCGTTGTTCTTTTGTCAACCTGTTCATGATGAAATGGCAAACCAAACTAAATATTAATCACTTGACAGCTGACAAAATGGCAGCCAGTTAAAAAAGTGATGCCAACTTAAAGTTCTATACCTCAATAAAAAACACCCTTTATTTCGCTATTATAAAAAAATTTTTGCAAAAACACCAAGCGCATATTTACACTTATTTAAAAGGTAATATTATAAGAAATATTACTGATAAAATTTTTGTTTAAAAGTTTCGTTACTGAAGGAACCAGATCGTTTCGAAAGATACCTATTTTTGTTATAAATATCAAATGAAAGGACTATTTTCTCAAATTCCAAAGCTGGAACAAAAAAATGTATCATGCTACCTTAAGACACGATATGTTTTTAAGTATTTCCACAAATATTGTCTGCGCCCGGCGAAAGATAAGCAAAATACAGCAAAAATACTGAAAAAATCCTATTTTTGGGATTTTGTGAAATTTGTTGGGGAAATTGCTGGGACTTGAAAAGCAAATGTTTTATGTTTTTCTGTGTATTAATTGCATAATTTTCCACATAAGGTAGCATTTTCAGCCAAAATCATTCATAAAAAACGAATTTTATAGCATTCCTTTGTGTAAGACCTTGGTATTCTCGGGAAACTCCCCGGCTAAAAAAAGTATGTATGGTCCATATATTTTTAATATATGAATTTATATAAATATATATGAATATGTATGAAATCATGTATGGAAATTTATGGGATTATACAGTGGGAAGAGTTTTATATATGGACTAATATATGAAATGTATTATAATATATGAGCTCATGTATGTAAAATTAATTATGAAGCTCTTCATATGTGGACCCATATATAGAAATGAGATGTAATATATTAAGCCATTTAAAAATGTATGCAAACATGATATCTCTCATAAGATCGTATTTGCAATCAAAAAAGCTTGAATTTTATTAAATCAATCTTTTCTCGCTTTTTTATAACTGGTGAATTAGAAATCTATTAGAAAATACATACGGTATGCACAGTTTATATGAGTGGAGCCTCAACGTTTAAAAAATAAAAACTTTTGTTACACAAAAAAAAAACATTTTTGTACGATTTTATACAGTGTGGCCCTATTTAGTAGATCAAATAATCAAAAGGATAATTCAGTCATTAATTTGATAGAAAATAACGGAATACTCTAGATATTTTTAGGAAACAAAGTTCATTGTGTGAGTATGAAAACGGACTATTTTTTCTTTTATAAGTAAGTGCACTAGTTTTTAATCTGGCTTCTTAAATTAAATTTTATGTACAAATATGAGTTTTGTGTTTTTTTAAATAACGGATTCACATTTTCTCTTAAAATGATGAATAAAATGTAATTTAGTTCGTTTTTAATTATTTGTCCAAACAAATGTTTCATTAAACACAACCTCCCTGTTCAAGGTCTTAAAAATAAGTAATTTTAATAATTTAGTTTATTGCACAGCAGTGAGCATTTTTGAATCAAGAGTGAATGAATATGAACTTTGCATACTTTATATGGAATAATTACGCATATACATATGTATGCAAATGTATGAATATGTATTATCATATATCTCCATATATCCTCATTTTTCGGATCCGAACCATATATGGGATATCATATATTCAATTATTTTCGATTTCTATAAAGTTGAAGGGCAGCACGCCCATTCAAACATGAGTGAGATTCGCCCATGAGCTTAACCTTGAAAACAAGGTGATTTCCTGTCACAGTGACATAACAAAATTGTGCTTGGTCTTTATTCTAATGTCTGTACTTTTAGCGGTCTAAGTTTTAACTTTGTTTTCATATACATATATGCCTTTTTGGGGATAAAAATTTCGTCACTTCTCTTGAGTGGCATGTTGAGCAAATTAATACTATCACAGTGTATTTATACTTTTGAGTGCTCTCTTGGGTAGTAGGCAGTGTGTGCTAGTCTAGGATTATGGGTTCGATTCCTGCCGGATGGATATTCCTGCATACAAGATTATAAGCTTGTATTGTTAAAAATTAATTAAAATTCTGCTTTCGTAACTAAATATGTAAATACTGTCTATGCCCCTCAAAATTTCTAGAAGTAACGTTATTGTCGTTCTAAATAAATATGGACTTGAAAATTAATATTCATATATACATATCGTATGCAATAATTGTAATTATTACATACAATATGCAGACACTCCTCCATATTTGTATAGAACCGCCCCCTCTCTATTTATCAATCGTGTACGTATCATCAAGCTAAACACTTACAGGTAAGTATGGAACTAAATAAATAAGCCGAACACGCAAAGTCATGGAAAAGTCACACAAAAAGTCCAAAAGTCATGAAATATTTGCACAGCATTTCCGCGTTTAACGAAATACATAGAAAAAAAAATAATACTAACAAAAATATAAATAAACCTAAGAAAACTAGTTTTTGTTTCTATAAAAGAAATAAGTAAATATCGAAAGCATTACATTCACATACATGCGAGTATGTGCATGCATGAGAAGTTTGTTAATGCGAGTGAAGCCAACTCAGTGCTTTTTCGTAAAATTTCTAGTGTTTTTTTCATGGGCGACTAACTTTGAACTTAAACGAGTATTCATGCGAAAACTAAGAGTTTAAGAAAATATGTATGTTCAGACTCACGTTACAGTAGTTCTGACTTAGCTACACAACACTGTCGATTTATACGGAGCCTAAAATATGTGAGTGCGTTTTTTTTTAATAAAACATACTACCAGTTTAGAGAGCAAAACATTTTTAAGAAACGAGCTGCAAAGTGTATAATTTTTTTGTAGAATAAAAAACACCATTAGTTTGTTTTTCTTTTTTTATAAAGCATTTCTATAACAGTAGACAAATTATCGCATTTGATATCGAACGTAATTTTTAAATATTTCCATTTGAAATTTATTGAAATGTTATTTCGTTCGATGAAATATTTTTTATGAATAAAGCACACAGAGAAAAAACTGCCTAATAGAATCAAGAAGATTTTTCCCATGAAACGCTTTTAGGCTAAGGGGTATGCCAGCAGAAAGAAGCGAAGATTTTTTTGAGAGAGATTTCTTATTATTCTTATGTGGTAAATCTTATTAATTTTATCACATAAAATCAAGAAGAAAACTTGTTATTCACAATTTTTTTACTCAATTTCCGTTATTTTTGGCACCAAAAAAACAATCCACAGAGAAAAGCTTTTTGATTCTATTTGGGTTTCTTCTAAATTGTAAACTATAGGGATTTCGTATTCATTTCAATAGGTTGCCTTATTGATTTTTTCAAAAAGGTTTCCCTTATTGATTTCATTAGGTTCCTATATGATTATGTGTAAATCATCTTCTTAATTGTTTTAATAAGGAAATCTTCTCGATTATATTAGCTTTCTTGTTATTTCATATCTATAAATAAACATAGAGACAATTTTTTTCATAATCTTTTTCGTTTTTGTATAAGAATGTTTGTTTGCACAATAATTTCCATGCTTATTCAGGCTGCCTGCTTGCAGATTGGTTATAGTGCTTGTCTATCAGTCAGAAGGTTGCTGGTTCAATACCTTTCTCCTCTCAAGTATGTATGGTGAGTTAATTAAGAATATAATATAATATGTATGTATGTATGTATAAATAAATAACATATACATATACTACATACATACATATTTATATGGTATAGAATTTAAATAAAAATAAGTACCAAGAATAGACATAAATTTTTATTTTTATTTTTTATTGTGTCGCCTGATACAAGAAGAACAAGAAGAAACCCGTTTTGAGAAAATCAATAAGATAACCTAATAAAAATTACAAGTTTTCTTCTTGATTTTTTCAAAAAGGTTTTTCTTATTAAATTAATAAGATTTCCTACTTGAAAAAAAATTCCATAGAGATATCTTATTAATTTTGTTCTATTTTATGAGGTATTTATCAGGCACTGTTTTCTCTGTGAGCAGTTAAGTTTCTTACTTTCTCATGGATTGAAATGTGCTGTGTACATGTTAGCTATTCAAAAATCGTCAATTTGCTACTCTAGTGGCCCTTATGGGCATAACTTTATGAACAAGTGAAGGCGTTATTTGGTATATAAGGTCAGATGTATACTTGGTACTAATTGGCCCAATTGCAGGCCATCACTATGTAAGAGACAGCTCTCGTTCGTAGAAGGTGCTACAATTAGGGCCATTCTTTATCTTTATTTAGAAATCAAAAATGTTGAACCTCCTGATCGGTACAGTTGTAAGCCGTGTAATAAATGCTGAGTAAACATTTGGCATTTTTGTTGTTGTAATTTTGTGGTATCATATTCAAAATTTTGTGCAATGCCCTACACATTATGTTCTTTGTTTCGAAAGCAGTGCCACACAACGCAAAATATAAGATTTGACAAACGTTGCAACTAGTACACACAATTGCGATGTCACAAAATTCCATTATGTGTATTTAGCATTACACTTACAAAATTTTCTATTGACAACACTGACTTAAGTAAATATAATAAACATTTGTTATGCTCTCTCAAAAGAGCATGCAATAACTAAATTTTGGCTACATCGTGTGTATGTGACTGTAACTGCAAGTATAAGATGAGCAGGGTTCTCACTTATATTCGATTTGTAATTCCCAAAAGCAATTTATTGATGCATAAAAACTATTGAATCGCTTGTATAATAGGGTATTTAAACCTGCACAAAATCTCACAGATTTTAAGTAAAATCTTTATGAAAATCTATACTGTTTACACCAAGAATTTTTTCACATTTATCAAGATTTTTTATTCAAAACAAGAACCAAAAAACTGCAATATAGCCAATTCACGCACATTTTTTTTAGTACAAATTTGAAAAAAAAACTATAGTTGCGCAACTAAATTTAAAGTAGATTTCGAAAAAAATCTAATGACGAAGTAGATTTTGTTTTGTATGGTAAATCTACTAGATTTGGCCCGAAATATCGAAAGCACTATTTTGCTTAAATGTAAACGCACTATAAATCAGTAGTTTTTAAAATCAAATTATTTTAATTTGAATTTAAAAACTTATATTAAGAAAATTGTGTACTTGAACACAGTTATTTACGTAGCATTTACACATGAAACTAATTGCATGAAAGTCGCAGCACACTCACATTTTTTTCACTACCACACTCACATTGTTTTAAATTTCCACTCAGATTTCAACGATATTTACAAGCAAATAATTTTTTCGCTTTTTTAGAGAGTAAAATGACACCCACTTTAAAGATTTACACAAATGTACAGGATTGTGGCAAATAATTATTATAAATTATTCTTATTTTGCATAAATATTTGAAGAACTAATATATCTTATCTTCCCTGGTTCATATCCCTTTTATGGGATATGAATAATTTTTAATTCTAAATGTATAGACATTTTTGCAATTTTACTTTATACATGTTCCAGTAAAACTTTGAAATTGATTTGCCAGATAGACATTCCTATGGCTGAGTTTATATATATCTGGCATTTCTTGTGTTGTTATTTTCAAATATGTGCAATGTCGTTCCCATCACGTTTTTACATAACATGCAATTTAGTTGTGTCATTGTGACAGGAAAGTGTCCTATAACTATATAATGGCAATACGGCAACGTTGTCTACATCAAAAACAAATTTGGATATAATGACATTTACTGTAATATTTTTTAGCAATTGTGAGACTTGGTTTTTCGTAGTGTTCGTTAATTAATATTTATACAAATGGATAATCGCAAAATTATTCAATTGGCTAACGCCACCGTATGTTTAGAATAATAAGAAAAAAATTAAGACAATCTAAATAAAACAGGGCAAAGCAAGTGATGGAAAAGACCAGGGGTTAAATGCCCTATTGTACTCAAGCAGGATGAAAGTTGCTTTAAAAATTTTGTGTGTATAAAGCCCAAATAGGAAGTGTAGGAACATCTCGAGGCTCGTTGCAGTCATGATGAGGTACTGGACGGTCGGCAGACATGCTAGTAGGACAGGCTTATCATATAATGAGTTCTGCCGAAGTTGTCGAGAAGAAAGCAAAGAAGAAACAATCTTCCACTTTCTTTGCGAATGTCCAGCTTTGCGTCTCTCGAGACACAAGTTTTTAGGCAGATATGTACTAGACGACGACCTTTCAGATTTATCTGAGATTGGGTTGAGTGACCTTGTCAGATATCTCAACGCGACCGGTTGGATCTAGTACCTATCACCGTATCCGTATACTTAGATATCGTTCTACATAGTTTAACACCGATGAGTTCAGTGGACTTGCAAAAAGCAATCATCTAGATTCTACTTGAATGCCTACGTGTAGAAGGCAGCCACGTAAACCAACCAACCAATAAACCTCTAATTCCACCGAAGTTTGTGTCCATGCAGTTTCCTTTGCATTTCTATCCCTCTAAATGGTACATACATGGATGATTCCACAAGCTGAATTAGCTGTGTCGTCATGTCATGCATCCACGACGCTTGAATTTCTCTCACACGCTTCTGTGCTTTTCCACTTTCCTTTTCGTTTTCCATACTTTTAAATGTTTAAAACCGCATACGGTTCAAATTCTTTCGGTATGCATGTACTCAATATGTCAACATGCTGACATTTAGTTTTTGTGTCTGCAATGCTGCCAACGTGTTCCCACAACCGTCTACACCAGACGCATAAGCAGTTTGCAAGGTAATGCCACACAACAAAAAATATCGGAAATGACAAACATTGCCACTAGTACACATTTTTATTTTTGCTTGCGATGGCACAAAATGCCATAGTGTGTACTGAGCATATGGATAGTAAATGTATTTTCTATTTAACTTAAATGGAATTCCGACCTTGTAAAATAATTTAAAGACCCATATTTTTAGAATTTTTTAAAGGAACGGTGTTCGTCTTGGCAGCTCTGCCAAGTCGTAAACGAAGGAGAAGACTCTGCCCGAGTAGAATCTAAGTCGGTTTTAATATTGTTTGGACTGAGATTTGCTAAATGAAAATATTGAATTACATAATGGTGAACAAATTTGTTTTATACCAAAAACAATAACTAAACCAACTGGGACCCTGTAATGCAAAACACATGTTTAATAAGGTTGCCACTTTTCACCAAAACAATTTTTTGTTTCAATCTTTTGTTTTGGGAAAATACTTGATCGAAATCAACTTCACATACTGAAAATTTGTTTGTCAATAATACGCATGTTTAAAAAAAAAGAATCCATGAATTCCTAAATGGGGGATATCTTTCCTGAACAGGGAACTCTGTATATGAGATTGTTTACAAAACTACTTCAATGAACCCCACCGTTTACTCCAAGAAAATAAAAGTTAAGTCATAGTCAAAAAGATATTTTTACCAGAAAAAAAATTATGAAAAAAGAAGAATAAAAGAAACGTGTTTACCAAATAAAAATATAAAAAATTTGAAAAGCGAAAGTGAAATTTTAAGTTTTTTTTACGTACATATGCATTTGTGCATGTTGTCTTGACTATTTGTCTGGGCATATAATTTGGCTTGACTTGATCTTAAAGTTTGACTTTAACACGAAAAAAAAAGAAAAATAATATCTTCATATTTTTCTATTTAGTGATCAAATTAAGAATTCAATATGATGTTTTAATGATAATTAATCATATATTAAGAGTAACATTATTGTGGGAAAACTTGTGTATGTGAAGAGTTCAAAACCACTAGTGAAGTTTTAGTGTTGGTGTGTGTTAGTCAGGTCATTACTGAGACCTAACTCAGAGTATCTAAAAATGATTGATTGATCACTTCCCACGGCATCAAAGGAAAACTCAAGCAGGTTATATTATATTTGCAAACAAGTCATCTTGATTAATTTTGTCTCAGTTCCTTTACTTGTTATTACCATATAATATGTGTTACCAGAACTCTTGGACAAACATTGTCCTGTTTAGAAAAAAGCTCGAATTTTTTCCAATAGATTATCCCAAAATTGGTTCTTCTAAAGAAAAATTTAAAAAATAAAGGTTAACAGAGAATTTCCCAATTAAACTGTAAGAGAAAGGAATTTCTGAAAATCAACTTGAACGCTTCAAAGTGCTCTCCTGCAAAACAGTTAAATATGACTTAAGCACTTTTTCCTCATTGCCACAGATATAAGGCATAGCAGATTGTAGTGACAACTACTGTGCCAAGTAAGAACTTGCTCAACATTTGTATCTAACTACTTTTCTATAATAAAACTTTTTAAAGTTAAGATTTATAGTGTGTTTGATTTCTATTCGTGATGAATGCGCCAGTTAAAAAGGACAGAGTTACGTAAAATAATGGGTTACAACGCGATGGGTGTAGGATTATACAACTTCAAAATGCAATGTTGTATCATTACAAGAGCCCCCAGTTTGCACGAAATTTCATAATAGTTGTCTGGATAGAAATATGTAAAATACAGCGTAAATTTAAGAGGGCATGACCACGCTTCGCTTAGGCGAAGTACATAAAACAGAAGAATATGCCCAATTTTGAAAACGCAAATTGATATCCTTGCCTAAGTCTAATGTGCTTGCAAGACAGAGGATGAAACAAATAGAAGGTGGGTCACAAGAAATGATTGCGTGATTACAAGGCAATTATGGACTCATCTTAGTAGGAAAAATACGGCTTCTTTAATTTTGAAGAATAGGAAACAGATCTCGATTATAGTGTCCGTGCTAACCGGACATTGTCTCATACAAAAGGTTAAAGCACAAAGGTTAAAAGTTGAACACAATGATATCGATGAAGAGGAAAGTGTAGAGCATTTTTTGTCACTGCCCTGGACTTCCAAGAAAGAAAATTGCTACAATGGGCGCTCTTGAGTTCAGGGAGCTCTGGTTGGTTCGACGGTGGGTACTCCGCATAAGCAGAACGAGGCTCCGTGGTATCACAATGAACCAAAACGGTCTAAGTAAGTCCGGGATTCTGACTGCCACCCGTACCTAACCTTATCCTAATCTAATGTGCTTGCAGGGTTTCAATAGGGTAGGTTGTGCTTTAATTTTTTGGTTTTCCGCCTTTTCCGGATGGTAACTCAATGAGGCCTATTTGTTTACAAAATGTCAGCTCTCTACCGTATAATATTGCATTAAATTTTTATAGGCGTGGCCCGCCCACTTTTCTAACTCATGCTTATGCTTTAGCTAGTGCTTATGGTTCATGTAAAGTTTCGTAGCAAAAGGCTTATGAGAAATACATAATTAATAGACTTAAATCTGCTAAGCCGAAGTTAATTTTTTGTAACTATCGATGGTTTAATTCTGCAATCGATAAGTATTTGAAAACAATCCATACTTTTTAGTCACTATCGATAGTAAATAATACACCACTAAAAGCAAAAAATTTAAATGTATTGCTTTTCATAAACAAAAAAAAATGGATGACTTAAAATCTCTTCCACTTATCTCACTTATTTCATAAAATTTTTTAGTTTTGTTATTTACTGAACTGAGAACTAAAACTCTGCTTTACTTTGTTTTCTTTTCTTTAAAAATATTTTGTTTTAAATTTTTAGTGTAAATAAATCCATTAGACGAGAAGCATACAACTTTGATACTATCACGATATATTGATAGTTTTTCTAACTTTCGATAGTCTTAAATCGGTATATCGATAAAGTTTTTTAAACTATCGAAAATTTTTGATAGTGACACTATCCATTGTTTTCCACCTCTACATGAAAGAGAAGGCTAAGATATTTCAAAACAGGAAATTGTGCACATTGCACACTTATTCAATAAAATCCGTAGAGTTTGAATGCCTTAACTTAAATGCTTAGTTTGGAGTTTAAAGGAGTTGTCCCCTCCCCCTGATTGAAACTTCAGGGTTTCTAGATTTTTCTAAGTGATGTCTGATCTAGATTTATTTGTCTACTAGAATTTTCTCGCGACTTCGTTCGCATCCAGAAAGTACTCAGTAGTAGACTTTAAGCTAAATTTATACCAATCTTATCAAAAACAGAAAAAACACCAACAGCACAAATTTTTCCTGTTTTACCCTGTTCCGCACAATTTTCTCAATTTTTTCCTTCATATTCTTATTCTCCAGATAATAACAAACAAAACAAAAAACGAATGAGAGGTATTGGTCCAGCCATTCATGCGTGATGAAGGCCAAAAAAAGGTTATTAATTTTTATATATACGAATATAGATAAGATTTCAGCCTCCTAGTGCGAATTAAAAATCTTAAGTACATGAAATAGAAGACTCAAATTTTATGGGCGTATTAACGCCCACAATTTCAACGAAAATTTATAGCCTTGAAAAATCGCTCGAGTTAAACGCTTTATATTTGCTTTTCTAATTCTAAACCTTATGGGCGTAGCCCCGCTCCCCTGGCTAAAATCTCCGGGCTTTCAGTTTTTTCTAGTTATTTGCTCACCTAGATCTACTTATGTATTAAATTCCAGCTCATTAGTGCAAATTTTAATTTTAAGCTATTATGGGCGTAACTCTGCTTACTTTTTTAAACTCAAGATTTTTTTGGCCAGTGCTTATCATTCGTGACAAGAACATGAAAAAGAAAGCTGAAATTTTATGGAAATTTATGGCCTTAAATTGTCACAATATGTATGCCAAATTTCAATACAATCGCTTCGGTTAAACGCTTAATTCTGAGCTTTATAAGCGTTCCCACGCCCCCTTTGTTAAAATTTCCAGGTTTTCAGATTTTTCTTGTTAGTTGCTCACCTACATACGAGTATGTACAAATGTCTAATTGTGTACAAAATTTCTATAGCGGAAGTGCTTCATCAAACTGATGAGTGTTTCAGTGATCAGTGAGTATGTCTTCAAATATGCGCTTTTTACCCCTTTATATATCTGGATGCTTTCATTGTGAGCATATTAAGCAAAATTAATTAATTCTAATTATGGTTTAAATTTCATAATTTTATGATTGCGGGAAACAAAGTTATGGGAGGGGTAGAAACACGACGTATGGCTTCGTGTCAATATACACATTGCGTGCATAGGCCGGAAATTGGCCTGGCGCACTACTGTTCGATTAGATATTATTAGAGAATTTGGAAAAAATTGTCCTTCTTTCTTTCCTTAGTTTGCAATTTAATGACATTATTACCGTCACAATACTTTTTCACCAATGCATTCCTTAGCACCTCTGTTAGCAACCCAAACATTTAACCAGTTTTTCATTAAAAAAAAACCTTTGTGTGTGTGTGTGTGTGTGTGTGTGTGTTTGTTTGTTAAGATCTGTGTCTTTTCTCATACTATGCTAATGATGATGACGATGATGATAACATGAGCTCAGTCATGCAGTCAACCAACCAACCAGTCAGTCAAACAAAAACAACCAACAACAACAACAACAACAACAAAAACGTAAATAAGAAAAATGACTTAAGTCATGGCTGCTTTCTTGTAACTTTAGTATCTCGATGGGATCTTTTTGAAAGTTTCCGCTTTCTTATTCACTCTCACTTTCAAACAAAATGTTGTTGGGACTTTTGTTTTGCCTTCCTCTTTACTACGTTTTGTTGTTGTTGTTGTTGCTGCTGCTGCTGCTGCTGTGATTTCTTACAACACTTTTTTTGAATTTTCTTAAGGCTTTTCAAAGATCTGTTTATTTATAGCAGGCGTAATTTATGTTGCACATACGTACTGGTTTCATACAGTGTGAGCGCTACATGCGGTATAATCTTTTTATATGGAGCGCATAATACATTTCGCATCGCAAGTGTTTTCAAATTCGTATTTTTTTAATGAAATTGCGTTAAATGTTTAATGGTATATTGACGATCGCTTCTTCTACCAATTGATTTGCACACAATAACTACAAAACAAGCCTACTTTTGGGAGCGGCAAACTACTGCTTGTCCCATTTGGTTTGCCTTTTCCATTAAAAATTTTAAGTGATCTTTGTATTCTAGTAACACGAAAAATAGAAAATATGAGGCATCCAAAGAATATGAAACAATAAAACTTAAAACAAGTAGTAATTAAAAAAAAATCAAAAAACCCGACTGCAGCCAACTTTGAACCGTTCAATATCCTAAACGGTCCTTCGAAATGAAAAATTATAAGAGAAACCTAAAGATGATTTTAAAATACCTGTCGAATGATACCAATTTTGATATAGTTCACCGACTTTTTATTATTTTTTTCGTATTTACAAAATGGCGTCTGTTAGCCGCCATATTAAATATTTACTACTGTCATATCTTTAGTGACACTCCCGAGATTAATAGATTGACGTAAGAATCATTAAAATCGGTCCACGCGTTCGGTTTATATAAGGCCGCAAAGGAACATATATACATACATACATACATACGAGTACATACTCGTACATACATGCATAGGCTGATAAACACAATGCCCTTCTTTGCGTCGCGCAGTCGGGTAAAAAAATTAAACCGACCTCAAAAATCAACATTAAGAAGTTGTAACTAACAAAATATTTTTACATGTGTGTCTATAATGAAATTCGAAGCCGGTGCCAATCAGGTAAGCAAATTCTATGTAGGGGTATTTCCAAAGTAACAGACGTTACCGATTTTCGGAGATTTTTTTAAATAAAATTCCAACCTAAGAAAAAATGCCAAGCATCGGTACCACCCAAAAAAAATTAATAAAAAAGAATTTTCAATACCTTTTTTTTTTTTTTTTTTTAAAGAGAAGTATCACTCAGGCAATGAATGCCTAACACTATTACTAGGTGTTACCTTCTTTAGGAAAGGGATAGTGATAGAGAAGACAGGTGGTGAAGGAAGAGATATAGGAAAGCTTCATTCTTTTACAACTCTGCTTTTTGCACGTTTTTTTTAATAATGCACTGTTGCAGCGCCTCTGGTGTTGAATGAGGCGTATTAAATTTTTGAAGCTGTGATTAGTAGCCATTTTATTGGTAGTTTTACTTCGCCGATGATTCTGCTACACAACGAAGGAGGGCGCTCTGATGTTACATTAGGATTAGTATCTGCTGAAGTCGGTATAATTCAGTCACCAGTGACCATGCCTTCATCACATGAACTTTTCTACAACAACTGATACAAAGGGACACTAATGTACATCAGAAAAATGCGTGGTGTTGTTATTTGATGACTGACTGATACCGGGCTCGAACCCAGGGCCTTCGTTTTCGTAGTCAATGTGCTAACTACTTCAGCCAACGCCACCCTCACTTTTCTTGACCGTTGAAAAAGCAACGGTCGTATTCTAAAATTTTGTGTCAAGTAAAAAATCTGATTAAATTTTTTGAAATGATAGTTGAAATTTATTTGCTGGTGGTTAAGTACGTCTATATACGCATTTCATTGGCGCTTCAACCAAATCATCAGTACACTTCAACCACATTTTGAACAGTCATAAATTATTATAAAAATCTTATCTTATGCACAGACTTTCAAAAACTATTTGAGAATTCACAAATAATAATATTTTTGAAAATCTCAAAAGAAAAAAATAAATGAAGTAGGCTTTGAATATGATACAAAAGCCAGTTTCAAATGTGTGTTTGGTTCAAGCGCCAATTAAATGAGTAAAATATAGTGTTTAACTCAAAAGAAACGCTTTTAAATAAGCAAAAATATGCACATAGTATCTACCTACATATATAAATCAAAATCAAATGTAGTTCGTCGGTAAGGGGCTATTCACAGATTTCATAACGCTATTTCCGGAATTTTATACCCCATCGCCTTCTTAGTAATGCTTTTTACAATATTTTCAGCACAACTTTTCTAAACCGCAACAAAACCTTAACCCTCACCCCCAGCCCCTGGAGTGTTACGTAATTTGTGAATAGTCCCTAATTGTATGACTGAAGAACAGTTGCGCCGATTTCACAAATTTTTCTAAATATTTCTCATATTTCAGCTTAGGTTTATACGGAAAGAAAAAAAAAAATCAGAGATCGGCTGGAACAATTTGTAAAATGTTTAAAATACATATATAGAAAATATTTATTTTGAAATATCTTGGGAACTAATACGGTAAAACACCTGAGATTTTGTAGGAGTTATTCCATTGCATTTATAAGTTGTTAAAAAAAAGGTCGGAATAAAAGAAGTGGTCGTGGCACCTTAATTTTGGAATATCTTTGCATCTAATGCAGCAGAAAACGTGAAATTTTGTGTAAGTAACGAACTGGACATGCGGGTGTGGCACCTGCCATAAAATATTTACTTTGAGATATCTGGAAAACTAATATAGGGAGAACGTTGAAATTTTGTAAGGAAAATTCTGTTGATAATGTGCAATGTGTCTATAGTAACAAATTCAGAATTGAAGAGCTTATTGCAAAAACTCGATAAGCCAGAAAATGAAAATACTGCGAAAATCGCCTTTGAAGTTTAAAATAAATGCAGAAAATAGGGATTTGATGAAATCATGATACAGATACTTTGATTTAGTGCTTAAGGAAGACTACTATCACATACCCGTCGCTGGATACCAAGAAATCTTCGGAAATCGCTAAAATCGCAAAAAGTTGTGGCTTATCCAGTTATTGCATGAAATTTATTCATATTTTTTATTTTTATTTTTGAATATCAAAAGTTTTGTTATTTTGGTTGAAATAAAGTGGCATATCGTGTTTTTGCAGTTTAAAATTTATTATTTTTCTATTTATTACATCAAATAATTTCTATAAGTTGTGATTCAGTTTCAGTTTTCGGACAAAAATACTCATGACCAGAGTTGCGCTTACTTTTCCTCTTATTCCGGTCATAATTATGTTCATTTCGAGCTCTCCAGCGGAATGCGGTATTATTCTCACGCGATTCGTATTCAATTGGCACCACACAATTTTCCTGAATAACAAAAACATTACAAGCCACACAAATTTAAATACTCAATTTTTTTATTTTTTTGATATAACATGATAAGCCACACCAGTTTCAATAAATCATACCTCGCTGGTTTCTGAAATTACTTCATCATCTGTTGGCAAAAACTCTTTGCCTTTCACGCTGTCATCACTATATTCAACAAAATAATCACTTCCATTGCTATCTTCATCAGAATCCATCGTTTTGTAATACTGCCTTTGTAATTGCCGTGGCTTATCCGAGTTTTTGGGACAAATAATTCTGAATAAAATCAAAATGTAAAAAGTGACACTTGCGGCTTTTAAGAGGACGTTCCGATGCTGTAAAGTAATTGAATGAACTGATAAAACCACTTTCTGAAATCGTGTGGCTTATCGTGTTTTTACAATAAGCCCTTCAATTGAAAAATTAGGTGTGTTGAATTTCATAAAGTACAAATTTTTGTTTGTCTTCAAAATTAATACCAGTGTACCGATCTTGCTGATTTCCTCACAGCGTATTACTGGTGATCTAGAAGTAAAAATAGGCTTACTAATTTTATGTGGTCAGTATGGCGCTTCGCACATAAAAGCAACATATCTTGGAAGCCAAAAACAGTCAAAATGTTGAAAGTTTTTCTCAAGCATTAACGCCAATAACAAGAACAGTATTATAAAAAGGAGTCAGTAATGGAGCAAAACGTATTTCACTTCCAACTAAATTAAATATTAATTTTTTTTAATATTGTGGTATCTACTATAAACACAAACTTGATGACAGAAAATAATTGGGATTGCACAAGTGAGCGTGGCTGCTTTCAAATAGAGAAAATGTTTACTGAAAAAAAATATCTTGGAAACTAATGCAGTGAGAATTTTGAAACTCAACTTTCATGAATATTTATGTTATTATGGTTTTGGCTAGTTAAGCAATAACTACACTTAAAAAATATTTGTAATGAATTTTGTCAGTTGCATTTCAACACAAAAAGCGAATATTGGATTGAAAATTTCAAAACTCTAAAAATCGAGACACAAATTCGAGGCGGGATCGACCTACGAAAAGCAATTCGCTTTGAAACCACCTAATATGAGTTCGTCTTGACGACAAATTCGCCTCAGTTCACTAATTCTTCTACCTGTTTATGAATTCGTCTTGAGTAAGTTGAAGTCAAGGCAGCGTTGCCACTAGTGGAAAGAAAAATTACACAGCTGCAAGTCTAAAATAGTGCAAAACCAAATGAAATAGTGCAAAAAAATCTAAGAAAAAAATTTAATTTTTAATTAGTTATTTGGTTGACTGAAATTTAAAAATTTAAAAGCAGAGAATTTTTTTAATTTATAAAAAATGTACAACAAAATTAAAAATATTACATAAAATTCAATAATTCACAAATACTTACTTCAATGAAGAAAAATTTACCACTTTTCTCTTAATATTTTGTCAAAATTTAATAAAATATTATTTAAGCCAGCCGTCTGAGAAGAAGGTGCCCTCCATTTTTCTTTTCTTAATTTAAACTCATTTAACTAGAAGTACTGAGCGATACTTATATGTACATTCTTTAGTTTTTTTAAATCATATCATCTTTTCATCATTTTAAGCTAAAAATTTGCACCACAATTTTGAAATCGGTGCTACTGTATTAGCTGATAACTCATTTTTGGTGTATAAGTTTTAATTAAGTTCAGTTTACTAAAAAAAAAAACTCTTTCAACAGAAGCGTTTAAGAATGGTACTATCACAATTTTTAAATTTAGAAAGAGATTATTGCCAGCACAGTTTTTACTTTGAAAAATTTTAGACTTGTAAATTCCGAAACATCCAATTTATCGAATAGATTAAGTTCTTTATGGTCACGCCACTCATTTTCCTACAATCTTTATACATTACAATTTGTTGTGTCTCGGAAGAGTATTTTAATCAGCTAAATAAATATAAATTTCACTTCGCTGTATGAAAAGTTCCTCGTTTTTATTGGTCAACCAAAATAATTCATTTCGTTTAAAAAAATATCAGCTTTTATGTAATTAGACAAGAACAAATTTGCACAACTTTGATTACTTCAGATTGTAATTTGTACAAAAGCAGGGATTCGCCTTAAAAAATTAAATTAAAATTAGTTAAACGTCCAAGAGAATGTGAAAGGAACTCCAAATAATATTTTGTAGTTTTTTCATCTAATGAAGAAAGCATTGATTCAGTTATGAATGATCTTTTAAAACTTCCAATCTTCAATATAATCTCAACACTTCATATTTTTCCGGAGCACTTTCAATACAACAAGATGTTAATGATAAAAATTGCGGCGTGATATGATTGTATGGCTCTCTAGTGGGAAATATCGTAGACATTCTCGGAGTTTGCATTACGTTTATAATGGGATGCGGGATTTCTTAGCAAATCTTCTAAATATGTTTAGTATAATTTGGGACATATTAAAAATTTTGTTGGACTTTCATTAAGACTTACAGCAATATTGTTTTATCAATATCTTTATAATAAACTTTGCTAGAGACCTAGGGATTTCCCGCAGGCATAAAGTTCCATCTGTAGAATTTTGTAGGATGTATAATTCGATTTTTTCGTAAGTCGACTTATGCTGTTATCGCTTTAAAACATATAAAATAGTGCAAAATTACACAAAAAATGTATGGTGCAAAAATAGTGCAAAGAACTTTAAATAGTACAGATTTTGCACTATTACACAGAAAGTGGCAACGCTGAGTCAAGGCAACTTCAGATAAGCTGTAATACTCGTCTCAATTCGCTTTAAAACCTGAGCAGTTGAGACCACTTAATATAAATTCGCTTGATAGAAGTTTTTGCAGATTTCAAAAGCTGCAAATTTTTAAAAAAATTTTATATAAATCCCAACTGTAGGGTCTAATTTATATCGCTGTCAACTGTGTATAATGCAGCAGCTGCAACAAGTATTCGTGCATGTCTGCACCTCTCAATTGTAAGTATTTAAAATGCTTTCTTCAGTTGCCAAGTATTGCGAAATTTTGTTTTTTTTATGTCTTTGTTTTATGACATAAATTTATGTTGCTGTTTTTTTTTTGTCTTTTAGCTTATACTTCCAACTAAAATAGATATCTTTGGCTAAAATTTCTTTTTACGTTTGTGTTTTCTATTTTTTTATGCGATTTGAGCGGAATTTACTTGTACAATTGAGTAACACTAATACTGATGCAGATTTTTTTTTTGCATTTCAGTGGAACGTGTTTGAGGTGAAGTAACAATTTTTTTTGGGTTGATTAGAAATGAGGACTTGTTTTGTCTATTACTTATTTTCTACTTCTTTTTTTAAGTTTTTTTAAAAAAAATTTCGCTTTTCTTTGGCATTTAAGAAGCATTTATTACTTTTATTTTTGTATTTTTTAATTTTGTTGGTTTTATTTTTTATGTGGCCTAATCTTGTTCTAACATAAGAAACTTTTGTTTTAACAAAATGTTGCATATTCACAAATAATTTGCAAACGTCACGTTTGGTTGTACCAAAGCTGATATTCCTTATCAAAAACTGCACAGGTTCTTAAGTTTCTGCAAATGCGAGGGTACTTCACATGTTCTTCTTTTTCTTCTTTAAATACATTTTAGAATTTGAAATTTGAGAAATCATAAAACTAAATGAAAAAAAAACTGAAACCAATGGAAAAGCACTATCGTAGTAATTCCCGCTAATTTTAAAAGTTCAAAGAATAAAGAGCGTTTTATGGATTTGAACCATGAAATGTAATACATATTAAAACTTCTCCATTTAAAATAGGTTTCACGGGCAATTGAATATTGAAAAATATATATAGCAGTTAATGATTTCAGTATCAGTGAGCTGAAAGTAAAGCAAGCAATTAGGAAATACTGCTCTTCATCGCTGCCTAGAAACACAAAAAAAGTTTATTTACTGCAGTCATTTATACCTTGATAACCCCTCTATTAGGTTAGGTTAGGTTGAAAGAGGAGCAACCAATGTTGACCCAACTGATTATGGATTGCACTTCAATGCTCTTAGATCATGTTGTGGGCTCTTAAAAGAAAACGATTAATAATAAGGAAAACTTGAAAATAATTCGTTTTACAACTCCGGTATTATGAGTTTTGGTAATTTTCATATCATCGTTGCAGCGCCTCTGGTGTTAATTAGGCACATTGATTTTAGCTGACATGAAAAAAGGAAGAAAAGAAAAGTCCATGATGTTGATAAGACTGGGTCTGGTCAGGAATCAAACTCGGACTTTTTAAACAGCATCAAGACCATGCAGCAGCCAAAGCAACAACAATTTTGGCTTATTGTTGTGTTTTTTTAGAGTGTCACAACTTTGAGTTGTCATCACTGCTTTACTTGGGCACCCATTTACCACCTGATAGTTGCTTTGTGTTTAGTTTGCTTTGAAATTTCACTATGAATCGACTTACACCAGAGCAACTCGTGCGAATATTTAAAATTTTTAATCAAAATAATTGTTCTATTCGTCAAACTCATCCTGCACTTCCGATGGAGCCCATTTCTGGTTGTATGGGTACGCAAATAAGCAGAATTGTCGCATTTGGAGTGAAGAGAATCCACAAGGTTTTGTCGAAACACCATTACATCCACAGAAAATTACTGTTTCGAGCGTTTTATGGGCTGGCGGAGTCATTGGCCCATATGTCTTCAAAAACGATGATGATCGGAATGTTACTGTCAATTGTGAACCGTAAAGGAACATGATTCGAAATTTTTTCGTACCTCAATTACGTGGCATTAATCTCGCTGATATGTGGTACCAACAGGACGGAGCCACATGCCACACAGCGGGTGCTACAATTGATTTACTCCAAGAAACTGTTGATGAAAAAATAATGTCACGTAATGACCCAATTAATTGAGATTTAACCCCATTGGATTGGATTATTTTCTTTGGGGTTATGTTAACTCACTTGTCTACGTTGTTAAACCACAAACAACTGAACACCTGGAAGGCAACATTCAAAGAGTTATCGGCGAAATACGAAAAAGTTGTTTAAATATGGTGTTCCATATTGGGCCTTCTACGCGGCAGTTAAGGCGGCCACATGGCAGAAATCATATTTAAACATAAATTTCATAAAATTTTCTTTCCAATAAAGCCCGTTTCATTGATATTTAAAATACATTTCCTTGTTTTATTATGATTTAAACTTGTGTCACTCTATAAAAAACACCCTTTACATGTTTTAACGTTGCACAAATGTGGCTACAGATAAATATCAATTTTGCTTAATATCTATGTATATTGCCTTAAAGTCATTGACAACAGGACTTTCTTAGCAATTAATTAATTGCCAAGGATTTAGTGAAATATTTCGAATATAAATTATTATATTATAAAGAAGATTATTTATGTAAATGATGGACATTCAATACATAATTTAATTTAAGCTCGTCAACCAAGCTTTAACTGCATGCATTCAGGTTTAGTTTGTTTTTATTTTTTATTCGTGGCTTACTTAAATAATGAATGGAATGAATTTTTTGGATTAGACTGGATTTGCTGGATTTGAAATGTTTAAAAAGCCTGAGGATAACTTGGATTTAAATTATTCATAACTTCTGTGAAGTTAATTAACAACAAACTACACGAAAGCATTCATTATTAAAATGGGAAAAAGAAAACAACAGCAAACAAATCATTGGAAAACATGAACAAAAAGTAATAAAAAAGAACTCGAGCACAACAAAATTTTAGAAAGAACAAAAAACATAAATTTACCGTTTGTTTTGCAAATGAACCCCAAAAATGGAGATTTCCTGCCTGGAAAACAAAAAAGAGAAGAATTTGAAAAAAGGATAAAATAAAGCAAAAAAAAAAAACAAAATCAAATAAAATAATGAAATTAAATTTTATGATTTTTTGAATGAGATTTCTTTTTTGTATTGTTATATTTTTTTTTGTGGCAAAAATGAGAAATAACAATAAACAGAAAGAATGAAAAGTAAAGGAAATAAGCGTTAATGAGCTAAAAGTAGAAATAGTTTTTTCTTAACTGAAAAAAAGCATGACTAGGGATTTATGAGAGGTTAAAGAAAAACGGCACGCAAATTGCTTTTTTTTAACACAGATACTTTAAATAAAACCGCTTGAGATCATACCAACAAAACACAGTATGTGCGTGTATGTGTGTATGTATGTATGTATATATAATTCTTTTAACTAACTACATATTTAGTTTTTAATTCGCATACATGTGTACATATACATATGTACATGTACATATAAACATTTATGTGCATGAGTGTATGTATTTTAGGAAATAAAACGTTATACTTTTACTTTTAATAACACTTTCACTCAAAATTAAAATAAAACCATAAAACCCTATTTATATTTATCTTCAATATAAAAAATGGTTTAAAACACCAATAAATTGAAATAAATGGTCTTATAGTTAAAAGCCAATGCCAATATGTCGTTCCTTCTTTTATGAGACTGAAAACCACAAAAAAAACCAGAAAAGAAAAGGTAAAGGATCTTAATCTCGTGTGCACAGTGGGCATAGAAGGCTGTATGATTACTCTTAAAATATACATTTATATATTGAAAGTATTATCAGAAGCATAATCTGAGATAAATTCAAAATATTGCCTGTAACAATAAATCTGTACCGTTGTGAAAATGAAAGAGACATGGAAGTATGTTTGGCACATTAAAAAAATTTTATTCACCTGTGCGAGAGCTTCGAAGTTGTTTAAGTAGTTTAAATTGGATCCACAAATAGGGTGCCCCTATGGCTGAGTGGTAGCGATGCTAGCCTCTCAGTCCAGAGGTCGTGGGTGGACTTCCCGCTAGAGACCCTAGGTGTTTTCTTCAGACAAGCTGTGTCCGTGTGTTTGTAAAAAACCAATGACGTATTCCGACTTTGATTTTGTAATAGGTTAAAGGAAATATGTTGCTATGTTCCTTAGTCTGTAACGCAGTTTTTTTTCCAGCTGGTGTATGACTCAGTCTGCCCAGGGTCTAGTCAAAGGTCTGCTTCCTTTGAATGGTGTGTAGATGTTGTTATACTAACACAACTAGTTTTATATACGAACTCACGACTTCTAACGTCGACACTATTAAAAAGTGAATAGTATGAACTAAATCCAAGAGGTGATATTATGTCGGGTTAATTCACGAAGTACAATTAATACGAATATAAGGTAAATTCGGGAGACTATATATTCGGCTACTATGCAGCTAACTAAAACGAGCATGAAGTAAATTCGGTATACTTCGTCTGCGGCTAATTTACGAGATAATATTACTACGAAATATAAAGTAAATTCGGGAGACTTTATATTCGGCTACCATGCAGCTAACTACAACGAGCACGAAGTAAATTCGGGAGACTGCGTATTTGACTACTCTACGAAATAATATTAATAATAGGGGAATAATGTAAGGTAATTTCGGTAGACCTTATACTCGCTAAAATACAGTTTATCTACGGGTTAAATACTTAGAACAAGAATCGGTAAAGCTTTCGGACGACACTTTTAAGTAGCTTGCTTATAATTGTCGTTCGTACGGTATCGTAACTTGTTCAATATTGTGTACAAACGTTGATTATTTATGCCAACTAAAATATGACCTGAGTGAGAATCATACCTTGCGTTGGCATGTTGTGGTTCGGTTTCAATCAGTGGTGGTGTTTGCCTGTGTGTGTATGTATTTCGTACTTTGTTCAGGTATGCGGCAAAAGGTATGTGCAATTTCAATACGGTATACGGTAAAAGGTGCGTGCATTTGCACTTTTTATTGAATAAGTGTATAAATACTTGTAACGTCATGTTACAAGTCTATTACACAATCGTCCTAGTCTACAAATTTGGGGAAAAAATTTACTGCGGAAACGAAGCATATTTTTTAACTAGTAAAAATTGGGCTATCTTGTCTTGTTCATTTTGTTTATCGCATGCTGGCAATACTGTAAAAAATTCAACACTGACACTCCAATTTCACAAATGTTAATTTGACTGAAGCCCATATTCATTCTAAATCTTCATAATAGTAGCGCTTAAGCATGTCAGGGAAATCGCGTGTTACTGATTCAAGCTATTTTGGTTTTGCTGTCAGAAACTTAAACAAACCGTGGACGCCGAAAATATTTTGCAATAGTGGCAGAGCTGTTTATACAAGTAGTCAAATGGCAAGAAGATCTATTTCGATTTTTCAATTCTAGTACTTTGGAGAGAGTAAAGTAACCACAAAAGCGACTGTTATTTCCGTTTAACAAAAGTTGCTGGATTCAATATGAAAAATCGAAAAAATATTACTTATGCAAATGTCCCATCGATTTCCGAACCAGTTCAGCGTCCAGCAAATTATCCATTACCAGCCATTTCCAGAGCGACAAACAAGGGGAGCATGCTCATCAAGATTTAATGAAAATGTAAAAAAAATATCAAGGATTTTGGGACAAAAGCATGCTGGGAGACTATTGCTGGACTCTAATACGTACAACCGAACCAAAAAAATACAAACGATCTTTAAATAATGCCATTCAATTTTTAAAATTCATTGAACTTTAAATAAACTAATGTTTCTTATTTAAAAAAACATATTTTTTTATCACCTGACGTGATAAAAAAACCAATTACAGATTCGAATTCAGTTCACCAAATTATCTTACGAAAGATATTTGATTGCTCCAGCCCAAAACCTTGTTGGCTAGTGTAATTAGGCTCATTATAATGAATTCACCAATTCGCACATTTGCGACTGTCCACGATAACTTCACGAATTCCATCTTTAAGGTCTTGAATCGATTGTAAACAATTGGCATAGACATTATCTTTCATTTAATTCGAAATAAAAAAATTCTCAGGGTGTTAAATCACAAGATCTCTATGGCCAACCGACAGGAAATTGTTGTGCAAATGAGCGATGGCCCCGTTAATTGTGTGAAAGGGAGTGTTACTTGCGTGGAACATAGCGCTATCCAGTAGAAATTCAATCATCCACATCATTCAGTTCATGGTTCGATATCGCTCCTGTTCCTGCTTCAAGGTTCAATGTTTCCTCCAGCCCAAAAATCGCAACAAACAGTCACACGTTGAGGATGGAGAGTCTTTTCAACAATATTTCTTGTGTTTTCTGCGGCCCAAATGCGACAATTGGGCTTGTTAGCACCCCTGCGAGATAAAGATGGGCATCATCACAAAATTTTTCGACCCAAGGACCCAAACAGCAAAGACACGACTTTATTGATAGTATGTAGGTAGGCACAGTTTATTGTGTTAAATAAACTTTTAAGATTTCATGTCTTAGCCTTTCAATTTCAACAAACTTCCGTTTTTCTCAACTCTATGGGCTACAACAGCAACATTGAGACTAATTACGAGTGTCGTATTCCCACTACGACACTCACAATTAGGCCCAACAGCTCAAACTTGTCCACCAGTTTCACTACGACCAAAAAATGCTTTAGTTTTGCGCACTATGACTGCGAAATTTTCACCATTTTGGTAGTGAATTATAATAATAATTTCGATGCGTTATTGAAGAAGCATTTATTGTTCCAGTGTTAATAATGGCTTAGCATTTACTTATCATCTGTCAAGTCATGCCAATTGTTGAAATGGCGGCCTATTGAAAATGTAATTGTCTTATTCGAACATGAATGTCTTATTTGGTTTTGCCAGGTTATGCTAGATGGTCTGAGATCTCACATAGATCGGGAGTGGTTCTTAACTGTACCTGCAATTATATTGAATACACAAATCTATTACCCAGATCTTTGCTGAGGCTTCCATTGTAAAGCGCATGAGACACGTGAAAGATTTCTGTAGTTCCTCCAGCACCACTGTAATGTGTCCTGACTCATAGTTTCTCATCGTTGTAATTTCTGTGGCAAAAAGGAAAAAGTGCTTAAGTCGAGATAAGCTGATTTTGAGTTAATGGCACCTCCGTAATCTGCATGTTTGAAAGTACCCCTGGTCAAAATCTCAATTATTTTGAGTGATTTTTCAGGAAGTTATGGCACTACGAATTGCGACTTATCTTCTTTAGACTTCTAATCTCATTTAGAATAACAGCTTAATTTAAGTTATACTTTGGTATATTTCAACTTAAATGTATTACTTATAGTGTGTAGAACGATGTTTGCTTAAAAAAATAAAGGCTAACAGAAAATTTCCCATTTTAACTGTAAAAGAAATAAATTTCTGAAAATCGAGTTGTAAGCTTAAAAGTGCTCTCCTGCAAAACAGTAAAATATGACTTAAGCGCTTTTTCCTTATTGCCACAGATTTAAATACGTACAAGTGTATGTTTGTGCATACAAATATTTGCAAAGTTAAGTTATTTTAATAGTGTGTACGAGTATGTCTTTACTTTCAGACTCACTATGGCCGCTTTAACAAAATGACACATACATACATACATTTTTTTCGCATTCTCTGAATCCCATAAGAGTTGGAAATTAATGCCAAAAGCAATAAAAAAATTTCAAGTTAAAAATATCATTTAAAGAAAGTAAGGCCTAAGAAATAAAAATTGAAACTGAAAAACACAGACCTGATGAAATTGGGTCAGCACGTGGAAACGAAAACTAAAAAAAAGCAGACATATGTACATACTTATGTACATATGTACTATGTATGTATGTATGTACGAGTATGTATCTTTCTATAGCAATGGATACAATTTCAAAAGAATTTTTATAATTTATTTCGTATGTTCAAAATTATACACTTTTATCTGATAGATGTGCATAAAAAATGTTTTATAACTAAATATTTTTCTTTTTTTTCTGTTTGTATGTTGTGAAGTCATTAATTACAATTTACATAATTTTCTATAAAAAGTGTTTTCGTTTTACCGGTTTTATTATTTTTACTTTTATTTTATTAACTTTGTGTGTCTATCATTATGTTACAAGTTTTATTTTTTATGTTGTAGTTGAAATCAGGTTTTCAGTTGTCCGTTTTCACTTTCATTGACTAGAACCGTAAATCATTTCAGCTATAACGATTATAATTTTCATCATTATCATGATAATTATAGTTAGTTTGGGGACTACCTTAACATTTATATTATAACAACTTTTTTTTTTTGGTTACTTTTTTGGTCATTTGTTTTAAAATTATTTATATTAAGTTTTAATTTTTTTCATGTTTTTTATCCACTTCATTATTTGATTTTAACTGAAGCATGGCAAAAAAAAGATGAGTAAAATAAAGAAGAATGCGGAATAAAACTTTCACTTATTTGGTATACAAATACATACAGAAAGAAGTATGTAGGTATATTATTATTTTTAATTCAAATTGTATTGATAAATAATTTATTGAATTTAATATTTTATTTTAGCATACTCGTACCATAAATCAGGAATAAGGCAACTTTTTACCAGAGAAAATCTCAATAGTTTTTTATATACGAGTAGTTGATGAGCTAATATGACAATTTTTGCATTTTTTTCAGCTTCAATTTATTAATTTAGAGTTAAGCGCGAATTCTATTTAACATTTGTTAGCAGTCCTAATTTCTTATTTGCATTTTTCACCATTACTAATACCAATATGAAAAAAAAACAAGCCACTTGAAGACATATTGTCGAAAAAGTCGTAAAATTGCTGCTCTAGCAGCTGCTAGACTTGAGTGGAACTCGTTCAATCGGTAGCTTTTGACACAAACCAATGATCAAATCCATTTTAATTACATGGGTTTGATCAGAGGTTTGTGTCAAAACGATCGTCTGAATGAGTTCGACCGAAGTCTACTTAGGTCGAATTTGCTCAATAATTAATTTTTAATAATAATCAAACCCATTTAAATTAGATCTGGATCCAACTTCTTCAGTTGGTAGTTTTAGACACAAACCTATTATCAACACCATTAGACTTGTATCGAACTCTTTCAGTAGCTCGTTTTTGACACAAACCAATTACATGGGTTTGATCATTGGTTTGTGTCAAAAACGAGCTACTGAAAGAGTTCTTTGATGGCTTGTGAGTAAAACGCCCTACTGAACGAGTTGGACCCAGCTCTAATTTAAATTACATGGGTTTTATCAAGCTTAGGTTTGTATCTAAAGTTAACGAGTTTAACCCCAGTCGAGTAGATGTCATTAGCGCTGGCTCCCACTCGTTCAGTCGTTTATTTTAGACACAAACTTATGTTATGATCAAACCCATGCAATTGAAATGGGTTTAATCACAGGTTTGTATCTAAAATGAACGACTGAATGAGTTGGACGCAGCTCTAGATGTCACACAGGCTATCGCAAGCGTTTCAACAGGAATTTTGTATGCTCAGATGAAGACTTCGGTCGAATTTATTCAGTCGGTCGTTTATGACCCAATTAAATTACATGATTTTGATTGAATGAGTTCGACACAAGCCTACTTAGATGGGTATCAGCTGACAGCCCCTGTCGACAAATCTGCACAAAGATTTGAATTTGTTTTCCTATAAGTTTGAAATTACAAGCAAATTAAACCTCTCGGACTTGGCTATCCGCTTGGAATTCGGCAGAGGAATCTGCGAATGATGGAAGAGCACGAAACCATGTTACACCAGTCGCATTTCAATCTAAGCGGCAATATTAATAAGCAAAGTTGTTGAATGTGGAGTCAGTCTACTCCATAAATCCTTTTTCGAGAGAGAATTGCACTCAGCTCGAGTCACAGTATGGTGTGCAGTTTCATTAATTTACATTGTCGGGCCAAACATTTTTGTGTAAAAAGAAATATCTTTCAGTTTTGTGTTACACCGAAAATTTCCAAATAAAATTATTTCATGAAATTCAACCTTTCGGTAGTCTTCCCGATCACCGGAACTAACACCAGCAAATTTTTTCATGCGAGCTTGTTGTAAATAGGAAGTTTATTAATCGAAAAACCATGAAATTTAAATGTTTGAAAACACACGATTAAATCTATAATTGATTGAACCACTTTTTGTGAAGATGCCACACGTTAGTCTCTCACTATGGATCCCATTTAAAGTAAATTATTTTTAGAAATTATTAAAACTATCTAATAAAATAAAACCATCTATCAAATGAAATAAAAATTAATAATTTAAAAAAAAATTATTTGAGTTTATTTATGTAGCTAAATTCATCTGCCACGCCTAAAATAAGGCACACATTGAAATGAAAGAGGTAACAAAAGCAACTTATAAATGGTGCAAATGAAATGAAATAAAGAAATTATATTATATGTATAAGTATGCACATACCCTGCTGTAACACACACTATTATTGCAATTCTCATTTGGTTTATATTAAATTTAATATAAATAGTCAGAACTCAAAAAATGCCAGATGTTGAGGAGTAGCAAAAATCTGTTAATACTGCACAAATGACGCAAGTATGTAACAAAAACAGACATAACGGTTGTTCATAGTGTTTAAGAAGACTGTGTTGCAAAAGAAATTTTTGTTCAGTGAACCGGTTTATAAGAAAAACAAAACCATGTTGATATAATTTTGAATTGTGGCTGTTTATGATTTAGTCTGCGATATGTACATGAGTGTCTATAAGTATCCATATATGTATGTACGTATACGGAAATAGAAAAATAGGCTCCGTAGAAAGTTTTTAACAACTTGCATAAATAAAAATCTAATTAATCATAATAAAAGAAAATTTAATAAATAAATTTGCTTTTTTTTCTGTTATTCGTATTACTTTATAAATACTTGCTATTATGCAAGCATTTTATATAAACCTGCGCACACATACATAAAAGTTTATAGCATGTACATACATACATATGCATGTATTTTACAATTATGCAACAAGAATACCCCTACTGGCCTGCAAATGAAATGGAAAGTGAAAATTTACTGAAACACATGCACTTGTCTCAAATGCAGTTGCGCGCACATGCGCAATAACATGAACTACATTTCAAACGATTCTGTTTGTTGGCTGTTGTTCAGCATTACACGTTGTTTGTATTTATATTTAATGCACACAATAAACGTGTCTAAATTTAGCCTCGTTTGCTATCAAGGCAAAATAAAAATTATTACTTAAAAAAATAAACATAAACAATAGCAACGACATGAAAAAATTATAAACAAAATAAATAATATTAACTGTTTAATAATCGTAAAGTGTATTACAATAGGGATGTCCTGAAAAATATTTGACGGCATAAAAAAGGCACATCATTCCCATAACACTGTACAACAATTTCAAACTTCTTCAAAAATGATGGGATTCCTTTAAAGGAGACGAAATAAATCGGAATTACATATACTGTAAGGCGGGCTAATTATCAAGTGAAACATATTAACCCTCTAAGACCCAAACATAAGGGTAATTTTATTTTGTGACCAATTGTGATCCCTCCTCGAAAAATCACACGGTCAGGAAACTTTTTAAGCAAAAGAGCGATGGTAAAGTTACTTGAGTGCAAGTTAGTTCCGTCTTATTGAAAATTAACTTCCTTCCACACAAAATCGTTTGTGGAATACCCAATTACATAGATTGACAATGGAAATGGACAAAACTTGGCTTTCCTCAACACCATGAGCTGCAACAGTAATATTCTCAGTTATTTTTGAGCGAAGTGCACGAGTTTAGTTCTTCACATCAAAACATTGTCCCTACAACTCAAATCACCAATTTCACAATTCACGACCACACAAAAATGCTTTATTTTTAATTTTCACCGTTTTTTTCTTTAATTTTAAGCATTTCAGTACGATCAAGGACATCAGAACGGTAAAAAACGTGGAAGGTTTTAAGCATTTGGAATGTGACGACCACATCTCTTCAATAGAGAAGCGCAAATTTTGCACAAATACCTAAAGCTGCATTCCGACAAAATTCAGTTGGTGCAATAATCAAAGCCACAGGAGTATTTATCACCAAAAGAAGTAACAGAAATTAGCCTCCCCGCAGTTTTGATTTAATCAATAAGCCAATAAGTTGACTTCCTTGGCGCTTTTAAAAGAAAATATCCATTGCCAAATGGGAGCCATCACGGAGTCTAGGTAAGGACCCATTATGGCTCTTAAACTATTGCCGCCTGGGGTTTGTATTTGGATGTCAGTATTTTTAAGAAGTAAATTTCCATATTGTGGATTTTGAGGCACTCAGTATTAAAACGGGAAAACCAATACGACACAAGAATTACTTCTTCTGACATGTTTTAGATTCTAAAAAAATATGGGGCACATCATTTTTGATGCACTAGAGCAAAATGATGGACCTAGTTACACATTATATGTGGATATCTCTTTAACAAAGGGTACACATTTTATTCAAATCTTTAATTAATGCAAATGTTTGGGAAAGGGTTTTTGCAATTAATTTTGCATTGTCCTACGAACAATTCGCTTAGATTGTCCTGAACACACATATGTACATTCATGCAAATATGTGTATATGTATGTTTTTTTATAATTAGCAAACGCTTTTCTGGAAAAAAAAAGTTATAGAAGAGTACGATGCCTTGTTTTCGTGTACACAAACTGTCACCTGCCCGTTTAATATAAACTACTAGAAGTGGAGCCAGTCATTCATTGCCGCTTAGAAACCCACTACATCGATTGTCTTGAACCGGTTCAGCGGTTCAGTACGCTTTTTTCAATTTTGATACCAAGAAGATCCATAGTTTATGGTTAGGAACTTGGTTTTGAAAATCGTTCACAGTATTTTGTTACAATTCATATCATAATTAAAATTTATTAATATCCAAACGTACCAAATATGTACAGTTCAAACTGTGTTTAAATTCATGATGTCGCAGTGCAACAAAAACTAAATAAATTCAGTAAAGTCTGCCTTTGACTCGCACACGAAGTGTTCCGTACGGACACTACACATCATCCCTATTATGTCAAACTATCCAATATGCAAATTAGTGCTTTTCAGAAAAGCGCCAAGAGTCTGGCTTAAAATATTTCTTATTGAGTTATCTATCGTCTAAGAGAATTTCAGCATTTTGAAACGAGGTATATCCTAGAAATTAGGGTACCAAGGTAACGAATCTAAAAGACGAATATTGCATATTGGATAGTTTGACATGGTAGGGACGATATGTTATATGATACGAAGCTTAGCCCACATAATAGAAAATCTTACCTGATACTTTTTTGCGGTTTTGGAGTTTTTTTAGCTTTGGCGTTTTTTGGCGAGTATCTCGATTTTGGCGATTTAGTTTAGTTAAGCGATTTTTTAAGTTCTCGTTTTGGCGATTATTTTAGGTTTCTGGCGATTTTTTCGTTTTGGCGATTTTTTCATTTTGGAATTTTTTAATTTAAGCGTTTTTGAAAACGTCAAGAATTTGCCTTTTAAAATTTTGCAAGATACAGCAAGTTGTCAATATTACTTTAACTTATGGAATACCCTTTAATTTTTGTTTTTTAAATTGAAGTATTAATTGCATAAAAATACACTAACTTTGAAAATTGCAAGTGTCTACTCGTATATACACATAACTTTCTGATTATTACTAAAAAAAATTATTTTCTCATCACTAGTTCGATCTACGAGTATATTGGAATATGCATCACTTATTTGGAGTCCTAAGGCCAAGGTACGAGTACACATTTGTACTCAGAAAAAGTTAAAATTATGTTTCTAAGGTTTGTGTTTTCTTCTTTGTATTTTTCAACTCCTTTAACTCCTTATGAACATAGATGTACATATATGGCTTTCAATGAAATCTTTAGAAATACGAAGAAAAATCTCTGCATTTCTATTTCTTCATGGAATTGATTGTGCTGAATTACTAATTTCAATCAAAATACCTGGTCCTCAGAGATCATTTAGAAAATATAACTTTTTTCATACTGATTTTCATAGAACTGATTATGCAATTAACAAACCAATTAATAAATCAATGAAATTATTTAATAGTTATTGTGAAAACTTAGATACGAGTATTTCGCTCTCGAATACTATTTTTAAAATGCAATTACATAATTTATTTTAGATGTAACTTTTTTTTACTTTATACTCGTACTGCAACTCTTTAAGGATTATTATTGTATCCATTGACTTAAATAAATAAATAAATATTACATTGGGATTTCAACATTTTTCATTGCTCGCTTTGGAACACCCTTCAAGCTTTACATATTCTGTGCAAATTTCAGGTCCGTAGCTGTTACGTTTTTCTCGATAAAATAGCCTGTGACAGACAGACGGACATCATATCGAAAAGCAATAAGGTTCCTTTTCACCTTTAGCTGTACGGAACCGTAAAAAACACTGCTTGCACTTTTTTTTGTTTTCTTACTTTATTTACGAGTATAAACAATTGAATTTTCGAATTTATGTCTGTATGTAGTTGGTTAAATAAAAAAGAAATGATTATGTAATAGACTTCAATAAGTGTACAGGGATAAATTTCAAGAGATTTTTTTTTTATTCTTATACAAAAGTATATGAATGTACATATAAGTTTTCTTCAAGGATGTATGTATGTATTTTATTATACATATAGTGCGCTTAAATCTAACAGACCATAAGTAAAATTTTTATTTATTTTTTTGTTGCAAACGAAGCAAACAATACATTGCAAAGATTATATAGACAATGATGTGATAAAAGCAGTATTGAAATTGGTGAACACTAACTCATCGTTGTGGAATCCGACCCCTGCTAAAGCACTACAAAGTTTTATGTCTTAGGGCTAATAAATCAGTGCAAGTTAATCTCTATTTTTGGATTAAAATGTGTTTAAGCCAGAAAACCTATAAATCAGTGCAGTATTTAAACCATCTGTAAACGCATAAAATTGGGCGTTTAAACTATCAATACAGGCCATATGGTTTTGTTACTTACAGACCATATGTTTTGCATTTAAAGAGCACTCAACTTTTTTCCAAGTCTCTACTTTTGTTTTTAGATCTTGTTCGACCTGTGTTCATACACCCTTTTATTCTTTTATAGTATTCTACTTTCTCAGTAAAATTTGGAGACCTTTAGTTAAAATTTTTATCTTTTTCCATTTTTGATTGTACAAAGAATTGATAGCCTGCTGCAAAACAGCTGTTTTTGACATTTATGCTAGTGCTGCCACAATATTATTTTTTAAACTACGCATAAGGTATAGTTCACTGATTTACTCCTGAGTTTTATTTTAACTAAACCAGCGTTTAAACTTTGACTGATTTATTAGCCCTTAGTCTTTTATAGAGTACCTTTATATACGTGTATGGATTATAAATAAGAGGAAATTATTGATTTCACACCAATATTTCCATATCGAGTTTTCATTGCTGAAGTGCAGAACCGTCCGAATTCAAGAACGAACCTGCTCTAAAGTTAAACAAATTAATATCAACTGCCACAAATTGATTAAAAATTTTATATCCATCCATTTTGACTAAATTTCATATTCATCGGTTGAAAATTTTCGAAAAAAAATATAGTTTAAATAATTCCAAAAGTCCTTTCCAAATCTTTTTCTTAGGACCAATAAAATTGACTTCTCAATTAAATGTCATTTATCTTTAAATGCCCAACCTTGTATATTTAAATCCTACTTAAGTTTCACGAGCATACCATATGTTATTATGATGTGTGTGTGTTTATTGAAAACATGTACATAAACATCATGTGGTCGTATTAAAAAGAATTTCGTTTAATTTTCATAAATATATAACATATAAAATATTTAGTTTCATATCATGGAAAAATTAGAAGAAAATGCGTTCTGATGCTCTTTTTGTTTCATAAAATGTGTTTTTGATATGTAAGACTAAAAGTGCATGTCAATTGGATCTAATAATTTAGCAAAAATAATTTTGTAGACAGTGTTTTTTAATAACTCCAAAACTTCTTGTGAATTGGTTTTCTATATTCGATTACTTTTATGGACTTGAAAAACTGCGTGTCAAAAAGGTAAAGTGGTGGAAAGCTTATAAGTTTTCATATGGCCTGCAAGGTCAACTTCTACCCTCCAATTTTTTTAAATTTTTATTTGATTACAGCAAAAATCAATCAAAAAGTAGATTTTGATGATGTGGAAGGTGATATACACCTTCCCTTTTATTTTTCAAGTGACTATATGTACATAAGAGCGTAAGTTCGACTTTTAGCCGTATTACTTGCATTAATTCTGCTCTTCATTCATTCTTTCATTGTCTTATGCACTTAATCAATCATTCATTATTTACTATTATGCATTTTCACATGAGTGCATGATAATGTGTGTGATTGTGTGTGTGTGTGTGTGTGAGTGCGTGTGTTTTGTCATGTTGTCTTTTGTTATTGTTTGTTTTGGTTGGTTTGGTTTGAGTTGGTTTGTCTTGTCTTGACTTCTTGGATTGTTTATTTTTCTTTTCGAAACAGAAAGTGTTACACTTTCATTCATTTTATTTTTTGCTTTTTCTGTTGTTGTCGAGGTTGTTGTTGTTAATGGTGTACAAATACATATTATGCAGTTTTGATTTTTTTCAATTTTATTTATTATGCTGTACACACACATTGATGTTTTAATTTGTATGCATAAGTACATACATACTATGTATGTAAGTATATATGTAAATACCCTGTCGGAGAAGGTGTGGTTGACTACAAAAATAGTTAACTTATAGTTAACTTTTCTTAGACTGACTAAAAGCTAACTGCAAAGTCATCCAGAACAAACCCAAAATTAAAGGCAGAATTAGTTTGTACGTGCTGTTCCGTTCGGAATCAGCTGTTTTGTTTCTGTTCAATTGAAAGTCTGTGTGTGTGGTTTGTTTTTCCTTTTTCGTTCTATTCCGTTGCGGACAAATCTGTAGAAAATATAATTCAACGTTAGTGACAGCCAAAAGTGTGTATGTATTAGTTTGTTGTGATATTTTGTATACAACTGAAATCAGTTCTATGGGTTGCCAGCTGATTCCTTGCACAGAAAAAGTAATTGCAAAATATTTTATACAGAAAAGAACGGCACAGAACGACAACGAAAAGTAAAAACTAATGAGGCCTTAATTCTTAAGTTGAGTACGTAATCGAATTTGGTGAGAGCCAACAAATTTATTCTCAGCTACTTTGAAACTCATTCCAGTTTTATATTAACATTTTGCTGTTATTATTTTAAATGGTACCTTGGCTGTGTAGTTAGCGCGTTGAGTACACAACGTGTGATCATACATGTTCGAACCCCAAACATTTTTTTTTTTAATTTACTGACTACCAGGTGATTTAAAAAAGCCAACTTTAAGTTAGCTGAAAGTAATGCAGAGTGAGACAATTGACTACTGCCTAGGACATCGCAATGTTAAAATAGTCAGTTGATTACATTGAAAAGTAATCCAAGTGCCAGTCAGTACTAGTTGCGAAATAGTTAGCTTAAAGTTAGTTTAAAGTTAACTTAATTTCCGATAGGGTATGAACATGTTTAAATATGTATGAATGAACACATCGCTCTTTTACTCAAAGAACGTCATAACTCAAAAAATTGAATTTTTGAGTTAGTCATTCAGAATTAATGCTCATATTGTATAAAAATTGTTTACTCTACTCTTGAGATAAAAATGAAATAATTTTTTTTTCACTAAGTTGTGTGTAAATTGAAAACTTAAAACTGGTTTTCTGGCAAACTGGTTTTTTTGAGATATGACGTTGTTTTAGTAAAAGAGCGATATGTAGGTAATGCGTGTGTAGGTAATGAGTGTGAAAAAAAATTTTATAATTATGTTAAAAAGTTTTTTCTTTGTTGGAAATAAAATTGCAATTATCTATTCCGCATCTTAGTAACGCGTGTTATATTTTAAAGGCATAGAATTTTAAGTTGACAATACTGCTTGATATATGTAAGCGAAATTATGGGCCTGTTTCTGTAAATGCGAACGATAGATTCGATTGAATATTAATATTGGTAAAAAAAAACAAATTTCAGTTTTTTATTTTTGTTTTTATCAATATGCATGTTCGATCGAATCTATCGTTCGCATTTAGAGGAACAGACCCTATAACAGCCGTTTTTTGTTTTATATACATACATATCTATTTTGTATTGCCATTTCCTCTTAACTAAACTGACATCTGAACATATTGTGCCTAAACAATCCATAAGTTTTCATTTGATTAGTAAGAAAATTTAATGATATTTGGTGCATATTTTTTTACTTCCCGTTATCACAAATAAGAAGGAAGCTACTGATTTCACCCAATTTTCGAAAATCGAGTTTTTGTCAAAACGGGATGTCTTGGACGTCGCTGGTATCTATTCTGACTATTTTCATATCCATGGGGATGTTTTGCATGCATGCATGCGTATGTTTATGTTAACCTTTCATAACTTAGGAATGGCTTAACCGATTCTAAAGAGCTTCACCTCGCTTAGAATTCGGGAGATAATGAAACGATTCGGTTCGATAGAATTGAGAATATGTTTTCTAAATAAATGTTTTTTAAATGAATTTACAACTAATTAACTGATTGAATTGAAAATCTAATCAGCTCCTAAACTAAAAAAAGCTCTGGTTAAAATCTATTGAATTGTTAGAGAGCTTTCCTTGAGAAAAAACTTTGAAAAAAGCGCATTAATTCAATAACTCGTAAAAGTTCTTATAAGGTCGATTTGTAGGATTCATTTTCTTTACATGAATTAATAAGCAACGTTGAATGCTGCAAATTTGATATACATAAATAAAATTTACGTTTCGAGATATATCGTTGTCGAAATATTTCGAAAAATTAGTTTTTCTTAAATTACTATAAACATTCTAGTCAAGTTGATTCTCAGAATTTGGCTACTTTTTTCGGGCTTACTGCGAGGAATGCAGTAAATTTTATCTTCATATGTACATCGGTGAAATATCTTAAGAGATATCGTTTTCGAAAATTTAAATAAATAATGTTGATGGGAATCTTTTCTTATTAAATGTCAGATTCTTGAGTTTGACAAGCTTTCAATAACTCATTACTTGGTCTCAAAAAATTTAAAATATAGGAAATTTATAAGCTTTCGCCCATTTAGTAAGAATTAAAAATTTTTTTTTCGTATTTTTCACACGTAGGAAGTACAGATTCTTGAGTTCGACGTGCTTTCAAAAGCTTTTTTGGACTCAAAAAATTGGAGTGATAGGAAAATTATAAATGTTTGACATTAGGAAGAACTTCCTGGGACCCTGCGGGCCCCATTTTTTCATGTTTTCAGAAAACAGACTGACCCAAAATCAGAAATTTTTACTTCTAAATAAATAAATTGAATTATTCGAGGATTCAGACGGTAGTCTTAAGGCCTCTCTTATGTGGTTCTACTTTTGCCTTATTTTTTATGTGGAAAGTGATAGTCTTCAAAAGACAAAATATATTATTACAAGCGGAATAAGCGCACGAGAAGGTTCCTCCTAAACAAAGCACGAATTCGTGTGAAATGTTATTACAAAACACTTGAATAATTGAGTGAAGCTATTCATTTAGTGCATTCGTCATAACAAAAACTAATAATAATAATAACAATAATAATTTTAATAATAAATTGGCTACAAAACTTGTGAGCTGCAAAAAATTTTAACTCTTCTTAACAGAAACTGCAAATGTTTTTAAATTGTCATAAAACACACAATAATAATGATGAGCCAGAAGCTTAAGAAAGAAAAGCAAAAACCACATGTACCTACAAGCAAGTTTGATAAATATTTTCAGCGCATTTAACAATTTTCAAGAAGTTGCACTCTGCATACAAATTACTTCACTGGCCATACACACCGCCAGTACGCCAGACACACATATAAAGAGACATACAGACAGACAATCAGGCAGGTTTAATTTCAAACAAGTACTTTTGTACGAGTACGTTACATACATATACTCGTAAACATACGGTTGCGCAATCGCCAAAGAAATGCATCGAAACGTGCAAAAAACATTAAAAATAAACAACAGGTACATTTTCTGTTGCTGTTGTTTAACAGAGAAGACGACAGAGAAACACTATTAGTGACTAACTAAAAAACTAAAAAAAAATAAAAAAAAAATATAAAAATCAGTGAAAGTGTAATATTTTGTTTGTGTAGTTTTGTTTTAGCATAATGCATGTGTGTTTGTGTTCAAGTGTGACTGCTTGTACAGGAACAAAGTCTACATACAGCAAACACCAGCTGTAGGAAACTCACAAAAAAACTCACAGATACTCGTAGATTAAGACTAGTTAAGAAAAAAGGCCGAGGAGGCTCCAGGGCTTAGAGTCTAATACCGAGTACACATCTGGCACACATGCGCCCAAAAAAGCGTAACCACTAATTATCCAATATGATTGGTAACTGTTTTTAATCAGTCAATACATGTCTGAATCCAACAGTTTTTATTAGTAATTAATGGTTACGCTTTTTTTGGGCACATGTGTGCCAGATGAGTTCTCGGCATCACAGTTTTAGCTATAAGGTGTTTTTCTTGAGTGTCACAACTCTGAGTTGGCATCACTGCTTTAATTGAGCACCCATTTAACGGCTGATAGTTGCTTTTTGTTTAGTTTGCTTTGAAATTTCATTATGAATCGACTTACACCACAGCAACGCATTTCACATTATTCGGCGAATGGGCTGAAGCACAAATTGATATTGGGAAGAATGGGAAGAATTGTTGCATTTGGAGTGAGGATAATCCACAAGCTTTTGTCGAAACACCATTACATCCACAGAAAATTGCTCTTTGGTGCGCTTTATGGGCTGGCGGAGTCATTGGCCCATATGTCTTCAAAAGCGATGATGGTCAGAATGTTACAGCGGGCGCTGCAATTCATTTACTCAAAGATACTCAAAGTTGTGGCGCTCTAGAAAAAACACGCTTTATAAGAAAAAGCTGGCATGAAGTTAGCATAAGTGACAACATTGAAGTAAGTGCTAACGAGTTCCTCCATACAATTTGAAATTAAAAATCGGCGCATAACGTAGTTTTAACGTACTATTAAATCCTAGCGTGATTTTTTATGTAAAATTGTATGGCAAAACTCATTACGATCATATTAAATTTTTCCACTTATGCCAAGGCCATAAATATACGAGGTGTGTTCAAAAAATATCGCGAATTTTGAATTTTCGCGGGTTACGTACATTCGAATTTTGATTTTTTTTGTGGCGCTATGTTGGTACTCATGTCTCGCACTTATGCCGACAATTTCGGCCATTTTTAATGTTCAGTTAATTGTTGACAGCTGCTTTGCTTGCACGTGTTTTGGCTCGTTTTCGATTTTTACCTAAGAAAATGGAACAAAGAACCTGTATGAAATTTTGTGTGAAAAACGAAATTAAGTGCACGGATGCATTCCGAATGTTGACTGTGGCATACGGAGAAGCTACTTTGGAACGTTCATCGGTAGTACAAAATGTTCTCAAAAGGCCGAGAAGATGCGAACGACGAAGAGCGTGCCGGACGCTCGAGCACTTCAACAACAGACGAAAAAATTGATGAAGTAAAGAAAATGGTATTGGCCAATCGTCGAATCACCATTAGATAATTTGCTGAGGACCTAGACATATCGATTGGCTCGTGCAATTCGATTTTTATCAATGATTTGGGCATGAGACGGGTCGCCGCGAAATTCGTACCAAAATTGCTCAATTTCGACCAAAAACAGCATCGCATGAACATTGCTCATGAGCTGTTGGACTCTGTCCGCGACGACCCAAATTTGCTCCTGAGGGTCATAACTGGTGACGAATCGTGGGTTTATGGTTATGATGTGGAAATCAAAGCTCAATCATCTCAATGGAAGCTACCGCACGAACCAAGACCGAAAAAAGCGCGCCAAGTTCGGTCGAATGTGAAAGTTTTGCTTACAGTTTTCTTCGATTGCAGGGGGGTGGTGCATCATGAGTTCTTACCACAGGGTAGAACGCTCAGTAGGGAATATTACCTGCAAGTTATGCGCAATTTGCGCGAAGCAATCCGACAGAAAACCCGGATTTGTGGAAGAACAAAAATTGGCTTTTGCACCACGATAACGCCCCTGCTCACACATCGTTGCTTGTACGCGACTTTTTGGCCAAAAAAAACATACTTATGATGCTGCAGCTACCGTATTCCCCAGATCTGGCCCCTTGTGACTTTGTCTTGTTCCCGAAACTGAAAAGGCCCAACAAGGTCCGAAAAATTTATCGGATAAGCTTTTTTGGCGGTTATAGCTCGATATTACAGAACAGAACTTAATACATTTTCAATTTGCTGTGGTTTCCAGCTGTACGCTCTCAGCCAAAAATTAATACTTATACGATAATCAACTCAAAACTTACACCTAATTCACACCATGATTTTTTTCCATGTTTCTTGAAACACAATTTTTAGTGCTTGTGAGCGATAAGAATTTAGTGCGAAAAGGTAATGCACAGCATGTATAATTTTTCATTTCAGAATTCATTATTGTTAACATAGAACATGCTTTAGGAAAGTAATGAATCATTTCAATACGTCCGAGGAATGAATTCTATAATTCATAACACTCGTCACAAGCAAAAACTATACATTCCTCTTCTGCAGATGTGGTAATGCACGTGGTAATCAATGTGTAATTAGTGTGTTTGATCAAATTACCCTCTCGTTTCTAAGGGAATGCATTGTCTTGCTTTTTATTTATGTAATTAATGCCTACTTTTCCAGCTGCGAAGTAAAGTTATTACAAACCCAAAGACCCAAAAATTGTTTACATATTTATTTTTTCTTATCCTGCGGTCATTTAAAAATAGTATAACGGACCTACATACTCGTATGCATCTCTTAAGACTCGCAAATCTTTCTACACAGTCGTTTTCTTCTTCACGCTATTTTATTTTCAATTAAAACCTGTTACTTCACTTTGTCTTAACTCTCCTTTTTTGAAATTACGTTTTTTGCATGCGAGTATTTACACATTTCATTACTGTGAATCTTCGCCATCTTTTATTTTGTAATTGTATTAATTGATTTCTGTGTAAAAACTTAACTAATATTATCAAATTATTTATAGGTGAAAATTTAATTAATATTTTAATTGATAATACAAAATTATTCATATTACTTTTTTGTGTGCATGATTTTCTCCAACGTTTCGTTCGGAATTATAATTTTAGGCAACCTTTACAGTAGCCCGAGAAATAATGTTCATGGCGTAACCTTATATTGGGCTATGCTGGATCGAAATATTTCTTATATTTCATAACAAGAAATAGAAAAACTGATTTGTATTCCAAATAATTTACTAATTCTTAAAGGCGCAGGGCCTATTGTGCTTTAATTTACGAGTAGTTGCAATCATCATTCTTTCGCCTATTTAATAAATACAGTACACGTGCGGTTTTCAATTGTATTTAACATGCTGGTGGTATTTTAATTTACTAGCTATTTATTTGAAATTTTAATTTTATAAAACTGTTATAAATTAAACAAATCACGTTACATTTAATTTAATTTTAAATGCGCAGAAAGATACTCCCACAAACATTCGTGTGGTATGTTAAAAAATATAGTTCAACTAACATTAATTTATTTCAATATTTTATCACTTTAGCAGTACTAAAATCTTATCGCAATAAAATTTTTGTAACATGTGTTTATGACAAATGGAAGTCCTTATGTCAGCTGATTGAATCAGTTATTTCGTTGTTGCAACGATCTTGCCACCCTCGAATAGCTAGTGCCAGTTTTCCTAGTTCGTTACTTGTAATATGAAAATAATAGCTAATATATATATGCTTTGCTTACTTCAATTTATTGAAAATTTATAGTTTATGATATGTATCAAACAAGCTTTCTGAGATACTAACACATCCCGCCTTTCTTACCTTTTAGCTGAAAGAAAGTAAAATTATGAGCTTAATTTATTTAAAAGTTGCGAGTTATCTTAGGAGGGCCTGTGTGGGTCCAGTGCTTCATTGGCTATAGACAACATACATATGAAGCTTACAAATGCTGAAGAGGAAAACATCGGTGTGTATCTGAAAATGAGCCGACCAAATGTGTTAGCAGATTTTCAGTGACAGAAAAGCGGATCGGCTTCAAGCTCCTATGCAATCAGCAAATTATATTTGAACTCGAAAGAATATATGACCTGAGGGAATGATGAGCACCACAAGCCCACCACTGCAAGCCTCTAGTGCTAAGTAGACGCATTGCCTTAAGATGTATATTTTTTTAATTATTATTTTACTCGCCTACAAGTCATTAATATAAATATCGACAAACTAGGGCTCTACAATACTATGATGATCTATCATGGCGCAGGGATCAAACTCGCGCTTTCGAAGACTGGCATTTGCTTTTATTTTAAATAATAATATCGATATCGATATTTTTTCCTTATGATGTTTTCGATATTTTGAAACTATCGATAATATCCCAGCACTAATGCGGGCTGGCCTTTTAAGCAAACCGAACATTACGTGATACCGTGTGCAGTGGGAATAAGGGAACGAAATCTTACTGCTGTGGGAACACAGTATTAGTGTTGATGTTCACACAACGGCAGAGGAGGGAAATTTGAATAAAATTACTTTGCCAATTGAAATACGTGTATATTTTATATCAGCGACTAAAAAAATTTAATAATACATAATATTTTATGAGTATTAATTGTTAAAGAAAAAAAAAAACATATAAAAAGCCCGCTTCAAAGTCGCTTTAGTGTTATAATTGCAATTTTCTTTACATTTTTTTTGTGCACAACATACTCATACATTTAAAAAAAATGCTTGCATGTTGTTGCACTGATTTTGCAGCCAATTTTCTTTTCAGCGTTAAAAAAACTTAAACAATTTTTGTTGTTGTTTCTTTGTAAAAAAAAAAATTAATATTGGTCACTTCCTTATTTTCTTTTTTTTTTACAATTAGTTTAGTAAGTTGGTTTACTTTTTTCATTTCTCGCGTTCATTTTGATTTCTTTAACATTTTTTTATTTTGATTTTAGTGTTTTTTTTCGTGGCGTTGTTTTAATCAAATTATGGTTGTTGATACATATTTTTTTGCGTTAAAAACTGGGTTATTAAGTCTCTTTTAATGTTGTTTTTATTTTCTTTCCTACTTTTAAGGAATTAAAAATCATTTTTATCTACTTTATATTACGTGAAATCTACTTCTACGAGTCAAATGATGGAAAATCGATGAATTTTAAATGAAAAATATTGTATGACGTAACTTTTTAATACTCTCGTGGAAATTAAACAGTAATTTCCTTAATGGTAAGACAGCGTATGTGTGTGTGCGTGTGTGTGTGTTTTTGTGTGCGAGTATGTAACGGTTTGAAAAATGGCGCTAAAATGCAGTTTCATTTGAGAAAGAGCTTTCTATCAGAGCTTCCAAAGAATTAAATAATTTTGTGCAAACTTTTTAATAAATAAAAGTATAAGCACGTCTTGTGAGGAATAATTGTCGCATGAAATGTTGAAATTAGAGTTGGATGTCAATTTGAAATATTTGCATTTTTATAACTTTATTAAGCTTTCTCTTTCTCCTTATGGCCCAATCTTTTGAAAGATAACCAATACAGTTCTATGTGATTTGATTGTGTAGAGCTTCATACCAAAAAAAAAAACATTTGCGGGGCGGTTTTTCATACAATTTTACATATAAAACTTGCGGCAGAAAGCACTAGTAAGATAGAAAACATTTTATTTTGCCAGCAGCTTTTCTCATGTCCTCAAATACTTGCTCTATCAAGAGCTTATATGATGAAGTATTTCATGATATTATTTACAAATGTGAGTATAAGTGGAGTAAGAAAAGTGATACTAGCTACATGTAATTTTTAATACATATTTGAGCCGAGATTTTTGACACTTGATTTTTACAAATCCATTCGTGCGTGGTGGCACAGAAAAATGTCGGCATTTCCCCTAGCTGAAATGTAGTTAATTTGTTAAATTTTTTTTGTATTCTTTAGAAAATCATCAATAATTTATAAAAATATTTCACCACATCGCTTGTAGTAATCAGTGAGGCGTTTTCTGTGCTTGTGTTAAAATTAATAATTATTCAGAATAATTATTTCGGTTGTTATTTTTTTCTTTTCATCAAATTGAGTGTCAATGCAATATTATTTAGTTTATTGCAAAATATAGTGCACTAGAAGCATACAGTGCAATACATTTGCATTAGCGTTGATTTTTTAATGCAATTTTCCCAGGTCTGGTCATAATTTGTATGGAGATTTTGTTTTAACGTACACGGGAAACATTTTCATTTCAAGAAACAAAATTCTTTGAATCAGTAAATATTTTTTCAAGAATGCAGACCTTCAAGTAGTTTTGGAAATTCTGATAACAACTTTGCAAAAATTTAAGTGAAAAAAATTCTTTAGTCAAATTTATTGTACACAGAAAGAAAAAAGCCACATTGAATTCAAGTTTTTTCTAATTACTTTTAGTACGAATCGTACTTAAAAATTTAAGTACGAATAGCACAAGCCATCCTGTTTTCGGCTACTTTGCGAAATCAATCCTGGAGTTTCTTGAATTAAGTATAAATTGTTTAAATTATGTAAAAAAAGTTTAATCAATAAACAAAATTCTTAAATTAAGTAAAAAAAAAACTTATTTAAAGTATGACTGCGTGAACAAACTTTATATACATATGAAAAGAAGAATAAAAAAAAACTTTTAAAAAAAATATCAAATTCATAAATGTGCTTGTGATTGAAATTTAATAAAACTAAAAAAAAATGAATTAAAAAAGCAGTACATAAAAATAAAAATAATTTAAAATTTGTACTTCTTAACGGAAAATGTGTTACTTAAGTGTGACTAAGTGCGGTTGATTTTTAATACTCGTGTGCAAAAGTGTGTTTTCAATAATATCAAGGTAAATAACATAAAACTATATCAATATTAATAAATAAATAAATAAATAAAATAAAAAGTGGAAGGAAATGACGACTCCCAACCTCTTCCAGCTTAAATTGTAAAGCTGAATATTTAAAGATTAAGTAAAAAATATGGGGTTTTTTTTATCGAGTACGCGTGTTGTTTTTAATAAGTCCCGTTTCAAACATGGCAATTTTAGTTGAGAAAATTTTTAGTTCATAAGCGGTAGAGGAAAATATGATAGTTCCCATCTTCATTATCTTCTTTTTCATTTCCCTGAGTTCAGAAGTTGGTCAACTAAAATTGTCGTCTGTGAACCCAGTATAATAATTGCTTCTGCTCCCGTCTTTGCAAATGATAAACAAAAACTATATAAAGTACACACTTTGTTAAAGCTCGTGTTATCATTATGTTTACATACATACGAGGTTTGTTCAAAACGTATCGTGAATTTTGATTGTTTTGTGGCGCTATATTGGTACTCATGTCTCTCACTTATGCCGACAATTTCGGCCATTTTGAATGTTCAGTTAATTGTTGACAGCTGTGTTGCTTGCACGTGTTTTGGATCGCCTTCGATTTTTACCTTGGTTCGTGCGGCAGCTTCCATTGAGATGATTGAGCTTTGGTTGCCACGTCATATTTTAATCTGTAGTTTTGTATAGTTGCACCATCAAAGTACAGATAAAAAATATACATACATACATACATAAATACATACCTATTAGGTAAAAAAATTGTAATAGGTTGAGTAATTATTTTCCTTTGCTCAACTCGCTGTAAGACCGGACTCAGAAATATGTTATTGCTCTAGGTGACAAGAACCCTTAGCTTCTTAATGACATAGTTTCCCTCAGAGCACTGATGGGATTGCACTTTGAAGCGATGACGATTATAAATGTAATCAGCTTACAAGCGTGGGCGTTAGTTGAGAGCAAAACATATAATTTATTCATTGATGACAAAGAGGCAGTATTGTGTAGACCAAGTGCCTATTATTATTTAGTGAAAAAGCATTCAATAAACTGGTATAATAACCTACATATGTATACGATTATAAATTTAAAATCTAGCATTTTTTTCTTTCATAGAACAGAAATTTTGAACTCATTTAGCATTCTTTCATCAAAAATTTCTGCCAACAGTGTTAGCGATACATATAACAGAGCAACGTAAAGGAAACAATACCCGCCTTTGGTCTTTTGCATTAAATTTAATTAGTATTACCATAGCAATTCTTATCAATAATTAAAACAAAAAATATTAATATGTACAACAATAAGTTAATTAAAAATTAAATTAAATCTTTTTATTCAATAAATCAAGTTACGATTTTTTAAAACAGGCGCATTTTGAGATTCATTCAATCTAATTTTTTCTAGTACGGATTCGCCTTTAAATCAACTAAAAAATTATTGAATCAAGCGTATTTTGAAATTAATTCAATTTTAGGTTTCCTGACATCAATCTGGTTTTGGATTAATTTCAAGTATGGAATCGGGATTAGATATGGATAAAATTAAGTATTTAGCACTTAAATAATTCGTACTTGATTGATTTTTTTTTTTTGAGTGTAGTATTTAAGACAAAAATTAAGTGAAACTCAAAATTTTTAACAGTATGCAATGATCATATTCAATCAGCAATTTTTATATTTACTTTTATTACTTTATATTTTTTTTACTGTAGGAATACGTACTTTTTACACTTATGCATTTTCTTAAATTTGGTTTTGCAAATCTCAACTTAGGAAGAAAATCCTAGAGCCCGGCCGAAGGAAATATTTCTTGTTATTGGAAATATCATATAGGAGTAAATTGCTAAGCCCGGCAGAATGAAAAAAAGTTTAGTAGGCATTACCGTAATGGGAAATACAAGAGAGGAGCATTATGCATTAGAGTCACAGCGTTACCTGTGTTCGAAACAACGAAAAGAAAACATTTGCTTAGCATGGCCGCAGACAAGTTATAAAATGACAATAATATTCAACACAAGCAATAATAAGGGAAATAAAATAACTCCCAAACAAACATAAAATAACTCGTAATCGAGAAATTAAATAATTTCCTATGACAGACGAAAATGAAATAAGACCCAACAGATTTTTCATTGGGAGTTATTTCATTTCGCAATTATTTCATATGAAATAACTCCCAACAAGAAAAAATTAAATAATTCCCACTGCAGTGGGAACTATTTCATAATGAAATAAGTCCCAATTTGCATGCAAAAATCATTGCGAGTTATATAATTTTTTTTTGTTGTTGTTGGGAGTTATTTCATGGTACCTAATTTTACTGCTTAGAATTTTTTGGATTTTGAACATTGCATGATACTTTGCATTTTTGGCTGCCGCCTCACAATACTGCACGTCGTGCCAACGCTTATCAAAATTTAATTATAAGTTTTAAGAACTCGGCATGTAACTGAGCGCGATCTTGCATTTAGAAAATTTGAAGAGACGTATGTACCTATTAAAACATATTCTATGTTCTTTTATCAAAACGATTCCTACAAAACCTGGCCCACACCTTAGGCTTTTGCAGTGACATAAAAAATTAAACGAATCTTTAAATACTCTCCAAATTATAATCTTATTTATCCTTAAAAAATAACATAAAAAAACAGAAAGTGTAAATCAGACCTTTTGGGTTTCAGGTGACGCTATTAATTTTTTTGGGCTTAAATTTGATATTTTTACTTGACATAGAATGTTTTGTACGCCCTGTTTGGGCATTAATTAACTATACTAAGCCGACATTCGCAAAAAGTTTTAATTTCATTAAACTTTTCTATCGTCATCAGAAATCCAAAAGTCTTAAGATACACTTCTTTACCTTTTACAGTAGCAAGAAAATAACTTTAGTTTTTAATAGTTTCTGTTAATAAAGTTTGCAGAGGGCTAATTACGGCATTCGATATCGAAAAAAATTTCCTACAACTTTAATTGTGTTTTTATGGAAATTTCTAACGATATCGAATGCCGCAATTTGCCCCCAGTTTTGTGACATGTATTACATTTTGTCTGTTTCTAAATTTATTTTAGTTAATTATTTTATGGTTAATTAAGGATTTGACTTTGAAATTTTTATTACGTATTAGTCTATTAGATTTCAGACAACGATATGCTATTCATAACAAAGCTTTTTAAAAGTTTCGATAATACCAAAAAATTTTTGTTGCTATATAAAATACTCGTATTTATCAATGAATACATGTAGAAAAGCGAGGAATTTAAACAATTCCTCAACTTTATCGCTTGAAAACACGGAATAAGAGGCATTTAAAAACATCTCAACATCTCTTTTTTATTATTAAACTGTTTTTATTTTGGGTACCATAAAGACATTAAATGAGAAATAAACATTTGCCAAAGTAATAGCCATAAACATCAATAAGTCACTTTCAAATAAATGATTATTTTTTTATGTGTATGTATTTACATACCCTCTAGTCAGCCTAGAACCATATGTCTCTATGTCAACACTCTTTTCTCTAGCGACAATTGCACTAGTTGAAATGTCGACAACTTTCCTTTTATGCGCGAGTAGAGATACGTTAGAGACATTGTCAATGAGAGCGTCAATAGTTTGGTTTTCTTGTTTATTATGTTGTGCAATACTGTTAAAATACACATGTATGTATGTATGTGTTTAAGTTTGTTGCCCTAACATTACGAAATTGTAGATGAGGGTCACTAAAATGTACTACTGAATCTTTGGTGCCAATGTCTCCGTGTGTTCCCAAAAGAACTAGTGGTGGATTTTCAATGACAAGCTAATGTTAAATGTCAATAGGCGATTACATTGGCTGCGGTACACCTGGTCAGTACTGCTACTGAAAATGTCAGTAGTAAATCACTACATTTTCACTATTCGCATTTTCTGCAGGGTATGTTGTATGTACAATACATATGTCTGTATGTACATATGGACGTACATATGTACATATGTATGTACATGCTGACTTATGTATCTGCACTGTGCTTAAAATATTTAAAAAAAACTTCTTTTTTTTCGGATTTCAGTAATAAGAGTTGATAAATGCAACATACACACATACATACACAAAATTGCCGAAAAAGTGAAAGTTTCACGTAGGTTTTTTTAAATATTTTATTTATTTTTTGTTACTCTTGAGCTTAAAATATACGATTCAAGCAGTTTAAAATGCTGCAAAAAGCCATAAAGACGGACAAATGAATAACTTAGTAAATAAACAAAACAACTGAACAAATTTAACGGCGGAGACAGACAGACAAACAAACAGACTGTTAATAAAATTTTCTTCCTTTTTTGCCAACCCCCTCCGTTAGCAAAAAAAGAAGGTTGTTCGGCCGGCAAGATATGTACAAACTTAAAAAAGTAAATGAGAAAAACAAGAGGCAACAAGCAGTTACAAAAAAATAAACAGCAACAACATTTAAATAATTACGATCTTCCACTATTACGTCGTCTATACAGAATTTGTGTTGTTGTTATTGTTGTAATATTCGGGTGTTTATGCGCTTTTGTTTGCCAATGATGACGTTACTTTTATACTATATATTTGTATTTGTAATTGTTTTTTTAAATTAATAGGTGATAAGCCCAACAAACCAAACTGTTTGCTTAGAACGCGATTTCTTGTATGAACTTAACTTTTAAATCGTTCCATTTGATGAATACTTACTTATGCTAATAAATTAACTCATTGCTGGTGTTGTGGACAATACACATCAATGTTTTAAAAATACTCGATGTACGACATCGATACATCCAAACAATCCATGAATCAAGGAAACAAGATTTCGCACTCAGCCGTACAAAAAAAATGTCTACTGCTCATCTACGTCAATATAGAATACACGCGAGCAGTGTTGTCAGATTTATTTTGAGCCTTGTCGCCAAATGACTTGTCGAATATCGCCAAATATCGCCAATATAATAAAACATTAAATTATAGCTACAAAAATATTTTTTCATTTTGTAATTATATTACAAATATTGTTAAATTTTAAATTCAGCAGGTAACGTCTATCGTAAAACATAAAAATTATACTATATAAGAAAAATTAAGAAAAGTATTTACATTAACATATAAATAGTGGAATACAAAAAATAATTAAAAATAACTTATTCCAAAAGATCAATCCGAATAGGAAAAATGTAACTTATATAAGTCTTGTGATAAAACTGAAGTAACATTTACTTAAATGTGTATTTAAGTACACATATCACGTCCTTGAAGTGGTAAGTACCATCAGAATCGTTGTATTCATACACTCTAGTGCCAGCCATACACCAGACTTAAGCACTGAACTTGTGTAGTGTATGGCTGGCATAGGCGAGAACTCGTGCAGGCTTTTTGGTGCTTCATTATCAAAATGTTGGTTCAAATTAATAAAAGAAAGTTTTCCCACTGTGTTTTATAAACACCAAATGAGATTTAGTAGGCCATATTTTTTAAACTTCTTGAATTTCAGAAAATTTTGTTTGAGATAAAGAGTCACAACATTTAGAATTTCATGCACGAAATATTTTATGTTGTAGAAAAAATTCTTTGCAAAAAAAATTTAATGTTTTTAACATTATTTTCTTTTATTGAAATCGTAAAAATATCGCCAAGGAGTTCAAATATCGCCAAGTAAATCGCCAATCGCCATTTGAAAATTTTCATCGCCAAAAATAAATTTTCATCGCCACATTTGGCGAGATATCGCCATATCTGACAACACTGCACACGAGTGTTTCTTCTAAAAGGTGTGTGAGAGAGAGAGCACATTCACAAGCAGAACATAAAATAAAGGACTGGCGCAATGCGCAATCTTGTTTTCTTAATTCATGGAAACAATCTGATGTTTTATTTATACATCAACAGGGCTCGCTCTGTTATGCAAATACATGTTTTTTTTTTTGGTGATACATAAAAGGGCATTGAGTAATTATCTATCCGAAATATCAAATTTTAATCCATTTGTAGTCGCAAATTTTTGCATATTTTCATTGTAAGTGCATGTTTTTAAATATTTTAGCAAAAAAAAAACGCAAATTTTTTAACTTTTAACCATTTGTTACACACATTTCAAAATTTTTAAAATAATTTATAGTTAAATTCTATAAAGAATGAGTTGAAAATCTTTCAATCGGTATCTATTCTTATTCACTGGCGTAAACATATCAGCTGCTTCCCGTCATTTTAGCTTGGCAGCACTGAATTTAGCACAGCGAAAACAAGGTTGTATTTCATAAAACCAACTTAAAAACCAATTCAAAAATGGTTTTAAGTTGGTTTTAACAAAATCATTTTGTATGGTAAATCCAACTTTTATTAAAACCATGTCAGCGTGGGAGAACACTATATGATGAATCAAAAAAATTCAAAAAAAAGTGTAGTGGTTTTTATTAAGATTTGAAATTTGCAATGTTTATCTAGTTCTCCAGTTTAAAGTAATAATGTGTGCTGGGTAATTTTGAGTCACTTGCATACACAGTTAAGTACTTTTATTTAAATATTTCATTTTAACTGAATGAAAGTAAAAATAACATACAGCAAAAGGGAATTTCCTTCATAAGCCATAAGCTTTAATAACAAACAAGACTCTTTTTATTACATGATGCTTAAAGGGAGAATTACATACATACGAGGTGTGTTCAAAAAGTATAGCGAATTTTGTGTTTTTTCAAAAATTATTTATTTATTCATGAATATCTATTTTGTCCCCTTCAAATCCGCCTCAAGATATAATTCACTTATGCCAACGTTTTTTCCAATCTTCGAAGCACTTCAAAAAATCATTTTTTTATCTATTTCAGCTCCTCCTTCGATGATATCTTTATCTCGTAAATCGTAGCGTAGCGTCGTTCTTTCATGGGTCTCTTCAGTTTCAGGAACAAGAAAAAGTCTCAGAGGACATACGGTGGCGTACAAGCAACGATGTGTGAGCAGGGGCGTTATCGTGGTGCAGAAGCCAATTTTTGTTCTTCCACAAATCCGGGCGTTTCTGGCGGATTGCTTCACGCTAATTGCGCATAACTTGCAAGTATTGTTCCCTATTGACCGTTCTACCCTGTGGCAAGAACTCATGATGCACCACGCCCACATTCACATTCGACCGAACTTGGCGCGCTTTTTTCGGTCTTGGTTAGTGCGTCAGCTTCCATTGAGATGATTGAGCTTTGGTTACCACGTCATAACCATAAACGCTCGATTCGTCACCAGTTATGAACCTCTGTAGCAAATTTGGGTCGTCGCTGGCAGAGTCCAACAGCTCATTAGCAATGTTCATGCGATGCTGTTTTTGGTCGAAATTGAGCAATTTTGGTACGAATTTCATGCCCAAATCATTGATAAAAATCGAATTGCACGAGCCAATTAATCGATATGTCTAGGTCCTCAGCGACTTATCTAATGGTGATTCGACGATTGGCCAATACCATTTTCTTCACTTCATCAATTTTTTCGTCTGTTGTTGACGTTCTTTCTTCGTTCTTCGACGTTCGCATCTTCTCGGGCTTCTCAGAACATTTTGTACCACCGATAAACGTTCCAAGGCAGCTTCTCCGTATGCCACAGTCAACATTCCGAATGCATCCGCGCACTTAATTTCGGCTTTCACACAAAATTTCATACAGGTTCTTTGTTCCATTTTCTTAGGTAAAAATCGAAGACGAGCCAAAACACGTGCAAGCAACGCAGCTGTCAACAATTAACTGAACATTTAAAATGGCCGAAATTGTCGGCATAAGTGAAAGACATGAGTAGCAACATAACGCCACAAAAAAATGAAAATTCGAATGTACGTAACCCACGAAAATTTAAAATTTGCGATACTTTTTGAACACACCTCGTATGTACATACACACTTGAATAAATAAGCAATGTTTTCAGTTTGGGAACTGCACACCAACAGTCAGCAAGCATCAGACAAGTAAGATAATCATTAAACGCAGTCAACAATAATGACGTTTATTTAGGTGGGTTAAGTTGAAGTTCACGTCGAAAAATAAAAAATAAGATTAAATAAGAAAGAAAAAACCAGCAAAATGCTTGGGGTTTTTCTTAACATAAAACGGTTACTGCACATGTGTAACTTTTTGTATTTTATTGTTGTTAAAAATGTCAAATATGACGTTTAATAAAAGTTAAAATATTTTATATGTATTCAGTGACAAATAAAAGATCATACAATTATTGACACCAAATCAACTGGCTCAACATGATATAAAATCGAAAGTTGACTTTGTCGGTGATGTGTTTTTTTTTTTCTTTTAAATATTAAAAACAAAAACTCTTATTACAGAGAAAAGTGCAGAAGAGAGTTGCATTACAAACCCTTAATATAAAATTTAAAAGATAGTTTTGTGTGTGAGTTTTGAATTTCTTCAAAACATTTAATTTTGGGTGTTTTGCTTTTATTTCATATCATTAACTGTGAATGTTGACATTTATATTGACTTTTTGTTGTTGTTGTTATAATTTTATTTCAATTTTATTGGACTTGAAGGAGAAACAAAAGCCGCCAATGGCATGAAACAAAATCGAAATGCCATAGTGAAGGCGATTGTTTAAGTTTTTGATAATCTTCGACTTTTTACTTGTAAAAGTAATAAACTATTTTGTCTGGCTGGTTGTCTGTTCCGCACAGTTCCTCTACCAGAAAAAAAATATAACAAAATTTTTTGGTAAAAGTCATTTGAAAACATTTGTGTTTTACCAGCATTGTTGTTGTTGCTGTTGTCATTATAAAGATATTATGGCGTTATAGCTGACGCTTTGGTTTTCTGTAACCAATAAATCAATTTAAGCCCGTTTTGTCTTTGACTTTGACATCTAACTAACTTTGGTAGTGAAGGTTTTTTTGCTGTTGTTGTTGTTGTTGTTGTTTGTGCGTTTGCTTTATGCACGTTTTACTTCCCGGTATTAGTTACATTGTGTTCGGTTAAGTCAACAAAAATTTCTTTTTAAAAGGTTTCAGATAAATACTGAAAAAAAAAACAAATATGAAATTGATGACTTGTGTAAAATTGTAGTTTATTCATAAACAAGAAATAAAAATTATAGCTTATTATTGAATTTTCTTTATTTTGTTTTTTCAATTATCATCTGCTGCAGAAAACGTTTTCCGGCATATAATAACTTTGATGAACAAACAACCCAGCAGAATTGTGAGAAATTTAACTTGAATAGGTTTAAATAGAAATAATGCAAACAAATATGTATTTAAACAGAAATTGACGTAATGCTATAGGGAATATATTTTAGAACATTGTGAACAATTAACTACTCTTATTTAAACTTAAGAATATTTTTCTTCTTTTATTAATTTATGATGATTTTCATAACCTTCACCGTAGCTGGAAAAGCACATGTACTTATTTGCAAGCTCGGTAGAACAAATACTAACTTTAACGAATTCGGGATATAACGTATAGTTATTTTTTTATATTAACTACCTTAAGGCAGAATTAGTTTGTACGTGCTGTTCCGTTCTGAATCAGCTGTTTTGTTTCTGTTCAATTGAAAGTCTGTATGTGTGCTTTGCTTTTTCCTTTTTCGTTCTGTTCTGTTGCGGTCAAACCGTCGGTTGGTTATTGGTTTGCTACAGACTTAATGTATTTTGAATATACTGTGCCGCAAGCCAATAACAAACCGACGAAATCTGTAGAAATTGGAATTCCAAGTGACAGCCAAAAGTGTGCATGTATTAGTTTGTTGTGATATTTTGTATGCAACTGAAATCAGTTCTACAGGTTGCCAGCTGATTCCTTGCACAGAAAAATTAATTGCAAAATATTTTATACAGAAAAGAACGGCACAGAACGATAACGAAAAGTAAAAACTAATGAGACCTTTATATGTGCATATAACAAATATTTTCATTTTTGGCGCTCAATATAACGAATGATGGAAAATTAAAAGATATTTTTTTTGTATTAAAAAATATACAGAATTAACACCTTTAATTAAATAAATCAAGATTTTTTCCCAGCGGCCGCAACGCACAGTGTGACTTTTAAGACCGGGGCACAATGAATCCGTCATACGTTAAACTTCGCTTTTTTCAACTGACAGATAAGTTTAAATAGATAATTTCTTATGAGGTCTGTTACATTCAGTATGTGTCCGTCAACGCAAAGTACAAAAATTTGGGAACTTTTAACTTTTTGCGTAGATTGAGTACTTTGACAGATATTGGTAGGTTTTTGTGTTTTGCGGCAGCAAAAATAAAATAAAACAATAGAAATAAACGAAATAAATTTAAAAAGTTGAGTTTAATAACCCATTGAAGCTGTTCAAATGTTTCCGTCAATAAAGTACTCTTTGTGCCAACCTTCTCCGTCGTTGCGTTAATGTCAGTTGAAAAAGGCGAAGTTTAACTTTTATCCGGCCAAAATTAATAACTCTCGTTCCGGAGCAGATATCGGAGTTAAATTTGGTATGTTATGTCTATATGAAGCTTTTTAAAAAATGGGCATGGTCCGCCCAGTTTTATTAGTAGCCCCCATACAAAGTGAAAAAAATGTGGTCTGTAAATTTGACCAGATCCACTTATCTATATGTATTTCAACGCGGTGAATCCAAATTTGATGTTATTTGGGCTCTCTAATACACAAAATTTTGAGTAAATGACGAACTCCGGTACATCGTTTTTGTTTTGTAGCCATATCTCAAATAATACGCTCCGTGGCAACGCAATATTTATTTATGTTGCTGAACTGAAAGAAATCATCAAAGCTATTTAGTAAACATACCAACACTGGATTTGTCTAATAATATAATACATGTACCTACTTAAAATCTACGTATTAAACACATGCTCATGTCTCCACAATTTATGGAAAAAAAAAAAGAAACCACACAAAGTTGCACCTGCTACTAGGTTTTTTTTCTATTTTGAATTTAAAGACTTTCCTTAATATTTTGGTATGAAAATTGAACTCTATGAAACAATTTCGTTCCACTCCATTAAAAATTTTATATACATTTTTTGATTCCTTCCTTCCTCCTGTAATAACGGTCGCAAAGTGTGTGTCTAGCCTTTGAGAACAAACCAAACTTTGACACAACCCAACCAACCACAGCCAATATTTACATAAAAATGTTACGGCACAATACAATTACAATCTAAACCAGTGTTGTCAGATATGGCGATATCTAGCCAAACGTGGCGACGAAAATTTATTTTTGGCGATGAAAATTTTCAAATGGCGATTATTTGAACTCCTTGGCGATATTTTTACGATTTCAATAAAAGAGAATAATGTTAAAAACATTAAATTTTTTTTGCAAAGAATTTTTTCTACAACATAAAATATTTCGTGCATGAAATTCTAAATGTTGTGACTCTTTATCTCAAACAAAATTTTCTGAAATTCAAGAAGTTTAAAAAATATGGCCTACTAAATCTCATTTGGTGTTTATAAAACACAGTGGGAAAACTTTCTTTCATTAATTTGAACCAACATTTTGATAATGAAGCACCAAAAAGCCTGCACGAGTTCTCGCCTATGCCAGCCATACACTACACAAGTTCAGTGCTTAAGTCTGGCACTGAGTAAAATAAGCTTGTGACACACACTATACAAGTAAACTGTGCAGTTTTTATTTTAATGCTCCATAATGCAGGCGATTCTTTGTATAATTCTAGGACCTCTGTCCAGAATATTTTTTCGGCGCTCATTTCTAGTTTTGAACATATACTACACAAGTTCACTGCACAGTTTTACAAACTTGAGGAAATATCAAAATCGTTTCGATATTTAGTCAAGTCACTACGTAAATAGCACAACCAGCCCCATACACTGCACAGACGCACTGTGCAGTGAACTTGTGTAGTGTATGGCTGGCACTAGAGTGTATGAATGCAACGATTCTGATAGTACTTACCACTTCTAGGACATGATATGTGTACTTAAATACACATTTAAGTAAATGTTACTTCAGTTTTATCACAAGATTTATATTATATAAGTTCAACTTATCCTATTCGGATTGATCTTTTGGAATAAGTTATTTTTAATTATTTTTTGTACTCCACTATTTATATGTTAATGTAAACACTTTTCTTAATTTTTCTTATATAATATAATTTTTATGTTTTACGATAGACGTTACCTGCTGAATTTAAAATTTAACAATATTTGTAATATAATTACAAAATGAAAAAATATTTTTGTAATTGTATAATTTAATGTTTTTTTATATTGGCGATATTTGGCGATATTCGACAAGTCATTTGGCGACAAGGCTCAAAATAAATCTGACAACACTGATCTAAACCATTATTTAAGTTGTATTGTGTTGTTCAGTTCAGTTTAATTTTCAGACAACCAAAGAGAGTTGAGTTGAGAACAGCAATAGAAGCTATAATTTAAAAACTTGAAAGCCCGGGTAAAAGACAGAAAATTAAATTTTTTTAATGGAAAAAGTTTATTAATGGAAAGAAGGTAATCCCCACCAATAACTTTATAAAAAATTTCTAATTTGTATCTCTACCTTGAGGTAGAGCGTTGTTCAACACAATTTCAAAAATTATGCTTGGAGAGCCTACTTACTGGCCTACTGACATACAAAAAATTCCGGATGTTATAGATTTTGGCGTCATGAAAAATATTTCTAGGGATTTCGTTCATGCTGAAGCTTCTCTTCTCCGATCACTCTCCCACTATCGTTACAATATGTAACCCACTAAAAAGTGATTTACCTCACCCTTATGTGAAGATGATCAATCATATTAATTGGCTGGGATTCAAAAAATATCTTAGTTGTTATTGCACGAAAAACATTGCGCTAAGAACACCAATCTTAAATAAGAACACCAATTTTAAATAGTCATAAATAATATATCAAAAAATAAATTTCTTAAATGATATATTTTTTATACATATTAATAATCTATCTGATATACAACTTCATGCCGTAAGGATTGATATGGCATCACCAAAACCCCCATTCTTGGAAATTCATTAAACTCCTCTCTATTGATTACAGTACTCAGGGGGTGACCACTACTGAAAGATTGTGGGGTCACCCCCACATTGAAGTGGCAGGAAATGTGTAGTGCGATTCATTGGTGAATAGAAAAACTGCATATTTCGGGAACAAGTTGCCTGGTTTCACTACGCCGATGCTCCGAGCATAGTGCAGGGATAACTGTGTTCTTGGTAAGTCACATGGTAATTTCTAATGGTGCATGGGGGAGATGGTTCGACCCTCAGCTTCACCTGGCGTTTAGAGCACCGTAAAATTATGCCGTAAAGGCAGGTGTTCACGTTAATCTGAAATACATCTGTACGCGGTCAAGCAGTCCTAAAATAGTCTTTAAAGCACTGTTCCAAACATGAGAGCTGTATGGTGGTATAAATAGTAAGAACATCAGACGGTGTGCAGTATCCCATACACCGTTTCAATGCTTCTTTTGAGACTTTGAAAAATATGATCAGATCAATCCACCGAAAATCACACTGAATTTGTATGCCAAGAACGTCAAGACCTTCCAATTCCTTAATATATACATATACCACCCATAGTTACAGAAGGAGCAGCATTTTCGCTCATGCGTGTATGAGTAAGCATAAGCAACAAGTATTAATATTTTTTTAGTACACGTTTTGCCAAATTACAGGTTCGTTATGCCAAATTACAGATTATAATTCCTAAGGAACAACTTACACCAAAATGAATTGTAAATATTTTCACAAACACTAGCAGAATGTCTTGAGTTCGGTGTCATTTGATGCAAATTTTACCCTTATACGAGTATGCATATTTTACAGTGCAAATGGAATACGTGAATTATTTTGATTCATCGTATTACAATTTGCTGAAAGCGTTTTTCTAATAAAAGCTCAACTTTACCATATCTAGTTTACAACAGTCTTGCCATTGTTGTTCGTTTTTCTTTAATAATTATACACATGCCTGTTAATTTGCTTATTCTTGTTTTACTTAACACAAACTTTTTCGGTTTCTTTTGCTACACATGCCAATAGCAACTTATTTCTTTTATGTATTTATTTTTTGTTGTACTTTCGATTATTATACAATTCACTGTTTACTGCAAATAAAATTATTATTATTATTTTTATTTATTTAAAAAAAAATCCCGAATAAAACGTCTTGACGATATTCGTCCCTCTTACCCCTTCCCTTTTTAAATACTAATCATACCATTCAAATACGATGCATGTTGCTTCCACAATTGTTGCACCTGAAACTGCGTCCAGCGATTGTTGTCCTCCAAACCGCTGGACGTGGAATTATTCTGATTATTTGTGTTAATAGCATTATTGCTTAAATTCGGGTTGTTGCTGTTGTTATTATTATTGTTGACATTGTTGAGAACTCCCACCAGACCATTGACAATGTTGTGGGCCACCACATTGTCACTTAAATGTGTGGCCAGATTATTATTGTTTGGTGTGGAGGGATTGTTATTGTTGTTACACAATAAATTATTGTTGTTGCAATCACTGCTGGGAGAAGAACTGTTGCTATTGTTGGCATTATGGGTATTGCCGTTATTATTGTTGCTTAGTTGTACTACCGCATTATTGACATGGGCTAAATGTTGCAAGTGATGTTGCAACAATTGACTACTGGGTGGCAAAGAGGAAACCAAATTATTGCTTAGATTATTAATGGTTTGTTGCAATTGTTGATTAGCATTTGCCACATGTTGCATGGTATTACGTAGTAATACATTGTTGTTGTTGCTATTGGTGCCATTGACGGTGAGATTTGTATTAACAGTTGGGCTGGAATTGTTCAGTGCAGAAGAGTTGTTGCTTAAATTATTATTGAGTATGTTTATATTATTAAGATTTGTGTTGGTGTTATTATTATTATTATTGTTGTTGTTGTTGTTGTTGGAAGTAAGCGTTACACTATTGTTAGCCAGTAGATGTGGCAGCTGGTGTACAACTTGCAGGGGTAGACTACTTAAAGAGGGCAATGTTTGTTGCCCTGAAGCCATGTGATTAAGCAATTGTTGCTGCTGTTGATTATTAACATGTTGCTGCTGTTGCTGTTGCTGGTGATTAAGCTGCAGCAGCTGTAATTGAGCGTTTTGTTGCTGATTCAGCTGTTGTTGACTCAAAGTATTGTTATTGCTGTTGCTGTTCATAAGGCTGCCCACCACTGCATTGCTGGCCAATTGTAAAGTTTGCGGTGGCAATTGATAATCCATTCTCATTGGAAAAAATCACGCTATTTCATTCATCAATATATACTATTTAGAAATAAAAGTTGCAAATAACTTTGAAATTGCGTTACATAAAAAAATTGAGAAAAAAAAGGTACGTATATTGAAGGCACGTTCAGTTACAGATATTTTTTGTTTATATTTACTTTTCGCGTTACAAATAAAGTTTTATGTTTTAATTTATATTTTGGCTTTTTGTATTTATACTTTTTTTTGCACAAGCTTAAAGCTTTTGGTAATTTTTATTAATTCTCACTTCTTTCAAATCATTAATATAAATAAAAATTTTTTCTGGTTCAAGTTTAAATTATGCAAACACTTTTTGAAAGAATTTCTAACCTTGATTTTGTTTATTGCAAACCGAAATTTAAAAACAAATATAGAACATTGAATTGGGGTTTAGTATTTAGTGGCTGCTTTTTTCAACTCATTCATTAAGCAAGTTTTGAATTTTAATTTTTTTTTTACTTTGCTGTCTAGCATTCTCTCAGAATTTTAAAAAATTTTTATTAGATAGGTATTTGTTTTTTATCATATGAGTCGTTATTTATTTATAAATTTTTTTATATATTTGATTTTAGAACTGCTATAGATTGTTTAAAATATGTTTCATGTTAAATGAGATCATTATTTTAGATTATTAGAATTTAATTATTTGTGATTGTTTAATACATATCAACAAATTATCACTTAAAAAAAAAATTTTTTTTCGAAAAATTTATCAAAAACAAAAACAAAAACTTTTGTAATCACGCATAATATTTTTTTTTTTAAATTAGTAATTATAATATTTTTATTTTTAAAAATATAACGTTTTTCTTTCTTGTAAATTTAAAACCACAATTTATTTCGCCTTTTTAGACGTTGTATAATACATGAGTCCGTTAATAACACCGGTAACGTTGCTAAGCGCTTTAAGAGTGAGGGTCTGTCTGTTGGCTAAAACGCTTAATGCTCTTCATACAATAACACAAGTCAGTCGGAGCCATACACCCCACTGTATTGTGCCGAGGGAATTATTATTTTGAAAACCCAACTTGAACATAAATTCAAAAACAAAAGCACAACAAAGACAAAAAGAAAGAAAGAAAGACAACTATTAAACAAAAAAGCGCACAAAAACCAAACACCACACGAACACACACACACACACACGCATACATAAACTCATTAAAAACCTTTTGTGAATTTTGTTGGTTTTGTTTTGGTAGTTAACTCTTCAGCTCTTTTTTTCTTTTATTTATCCAGCTTTTGGTATTCACCTTCAGGGGTCTTAAATGTATGTAATCATTGCAATAAAAAAGAAACCTTTGATGATATATTTCAATGAGTTTTAAGTACTTTTCTCGACCATCTAATGTTTGGGAAATGTATTTGTTTACTAATAAAATTCATTTTATTTATAGTACATGTATCTTATAAAGCGAGTCTATAAAAGAAGTAAATACAATACGAGTACGATTTGCGCCGCCACCGATTAGCGCAACAGATAATTTTTTTTATATTACAGTCTTTATAAGTGCAACTTTTCCAAAAACAGTCTCGATAAGCACAACTTTTTCTGTTTTTAGTAAATTTAAAACGCTTTTCTCTCTCAATTTAATATTCCTTACGAAAAATAATATCCCTTATGAATAATTAGTTGCCGTTGTTGTTTCATTCTTACAAATTTTTAAAAGCGTATAATAAGTTGCCGTTTTAATTTATTTTTCTAAAGGTCAAATTCAGAAAATTTTGCTATCTTGGCAACCCTGTCTAGCATAGATTCTATTGGGATTACATTTATTCCTAAAGCACGAGCATAGACTTATTTCTTTTGAAAATATTTCATTACATAAAGCAGCAAGCCGGCGTGCATTTTTACCCATAATTAATAGAAAAAATATGAGGTTTGATTTCAACTTTTTATAAACTTTAATACAAATGTTTACAAACCGTAAACATTTTCCGAAGTTCACTGTATGTTTATTTATCTAATAACTGTTTCACTTCACCGCTAACTAAGCAGTTGCAATATCTCAAAATTTTTTTTATATTAAAAATACATTCTTTTAAGGTACTGTTTCGAACTAGTTTAGTAAGTTGCCTGTTTTGTTTTTTTTCTTTTACTTTGTGATCGCAAAAAACAAAAGTTTTTTAGTTAATGTTTTTTACTCATGTCACTGGTTTTGCTATTTTTGCTCCCGTCTTAAATAAATATCGATGAGTGAGTGAGTGTTGGTAAAGCTTTTTACAGTGTTGGTATATCGAAATTTTGTATTCGTACTGAGTTTGAACGAAAATGTACCAGAAAGCTTAAAAATTGGCAAAACTTCATTTAATATACCTATAACGAATATCAGTTCAATATATCAAAGTTGTGGTTATAATTTAAAGATATACCCTGCAATAACAATCAGTTGCTTTCTACAGCCACTGGACAAGCTTTAACTTCTTGGCGTTGTATTGACATGATGTTAACAGATAGTTGTAAATAGAATAAAGAGGATTATTTTATTAATAATTCGATTAAATTTAATTAAACGCAGCGTTTCATTAGAATATTTTTGTGTAATAATGAATTCTACTATAATTCTCTGAATACATTAAAGTTTGAAACATCACATACACATGTTTTTTTAGTACACTTTTAAGTATTTTATGTTCCACCAATATTAGTGAAACATACATGGATTAAAAGGTATTTTTGTGTAGATATGCGCAATATAAATCTTTTGTCAAAAGTCCTAGCATGAAAGTTTACAATAAATAATGACATACGTGTCAAATGGTCTAATTTGGACAACCGGGCGATCATTATAAGAAGAAATTTTATGAAATAATTTCAATATGAACCAATATGAAACAATATGAGAATTCTATTATACAGTCAGTGCGGTATGCTTCTAATTTAGGAATATTAAGTTCTGGCGAATTTCTGATATTTAAGTTTAGTTCCGAGATTTAGTGCAATTTATTATAAATACTTAGAGGTTCAAAGTGCTCTACAAAAAATGTTCCTCGTAAGACTTTACAAGAATGTTCTGAACACATTCTATACCTGAAATGCAAAAGTTTCATGATTTTCTATTTAAAATGTGGAAAAAGGTGTCAAAATTCAACCTTTTTTAATTAAAGTTTATCGGATAAATCTTATTTGCAGCTTTTAAAGAATTTGTTGCCTTCAAATCCAGTTTTTTTAAATTTATCGCTCAACTAAGAGAGAAGGTTAAGATAGCTTAGGAAGGGTAGTGTTGTAGCACACATCCACTTACGAGACCCAACTGGGTCCGTTGAAATTCCCTTTATGTATGCATTAGTGAAATTAACCGCCATTGTACTCAAAAAAATCCTCATTACCCGCCATAGAGACACTCAATTCACATGATGAGAAAGCATATATCAGTAAAAACCAAATTTAGGCAATATCATATGTAAATCCCATTTTCGAAATTCAATTTCTATTTTTATTTGGTAATTATTTTTCCAAAATATCAAACACACTTAAAATCGGTCAACATGTGCACATGTGTAAGAGTTAAGGGGTGGTAAAATCTGACACCTTGTCTTTCTTTGGGGTTATGTTAAGTTACTTGTCTACGTCGATAAGCCACAAACAATTGAACACCTGGAAATCAACATTCGAAGAGTTATCGACGAAATACGGCCGAAAATGTTGCGAAAAGTTTTTGAAAATTGCTGTTCCAGATTGCGCCTTCTACGCGCAGAAATCATATTTAAAATTTTCTTTCCAATAAAGCCCATTTCATTGATATTAAAAATATATTTCCTTGTTTCAGTATGATTTAAACTTGTGTCACTCTATAAAAAGCACTCTTTAAATATTTTAGTTACAACATTTTTGATGCATTATTTAACTGATCATCGCCGAATAGTTCACAGCACTCCCCTTTAAATTTCATTACAAATATTTTATCAAAAGTCCAAAAACTGTGCCGCAATTTCCATCACTCGTTTGATATTCGTTAAAAGTTCAACAGTTAACAAAAATAAGCTCTCTCACAAGCACGCACACATATTCACTACACCATTTGGTAATAATAATTTTTAGCTTTTTTTAATGTCCGTAGAGATGGATGGATAGATAGATAGATGGGCTTGTGCTCTGCCAAATCATTATGGGAAACTATATTTTACATGCCTGCTATTACAGCAGCCATTGCATGCGGAAGTGCTTGTTGGCTGGTGAGTATGAGTGCGTGTGCTTATGTGTTTCTGGTTTTATGCTTATTACGTTACTTTTGTTTGTTTTGTTTTATTTTGTTGCTATTTTAGTCATTAAGAGTGAGAGTGAGTGTTTTTTTTAATATTGAGTGATTTTGGTTCTTAAAGAAAAGCTTTCTTTTTCTGAGTGCCTTTACGAGTACGTTTGTTTGATTGTATTTTCATACCTACTCATACTATTAGAGTAGGTATTTTATTTTTTATGGAAATCAGCCTTATTTTTATCTTTTAAATACCATGCAGTCGAAGTAGCTAGCAAATTTCTGGCTATTTCGTTAACTACCAATCGTTAACTACCAATCGTCGTTAACTACCAATCGTCACCATTAACTACCAGCCTAATTACTAGCAACGCACACGGCCGACGATTTTAACCATCTGCATAACCTTGCGTCAGTGATTTCGCTAATCAATACAATTAATTTTTGTATTGATACAACAATTAATTATTCACCCTTATCGGTAATAAACGGCGAACAGTTTGTTCACGTGAAATCTTTTCCGTGAACAAAAAATGCTGAACAAAATTAAAGTATAGTATACTGGTGCAACAACAACGCAAACATTGGCGATCACAATTTTAGGGCAAGTGTTCCCTTTCACGTGAACTTTTATTCCCGATAAGGATGATTCATACATTTTTCAATTATTTGTTCTTTTTTTTTTTTTTTTTTTTGCAACGTTTCAATTGACTTCTGCTGCTCATTTTAACTTTCTAAAAGAGAAGCACTTTTTTCACTAAAAATTACACGTTCACTGACCACCAACTTCCAATTGTAACTGACGCCAACACAAAATCAAACTAAAGTACATAATGTACTTAAAATAATTTTTTTCTTGTTGATTTTCTTTAGAATAACAGCACAGTTTTTTTCCACTCGCAAAAAAATTTCTTTGATGTTAAAGGTATTAATATATCCATGAGTGAGAGGGTCAAAAGGCGAACTCTTGCATTACTTGTGGCTAGTGTAGTAGCCAGTCGATTTTTCGTTAGGGAGTCAATTTCTACTTTAAAAACTGCAGGGTATAAGTACATATGTATGCACATAAAATTAAAATTTCAGAGTTTGACCAATCGCAATTAGTAAAGACATTATGTATTGTTGATTAAAACTTATTTCTTTTTCGAATATTAGTCGGAGAGATCTAATTTACAGCTTTTAAAGTTCTCGTAAATGTCTATTGTATAAATTTAGTTAAACATTAAAGACTATCGCATAAGAAATATCAATTAAAAGCCGATTTCAAAGAGTTATTGTGGTTAGTTTTAGTTGGGATCTGCTATTCAATTTGGAGCAAAAATATTTTGTCTGACTTTAAGTTTTCGGTTGATTGAACTTTTTAATTTTTAAGGGCCAAATAAGTCACAAAAACTGCTTTGCAAGGAGGAGAAAACTTTACGTTTGTACAAGCTATTTGTACAATTGAGATTTAGCAAGTTTAAAAAAAAAATTTATGAAATTTTTTTATATTTTTCATTAAAAATCGCTCAAAACAATTATTAATAGTTTATTTATTATTATTAGTTTATTATAATCACTTAAGCTTTTTAATTTCTTGAGTTGGAAAAATAGAGGAAAAAGAAATTAAAAAAAAGAAAATTTAGTATCAAAATCGCTGCCAAAGTTTCACTTTTCGTTTCATATTCAATGGAATTATTGCATTTTTCTTTGGGCAATTTCAACAAAATATTAGAAGCTTTTACTTATTCGAAGCTTCGTTTATTCGAAATCGTGCTTATATTTTTTTTTTCTTTTTGCAATAGATAACTTGTATTGGAATGATGCACCCAGTGTCCATGACAGATATTCTTAAAAAACAAACCTTATGTTATTGTGGGGCCTGATGTTAGTTGTCTAGTATTTATTAACATTTATTTTTAGTTTTCTTCTTATTATACTTTGATTGACTTAAGTTTTTAAATAATTATTAGTGACAAATTTATTTTATACTTGTTATATTCGTATTAAGTTTGAGAGCAGTTTAAATGCGCTTTTATAATTTAACGTTTAAGTATCCAAATTAAGTGTGTTTTGTCCAGGAAACACTTACCGAATAATTGAAATTTATTTGCTGGTGGTTAAGCATATATAGTACATACATATATTCATGTTTCACTGGGTTACAGAATTTAAAAAAAAACCCGTTTTCAGCTTTTAGCAACATGCAAATGATGATAAAAATTAAAAACATTCAGAATGCCAGGTATGTAATATTGTATTTATCTAATGGACAGGATAGACAGAGCGCCTCAGACAAATGCTTACCTGGAAAGAAAAAATAAAAAGATGACTTTATTAGTTAAGTTAACAGTAAAAATTTACAAATTTATATATCAGAAAAACTTAATAAATTCCCAAATGCCGCCAATTTTTTTAAGCCCAGGTTCTAAAATTATATTGAAAATATAGAAATAAACGTTAACCAAGTTTCAAGCAAATGCACAAAATTATTTCATTTATACACTGAGCCGTTGAAGGATGTAGCAGCAGAAAGGACTTTCACAGAAAAAATTGGTCAGAAAATTATTGGAAGTATTGAAGAATTATGTTCAAACAATCACGAGAGTTCGAGTTTATTACATTGGAGGATGATACAATTTAAACTTTAAATTTTGAAGCAAGTTTATCGACAACAATCAAAAATTCTCGTCAGGCTATTTATATTGAAAACAAATATGTAGCGCCCAAATTTAGTTTTGTGTTCAATTAATGTGTAAGTTGCGCTAATTGATGAAAGATTTTTCAAAGTAAGTCTATCAGGAACCGTAACCGTTATAAGTTTTATTTTAAAAATTACTTATTAATCATTATTTCTTGATTTTTATTTGTTCCACAGAAAACAAAAGTTCTTTTTTGAGTTTTTGTCTTTATTTCTCAGGAAATAAAAGTTAATTTTTTAGTTCTATATTTTGCTTTGTGATTTTTAAACTGAATCAAATGTAAAAGAACCAAATTCAATTTAACATATGTAACAGAGTTTTCTTACAGACTCTCGCGATAAATTCGACTTTAAATCGGTTCATATTAACTTTAATTACATTATTAAAAAAAAATTTAAAAGCAAATGTTTCTAAGCAAAAAATTAAACTAAATTATTAACTTTTATTTCCTGAGGAATAAATAAAGCTCAAGAAATAATTTTTATTTTCTGAGGTATAAATAAAAATCATAAAATAATCGGTACAATTGACTTTTGTACTAAAAATTAAACAAATAAAACAAGTCGTATCAAAAAAATAAAAAAAGCACGACAGCGATCAGCCTTGAAAAGTTATATATCGTAAACGGTCACTTAAAATGAAGATTCATAAGAGAAACCTGAAAATGTTTTTAAAATACCTGTTAAATGATACCCATTTTGATATAGTTCGCCGACTTTTTATTATTTTTTTTCGTATTTATAAAATGCCGTCTATTGGCCGCCATATTGAATTATTACTACTGTCATATAGTGACACTCCCGGGATTAATACAAATCGATTGACGTAAGAATTATCAAAATTGGTTCACGCATTCGGTTTATATAGGTCCGCACAGGAACACACATACATACATACATACATAGGCTGATAAACAGCGATGCCAATTTAGCGCGTTTTAACTATGCCAAAGGCGCTTTTTTTCGTCTTAGCGCGTTTAGTAAAAAAAGCGCTAAATTAGCGCGTTTTTAATAAAGTCATCATCATTTCAGTTCAATATTTTTTTAAACTTTTTTTGAAAAAATTTAACAATTTTCTAGCACTCAAAACTCATAAAATGTTTTAAATTGGTTAATGATTCTGCTGTTGCAAATAAAATTCCCTTGACTGTGGTGAGACTTAAAAACGCATTTCAATACTGTAAATGGCAAATATTTTGTATTATTACAATTAATACAATTTATTAAACATCTATTCTAGCTGAAGTACAAAAAGCATTTGAATCGCAAAACTATTCGACAATTTATATAAGTTGTCAAAAAGTCTGACAAATAAAATAAAAATAAGAACTAAGGATTTCGATTATTTGGAAGGCAATTCTGATTCTGTATTAAATGATTTTAGTTATTTAGGATATAATTTCGAAAAAACAATATTATAAAATCTAAAAATAGATACTACAAAAATCAATTGTATTTACTAATACATATAATAATAATAATGTACATACAACGATTTGTATTAAAATTTAATTTAGCGCGTAGGAAAATAGCGCGTTTTGGCTATAAACAGTTGACAATGCTGTAACTTAGCGCGTTCTAGCGCGTTTTGCGAAGGGGAGTAGCGCTTTTGGGTTATAAATAGTTGGCATCACTGCTGATAAACACAATACCCTTCTTTGCATCGCGCAGTCGGGTAACAAGGAGTATCTTGGTGTATTCCTTGTGCACGTAGCACTTCTCTATTAGATTGTTATTATTTAGTTTAAATTTGGAAAATAATCGTTATTTGCGGTTCCTGAAATCTTGACAATTTGGTAGCATCTCTCCAGTGGCAATCTGTTTTAATTCTACTCTGCGCCTGACAGTTCGTTTGACAGCTTACCTTTTCGTAAGTTTTATGGGGTTTAAAAAACGTCCTTTTATATAGATACGAGTATGTATATATATTGTAAATAATAATGGGATTTTCTGTTTTCTCCGATATTTAATTTTTTACAATCTACTAAAGGGTGATGTTTTAGCAACACTGTGATTCGCAACTCAGCTGTTTTCGTATGTCATGTTATAGTACGTTTCCACTATGGACAAAACAAGTTGATTTTCTCGGAACACATCGAAGTGTTTCCATTATGAATTTTTGTGTTTTGATTAAACGAATTTTCGAAATCACTTTGATTTTATTATCAAGGCCAAAAACCTTATTATTTAGATTAATAAACTTTTCACTCATTTACACATAAACAACATATAAATACAACGGATGTGGCTTGTGCAATTGCTTAAAAAATTGAATATTCTATATTAGTACCATCTTTTATCAGCATATTGCGGCTTTTTTCAAAGTTTCAGCCAGCAACGCAACGTGTTGCTTTAGCAAATGTTGTCATGTTTTGAAGAAAAGAAACTCATTTTAGGTGTTTTGCTGATATGAAAAATGTATGGGAAAACATGTAGCAAAACATTGGTTTTGACGAAAACAGGTTTTCTGCTCCAAAACACATACGAGTATATGAAAACGTACTATAACTGTTATACATGTTCAGTTGGGTCTATAATTTAACCGCGAATCGACTAACAAATGAACAACGCTTGCAGATTATTAAAGTTTGTTAACAAAATTCATGCTCGGTTAAGAAAGTGCATATTGCACTTCCATTTTATGATCAGTTTGGGCGACCTTCTGAAGCGGCTGTTCGGAATCTTGTGATTAAATTTCGCACCAAAACTACATTATTAAATATTAAACCACCAACACGCATACGTAGAGTGCGGACAGCGGAAAATATCGCAACTGTATCAGCCGGAGTTGTTGATGACCGTGAATTATCGATTCGGCGCCATGGCGCGCCATTTCCAGCAATTGGGCCTCTGATAATTTTTTTTTGCCCAAAATGGAAGAGCTGGACTTGGCTGACATGTGGTTTCAGCAAGACGGTGCCTTATGTCACGCATTACGCGAATCGATAGTCCTATTGCGAGTCGAGTTGGGACAACAGTTTATTTCACGTTTGCGGCCGCCTTTTTTGTGGGGCTATGTAAATTCTCATGTCTATAGGGACAATCCCGAAATGGTTGACGCACTGCAAGAAAATATTGCAAAATTTATTGGTGACATACCAGAAATATACTGGATAAACTATGCCAAAATTGGACCCAGTGTATGACCTATTTCAGATATATCTGAATTCAAAATTTATATGAAATCATCTTTAAACATTATATCATATAGATCTTTTTACAGACTCAAATAAAAATTTCATGCTTTCTCTAAATCTTGTGTTTTTTTTTATCAAATTCGAAAGCTCTTAAAAAATCACCCTTTACTTTTAAAAATACAAGCTCGCTGATTTAAAAGGAAATATTTTGTGTCAATTTAATGACAAACATTAACTCCCTCATGTACATATGTAAAAACTAATACCAATAAGCACCGGTTAGACTTGGACTTAAGATTACAAAAAAAGTAAAAATACAATAAAAAGTTAAACAAATATCTGATCTTAAAGCAAACTTGTCTGCGAAAAGTTGTTTAGCATAAAACACAAATAACAAAATGAAACAACACAATAATTGTTCGTTAATGAAAGACAAAGGAAGCAGCCAAAAAGAAATGCTTTCGATTTCGTTTCAAAAATTTAAGCCATCAAAAAAAAAACGATTAAGACAAAAACAAAAGAAATTATTATAAATACAAAAAAAATTATTATTTTTTTCATTTAAAACAAACTTGATTTTAATTTTATATCATTTTTATTTCTTTGCCTTAAAAACCATTGAAGAATTATGATGTTATTTGATTGTGTGTCTTTTTCTTTAAAATAACTCTAAAACGGCTTTTTGTTGTTTTAAGACAAGTTTAGAGTAGAGCTTTTATAAATTTCTTTCTTTGTTGGTTTCGGCGAAATTTATGCAAATTATTTTCTTTTTCGGGATTTTTGTTTGTTTTTTGTTTTTTTTTTCGATGTGGGTGTTTGTTTGTTCGTTCAGTCGTTGGAATACGAAACTAAATTTTTGATTTTATTTCATTATTATCTTGGTAATAATGTTATTTTGTTGTTGTTGTTGTTGTTGTTTTTGTGCTGATAATGATCACGATGACTGCCATTTTCTCAAAATGATGATCAGTTTAATGATGCCATTAGTGAAGGTGAAATTTTGCTTTAATAGCAGGTTTATTTTTACATACTTACATATTTAAATATTAAATAGGTAGTTATAGTATTAAAAATTAAAAAAAAATTTCCGGATTTGGATTTGTTGAAAAGGTTAATTCGAAATTTCACCGTGTAAAATTTTCGACAAAATTATAAATATAATTAATTTTTAAATGAAAGAGTTTTACACGTACATTAATACCCTAATTGAAAAAAAAAATGCTATTTTGGAGTTAATAATGCAGAATAAGCCGGCATATCGTATTTTATCTGTAGCCCGTTTCTGTATTTGTCCCATCGTAAAAGCTCTCACATGAAGTGTGAAACAAAAGACTTTATCGTTTCTCGATATGTGAGAAAAAATAATGTTTCTGTATTTAAATGCGAATGTATTTAAATGAATAATTCTGTTTTTAGTGCAATAGTTCCATTAATCAAGTGTCAAATGAAAACAAAATATACATAATTGTTGTCCCGACCACGTCAAACTATCCAAATTGCAAATGTGTACTTTTCAGAAGAGCGCAAAGACCCGTCAACTGTGAATTTAAAGTCGGCGTATTTCTAAAAGTGCCAGGCTTAAAATATTTCTTATTGAGTTATCTATCGTCCATGAGAATTTCAGAATTTTGAAACGAGGCATATCGTATAAATTAGGGTGCCAAGATAACGGATCTAAAAACCAATTTTGCATATTGGATAGCTTGACGCGGTAGGGACGAAATATAAATTATTTGCTGGGTTTTGTTAAAGTGTCTATGCCTACTACGCTTATTTTTCTTTTGTGATTTTCAAAAGTATTATTATATGAGTGTGCATAAGATAAGAGTTTTGTGGCTGTTTAAAATGTGTGGTTGAAGTCTACTGATGATTTGGCAAAGCACTAATGAAATATATAAAGAATGCTTAACCATCAGCAAGTAAATGTCAATTAAAATATATACATATGTAAATATAATAATAATTTTAGTTCAGCAATTCTGTGGCAATAAGGAAAAGTCTTTCAGTCATATTTGACTGTTTTGCAGGAGAGCACTTTTAAGCGTGCAGGTCGATTTTCAGAAATTTATTTCTTTTACACTAAAAATGGGAAATTCTCTGTTAACCTTTATTTTTTTAATCAAACATCGTTTTACACACTGTAAATAATACATTCAAGTTGAAATATACCACAGCATAAATTAAATTTAGCTATTATTCCAAAAAAGATTAGAAGTCTAAAAAAGATAAGCCGTAAGTCATTTTGCTATAACTTCTTGAAAAATCGCACAAATTAATTGAGATTTTACCCAGGAGTACTTTCAAATATGCAGATTACGAAAGTATTATTAAAACAAAATCAGCTTATCTCGACTTAACCACTTTTTGCTTTTTGTTACAGAATTCGTTACATATCTTTTCAACTATGTAGTTTAGGTTCCATGTATTTACACACAAATTAGAAAATAAAGATGTTTTGGTACAAATGTGGTTGTTCTCTCAGAGATTTAAAATGCGACTTGTCTTGATAGTTCTTGTGAGAAATTTTTCATATAATATTGTTACAGAAACACTTTTTCTCATATATATATATATATAGGGTTCGCCAGATAACTTTTTTTTTTGAAAACAGGGCGCAAAACATCGAGTGTAGCTTCGGCTGTGTGGCACGTAGCGCCGTCCTGTTGAAACCAAATGTTGCCAATATCCTCCTCTTCAATTTTTGTGAACAAAAATTCGTTCAACATGGCCCGATAACTATCGCCATTGACTGAAACGGCCACTCCTTGCTCATTGGCCCAATTATGCCTCTGGACCAAAATCCGCACCAAACAGTGACTCGTTTTGGGTGCGTCGGCTTTTCAATGTATGCGTGCGGGTTTTCTGTGCCCCAAATGCGAAAATTTTGCTTGTTTACATACCCTCCAAGATCAAAATGAGCTTCATCTGAAAAGATGATTTTTTTTGGCAAAATCGGCATCTTCTGTAAGTCGTAATATCGCAATATTCAAGCGTATACACAACCATATTCGTTCAGCGGAAGGATAAAACTAATTATCTGTCAAATCAGACATGAGCTAAGTGTTACCATTCACGAAATAAGCACTAGTTCAAAAAAAAAAAAACGTTAGATGGCGGACCCTATACTTACAAAATTTTGTTTATGTTTTGAATGTAAGTACGAGTATGCAACAAGTCGAATGTTGTCGACATCGTGGAAAAGGCCCGTAAATGACAGGTAGTTCTCGCAAAGAAACAATTGTGTGAGAAAAGCCATTTTGTATTTCAATTTACACTGCTTTTTACGATGCAGGTAAGCTACTTTAAAAAATTCAAACAAATGACTTGCATGCTCTTCCATATTTACATCTTCTTTGAGTTATATATCAATTGAAATCCAGCTTATTTTAATTATGATGTTGTTGAAGTAAATGATCGATATTTACATATTTCGTTGGCTTAGAGTCTAATTTCTATAAAATTTGATATTTTAAAGCCGATCCATCTCCAGAAATGGTAAAATTTGTATAAATTGGCTTTTGGGGAATTTTGGGGATAAAAATTTTTAAATTGGGGATGTCAGTCGATAGAAATCTGGGTGTCCTGGATAGTATAATTTGATCAAACACAATAATTACACATTGATTACCACGTGCATTTCCAGAAGAAGAATGTATAGTTTTTGCTTGTGACGAGTGTTATGAATTACAGAATTCATTCCTCGGACGTATTAAAATAATTCATTACTCTCCTAGGACATGTTCTGTGTTAACAGTAATGAATTCTTGAATGTAAAATTATTACCTTCTCCTTTACTATTCATTACCTTTTCCCACTGGATTCTTAAGCTCTGTATAGAAAATGTTAACAGTATTTTGCCTCTCCTGTAAAATTTGATGGAAGTGAGTTAGCAGGTTTACACTCTAAGCCGACGATATGCCTTATTTTAATTCTTAACTATAACAGACAACCAAACTGAGTTGAGTTGAAAACGGCATGTATTGTTCTACTTTTGATTAATTATTAAGAATAAAGAATAATTCGAATAAAAAATGAGAATTAGTGTTTTTTATGAGAATTGTTACAATTTAAGTTTAAAATTTTTTCAAGCACTAATAATCCCAAATTATTATTTTACTTATTCAGTAAAATATTTTATTGAATAAGCAATTTCAAAGTATTTTTAATAAAAAAATATTTTACTGGATAAGTAAAATAATAATTTGGGATTATTAGTGCGTTAAAAAATTTTACACTTAAAAAATGAGAATATTATAAATAAAATTTAGTAGACCATTTGATATTTATGATCAGTGTACTCCGGCAAATCTGAATAATTTTTTTTCTTAAACAGAAGTAACACACAGGCAATGAATGCCCTCTACTATTACTGGGTGTTACCTTCTTCAGGAAAGGGATAGTGATAGAGAAGACAGGTGGTGAGGGTAGAGGAAAGCCTCATTATTTAATAACTCTGCTTTTTTTAATAATGCAGTGTTGCAGCGCCTCTGGTGTTTAAATTTTGTTACATTAGGATTAGTATCTGCTGAAGTCGGTATAGTTCAGTGACCAGTAACTATGACTTCATCACTTGAACTTTCCTACAACAACTGATACAAAGGGGCACTAAAGCATATTAGAAAAATTCGTGGTGTTGTTATTTTTTTAATGACTGTTGGATACCGGGCTCGAATCCAGGACCTTCGGTTTTGTAGTCAACGTGCTAACAACGTCAGCCAACACCACCCTAAATTGACGCTTGAACCACGCCATGAACCCGTTTAGATGAAGGGTGGCCTCGCGCGCGCCACGTCGCCTGCGAGCAGTGTTGTCAGATATGGCGACATCTCGCCAAATGTGGCGACGAAAATTTTCAAATGGCGATTTACTTAACGATATTTGAACTCCTTGGCGATAGTTTGGGCGATATTTTTACGATTTCAATAAAATAGAATAATGTTAAAAACATGAAATTTTTTTTGCAAATAACTTTTTCTACAACATAAAATATTTCGTGCATGAAATTCTAAATGTTGTGACTCTTTATCTCAAACAAAATTTTCTGAAATTCAAGAAGTTTAAAAAATATGGCCTACAAAATCTCATTTGGTGTTTATAAAACACAGTGGGAAAACTTTCTTTTATTAATTTGAACCAACATTTTGATAATGAAGCACCACAAAGCCTGCACGAGTTCTCGCCTATGCCAGCCATACTCGTACACTACACAAGTTCAGTGCTCAAGTCTGGCACTGAGTAAAATAAGCTTGTGACACACACTATACAAGTAAACTGTGCAGTTTTTATTTTAATGCTCCATAATGCAAGCGATTCTTTGTATAATTCTACGACCTCTGTCCAGAATATTTTTTCGGCGCTCATTTCTAGTTTTGAACATATACTACACAAGTTCACTGCACAGTTTTACAAACTTGAGGAAATATCAAAATCGTTTCGATATTTAGTCAAGTCACTACGTAAATAGCACAACCAGCCCCATACACTGCACAGACGCACTGTGCAGTGAACTTGTGTAGTGTATGGCTGGCACTAGAGTGTATGAATACAACGATTCTGATGGTACTTACCACTTCAAGGACCTGATATATGTACTTAAATACACATTTAAGTAAATGTTACTTCAGTTTTATCACAAGATTTATATTATATAAATTCAATTTATCCTATTCGGATTGATCTTTTGGAATAAGTTATTTTAATTATTTTTTGTACTCCACTATTTATATGTTAATGTAAACACTTTTCTTAATTTTTCTTATATAGTATAATTTTTATGTTTTACGATAGACGTTACCTGCTGAATTTAAAATTTAGCAATATTTGTAATATAATTACAAAATGAAAAGATATTTTTGTAGCTATAATTTAATGTTTTATTATATTGGCGATATTTGGCGATATTCGACAAGTCATTTGGCGACAAGGCTCAAAATAAATCTGAAAACACTGCCTGCGAGTCGTGTTTGTAGGCGAGAAGTGAAGAGAAGCTTGCATAGTTGCAAAAATCGCACGTAACTGAAGCGACAATTCTAACTCTTCTCTCTCACTTATTGCTTTCTCTCGTATTTTTGTTATGCTATGGACAAGAAACGTTGCCAGTTAGACCAATTTTTTATAACATGCATGAAACAGTTATAATATAAAAATTATAAAGAAATAAAGTAAGGAGAGAAAAGGAATTATTGTATTTTGGTAGTAAATTAAAAAAAAAATATATATGGACATATTAATTCTACATTTCTCAAACTAAAAATTAGTTACTTTACGGCAACACTGCTACGAATGAGCGAATAAAAAACATTGATCACATTAATATCAAAAAGTCGCCTGAATATTGCGACAAAAAAGTCTTCATTAAGAAGGGACTCCAAAAACGAACGTAAGCGTTGTCGCAGCTAGGTCACCCTTCACCTAACGGGCTCTATCAAATTATCTAGATTTACTTTGAAAATCAGTCATCAATTCGTGGAACATATAGACGACTTCTTGATTTTTATGGCGCACAGAATCCTAACGTGTCAGCAAGCTTAACGGGTTTTTAATAAACAAAATTGACGCATATAGAGTAAAACTAATCCATGACCTTTAGACTCCATTATATCAACAACAAAAAAATACATCTTTTGTTTCGGTTTACGCTGGTGGCATCATTGGACCTGATTTCTTTAAAAATGAAGACGGAGCTGGCAGTGAGGTACATATGTATATATTTTCCTTAAAACTAGGGACGACATGTGGTTTCAACTGGTTTCAACATACCGTAATTAAATTATAACCTAGTGTACTAATTTTTGAACGTTCAGAAGCCAGACATCACGTACATATGTACTCGTATGTAATTGATTGGTGAATAAGTAGAAAATCTTTCGGTTAAAAAATTAAAAAACAAAAACTCAAGTCAAATGGCTTAAGTTTACGACCCCTGTTAGTTAGGGGTGGTGCATCTCTTAGAATTACCGTAAACGTACTCGTATGTGTATGTATATAATATTCGTAATTGTTTTTGTGTGGGTATTTCTATACAATATGTTTTGTTGTTTGTTTACTTAAAACGTGTAATAAATTTACGAATTAAATTCCCTTAGCTTTTAAAAATAGCTACGAAATAAGCGCTTACACGCTTACACGCTTACAGGTGCAAACAAAGGTGAGAACATTGTAAATGACTAATTAGGTTAGTTGGCGTTTCGTTCAATATTCAAATGCATCAGATAGAAATTAGAATATTTCTTTCTATGGACTTGTGCCATGGTCGTTTTTTATTTTGCCATGCTTATTATTCCTTTTTTTTTAGCAAATTCGTTTTTGCACGAAATAAGTGAAAAGTCACTTAAGTATCTAAAAATGTTTTTTTTTTCAAATTGTCAGGGAATAATTTAATTCAGGCTTAAGCAGACTTAAGTTCGCCTTTTTCGGTACACAGTATATGTATGTACATATGTATGTATGTACATGTTGCACACTAAATCATAAACAGTTACAACTCAAAAAATCCCACATGTTCAGAATGGGGCAAAAACTGTTGATATTGTTGTTGAAATGTCTCCAGTATATGAAATAATATTTAGGCAAAATCAGCCAAAAATTTTATGAACCAAAAATAGTCCAAGAAAATATTTTTTCTGGCGTTTTTGGATAACTACACAGAAATCGGCAACGCTAGCATGCAATTTTAAATACGGAATTGGACATGGTATAAAATGAAGTCGGTTAAATAGAAGGTACTTCCATTCTCTCTTTGTTTTGAAAAATAACAGTTTTTGAAGTTTGTTTTTTGGGAGGAATAAAAAGAAAATGTTCCCATACAATAAAAGCATTTAGCTCTTCCTTTAGATTAATTAATAATTACTTTATATGAGAAATACCCATCTCCCTTCTCCTATCGCATTTTGGAGAATATGGGACTTCTTAAGGAAAAATAATTTCTCAAATCGCTTCACTAATGACGGAGAAATCGGTGAGCATAGATAAAAATATAAAAACATATGTACATACATGACGAACATAAAACTTCGTCCTTTTTTTAAGTCGGTTAAAAATTTGAAAATATATAAAGTGACAAAAGTAAATATTAGTGTTGTTATTCGAACAAAAAATTATTCGAATATTCGAACAATTTCCTTAATTACTTTGTATAAAAATATTTTACATTTCATAACTTTTTTAATTGTTGACAATAGGATGTTAAGTAATCAAATTACTCCAAACTATAAATACTTGTGTAAGCATTTTTATGTTCACTAAACGCATCTTTTGTTTTCTTGCTGGGATAAATAGTTTAGAAAAAAGTAGCTGCTTTTCTACAGATCCAATGAAAATCCTTAAGAATCGAATTATGGAACGACGTAAAAAATCATGAAATGCCTTAATATTATTCCTGAGCATTCCTATCCAATGCTGAATTTTTAAAATACGCACACTTACTTATTACTGTTTGGTGCGCTTTATGGGCTGAGCGGAGTCATTGGCCTATATGTCTTCAAAAACGATGATGGTCAGAATGTTACTGTCAATGGTGAAAGGTATAGGAACATGATTCGAAAAGTTTCGTAACTCAATTACGTGGCATTAATCTTGCTGATATGTGGTTCCAACAGGAAGCAACATGCCCCATAGCAGGCGTTACAATTGATTTACTCAAAGAAACTCAAAGTTGTGATACTTAAAAAAAAACACGCTTTACTTTCTTTTCATGATTATTTTGTAAACAAAATATCGCAAATAATCACATATAAGATGAAGTAACTGATTGTGTTTTATTAACTGATCTAAAACATTGTCTGAACAAAGTAAGAAATTGATTTAAATAATTTGGAAACATCAAATAAAGGATTACACAAACTATATATGCTTTTTAATGCTATATGACCAATATTACAATTTGCGAAAGAAAGTTTTCTACCTGTTCTTTTATCAAAAGTAAAATAACAAAAATTAAAAATTTTAAAAACCCCCGATATATCTAGAAAATGTGTGATGATATCTTCTAAACAGATGGACCAATTTTCAAACACAGCTAAAAGCACTCTCGATCAAGTCACCTTTCAAATAGAAAAAACTGAATCAAAATCGGTCCCGCCGTTTGGACTGTACTCAGTGATGAATATATCCTGCATGACTACCGATCAAATGACCAGTCAATTGGCTGATACTATTCTTGTTGGGCTATTTAAATTGAAAAGAAAAACAAAGCACTAAAATTTGGTTTTGTTTTCAATGTAAATAGTCAGACAAGAATATTTACTTGTCTTCTATGAACTGGCAGTAAATTTTAAATTGTTTGAATTTATACATTCTGAATTTTATAAAAACAAATTTGAAATAATTTTTTAAAAAAATTTTCAAACCGAAAACAGAGGACAAATATCAAATAAAAACGGTAGCACAATTTTACCGAAAAAGTCAAGAAAAAATGAGAGAATGGAAGCTCCTTCCATTTTTCTACCATGGGATAGAATACAATTTTTTTTTAAATAGCTTAGCTTAATGATACTAAATGCTAACACCCATATTCATAAAATTTTAAATGAATTTGAAAAAATTTTTCTAAAATGGATTTCAAATTCATTTTATTTTTTTATGAATATGGCGGTAAATAAATAATAAAAATAATGTTATAGGTACCTATGCTAAATAGAAAATTAAGCTGCAAAAATGCTAAAATGGCCACACTGCCAACACACATGACAAATTTTTTTCTCTACGTCAAGCTCGTGTAAATATACACACACATCCGCATAGATATAGGAGTACATATGTATGTATGCACTTGTTTATATTTGTTTGTTCATTGCGGTGGGGTAAATGAAAAACAGTAGTGTCAAGTTCATGATCAATGCATATTATAAATTTGCGAATACATGTAAACGTATGTATGTACATATAAGTATGTCTATAAAAATATTTAAAATGCATTCAAAAATCGTGTACATGCATGTGTCAGTGTGCTTGCAAATGTTTACACGAGTATACCTGCAGCCATTTAAAGCTTTAATTCTAAAAAACAAATTCCTGGTAATTTTTTTTTTTGCTGACGTTAATTTACTTCCAAAAGACCTACATCAATTATAATTAATATATTTTTTGATAATAATAATGTGAAATCATTGCTAAAAATATACATACCAAATTGAAAAATTAGGTATCTTAAATTAATTTAAAAAAATGTAGCATACGAGTAGTAGAAACCTATTTTTTCTTTATTTTTGCTATTAGGCATGTATTTTTTTTTATTACCAAAGTGCGTTTTCAGTAGCTTTTGCTTGATTTCACCATTTTAATACGAGTATGGCCAAAAATGTTTGTAATTTTGTACTGTTCCGATTTTGCTGCCAATACCATTATTACCTTTTTAATCTAATTTTTTTAGTTGTCCAAACATCGTCAAAGGTATCGAATGCCAATGATTGTGCCCTTACACCCTACAAAAATAGAGTATGGTAAGCTTAAAGAATTTCCAGTTGCCAGAAAATTAAGACACTATGGAAATTTTGTTAACTTATTAGTTTTAATTCAGATAAAACCTAAATGAAATAACGCACAGTGAGAAAATAATTCCAAAAAATAGCTCCCATAAAAAAATGAATGCAGTCGCGAGATATCTGCAAGTGTTTTTGGAATTATTGCACTATGAAGTACTTATATAAATTCCAAATATTTGCAGAGTAATTTCGTGGTTTTTTCAATACTAATTTTTTCGTCATATTCACAGAATCTGCTACGGCTATTACTCGCAATGCTAAGTCTCAATGCAATGTCCTCTGATTATTCTTAGATTATTTTTACTTAAGGACATGAGGGCTTTAAAAAGATTTTGGTTATACGTTCCAATTATTATCTTTGCATAACTAAATCCAGGGAGATTAAACCAGAGACGTTCCCTGATATTCTCGATCTTCATCGATATATGTACATTCTCTGATTTTATGCGATCATAGTCCACAAAACGGCTCTGGTGCTATCATGCATGTATCTCGACTGCCTACAAAACTGATATCTTTATTCGATTTTGAATACATTTTTCATTTTTTACAACCTTTATGCAATTAGATGTTTCCTTTGAGAAGCTTTTAAACTTATTATAGCTATGCTATTTATTGCGCGATACCAACTTAAATATTGAAACACAAGAAAGTATGTTAAAGCTTTGCTATTTAATATGACAGCGACAGCTTTATCAAAAAAAAAAAATTCACACAAAAATTTATATGTTATTTAAATATTCAATGAGTACTCGTATATGTTTATAAAAATAAAAAACGATTTTTTAAACATGAATTGATATTTAAATAGAATGTCAAGTAATTCGGTACTCTTATAGATATAAAATGTGTATTCCTTTATAAAAATAATGGGTAGTTCTTTTATTTAAATACCCAACATCTTAACAATTGCTTAATATTTAAATAGTTACGTCATTAGAAATGCTGTCATATCCTTGGGAGGTCAGCTTTGACACCCTGTAACTGTATTTGTAACAAGGTATCCAGAAGCCACCAATTCTGAAATCTTAGATTCTCTTTAAACTCTTCGGGACAAATCAGTATTTGAGTGGATATACACAGATGGCAAATGACAAAGTTATTTTATGACACATTCCTTATTATTAAACTTATACTATATTCATAAAATTTAAAATTAATTTGAAATGTATTTTATTTCAGATTTTTCATACTAAATTTTCCTAAAATGGATTTCAAATTCATTTTATTTTTTTATGAATATGGGGGTTATACTTATCACAAAAAGAAAACAAAATGCTTTTCCCTACTCAAAACCTCTTAAATGATTTTTTCTGGTGGCCATATAAATCATAATTTTGTCTCTGTACTATTACACTGCAAATGTTTTTTATTTTGCATTTTGTTTTTGCATATTTCTATTTGCACTTTTCCATATTGGATTATTACTAATAATGTGATTAGTTTAGAGTATTTTTATTTCTATAGATTTTTTTTTCATTGATGGACTACAAATTGAACATTTTAATTTGGTTGTCAAAAATTTAAGAAATGCATTTTAAAGGCTTAGAATTTGATCTAATATTAAAAGGAAAAACCAAATCAAATTATGAACATTAGCAAAAAAAACCCGATTTAAGGACCTTTGGTGAGTACACACAAACATCAAATTAAATACGTTTTTTCGCCAAAACATAACATGACAAAAAAAAGTTATAACATAAGATATCAGAACTTACAATGCAGGATGCTTTGATATTGTGACTTTTCTGTAGTTATTTTGACTAAATCTGGCATCCCAAATTATCACCTAGGGAAAACACCAGGGTTGTCAGATTTTTTCCAAACTATTTCACCAAACTGATTTTAAAAACCGCCAAGAGTCGCCAAAATCAATTTTATGTAGTTTTTCATAAATTTGTTTTTATTAAACACATTTTTTAATATAAATTTTCATATTTTTATAAAATAATCGCATAAAAATTAAGCAGAAAATCGCCAAAAATAGAAATTAAATCGCTAAAAACTATTTCTTGTAAATTTTTCTCATCCAAGTGCAAAACGAATTAATTACTATAATTAACATAAGAAAAATTATCAAAATCAAATTAGCCCAATTCTCAATCTTGTGCAAATGGTCTTGCATGCGCATTTTAATTATGAATTGGGCTATTGTTTTATTTCTTGCACATGAGTTTTGGTAGAATTTATTTTTGAAACTACCCCTTCAACAAACTAATTTTCCTGAATTACAGAAATTTTGAAGTTCAATTTTGTTAAAAAAAACAGCCATAAAAATCGTCAACAAAACTATTTATCGCCAGAAAAACCGCCTTGTCGCCAATTCAAACATTTAGACACCAAACAGCCAAACCGGGAAAGAAATAAAGTTTGAACAGAGCATAATTAAACTAAACAAAACATTTCCCATTTCAGAAGCTTTAGAAGCTTTTATCGATACCTGCCTGATCCCTCGAAACCATCTTAATTATGAAACTTTCATATTTTATACATTTAATTTTTCGTTAAAGAGGAAAAATGAGTTTAAATACGAAAACTATATACAACTGGTCCATCTGAAGTTGACGCTTGATATCGATTATTTAATGTACTTAAATGATTTTGATATTCATTGGCTATAACTACAGCCGCTACATCATTTGCCACATGTTGTACTATTGTTGCTGCACTAGCAGCAGTTAGAGAGGAGTTATTGCCAAATTTTAATGTATTAATATTATTGTTATTACCATGATTATTACTATTGTTGTTGGCACCACCACCACCCCCACCACCACCACTACCACCGTTGGTGTTATTTGCTGCATTATTGTTACTGTTGGCATTCGTGTTGCTGTTGCTAGTGTTGTTATTGCTGCAGGCTAAATTCGTCACATTTTGTGTTAGAGCTGATGAGTCACTATTGTTGAAATTACGCTGATAATGATGAGCATTTTCATTGTAGAGTCGTTGATAGCAGGACAGTGATGGTATGGACCAGGAGTTGTTGGTTTTGTAGTGGAAGTTTCCTGAGCCAAAAATCGAATGAGGATTTGTGGCTACCGAGGCAGCAGCTGCAGCGGCAGAAGCACTTACAGCAGCTAATAATTGTTGATGGTGTTGATGTTGCTGTTGTTGCTGCTGCTGCTGTTGTTGCTGTTGTTGTTGCTGGTGCTGCTGGTGTTGTTGTTGCTGCTGGTGTAGTTGCTGTTGCTGGTTGGTGTTGTGATGACTCTGTAGCAAGTTCTGATGATGTAAATGCTGTTGTTGTTGCTGCTGCTGCTGTTGCTGATGATGATGATTGTTGTTGTGCTGTTGATTATGTTGCTGTTGTTGTTGATGCTGCTGCTGTTGCTGTTGCTGTTGGTGGTGATGTGTTTGCTGCTGTTGTTGTAAATGCTGTTGCTGCTGCTGCTGTTGTTGCTGTTGCATATTTAGCCATTGATTAGTATTACTGTTGCCACTGGCTGCTTGCAGTATTGCATTGCCACTGCCGCTATTCCTTGAGGATTTGGAAGAGTCATTGCTGCTAACACTACTGCGGGTGCTATCACCCGAAGAAGGGCTTCTAACCGTTAAGCAGCTGTCATTACCACTATCGCTATTGCTATTCACCAGATTATTAACAGAAGCCGCCGTTGCCTGGGAATTCAACTGTTGAAAGTATTGATTGATTACAGCTGTATTGGCATGATCCTGGAAAAATCCAGCACATGCACTGCCCTCCGTTGACATATTGTATAAGCAGTGACTGTTTTGTGCCACGATTTGAGAAAAGGTTTTTTTTTGTTCTTTATTTCCAAAAAAGTCTCTATTAATATAAAAGTTAATTAATTTTCTTACACAACTCACTTTTTTTAATTATTGTTAATTTTAGGTATTTAAAACTTTTAATGCTAAGAAATTGTATTTATTGAATTGCCACAACTGCTGCAACAAGTTGTTATTATTTCTTTTCATTGTTTTTTTAATTTGTTTTATTTTATATTATTTCTTAATTTTTATATTGTATTTCTAATTCAAATTTCTAGTTAAATATTAGCTGTACCACATCTAACAATTGTTTACTTTCATTTGGAAAATAGAATCTATCAGCAAGAATTTTGTTATAGTTGATTAAAAAGACTTTTTGCCAACAAAAAATTTTTTATTTTTAATATTTTTTTTTTTTTTTGGTGTATTGATGATTATTAATGATGGATATAATGTTCTTTTTTAAAAGAAAAGTTTTATTACAGCAGGAATATTCCACCCATTTTTGCAACCTCTTGCCAATTGTATCAAAATACAAAAGCTCATAATGTCTGGGGAATAGCTGATGTTAATAACAATCTCTACCCAAATAGATAGACATGCACAGAAAAATGTCGGCATTAATGATTAAAATTCATTCTAGTTCAATTAAATTAATGTCTCATTTCTTTTTTTATTGTTAAAATTGTTTCTGTTTGCATGGGAAACAAAAAAATATTTAAAATTTTTCGTTCTCAAGAAATCAAGTCAGTTTTCATTTTAAATTTTGCATGACTTTCGCTTCTATAAAACACACAAATCTTTTCGAAAATAATATCGAGTTTTTTGCGAGGTTTTAATACTGTGATCTAAAATTAAAATAATTAAAACCGCTGGGGTATATGTACACATTTTGGACTGTGTGAAGTCTTTGGACTACATCGATAATCCGCAGTTAATTGACGACTTTCCTAGACAATATTACCTACATTGTAACTATACTAGTAATATACGGCCTGCTCTAAGCGAAATATCGTATACCGGAGATCATATTCAAATAAGATTGGCAAAGAAATATCTCTAAATAACACCAAAGACTGCACATGCATTATAAAACGTGGTATAAATTAAATGGCATGAAATGTTTTCAGCAGCAAGTTTGGCCAAAAAAGTTGCCAAAAAAGCTTCAGAGGTTCATGCTAAAAACCAATAAAGAGGATCTTGGAAACTCCTACTTCCTATACCAATGTATAGGTCATTTGAAGCTAACAAAGGTAGCTTCTGCACGTGGAATACCGTGGCTTTTTTATTACGTGCCTTTGCTGTTTTGAACACATATCGCACATTCAGTTCAATAGTGTCATAACTCCAAAAAAAATAGTTTTGCAGAAAACACGTTTAAAGTTTTCAATTAACATACAACTCAATGACGGCATAAACAAATATTCTTCTCACAAAAAAAAAATAGTTTTGCAGAAAACACGTTTAAAGTTTTCAATTAACATACAACTCAACTCACAGGAGATGAAAGTACAAGCTATTTATAAGAAATTTTCACGCCAATTAATGCATTATTATTCTACATTATTACCTCAAAAAACAAATTTGAGTTATGACACTTTTGAACTGAATGTGCGATATATTTTTTCATCGTTGTTTTTTAACCAGTTGATTGAATATTTTCTCAAAACTTTCCAAAGAAAAAGTACGGTCTGTTACGTGCAATAAGAACAAGAATATTATTCTCTTCGAATATCTCTCACTTAATATTCAATATTCGAGAACGGCATTATGCGAGTACGGAAACGTTTTTCGGTAAAATTGGGACCCAGCGGGTGAGTAAAGAAACTAAACTAATATTTTGTGTCGCATGTTCATATATATTTAAAAGTCTGTGAGGTTACTGCATAGTCGGCCAAAGTGGCACCAGAGTGCCGAACTTCAATCGGTTTCTTATACAAATGAATACACATACACGAATACATTTTTGTCGGTGGAACAGCAGTGGTATACAGTTTCATATGTTTTTTTGTTTTTGTTTTTTTTTTTTGTTTTGAAGAGAAGAGAGAATGAATGCCCACAGCTATTACTAGGTGTTACCTTCTTTAGGAAACGGACAGTGATAGGGAAGACAGGTGGTGAAGGAAGAGATAGAGAAAAGCTTTATTCTTTTACAGCACGTTTTTAATAATGCAGTGTTGCAGCGCCTCTGGTGTCAATGAGGCGTAAAGCTATGTTTAGTTGCCGTTTTATTGCTTATTTTGCTTCACCGATGATTCTGCTACACAATACCGACGAAGGAGGGCGCTCTGATGTTACATTAAGATTAGTATCCGCCGAAGCGAGTGTAGTTCAGTGATCAGTGTATATGCCTTCATCACTTGAACTTTCCTTCAACAACTGATATAAAGGGACACTAATGCACATCAGGAAAATACGTGGTCTTGTTATTTAATGACTGTCGGATACCGAGCTCGAACCCAGGACCTTCGGTTTTGTAGTCAACGTGCTAACTATCAGCCAATGCCACCCTCGTGGTCTTACAGACCATTCAGGCTAATCTCAAATTAAGTAATTTCGTGACATCGTTTGAAATCAAGTTGCAATTGAGTATTTTCCCATTTATTTTGACATTTGCCAAATTACCTCATTTTACCTAGAAAATCAACTTGAAATTACAATAGATAACGCTGTTTTTGTTCGAAAAACTAATTTTTTCAACCATGAGTAGGGTTGTTATCCGTCCTCTCTTTCTTTTATCCAGACGCTGTCCCCTTGTTGGCATCTCTGTCCACGGAAAAAATTAGCGTCCGGTAAAGTTCTACTTTTTAAGAAAATTTTTGCCTTTAAATTGCTTGACAAATAGTATTTATTAAAAATCAATCTAATAAGGGAAATGATTAGTATTGAATGTCCAGCTTATCTATATAAATAACACTGCTCATGAGGGTTGTGGTATGTTATTATCAAGATGTGTTTAAAATATCGTAGGAGTTGCGTTAAAAGGGCCAAAATAATATACCACAGCTTTAAGCTAGAATTCAAAATCTTTATTTTTATGAACAAATAAGACATTTTAATCAAACAATGAAAGTTTATTAAAGGTCGGTAACCCTGCCGTTAGGGATAGTTGATGTGCGATCGGTTGAACTTTAAATGATTTTGGGTTCTGAGTTGACTAAAAACTACTTTTTAATGAATTATTGTACTATAAACATTTTTTGATAAGTATAAACGACCAAAATATAAGTTTAACAAATGTTTCCAACATTTGAAATGATATTTTAAGTGCTATTTCTGTGCCTTTATGTACGCAAATATTCTCAAATTGGTATATATGTATGTACTTATGCAGCTACCATTTAATGTAAGCATGTTGGGTAAAAAGATCTAATCTTCTATGTAAAAGAGAGATTGAGATTGACCCGTTTTACGCAACACCATTGATATGTATTTAAGATTTTATTGGTAACAATATTATTGGAAAAAAACAATTTCGTTTTATTTTAAGTCCTACTTTTTTAAGCAAATGTCCGGGCTTTTTCCTCTGCTGTCCTCTTTTTGCAAATAACGCGATAACAAGCCTAACCATGAGGGCATTAACAACTATGAGAAGCATTAAATAATAGAAATTAATTTTTTTAATTAATTCTGAAATTAAAAGAAAATTGAAAACCATTACATTTAAAATGATTTTTGCGAGAACAATTTATATACTCGTCAATGTAACAAAACCTTTACTAAACTGGAAAAAAACTACTCCAATATCTGGCGCAATGAACCAGACAAACGTTTGAGAAATCAACCCAAATGACATGCAGTACCAGTTATTTTATACTGAAATTACTTAATGTTGTGAAAGCCTGTATGGGCTACCAAAGAATGTAGAACTTGCTAGCTATGCAAGGTATACAATAGTAGTTTGCAGCTATAGGTGAATTTTGCAAATGTTAAAACAGGATGGAAAAAGTGCTTTCCTGGCGCTGGCTAACTTTTTGAGTTAAATAAATACATTAAAAAAAACAGCTGATAAACAAAAACATTCTTTTGGCTATTTCATGCCACTGTGCGCTGCAGAACTACATATTGCACTTTTTGGTGGGGGTTTGGTTTCTTATATTCAAGAATATTCCGCCGGAAACTCTGAATTTTTCTTAAGAAATATTTTGTAAAACAAACAAAAAAAAATACTTTGGAAAATAACACATGCACTCTTTTCTTTCTGAATTAATTGTTGTTTATTTGATTTGCTTTTATACAAAAACAAAAAATAAAACAAAAGTCGTCATTAAACTGATAAAGTTTACAGAAATACTAAAGCACTTGAAAACACTTTTTTTATTCAACTTGTTTTGTTTTATTACTCGTATTTTTTTTCCTTTTATAAATTTTCATTAACTGGTCACGTTGCAAATAATACCTTTTCTTGTTTAAAAAAAAAACTAAAAAATGTGAGTATGTATTTTGCAGTGTTGTTGTGTTGAATTTTTTTTTTTATATGAAATGACTTGTCTAATATTAATGCAAATAATATAATAAAACTTTTTGTGTTTTTTTGTAATTTTTTTTATTAGATGTACAACTTTGCACTATGGCCGCTTTTTAATACAAATGGAGCTTTTGCAGTAAGTGAAGCAGTTTTAAAAGATATTTAGTTAAAATATATCTGGCAAGATTTTATGAAAACATCAAAGGGTTTTTAGAATCTTCCCAATCACATTTAGAGTGGTCAAATATGCCACCACTTATATGTAACTGCTTTTTAAGGGATAAATATAAATAAAAAAACAGTGAAAGAATGCAATCATGTATAATTTTAATTACATTCGATGAATATAAATTTTTCTCCATTATTATTTCGCCAAACTTTTCAATTTGAATCATTGGAAGATTAACAATTTCCAATTGCAAACGAGCCAAAGCAAGGTTTTACCCCTAATACAATATGAAATGATAATTTTCTTTTAATTTTTTTTTTTTTTTTTGATGAAAATTAATAAGTTGAATATATTTTATGTCATAACAAGGAAGTATGGGATATGCTTTTTTTTAATAAAATTTGCCTTGAAGTGGCAAATTAAATTAATTAAGAATTAAGTTAATATTGACTGATAACAATTATTTTATATTTGTGCTAAGTTCCATAACTTAGGGGCCGCTTTCATGATGACTTCAGTTAAATTTTTGCAATTTAAATGCATTTGTTTTATACACAAAATTTTCTTTTTTAATTTTTTTTTTATATCTATCCAATAACTTATTTCTGTTAATTAAATTTCACTTGAGCACTTAAATTCACACAGACATTTAAAGCCTTAATTTTCATTTTATTAATGGCTAAAATATTTTGTAATTAAGCTCTTTATTAATTTTTGTTTTTATTTTAATGTAATTAATTTTTCTTCTATAGTTTTATTTTATTTTATTATCACTCTCAATTCACACACAAGTTTCCGTAATTTATGCAAATTTTCAAAGCGACATTTGCACGTATTCTTATTTGTTTTGCTTTTCCTCACAAAATCGTTATGCGTCCCGCTATCAAAATGTAACTGAAAATTTTCGAATTTCCCGTAACAATTATTCTCCGGTCCGTTTAAAGCGTAGCGATCAAATGTTTAAGACCGGCAAAAGTAAATGTCGTATCAGTTGTGAACGTTGTCAGTGTGCAATACACAGCAAAACGTGAGCAAATTCTTTTTTTTTCTTTCTCCCTTTTTTCCAGTAGCCTCAAAAATAAAAACAACAATAATTATTAGCAATAGTAGTTGCTGCTGCAGCAACAACAGCAGCACCAATATCAACAACAATCGCAAAAGGGTAAAATATTCAGTTATAATTGGCTGTCAAGCTATTTAAGTCTTTATTCGGCAGTATGCCATTGCTGCTGACGTTGCTGTTAAGGGTATTTGTGGCACTGCTACTGCGCTGCTAGCAATTTGTTTCAATTATTTTTGTATGGGGAATATTAGAGATATTTTCATTTCAAACAAAATGTTTCGTATGAACTTTTTTTTGGAAAACATGTTAACAAATTAGAACTTTGTATTAAATATTAAACACATTCACCACAACAAGCTACCGACTTCGAAATGTCAGAGATAGATGGAATACACATGTTTATATGGGAATGATTATTGTGACGACAGCAAAGCAACACGGCGGCAGGTTGTTGTCCATGCTGATTTTGTCGTTGTATTCCAATTAAACAATTATATTACAAAATGTTGAATGAACTATACTTTATAATTATTGATCTAAAGAAATAAATTGATTAATTTTTATACTTTTATGTGATATGATGTACTTACATTTAAAAAGAGTCATTTTATTTTTATCTGAAGTACACAGACAAAATGAATATTTGGAACAAATGCAGTTTAGTGAAGCAGCTCCAACAAAAAAAAAAAAAAAAATACAAAGGAGCCTTTGTGATTAGATTTTTTGTTGTCAGATTTTGTCCGACCAATTTCGCCAAATTGATTTTAAAAATCGCCAAAAGTCGACAAAATCAATTTTATATACACACAAAAAAGTAATGTGAATAATTAAATTTTCACCTATAAACAATTTGATAATACCAATTACTTTTTGTACTCAAATTAATTAATACGACTAAAAATTTAATTGAATCAATTAAATTCTTAATTGAAAACTTTAATTGGTGAATACTTGTTTCTGTGTAGTTTTTCCTCAGAAATATTTGATAATTAATTTTTTTTTATTTAACACTTTATTTTAATATAAATTTTTATGAATTAATCGTTTATAAATTAAGCAGAAAATCGCCAAAAGTACAAATAAAATCGCCAAAAATTATTTCTTATACATTTTTCTCATCCAAATTCAAATTGCATTAAAAACTATAATTAATGAAAGAAAAATCATCAAAATCAAATTACTTTAATTTCTTGCAGACGAGTTTTGGTAGGATTTTTTTTTTTTGAAATTACTCCTTCAACAAATTTAATATTTGTGAATAACAAAAACGTTAAAGTTCATTTCGTTGAAAAATAGCCATAAGATCGGCAACAGATTTATTTATCGCCACAAAAATGGCCATGTCGCCAAGTTGAAAAATCACCGTGTTGGGCGATAAATCGCCATATCCGACAACCCTGTTTGTGATAGAAAATTAAAATATAAGACAAAAAATTGAAAAAAAGTTGGCTGCGACCCATATTTTCCGAGTTATGGGGCTCTGAACTTTTCATAGCAAACTGTGAAAAATCTTTAAAAAAAAACATTTTTTTTTAATAGCTTAACTGATAGAAAATTGAAATATAAGAAAAAATTATATAGAAAAAATTGGCTGCGAGCTCCATTATTGCTCAGAATTATTGCTCTTTAAAGTTTTGATAGAAACTGCAGTTGAGTGAAGCTGCTACAAAAAAAATTAAATTTCTTTCTAATTTTTACTATTCCTTATTTTCTTAAAAGTTTTGCAACATAAAACACATTGAATGTCGCGAAAAGCATTGGTGATAATAGAATATTTTTCGCATACCACTTTTTTCTTTCACTGTACCTATAAAGAATTTAATATACCACCTGTTACGTATGTGTTATCTTCGCTGTCTCATTGACGACTAAATGAAAGAATAAGAAGGTTGTGTGATTTTAACTAGCACAATTGTGCTATGAAACTGACATCAATGATTTATATTTGAATATCAAGTGCTTGTGATGCCGCTGCTGTCTCCAAAGGAAATAAGGGCCCGTTCCACGATATCGACAACGTTCGATTTGCCGCACACTTACATTGGAAACAACAACAACAAAAATTTAAGAATTTGTTTTTGCTTTGAATGTAAGTGTGCGACCTCGACATCGTGGGACTGACGCTAAGTGTAGCTGGCTACAAGGCGCCCAGTGCAGCTACGGGCATTCGAAGGCGTGTGTTCGTGTAGTCTACTGTGGTGAATGTGTTCAATGCATAAGAATGTTTATCAGAAATATGGTTGAGACTTTGAAAAAAAGAGAATTCTCTAGGCAACTAAGATATAACATTACAAATTTATATCAAAAGTACTAATTTTTTGATTTTATTGCAATCTTCCCGAACCAGTCAACTTGTTTGTTTGTAAAATGGAAACTAAAGTTTAACAGCCTGTTTGTGTAAGACGTTGACGTCATAAATTTTGGCGTTTTTGTAATAGATAAAAAAAACTTTTACATGTTTCCTTTAATTTGTTACGAAAACGTCAAGATTTCCATTCCCAACGTCTTACACAAACAGGCTGGCTGTAAGCTAAATTCACTCAATTTATTTCAGACAAAATTTGCATCAACCAAAATTTTTTTAAATAGATGTAGTTTTTTTTATAAATACATATACGCTGCGCTTAGATTTGCAGAAAAGAAGAATAAGCCTCAAATGACAGCTTAAAGAAAAAAAATTAATTACAAATGCATTATAGCGGCACTTTCTCCCATTTGCTTTCAATCAAGTGAGAAATTCCTCATTTATTTTTGATTCCTCGGAATAGAATCACGCTCAGTTTAGCTTAAATGAGTGGCTTTTGTTTATAGAGCGTTACAAAATCTTATTAATATTGAAATTTAAGCTCGGAAAAGTATTAGCCAAATCGAAATGGGTAGAAAAAGTTCTTTAAGTTCGTCGGAAATTATAGAAATTAATTTTTAGCTAATTTTTAATTATTATTGTTCGAACTTCATTTGTTTCTATATTTATGATTTTGGCTTACAAAGCGATACGAACTTTAGCCTGATGAAATCATAAATATAGATAGAAATTAATGTTTACACACACTGAAAAATATTCCTATCGCGAAATCGCAAAAAAAAAAACGAAAGAAGTCATAACGTTGTAATGAATTACGTAAAAAAATCGTCAGACATACAACAAAAATTACGATGCAGGTACTTATACAGCTCTGGCTTCTAAAATTAAGCATTTGGCAGGAGTAAATGCAAATAAACCAACCGTTCGTCGAGCTATTTTGTGCACTGAACATCTGCAGCTCGGAAAACTGAGTAAAAACCTCCATTTAATGCAAGCGATGAAAAAAATTGGATGGACCCGATGTCTACAACTTTTATTTTCACCAATCGACAATCGTTATCGCTTAATTGTTTTTGGAAGTATCAGCGTTACATAGCAAAATATGTAACCGCCAAGCCCAACTTATTGCCAAATCAACGAGGCCCATAAACGTACACCACACCACATTTTTTCTGTAATGTACCTCCCATTCCAAGGTTTTAATTTATAAATAGTCTGGGAATGTTTGGAACTGAAGGTTGTACTATAATATGGGAAAATATATTTCTTCTTTGGATCTCCTAAGGTACCTTGACCTTTTTGGCTTTATAACTTTTCTTTGCCAAAAATTTAAAGTGGCTCAACGTCACTGTCATTCCTGCCACATCATTCGGCATATTTTTACCCCATAAAGGCCTCATTAGTTGTTACTTTTCGTTGTCGTTCTGTGCCGTTCTTTTCTGTATAAATTATTTTCCAATTACTTTTTCTGTGCAAGGAATCAGCTGGCAACCTATAGAACTGATTTCAGTTGTATACAAAATATCACAACAAACCAATACATACACACTTTTGGCTGTCACTTAATGTTGAATTCTATTTTCTACAGATTTGTCCGCAACAGAACAGAACGAAAAAGGAAAAACAAACCACACATACAGACTTTCAATTGAACAGAAACAAAACAGCTGATTCAGAACAGAACAGCACGTACAAACTAATTCTGCCTTAAGTCTCTTCATATTCTCTATATTTATCAGTTACAAAAGCGGCATCAGGTGGCACGACTAAAATATAATATTCAGCATCAACATCATAGTTTTTCATTATCCGCTCAACAGCCTCCTGAGGCCACTAACCACCATTTTGTCCTCTAAAAATATTTTCTTGGGTCATAGTGTATATATTGAAAAATCTAAACGAACAATTTTTTATTGGAAACGCCCATTGTCTCCAACTGGAGACAGCTTAACAAAATCATACATTAATAAATAAAATTAATTAATTAATTATAGCAACGCAACAAATTATGCGTAGTTTTTTAATTTAAGCTACTAAGCCCAAGGCATATCAAACAGGTACATGCATCAGGCAAATTGCTCATCCGCTGATTTTTTGTTTACACGTTTATAACGAAGAATTCATTTGACAATTACTTTTGTGCCTTGTTTGATGTATACAATTTTTTGACAATTACTTTGTGAGAAGCACAGAGTTGCCACAGTGTTTTCTCTAATGCGTGCACCTGTAGTAAATGTGCCTTGTACTAAGCCCAACAAAATAACAAAATTTTAAATCTACGAAGTAAACCGAATTTTAATGCGGAATTAAAAATACTGGAAACAACATTTGCATTTTCTACTTCACCTTGTACGCTTTGCTTAAATTTTTTTCAAGCCTTTAGATGAGATAATTGTTTTGACATTGAGAGAGATAATGGTGCTTCTTAGATTTTTCATCAGTTGAACAAGTGTCCTCATATGGGGACAGTGAGACGTAATGGGTTAAATCATTATTGAATAAATCGTTTATTGAATAAAGTAAAAATCAATAAATTAAAAATCAACCTAAAATCAATAAACAGGTACGTTGAAACAATGTAAACTTTCTGGAAAATGTTTAAATATTTAATAACATTATAAAAAAAGGAATGTGATAGATTGTATTCTTCGGATTCAGCAATTTATATCCTGAAGCAAAAACTTTGCTCATTAATTAATTCAACGAATAAAATCAAATCAAAAAATAGTTTCAACGTACAGTTCATATGAATCTACATAAATTTATATTTTTTTTATTTTCAATGAATATTTATTTTGAAACAATGTATGATACGTTGAATGAAGATTTTTAAAGACAAACGTCGATGAATTTAAATCAACACCCAGAAAAATCTACGTAAACAATAATTTTGCTTCATATGTGTTTCACGTTAATTCAACTTGATTTACAGTAATCTTGAAAGAAAATTTTTCTTTGGAAATAACTTTAATTCATTTTGGTTTAACATTCCAGTACTGTTAAATCAATATGAATAATCATGTTGAATCAAAGTTATTGCAAGTTGAACAAACATATTTATATATTTTTTTATTAATTATTTAATTTACATTATTGTGTGTACTGGCACAGGCATAAGGAAAATTATTGTGTGTTGGCTTCCCCGCGCAAAGATTTAATCCCGAACTCATTGCGTCGTAGTCAACGCGCATACCGTTGCAGCCACAGCAACCTTAAATGTTCTTTAGATATACACTAAATATGTATATACCATTGATCATTTAACATAAAATTTATAATAAAGTTATAATTAAAAAGAAACTCAAACTGAAACTAGTTTGAATTATCTCCAGAATTCGAACTTACGAACCTGCGACTACAAGACTAGTGCACTGCCTACCAAACAGCAGCAGGAGGTTTTCGCTGATAATGCGAAGGTCCTGGGTTCAACCCCGGTCTCCGACAGACATTAAATAACAACACCACGCATTTTTCTGATGTGCATTAGTGTCCCTTTATATCAGTTGTTGTAGGAAAGTTCTAGTGATGAAGGCATAGACACTGGTCACTGAACTACACCGACATCAGCAGATATTAATCCTAATATGACATCAGAGCGCCCTCCTTCGTCGGTATTGTGTAACACAATCATGGGCGAAGTAAATTAACCAATAAAATGGCTACTAAGCACAGCTTAAAAAATTTAATACGCCTCCTTGAACCAGAGGCGCTGCAACATTGCGTGCAAAAAGCAGAGTTGTAAAAGAATGAAGCTTTTCTCTATCTCTTCCTTCACCACCTGTCTTCTCTATCAATTCCCCTTTCCTAAAGAAGGTAACACCTATTGGTAGTAGTAAGCACTTATTTGAGTGTTTTTTCTCCTAAAAAAATTTCAATTGTCGAAATTTGCAAGATTGAACATAAGTATTTCTCTGTTTACACCAATTTCACGCAGTTTTATGAAACTTTCAAACTTTTGTAATGACACAATCTTGATTTTGAAAAAGTGGGTCAATGGTTTCCCAGAAACTTTATACACACTTTGAGTTCTTGAAATGAAGCAATCTCTCGTTTTGTATGACCTTTAGGAATCAATTGTTTTAGGTTTTGATTTATTTCTGCCGCTGAGTCGAATTTATAAATTTGGTATTTCAAACTTATAATTTTAAAATATTTTTACACAACATTTGAATTCATAATATTACTATTTAAGGAGTCTAATGTGACTTAAAACCTTATAAGTAGCAAGTAAGTCTGAATTCACGTTTTGAGATTTTTCAGAATAGAGTAGAGTGACATAACTTCGTGCTAACCTGAATAGAAAAATGAAAAAACGGATAAACAGAAAATGAATAGTGATACTTACAAATGTGCTTACCAAAGGTAAATCAATAATTGTATACACAACGTTTCTCACATTCCATTTCATTGAAAATTTGCATTAAATAGCTGATGTTAATAACAATCTCTACCCCAGTAGATAGACTTGGGTGCTGATGAAGTGCGTGGCTGCACAGAAAAATATCGGTATTTCCCCCAGCTAAAAAAGTCTAATTTAATTTTTCTTCACTTCTTTAGAAACTCACATTAATTAATAAAAATATTTCATTCAACAAGAATTGAAATTACTGAACTTAAGCCTGACTAAGAAATTATTTCTGATTTTTCAGAATATATAACATACATATTTCTTTTTTTTTCAATAATAGGCCAAGCAGATCCAAAGAGTTACCAAAAATTCTGCAGGAAATCATGCCACGCTATTTACAATATGTATGAATTTTATTTTCACAACGTCATTTGTATGCAAAACTTTGCTCAGTTTGTTTCATAAAAGAGAAACATAAATTGAAAATGATCACAAGTAAAGTTAAGAGAAGCTTAAACGGTTTTAACGTAGACCAGAAGCACTCATAAGAACAAATTAATTTCCCAAACTAATTTAATTTTATTTGTGTAGTCATTTGCCGAGTGATAGAGAGTCAAGCCAAATGAAGTTCGTGTAAAAAAATTTTTAATGGTCGTTTGTGTGGAAAATTTATTTTAATATAATTATTACAACGAATCACATGTGCATATTTGTTTGTTTTTTGTGTGATAAAAATAAGTGACGTCAACTTGTGTATCTTAAAAAAATAGTATGTTTGAAAAAGTGATTAAGATAATTATTTATTTTCGTATCGAAAGGGTTAAAGTAAAGCCCCTTGAATTGTAACGCTTTAAAAAGAAAATGCGAACTTATTTAAGGTACTTTTTCAAATGCTATTAGTTAAAACAAGTAGTAATTCAAAAAAAATCTAAAAGAAAACCCGAATGCGACCAACTTTGAACCGTTAAATATCCTAAACGGGCATTCAAAATGAAAAATCATAAGAGAAACCTAAAGATGATTTTAAAAAACCTGTCGAATGATACCCATTTTGATATAGTTCGCCAACTTTTTATTATTTTTTGTATTTACTAAATGCCGTCTATTGCCGCCATATTGAATTATTACTGCTGTCATATTTTAAGTGACACTCCCGGGCTTAAGACAAATCGATTGACGCAAGAGTTATCAAAATCGGTTCATGCGTTCAGTTTATGTATATAAGGCCGCAAAGGAACACACATACATACATACATAGGCTGATAAATACAATACCCTACTTTGCATCGCGCAGTCGGGTAATAAGCAGTTGTCTTGCAACCAAATACACAAAAAAAATTTAGAAGGTAAATACAAACTAATTGTTCTTATATAACTGATTTTATTTCAAATAATTCTGCCTAAGAAAAATCGACTTCAATGCAAAGATCTGATAGAATATTTTCGATTTTTCAATTTATGGGATATCAAACGAAATTTCCATGGGCGTGTGTCCGACCATTTTTTAAATGCAAGATCTTGTGTGTGCTCATGGCGTGTGTTAAGTTTTGTAAAAATCGGTACAGTGGAACCAAAATAATATATTAAATTTTAATGGGCGTGACTCCGCCCATTTTTTTCAAATGGAAGATAGTGTCTACTTTTGTGATTAAGATGTGTGGTAAGTTTCGTTAAAATCGGTTAAGTAGAACAACGTAAAATATAACAATAAATTTTAATGGGTGTAGCCCCGCCCTTTTTTCAACTTTAAAATTGTATCATTGCAAGAACCAAAGCTGTTCGCTAAGTTTCGCAGCAATCAAATAAGTAGAATATCATGAAATTAAATTTAAAAAATTTGTGGGCTTGTCACCGCCCAATTTTTTTTTTTAAATGGGACCAATGGGAAGTTATAGAGTATAGCTTCCAACAATAAGAAAATTTTAACAATCAGTCTTATATGAACCGAGTTAAGAAGTAACACTGCCAAAAGAAAAGAAATTTGAGACGAATTGATAACCTCCTCCTTTTTTTTAAGTCGATTAAAAAGCTTTACAGCCTCTTTGTGCAAGGCGTTGACAATGAGAATTTTTGGCGGTTTTGTAATATATTAAAGGAAGCCTGTACAAGTTTTCTATCTATTCTAATCAATGAAATTATTAAAATAAAAACTGCTAAATTAGTTGTACAACCATTGAGTGTTTGTTTTTCTCTCAGTATCTGTCATTCAATTAGCTTATCAGTTCTAGTTTTATTTATACGATTTCTAAACTAATTTCATAAACGGCGGCTAGCAATCTTTTGAACCTCATCCCTCGCCCCCTCCTCCCGCTGCCTCTTTTAACATACGACTTGCATTCCTGCTAACAAAAGTGTGTTTGGAATTACAATTTCTGTTTTTTTTTTCTATTTTCAATAAGCTTCACTCACAGTGATGCGAATATTTTGAAATACAAATAATAAAAACAGAAACGATGCACTAAAAAACCCCGAATCAAACTAAACGATACCATGTTTTTATTTCATACGAGCACATGCAAACAAACAACCGAGTGTAAATCAAAAAAAAAATATGTGTAATGACAACAAAATGAACAAACGATGACAACGAAATGTAAAAAAACCTGGATGGAATCAAATAAAAAGCCAAATACACTCAAATACACACATTTAAGTTAAACTAATAGAGACACAAACATACAACGCACACACACAAACACACACATCCATTGTATATCCATACATGACTGCACAAATCTATCTATACATTTACAAATACAAATAGATTTGCACGTTGGCATCGCGCAAATAAAGTCACGCGGATCGCAGTATGACCTAAAAGTCCACTGTCTACCACTGTTCTAAACACGTGTTGTTGCCACACTCAATTGATGGCACCAACAACAATATCAGCAGCAACAGCAATGCTTATGCATACATATGTGCATACTTTCACATGCACGTACTGAATGAATTAGTTGTATCAATGTAAAGAAGGTTAGAGCTGTAATGCATGAATTTGACATACCCATACGGTTGGCAGTGTGACCAGCTTCTGTAAATTTACCGCTCTCAATAATGATTTAAAAATAAATGCCAAATTAATGACTGAATTAAACAACTCAGTGTTTGAAATTTTTAACAGAATAAATTAAAACTTTTATTTAATTAATTTCGCAGATTTGAAAGAAGTATTTGCTTGTTACTGCTTGAAATTAAAACTATATACATATTTGTGGCTATAATGAAAAAGTGCTTAAGTCATATTTTAATGTTTTGCAGTAGAGCACTTTTGAGCTTTCAAGTCCATTTTCAGAAATTTGTTGCTCTTACAATTAAATTGGGAAATTCGGTATTCATTATTTTTTTTAGGAAAACATCATTCTACACATTATAAATAATACATTAAATTTGAAATATACCAAAGTACAAGTTTGATTGAGCTATTATTTCCTATGAGGTTAAAAGTTAAAGAAAGATAAGCTGCAAGTCATTGCGCTATAACTTCCTGAAAAAGCATCCAAAATAATTGACATTTCGCCCACGAATACTTTAAAATATTGAGATTACAGGAGTGCCATTAACTCAACGTCAGCATATCTCGACTTAAGCACTTTTTGCCACTGTTATGTATGTATGTACGGTTTTGTCCCGATTTAAGGAATATTAAATCTTACGAATTCACGATACTGTTTTTTACTATTTACTGTTTTTTTCCCATTTAGCATTTTATCATCTGAACAAAATTGGGCTAATGTGCTTTGGCAGAAAGGAAAAACTGTTAAGTCAATTTACCAGTGATTATGCCGCTGTGTACACAAGTCAGGCAGGCCACTTGTCTAGAAAATTTATATGAAAATAACTCAAAATAAATTCAGTAAAATGCGACTTACTCGCACACGAAGGGTTTTCTACGGATGCACATATACAATACTATACGAACTTTAACCTTTATAATAGATGGTTTCACATTTTTTCGGTTTTCAGCTTTTTTTAGTCTTGGCGTTTTTTTATTTTTGGAGTTTTTTTAATTTTTGGCGTTTTTTTGCGTTTTTGGAGATTTTTTCGGTTTTTGGCCATTTTTTAGTTTTGTCACTTTTTTTTTGTTTTGGCGATTTTTTCCTTTCTGGCGATTTTTTTCATTTTGGCAATTTTTTCGGTTTTTGGCGATCTATTTTAGTTTTAGATTTTTTTTTCGTTCTGGCGATTTTTGTGGTTTTTGGTGATATTTTTCGATTTGGCGATTTTATAATTTTGGAATTTTTTAGTTTTACCGTTTTTGAAAATTTCAAACTCAATATTCATAAGAAAAATAAAATTTCCATTTTATGAAAATTTTTTTTTGAAAAATTTGAAATAAAATACATTTCAAATTCATTTTAAATTTTATGAATATGGTGGCAAGGTTTGCCTCTTACGGTTACAAGATACAGCAAGTTGTCAAAATTATATTAGATTTTATTAAATTTTTGTGTTAGTTGTTGTAGTCTGTATAAAAATACACTTACTTTACATATTTCAAGTCTCTATAATTGTATGTATATACATGGGATTTTCACATTTTTCATTGCTCGTTTTGGAACACCTCTTAATTTTTAACTCTCATGTATTTTTTGTTGTAACGGCCAAAGTTCTACATACTCTGTTCTCGAGAAAATAGCCTGTGACGGACGGACAGACATACAGACGGACTTGTTCACCTTTGGTGTACGGAACACTAAAAATTTAGTACTTTTCATAAGTATAAATTTTACACTCAAGTCTACCGTCTGGGTTGTATTTAGAATTAGGGGGCGTTCCTTTTTCTGTAAAAGATGTTACTTTCTTGCGGAATCATATTGAGTGAAAACTTTAAAAGAAATCCCACAATAACCAGCAATAAATAACTTTCCTTTAACTGTCTTAGGAATCGCACAAATTAATTTAAATTTCGCAAAGGAGTAACTTTTAATTGTTAATTTATAGCTTAAGCCTGCTTAAGAATCTTTTATGCTTGGCACAAAATTATGCTTGTGTATGAGCCACGATTTCCTAAGATCTGGTCACATTGAAATTTACATTTTACGAGTACTTACACAAACCACATACATAAATATCATTGAATGAATGCTCGGCTTGTTATATGGATGAATAGGTTTCTTTCTATGGCTGGCTAATAATACCAATACACATTCACCTTTGATCACTCACACAAACACGCATATGCAAACTCGTACATGCATAAATCCATACATAGTTTCACACAAAGAATACGTTAGTTTTTATAATTTTTTAAATCTACATTTTGACTGATTTGATTAAAGTTCAATCATACCTAAATAAGAGCGGCAAGCGTTGCGTTAGCAGCAGGGTATGCATTTTCAGTACATTTAAATGTGAAAATATTATTTGATTGTACTGAAAATACGTACCCTGCTGCTAACGCAACGCTTGCCGCTCTTATTTAGGTATGAGGGTAACTTCTCAGGACGTCCCGATTGCTCTCATATCTGACATAATTCAAAAAATTAAATAAACGATTTTAAGAATTATTTCATCTTTTCGACGAATTGAGTCGTATTTAGGGTCCGTTGAGTTATCTTTTTCGAGAAAATAGTTTCTAATCAATTTTTCCTAAATTTTTTTGAAGACAGAATTAAATAAAAAAATTAAGATTTTATTTGTTGTCGAGATGTATTTCGTTGCTGCTAAGCAGCACAATTTACCAAAAATGGCTTCATTTGAGAATCTTACATAAGAAATATAAGCTGCAAATTAACTAGGGTTAAGCTACCAATTCTATGCAAACAAAGTTCGCTTTTGACGTTTACAAAATTAAATTTCAAAACCACAGACTTTTAACTTACCTTGGGAAGGGACACTTAGTTTTGAGTTAAAATCAATTATGCTTACCTGCAAAGAAAAAACCAAATAATTTTGTTAGGATACAGGTACTCATATTAGAAACGACGGATATAAATAAATAAATAATAAATAAATAAGAAAAATGTAAGTAGTTCCACTAAACTAATGAATAATCTCTGTTGTAAGTAATATTTTTTACCGCTTACATTTCCTATATTTTAAAGATTTGTTTACACTATTTTCAATTGCCAATCTATCATAATAGTACTTTCGATAACTTTTAGGCAACAGAGGAAAGTTGTCACAAGTAACACTTATTTTATTTTCAGTTGTGTGGCCAGTTGACAAGACAACTAAAGTTTGTTTGCCATCCACAATGGAGCCATTAATACCCTATTTCACCAACTTATTTACATAACAATTAATATTTAAAAGTCATTTGTTCATACAAAAATTAATGAAAATCGATATTTAAATATGAATTGATATTTAAATTTAAACTGTTGCTTCATCTAAGGCACAACAAAAATTTTCCCTGAAAATAAAATGACAAATGCAAATTGTTTAGATTCACCGGAATCATTTTTTTTAATGGATATTCCAACACTTACATTAACTGTAAATTTGACAATGAAAATTGGTTCGATTTACCTGCAATATTGTTATCTGCATATGAGGTATGTAGGTTAGGTTAGGTTAGGAAGGGTGGTGCTATAACGCCGCATCTCCACTCGGAGACCCAGTTGGGTCCATTGTGATTCCCTTCTATTGACACCCGTTAATAATAATAATTAACCCCTACAAGTGCCATATTATCTGTCCTACAATTTACACTTACCGATAACAGTCATGGAAACGCCTGCTGAGCCATCTTAGACTATGGCGTTGCAGCTTCGGGCAGTGACAGATAATATGTTCAATGGTTTCTGGTTCCTCTTCATCCCTGCACATCTTACAGAAATCTAGAGTGACAGTATTCCAAATAGTGGTCCTTCCTCTGACCGAGCAGTGAACAGCCAATGCTACTATCACGACTGGCATCGCCTTTCTATTCATATCCAGTAGCAGTTTGCATCTTCCTGAGTCAAGTTCCAGAATCTACAATCCTGCCTACTTCACCACGAACGGTTGGTCCTGCTCTCCACCCAATTACTAAGTTCCCTGTATTAATCACCTATCGGTAATTTCACCAATTTGTCACACAGGCTTTCATCTAACGCGCCGAGTGTTTGCCAGCTCTAACATAGTCAGACACTATATTTGCCCATAAGGAAGTTGAGGGCTCTCCTACAATCACTAACTAGTCTCAATTTGACATTGTGTCCCTTCGAGGCTTTCAGCGAAGTAGAAACTTACGTTCTCGGCTTCAGCTACATTTCTGGCCATTAATTCTGTGGCCCTAAGGATCGCCAAGATCTCATTCATTCTGCAGTCTGAAAGAACTGCGAACTGCCTTCCCTCATTTTTGAACTGTCTGTAAAAACCGCACCAACCCCTTATCACATTTGACACAATAGTCCCTATTCAGAATTACTATTGAGGGAGTTCTACTAAAATCAATTTCAATGATCTTATATTCCGTGAACCCAGGGGTTACGGATCTCTAATCAGTAAAACTGATCTCATTTAAGATTGATGTGTGACCGTTACTCCTGTCCTAACCAAACCTGCTTCAGCGAGTCTAAGGAGACTTCTAGTCGCCGTTCTCAACACAAAGTCCTCTTTACGAAGTAGGTGAAGAATGACGTCCAAGGCAGCCTGAAATGTGCTGCTATGAGCACCTGTCTTAGCAAGTAATCTCCTATAAGTTTCTTTCATTAATACCTCCCACCATACCACACAACCATAGGAAATAACCGGTCTGATAACCGATGTGTAAATCCAGTTTACTAACTACGGTTGCAGACCCCAGTACCTACCCATGGATTTCTTGCATGCGTCGCATGCATTGAGTCCTTTCTTTACCCATCATATATGTATGTATGTATGTATAATTTAGAAAATTGCGTACGTATCTTGTAATAGCTGACAATATGCGCTGAAAAAGCGGAATTATTTTTCGGAATTATAGCAAATTTAAATAAGACAGTGTGCTAAGCTAACTACATCTAACCGGAGCATTAAAGATATATAATTAAGACAGTCAATCATGTGAGTCGCATTGCATCGCCAGTAAACGTTTGAACATGATGCAATGTCTTGAAACATATGTATTTCATTTGTGTGCTTGACATTAATAGAACTTGCAAAGAAAAATAATTCAAAAATATGCACTTTTGATAAATTATAAATAAAAAGGTCATTCAATTTCTTTCTAACACACAGAAAAATGCATTAAAGCAACAACTTGTTGGACGCAGTGTCCTTACTGTTAAGTTTTTATGTGTATGTATGTACATTTGCGCATACATACGTGTACGAGTATGAGTATATGTACATATATGTATCTGTTCACATGTGTTTGGGGATGTGTACTGAAATCTAAACTCAAATCACATGTTTAAATCATACGCACGTTTTCGCAATTTACCAATATCATTTTCATAATCTTCACTTGCACACATACATATTTGTACACTGACATCGTCAACATCATTCGTATTAACAGCGCTGTCAGAAGCAACAGTCGGAATAGTATCTAGCCCACCTCCCACAAGGAGTTGTCATGGAAAAGTAAAGTATAAAAACCATTTTTTGTAATAGGATATGCCAGACCTTCGAATTAATGAAATCTCAAGGCTTGTATGTAAAGCAGCGAAGCAAGACTTTTTTGTTTTAATAAAAAAGTTTGAATGTATTAAGTTTCTCAAACTTGCACGTGTAAACCCTGAGTAAAAAGCTGTTGCTATGCTCCTGTTTTCATTTTTATGAAACAATTACCCACCTAGAAGGTTAACTAATGTTTGCAAATTTCTTTCTACGGGACAATCCAACTTTCCCAATTCTATTTCGAGCTTGAATTCTTCGACATACTGCTAAAATTATTCACACACACTGTTTACCAAGTTCATGTGTATGCATGGATGTATGTATGTAGATGTGTAAAAATACCCTCTAGCCAGCCTAGAACCATATGTCTCTATGTCAACAATCTTTTATCTAGCGACAATTGCACTAGTTGAAATGTCGACAACTTTCCTTTTATGCGCGAATAGAGATACGTTAGAGATAGCAATTCTAGTGTATTTCTGGTGACATTGTCAATGAACGCGTCAATAGTTTGTTTTTATTTTTATTATACTATGCAATAATGTTAGAAAATACATACGAGGTCTGATCAAAAAATAACCGTTATTTTAAATTTTTTCAAAAAGTATTTACATATTTATTCGTCAATAACTATCTTGTCCCCTTCAAAGTAATCCCCCTCAGATATAATACACTTATGCCAGCGTTTTTTCCAATCCTCGAAACACTTCTGAAACGCGCTTTTTGGTATCGCCAACAGCTCCTGTTTCGACTTTTCTTTTATCTCCTCAATCGTAGCAACACGCTTTCCTTTTATCGGTGTCTTCAGTTTTGGGAAGAGGAAAAAGTCCGCGGGGGCCAAGTCCGGTGAATACGGTGGTTGAGGCATGATAACGGTTTTATTTTTGGCCAAAAACTCACGCACAAGAATCGATGTGTAAGCTGGTGCGTTATCATGGTGCAAATTCCATGATTGTTTTTGCCACAATTCTGTGCGTTTCTAACGAATTGCTTCGCGCAAACGGCGTATAACTTCAATGTTGTATTCCTTATTGACCGTACGACCTTGTGGCAAGAATTCATGATGCACCACGCCATTGCAGTCGAAGAAACCAGTGAGCAAAACCCTCACATTTGACCGAACTTGACGACCAGGACGAGCATCGTCATTGACATCTTCTCGGCCTTCCTTAAACCGGTTATACAACAATTGCACTTGTGTTCTGCTCATACTAGACTAGCCAAACGCCAGAGTCAACATTTCAAATGTCCTGGCGTATTTAATTTCATTTTGTACACAAGAATTAATACAGTTTCTTTCATCCATTTTTTCGAATAGTAAAAAATCGATGAGCACACCAAAACACGACTAACCTTTTTATCTGTCAAAAACAAACTGACAATCCAAAATGGCTGATATTGCCAACATATATAACAGACATGTGTACCAACATAACAGAAAAACAAATGCGAAAATCGAACATACGTAACTCACATCAGACCTCGTATGTACATATATATGTGTTAAATTTGTTGCCCCAACCCTTATAAAATTGTTGACAAGGGTCACTAAAATGTACTAGTGAATCTTTGGTTCAAATGTCTGCATATGGTCGTAAAAGAATAGTACTAAAGTCTACTGGTAGATTTTCAATGACAACCCCATGTTATATGTCAATAGACGATTACATTGGCTGGGATACACCTAGTCAGTAGTACTACTGATAATGTCAGTAGTAAATCACTACAATTTCACTATTCGCATTTCCTGCAGGGTAAGAATGATAGACTAAGGGAATGATCTAGCACAAAACACATCCATACACAAGGATTTATAGGGTTATACATTTTCCGGGTATGATTTCGATTAAACTTTTATTTCATTATAATGCTTGGATCTTGCAATTACATGAGAAATACAAATTCTGTTAATGACCGCCTCTAGATTGGTTGCAGCAGTCGATTCTTTTGGGGTAGTTTTCGATAATTTTTGACACGTTTCGGGCGGTACCTCGGCGATAACTTGACGAATATTGGGTTTCAAATAATTCAACCCGAGTGGCTTTTTCGAGTAGGCACCTTCTTTGGCGTAGCTCCACAAAAAAAGAGTGAAACGGTGTGCCGAATCAACGCCGCCAACACGTGAAATTACATGTTCTGGAAACTTCCCATGCAATAAAGCCCAAATCAGTCGTGTTGTGTGACTCCTGGCACTGTCTGGTTGAAACTACATATCGTGCAGTTCATAAACTTCCATTGCAGCCCTAAAAAAGGTCGGTTATCAAATGGACATAGCGAGAGGTGTAATATTTTCGAAAGTGCGTACATTGTGATGCGTCACCAGTCTCTGAAGTAGGAACTAAGGCTGAGTTTACATCTATGTGCCATGTGTCAAAAAATCGTAACCACTAATCACTAATGAAAAACTGTTTGATTCAGACACATATTTATTAAGTTAAACAGTTTCATACATAACTAATAGACAATTTTGTAGAATTTAACACGATTGGAAACAGTTTAAATCAATAACTAGATGCTTGAATCAAACCATTTTTCATTAGTAATTAGTGGTTACGATTTTTTGGCACACAGCACACAGATGTAAACTCGGCCTAAGCTATTTTTATTTTTACACGTTCTTCGCTAGTTTGCATATTCGTAAATGGCAAACATTTCGCTACATACTTAAAGTATACTTCAGTTGACAGATATTTAACAGCTGACATCCTTGTCACACCGGTGGTTTTGAAACCACTAAATGGATAACCCTGTACAAATATGTATTCACAGATAATATCTGTCTGTAGCAAAAGGGAAAAAGTGCTTAAGTAGAGAAAAGCTGATTTTGAGCTAATGGTACCTCGGTAATTTATAGATTTGAAAGTACTCCTGGCAAAATCTCAATTAATTTGTGCGATTTTTAAGAAGTTATAGCAAAATGACTTGCGGCTTATCTTTTTTAGACTTCTAATCTCATTTGGAATAATAGCTTAATTCATGTTATACTTTGGTATATTTCAACTTGAATGTATTCTTTACAGTGTGTAGAACGAAGTTTGATTAAAAAAACAATGGTTAACAGAGAATTTCTTAATTTAACTGTAAAAGAAATAATTATCTAAAAATCGACTTGAACGCTTAAAAATGCAAATGTGACTTAAGCAATTTTTCCTTAGTCCATATTTACACTATGCAATTCTTATTGCTAAGCTGATTAGTTTGAAGGAGAGAAAGACGAGGAAAACAGTAACGTTTCTTTTCCCCTCGTCTCTCTTTCCTAACAAACTAATCAGCTTAGCAATAGGACTCGCATAGTGTAAACTAGGACTTATTGCCGCAGACAATAGAACTTTAAGTTGGCATCACTTTTTTAACTGGCGGCCATTTTGTCAGCTGTCAAGTGATTAATATTTAGTTTGGTTTGCCATTTCATCATGAACAGGTTGACAAAAGAACAACGCTTGCAAATCGTGCAAATTTATTTCGAAAATAATCCATCCATTTTATGGTCGACATAATCGTCCATCAGAGCAATTAATTCGGTTAACCATGGATCGTTTTCGCACTAAGTTTACTCTATGTGATAATACGCATCCGCTGAAGTCGCTCGTCTACGCCAACAAACCAGAAACGTTAGGGGACTTGGAAGCCAACATTCGTGGCGTTATTGCCAACATACGGCCCCATATGCTCGAAAAAGTGGTTGAAAATTGGACCTGTAGAATTGGCTTTATTCGAGCCAGCCGCGGCGGCCACATGCCCGAAATCATATTTAAACGTTAATGGCATAAAATTATCCTTCCAATAAAGCCAAATTGATGGACATTAAAACGATTTTCTTGTGTTTTATTTCAATTCGAAGTTCTATACCTCTAAAAAAACACCCTATACATATGCATTTAAAGGATGTTTTTGTTATAGAATGACACAAGTTTAAATCATAATAAAACAAGGAAATATATTTTTAATATTAATGTTTAAATATGATTTCTGCCATGTGGCCGCCACGGCTGGTGCGTAGGAGGCCCTAACTGGAACACCAATTTTCAACAACTTTTCCCAGCATTCACCGATAACTCTTCGAATGTTGATTTCCAGTTGTTCAATTGTTTGTGGTTTATTTTTTCATCAAAAGTTTGTTTCAGTAAATCAATTGTAGCGCCCGCTGTGTGGCATGTGGCTCCCTCCTGTTGGAACCACATATCAGCAAGATTAATGCCACGTAATTGAGGTACGAAAAAATTTCGAATCATGTTCGTCTACCATTCACTATTGACAGTAACATTCTGACCATCATCGCTTTTGAAGACATATGGACCAATGACTCCGCCAGCCCATAAAGCGCACCAAACAGTAATTTTCTGTGGATGTAATGGTGTTAAGACAAAAGCTTGTGGATGCTCCTCATTCCAAATGCGACAATTCTGCTTATTTACGTACCCATTCATAAAGTTTCATAAAATGGAAAAAGTGCACGATGAGTTTCACAAAATGGCAACGCGTTGCTCTGGTGTAAGTCGATTCATAATGAAATTTCAAGGCAAACTAAACAAAAAGCAACTATCAGCTGTTAAATGGGTGCTCAAATAAAGCAGTGATGCCAACTCAAAGTTGTGACACTCTAAAAAAACACGCTTTATATTTTAGTTCTCTAATACACCTGAGATGTCGCTGCATGCCCAGTTAGTTTAATTGAAAGACTGACAACAATGTTTTTAGGTATAAAGCAAAAAATATTATAAAATACATACGAGTAATGCAATTATTCTAATATTACGATTGGCAAAAAAAATATGCTGCTCGAGTGACGGTCACGGCGCAGTTGTCTTTAACGTTTTCGTTACTCAAGGCTGCTGCAGAGCGGCAAACATTGACGTTATTGTGCTTGCATGTGTTTTGGTTGGCTTGTGTGTGATTATTATTATTTTTTCTCCTGTGTGCTTAGTGTTGTTGTTATGATTATTTTTTGTGTTTATTTTGTAGTGAGTTTGCTGTTATCACGTTTGAAAACACGTGCTTTTCAGCTCATAACGAGAGGTTGGTTGTGAAGAATAACACAAACAAAAATAGAGAGAAACAACGACAAGAATTCATATTCATACACACATGCACACACATAAATACTTACAAGTAACAGAAAATTTTAACTGCACACGAATTAAAGGCGACGATTTGTAAACGAGTGTATAGGTACTCTATGACGAGTACACAATGCACAGTGGTCCATTCCGTGCATAATACCATCGATAGACCTTTCGCCTACATCTCACACACATTATGTTTTATTTCTGTGGCAATAAATAATAATGGCTTAAGTTGACATAAGTGCTTTTTCATTTTATTACATATTCTTATTCTCTTCTTCAAGATCTATCACTTAGCTAAATTTCAATTATAAAATGTTATTATTAATAAAACTATAAGCATTTGTATTTTAACTTAAGGGCCATTTTCACAACGATACAAAAGTACACTTTAAGAATTTAAAACCAGTATTTTGTATTGAAATACTAGTTTTAAAACTCCTAAAGTATACTATTATTCGTTATGAAAATGGCCCTAAGTCTCCTTGAAAAATAATACAATAAAATAAAATAATTTCTTAAGGAAGCTACATCAATATTAAAATGTTTGAACATTAAAACTTGTATACACTTAAGTTTAATAACTAACAGTCCATTGAAATTATTATTGATAAAAAGAAAACCTTATATTTAACTAAGCTTTTAAAAAATTATCTTACCTCAGATTTTCCGCATTTTGCAATTTAACCTAAAGCACTTATCTCGACTTACTACCAATAAAAATTATTTGCCTTTCAATATAGTAGCTTAAGCTCACTTTAGATTTTATTTTTCTGTAAATGGATTTTTTCATAACATCTTAACAAAAAAAACAACGAATATTAACTAATAAAACGTTAGTTTTTTATAAAAATAACAGCTTTGTTCTAAATAAATGTTCATCTTTTTCGGTGGCTAAAAATTTTATATAAAAACCAAAGACAATTTATTTTAGACAAAACCCTTAATATCTCAAAACTCGAAATATCGACTTAGTAATTATTATTTATTGCCACAGATTTAATGAAAAACCATATACATACATATTATACTATATAACCATATCGCTCCTTCACTGGAACATAGACATATCTCAAAAAACTGATTTTTTTTAGTTAATAATGCAGAAAAAATCGTTATATTATATTTAGTCTTTTGTAAAAATTTCATATAAAATGCACATGCATCTCCTGAGAAAAGAAAATATTTTCATATCTTCATTGAGTTTTATATAAAATTTAAAACTTTTTTTTTTTGCAAAACTATAGTTTTTCTGTTGCAATAAAGGAGTGATGTATTATTGTTCATGCACGGAACACAGTTGTCCGTGACTTATTATTAATTATTATTTTTTAAATGTTTTTGTTATATGTAATACTTGGGGCTTTAAAGAAAATATGAGATAGGGTTGACCTTGCAGCCCGCTGGAACTTCTCACTCCTTACTAGTTCAAAGTGTTGGAAAATTTATAGATCATAGATGATACCAGAGTTGAAGAAAGTGACTTATGAAAAATGCTAGAATCATTAGTGACGCAGGTTCTGCGAGAAAGGGACAACTGTAGTATATTTGTTATTAAGATGTTAACAAAATAATCAAAACAAACAAGAGAAAATGTGTTTTATGTGAAATGAACAAGTGTACATACATAAATATTTACAAAATTAAATGAAAGAATTTGCTGAATTGAATTAAAAAAAACAGAATGTGAAAAAGATTATTGGCATTTAACAGATATTAAAATTTGTTTTCAAATGATTTCTGATTTAACTTTAAGCATTTTCATTGAAAATTTTAAATTTTTACCTTTTACTTACACAAATCACACAGCGAATGTGACCACAAAATATATAATGAAAATACATTTGAACAAGTGATCAATTTTACAAAATTAAATGAACGAATTAGTTGTGTCGAATTAAAAAACAGAATGAGGTTACAAAGTATAAAACGAAAATAAGCTAAAAAATTCCACCACGAAAAAAACGTTTAAAGAAGTGAGCGAGACCGCCCGAAAACACAAATTATCTTCTGTCTCGTGTCATCTTGTAAAAACTTAGTGTCATAGATTTTTGAAGTAATTAAAAAAAATTGGGCACAAAATAAATAAATAGATATACGTTATCAATAATTTTGTCCAACAAACTGTTTCAGCGGATCCATATAACCTAACCTACATGATGAAAATAGCCGTATGAGGACAATAACGAGTAGGTTGCAATAATTAAAAGCAGACAACATGCGCCAGTGTTTAAATTTCGTTACTTAATAGAGAAAGACCCTAACTTATTATTTGTTTGAAATCGAGTTCTTTTTGTATATATCGATAGCATAACATCTAATGTATCGATAAATGCAAAAATATCGATTACGAAAAAATAATGAGTTAGGACTTTTCTATACTAAGGTAACGATATGTGCATATATTATTATGCAACTGCAGTTTTAAGTTTCCATATGTAGAAATGAATTTGCTTGTGATTCGTCCCACTGTGTTGTGGTGCATCATCGCATCATCACAATAGAAAACAAACAAACAAACAAGCTTTAATTTATCAGCCCAAACACATGTAAGTAAGCGAGTGAGCAAGTCATGACTTGCATGTCATCACACCTACAGTCGCCCCTACTCACTTCACTTCAGAACAGTTCGTCAGTCATTCGATAAAACTTATTGCTTGACGATTTTAACTCAGAACAAAAACACAGCAACAACTTAGATCCCCAAACTAAAACGTAGTGCGCTTGCAGGCCTTTAAAAATTAAGACGCCCTGTCACCCTCGCAACGAACATTTAATACATTTTCTGAATTGTTGGTGTGAGAGTAGGTATTTGACGTCTGTTTGAGTGCAATTGTTTGTTTGTGGTTACGATTACCCAGCAAACATTGTTTGCCGAATTCGGTTGGAATTCTGGGTTTCAAATCTGCACAAGTTGTAAAATCGACAGAAATCATCAATACAAAAAGTAGACCTGAGTTAACTTCAGAAGAAGTACAGAATATTCCGTTAAATATCTAAATAATACATACATATTTCAAAAACTAGCTGCCGGCAGAGTACAGTCAAATAGCAATAGAAGTTGACATGATAATTTTTAAAGAAAAAACAGAAAAGTTTGATGAAATATTTAATATAGCAGACAGACTTTTCTGATTAATACTGAAGAAGAGTGCAGATTATTCTGATATTACGAGTATTTTGATGATATTTCCGAAAATGTGCAGAAACGGCGTAGCGCAAAGCTGTTAAATGTTATGTTAAAATTTCTGAGAAAATTTTATTCAATTTTGTTTGTTGTTTTATATTTTGTTTCTTGACATCAAAAAAAATTTCGCTGGGTTATTTCCATTAAAAAACGAAACATGAGAATTTTATTGCATCTGTTTGTTTTAATTATGTTTTAGTTTTTTTTTATTATTAGATATTTATATTTAACTAAACATATGTATATGCATATATATATATATATATATATACATACATGTTTTTATTTATATTAATTAATAAAAAATGGGCTCCAATCAATAGTGAGAAATGTGCACAATATTTGTGTAGGATTTATTATTTAAAACGAGGGAAGACTTACTAAAAGAAATTCACACAAGTGTTTCATTTAATTTTAACTAAATAATTTTCGTTTACAAAGGTTTAAAAAACAAATTTTGTATTTTTTTGTTGAGCCATTTGTAAACCCAAATTAATTATTACTAAAAATGAAAATTAAAAGAAAACCCACTTCAAACTTGTCAATTGAATTATAATAAAAAAAATATGTAAACTGGAATCCCAAACCAAGCAAATGCGGCGCAACCCGCAAGAAGGCCAATTGCAATTACATTCCTTTATTTTTTTGTTTGAATGAATCAATTTTTATTTTTTAGGTCAAATATTAAAATATCTAGTACAAAAATTATAATATTTTTAGTTATTTGTTTTTATTTGAAGTATTAGGAATTTTTAATTGAAGGAATAAGTTGTCCAATGTAGGGTTCTTGAGATTTTCTATGCAACACAATAATAGAAAACATCGTATTCCACTATACAAAAAGTTCATGTTACTTAGCCAATGTTAAGAACTGATCTCCGCCAAATTAGTAAAACATGAATGCTGACTGATGAAGTGCGTGGTGGCACAGAAAATGATGCATTTTTCCAATCTATATAAAATAACTTTTCTTGACTTCTTGAAAAACAATCACTTTAATAAGTAAAAAGAAAAAATTAATTGCTAATGAAAAGATTATCTGGGAACTATTTCCCGAGGAACATTTAGGATGGGGCCGAATAGTTTTTAAGATATTTTATTGGCTCAGCACTTCTTACCGACATCTCAATTTTTACTTATAATATGGATAACTTTTCTAATAAGGGGTGATTTTTTAAGAACTTTTGGATTTGATTTATAAAAAGACACACAAAATTTAGGGCCAAACTCACGACGTCGACAACGTTCGACTTATCGCACAACAAAAACAAATTTTAGTATTTTGTTGTTGTTTCAAATGTAAGTGTGCGACAAGTCGAACGTTGTCGATATCGTGGGTCAGGCCCTTAGAGAAATATATGAAATTCTTATTTGAGCCGGTAGAACGATCTATATAATTTAATGTTTTAAGATGATTTGATGTAAATTTTGGCCGCTGATAGTCCGGGGTAATATTATGTAATCTGAATCGAACGGAAAAGTTTTCGAATTGCAATGCTAATAACATACAAATGAAATGGTTCATACACTGGGCCCAATTTTGGCATAATTTCATCATCATATCGCCGTTGTGGGCTTGTCCCTATAGAGATGAGCCGTAACATAGCCCCACAAAAAATATACTAAAGGCGTAAAAACGCACGATCTAGACGGCCAATTGGTCGGCCCCAAACGTGAAATAAACTGTTCACCGAACTCGCCTCTCAATTGGGCCATTATTTCGCATGATGTGTGGCATGTGGCACCGTCTTGCTGAAACCGCATGTCAGCCTAGTCCAGCTCTTCCATTTTGGGCAAAAAAGTAACAGTAAATGGCGGCGAATCAATAATTCACGGTAAACAACAACACCGGCGCACACAGTTGCGATATTTTCCTCTGTCCGCATTCTACGTAGGCGTGTTGATAATTTAGTGTTCAATAATGTAATTTTGGTGCGAAATTTAATCACAAGATTCCGAATAGCCGCCTCAGAAGGTCGCCCAAACTGACCATAAAATGGAAGAAGTGCACAGATGCACTTTCTTAACCGAGCATGAATTTTGATAATAAAATTTAATAATCTGCAAGCGTTGTTCATTTGTAAGTCCATTCATGTTTAAATTATAGACCAAACTGAACATGTTTGACAGTAACATGATACACGAAAATAGCTGACTTGTTGTAATCACAGTGTTGCCAAAAAGAAACTTGCTAAAAAATCACCCTTTAGAAGAAAATTGGAATGTGACATAAATCGAAATCAAAAAGACAGTAAGCCGATATAGTCAAATTTCAAAGTTACGCCAAAAGCACCAGCGCTCGAATTTATATTTTATTGGCCTGTGTATGTATGCATTTATGTGTATGTATGTGTGTTGCTTTGCTGCTCTATATAAACTGGACGCGTTGGCCGATTTTAAAGATTCTTGTGTCAATCTTAATTCCGGGAGTACCATTAAAGATATGACAGTAGTAAAAATTCAATGTGGCGGCCAACAGACGCTATTTTGTGAATACGAAAAAAATTAAAGTTTGGCGAACTATATCAAAATGGGTATACTCAGTCGATAGGTTTTTTCCAAAACTAATCTTATATTCTTCTCTTCTTTTAAGATTTTCTATTTCGTACGACTATTTAGCATCTTTGACGGTTTCAATTTTTTAGTTGATTGCACTGGGTGGCGCACGAATCGTGCTACAATAATAAAACGTATAACTTTTTTTCTGTATGAGAAAACGGTTAATTATTCTTTTTAAATGACAGATTATTAAATAGTTTTATTAAAATGAATGCCTGGGTTACTGTAAAATGGAGCGGTACCATGATTTCCAGTCTCTTATTTCCAGCCAAAGGGAATTTAAGCGGGATTTTGGCAAAAATTCCCTGAGTAAATTGACCATTATGAGGCATGAGGTAAGCATGTTTGCCGAATCTGGAATCTGGAAGCACGAAGACTGTACCATTGAAATCAATATGTTCGAATTCAGGACTCAATTGCGGCTGAAGCACTATCAATTCAGGAAAATTCAAAAGTTTAGACTCGAAACTTATCGCCGCAAATTGAACTTAGCGGGCGGCCATTACAACGAACAATCAACGATGACTTAAACTTGTTTGCTTACAAAGTCCAAATTTCAAGCAAAATAAACCAACTGGGGCATGTAGATCATTTACAGTCTATTATATCTTCAAAAACAATTAGCAATATAAAATTAAATTGAACTTTCTATACAATAAAAACAAAATAAATGAAATACATTGATTAAAAAAAGGTTATTTGAATTTCTTGTTATAGCACAATTGGTGCGCCACCCTGTATTTTAATTCGAATGCTCTTTTCTTCGATTCGACCTATAGAGTAAGCCCCGAGCTGGAAAATTTCCAAACACTATTAAATCAGTCATGCCAGTGACAATAATTGTCAACGGTACAATTATTGTACCAACTTTATTATCCCTGGTGTACATTAATTTCATTGTTCCGCAACAAAAAACTTTTCTTTAGTAATAACAAGCATTGCACAGCTTAAAAAAATTAGTTCTTCATGTTCTTCATTATTTCAAATTTGTCGAGTAGTGTTAATAATAGATAATTACGACAGGCGTAAAATGTTAAATGTTTTTTAATTATTCCTAAATTGCTTGCAAAATGTTTTCAACATGGAAATAACTGCAGGTAAATAACCAATTACACGGTGCTACACAGAACTACAACAGAGAAACAACTTCGTAAATATGTGAGTGAGGGAAAATAATTAATTTTTACTTCCTTCGATAAAGCGCATAAATGAACTAAATTATTCTTTAAGCAAAAAATATATGTAACTGGTAGTCATTAGTAAGTAATTTAATAAGATTAACTTTAATAAATATTAACTGCTGATAACACTACACGACAGAATCAAACTTTCGTACTTTGCTCCACTCAACAATAGATTTAATTTTATTATATATTATTATATTTATTATCTTACTCAGTACTTTTAAGTTTTAAGATATTTTTACTTTAGTTGCTTTTTCTGCAATCCACTAACAAAATACACAAAGTATCATTTGTTTCATTTATTGCGTTTTCACAACACTGAAAATTTGTCATCACTCACTAGAAATAGAATAGATGTATTTTTGAAAACAAGCAAATTAAAGTTTATAATTCAGCAAATTCGCCAACTGTGGATCTCGCATGATCTATAAAAAATATAATAAAAATGGCAAAATCAAATAAAAAATGTTTCAAAGAGGAAATCAAATATATATATATTTTTTTTTTAAGAGAAGTAACACTCAGGCAATGAATGCCTACTACTATTATTAGGTGTTACCTTCTTCAAGAAAGGGATAGTGATAGAGAAGACAGGTGGTGCAGGAATAGATAGAGGAGAGCTTCATCTTTTACAACTCTGCTTTTTGGACGTTTTTTTTTAATAATGCAGTGTAGCAGCGCCTCTGGTGTTGAATGAGGCGTATTAAATTTTGTTTAAGCTGTGATAAGTAGCCATTTTATTGGTTATTTTACTTCGCAAATGATTCTGCTACACAACGAAGGAGGGCACTCTGATGTTACATTAGGATTAGTATCTGCTGAAGTCGGTATAATTCAGTGACCATTGACTATGCCTTCATCACATGAACTTTCCTACAACAACTGATACAAAGAGACACTAATGTACATCAGAAAAATGCGTGGTGTTGTTATTTGATTACTGTCTGATACCGGGCTCGAACCCAGGACCTTCGTTTTCGTAGTCAACGTGCTAACTACTTCAGCCAACGCCACCCTCAATTTAAATTATTTGGAAGACCGCGCAGAGAAAGGAACAGATATTTTTATTATCAAATGCCATTGTTATGCTGCTGGTTTGCACCAGGGATGGAAAATGGCTTTTATAATTTTGTACCATCTATGGAAACAAAATGTACTTTTTAGATCAAGGAGGTACCATTTTTTTAATATACATACTTATATTAAAAAGACAAACTTAACAAAATGTGTATACAGATTCAAAAAAATAATGCATAAAACCAAAAAGGTATATACATACATACGTTATATACTTTTCAGTATATACTAGAGATCAATAGCTGGATTCAGTAACTTTTTGAGAACAGAACATCACAATATTTATCTTCATATTTAATCCTTTGCTTTAATAATAATGTGATTCTGTAATTTCTTTTTATGATAGTCTCTATCTGTATTGTAATCACAATTTAATTCAATATCATGTGGTATCTCTGTATAGAAAATGTCAAAATAAGCGAAAAGCACAAAGAAAAATAAAGAAAAACTAAATGAATATAAGCTTGTGATTTAATTTCTTTGTGCTTCAACCGACAGCGAATATCGTTAATATATGTTACTGAATAGCAAAGTCGATAAATTTTCGTTCTATTTATCATAGCGATACGATTGTTGTAGTAGAAAATCCTGAATCCAGGTACAGCTATTACACAAATTATTTATATACAATTTATATATTTTAGACTATAAACCTTCTGTTATTTTAAAATTGTAGCAATACGAAATTTGTTAGTATAAAATTGGAAAGAGTAGAAACGTTTAGATAGTCTATTAAAGAAGAATGTGGAAGAGACAGAAAGAATTCCCTTTACAACTCTTGAAATGTATACGAACATGAACTAATTTTTCATCTGTAATAGTTTAGACCAAAAACAGGAAATACTTGGCTCTATGAGAAATTTGTCTAAGTTCAACTACATTGGCAGGTGCTCTGTATTGATTACTTATTGCCTCAATTTCGGTTTATACGAAAACATTTTCACCAGAAGTGGTACTATAGATTTTTTTTCCAAAAATTACATTTTCTAGAGTAAACTTATTGCGAAGCATCCTAAGACTTCATTATTAAAGTTTACCTTTGATCTTAGAACACTACAAAATTGTGAATAAAAGCTCCAGCAGTTGATATAAATTTTTTTATAGTGTCATTGTCAATATTATTTGCTGAAATATACACATCAACTTCCGCATACCAATAAATTTCATATATGGATATGTTATTTTCGGAAACGTTCACACTGGATATATCACATTCATCTAGAGCAGTCTTCTTTAAACAATTTATCTCTTATATAAATAAAATTGTTCACTAATAAAAAAGGGCGTTGAGTCCTGATGAAAGAATTGTTATTCTTTAATTTTTTGATTTAGCCTCAAAGTCACTCAATGTAAAATAATAATTAGGAGGGTATTGAGAGAGCGATTTTATTGATGAATATTTAAAGACTGTTCCAAAATAATTTTGAAATTTTGTTATTTTCGATTAGTACTATTAAAAAATAGGTAATTCAAATCTCTCATCTTGAATAGCAGCTAATGAACAATGTCGAATGTAGTTTGTGGCAAATACATCCATTTGTATATGAATGTGAGATTATTTTTTGAATCTATTTTATGCACAAAAATCTTTCATGACATTGACCACCTAAACTTCGGGGCAATACAGCTCGTGCTTTCATTAATAACTAAATAATAGTAATTATTGCTGTAGTAATTGAAAATAGAGCACGTGCTTTCTGGTAGAGTTCAACTTGTGGAGATTTTTAAATTGTATCAAATATGTCGCGGTTGTACCACTTTACCAACAATTTCGAAAATGTACCAAAAAAAAAGAATGCAATTGTATCATAAATGCCATCCCTGGTCTGCACAGCGATCGTAATCGTAATCGAGATCGCGATTAATCGCACCTTTTATTAGTAATCGTAATTGAACACATTAATCGCTCGATTGCGATTAAAAATTTGGAAATTTTTAAGCAAAGAATTTGTGTCAAATTTGCATACAGGGCAAGTTCAACTCATTAAAACGAAACGAAAATCTGTTTTGAAAACTGTTTATAAAGCCTTAATTGTTTTTATAAATAAGACTGTTAAAATTTAAAGTTTTGCCTAAACAGTTTTATTTGTTGCTTATTTAACATCTCTATTTATTACTTCGTTTATACGCGCACTATTTGCAAGTAAAAATATGTACAAATAAATTAACTCACTGTTTATACGGCATTGTAAATGTATAAAAACTTGGTAGCACTTCCATAGAAATGTTACTTATGCTTACAAAAAAATTGTGTAAATGTATAAAATAACAAATAATAATTTGTTTTTATGGTTATTATTTTCTTCTATCAATGTTGTTTGTGCAATATTTATCAATTTATTGTTTTTTATTAGAAAACATTTGTAAGTGTGGCAACCTCAAGCACTTTATTTGCAAATATGTAGTGGGTTAATCGTGAATTAGTTTTCTGAATCAGTAAGTCGCAATAAAAACAACAATTTGGCCACAATTTACAGTTTTATTTGCAAATAAGCTGTGCGTATAAACATAGTATCTTACATTCTCCCAATGTTATTGCAAAAACGTCGTAATATCTCAAAAATTGCACTACGATTGATACAAATATTTTTCATTCGGTTGGCTTGCAGTTTGTCATATATTGGCACCTCGCATTATTACAAAAAAACATAAAAATATTTTAAAAAAAAAGTGTATAATTATAAGTGTGTTTCCCCACCTGATGAATTAATATCATGATCAGGGCAAGTTTTTTGTGGCATGAACAATGGTTCAAAATGGCTGGCAAAAAAAATCTGAGATTTAAAAATTTCTTCTAGGTTGCAAACAAGGTATTTTATGGCAAAGTGAACTAGTAATGGCTTTGCATGTCAATAATTGAAGAAATGGCTTATACAGGGTGGGCCAAAAGTTACCAGGGGGTTTAAAAGTTTAATAACTTTTTCGTTTATTAATTTTTTTTTTATTTTTTTTCTCAGATTATATAATATACAAAATGGAAATTTTTTTTACACTAAGTATGAAAAATAATGTCTCTTAAATGACCACCGTTTTCAGCTTCGCACTGATGGGCGATTATGATTATGAGTGATGAAGCTCATTTTCATTTGAATGGCTTTGTTAATAAGCAGAACTGTATGTAGGTTCTGGGGTTCTGAAAATCCATGAGCCATTCATAAACGCCAATTGCACCCCATTAGGTGTACAATATGGTGTGGGATCACATCTGAAAATATCATTGGGTCTTACTTCTTCGAGAATGAAGATGGAAGTGCTGTAACCGTAAATGGAGAGCGGTATCGGTTTATGATAGAACATTTTTTACGTCTTGCTCTTGAAAACATACCTGGTATGTGGTTTCAGCAGGACGGAGCCACTGCCCGCACTGCCCGAGACACAATGGCACTTTTAAGTCAAATTTTTTGAGAGCGAATAATTTCCAGAAATTCGGAAATAATTTGGCCCAGCGCGATCGCCAGTTTTGACAGCACCCGACTATTTTCTTTGGGGTTATTTGAAGTAGCGAGTGTATGTGAACAAGCCAGAGACAATCCTTGAACTCAAGGCAAACATTGTTGCAGAAATTCGAACGCTACAGCCACAAATTTTGAAGGATGTTATGGAAAATGCTCTAAAACGAGCCCATCAGTGCGCAGCTGAAAACGATGGTCATTTAAGAGACATTATTTCTCATACTTAGTGTAAAAAAATTTCCATATTGTATATTATATAATCTGAGAAAAAGATATAAAAAAAATTAATAAACTAAAGTTATTAAACTTTTAAGTCCCATGGTAACTTTTGGCCCACCCTGTACATATGGCAAAAATGGAATATGCCACAAAAAACTTGCCCTAAACATGATGAATAAACAACTTCATATAAAAAACAGTATTTTTTATACCATGTTTTTTTACATGAACATCCAGTAGTGGATTTGATAAATGTAACATAGAAACATACTTTTTTCTAGATAAAGTTTTCTATCAAGAGACTGATTTACCATAACTCGTTTTGCTTTTAATACTGATCTGATTTATGAACTTTATTTTACACGCAAATTTTTCTCAACATAAAAATATAATTTAATTGAAAAATTAAATTAAAACGCGAACTCAGGACAAGATAATTAAATTTCCTTGGCTAAACTTATAAAGTTCGACGTCATTTATATTGGTTTTAATAAACATTTTAAGTATTTTAATCGTAATCGCGATTATGAAAATCTGCGATTATTTGCAAACCCTAATGATGACAATAGTGTTTGCATTAAGTTATTCCTTCTGGAATAATTATTTGATAAATTTAGGACGTGGTGGAGAATAGTTTGGCATACACAACACAAACCAAATGAACTTTTAGGCCCAGATTTACATCCAATAGTTAACTAATAACAATAGTTTAACCAATAATATTTGATTCACAGCTCTTTGTTTACAACTAGTTAAACCACCAAATTCATTGGTTAACAAATAGTTCGACCACAGCTGATCCGTTGTAAACTTTATTAGTATTTGTTGTTTTGTGAAAAATTTTAGACACATTTCACACATACTCGTAAGTTGTCAAGCATATTTTTTGTATTTATCTGAAACGTGTAATGTTAGTTGCTGAGACTCATTTGACTTCGAGAAGCCTTTTTAAAATGAATGGCTACACCTTATATGATACTAAGGACCCGAGAGGAAGAGCATGCGGTGGATCAGCAATTTTAATAAAGTCAAGACTCAAGCACTATATTCTTGATAACATCTGTGCAGAACATTTACAAGCAGCTAATATTTGTGTTGAAATTTTTTTTACAAATTTCGTTATATCATCAATTTACTCCCCTCCAAGATTCTCAATCACTGAGGATGAATACGAGGATTTCTACAAATCTCTTGGGCCTTGTTTCGTAGCAGCTGGAGACTACAATGCAAACATACGTTCTGGGGTTCACGCCTTATTACACCTAGAGGAAGAGCGTTGTTCAATACAATTTCAAAAATGGGCTTGGACGTCATTTCAAGTGGAGAGCCACTTACTGGCCCACAGACATACAAAAAATTCCGGATGTTATAGATTTTGGAGTCATGAAAAATATTTCTAGAGATTTAGTTCATGTCGAAGCTTCCTTAGATCTCTCCTCCGATCACTCTCCCACTACCGTTACAATCTGTAACCCACTAAGAAGTGATTTACCTCACCCATATGTGAAGATGATCAATCGTGTTAATTGGCTGAGATTCAAAAAATATCTTAGTAGTCATTGCACGGAAAACATAATGCTAAGAACATCCGATGATATTGAATCTAACATTGCGAATCTTAACGAAAATATAAAGCAGGCTGCTGAACATGCTTCTACCTCCCACCCGCAGACTGGGTTCAATAGAATTTATTCTACGGATATTGAACGTCTCGTAAGTGAAAAAAGAAGAGCTAGACGGGAATGGCAACAGCACAGATCGCCCCAGCATAAAATCAGATTTAAAGAGTGCACTAAACGACTCCAAGAGTTGCTTGCATATGAAAAAACTGCATCTCTTAAAAATTATCTGGAAAATCTCGATGTCACACCAGCATCTAATTACTCTTTGTGGCGAGCTGCAAAAAAGCTTAAAACACCCGTTGAGTTTAAACCACCTCTGCGCACTTCTACCGGAGGTTGGGCAAGAAGTGATACGGAAAAAGGTAACTTGTTTGCAAAGCATTTAAAATCCGTATTTACCCCAAACAGATGTACTGCTGCCGTTGATTTACCGAGTGTAGTTGCTCTACCCCCTCGACCCTTAAAGTTTAAGATGCGTGACGTACAGAAACTAATTGCTGAACTCAACCCGAAGAAAGCTCCAGGTATTGATGGAATTAGTAACAAGATGCTGATGAATTTGCCACGTATTGCAAATTTATTTATTTATTTTTAATGCCATATTAAGACTAGAGTATTATCCACACCTCTGGAAGCTTGCCAAGGTCAAAATGATTCCAAAGCCGGGCAAAGACCTTACCAAGGCTGAATCGTATAGGCCAATAAGTCTACTATCAACAATGTCTAAACTTTTCGAAAAACTGCTCATGACAAAATTGTCCCCAATTCTAATTGGTAGTGGGTGCATACCAGACCATCAGTTTGATTTTAGGAGTCAGCATAGCACCATTGAACAAACGCATAGATTGGTTCAATTTATAAGAAGAACATTTGAAGAAAAGAAATATTGTTCTGCCCTCTTCATTGATGTTTCTCAGGCATTTGATAAAGTATGGCATGAAGGCCTTATTTTAAAATTGAAATCATATCTACCACTAAATTTTCTGAAGCTATTGGAAAGTTATATTACTACCCGGAAGTTCACGGTTGTTGAAGGAGACTACATGAGTGTGCCCGAATCTATATCATCGGGTGTGCCACAGGGGAGCATATTGGGGCCAGTTTTGTATTTGATTTATACTTGTGATATGCCTTTGAGCAGCAATATCCATACATCTACATTTGCCGATGATACAGCCTGCCTTAGTATGCACGAAAACCCTCACGAGGCTTCCCGATACCTACAAGAACATATTACACAGCTGGAACTATGGTTAAACTTATGGAGAATTAAAGTTAACGAACAAAAGTGTGTTCAGCTAACATTACCCTGCGAAGAGATACTTGTTCCCCAATTCGAATCAACAATCAATTTGTTCCTCAACATTCAGTATTAAAAGGCAAATCAAAAATGTTTTGGGTTGAAGTCTACTGATGAGTTCCAAAAAGCGGGATAGACAATCGCTTAACCATAAAAACAAGCAAAATTTTTCAAATTAAATAAATAAAGACTTTATGTCAAATAAATATACTTCGGTATTTCATGTCTGTAACACATTATTTTTTTATTTTATTTTCTATTATATTTTGGTTTTGCCGAAGCAATTTTAGTACTAATTCAATATCTTGTACGGCTATAGCAGAGCTGCCAATAGTGAAACTTAATAGTTTGATAGGGTTATCATTCTTTGCTCATGTTTAAGAACTTTAGTTAAACAATACACTGTGAATATGAAGTATTAGTTTAACAATAGTTATCACTTTAGTTTACTAATAACTAACTAATGACTGTGAATTAGGCCCTTAAAGGCTTAAAGGTTTCGGATGTTACCGACAGGAAATTATCTTTACATCCCTTTGCACAATGTATGGATAAGAGTTAACTACAAGTTCTTCATACAAAACTTGCCGTTAAAGTCAATGTTAGCTTTTAATTGTAAATTGTGAAAAGGGCTGTTAAACTAGTTAAAAAAAAATTCGGTTAGTTTATGAATTTCGAGCTTTAAAGCTTTTAGAGACTTCTAGTATTATTCTTTTTGCCAAATTTTTTTAAGAATATTTTAAGCAACTGTAAATGTGTGCAAGGCAGCTTTTGCCTTTCGTTCGTTTTACGAAATGTACAAAAAAAAATATCCGTACAAAGTAGAGTTATAAGATTAAAATATTTAACAAAAGCGTTTTCCATAGCATATCATATAAGTCTGCTGAATGCATCCTTTAGCTTAAGCTCGTTAACTTCGACAGCGGCATAAGTCAAAAAATTTGATTTTAACGTTAATAATGCAAAATAGAGATAAGCGATTTTTCGAAACCTGCTACTTTTTCACAGCGATTAAAAAATCACTAATCACAACTGTAACAGGTTTTGGAAATATAATTCTCTCATACAAACTGTGAATGTTCTTGTATGCTTACTTTACAGTAAATAAATCTACCACATGCATTTTTTTATAACTTCACCGTTTGTCGATAAAAAATCGTCGAATCGTGTCAAATTGTCTTTTCTGGCAAACTATGTATAGCACTCACATTTTTCTATTTGCAATTTTACTGTCTCTCTGCCTCTTATATGACAATTAACAATCAATGCAATCATGAATAAAATTCCGCGTGAAATTAATATATAATATATAGCAAGTAATAGGGAAAGCAAAAAATTTTAATTGGAAAAGGGAGAAATTTCACGCGGAATTTTATTCATGATTGCCCTGAATATTTCTTATTAGTATTTATCAAAATACCCATACTAAGGGTCAATTTGACCAACTTATTTAAATATCAATTCATATTTAAAAGTAATTTTTCCATACAAATATTAATGAAAATCGACATTTAAATATGAATTGATATTTAAATACAGTTGGTGAAATTGGCCCTAATAAATACTTTTAAAGCAGAAGAGCTGCAATGCGTTAAACCGTGATCACAGCCACTGTTTAATTTCACTGCTGCTCTTCTTATTAGATTTTGTCAAAATAACAGGACTGCTACAAACAAAATACAGTAGTTTTCCTGTTTAACGAACCTTCGATTCTGCGAACATCGCATTTAGCGAACACACAAGTGCGCTCCATAGAGTACCTTATATAGCGAATAAAAAATATTTTTTGTGCTCAATTTAGCGAGCAAATAAGATTCATAATTTTAGTCTAAAAAAGCATAATGTGAAGTAATTTTTAACTAAAAACAAAGTGAATAGCAAAAAGTACCACTATTTTAGGTTCTGTTTATGTAGCATTTTTGTTTGATTATGCTGCAATGATCAGTTACGCATATTCTTTCGTGGTGTAAACATAAAAATGAGTACAAGAAAGAGACTTTTTTTAAAAGAAAAACTAAAAATTGTGCATGATTACCAAAATGGATTGCGAGTTGTAGATTTGTGCAAAAAATATGGCTTAAGAAAATCGACCGTATGTACAATTTAAAATCAGAACAGTCTTATAAAAAATGCAGGAAGTGCAAACTTTAAAAATATGAAAGCCGTGAAACAAGGTGAATTTCCAAGAATAGAGAAACAACTTTTTTCTTGGTTTCTACGACAACAAAGTAATGTTAGTTTGTCAACTTAATTGCTTTTAAAAGAACTTCGGGAAGATGTCACAGAACAAATTTTATTTATTCCAAAAAAAAAGAACCAACATTACTCAACAAAATTTTTATCTAAAATTTTCAAGGAAATTCAAGATGAATTTGAATCTTTTTTCATTAAAATTATTTTATGTTTTATGCTACCAGTGTAATGAATTGTACCTTGTTTAATTTTTTTAATATATTATACAGATCTCTAAACATATTTCAAAATAAACGACAAATAATTCAGCTCTAGTTATTTATTTATTCATAACATGGGTACTAGATATAAGTATGGCATATAACGAAGTTTTCAGTTTAACGAACAGGCCTGACAAAGTACTGGTCCGTTAAACCGGAAAACTACTGTACTGCTAAACTGTGAACACAGTTAACAAGGAGCAACATTATTAAAAAAAAACACAGTATCGCTCAACACTAATGCAAAACAATTTGTCATATATACTTACATTCAAGTAGAATGTAGAAGATTCCTTTTTTATATTGTATAAAAAATTCGTACAAACAGTTTGTACAATCACGTCTTGAGGAAGAATATTTTTTTTTTTAATTTTGCAAGGATCTTCACGAAGGAAAAATAGTTTCCCACATTCTTCCAGTACTAGACCTCGAAATAGGCTTGTCTACCGCTCTTAGCGACCAATACCAATAATTTTCTAACAAATGTAGCTTATCTCCGCCCTCTTTTTATCGATACAACAATGCTGTGGCAAAAAAAAATGCTTAAGTCGAGATAAGCTGATTTTGAGTTAATGGTACCTCCGTAATCTGCATATTCGAAAGTACCACTGGTGAAAATTTCAATAAATTTGTGTGATTTTTCAGGAAGTTATAGCACTATGACTAGCGACTTATATTTTTTCGACTTCTAATCTCATTTGGAATAATAGCTTAATTAAGGTTATAGGTACTTTGTCATATTTCAACTTAAATATATTACTTATAGTGGAGAACGATGTTTGCTTAAAAATATAAATTTTAACAGAGAATTTCACAATTTAACTGCAAAAGAAATAAATTTGTGAATCGAGTGCTCTCCTGCAAAACAGTAAAATATGACTTATGTAGCAAACCTCATAAACTGTAATTTTCACTCAAAAATGTTTAGTTTATAATGAATAATTTTATAAAGAATAAAGAATTACATACACACTACAGTACAGGTTTAAAAACAAATTAAAATTCTGTTGATTCATTCATACTTTTAATGTATTTAGAAATGTATGGATTTAGAATCTAAATGCACACATTTCCCAGCTACATTTTTTTTGTTTGTTTTTATCTTCATTCAATACACAGTAATTTTCCTTTTAATCATTTTAAGTTTCTTTGTGGTGGTTTTTTGATTTTTTTAGTTTAAAACGAAAGCTCTTTTCTTTGCTAGCGTTCTCTCTTGCCGCTATAGTAGGAGAAAAGCTTATTAAGTTTTCTGCTTGACTTTTAGTTATATCTTTTACCGTTAGAGTGCGGAACGTTAAGTTTAGATAAAAGCTTTGGTTAAAGAAACGTTAAGCAGCTATCATATGTAAGTATGTATTTGTTAGCTGAAGGCCGTTAAATTCAAAAAAAAATATTTAAATTCTTTTTCTTTGTAGCAATATTTCCAAAGCTATTCATCATGCAAATGTAGACAATGCATACAATTATTAAAAGGCCATACAGGTAGAATCAATTTCAGAGAAAGTGGAAAATCGTATGTGGAAATTTATATAGAAAATTCCACTCATAGTTAGTAGTGGTTAAATTATTTGCAACTAAAATTTATTGAGTAAAACGTTTTCTAAAAATTTTTTAGACAAGCCGCTTGCTTGCATTGTGGAAACTATACGTGAATCTAAATTATTTTTAACGTTTTAGTGATAATTGTAGAATTCAGTTTAATTGTTTTTAAGAAGTTTTATTTTTTAGATTTTTTTCACGGAAGTCACGCTATATTTTGTAAATATAGGGTGTTTTTTTAGAGGTATAGAACTTCGAATTGAAATAAAACACAAGAAAATCGTTTTAATGTCCATCAATTTGGCTTTATTGGAAGGATAATTTTATGCCATTAACGTTTAAATATGATTTCGGGCATGTGGCCGCCGCGGCTGGCTCGAATAAAGCCAATTCTACAGGTCCAATTTTCAACCACTTTTTCGAGCATATGGGGCCGTATGTTGGCAATAACGCCACGAATGTTGGCTTCCAAGTCCCCTAACGTTTCCGGTTTGTTGGCGTAGACGAGCGACTTCAGCGGATGCGTATTATCACATAGAGTAAACGTAGTGCGAAAACGATCCATGGTTAACCGAATTATTTGCTCTGTCGACCATAAAATCGACGGAGCTTGCGGTAAACTTCGCGAACTGAACCATTATTTTCGAAATAAATTTGCACGATTTGCAAGCGTTGTTCTTTTGTCAACCTGTTCATGATGAAATGGCAAACCAAACTAAATATTAATCACTTGACAGCTGACAAAATGGCCGCCAGTTAAAAAAGTAATGCCAACTTAAAGTTCTATACCTCAATAAAAAACACCCTTTATAAGTGTCCGCCCACTTTTATAAATTCAATATCGTGTCACTTTCAGAGCTGAAGGTGCGTGCCAAGTTTCACGGGAATCGGTTAAGTAAAAGTACTCGTACATATCGCTCATTTACTCAAACAACGTCCTAACTCACAAAAACCAGTTTGCTAGAAAACGAGTTTGAAGTTTTAAATTTACAGTGTAAATTTTACACGCACTTAATGGAAACACAAAATTTCAATTTTCTCGCAAGAATTGAGTAAACAAGATATTTGTTTACAATTTTTATGCAATATAAAGAGTGATATGAGAATTAATTCTCCGTCGCCATTTTTTGAACTATAACGTTCTTTGAGTATTTGAGTGTTATGTATGTTATGTACTATTAACCCTCCAGGGGTTATATAACTGCAAGATTCAGTATGTTTGAGAGCTCAGGATGTGTGACAAGTTTCGTAAAAATCGTTTAGGTAGCATCACGTGAAATATAATATTAAAGGCTCAGTTAGCCGACTGTAATGTAATGTAACTGCAACAGTAGGAAACAGCTGATCGATATTGTTATGTGAATAGTAATGGAAATGGTTATAAAGATGTAATGTAACGTAACCTAATTTTCATATAAAAATATCGATCAGCTGTTTCCTACATTACAGTTACAGTCGGCTAACTGAGCCTTAAGGGTGTAATTTTGTAAAACGCAACGCCAAGCGTTCACAAATTTTATATGAAAAAAAAATAAATTACATAAACAAAATATAGGGTCCGCCATCTAACGTTTTTCTTTTGAACTAGTGCTTATTTCGTGAATGGTAACACTTAGCTCATGTCTGATTTGACAGATAATTAGTTTTATCCTTCCGCTGAACGAATATGGTTGTGTATACGCTTGAACAACGCTGGGAAATATTGCATGCGATCGACTTACAGAAAAAAAATCATCTTTTCAGATGAAGTTCATTTTGATCTTGGCGGGTATGTAAACAAGCAAAATTGTCGCATTTGGGGCACAGAAAAGCCGACGCACCCAAAACGAGTCACTGTTTGGTGCGGATTTTGGTCCAGAGGCATAATTGGGCGAATGAGCAAGGAGTGGCCGTTACAGTCAATGGCGATCGTTATCGGGCCATGTTGAACGAATTTTTGTTCACAAAAATTGAAGAGGAGGATATTGGCAACATTTGGTTTCAACAGGACGGCACTACGTGCCACACAGCCGAGGCTACACTCGATGTTTTGCGCCCTGTTTTCAAAAAAAAAAGTTATCTAGCGGACCCATTACATAAAAATTTTGTCAACGCTAAGCCTTGCGTTTTACAAAATTAGGCCCAAAATTTTATAAAGAAAAGGATAATAAAATCCAAGCAAATAATTTAGTGGGCGTTCCCACCAACCCCATTTTTTTTTTGACAATCGGACTAATGACAGTTATATCTACACTTTCAGATAAAAAAAAAGAATTTTTAAATCGATCTAAGAATTAGCGAGTTATGAAGCAACAAACATAAAATATTTACTTTTGAAGTCGGCTAAAAAGAAAATAATAAATGATGTTCCACCAAACACACCAAAGTGAAAATCTAATTGCAATAATTGTTGAAGACATAAAAAAGATTTTAAATTTTAGTTTAAACATTTTATTTTAGAATATAATTAGACCGCTTAGCGTAGCTGAATAAATTGGGCGTTTGTTGAATAAATTCATTCAAAAAATATTTCTATTATACTTAGCATTTTTAATGTATGTACGAGTATGTATGTATGTCCGACTAATAAAAATTAGAAACCCCAAAAATTAAAACAAGAAAACATTAAAATATTTTATAACTATTTCAAGTGGACGATGCTTTAATTCTATAATTTTTTTTTTATAAATAATAAAAATATGAATAAGACATTCATATTTTTATTATTTTACTATTTGAGGTAAAACGAGCAAAAATGTGTTCTGCTCAAGTAATTTCTAAATGCATTAAAAATTTTATAATTCAAATGACAAAAAATTTTTTCATTTTAAAATTATTTGGAAAAAAAATAAAGAAAATGCAATAAAAATATGCATAAGGATAATACACTTACTTACTTATGTATCTATGTATGTATGATTAGAGAGCGATAAAAAAATTGTTCAGTTAGTTAACCCACAAAATTATCACAATGGGACCTGCTTATTAACCCAAGTGAGCTTTGATTAAGGCTTCTGCCAATTCAACTTAATTGAGGCAAATTTATACTAGGTGGTCGCCACGATCAAGTGACTTTTTTCGCCGCTTGTAGCTTGAATATACGTTGGATGTCAACACAGATTTTTCAATACACTTCTTTACATTAAAAGTATAATGCCGTTCTCTTCAGGAAAACGTACAACATCTTATATCATTTTGTTATGAAAAATGCAAAAATGTTTAAAGCAAACATTTACGCTCGTAAGGGATGATACAATAATTTTTAATAAGCTCTCAAAAAAAATATTTTTATTAAGAATTTTCATTGAAAAGTGCAATAAATGTGAAAATATTTTTCAGAAAAGAAAACGCCATAAGTTTCTCAAATAATATGAATTCTAATATGAATTCGCCTTGACCCTAATCTATCACACGATGTGCTCAAAGTAACGTGTGCATCATTTTGAATCAATCGAAAAATTTCGATCATCAATTGATAAGAATTTTTTTCCCAGTTAAGGTGTTTTTTTCTTTTTGCAATCAACAACAAAATAATTAAAGATAGCGCATGTATCATGACTTCAATTGAACTAATTAATTCAAAGAATCACAAGGTTAATAGAAAATTAGTTAAATAAAAACATATTTACAATTTTTTTTCTTTTGTAAATTTTTTCATATAATTTTTCGACCTAATTTATACATATAGATAATTCCAGAAAAAGATCAACCAAAAAAATTTTTTTTTTAAATTTTTTTATTAATTTTATTATTTTTAATAGTAAAGCTGAAGGGTCTATACTTTATAAATGTAAAAGCATTTTTAGTTTTTCTACTTTTTTTGTTCGAAATATGCGACTGTAAACAATTTTTTTGCTGAGCCTTTTTTAGCGATCATTTAAAGTAATGGCTATTATTATAGCTATGCTATTTATTTCACAACACAGGAGCTAGGACATGATTTTCGTAACAAAAATAATCGACACTATTACACTATTTTAGTTCCAAAAATACGGGTTTTATGGGTTTAATTTAAGTGACTTATGTTAGAATTTCAAGTCAAATATTTTTGTAGCACATTTTAAGGGTACTTATTTGGCCCTTCTCAAGGAAAAAGATATAAAAGGCTCATACTGAGGAGAGTAAGAGGAATAATCTGTTCCACAAAAATATCCTTCGTAGCGTTTGACATAAAACTGCTGCAAACCTTATATAACGAAACTGTAAGTTTAATTAAGTACGAAATTAAGCCTAAAGCGTTTTTCAAGTTTTAAAATGTTTCTGGGCCTTAAGTAAAATTTCGACCTCAAGTATATGGATTTATACTAGAATTTGTATGGCAAATATTTTTGTAAAATATTTTATTCCTCAAAAATGTTCCTCTTAAGGAATGCAAAATTTGACGATTCTCCATGCCGATTTGTCATAATAACGTTCACGGCCTCTTTTATGATAGATCCAAGCGTCATAAGCTTCTAAAATGCCGATAAAAAAAATTAATATTTTATTTTAAAATTTAATATTTTATTTTAAGTGGTTCTACTTTACCGAGCTCTGAAAAAAACACAATCTTGCATTTAAAAAATGAGTGGAGGCACGCCCATTAAAATATAATTTTATATTATTTCATGTACTTCTTTTTAACCAAGTGATTTTTACAAACATTCCAGTGTGATACCATTATTTTTTTTCGAAAACTTCTGTCAGATCTTTGCATGAAGTCGTTTTTTTTGGTACAAATATTTTATATCATTTATTATTAAATTTCAAATAATTATATTTACATAAAGAAAGACTTGTGTGTAGAATTGAATTAATAAATAAAGAAAGAAATAAAATATGCTAAAAATATTGACCATTTCTAATTGTTATATATTTTAAATTAACCTTTGACATCTATACATCGCTCATTTGCTCAAACAACGGCATAACTTAAAAAAAACGTAATTCACCTGAAAACGAGTTTAAAGTTTTAAATTTACACACAACTTTCTGTCAAGAGTTGAATAAACCAGATATTTGTATGAAATTTTTACTCAATATGTATAACGATATAATGGTTTATTCTGTATCATAACCTCAAAAAATCAATTTTTTGAGTTATGACGTTGTTCGAGCAAATGCGAGCGATATGTATTTATGTGCGTGTATGTATGTGAATGTAAATTTTTCAGTAAAATATACTATAAGCATTGAATTAAAAAAAAATTTTGTTTTTCTATTTTTTACTGTCATCTTTTTTCTTTTCCAAAATCTTGTAGCCTTAATGATCAAACAGAATGCGTCCGCAACTTCAGGAAAAATCGTTGCCAAATTAACAAAGCCCATAATAAAATCTACGGCAGTAACTTCAAGCGCTCTCTAATTTCTGTTTTATTTTCTTTTGTGCTTATTTTTCTTTGTAGTTTTGTTTACAAAATGCATGAAATTTATTGAAAGTATGGTAGCATTGTTGAGAGAATATTTATTTATATGCGAGAACGTAAGAAAAAACTCTGTCAAAATACAATGGATTCTATCTCTCGACTGCTTTCTGGGGCTGGTTTTTTGTGTCAATTTGCATGGAAAATGTATTTATGCCGCAATTCTGTTTGATCATTTAAGTTATTTGAACTTTGCAATTTCAGAAAAAGTTTGAACTTGTGGTGCCACGTAATCGATCCACAGATATACATATAATCGAAAAGAAATAATTGAAAATTGAATATTTTCAATTTTAATTGAAGCACAATTTACTGGAGATCGTTTATTGATTGACCATTTGCCGTTTCACTTACCACTCTGATTATTTTCATTTAATTTCAAATGATTTAAAATAATATTAAACATACCTGAAAATAAACAGATAAAAATAATATTTGATTAGTAAGAGGAAGTGTTAGAAGGATGTAAAAATAAATAAAAAAATGTATAAAATTTAAACTGTATTCTTTTGTAAAAGAGAATAAATGACTTGTTGGCATTTAATCGTTTTGCATGTGTCACCACAAGCCCAAAAGAATAAGAAAAATATTTTGTTTGTTTTAATTAATTAAAATGGATGAGAACAGCATCTCTTTTCTCTGTATTTGTTTACATTCATTACAGTGAAATTCCTATTTATTTTCTTCTTCAGCTTGTGTGTACTTTAAATTTGTTAATAATTAAAAGAAAAATCATTTTACAAAAGTCTTGTGACCAAAAGTGAATAAGATAAAAAGATACATATAAATAGACAAAGTGGCCTAATTCAAAAGAAAATTTAAGCTAAAGTTGAAATGCTGAACTAAAATCAGCTTTTGTTGTAGAAACGTCAACGTCACCAGACAAACAATCGAAAAAATACGCTACAAAATGTCAAATTTTATTGGCAATTTTTTTTTAATTGAAATAAAATAATAACTTAAAATTCTCTAAAAAAAAATAGTTTGAAAGGAAGCCCTTAAATAATTTGAAAGGGAACACTCTTGTCAATTTTAAGCCAGCTCAATATTTATTTTATTTTTTTTAAATAAAATTTTTATACACTAAACTTGCTGAAACCGCTGTAACCAAAATCTGGCAACTCAAATGCAAATTCGCAAGATCACATATTGTTGACTTTCTTTATTCTAAAATGTGTAAAAAATTTCGTAAGAATATTTTTTGGTGAGAAATAAATTAAATATAAAACATTTAAGTACGTGTGATCCGCCCACTTTTCTAAACATGGCATTTGTAATTTCGTTTATTTCGCAATCCCACCACGTTCTTGTTGTGCTGGCTTGTAAATATCATCCAAATGTTTGTCTTCCCCGATTTGAATAATTTGGCGAATGTTCTAAACAAAAATTTTTTATCTCTTTTCATGTATTTTTTATTTTTTTTTACGCTATTATTAACATTAACAAGAGCATAATTGGCCCAACAGAGACAAAGGCCCTAATAGTATTGCACTAACAGTTAAAAAAAAAATTTATGTTTCAAACATTTTTTAACTAGAACAAAATTAAATCAAATACAAAAAAAAAATTTAAGAAAAAGATACATAACAGATGTAGAATGATTTTTGAAGGCAAAATTTGTACAGCAGCGTTTATCAAGAAAACAATAAAACAGCAGAAATTGTAAAAGCCTCAATAAGAATTTCAATTTATTGACAGATTGCAAGGAAATTGTTAAAAGCCTTCAATAAGGTAAATTGAACCCCAGTTCACACTACACAAGTCTTATTGCTAAACTTATCACTTTTTTTCTTTGAACTTTCACCAGCGTTCACACAGTGCAATTCTTATATTTGAGCTCTTTATGTATAGCTTCGTGTATGTGTGTTTTTTTTACATCACAAATGAGAAAGGAAAACGTATTGACCTTACATGAAGCTGAGTACTCGTTTTTTTTCATTTCGTCTCTCTCCTCAACAAACTAATCAGCTTAGCAATAAGACTTGTGCAGTGTGAAATGGGACTATAAAAACTTTAATGAATATTTCATATTTTTTTATTTAAATTATTTTTTCTGAAAATTTATATTTCTTATTTCCATTTGTTTTTTTTTTTTTATTAAAGCGTTAAACACATTCATCACAACAGGCTACACGACTACAAGTGCCGCTGGTCACAAATGTTGCCTGGTAGCCAGCCGTAAGAACCTGATTCACTAACTTTTTGCGCACCGACAATCGTAATATTTATCGATATATTTATTAATTTGTTTGCGGTAACGATAATGTGATTCTTTAATTTCTTTTTTAAACTAGTGTACATCTGTGTTTAACTCGCCATTGAATTTTATATCATGTGGCATCTCTGCATACAAAATGTCAAAATAAGCGAAAAGCACAGAGGAGAATTAAAAAAACCAAATGAATTTGAGCTTGTTATTTTACCTTTTTTACTTCAACCGACAGCGAATATGCTTAAAGTATGTTACTGAATAGCAAAATCGATCACTTTTCGTTATGTTTATTATAGCGGTACTGTTATCGTAATAAAAGTTACTGAATCCAGGTACTGATATTGAAATATAAATACATTTCAGCGGTGCCACTTTCAAATATTTCACATTGATAAAAATAAAAAAGCTTCTTTAGCATGTACTTGTATCACTTAAAAATATAAAAAGCAATAACTTTATTTCTTTATATTTTTTTTGCAAAATTTACTTTTTGCAGGTTAAGTAATTTCTTTAATACATTTAGCAATATTTCCATAACTTGCGAGTTGTTTCGCGTTTTTTCAATAAAAATGTTTAACGGCCATTTCTAATAAATTTTAGGGCTTGCTTCCGATTTTGCAACTTCCTGCGAATTTTTGCAAAATTCGCGTTAAATTTATATTTTTCATGTTTTCAACTGTCTAACAGTTTGTCGATATTTAAACAATATTACACTTTGTTACCATCTCGCTGTTAGTAAGTTTTTGAGAACATTCACCGTTTTCGCGATTTTTCTCAAATTTTTTTAATTTTTTAAATTTTTAGCGATTTTCAAAAGTTTGTTTTAAATTTTGCAACTTTTCGCTTTATAAAAATATAACTACTTTTGCAATTAGCATTCAAATTTTTTCATTTTTTTTTTTCATTTTGCAATAAAAAATATGTATTTCTAAGCACTAATTTGATTTACATATTTTGCTATATTGTCAACACAGATTTTGTTTTGTAGCCATGAAAAATAGAAATTAAAACAACAAAATCAGCATAGACAACAACCTGCCGCCCTGTTGCCTTGCTGCTGTAAAAAGAATCATTCTCATATAAACATGTGTATTCTATCCTTGACGTTTTGAAGTCGGTAGCTTGCTGTGGTAAATGTGTTTAATGCTTTAGAATATGGGCAATTCCACAGAATGTTATGTACGTTGACCAATCAATTAAGCTTGTATGTCAGAGAAAATTTAAATTTTACTTTATTTCTTTATGTACTTTTGAGGAGCGTAAGTAGCTTTACCTTTGGTAAAATATAAGAAAAAACCTAACCGCATTGATCTGATATACAAGCTTAATTGATTGGTCAGCGTAAATGACATCGAACGTGACATTCTGTGGAATTGCCTATATGTGATGCACATATGAATTTTGGTGAAACTTTATTTTTTTGTGCCAACATTTTATTTATTTTTTCTTTGCTACATTTAGATTTTTTGCAACTCCGATTTGTGGTGAGTTTTTGTTGATTTTTAATCTTAAATTTCGTAATGGAGATACAATGTTTGGATTTTTTTTCGCTGATGAGATTTAGATTTGGAAACACAATGTTTGGCATATTTTTTATTTTTTATTTTTTTTGCTGATGAGATTTTAATTTTTATGGCAAGATGTTATTTTGATTTCTTAATTGAGAAATGTGAATTTTCAAATAAAAATTTTATTTAGTGGCGAGTTTTGACTTTATGCGACTTTAAATTTATTGGTGAATAGTTGCTTTCTTTTTTTATTTCGATTTTATTTTTAAGAAACTGAAATTCCTATTGCGAATTCTCATCAACTACATATATTTTCTTATCGAAATTTTTCTTCTGGAATTTCGTGGTGAGTTTTAATTTTCTTTCGTCATTAGCGAATTAGCGGTGTTCAATAGATTTTGTATATAATTTAAATTCGTTGGTAACTCTTAAACATTTATGGCAATTCTTTTTTCTTACTGCAAGTTATATTTTTTTCCCTTTGAAATCATGGAAATGCTTACATGTATTTATCTACTAGACATATGGGCGTTTCCGTGATGTCGAATGTGACCGTCGTACACATTTAAAGTAAAAAGATCCAAATAAATCAGATTTTTATTTTGACAATAAGGGCAACTTCTAGCCCTATAATTGGTGCTAAGTTTGATTTTGAGCAATTTTTCGTTTTCAAATTAATTGCAAAAAAATTCAAGCATTCGCATGTGACAACAACAGATGTTGCTTTTGCGGTCAACAACACTTATATATATGTGACTAATTTTAACATGTTTTTCACTGACGTCTTTTGAAAGTGGTTTTGATTTTCCAAATATTATTTATATATAAATTTTTAATGCAATTTCAATCACATTTGCACGTGACTCCAATATGGCCTCAAAAATTGTTTGGCATAATGATATTTATATTGTTTCTGTTGCTCTTTTAACGAAATTATAAACAAACAAGATAAGTAAGAATGTTTTCAAATTAACACCATATTTTTCTTTTTTAACATAATAGCAAAAAACTTAACAAAAATATTATTGTATGAATAAAGTACTAATAAACTAAGATAAATTTTAACTAAAATAGCATTAGTTCTAGCTGGTTTTGCGATATAACTGGAATGGTTTTTCATTCTTTCCCTTTTTTTTTGTCTAAATTATATAAAATTTCTTAAAGCTTTTGCAAAAGGCTTGTTTTCAGCTTACTCGTCATGTTGCATTGCTGCAAACTTCTGCCGACTTTATCTCTTATGTATGTAGTCATTAATCCTTTTCTCTTCAATCATTTAATCTTTTTCTTCCAGTCAACGCTTTCTACTTTCCCTAGCATTCCGCATTATTTTCTTGTTTTTTTTTTTTTAATTTATTGATATGTAATAATATTTCAACTTCCTTTAATTTGTTGTCTCCACTGTTTGCAACTCTTTTATTTTTTTCGCCGTTTTTGCTCATCGAAATTTAAATATAATTTAAAAGTATGCAAATTTTTTCTTATGTAATTTTTTTTAGTTTTACAGTCACACGTGACCAAATTTACATATGTTGGTACCACGATGACAAGGTTTTTTATCTTAATTATTTTCCATGTCGCACGTGACATCGAAGTATGCCTATCTTGCAAAGCAAACATTAACAGTTATTTGCAATCACATAGATTCTTATAAACAGCGTTACCATATATATTTTTTTAAGCTGAAAAAAAAACTTTTTTTTTACAGAAGTATCAAAACTTCAAAAGAAAACATAAAAATTTATTTGGAATTCCTTTTATTCAAAAATATAAAAACGATTAAAATAAAAAAATATAACATATAATAAAAAAAACATAAAATAAAATTCATATTTAGATTTAGAGATCTTTAAAAAAAATATCACATACATTAATATATCTGTGGCAAAAAGGAAAAAGTGCTTAAGTCGAGAAAAGCTGATTTTGAGTTAATGGTACCGCCATTATCTGAATACTTAAAAGTACCCCTGGGCAAAAACTTAATCAATGTGTGCAATTTTTCAAAGAGTTATAGCAAAATCAATGGCGGCTTATCTTTTTTAGACTTATAATCACATTTGGAATAATAGCTTAGTTTAAGTTATACTTTGATATATGTTCACTTGAATGTATTATTTACAGTGTGTAGAACAAATAAAGATTAACAGATAGTTTCCCAATTTAACTGTAAAAGAAATAAATTTGTGAAAATCTACTTGAACGCTTAAAAGTGCTCTCCTACAAAACAGTCAAATTTGACTTAAGAACTTATTCCTTATTGCCACAGATATTTCTTATTTGTACATTCTTTTATTAAAATTTAAAACCATATAAACGGCATAGTCGTACATAAGAGGGAGTAAGCACAATTAAACACTGTTACAGTAATAAGAGAGTGGGAAAATATAAGATCGTTTTATTTAATATTTTCATCCAATATACTGCAAAAGTTAAATTATGTATTTATAAAAAACTTTACAAAACTTTATATATCTTTTCAAAAAACTTCTTGGCATCTCAAAAAACTTCCAAAAAATGGGGAAACTTGACAAATGATAACGGTGCTTATGAATTACATTTTGAAGGCAGAATTAGTTTGTACGTGCTGTTCCGTTCTGAATCAGCTGTTTTGTTTCTGTTCAATTGAAAGTCTGTATGTGTGGTTTGTTTTTCCTTTTTCGTTCTGTTCTGTTGCGGACAAATCTGTAGAAAATAGAATTCAACGTTAAAGCCGCGTTCAGACTATTATACTTTGTATTTATACTTGTCAAAAATTCAAATAATACGTGCAAGTGTGATAGTCTGAACGCAAAATGTCATCAAAAGGGGCAAATAATACGATACAAATTTTGACATCCCATAAGACTTTTTCGTTTTTAGAAAATTTTCTAAACGATAATACTTTTCATTAGATCAGGGTGGCATTTTCACACAAACCAAATTTACAAGTCGGCTGTTTTGCCGCCGATAGGGTGTCGTCATTGATGTAATGTTTTGTCATATGTATATCGGCTCAAAATTTTGAATAAGTGAATCGTATGGAAGTATATTTCGTTGACGTAATTTTTTAACGGTTTTGTAGTATCTTTTCTTAAATTTGTTCTGTTATTTACATAGAATATTTTTAACTGCTGAAGTTTTTCAAGTGCCGGCACGTCCCCGCCTACATGAAACCGCTTTGCAGCCGCTAGTCAATGAATAGCACAGACATTTTCATTAAACAGCTGTTTTGTTTTCTGCTTGTATTACACATTTTATTTGAAGTGTGATGGTCTGAACACAATATGTGATTGTACGTTAGATTTTTTGACAGTCGCAATGAATGTATTATTTAGATTTCTGTATCGTAAAATGTGATGAAAGTATTAATACTTGTATAATAGTCTGAAAGGCGCTTAACCCTGCAGAAAACATGGGGTTAAATGTCCCCAAGTCACCACTTTTGTCGACTATATTGGTGACATTGTCAAACGAGCGTCTACATATTAACATTTTTTTTGATGCGTAGAAAATATTTTGTCAGATACACATAACTATGCTTCTTCTTAATGTTTTATTGGTTTGTTGAAAATACAAGTGGCTTCAAGCAAAATTCAAGTTTTTATGAAAATTAGTTTACGAAATCAAATAAAAAAATGTATTAAAAAATAATTCAAAGAAGCAAATAAAAAGAAATTGCAAAAGACAAATAAAAAGCAATCCATTTTAAAAATAAAATAATTTTAAAATGAAATAATTGTGGACATTTTTATGAGCCTGTAGAAGATTTTGTGGGATCAGCTAAAAAGTCTAGTCCAGTAAGTCCAGATTCATACGTAAGTGTTTGATTTTAATAATTCGACGGAACCTTGAATTTTTCATTTATATTTAATACAAACAGCAAACTAAATCCTTACTTGCTGAACGAATGTTCGCTTTTTTATGTATTTTTTTTTTTCTATTAAAACAAAAATTTTTAATAAAATATTCAGTTTTATTATCATTAGAATTACTAAAATGTACTAGTGACTATCTGTTTCCAATATCTCGATATTGTCCCAAAAGAAATACCTACTCAGTAGTACCAACGTCAGTAGTTGCTTTTCAATGACACGTACATGCTAAATGTCTATAGCAAAAAGCATTGTCTGCGGTACAATTCGTCAGTAGTACTGGTGACAAAGTCACTAGTAAATCACTACAATTTCACTATTCGCATTTTCTGCAGGGAAGTGACAGCCAAAAGTGTGTATGTATTAGTTTGTTGTGATATTTTGTATACAACTGAAATCAGTTCTATAGGTTGCCAGCTGATTCCTTGCACAGAAAAAGTAATTGCAAAATATTTTATACAGAAAAGACCGGCACAGAACGACAACGTAAAGTAAAAACTAATGAGGCCTTTACATTTATTAACTAAATATTTAAATGCAAATGAAATGCGCGAATTCTTTTAATTCTTAAAGAATGCAAAAATATGGAATTTCATAAATGAAATTGCTCTTTATACCTATTAATTCCAATTGAAAGTTACTTATTAGCTTATTTTTTTGGTAAAATGAAATTTGGGTTAAATAGCTGATGTTAATAACAATCTCTACCCCAGTAGATAGACTTGGGTGCTGATGAAGTGCGTGGCAGCACAGAAAAATATCGGTATTTCGCCCAGCTAATAAAGTCTAATTTAATTTTTCTTCTCTTCTTTAGAAACTCACATTAATTAATAAAAATATTTCATTCAACAAGAATTGAAATTACTGAACTTAAGCCTGACTAAGAAATTATTTCTGATTAAAATGAAATTTAGTTAAATTTACAAGGATACTAAGTTTGCCATCTCTGCTTCAATATGTTTGTAGCCCAGTCTGCATTTAAATACTAATGAAATTGTAATCATATGGTTTGAATATTTTTAGTTTTATTCGCAAACAAAAAAGAAAAAAAAGACAACTTCTTAAAACTAAATTTGAATAGTTGCCAAATTTTTCCCAAATCATATGAATAAAATCGAAAAAAATTTTTTTTCTTACATACAATTATAATAGTTGTAGGAAAAAAAGCAAAGTTTATTTTTTATGGCTCAAAATTTGTGTCTGTTGGACAGTCTATACGTCTGCCTGTCAGTGTCTTCCCAAATGTCTGTTGGTCCATGTGCAAATTTTGTGTGTGTGCATGTGTGTGTGTGTGTGTGTGTTTAGTTTACTCGTACATTTCAAAATAAAATGTCAAAATATATTTAAACGAAACAGAACAAAAATAAATTGTAATTGCAATAAAATATTTACAAATATTTAACACAATTTTTTGCCTTAATTATTTAAAAAGAGTGTTTTTGTTTTAAACTGCAAAAAAAATGTTAAATAAAAAATTAAATAAAAATCAAAGCAAGACTATTTATTAGCAAGACTTTTTTGTTGGCGTTATTAATTAATGATTTGTTAAGTTATTTATTTATTTAAGAAATATTGCAAATAAAGTGTGTCTTGATGAAAATTATGTCGGTGTCTTATAAAATGAAATAAGAATAAAACAGTTGACAATATAACACATATCGCTCATTTACTGCAATAGTGTCATAATTCAAAAAATGCGTTTTTCGAGTTAACAATGCGAAATAGTTCGGCATTTCGTATTTTATCTTGTGTAAAAATTTCACATAAATAGCTTTTACTACCACATCATGGGACAAGAATATTATTTCATGTCTCCTTTGATTTGCATGTAAATTGAAAACTTTAAACGCGTTTTCTGCAAAACTAGTTTTTTTTTTTGAGTTGTGATAGTATTGAAATAAATGAGCGATATGTTGTCATTAATTTATAATATATTCGTGAGGCCAATCTAACCAATTTTCTTTGTCAATTTCAATGTTACTGTGAATTATTCCCCCTTATTGTAAATGGAGTCGTCGACGTCAAATCAATACGAAAGTAAATATTGTCACTTGTCTACTCTTTATCGGCAACGATTCGCTCTTATTGGCAATCTCTTATTAATCTTTAAGGCTTTGAAAATTAATGGAGCATGTTAACAGTAGTAAATTGTTGTCGACGAAGAATAGACAAGTGATAATTTTTATTGTCGTTTTGGTGTTGTTTTATTTAACTGCTTTACATTGGTTGATTTAACCAATTTCACTCATTGGGGAAAATGTAATCGTCAAAATAGATTTGATTGGTGAAAGTGAAAATACATGCAGACTTAAAACTCAAGATGTCTTCAAAGCAGTTAAATGTATTTTAATAGGAAATCGGTTAAAAATAAAAAATATCTTCTTAAATATTGAGTTATTTGATTTTGTAACAGAAACCCATTGCAATTTGTACAAGTTCCAAGCTTTTGAAAATTTCCAAGCAGTCCAACTAAAACTAATATTTTACTATCTCTATTTAACCTTCTATCCTAACAGGGTGTGGTGAGCAAACCATCTGATTTAATACCAACTTAATCCAATTTAAAAATTAACCACACTTACATACACACAAAAAAGTAATATGAATGAGTTTGTAATATTAATTAAAATATTTGTAATATTAATTAAAAAATTAAGTAAATTTTCACCTATAAACAATTTGATAATATCAATTAAGTTTTTCCACTCAAATTAATGAATACAATTAAAAATTTAATTGAATCAATTAAATTATTAATTGAAAACATTAATTGGTGAATACTTTTTTCTGTGTATGAATTTTCAAATCATTTTATGTTTTCAAAGCAATTTTATTATGCCACTTTTTTCTGGAATTAAATTTGATTTTTACAAAAAAAAATCGCCACATTTTTTTGCATTTCAGAAGTGGGTGAATTTATTTATAAATAAAAAGAACAAATATTTTCTATCTAAGAATAGTTTGATAAAATTGCTTAAATAATTTATAATAGAAATAGAATTGCATGTTTGTTATTATTTTATATATCATATTGTTATGAAATGTAAAAGATTTCGCAAAACTCATTTATAACCTCCTTCAGGCGAATTGTTCTTTTCAAGAGGAGGTTCAGTGGCCGTCATTGAATGCAGACAATTTATCTTGCATGTTAAAAGTTTTGCTTGTTATTTTTTCAGCTTTTTAATATAAATAATAGAAATTTTTTAAATTTGTTTGTATATAATAAAATTTATTTAAATATGTATTTATTTGAAAAAAAAAAAAAAATATATATATATATATATATATATGAATGCTTTAATTGGGGGTACATGCTGATTTTTGTGCAAAACATTTTTTGTGAATTACGTGTAATTGTTTAAAAGAAAAATTGGAAAATTGTATGCCGCTATCAGAGAAATATTTAGATTTTATTTAAAAAACTATTGCATCTTTAACAATTTTGCTAGAACACCTTTCTTCTAAAGACCCCACCCAGCAAAAATATTCGTCTACCTGTAAGCAGGTTGGTAATGGAGGCAGAGCACAACTCTCGCTTACCAACCTGCTTCGGTATCACATGATTTTTGTTCGTGATGTCCTGCTTGGTAGCGTTTCTAAATGCATATATGATGTGCAAAATTTATTTTTGCTGGGGTAAGAAGGAGTTGTTTAAGGAAAATTTTTTAAATTCCGTAACAAATAGTAAAATCAATTAGCAACTAATTTTATTATTTATTTTATTTAAGAGTCTCATATCAGAGTAAATTTTAATAGAAAACTTTATCACAAAAACCATTTTGTAATAACTAATTTATAGCCCAACAAATATAAATACCGCCCCACTGTGCATCATTAACATTGCTTATGGTTTCATTTGAAATTTATTCAAGTTAATTTTAAGGTGAATTAAAAATACTTATTTTTTTTATTTAAAATACCTACATAAGTAAATGACTCAATTAATTATGGCGTATAAATAAAATTTATGTTAAATTTTGCATGTGCAAAGTTATTATTTAATACTTAGACTAGAACGAATTTAATTTTGCGCCAGAAATAAACTGCAATTGAAATTATTTATTTTAGTTATTAAATAATTTTCGCTGCAGCTAATTATATAAAAATAGCATTACCCACTGTATGCGAGGGGAGTTCAATAAGACCTCGCAAAATTAAGAACTGAAGTTTTTCGATTTTGCTTAGAGAAAAAATTATAACTAAGTATAACCAATATTAACGATAAAAATTTACACCAACCCAACGAAATTGGTTAAACTAACTGATGTTAAACGCATAAAAAAGAAATTTAAAAAAATTTTCAAGTACAATTTCTGGAATAATTTTTTTGAAAAAAAGCGAATTTTTAAAATCTGTCTAAAAGTTAATAAATCCTAAAGCAATAAATTAAAAAAAAATAAAGACGAATTGATAAATTCCTACTTTTTTGAAGTCGGTTAACAATATTAAAGGTAGATCAATAAAACTGTTGAAGCAGCCATTGTAGACAAGAGCATACTTTTGACAGCACTAAATTCACTCATAAAATTGTCATCCCATTCATTGCAGTTCCATAAAAATCCTTAAAAGTTGTTGACTGGAGATTTTCACCATAACATGTTATTAGTACCCCACCTCCTAAGGCACCAGTTATTTATAAATTTCCAAACCTGAAACAAATTTGATACTTTAATGTAAATCTTTCCCATATTAATTAATTTCTCAATAATTTTGTGCCTTAACCTCATACCGGATTTGAAAACAGGCTGCAACAACGATTTTTGTTAACAGTAAAATTAACAACTTAATTTGGTAAGAATAACTTTCGTCAATTTTTTTTAAAGTTTAATCTTGTCAATAGTAATCTTTTGGATTAACTGATAGAATAATAAATAGTATTGTATACTAAACAAACGGCAAAGATTTATAGAGCGCTTAAAAATTATATTCTCAAATATCGATATTTCGATATATCGATATTTTTGCTCATCTCTAGACAACAGCAGAAGTTCATCTTATGAGCCCTTGACATATAATTAGATATTCATTTAAATTTTTTTAGTCGATTGTTAATGAATCCTCTCAACGAATAATAGACGATATACATAAACGCCTAAATTTGTGTTGTACTCGTATTATCTATTTGGAAAACTTTATTGAACAAAGATGTTCTTTTCACCGGAAAAGAAAAGATCTCCTCAACCTTAATCAATTAAATGGATATATAAAAGATTTAGAGCGTCGTATCACAAAAGCATGAGGAACGAACTATTTTCTAAATACTTTTGACTTTTTCATGTTTGCATATTACACTTCAACGAAAATCCAAATTATGAATTATGAGATGAATGACGTCTTAATAGTTTGAAGGTTAAAACAAACAAGATTTTGCCATAATAACAAAAAGCACAAACATGTTAAAATCAAAATGATTAAGAAATGTATAGAAAACATAAGTGCTACATAATACATAATCAGAAGAAGCAAACTAAATGACAAAAAAACATACGTGTATACATATGGGTCGAGTGAGTATTTGTGCACACTGCAGGCACGCAGCCAAGTTAAGATTTTGGGCGGGAGGTTCAATTTCAAATGAATTATGGAATTTTTTTGAGTTTTTTTTCCCAGCAGTGTACAACAGTTTGGAGTCAGAGATATTCTGTATGCTTTTATAGGAATAGAAATATGTTTAATATTTCCCCCCGCCCCCTCATTTTGCCCACTCATGTGGTGTACAACCTAGACAAAGTATGGAAAGAGTTAAAAATATCATAGCTTTATGACATAAAAGAAATTCTAATACCCTTAAAAGTGAACAAATAAAAAAATAAAATACAAAGAAAGCACAGCAGCGAGTCTAGAAAAAAAAATTATAAAATTCTAGTACACACATGAGATATTAGTCGGACAAGGTATTTGAAGGCGAATAATTCTCCTTGAACTGAGTGTTCTTTCACACACAAATTTTTATTAGTCAACAATTTTTAGAAGAAAGTATTAAGAAGCAAAAAATGCAAAAATTAGACTTAACATAAACTAAGACTGCACGTGAGCTGAGTTTTTTTTATTGTGTATTTCATATGTAGGAGCTTGCTTCGGGAACTGCCTTCGATTTTCTATACCTTTGGATAGAAACTAGGAGTTTCCAATATCCAGTCCCAGAGTTTTTTTTTATAGTTTTCACCAATATAAATCTTTTTACAATTTCAAGTTCACAAAATAACTGTAGGCAATTGAGTTAGTTGAGCAACCTCGAGGTAAGTAACCATTAATATGTGAGAGAAATAAAACCCTCGAAAGCACGACAACACACACGCGGTAGCTTTTCTACAGCCCAGACTTTGACGTGGGTTGCTGGCGCCGACATTCATTCAAGCATGTGGTTAAATAAAGTGGGATCAGAGGGACCGTAAGTTCGACACAGCAGTAAAGCCCAAGTCGAGGTTAGGTTGCACCGGTTGCCAGTTTAAAGGCCAAAACCAGCCCAGCGAAATGTGCACCGGCTCCTAAATATTAAAATTAGATAAAAAATTATTTTTTCATATTTTCATAGAGAAACAATTACGTTTAACTTAAGTAAAAACAAATAAAGGGTCCGCCATCTAACGTTTTTTTTTTATCAACTAGTGCTTATTTCGTGAATGGTAACACTTAGCTCATGTCTGATTTGACAGATAATTAGTTTTATCCTTCCGCTGAACGAATATGGTTGTGTATACGCTTGAACAACGCTGGGAAATATTGCGACATTACCGATGCCGATTTTGCCAAAAAAAAATCATCTTTTCAGATGAAGCTCATTTTGATCTTGGCGGGTATGTAAACAAGCAAACTTGTCGCATTTGGGGCACGGAAAACCCGCACGCATACATTGAAAAGCCGACGCACCCAAAACGAGTCACTGTTTGGTGCGGATTTTGGTCCAGAGGCATAATTGGGCCATTTTTTCGAAAATGAGCAAGGAGTGGCCGTTACAGTCAATGCCGATCGTTATCGGGCCATGTTGAACGAATTTTTGTTCACAAAAATTGAAGAGGAGGATATTGGCAACATTTGGTTTCAACAGGACGGCGCTACGTGCCACACAGCCGAAGCTACACTCGATGTTTTGCGTCCTGTTTTTCAAAAAAAAAAAAAAAAGTTATGTGGCGGACCCTTTACATTTAAGCATAAACCATTTTAGATATTCATTTGAATATTTTTTATTTGTTTTGATAGTGGTTCTTAAGGAGAGGTATTAGCCATTGCCTTTTGCTCTCTAAATTTTATCTGAGGGCACAAAGAGTCAAAAAAGAATGCATTTGAAACTATGCGATTGCAAAAAGCTGTAAATTTTGTTCGATGTCACGTGCGACATTGAAAAACATCATTTGTTATCAGTGCGTCGAAAGAATATGCAGAAAGCTCATCAAATATTAAGTATCCAGTGGAAAAAAATTGGAAGTAATTATTGAGGAACTACTCTTTCTCTACTTCCAAAATATCAATAAATGTGTATTTTTTACTTTTCAGTAAGTGATTATTAATAATAGCCAAATAATTAATATAGAAGTTATTTCTTGATTTTTTAAGCAAACGAATACGATGTCACTAAATATGAAATTTTTAATTATACAAAATATCCCAGCAAAAAATTAAAACATAAATCTTTGATGAGCTCAGCTCCAAGTAGTTCTATTTGTGGTGAATCATGAATGAATTTCACACATGGCTGTCATAGGACGGATGTGATCCAAATAATTGAATGGTATGCGCTTAAAAAATTGTCTAGAATAATTTTTGGCATAAACAACAGCCTTAGGCCAAGTTTAAATCTGTGTGCCATGTGCCCAAGAAAGCGTAACCACTAATTACTAATAAAAAACTATTTGATTCAAACATCTTTATCGATTTAAACAGTTTCCAATCATGTTGAATTCTAAAAAATTCTCTATTAGTTACTTAATAAATACGTGTCGGCATCAAGCAGTTTTTCATAAGTAATTAGTGGTTACGCTTTTTTGGGCAAATGGCACACAGATGTAAGCTCCGCCTTAGAATATTAAATTCAGTACCTGTAGTGATTGGTACACAATAAAGATGGTAAACCTTTGGAACTAGTTCCGAAATTTTTTGCTGGGATATTGATTTAAACGAAATATTTGGTTTTTCCATGGTTGGCGGCGAGTTTTTTTTACCAACTATATAAAAGTAATGAAAAATTAGTTTCTTAGCGCTCATTAACAAGATCATACGAAAAATTTAATTTACTTAACATCATGGAAATGACTTCGAATTCACTGAATGACTATCATATGTAAAAATTATTAGAAATTATCCATATTTGCATTACATTCGGGATCTTATTGACGTTCTTGGAAGATTATTTTTACTGGGTACATACAGAGGCATTTAATGTAATTAAAATAAAAAAGCCACACACACTGGACCAAACACAAAGAACGCCTTCGAAAACAGCCGATTGTTCCGTTCTGCACGTGTTTGTGAGAATATTTACAACTAACTTTGGTGTTATTTGTTCATTAATAATTATCACATGTAATTTGGCTTACAAAGCGATAGGAACTTTATTCTGATCAAATCATAAATATAGTAAAGAGCCTTATTGAAAAATATCTATATAAACTTGGTCACGTGCGACATCTTAAGTGTAAAATTAAAAAGAAAATATATTACAAAAATTTTACACAATTTTAAATTATTTAAATTTAGATGGGCAAAAGCGGCGAATAAAATTAAGAGAATTGCAAGTGGTGGAAACGAAAACTTTAAGGAAGTTAAAATGTTATCATTTAATTTATTTTTTTATTTATTTTTCTTTTCGTTGTCCCATACACAAGACTCTCATATTGCAGTCTCAAAGTCAATACAAGTACAAGTTACAAGTACAAGTACAAGTACAAGTACGTATATACAAAAATATTTAACAATAAATTTAAAAAACAAGGAAAGAATGCGGAATGCTAGAAAAAGTGGAAATGATGGAAGAAAAAATGCTGAATAACTGCATACGTAAGAGACAAAGTCGGCAGAAGCTTGCAAAAATTCGAAATGCCGATTAAGCTGAAAACGAGAATGTGTTGCCAAACACGTAAGGGAAATATTAAAACTACTTGAAGTTTTGTTTAAAAAATATAAGCAGTTGCGATGAGCGAGAATTAAAAGCAACTGGAATTGCATATTCCTATTCCTGATACTACTTTTATTAAAATTTGTTTTAACTTACTACTCATACTACTCTATTCATAATACAAATTTTTTGTTAATTATTATTTTAAAATAAATACGTTGAATATGTTGATTAATTTGAAAACATTTTTAATGTGGGTTTATAATTGCTTTGAAAGAGCAACAGAAATAATATAAATATAATGATGGGAAAAAATGTCACGTGCGACTGTGATTAAAATTAATTTTAAAAATAATATATAAATAGCTATTGGGTAAAATTAATACAACAACATTTTAAGACTGGTCAGTTTGAAATGCGCAAAAACAACTTCTGTTTTTGTCACATGCGAACGAATTGATTTTTTGCAATTATCTTCAAAAACGAAAAATTTGCTCAAAATCAAACTCAGCACGGTTGGTGTGAAAATAAAAAAACAATTTTATTTCGCCTTTTTTCACTTTAAGTACACCCTTAATGGTCACGTTCAACATCCAACATCATGGAAATGCATATAATAATTTATACATATTTAATCGAAAATAAATATGTGATTGATTAGAAGAAATAATTAACATTCCTCTATTATTGTAATTTTGACAGCTGCACTTGGCTTCAGTAACTTTTATAGCGATAATCGTAACGCTATAATAACTATTATGACAATTTATCGACTTTGTTGCTATTGAATAACATATTTTAACGATATTCGCTGTCGATTACAGTAAAAAAAGTAAAATAACATGCTCAAATTCATTTAGTTTTTTTTAAATTCTTCTTTGCGCTTTTGCGCTTTTGCGCTTATTTTGACATTTTGTATGCAGGGATGCCATATGATATACAATTGAATGGCAAGTAAGACTCAGATGTACATTATCATAAAAAATAAATTACAGAATCACATTATCGTTACCGCAAACGCATAAATATATTGCTAAATATTACGATTTTCGATTCGCAAAAAGTTACTCAATCCTGGTGCAGGTACTGATATCAACATTGCGGTAAAAGATGCAAAGTTCAAGAGTTTGGTTGAATACCACTCTTTTTGTTTTTTTTTCTTTCTCTGTATTGCTTTTATTAACAAGCACAAATAATATAACCTTTTACTTAAATTGCAGATGGCAAAATTTGTATATCCTTTCTCTTCTCCTTAGTACCAGTAGTGGTACCTTCTGGGAAAAAAATCAAATGTTTTCTCATTAGAATTAGTAAAATTATATGGGTTAGACTTGATGAACAACCTTCCCCGCACCACCATGAATGATTCGACCATTGAGTTCCATTGATACATATTCAAAGCCAAATATTTTCATAGAAATTTAAATATGTGCGTGCGTATATTTTTAGTTTATTTAAATTTAAATTTATTTTGTGGAACGGCGGATGAGCAATTTTTACATTACTTTTGTTTTCATTCAAAATTTATTGCAGTTAATCTTATATGAATTAAAATTGTTTACTATTTTTAATAGACAAATATGATTCAATTAATAATAAGTTAACCAATTGAACTTTGAGTTTTACGATTTACATGTGCGAAAAGAAATTTATGAATGCCAAATTTAATTTTTGTTAAAATGAGATATTTTGAAATGAAATTTAGAGATTTAAACATAAAATTCAATAAGATTTATTAAAATTTCTTTGATTAATGCAAAAAGACTTTTAAATTTTAGCTTTCGATTATGGGCGAAATATTTCATATTGTATTATGGATCAATTAATGACTTTCAACAGGTTCAAGTTTGTATTTACAATTCGTGAGGAAAACGTAAAGGATTTTCTTTTAAATTAAATGTGATGAAAATAAATTCAATAATAACGCGCGTTAAAATGAATACGAATTGAAAAAAGTTTGTTTGTATAGAAACCTGCTTAAGCAACAACAAACAAACTTAGTAAATTCAATAGCAAAATAAAAAGTAACAGAAATATTTTTAATTTTTAATAAATATTTTTTTTTTTTGAAATAACAAGCAAATCAAGCAGCTGATTCAAATATCTTTGAATCAATGTATTTGATATATTGCTATAACGCCATCTTGTTATGGAATGCAAAATTGTTATTGAAACGATAATGACGTGGAAGCAAAGTAATGTTGACACTAAAATGGTGGTGACTTTGACGACGACAACTGGAATAAGGGTGATTGTATACCAAAATTTTGTTGCTTATTTTAAGGTCTTACGAATATTTTCTCTCCTCATTTTAAAAAAAGTTTCATATTGGACTTGGAAGCTTGCGAGATAGAAGAGAATATATCAAGAATTTGGTTCTCGTTTAAAAAATTATCTGGGATTAAAATAAAGCAATACATTGTAATAGAATTTGAAATTGCGACAAAATATATTTATAAGAAGAAGGAAAATGATGTCTTGTGCGCAGCATACAAGGCATAAGAAAAATTTTCTTTAATTTATCATACGATTAAAAAAATGGTTTCTATTCGACTGCAATTAGAATCAATCTACAAAAATCTAAATTTTATGCCTTCAACACAGAATTTACAATATAATAAATAAAAAAATAAAAAACAAATTGCGTGGGTTATTTTAACAAATTTCCATAGTCACATTTACAATTTATGTAAATTATTGTTGGAATTTGAACTGACAAATTAGATACGCTTAATTTAATCAATTACTATTTGTTATTTTAATTTTAGGGCAATTATTGTTGCTATTTAAGAGAGAACACACTTTTTACACACTTTTTTTGAAACAACTCATTTGACAAATTCACTGTGTTTTGCTGGTTGATTTAACATCTACAAACTACTGAAAAAAGCTAACCAATTATTTTTTATTTATTTTACTAATGAAACGTTGTTTGTGCTTTTTAGACGAACAAACTATTTTTGTTGGTTAGCCTAACCAATTTTTTTTGCTAATTTACTGTAAAATAAATTGTTTGTGCGTTTTACTGGGCAACTAAAAATACAATAAAATTTATTTTTTCTTGGTTATAATCTCACAGATATACATAACCTGTTGGCCGAAGAAGATAAAATCTTCGGCAATCATATGAGTATTATGTATTTCCATTAAGTGTTATACACCATCTGCCAAATCTTAAGGCTGGTAATACCCGATAAAGTCAAACGAATTCTAAGAAAATTCACTCCTGATGTAATGGAGTTTCTGAAAATTTCCAAAAGACAATAACAACTCACTAGATCAGGGTTGCATTTTCTCAAAAAACGAGCGATTCTGTAGGACAGTGAGCACAAGCCCTTATTGAAATTTTTACAAATTTCCCACATTGCCGTTTACTTGATTTTCTATAAATTTATGTACAGACGGTTGTCAGATCTTACAATATTTTTAGTAATATGTGCAAAAAATTTCTTACAAACCTGTGAACTGGCAATTTTTGTATGACATCTTTGCCATAAAAAGCATTGTCAGGACATTGCAACACCATCAGCTGACAACAAATTGTCAGACATCTTACAGTCGTATGAACACATTGTAAAATTATTGCCAGATATTTGTCAGACCTCTCACAATTGCGTCATTATAAGAGAATTATTTCTATGGGCACGCTTGATTTAAAAAAAATATATATAATAAAATATATGCCGACAAAATCATTGCAATTGCTTCTTTATGGTCCATAATAATTTATATTTTCACTTGTTACATTTAACACAAGCACAAACGATTGATATTTAACAATTTCAACAGATCTGATCATTTTTGTATATGACAACCTTATGAACTGACAATTTTTCGACAGACGATTTTGTCAAGGGAGTTTATTGTCATACAACCCTCTCTCAATAAATTGTAAGATTTTCTGACAATTTTGATACAACGGTGTGAACTGACAATCTACCTTGTGGTGGCAATTTTTGATTGCCAGTACATTGTCAGCACATTGCCAGATCTGACAATCTTATAATATCTGACAATCGTCTGTACATAGCTTAAGGTTTTCTACATTGCATGTGTGTAGAATACGTACATATATTTAGAGTGTCAGAATTGATCAATGCGAGTTCTGTACAACTGTGATTCGATCACGAGTGCGTATGCGCAACCAGTACCGGATTGGTTACCAACAGATTATTATTTCACTTTGTCAGTAAAATGCTTTTTTATAGCTACGCTATTTATTGCACGATACAGGACTTAGGACGTGATTTTCGAAACAAAAATAATCGACACTATTACAGTTATAAATTTATATTTGTTTTGATTTCTTTGTACTTAAATTAAGAGCAGAGTACGAAAATAAACGAAACAAAATCTTTAATTTTTTGTTTCGTTCTTTGAAGTGAGTGAAACAAAAACAAAACCAAAACGATTTTTTCAATTTGTTTTTGCACATAAGCACAAATCAGAGAACACAGCCGATCGGCTCAAAGCCGGCCGCCGGCCACAACCAATACATCAATTTAATCGTAAGCCGCTAGAAAAGAAAATAATGTGAAATAACTGGAAACGTTTTGAAATATTTGTAATTTTATTGCATTGTTATTTCACACATGAAATTTTTTTGTATTAACTAAGCAGCATAGCTATAACCGAGTGTCTTAAGACAGCTCTCTTCCTTTTGATTTTACTTTGAAATTGATTATTGTGGGCTATGGCTTATTAACTTTAGTCCTTAAAATTGCCAAATTACATTGTCCATATAATGACTTGTTGTTTCAAATCCCTCCCACTGCCTTATTATACTTGAATGCTGTTGAATTTTAAGAATCGTTGTTGCTGACGTAAGTTACAAAATTATTAACGGTCTAACTCAAAAAGAAATATTACAGGTTTATTACAGGTTTTTTTTTTACAAATTTCCCATAGAAATACGTCAAATAAGCGCTTAAGTAATAAATATATATATATATATATCGTTACCTTAATATAGAAAGGCCTCAACTCATTATTTTTTTTAACGTGACTTTTGCATTTTCCGATGCACTAGATCTTTTTCTGTCAAAGTATACAAAAAACTTGATTTCCAAAAAATATGAAATAGGGCCTTTCAATATTAAGGTAACGATATGTAAACGCTGCGTTTGGTTTATAACAAATTTATATGAATCTTGCTTGGTTTTTGATACAGAGACAAAATTTTGTTTTAACAAAACAGGTTTTCGAAACTGATTTTAAGTTTTATTATTTTCTTTATTTGGTTTGATGAATTTATCACAAAAGAAAAAAGTGGATTTTCCATTCTGTTAAACAATGGCCTGAAGGTATTTAGATATTTTTTCTTGTACTATTTAACGTATTGTGCCCTTAAATATTTGCTTTAACAATTTTTGTTATTTTAACTGCTACCATCGGTTAGTTTAACCGCTTTCATTGGTTGGTACAATTTCATATTATTTCTTTATCTTTTCATTTATATAAAATACTTGTTCCTTTTTTTCATTTTATTTGAGCCAAATGTGTTCGTTATGCTTGTATTGTTAAGAACGTACATTGAGCATAAAATATGGCTGCCAAAAGTTTCCGCTGACAAATGAGTCAGTAATTTCTTTAATCGTCTTTTTATCTTAAAATAAATTTAGTATGTATATGCATGTATAGAATAGATACTTTTTTGCATTTTATGTGAGTATCTAAATAATTTGTTTAAACTAAAAACAAATTAAGAAAAATTTGTTTTTAAAAAACAGTAAATGAAAAACTGACAATGATTTCAAATGTCAAATACAATTTTGATGGCACATTTTCTTAAAACAACCATTTAAATTAAATTTGGGTTATAGCAATATTGTTGCTACAAATAGTACGTGCCATCAGTAAATGAAATGAAGTATTAAAAAAAAAGTCTGTGAAAATTGCGATTTATTTTACCGGCAACAAGGTTTAAACAAAATTAATGAAAATGTCAACAGAAGTGATTAGTTTGATCACATAAAGCAACGAAACAATTGCTAAGAATGTGTTGAGCTTTTACAAAACTGCGAGGGTGGGTTTAGAAATATCTTTTAAAATAATTTAAAAATTTGTGACTAATTATTATATTACGTGCTCCAAACTTATGATGTTTTTACTGAAAAAAGGCGATGAACTTCGTAAAAAAAAAATTAAAAAATAATTTTGAATATTTGGTTTGAACTTATTTGTTTTTCTTTATCGCTCTATAATTCAAATTACATATTGTTAAGTAACAAATTCCTCTAAAGACAAATTGTAGATTATTAAGCAAACATTAGCAAAACGGAACAATATGCTATTTTCGAAGGCCGCTACAACTTTCTTGCCAGCGTTCTTATGTTTGGTCCAATTACCACATTAATGTCTGGTGTCAATTGATGTAAAGTTCAGCTCCATATACATATTTTTCAATGGAAATGAAATTGTATGTGAATTGTTTTGATTCATCGTTCTCTAATGTGATGAAAGCTTAAATTTACCATCTCTTGTTTGCAAAAGTCTTGCCGTTGTGTTTCGTTTGTGCTTTACTAAGCATGCACATTTCTGTTAATTTGCTTATTTTTGTTCCACTTAAGACAAGCTGTTTTTACATATTAGCATTTCCACAGGGAAGTCAACTTTTTGCAGCGTGCGACACCAAACAAATATGTTGGTTTTTTTTAAAGAAAACGACACTTTTTTTTTACTTCTTTATATACTTGCATAGGGCGTCAGCAGTCCTACTACATTAGGTAAAATTTTAAGCAAAATCGAGTAACATTGTTCTGAAATATAAGCTTAATTGCTTGTTGTCGCACGCGACAAAAAAGTGAACTTTCTCGTGGAAATGTCCACATTTATTTGACTTTGCCTACAAGTTTATAAACTTTCATTTTGATGATATTTTTAGAATCTAGCAATACTTAATACATTGAATGGTTAGACAGGACCTGTCACTCTCAGTCTCAGAGAGGTGGTGTTACAAACATATGCCACTGTCCTAAGCGCTGTTCACACTATATTATTTTGTATTAATACTTGTCAAAAATTCAAATAATGTGTGCAAAAGCGATAGCTTGAATGTCAAGTGTCATGACGAATGGCCAATAACCATCCTTATTATATTTAGCGTCAGTAGCATAACACAACGTCGCTTTTAATGCTTTTTTGCAAATCGATATTTCTGCAGATAGTATTTTTTTTCTTAAAGCTAATGGAAGAGTTGGAAAATAATCCTTCTCTTGCTACAAAATGAATCAACTGACTCAAATATTAGATATGTTTTTGGTATTTATCGACAAACAGGCAACGTCGTCATAAGACTGTTAGGGCATACAAAATTGACAACGATATTGCCGACGCTAAAAAGAATAAGAGTGAATATGATACAAATTTACATACCATAAGGCTTGATGATTTTCATGAAATTCTTTTAAACGATATCGTATCAGCGTTGCATTTTTACAAAGTAAATGGGAGTGTTCGTAAATGCATCACTGCTCTGCATCATATGAGCTAAGTTTTATTTAAATTGCTGATAAACGCTGATAAACTTTTTGCAGTAGTAGCCAAATGTATCCTCAATATTTGGCATTTATTTGAGTGAAGTAATTTAGGCCACTTCGATTTCCATTAGCAGCGCAGTGATACATTTATGAATAGGATCCAAAGCTATAAACAAATTGACAAGTCGTCTGATTCGACGCCGATGCAGCACCCTTACTTGTATTATATTTCTTCGTCTTAAACCGGCTCTAAATTTTGAATATGCTTCTCGTATTGAAATATTTCGTGTAAGTCATGTCCGAAAGTTAACGAAATTTATTACATTTCTTTTCTTTCTCTTTTATAAATCGATTACTTTGACCACCGAATGAAACTGCTCTGCCGCCACAAGTCAACGGCTAATGTAGGCATGTTAATTTTGAACAGCTGTTTGCTTTCTGCTTGTGTTTTTAATTTTATTTGAGGTGAGATGGCATTTGAGAATAGAAACAAATGTTGTTAGATTTCATTCTCGCAAAATGGGATGTGTAGCCCTGTACTAGTTCTAAATTTAAGTGTACCTATTTCAAAGTGTATATGAAGCATTTTTTTAAAACCGCAAAAATGTAGCGCTTTTCTCTCAAGGTTTAGTGCAACTTAACCGATGGACAGCGCCAGAGATTCAATTAGAACTATTCCATTCTCGATGATAGTTTAGGCAAACTCGACAACCGTCGTATTCACATTACGATTTTTTTCTATGCACATCCGTCTACGTATATGCGGATTTCTTTTTTCACTTTTTTGTTTTTTTTTGCTTCCTCTGGCGGCGTGATCACGGCATTCTATTGGAACAAATCATTATACTTAAAAGTATTTGAAACTATTAAAGAAATTGGCGTCATCAATAAATATTTTTGTACATTGCAGACTATGTCTGAAGTCTGCCCCATTCCAGATGCTTTTTGACAGCTGCTGAGATTTGCCAAAAAAAAAACTTTTGTCAACCTTGCACTTTTTTTCCTCCTATACGAGTATATGTAAAATATAAAAGCACGTACATAAATAAATATACTTTATGTTCCTACTATAAAAATAATTTTTACGGCTTGAGAAATTTTTGTAGCATGGCACTGCATAAATTTATTTAAAGGTTTAGTTTTTTTCTTCCTTTCGTTCCTAACTTTATTGCAAACTCACTTCTTGCCTGCTTAAAAAAATTTACAATTTATTTTAATATCCTTTTACAAATCTTTCCTCCTATAAACAACTTTTGTGAAAAAATGCAGAAGCATTTTTTTTTGCTCATAATTTTTATGGATTTGTAATGATAATGTTAAGTACTCAACATTATTTTTATGGCTTTAAAGGAGGTAAAAAAAAGAGTGATAGAGTGATGCAAAAAAAATATAATAGCAGACAATCAAAGCTGCTCAAAGCCATCACAGCATAATGCGAAGAAAGAAAGAAAAAATTTAAGTGTTACGGCTTTTGTAAGCCCAAATGAAATATTGACTAAGAAAATTTTGTATGAGTCATGCAAAAATTTTAAGTTAGTTTGAGTGGTTTCGTTTCGTTTAATAGTTGTGCAGTGAGTGATTATAAAAAAAATTTTAATATAATTTAAAAACATAAAACTTTCGCTTATTATGAAATATGCAAGTGTAGAATAAATTTTTTTAGGAAATATGGAAACAAGAATAACTAACGTTGGTGGCTAAAAGGCCTTAGCCTTATGCCTTTAAATCGATTTAAGCCGAAATGTTAATGTTTCACTTTGAAAGTACTCTTGAACAAAGAATGCGATTTTTTAGAAAATTATAGCAGAATAATTTTTCGTTTCAATTTGAAATTAGAGAAAATTCAAATACATAATTGAGTGCTTTTCATATAATTTTTTTGGTTGCTTGCGAAGTAGAGAGTGTTTTTTTTAAGCCCGATGGAATTACGAAAGGTTAAACTTTCAAACAAACTCTCATACTGCGCTTGCTTTTTGACATTTATGATCAGTATACTCAGACAAAATACTTGTATCATGAATCAACAATTCGGCAACTTCGAAGCGACTTCGTGTGTTCAGCGATGCGGTTAATATTTGGCTTAACGGGTTAGTTAATAAACAAAAGAGTGAAAATCAGTCCACAAAAGACACTACATAGTCCAATACATCCAGAAATACTAATCGTTTGATACAGTTTTTAGGCTGGTGGCATTATTGGACTTTAGCTTTGAGCGCTACGGCCAATGAGGATCGTTACCAAAAATATGGATAACATTGATGGGGGCGAGAGGCGGTTTCAACGTGTCATACAGCGACCCCAACAATCGGCTTATTGAAATCAAAATTTGGCGATTAGTTGATTTCGAAAAATGAACCTGTCAATTGCCATGTGAAGCTGCTGGCTTATGCTGATAGGCCCAATACGGAAGGCTGATTAGTTAATGGCGAGTATGTACAACCTTAAAGCCCTATGCTCCTTGTAGGAGTTAAAAGGAACAAATATACTCATATATAATTACGATTTCATCCATTTCAAATTATTCTCCACAACAAGTTAAAAGAGGGTGATCCATATACATCCACATTAAACCGATTACATCACTTACGTACAAAAAAACTAAAAACATATAAAGGGTCCGCAATCTAAGGTTTTTTTTCAACCCAAACCCAAAACGAGTCACTGTTTGGGGCGGATTTTGGTACAGAGGCATAATTGGGCCAATGAACAAGGAGTGGCCGTTACAATCAATGGCGATCGTTATCGGGCCATGTTTTTGTTCGCAATTGTGGCGCTACGTGCCACACAGCCGAAGTTACACTCGATGTTTTGCGCCCTGTTTTCAAAAAAAAAAAATTTATCTGGCGGACCCTTTATATTATACAAAATTATACAATTATAAAAAATAAATTATACAAAATTATACAAAAATAAAGTTCTATGTCGCATGAGTTGTAGTATTAAATGAAAATGTTGCTTAAAATTGTTATAGCTACGCTATTTATTGCGCGATAGAGGAGTTAGGATGCGATTTTCGTAACAAAAATAATCGATACTATTACAGTTATAAATTTATTTTTGTTTTGATTTCTTCGTACTTAAAAGCAGAGTACGAAAATAAACGAAACAAATTGAAGTGAGTGAAGTGAGTGAAACAAAAACAAAACCAAAACAATGAGAAGGATTGCACAATCCTTGCATCCTCTGCCTTACGAGGATGCATTAACGTAAACGAATCACGAAATTTTACACACACTACGAAGTTGGTCGGCTGTTTATACTCAAATACTTCTAATTTTTATAGTGCATCCTCTCTGACTTGCCTTGATACAAATTTGGATGCGAAAGAGATTTTTAACTTGTGATTTTATTTTTAATTTTTTCATTGAATTATGTATCAAAATAAATGTGTGCTTCGGTAGTTCAGTGGGTTGGGTTCTTGCCTAACATGCGGAGATCGTGGGATCGACTCCTGATTCAATGCGTATTTGGTAAATGTACATTAGTGAACATAATTTATTATTTATGGAAGCTGCTCTAGCCCATGAATTCAATACATACGAGTATTAATTGCACTGAAGTAAGCATTTCAAAGGAAATGCTTCAAAGTGAGATATCGCGAACAAATATCATGCCGTACGTAAACAGGTCTGTAAGCCAATAGCAGCTTGACATTCCCTTACAAATCTGCTTAAGGAGAAGCAGTGATTTTAGCTGGTACACTGCTTTCTAGTATTTGGGTTTTTCTAATTACAAGTTGGAGTGATATAAAAAGCAAAAAAATAAATAAAAAATTGGAAAAATCGTAACTAGAAATATTTGTTATAGTTAATAACAGAATTTTCTAAGCAGTTTCAGTATCGGCGATATAGTGGCCACATACAAGTAAATAATGTTTTAGATAATCACAGAAATAACAAAACGCTTCTCTGCTCTGTCGGAAACCTTCGCTATTTGGATTACTCCTGACATTGCATTGGTTAGTTCAAGAGGTGTTGGAATCATCACATTTATATTATCAACTTAGTTTACGTCGTCATAAAATAAATCTATACATATCTTTCCTTGATTGCCACACAGAGGATATAAAAATATTTTCTTTTCGCAAGAAATGCGGGTACAAGCCTTTTATATGAAATTTTTATACAGATTTTTTTTTTAAATTTCTTTGCATAAAAAAACGCATTTTTTTTTAAATACGTCTGTGTTGCAATAAAGAAGCAATATGTCTATATGATCAATTGGATATGATTTCTTTAAACTAAAACACTTAAAACTTTTTTATTCTAAAAATTTGTTTTCTTAAATTTTCGCACAAAATTTACTGTCTTCTGTCAGACTTGATATTTTAAGTTGGCAACGCCATGACAATTTCAGCTAAAAAAAACAGTAGTTCACAATACTAATACACAGTTTGATCGTGTGTAAACTGAGTATTTGAGAACTGTGATGGGGGTATAAACTTGTCATCAACTGGCACCAGTCAGAGGGTATCAAATACGTTAATGCTAAAGGTAAAGGTGTAGTGGCCCTTGAGAAGAGGATTTTGTTTTGCTCTTATGCATAAAAATTTAGACCATTCATTGACGATTTCTGCTATAACATATTCCATAGGGAACAAACAAATATATATATATATATATATTTCTTTTTTTTTTTGATAAAAACAATTAATAAAATTACAATGAAAAATTACTTCCTAATTCTTTTTTACACACTGTTAATGGTTTCTTTATATCTATATATAACTATCAGCATCACATTCATTATCTCCAAAAAAAAGAGTCCCACAGCACATTTCTTTCATTAAGCAAAAGGAAATGAATAGAAATGTTCTCGGTGTTGTTTTTATTATTCTCCCCACTGTATTGCATTGTTTAAAACTAGTGTTGGCTGAAAGCCAAAATTTTCTGCCATCTTGTTGAAGCAGCAATTGAGGCAAAAACGCCAACAACTGCAACTACAGCAGCAACACCAGCAACAACAATATATGGGTATCTAAACGAATCGCCGAAAAGCAAGCAGAAGGCAAAATATATGTATGTAATTGTTTTGCTTGAGCACCAAAAGTTGCTACAGCAAGTAAATGTTGGCCAAATGTTTGAGTACTTTGAAATGATGTAGATGATTTTATTTGTTTTCTTTGTGTGTGTACGTGTGTGTGTGTGTGTGTGTTTGTGTGTGTTATTTTTGCAAATTCTTTTTGTATTTTCCTGTACAAAACCAATTCTTTTTTATAATGGGGCTCCGTGTTTTGCTGTTAAGAATACATGATAATAGATACGAGGGCGATCCCAGCAAATGGATATAATTAAGAAATATTGTTAATGAGAAGAGTGGTTAACATTTGTAGTTTTCATTAAGTGCAAGAACGCTGCTGTTCGCTTAAGTAGTTAGTGCTTTGCAGAAATTTGCAAAAGGCAAATGGATGTCTTTAAGAGCCTGAGTTCGATCCCTGGCCAGACCCAGTCATATCAACATCATAGATTTTTTTGATATACTCGTACATTAGTGTCTATGCTAATGTATCTCTCACAGCGCTCCTGTGATTTGTAGCTCTGAGATACTGCTAAGGTCAGGAAAGCCAAGAAAATTACAGTGGAATCTCTGTTGAGCGCACACCGAAGGGACCATTGAAATGTGTCCATACAAGGAGGCTGTCCGTTCAAGAGAAAACTACCAATTTAAATGAGTAAAATTTTTCTAAGATCATTAGTTTTTATTTAAAAATACTCTTATTAAAAAAATAAAAAATTCAATTGGGTTTAATAAAAAAAAATCATTAATATGAAATATGTATTTCCATAGGTGGGCCAAAAGAAGTCATCCGTTGTTTGTTGTTTGGCTCTCATTTTTTTTTTTTCTAAATGAAAAACTTCGATTCTGTTTTTTTTGATTACGTGTTATTTGAACCTTTAGAATTTTATTGGTTAACTCGAGAAGATGATATTGGCCAAATGGGCTCCGCGGCGCGCCGTCACTATTGATTGCTCGTTTTATGGCATTTTTCATCAATTCGGCTAGAGCTTCGGGCGACAGATTCTCGCACTCGTGTCGAATGTTGTTCACGTAAACACGGGACTTCAAAAAACCCCACAAAAAAAGTCTGAAACGGTTAAATCGGGCGATCTTGCGGGCCAGTGTAAATTGCCAAAACGAGAGATGAGGCGACCCGGAAAAAATAGACACGATTATTCCGCGTTCTTGGGGAGTGTATCGCTCCATGGCTTGTTCACTTGAATTCTACATCTATCTGGTTCACAAATGTCAAAGCAGATTTGACATTGGCCGCCATTTGCAAAAATAAGATCATCTTCCAATAGGGTGATTTCTTTTGGCCCGCCTTTAGTAGTTTGATTTGCTTGGTCTTGGCAATAACACCTTAAAAATGCAAGTTCAGCGATGAAAGTATATTCATAGCTTCTGTATGACTTTGGCATTTCAAAATAAGATCATTATGTCAGAGAGACCATTATGTCAGAGAGAAAATATTTACCATACACATATTTAAATAAGTTATGTGATGTAGTAAATATGAAAAAAATGAGCCTTGTTGTCAAGGCGAGCATATTAGGAATCTGGACAAAATTATTTGTAAATTATGACATGAAAAAAATAGGGAAAAAAGAAACGAAATGTCAGTTCAAGAGAATATTTTTCGAGACTCTCATGAGAGAGTCCGTCCAAAGGGCAGCGATTGCAATGCTTTTCTTATGAAGCGCTAACGAGACTTGGCTACAGTGTCCGTCTAAAGGGGATGTCCGCTTATAGGAAGTGTGCGTTAATGGAGATTCTACTGCATATGAGTTTTTAATGTTTTTTTTCGGTTTCAACATGTTTATATGAAATTTTTTTGTGGCTAAACGAATAAAAGTACTACATTGATTTTTTTCGCTGAAAGACTTGATTGAAAGCTATTATTACTATTAAAACAACAAAAATATCTTGAATATGAATGTTGAAACAATTCGTTTACAAATTAAAAAAAAAAAAATTATAAATTTTTTTGCAAACAAAGAAAAAAGAAGGAGGTTTTTAAAAGTCAAAGTATGTAGCTACATTTAAAATTATGTTTTATGCCACAGTAAAATTTGAAATCTCTAATCTTAAACGCAAGAAAAAAGTTTGCTTTTTGTGATTTTTAGAACATTTCACCTTTTTTCTCTTTTTGCTCATCTTGCATAGATAAATATGAGTAAGAAATCTTTTTGTAGGTCATAAAATGTTTTGCTTTGAGGGGAGGGATGCTTCCTCGTGCCCATATAAACTCAAACTCTTAATTTTTATGATATTAAGACATAAGTAGTACATTTTTTAATATTTATATTATTTTTGCTAATAATATTTTTGTCACCGCCCACAAAAGGAGGTGGGGACGAAAATGACATCTTAAGGTCTCCTGGCTGAAAATTTATGGTTTTGAACTTTCACCGACGTTAAAAGTTGCATTTACTATGCAAAAGTATGGGAAAAGTTAAGAAAAAAATTTTATTTTTCAGAGGTGGGATTAGGTCCTCTGAGGGAAACATTTTTTCCCCTTTGTCCGATATTTCTGATTTTCAAAATTTACCACCCAACATATTTACGCCAGTTTCGTTGACCTAGGAGCACTCAAGAAGTTTTCACAAGCAATACAAACTATAAAAAAAAAGTGTTAATTGAAAAAGATTAAAAAAACCCGACTGCGACCAATTTTGAACCGCTCAATATCCTAAACGGTTGTTCGAAATGAAAAATCATAAGAGAAACCTTAAGATGATTTTAAAATACCTGTCCAAAGATACCCATTTTGATATATTTCGCCGACTTTTTATTTTTTTCGTATTTAGAAAATGTCGTCTGATGGCCGCCATATTGAGTTTTGACTGCTGTCACATCTTTAGTGACACTTCCGAGGTTAAGACAAATCGATTGACGTAAGAAATCATTAAAATCGGTACACGCGTTCGGTTTATATAAGGCCGCAAAGGAACACACATAAATACATACATACATACATACATAGGCTTATGAACAGAATACCTTTCTTTGCCTCGCGCAGTCGGGTAAAAAGAGAAAAAATTATTTTAAGAACTATTTGGGCTCAGTTTTGTGGAACTTTTAGAACTTCAATCGTATTGAAAAAGCTTTTAAAATGATGCTAAATAGTGTTGCTTGAGTTTCGTTAAGTTTATTTAATTTTTTTTTTTCTTCTTTTCGGTTTTCTTAAGTATTGGCGGAAAATTAAACCTTAACGATAAATTTCATTTGCCAAAAAAAATAAAAACATTAAAAAAAAAAAATTACCGAAAATTAGAATTAAATTATTTTAGTTTTTATTTAATTTTTTGTTATAAGAGAAATCAAAAGAAGCAAAAGACTATTTTATCAAAATTCTGTTACATTTTTGTTTAACTTATTTCCCTATTTAATTGCACAAAATGTATCATTTTGGGCCTGCAAGTTTTTTATGGGTCTTGGATGCAAAAAATTAATATTTATTTAAAGATTAATTCGCAATAGAAATGCTTGACATTCATTCTTCAGTTAATAAAGCAGCACGAATTTTTTTCATATTGTTAAAATAATTGCACTTGAGCAGAAACAAAAACTATATTTTTAAAATCGGAATTCAATAAAAAGTTTTCCTTAAATTTACAAAATTAGTTGTATACGTTTTCTTCAAATTTTGTTTCACATTTAAATATTTTTGGAAGTAGCTTAATTTTTTGAAGTGCAAGTCTGGTTCCATTTTTTCGCCGAATATATTCTGATTTCTCACAGATTTTGTGCCAAAGTAACTTAAGTTCGTATCTCATTTCGGTTTGATTTTGCAGACTAACAATTTAAAAATTGTTGTTGCATAAAAGCTTTCAATAGCAGTGTTGAATTAATAAAGGCTTCGAATTAAAGTAGAACTATAAACGTGCGACTTTTATTTTATTAGCAATAACGAACTTGAAGAAATAAATGTTTTTAAAGAGTAAAAAACGTCACACTATTGTTGTTTTACGAGTCTTACGTTCAATAAATGCAAATTTTTAATCATTTATATTATTTCCCTTCCTTCAGGTTTACCTGATCAGTTTTTGATCAATCTTCTTTGAAACCTGCATTCGTATTCATACACACCGTCAAGTTTGCTTCATCAATTTGCGTTGTCGTAGAGTATTACGAATGACAAAACAAAACGAAAATACAAACTTGATTGGTATGGTCAAGTCTGTACTCCCCTCCATTATATTTTCCTCTCTCTCCTAAAAACTCAAGACTTGACGAGTCAAAACTGACGTGTGTGAAAGAGGACTAAGAGCAGCCGGTTACTAAGCTTACAGGCTAAAGAGGTTTTGGAATCTTTCTCGCACAGTGGAGTTTTTTCGATAGAAATTACCTACAAGTGGTTGATGGCTTTTTGTCTGGTCTAAACTACCCTTTGTAGAAATTTAATCAGGCTCGTTCAGCTTGGCGTTGCTTGTGCATGGAGGAAGATGAGACGGCGGCATCATACGAGTATGTGTGGCAATAAGGAAAAAGTGCTTAAGTCATATTTGACTGTTTTGTAGGAGAGCACTTTTAAGCGTTCAAGTCGATTTTCAAATATTTATTTATTTTATAGTTAAGTTGGGAAATTCTCTGTTGACCCTTATTTTTTTAAGCTAACATCGTTCTACACGCTGTAAATAATACATTCAAGCTGAAATATGACAGAGTATAACCTTAATTAAGCTATTATTACAAATGAGGTTAGAAGTCTTAAAGAGATAAGCCGCAAGTCATTGTGCTATAACTTCTTGAAAAATCGCACAGATTAATTGAGATTTTGTCCCAAGGTACTTTCAAATATGCAGATTACGGAGATACTCAAAATCAGCTTATCTCGACTTAAGCTCTTTTTCCTTTTAGCCACAGATATTTGATGTGAGTGTATTGCTTTCTATTTGCTTCACTCTGAACTTCTGTGTTCAAAAGACATAAGGCAGGCTTCAGACGTCTCTGTGTTGAATTAAAACAGGAGAATCATGCAGGGCATAAAAGATCCATCAGCTGTCGCAGTGCCGCCAGTCTTTAAAAAAGATCTTGCACTTCCCAGAAGATTCAAGATGCACGCCATCACGCGTGAAACATCACTCTCAATGGCAAAAACTAACAAAGATCCTTAAAATGAGCAATTTTCCATTTTCAACTATGGTCGAACGAATTGTCATTTCTTATTGCCAGCCATTTTGCCTAAAGAGTGACGTATTTATTAAGTTAAACAATTTCGTACACAACTAATAGACAATGCATTGAATCTAATATTATTGGAAACTATTTAACTGAACAAACACGTGTTTGAGTCAAAAGTTTTTTCATTTATATTTAGAGGTTGCGCTTATTTGGGTAAATTTTTACAAATTGTAACTGTACCATAAGTAAAGCAAAAAAACGTAAGTAAAAAAACTAACCCAAGCGTAACCAAAATGAAACACTTTTGCAGTATTTTTCCGTTCCCAATCAATCCAACTCTCTTTTTCAGACTCCAAGTATTAAAGTTTTCCTTAATTTAAACTATTCAAAATGATTGAATTGATGATTCTGACGCTGATGTTGAGTAAAAACATTGAAACAAGTTCATCATTCCAGATGTAAAGAGCATTAAGGGTTTGTTTTGAAATATTAAAATCATCCATCTAAAATAAATTCAATTGGGAATATGAGAGAAAAAACATTTCATATTTTAAAATTTTCTTCCACTAAGCGAGGGACCAATAAATCATCACAGTGGCAAGTTTACGCTCACACAGTGGGTTGGGTAATGCAAAATATGTACTATATTTTATTACATATGTACATATGTACATTTATATTGTTTTAAGAAAAAAGAAGTTCAAGTTTAATTTTTGCTGGGTACATGTAATATGTATGTAAAAAAAATATTTTAAGGCCACTTTTTAGCATTTTTGTAATATCTTCTTGCGCTTTATTAAAAATATATATCGTCAGCCCATTATTGGTTTGACCCACTGACCATTTAAAAAAAATGAGTTAGGTATGGGGTATATATATTTCGAATATCTCCTTTCTGCATCCAAAAGATGTTTCGCGAAATTATTTATGGTTTCTGAGATATTTAGCATTCATTTTGCTCCATTTCAACTATTTAAAGGTTTGATAAGTATTGTTTTGCTGTACATGCCACAGTTTGGCGTTTGCGTCAAATTCTTCATACAAAAACATGCGAAGTAAAGTTAACTCTTGTACTGCTTCAATTCTACAAGAAATGAATAATAAAAAAAGAAGCTGCCGTAAGAAATATTCAAGGGCGACTGTTGAGCAAAAACATCATCACCCATACGCAGCCGCCGATTAGATGTTTTAATATCAACTTATTAAAACACTAAAATAATATAAAAGAAACCTTAATTATGCATGTTTGAGTATAACAGAAAGAATTTCATTTCTTTCCTTATATTAAATGCACTGCAATTACTTGTTTCTCTTGTGTAAGTGCGAAATAAGAAAATCGCTAAAACTAAAAAAAACGCCAAAACTAAAAAAGCCTAAGTTCAAAAAACTTCCAAAACCCGAAAAAATCGCCAAAACGAAAAAAAGCGCCAAAACAAAAACACGCTAAAATTAAAAAACGCCAAAAACCGAAAAAATCGCCAAAACAAAAAAAAAGCACCAAAAATAAGAAAATTGCTAAAACTAAAAAACGCCAAAACTAAAAAAACGCCAAAATAAAAACAGCCTAAGTTAAAAAAAATTCCAAAAAACCGAAAAAATCGCCAAAACGAAAAAAAGCGCCAAAACTAAAACACGCTAAAATGAAAAAAGCCAAAAATCGCCAAAACGAAAAAAGCGCTAAAACTAAGAAAATCGCTAAAACTAAAAAAAAAACGCCAAAACTAAAACACCGCCAAAAACTGAAAAATCAAAAAAACGAAAAAAATGCCAAAGTTCGTATAGTAATACATATATAGTGTCTGTATGGAACCCTTCGTATGCGAGTCAAATTCGCACTTTACTGAATAGCACCTTTTCCACTATTCTAATGAGAAAATGATGCTCTACTTACACATTGTTGTAAAATATTAAGACTTCTTTCGCTTACCTGCAATAAGAAATAAAAGTTATTAAATAGATTTTATTCAAGGAAATTCTTCGCATATAAGATGCGTAGATATGCACAATATAATTGTTTTTTAAATTTTTGGCTCAAAAGTAGTAAAAAGCAAAATAAATTTGCTTGAAAAAAAGATAACTTTCTCTGTTTTAGTTTGGAACTTGCAAATACACCAGTACACATATCGAGCCTTAACCGACACATTTTTTGGACTACACACTTGCAGGTGGGAAATTACGGCACTGTGTACAAAGCGAATAAGTTTCCAAAAAAAATTCAGATAAATCTTTATCATTATTTTTACTAAGCAAATAAAATTTCATCTTTCCACATCTTCGATGGACTTGAAAGAATTTGAAAAATTTTTAATAATATTTTATTTTTAATTTTCACAAAATTTCATTATGTATTTAGATTTTGTTTGTTTAATAAATTTTTCTTAAAATGCATCAGTCAGCAGTGCATTAAGTCTTGTGATCAAGTTAGACCAAAAAAAAAGCGAATAAAATATGCACATACGTTTTACATTTCGTTTAAATGGGTGGCTTAATTTAAAAATACACCATTCAAATGTTGATGGTAATGATGATGCCAATGGCGACAACGAATAGAAATGACGTCAAAATCTTAAGGACTTTAAATGTGATGCAGTGAAACAATGTGACCATAGAAATGGGCATTTGGTACGTACTAGGTACGATGATGTCAGAGAAAGTGTTATAAAAATGCAATTTTTAAGAACACTACATTATAAATATTAATTAAATGAAAATATATGTACGAGTATATAATTTTAAACGCAAGTAAAACAAAATACCTTTGGCATCACATTCGAGTAAACTTCTACATATTGTAAAAGCAAATCGTTAGTGCTTTTTCTGGCCTTTTACTATCGTTAACTAATTCAGATTCGTTATCGGATTAAATGCATTTTATAAATTTAAACTAATTTTAATTGCAAGAAAAATGTCATTAATGTTGTACAGACAAGAAAGAATTTTTTATTGGCATGTTTTTTTTTTGCTCATGCTTGTATTTCTTTCCAAGGAGCCAAAAGTGATAGAAATTTATTTGAAATGCATTTTAATTGAAATAAATAATGCGATATATTCAGGTGTTTTGTATTTAATTTAAATTGGCCATTAGATGTTGTTTATTATATACGAGTATATAGATATACAGTCGAACTTCTCTTTAGCGAACTTCTATATTATGCATGCCAGCAAAAACAAATTTTGCTACAAGTAAGCACTGAGATAAAAAGAAGCGCTGCGGAAGCGCGGAAAATCATACAGTGCATCCCCTCTGCCTCAGGAGGATGCAATAACGTAAGCGAATGACTAAATTTAACACAAACACTACGAAGTTGCTCGGCTGCTTATACTCAAATTGTCAAAGTTTTCTATAGTGCATCCTCTGTGGATAAAAATTTAGAGGCGAATGAAATGTTCACTTCGAGTTTTGTACAAAAGTATTTGATTCGATATTGTATTTAATATAAAAACAAAATAAAGTATTGGAAGTTAATCTAAGAGTAGATATAAAATTGTGATCTAAAGAGCAAATTTTTTAATTATATATATATGAAAAAGGCATGAAGTATGGGCTTCTTTCAGCACATCCTATATGCATTCAAAAGCTTATACCTGGCGAGCTACTAAGCAGCGATGCCAACTATTTGTAACCCAAACGTGCTATTCCCCTCTTCGCAAAACGCGCTAGAACGCGCTAAGTTGCAGCATTGTCAACTATTTATAGCTAAAACGCGCTATTTTCCTACGCGCTAAATAAAATTTTAATAAAATTCGATGTATTTACATGTGTATTAGTAAATACAAATTTTTTAGTAGCTCTTTCAGATTTTATAATATTGTTTCTTGGAAATTATATCCTAAACAATTAAAATCATTTAATACAGAATTGCCTTCCAAATAATCGAAATCCTTAGTTTTTATTTTTATTTTATATGTCAAACTTTGTAACAACTTATAGGTATATAAATTGTCGAATAGTTTTGCGATTCAAATGCTTTCTGTACTTCAGCTAGAATAGATGCTTAATAAGTTATATAAATTTTTTTGATCACGAATTTTCATGAAATTTCAAAATATTTGCCATTTTATTAAAATGCGTTTTTAATTCTAACGACAGTTAAGGGAATTTTATTTGTGACAGCTGAATTATTATCCAATTTAAAAAATTTTATGAGTTTTAAATACTAGAAAATTGTTAAATTTATGCAAAAAAAGTAAAAAAAATATTGAACTGAAATGATACTGACTTTATTCAAAACGCGCTAATTTAGCGCTTTGTTTAGTAAACGCGCTAAGACTAAAAAAAGCGCGTTTGACATAGTTAAAACGCCCTAAATCTAGCGCGAAACGCGCTAAATTGGCATCGCTTTGGCGATGGGACATGTTAAATTTTTTATTTTTTTAATAGAAACAGCACTCAGAGGATAACCCCTACTCATGCAATGCATTGTGCTAGAATTAGGAAAATAGGTTACTGGGAAGGAGGATAGAGGGAGTAGTGTCTGTGGGCATTTCATTTAAACTTTCTCACGCTGGTAGTGACAGGAAAGACCTCCGCAGGTAGTTGGTTCCACATACGAACAGTGCGGCTAAAAAAGGAATTCTCTGTGTAATGCGTAGTAGTACGATTTATTGGCCAATCGACCACAAAGATATGTGCTCTGTATTAGGCACGTGTTGTGCGTATAAATGTGCGGGTTGCAGCGACAAGTTCCCTAATTTCATTAGAACACATTCCATTGCAGGAAACTGCACCCCACATTGCGTCGATGCTCCAATGAATTAATAGAGTTGGATACCCCACTGTTACCGCACTCTTCTGTACGCGGTCGAGCAGCCCCAAAATAGACTTTGAAGCGCTGGCCCATACATGAGAGTTATATTCTATTTTCGGTCGGATATAAGTTCCATCATCCATCAATACGCATTTCATCATCAACTAATGTACTTCGAAGAAGAAGATAAATGAATGAAGATAAAAAGTAACGTGCCGATTAATGTATTTAAATCTGAGCTGCCCAAAGTAGCACCAGAGTGCCGAATATCAATCGGCTTCTTATACAAATGAACACCCATACGCGAATACATTTCTCTCGTGTTTCACTCAGTCGCCAGCTCTGATTTAAAACCCTAAGTGTAGGAGAAGTTCTTCTTAAGGAAGAAAAATGGAAGCGTGTAATCTAAACTAAAACCCCTGATTATTTTAAATAAAACTGAAGAAATATACACAGATAATTTTTTTTTATAGAGCATGATTATCTGCATACGCATGTATATGTACACTCAGGGAAAAGCTGCAACTTAAAAATAAGAATGCGTCACATTAATTAATTATAATACAAAATAGTATTAAAATACTTAAAAATAAATCAAATTAATAAATAAATACTGTAAATTAATATTTTTCCATATTGAAATAAAAAATTTCAACATGACTAGACTTTCTTCGTTAACGTTTCTTATTAATTCAATATGGTTTTTATTGATTTTAAGCTGCTTTTTCTCTGGGTGTATGTACAGGGTGTTTTTTTAGAGGTATAGAACTTCGAATTGAAATAAAACACAAGAAAATCGTTGTAATGTCCATAAGTTTGGCTTTATTGGAAGGATAATTTTATGCCATTAACGTTTAAATATGATTTCGGGCATGTGGCCGCCGCGGCTGGCTCGAATAAAGCCAATTCTACAGGTCCAATTTTCAACCACTTTTTCGAGCATATGGGGCCGTATGTTGGCAATAACGCCACGAATGTTGGCTTCCAAGTCCCCTAACGTTTCTGGTTTGTTGGCGTAGACGAGCGACTTCACATATCCCCAAAGAAAATAATCCAATGGTGTCAAATCACACGATCTTGGTGGCCAATTGACAGGTGCATTCCGCGAAATTATGCGCTCATCGAATGTTTCCTTCAATAAATCGATTGTGACGTGCGCTGTGTGGCATGTAGCGCCGTCTTGTTGGAACCACAACTCATCCACATTCATGCCATCCAATTCGGGAACAAAATAGTCGGTTATCATGGCTCTATACCGGTCTCCATTAACGGTAACTGACTCTCCAGCATTATTTCGGAAGAAGTATGGCCCAATGACTCCACCAGCCCATAGATCACACCAAACAGTAAGTTTTTGTGGATGTAATGGCGTCTCAAGGGTCTCATGTGGATTCTCTTCACTCCAAATGCGGCAATTTTGCTTGTTGACGTAGCCATTCAACCAAAAATGAGCCTCATCACTGAACAAAATTTTGCGATGAAAATCAGCATCGAGATCAATCTCATTTTCGGCCCATACACCAAAATCACGACGCATTGCATAGTCTCGCGGCTTTAATTCTTGCACAAGCTGGATCTTGTAAGGTCGCAAGCCAAGATCTTTGCGCAAAATCTTCCATAAAGTTGATGGACAAAGCTCCAATTGCTGTGCACGGTGGCGAATCGATTCATTCGGGTCCTCTTCAACACTTTGCTCTACAGCGGCAATTGTTTCTTCGGTGCGCACTGTTCGACGTCTCTGCGGATGCGTATTATCACATAGAGTAAACGTAGTGCGAAAACGATCCATGGTTAACCGAATTAATTGCTCTGATGGACGATTATGTCGACCATAAAATGGACGGAGCTTGCGGTAAACTTCGCGAACTGAACCATTATTTTCGAAATAAATTTGCACGATTTGCAAGCGTTGTTCTTTTGTCAACCTGTTCATGATGAAATGGCAAACCAAACTAAATATTAATCACTTGACAGCTGACAAAATGGCCGCCAGTTAAAAAAGTGACGCCAACTTAAAGTTCTATACCTCAATAAAAAACACCCAATATATAAAACGGAATGTGTGTTTGTTTGTTTGTTTGTTTGTACCCTATAGGAGGCCAGACCTCTGCACCTTCTGGATCTTCTTTAAATTTCACAAAATTTAACTGGGACTCTGGAATGAATTATAGGCTACTTTTTTTCAACATAGATTTTATAATATAAAGGAGCATAACTTTGCCATTTGTGGACCAATTTTCAAAATTCTTTTTACATTGCACAAGGTCCTCTAAATTTTTTCTTTTTCGGAAATTGTAAAGAGGGGAGGGTGACGCAAATTACCCGCCCCAATAATTGTTTATCAAATAACTTCGTCATTTGTCGACGGGCGGGGTGAAATGTGCCCACTAAAAAATGGATTATCAAATTACTCTGTCGTTTGTGGACCAATTTTCGAAATTTTTTGTGCTTATTTAAATCACGCTGTAAATTTGCATTTTTGATGTACCATGCAGCCGATGTTATTAATTTTAGAATTTTGTTTTGCCTTGTTTGCATTCTCTCTATATTGGAAGCTAAAGCAGTGCTCCACAGCCAGTGGCGGATTCATGATTGATGTCGCCCTAGGGCTCGTGAGATATGCCGTACCTTTTGCTATATTTTTTCAAAATTAAGTATGCAACTTATAAATATTTAAATTACACTGTGAAACAGTAAAAGATACAATCTGAACGTGTCTGGGCACCGTAATAGGTCATACAGACCACTTTTTAACTTTTAGTCGTTTTTCACAATTTTTCGACACTAAATTTTAAAATAAGCACTTATAAAAATGTATTAATCATGAAAATGAGATTTGAAAATAAACAACATTCGCCTTTTAATTTTTAATAAATTAACTTTGGTTTTACGTTTACGTACTAATAATGGTGGTAATGTCTTAGTCTTGTTGGTGGCTTATGATGTCAGTAAAACAAGTTTCATTCTATCTTTATCCAAGTGAAAATAAAATACAAGTTAAGTTTGAAGTAAAAGATAAAAAAATCGAAAATGGACAAAATAGGTTTGTATTGAAAATATTATGCAGTTGTGGCTACGATTCTGAAAGTTCTAAGAGGTTCTTAAAATTTATTGGCCATGAAAAAAAAACGACAATGATGTTAGTGATGATGATCTGTTTTTTAATGAAAAAATTACCTACATATAAATATAAGTATATCATGAAATCCATGCCACGCACTGTTACTGCGTGCGTAAAATTATAGCTGATTTTTTTACGGAAGGTTTTTCTTACGTAAGTACATTTAGGTTCTAACTATTAAATTTTGTAACCATTTTTAAAATGTGTAAAGTGTTTATGAAACGAGGTTTTATTTTCGTTGATATAAAGCGAAATGTTGCGTACGCACGCGCTACAAAAATTATACTCTGAAACTATGATGTCAGTTTATATTTTAGATTTCTGCGAATCCACTTGAGATAGAATTTTCTTATTTTGTGACAGCTATAAGAAGCTATCTTAGATTATATAAATAGCTATACAACTTTGACAAAATTATATATATTATAGTTTTTTAACTTTTAACAATGTCACGCACATGGTACGTATGTGATATGAACTCATTCGTTTCGAACAAGCTAATAAATAAAATGCAATCCAAATTGATTTTTTATCTTTATTTGTATCTTTTATTGGAAACGAAAAAAATTCAGTTAAATGCAAATAACACATTTTTGTAAGTTGATGATGTAGCCCTGCGGTTGACTTTTCTGTGGATTTCATGATATATTTCTGTATATTTGTCTTCAGCTTTTTGTTTGCATATTGAGTACCTGAATGAATATGACTTGATTTATTACTTTAATTTATAATTTTTACTTTTATGTACTTTAAAATTTTTTTTCCGATTTGCTGTAAAAAATATACAGTGCAGATTCGTTTAACGCAACCAATAGAAATTTTGGGCTGTTGCGAAAACTGAGTTTGTTGCGAAAACCGAGCAAAATATGTCTATGCCTGTTTTCCACTAAAAACATTTATTGAAGAATCAAAGGTAAACTTTTAAAATAAAAGCGTTCATTTAATTAAATAAAGAATAAAAACAAATATTTATTTAAAATAAATAAAAGACACACATTCTAAGGTATGTAAATTTGTACTGATGATTGTTATCAAGTTGAAGATTCATATTTTTAATGGAAAAAGTGTGAAATTTTTGACATTGTTTTTTTTTTGATGACTTATTTTTTTAAATTAAAGACTAAAATAAATTTAAGAAAATTAATTCTGGCCTTGCTTGGCCTTTCACAATTCATAGAATTTGGAGGAAAAGCCAACATTTTCAAAATGTTTTTTTTTTTCAGGTAAAAATTACTTTGGGATGTAAATTAGACAACTTAATTTAGTTAAATACTCGTATGAACAGTAATGTGAACAATTTTTCTTTATTATAAATATATGTATGTATTATTCAATAGTATGATGAAAGTCTTTTTCGAGCTATCCGAGATATACACCATCTATTAATACATTTTTGAACCCTAAATGACGAACGTATATTTTGCACAATGTATGACTAAGAATTAATGTGAACTTTAACTACAAGTTCTTCATACAAAACTTGCCGTTAAAGTCCCTGTGAGTCTTTAATTGTACATTGTGAAAAGGGCCGTACATGTCATTTATTATGCTGCATTTAAATATCACTCATACGTAGATCTTTAAACGAAAAATGTTGCATACTTCGTTGGATACTGTTACACAGAGGGAACTGCAACTCAATGCGCATGAGTAATAATCATGAATCGAAAGAACAAGATTGCGCATTGCGCAGGTAATAATCATGTACACTCAACTGTTTTTTACACGATTTTGAAATAATACGGTTCAAAAATAAGAACAAATTACTTTTTTTGCACGAATTTTTTTAACTTGAACGATATGTTTTTTTTTAATTTTAAATTAAAATTTCCAAAGCACTTAAAAGAATAATATGTGTATTTTATCATACAATGTTAGAATTCGCAGTCATATGATTATATATACATACGTATATACCACAGAGGAGACCAGAGTTGTAGAAAGTGACTTAAGAAAAAAGCTCAAATCATCTGATTTGATCACTGTTAAAAAGGGACAAATATAGTATGTTTGTTATTGAATACTTTTAGTACAATAATCAAAACAAACAGCAGAAATGTATACTTAGTGAAATGAACAATTGAAAATTTTTACAAAACTAAATGAAAAATTTTGCAGTGTTGAACTAAATATATCAATGTGTAAAATATTATTAGTATTATAAAAGTGATTAAAATTAGTTTCCAAATGCTTACAAACTCAATTTTAAACATTTTCCTTCAAAAATATTAATTTTTAACTTCAACTTGCAAAAAGCAAACAACGAATGGGACCACAAAGCATAAATTGAAAATACACTTGAGCACATGAACATTTGCACAAAATTAAATGGAGGAATTTGTGGTATTGAATTAAAAAACACAATGCGAAAAGGATTATTAGTATTAATAAAGTGATTAAAATTTGTTTTCAAATGATTAGAGACTTTGTTTTAAGCATTTTCGTTCGCAAATATTAATTTTTACCATTTATTTACAAAAACTAGGCTGCGAATGAGACCCCAAGGAATAAAACGTAATTACTTTAAAATAATACCACGCGAAAGAAAAAGTAAAGAGAATTTGATGACCGTGTGAGCGAGACCTCTAAAAACACCACAAAATCACAATTATCTTCCGTGTTACTTTGTGCTCGTGACACCTCTGGTCTCCTCTGTGGTATATACTACGTATATACATATGTATGTATGTATATGTGTACACCTTTCTGATGATATTCTTTTGAATCCTGTTATAGGAAACCGACGAGTACTTGAAAAATTGACTTTAAATTTTAATCTTTCATAACTGAAATAAACTTTATTTTAGTTTTCTTATGCAAATGATATATTTTTCTTATCGAATGTGCATAGTTTTTAACAAAACTTTTTGATATTCACTTGTTTTTTAACGTTTTACTCAGATTTTTTTTCAACTTGCACGATTTTTTAAAGGTATGGCATCACTGCATTGCACCGATAAATTAGCGGGTAGAGTCAGCATTGTGTTCTAAATTTATCATCAATATAAACCGAAACTAATACACAAAAATTATAAATTTCAAATAATTTTAATATTTCACGGTTCTTATGTATAGTTTCCATAAGTCAGGCGGGCGACTCGTCTAGAAAATTTTTATGAAAATTAATCAAAAAAATTAGTGATTTTCATATAAATTTTATACTCAAGTCGGCCGTCCGTATTGTAGAAACAGAGGGTTAATTTTTATTATCATGCCTCCCTAGGCCCGGGCCTATACGTAAATCCATCACTGCCCATAGCGACTTGTATATTAAAAGTTTACAATCTAGACTGAGTGTTGAACTTCTACCAATCAGCCAATGCACCTGAGTTAATTTAAGTTTCATTTGTGTTAGCTTAGAGTCAATGTGGTGTTTCCATGTAAGCCGTCGGTCAAGGTGTACACCAAAATATTTCATTTGTGAATGTCGAACAAGTATTTCGTCGTAAGGTAAATGTTATCTGAACATACTTTGTTCGTGCACTTTTATTTTCCCTAATTTCGACCATAGTTCCAGCTGGGTAATATGTTCCTGAAGATATCGGGATGCCTCGTGCATTCTAAGTTAGGCTGTATCATCGGCAAATGCAGAAGTGTTGATATTACTGCTCATTTGCATATCACAGGTATAAATCAAATACAAAACTGTCCTCAGTATACTCCCTTGTGTCACACTGGCAGAGATAAATTCGAGCAAACTCATATACATGATTTCAATTTTAAAATTAGGCCTTCATGTAATACTTTATCAAATGCTTGAGAAACATCAACAAAGAAAGCAGAACAATAATTATTTTCTTTAAATTTTCTTCTTAAAACTTGAACTAATCAATGTATGCGTTTGTTTAATGGTTGGTATGCTGACTTCTAAAACCAAATTGATGGTTCGGAATGCACCCATTATCAATTAGAATTGGGGAAAATTTTATCATGAGCAGTTTTTCGGAAAAGTTTGATATTGACTCAGCCTTGGTAATATCTTTGTCCCGGCCTTGGAATAATTTTGACCTTGACAAGCTTCCAGTCGTGTGCATAATACTCCTGTCGTAATATTGCGTTAAAAATAAATAGTAGGATTCTAATTGCAATACGAGGCAACTTCATCAACATCTTGTTACTGATTCCATTAATACCTGCAGCTTTCTTCGGATTGAGTTAGCGCGCCACAAGGAGTAATTAGATGCTGGTGTGACATCGCAAACTGCCAGATAATTTTTAAGAGATGCATGTTGTTGTTGTTTTAAGTTGAGATGATGTGTGTTGTTGCCATTCCCTTCTAGCTCTTCTTTTTTTACACACGAGGCGTTCATTACCCGTAGAATAAATTCTATTAAATCCAGCCTGGGGATGGAAGGTATTGGCATGTTCAGCAGCCTGCTTAATATTTTCGTTAAGATTCAATATCATCGGATGATATTCTTAGCTTAATATTTTCCGTCCAATAACTACTAAGATATTTTTTGAATCCCAGCCAATTAACACGACTGATCATCTGCATATATGAGTGAGGTATAATGCACATTCATTATAGGGAAGTTCGACTGTGTATTAGAAATATTCGCTAAATTAAAAGCCAACAAGTGCGACAGTACAGCAAGTATGAGATGAATGTCATCATATTCTTACATATGTACACATGTATGTATGCATATTTCGTATAAGTACCCTGCAGTAAATGCGAATAGTGAAATTGTAGTGATTTACTAGTGACTTTGTCACCAGTACTACTGACGAATTGTACCCCAGACAATGCTTTTTGCTATAGACATTTAGCATGTACGTGTCATTGAAAAGCAACTACTGACGTTGGTACTACTGAGTAGGTATTTCTTTCTTGGGACCATATCGAGACATTGGAAACAGATAGTCACTAGTACATTTTAGTAATTCTAATGATAATAAAACTGAATATTTTATTAAAAATTTTTGTTTTAATAAAAACAAATACATAAAAAAGGGAACATTCGTTCAGCAAATAAGGATTTAGTTTGCTGCTTGTATTATATATAAATAAAAAATTCAAGGTTTCGTCGAATTATTAAAATCAAACCACTTACGTATGAATCTGGACTTACTGGACTGGACTTTTTAACTGATCCCACAAAATCTTCTACAGGCTCATAAAAATTTTCGCAATTATTTCATTTTAAAATATTTTTATTTTTATAATTACAAAATGGATTGCTTTTTATTTGTCTTTTGCAATTTCTTTTTATTTGATTTTTTTAATTATTTTTAATACATTTTTTTATTTGCCTTTCATATTGATTTCGTAAACTAATTTTCATAAAAACTTGAATTTTGCTTGAAGCCACTTGTATTTTCAATAAACCAATAAAACATTAAGAAGAAGCATAGTTGTGTGTATCTGACAAAATGTTTTTTACGCATCAAAAACAATGTTAATATGTAGACGCTCGTTTGACAATGTCACCAATATAGTCGACAAAAGTGGTGACTTGGAGACACTTAACCCCATGTTTTCTGCAGGGTACGTAGTTCTTTATTTACATATATTTTTGCAAATGTAAATATGTAAGTATGTATATATTTTTTTATTTTATTTTTCCGCAATAACTTGTTATTTACATGTATGTACATTGTACTCGTATGCATGTATGAATTTATATGTGTGCATGTAGACATCAATTAACATCATGACTCTTGGCATTTTTTTTTAATCACATGTAGGGGTTGGTTCGTCATCATTTTTACTACACCATTCTCCAAAAACTTGTATAGAAATGTAGAAACAATTTTTTTTATTTATTTATATGTCTTCAAGGTCAACTTACAAAAGAAAAATCTCCCTCTTGTTTGCGTGGTCGTGGCCAACATTTTAAATAATTATGTACGAGTATGTATGTAGGTATGTGTTTCACTAAATACTAATGTGTCTCCCCTAAAAAATTTATAACCATAAATCTTTCTATTCTCTATTTTATTGCTTATAAGGGAGCATTTTTCATACTACATACACATCTTAAATGGTTCATATGTAGTTTTTTTTACAGGTGATAGGATTTGGGCTTTAATATTGGATGCAACAAATGTTTGCGTCATTTGAATTTCGTAAAGTTTTGAAATTATGAAATTCCAAATTCCAACAACAGCAGCAACAACAACAACAAAAAGAAAAATAATCAATAGAATTTATTACGCAGCAACAAACGTCGATCCGCGTAATGCTTACGTATCATATGCATGTATGTGAATTTCATCATTAAATGCGAACTGTAGGAGTATAACGAATTTTATATACCCTTAATATGAAGTAATACGAGTAAATATTCCTAACGCCGCCCATACATTACACAAGTTCACTGCACAAGTCTGGCACTGTACAGTGCGTTTGTGTAGTGTATGGGTAACGTGACCAGATGATTTTTACAGAAAGCGGGATTTTGAAGAAAATACCCCCAAAAAGCGGGATTTAAAAATAAATATCTTTTATAAAGCGGGATAAGGCACACTAGACCTATGGCATCGGTTTTAATTTTTCATTAACTCTAGCTAGCTTTGTGGCTCCGCCCCCTTTAAAGATATATAGTATAGTCTGAGCTCCAGATTTAAACTCTTGGACACCTCTTTAAATGCTGTATGAAATTTCATAACAATCGGACGGCTCGTTTAGAAACTGCAGAGTTCTTTTAGTTTTTTTTAGAAAATCCCCACTGTGTATCGGGTACTTTAGGTCCCACTAAGCAATAGAAGACACCGTCGGATCGAGCTAAAAAATTAAGACCGTATTTATGGCAGGAAACTTAGTATTTTATTTTATAATCAATAATGGAGCAAAAAGATTGTCAGCTCCTAAGAAAAGGAGTCAACTCCTAAGAAAATTAAATATTAATTTTTTATAAGGGTGCCTCGCTAGGCTAGTGAGTAGTGTGCTAGCCTATCAGTGTGGAGGTTGTGGGTTCAATTCCCACCATAGACTCTGGTCTGTTTCAGTACAACGAGTGAAGGTCTTTGTTACTATTCTCGTTTAAATTAAAGTTATGATATAATTTGTAATTGTATTTGTAACATTTAATAAATAAAAAAATAAAAATAAAAAAAAAATTTTATACTCTTGGTGTCTGCTACAAATACAAACTTGGAATTCTGCCGATGATAGAAAATAATTGGGAATAATTAGAGAAAATATTGTGAAAGTCTTCATGACTACTTATGTTAATAATGAGAATTATATTTTATAAAATAGTGAAGGTTTGAACCGCAAGCGTGGCACTTATAATACAAAACATTTTCTTTTCATCTCAAAAGGTATATGGGGTGTAGCGAAGCACACAAAATTTTGGTTAGTTAAGCAATAACTACACTTAGAAAATCATTTGGAATGAATTTTTATCAGTTACATTTTAATAAAAAATCAAATAAGATATTGACAATTTTAAAACTTTAAAAAAGTGGGATAAAGCGGGATATAAATTCAAGGCGGGATCTACCTATGAAAAGCGTGGTAGTCCCGCCTAAAGCAGGATGTCTGGTCAGCTTGTGTATTTGGGTGGTTGTGCTATTTACGCAGTGAACTGAGTAAATATCAAAACGATTATGATATTTGCTCCAGTTTGTAAAACTATACAGTGAACCTGTGTAGTGTATGTTGCAAACACTCAGTTGTGTCGTAATTTTTTAAGAGTTCAGAACAAGAAATGAGCGCAAAAAAATATTCTGGACAGAGTTCCTAGAATTATATATATTATAGTTTTAAAATAAAAACTGCACAGTTTACTTGTATAGTGTGTGTCAAAAGCTTAGTTAACTTAGTGCCAGACTTAAACACTGAACTTGTGTAGCGTATGGCTGGCATAAGCAAAGTGTTGAGTTCTTCTTTCAATTTTCCGAAGCTACTGATTTTACCCCATTTTTCGAATATCGAATTTTCATCATATTTCGATGTTTTGACGTGCTGGAAGTCGATTCATTCCTTTACATATGGATGTATGTGTGTGTGTGTATATATGTAAACATCTCACAAGTTAAGTACGGATCGGGAGCAAATTTTCCGTCTTTGAAAGATGTTGAGCTCACTTTAATATCGTACAATAGTGAATCTATACGGTTCGGTGGATTTCGAAAATAAGATTTCTACAAAACTGTTTCTGTTGGAAATAATTTTTCAATAAAATTTTTTTATTGACATTCGTTAATTTTTTAATGAATATTTCCAGAGTACATCCTCAGTTGATAAATCGCAAGATACATATATACGATTTTTCTTATCTTTGATTTTTGTTCAAACCTATTTGTTTTAATTTAATTTACAACAAATTAAATTAAATAAACTTCGTGCTATTGCGTTGACTTTTAAGCAGCAAGGAAAATTTAAATAAATTCTCATAATCACTGGGAGAGCGGAGCAAAATTCGATTTACGAAAGGAGCTACTCTAAACAGTTCTCGTATTCTATTTGCATAGAAAGAAATGTTATATTAAGCTGAAATTTGCTTTAAATTAAGCCAAGCACAGTGGACCAAATATGTGAACACTGATTGTGTAAGTGTAGCGGCCTTCAATAACATCATTAAGGTTCCTTTTTGCCAGTGTTTGTCAATATTTTGGTGTAAAAAAACAACAAAGCAAATATTAAAAATTTTTGCTTGAATTTTTATATCCTCTACATGTATGTAAGAGCCATATTTTGTAGTCATTATTCATAGTGTAAAAACCGCCAATAGTACAGAAAGAAAATTAAGCTTACATACATATAGAAACTTTAAAAAGTTTTTGCGGGATAATGAACTTGGCGCACTGTAGGCGTGTGTCTTTTTTTACATACTCCCCTAACAAAACAAAAAAGGAAAAAAAACATAAACATAAACAAAAAACATAAAATGGAAAATAAAAAGAAAACAAACATTAAAATAGGGATTTTATTACTGTCTATTGAATTTTTTTATTGATTCAAAAACAAATTTCATCATAATCAAATGTAATGTAATCAAAAAACTGTAAACATTTTACTTGTTTCTAGTAGAAATATGCTGCACAGAAAAAAATATCAGCTGTCATTTACAGTTGACGTTATTTGTTGTTGCGATTTCTGTTTAATATAAACCATCTGGATTTATTTTATTTTTAGTGCTGCAAATTCTGGTAATTTAGAGAAACAAATTGTTTTTCTTTTTTAAGAAAGTAATATTCAATGTCATTAAATTAACACAATGCACGAGTGTTACATTTTTGAATAGCACAGTGTAATAATATTTACATACATAGCGTTACCTTAATATAGAAAGGCCCTAACTCATTATTATTTTTTTGAAATCTAGTTTTTTGTATATTTCGATAGAAGATGTAACGAAAAATGCAAAAATTTCGATTTAATAAAAAATAATGGGTTAGGGCCTTTCTATATTAAGACACCAAATTTGTAATTCGGAAATCGAATGACGATTATAATTACGTTTTATTTAATTTTATGAATTGAAATTTATTTGCTGGTGGTTAAGCATCGTCTATATGTATATTTCATTGGTGCTTTGCCACATCATCAGTAGACTTCAAGCACATATTTTTGACAGTCACAAATCTCTTATCTTATGCACAGAATTTCAATTAAAATAAACTTATGACAATATGTCAAATAATTAATTTCTTAAATTCAATTTTTTTTTAATTATTGCTTGTTGCTTGGGTGCAAAAAAAAAGCAATTGCTAAAGACAATTGAAACAAAGTCGCGAATAACGTTGTAAGAGACAAATTTTGCAAAACCAGTTTTTCACAGATTACTGGTAAAATTACTTCTTTGAAATTGTTCAAACATCAATTTATCCAAATTTATTAATTTTATCGCCGTCAAAATACATTTTTTTTTTAACAAACACAACCCGCGAAGCGATTAGCTTGTCTGCGGTAAAACATCCAGGGTCTGTGGTGGGAATCGAACCCACGATCTCTGGACTAAAAGGCTAGCACCGCTACCACACAGCCACAGGGACATTCCAGTTGCAAAGAGTCAGTCAGTGGAAGAACTTTTTCAGGATTAACGAACAAAATTATGCGAACAGAATTGTCGAAAATAGCACTGTTTGATCGAAAAATACCTGTGACGTGTTACTATTTTTCTGGTAGGTATTGTCGAGTATAACAACAAACTGTATTTGAAATTTTCCAAACACCCCCAAAATAATTAGTTACGAGTAAAAAACCGGGTTTTGGTACCCGTATGCACTTATCCACCTCTACTTATCTTAAATATCAACCGATTTTAAATTTATAAAAGAAGACAAAGATACAAGTACAACGGCCAACAAAAATCTGTTCAATGTTCATTCAAGAGAGTTCTGAAGATGACGGACCGGGCTTTGATATAAGATATTATCCTCGCCATCTTAGAGACGAAGAGAAAGAGAGAGAGATATAACTACAGAAAAGAAGACAGAGATACAAGTACAATGGTCAAAAAAATTGATCAATGTTCATTCAAGAGAACACTAAGATGGCGCACCGAGGTTAAAAAGTTTGCTAGCCATCTATTTTTTTTATCACCAAACCCCATTTTTCCTTCCAGTCATTAAACAAAATGCTTCCTCATTTTTTCACCTCCATATGTTTTCTTTCTCTAACAACCACATTCGCTTGAGAGCTTGTTATTTCCTCGGCTGTTCAAGTTGCCCGTTACTCAGTTGTACTGCCTTACCTACTGATACTGCCTTACCCAACGACTATGTACATACGACACGTGCCAAATAATTGCATTTCACAAAAATTACGAAAGAGAGAGAGAGAGAGACAACTAGAGCAATGGAGACAGCGAGATACAAGTACAACGGATAACATAATAAAAACGATTTATTTTTCAAGAGAACACAAAAGATGGCCCAAAGCCATCCATAAACGATATATTTATGAGCGAAAATTAAAAAATTTGGAATGGTGCAAAGTCGTAAAAAACATAACATGTTCAATTGGGTTTTGTCAAGATAGGAACCTTAGACTAACTCAACAATTTCACAAAAAAAATTTGCGTTCAAATATTGAAATAATAATAATTTTTAGTTAATTTAATTATTATTGTTCGAACTTTATTTGTTGCTGTATGATTTTATTGGGCTAATGGACTAATATAATTAGTAAAGAACAAATGACAATAGCAAAACTGTTGTAACTTAGAGCTGGTAAAATTGAGCTTTCACGATGAATCAAAACAATTCACATATTCCACTTACACACTGATATATTAGTACATAAAGCTGAAAGTTGCATCAAGTGACACCGCGCACAGTGGACTAAACACAATAACGTTGATGAGGAAGGCGTGAAGGCCTTCGAAAACATTATAATGTTCCGTTCTGCTAGTGTTCGTCAGAATATTTACAATTGATTTTTAGTTTTACTTAATTTAATACGTAAAATTTTTTATTCTCACATTGTAATTTGGTTTACAGGGCGATGCGAACTTTAGCCTAATCAAATAATAAATAAATATTTTTTATTTATTATATTATAGCCTCATTTGAGAGAAATTTACTTCAAAATTTGGTTGAAATTAAAAAATTATTAAAAATTTTTTATTTATTTATATCAGAACAGCACAGAAATCGAAGTCGTATGAGAAAGCTATCATTTGTATTTTCAAAGTAAGCAAAACTGCAAACACCCCTGTAGTTGAATATTCTGATACAAAAACATTTATTAAGATAAAAATGTTGTAAATAATTTATAATTATTTTTTTCCAAGATTCCAGGATTTAGAAAGACGAGACTAAGACCTTACGAATCATGTATAGTTTGTTTCAGTTAACTTCAGATACACGTGTGTATCTTTTCACAAACTATATAATATTTTCGGTTTTTTCGTCACTTTTCTACTTTGGATTCGTTCTTAGGCAGTATTTTTATACCGGAGCTATACTGTTTACGACTTTATTTATGAAGCATAATTGATTAAGAGTAATTCACAGGTTTGTATTAATAATTTTCTTAGAATTTGACTGAGTTATTAAATATTTTATTAAAAGAATTACAATATACAATAAAGCATCAAAAGCAAAAATTTTTTTAAAAATAAAGATTAAAGAAATTTTCAATATTGTTAATATCTCATAATACAATTTTAACATTCGACACTCGATATTTGATATGAATAAAATCCATTATGTGCCGTCTCAGGAATTATTAAAAAAAAAAGTACAATATGTACTTTTCAAAATACCAATCAGCAATTCGAAATTATAATTATGAAATCGAGATGTACTCGTAGTGTTTTAAAATTAATTAATAAATGAATAAGAATTGTTACCCAATCCAAGGTGGTCATGATTTTCGTGCGTCAGCGGTAGAATGTTTGTGCATTTGCTTGAAAATATTTAAGTGTTCAAAAAGAAAAAGTACATAAATTGAAAAGTTTATGAAAAATTATTATGAAAAATTACAGTAAAAAATTAAACAAAGTAAAAAGGCAACGTATAGTTAAAATGCTATTGTCTAGAGTCTAGACTAGACTAGACTAGACTCTAGGCCTAATGGAAGGCCCCCTTTAACACGTCTGTGTAAAAATGTGATGGTTGTAAGTAAAACTCAGTAGTGTTCACATTTTTGTTTGTTTATTTTGATCAAAATAATATTTGAATACATACACAGAATCTTTAAATTTAATTTAATTTATTTAATTTTATGAATTGTTGTTTGTATAAACCCAGCAAAAATAAATTTGGTGCAACTAAGCACTAGGACAAAAAGAAGCGCTTCGGAAGCGCGGAAAAGTATACAGTGCATCCCCTTTGCCTTACGAGCATGCATAACGTAAGTGAATGGTGAAATTTAACGCAAACACTACGAAGTTGGTCGGCTGTTTATACTCAAATTCTCAAAGTTTTTTTATAGTGCATCCTCTCTCGCTTACCTGAATAAAAATTTGCATGCGATTTTTATTTTTTATTTTTTAATTGAATTGTTTACGAAAATAAATTTTGTGCTTCGGTAGTTCAGTGAGTAGTGTTATAGCCTAACATACGCAGATCCTGGGATCGACTCCTGATTCAACGCGCAAACAAAAAGTATATGATTTGATATGTAATAAATATAAAAATATGTAATAAATATAAAAACAAAATAAAATATTGAAAGTTAATCTAAGAGCAGATATAAAATTCTGATCTAAATAGCAAATTTTTGAATTATACGAGTATACATATGAATAGGCATGAAGTAATGGCTTCTTTCTGCACATCCTATATGCATTCAGAAGTTCATACCTGTAGAGCTACCAAGTGGGACATCACGAACAAAAATCATGTGATACCGAAGCAGGTTGGTAAGGGATAGAGAGCACAACTCTCGCTTCCAAGTAGACGAATTTTTTTCCTTGGTAATTATTACTACTTATTATATAATTTTTTTAACAACTTATGTTCATAACACTTCACACAAAACTCTTTTAAATATTTTTTCTCTTCCTGTTTTACTTCTTTTCTTTTTAGTTTTATGTTTTTATTCTTTTCTTAGGAATACGATTTGATTCTTGTGACGGGACGGTTGCTATCATCATAAATTATAAAAAAATAACTTATGTGCCCCTCCGAAAGAAGGGAATGTGAAAGAAGGGAATGTATATCGAATTTGTTTAGAAGGGAGTATGCAGGCCTCATAGAAACTCTTCCTGAGAAGGCAGGGAATAATTAGTATCAAATCGTAAAGAAGGTCTTAGAAGGCCTTTAAAAAGGCCTGTTTTGCGAAGGCCTCGTGCATTTTACCGCTGGGTGTTTATGCACTTGTACATATATGTATACATATAGATGTAAGTATGTATTGTAAGTATATAAATAGTTTCTGTCCATCTGCAGGACGGCAATAAATTAAATAAATAATAATTCATGTGTCAGTAGTATTTTACTTTTATTACATTTAGCTTTATTTTTATTTTTTTAAATGATGAGCTACAATTTAAAATATTTTTTTTTTCATTGTAGAAGTGCAAAGATCCATACCTGTATTCATAAACAATTGTTAATGTTGGCTTTACGTACGAATTTTGTATGAGAAAACCGGTTTTAAGAATGCTTTAACTTTAAAAAACGTTTATGAATACCGGTGATAGTCAGTTGTGGTAAAGTCTCAATAACAAAAACTATGTAAATCGATATCAAAGAGGACTTTTAAAATATATCTAAAATTTCTTTAGAGAATATATCGCTAGATAAAATTTAAAGTGGCTCGGCCCCTAACTAACATTTTGCAAATTTTATATCAAAAGCCAAACACTCAATTAACCAATAAATACACATGTATTTGGAAAATTTTTATTACGTTAATAAAATCGTTATTTAGTGACAAAAGAGTTTAAAAATTTGCAAGCAGGAGGCTTATTCTGAATTGCGATGCGAAAATCAATGCGATGCGCAAATGAAATGCGATGCGAAAGAAACTTGGTATTCTGTTAGACTTTCGCAATCGCAATTGATTTCAAATCGTGGCAACGCTGCTCAAATAAACGTCAGTGTCAACAAACGTCAAATTAAAAATAAATAAATAGTTTGTGTTTGGCTGCGAAAATTGTTTATAAAATTTATTTAGGAAATTCTGTAAGAAAAAAAATAATAAAAATGGATTATGTGGCACTGTGGTTCGACGACGAAGAAGGGCATGAGCAAAATGAAAGGATACAGAGAAGATTGCTTAGAACCAAATCCGATATTCTAAGCTTGAATGGAAAAATGTAATTTATTTTGATGCTTGCGAAAAATAAACGTTTACTTATGCAGAATATTTATTTTTTCAGCTTTATAAAAAATTTTAGATTAAATAAAGAAGCATTTGTATATGTCTTAAATAATATTAGCTCGGAATGCAATACTACGAAATCAAGTGCAATTCCGCCAATTATCAAATTAGCGGCTGCGTTAAAATTTATTGGTCAAGGTGACTACCAACACCTCCTCTAAGAGAGACAGTGGATTACATCTTGATGGGCCACCGCCAGTGCCGCCAATGTCGGTTTTATTTCGTCTAAGCTTCTGTTTGGTGTGTACTTTAAAATCGGCCCAAACCTATTAAAATTAAAGTTGAAGTCAAATATTTTTGAACTGGTTTATATATTTCATACTTTTTTCTCTAATAGGTGGTCCATTGATATTTAGTTCTTCAGTTAACGTTTGCCACAAAGTATTTGCCGACTGACGTGCATTTGGTGTTTTCAAATGGCCTTTTGCCAATTGGCTGTGCTTATTCATAAATTCTATCACTATTTCAAATTGACGTGGTTTGGTGGTCTTATTGCTTGCTTCCCTGAATTAAATAATAAATATATGATGAATAAATAAATAAAATATTATCTTTCACTTACATGTTTGTACTTTGCGAATGCTATTTTGTTGTCGAATAAATTTTCATGTGTTTTCGCAATGTAGAATACCGACTTGCCACCTTTTCGCATTTGAAATGCGATTAAAAAAGAACTTTGCGAATATCGCAATACAGAATAGCAATTGGTCGCATTTACGTATTTTCGCATTGCATTGATTTTCGCATCGCAATTCAGAATAAGCCTCCAGATGTATTTTTGAATTACCAAGATTAAGATCAATAAAAACCACTTGTTTTTAACACAACGGTTTAACTTTTTGGTGGCGATATGTAAATATATAAATCTTAAAAAATTCATAACACAATTTTTTATCAGAGTTGGTAACCTCTTTTTTTCGAAACAAATACAAATTTTCGGTTACGAATATATGTACGAGTATATTGAAAATAAAAATAATTTATAATTCTTTAGAAACTCACATTAATTAATAAAAATATTTCATTCAACAAGAATTGAAATTACTGAACTTAAGCCCGACTAAGAAATTATTTCTGATTAATAATTAACAATTTTTTTTTATTTTACTATTAAAAGAAATTCCTAAACGAGAAAGTTTATTGCTAAAATTCGTATATTGATAAGGCCAAATTGCATGCCATAATTTTTAAAGGGCAAATTAACTCCACTTCATTTCACAACTTTTGCCTTTGGTACAAATTTTTGTAAATAGAATACGTGAATTGCTCACACAATTTGTTAAAAAAAATTTACATTAAAAGCTAGTAAAGAACCAACAACAATGGCAAGAATGTTAAATTAGTGGTGGTGGTAAATTCATTCATTCATTAAAATAATCTTTCAGCAAATTGTGATGCGATGAATCAGAACAATTCACGTATTCCATTTGCATTGAAAATTTTGTATAAAAGGCTGAATTTGGCATCAGCTGACACCACAAAGAGTTACAGCAAATTCGAGAACGCTTATGGTGAAGGTGTAGATAGCGGCCTTTGAAACTAATTTGCAGCTCTGTTCTGCTAGTGTTTGTTACAATAATTACATTTGCCTTTTGGCACAATTTGCTCCCTAAAAATTATCACATGTAACTGGGTTTTTTTCATTTATGAACTTCCGTCTAATTAAAACAAACAAAGTAAAAAGCAGAAATTAAAAACTAAAAAAAATATTTTATTTACAAACACAAGCCGTAAATGTTTTAATAGCAAATTATGAAATCATTTCAATGAGATCCAAGTAAAATATTTCTGTGTTTTCTACTAACGAATGGAAATGTTTTTAATGAAGCTGATAATTTTTGAAGAAGGCAGGAAATGTGAATTACATACACACATACAAACATGAATGTGCGTGACTGCGTATGTGTCACGCACATTCTTCAATATAATTGAATTGAGAATTGTAATAAAAACAATGAACTTGACCTTAAGTAAAATTATTCATGGTAATATTTGGCACGTTACAGCGTAATATGTTTGACGGGCAACACGCGGTTTGATTACACGACACAAAATAAACCAGCAACAGTAACAGATTGTGACATTTTACTATAATAAAATCGTTCTATTCATATAAATTCATGGTGTTCCACCGATTAAACGGCTTCGGTATTGGCCAAAAATTGTTAATTAATTTTATATCTCAGCTTCTCTCAAGAAGACAATTTGAATTTAATTTCAAACTGGCACTAAGTTCGACCTGAAATTCATATGTTTCCATAAGTAATTAATGTAAAAAAATAAGTTCGGAAATTCAAATATGGCCATTTCTACGAGAAAGTTTACTGTTTTGTCGCGTGCGACAGGAAGCAATTAAGGTTATATTCCAGAACAATGTGACTCGATTTTTTTACAAGTTTGCCTAATGTAGAGCTGCTGATGGTCTACACAAATATATAAAGCAGTAAAAAATGTGTCGTTTTCTTAAAAAAAAAAACAAACATATTTGTTCGGTGTCGCACGCTACTAGAAGTTGACATTCCTGTGGAAATGCCAATATGCAAATTTTCTAAGCAACCTCAAATAAAAAGAACACGAAATTTACGACATTTATTGTCCGATATGGGATTTTATAATACAAAACAGAAACTATTCCTTTCAACTAAAACAAAAAATTAGAAAAATAAAATAAAAATAAAAAAATATAAATTTTCCAAACGAGTCTCCTGCCTAATTTGTTGAAACAGGGTGTTAGTCTTGGAAATTCCAAGATAGACTATTGTCTAGTTGTTACTTTCTTTACACATTTATTTGTAATAGGTAAGAAATTTCTATGCAATATCAAATATATTTCTCAGTGGATTTCCGCACAATAATTTTTCTTTAAAAAAATTAAGCAACTTTGGCTTCGGTCGGACACGAATCATTAAAATAATTCCAAATATTGCATTTGATTTTATTTCGTTTTCAAATAAGCTTTTAGGCAAAAGTACGAAAACAAACACAACGAAATGGTTGCTATCGTTTTTAATCGATTAAAAAAAGAAGCAGGTTATCAATTCGCATGTATTTTTTATGTTTGTTGCTTCATAACTCGGTACCATTTTTGTCTCAGAGGGTAAAGCTTCCATTTCCATTTGGTCCCGTTATAAAAAAAAAATTAAGCGGAAAGACGTCTATTATGATCTTTTGCTGATCCGATTACTGTGAAACTCAGCACTCAATACAGATTCTCGTAATAACACAATTTTAAAGTTGAAAAATAAAGGCAAAGGCACGCGCATTAAAATTTAACATTTTAATTCTTAAGGTTCTACTTAATCGAATTTTACGAAACACTCTGAGCTCTGAAAAAATTGTATCCTGCATTTAAAAAATTTAGTGGAAACACGTCCATTAAAATGTTTTATTATATATCACGTGCTTGTACTAAGCCGATTTTTACCAAACTTGACACACACTTTGAACTCTAAAAAATACTCAATCTTGTATTCAAAACAGCGGGCGGGGCCACGCCCATGAAAGGTTAGTATTAAATAACATGTACATCCCACCTAACCGATTGCCATGCAATTTTACAAAATGTTTTGACTCGTAGAATGTCATAATTTTGTGTTTAAAAAATTTGCTCGTGGCCATGCACAAGCCTTGAGATTTTGAAAACCGAAAAATAGGTGGACATTAATGTATAAGAAATTGAGCGGGACCACGCTTCTGACCATATAAAAATGGCACTAAAAATTAAAAAATTTAATTTTGTTAAAACAAACTTACCGGCTTCAAAAATAATTTAGTGCTTATTAGAGTTGCGTGCTACTGCTATTTAAAGTCGGTGACAATAGCAATGATCAGTTATCATGAGTTTAGTTATCATTGATAAATGAACTCATAAATAAGTAAATAAAGAATTTGCTAAGATGATTGGCATCGAATTCAAATTGCGCTATCCACTTGACCTGAGATTCGAACGAATGCTCGCTCACTAAAGCGAAGAAATTTCGCAACAAAATTGTTCGATATTTGTTCGTAAATCTAAATAAAATTAGAATCTTCGCTGAAGCTTCGAACTTGGAACATCTCTCGATACTTTCTCGAATGTGTGACGATAGCCGAGTGGATGTGTGCTAGTCTGTTAGTCTAGAGGTACTCAGTTCGAGCCATGACAGCACTATAAGTTTAAAAATATAAAAATAAAATAATAATCAAACAAAAAAATTCGCACCATGTTTGTGCCATGTTCAAATCCTACAGCGTGAGTTAAGGAATTAAAATAAATAAATAAAATAAGTAAAATAAAATGATTAAATTAAAAAATATAATTACTTTTTCTGCTGCATTTTTGCGATATTTAAATTAGTTCAATATTCTCTCACTTTTGATATTGGTAGCGAACCTACGAAATCGATCATTTTTTTTTTTTTTTTTTTTGAACAAAACATTTTTGAGTGTCACTCTCGATAATTTTACTCGATATATGTTCGAGGTATATTCAAATTCTATAATTCTATATCAATAACGAAAGTCTTAATCAACTGGGTAACTGAATCTAAATTATGTACATATGTATTTTTAACTTTTTAGGGCTCATTGAGTGAAATTAAATGGCAGGCTGTAAGGTTGTTTGTTATTATGCTTAACAAAAAAAAAATTGGTACCTAATTTTCCTGCGCCTTTTTGTGTTGTAGTAATAATAATAAGGTAAGTATCGTACAACTAATTCATAGATTAGACTAAACTTAAAACATAAAATCTTTATAAATTACACTTCTAATATAAGTTTATAATGCCAAGTACACACTTTAACATTTTGTGACATCGCAACGTTTGTCATTTCCGATACTTTTTTTTTTTGGCACTGCTTTCCATATAAAGAACATAATGTGAACGGCGTTGCACATATTTTGAAAATGCCACCACAAAATGACAACACATGATATGCCAGATTTGTACTCGGCATAAGTGACTTGCAAAACTAAACCGTTTTCTCAAATAAAAAAAAAAGATACACCATGACTCAAGACAGTAAGTAAAATTAATTTGCGCGTACCAATGAAATTATAATATGTATTAATTTTAGTCTTAACAAAACGAGTAGTTTGCGAAAAACTGTTGGAAGAAAAATGCCAAAACTTTTTGGAAAACGCAGAGACAATTGAGAGCCTTTTTGAAGCATCTGGAATATGTGTGCCCGGACACAGACTAACAGATTTCTCGTAGCATCTGATCCATTAACAACGATTTTGCGCGCTTCCATCAAAATGATGAGTCATGGAACTACCACCTAAAATTATATCTATGCTACTATAACTTTGTAAAAATCAGTAATAAAATTCTTACATTTCGAGCAAGATCCCCATGCCAGTAATGTAACTTTTAAAATGTCCTTCCTACCAGTTGGAGGTATCAGTGTAGGGTACACAAAATTAAAATATTTATACAGCAAACTACTTTCTTAAAAATCAGCTGTGAGTGACCAAATTTTGAATTTCTAAAACATATAGTAAGTGTGCAAAGACGAAAATGGCACATGAGCGTTTTTGCTTTATTTGACCGAATCAATGCTTTACCTCAAAAATTTTAAAAATCGCTGATACACGTGCTTTTTTAATTTTTTGTTATTTAGGATAATCATTTGCAAACATTTTTAATGTATCTTTATTTTTCATGTGGTGCTGTTGTTTAAAAGTCTTGACTTCCGATTGTAGGGTACCCACGTCCAGTGTAATTACATAAAAAAAAATATGCAACGAAATTCTCTAGAAAGTTCTATTAAACTCTAAACTAAAACTCTAAATTAAACTCTAAACTTCTATTATACTCAAAATCTGTGAACCTATCGCTAATAACAATGGGATTATTAAGTAAATTAGGCGATGCGAGCGTTTTAACTACGTTTTTCCCAACGTGCGTCGTGAACGAATTCGAAATAAGGGGCTTGTATATATACATACATACATATGTATGTATATGTAAATTGTCATAGTTCGAAAAAAAATTAAAATTTTTTTTATTTAAAAATAATAATAACACTGCATCAAATTTCTATTTACATTTAGCAAAAGCACACAAATTCAGCTTTTATTTAACTGTTTTCAATGCAATATTTATTTATAAAACTTTTATTTAATTTCCACTACAAAAACAAATATGAATACATCTATGAGCTGAGAAAAAACTTAATAATAAACAAATACAAGTTAAACAAACAAAAAGTGGGAGAGAGAGAGAGAGAGCAAATGAGACTGAACGAATTGGAATGAGAAAAGCTATTCATTCATTCAATGTGCAAAGTACAAACCAGGGATGGAAAACTTGGTGCAATTGTACTTTTTTTAGTACTATTTGAAAGTCAAAAGTACCATAGCACCTCAATGACCAGTTTAGCACTATTGAATTTTTTTCCTTTTATACAACATGCCATAAAAAATATATTGCATCTATCAATAACCAGCTTCGAGAGCTAGTTGATGTAGAAATTGTTAAGCCTTTAAGAAATTAGAAATGAAAAATGATGTGAATGAACCGTTGTTTTTACGATATTTCAAGAATTGCTAGAGGAAATATAGTAAAATTCAAAGAGAGGAACAGACTGTTTGCTTCGACTATATCCAATCGAATCAAAATAAAGGACGGTAAAGTATATCCTAAATGCTACTTTTCAAATCAGATCTCAACAACTAATGGTCTTGGGTGTGCTTTATGAAATTAAACATTATTATTATTTTAACATTAATATTAATTAATAATATTTACTAATAATATTATAATAAATAAATTGCAAAGTAGAGATGGGCGCGTGTGGAACTTTTCCAACACGACACGACACGAACGCAAATACCAAGACGCTCAACACGTACGAAACACGCACGCGAAAAATTTCTCAACACGATACTGCACAACACGCACGAAATATTATTGGTATAGTATTGAAGATAAGAAAATTTAATTTATTTTTTTTTTTCAAGAGTCGATTTTCAAATATTTCACCAAGTTGGCACTGCCAGCTGATACACTCTGCCACCACAGCTGATGCTATCTGTTTACGCTTCAGAGGCCCATACAATATCAACAAATATGCTGGTGTTGTGTGTTTGACGATACAAACTATTAAATTTTTTCTCTACTGGCAATTCATTCATACATATTTTACATCTAAAATCGTTTCGTGTTTTTCGTGTCAATTTTGCTCAACACGAAACGAGCCGAAAACGCACGAAATCAGATTTTTTGTTACGAACACTTCGTGTTGAGTCGTGCGTGTTAGTGTCACGAAAAAAACACGACACGCACCCATCTCTACTTCAAAGTGCCTTTTTGCTGTTTTGAGTTAATTGAAAAACTTTTCTTAAAAGTTGGTACAATTTGTAAATCAGATTTCGCATCCCTGACACAAACAAACAACCGACAATTTTTCTATTGCAGCAACAACACCAGTGAGACAGACAGACGGACACATACATATTCGAAATAAAACCAAATGGAATTTAAATGGTCACATGATTAAATTTTCACACAATTTTAACATAAAGTGACTATAAAAAGAAATAATAATATTATGACGTTTTTTAGAACTCTCAGAAAATTTCAATGTAAATTTATTTATTAGCACAAACAAACTCAGGCGCAATGAATTCACTTTACGTGAAAATATGATTAACGAAAACTATATTTATGCAAATAAAGATTTCAAGGAAAAAAAAAAAAGAAAGTTCAACCTTAAGGAGAACTTTTCTTAAAAATAAAAGTAAGATATTTTTGTATGTGTAAACTACAGCGCTGTTCGAAGTCGGAGTAAGTATGATTGTATATCAAATTTATATTTATTTTATATTATACATAGGGAATGATCCACGATATCGACAACGTTTAACTTGTCGCACACTTACATTTGAAACAACAACAAAACATTAAAATTTGTTTTTGTTTTGAATGTAAATGTGCGACAAGTCGAGCGTTGTCGACATCGTGGGTTTGACCCTATATAATTTATATTATACATATATATATTATAAATACATGTCGCTTCTTTTTTGCAACATATTCATATTTCAAAAACTGAGTTTTTGGAGTTAATAACTCAAAAAAAAAGAAGAGAGGTCTTAGGACACCCGGTTATAGCTATGCTGCTTAGCTATACAAAACAAACTTAATGTGTAAAATAACAATGCAATAAAATTATTTAATATGTTGATGTCAAATTCGCCGCAAATATTTCAAAACGTTTCCATTTATTCCCCTTTATTTTCTTTTCTATCGGCCCACGATTAAATTAATGTAGTCTTTGTGGCTGGTGGCGGGTGTGCTCATATGCGAAACTAAAAGAAAACAAATTGATCAAGCCTTCTCATTATTTTTGGTTTGTTTCACTCATTGCAAAGAAAGAAACAAAACAAAATGAAACAAGTTTTTTCGTTAATTTTCGTAATCTGTTTTTAAGTAGAAAGAAATCAAAACAAAAATAAATGTATAACTGTTAGAGTGTCGATTATTTCTGTTACGAAAATCACGTCCTAGCTCCTGTGACGCGACATAAATAGCATAGCTATAAAAATCGTTTTACCATATTTAACGTAACCATTTCATATAAAAGGATTGTTTTACACGCACCTCTTGCGAAAAGAAAAAATTTATATCTCCATTGAGTTAAATGCAAACTGAAAACTTTAAACTTATTTTCTGCAAAACCAGTTTTTTTTAGTTATGCGCCCCTGTTGCAATAAAGGGGCGAAGTGTTTGCTTATTAATATTTACATACCGATCTAAATAAGGCAGCTTTTTCATAACGAGTTTTAGCATAGAATATTGTTGGCACCAGCTGTGTTTTATATATCGTCAGCTGAAATGCAAAACTACGTAACAAACGAAAAATTAAAACCCCCATTTTGAATTAGTTATAAGTATAAGATACATGGAAACGAATGTCCCTACAAATTTTAAATTAAAATAAAGAAACTACTTCAGTCACTTGATTTTTTTTAGTTTTTCCCCTCCTATAAAATTTAAAAAAGCTAATGATACAAACTAAAAGCCGTGATACACTATCATACACAGTCGGGCGATATTTGAAAAAATTCATACCTTGTATGATGGAGTTTATGAAAACTTTCAAAAGCCAATAACAATTCATCAAAGCAGTATTGTATTTTTTCGTAGATCATGCGATTGTGTAGGATGGTGAGTCATGGCCTTAAGCGGAGATGATTTTTGCTAGTTGTCTTTTTGTTGTTTCACCAAAATAGAAAAAATTCAAAATATTTCATTTTCAATTCTACTCTGAAATATTACAGAAAAATATCGAACCAAATCCGCTCAAAAAAGCTTAATCCCCACATTTTTTGACCAAAATAGATTACACTGTGGAACATTTTTGGGATTATTGTCTGGGGGGTGAGAAATTCCAAGTCAGGGTGATGGTACTAGGTCAGTATAGTAAAACCCTCAAAGGGTTTGGCGTTCGTATGTGTCAGTTTTTTTTATGACCTTTTAAATTTTTTCTTTTTCACTTGTCCGATTTTGATGAAACAAATTTAGAAAAATTAAGAATTACAATTTCTCTAATCTGTTTCTATACCGTTTTCCTATATGTGCAACACTTTCGAAGTTAAAAATAAATTTGTGGAGGCAAAAAAATATTTTTTTGCCTAAAAATTTAAATATTTTTTTTTAAAAATTCATAAAAAATCCAAAATGGAAAAAAGTGCCAAAACTAATTACTTTCGCGTAAAGTCACATAACTCATGAGCAAAAAACACGAAATTAATAACACTTGATCCTTTTTTCCGTTTTGGATTTTTTATGAATTTAAAAAAATAAATATAATTTTTAGGCAAAAAAATATTTTTTTGCCTCCACAAATTTATTTTTAACTTCGAAAGTGTTGCACATATAGGAAAACGGTATAGAAACAGATTAGAGAAATTGTAATTCTTAATTTTTCTAAATTTGTTTCATCAAAATCGGACAAGTAAAAAAGAAAAAATTTAAAAGGTCATAAAAAAAACTGACACATACGAACGCCAAACCCTTTGAGGGTTTTACTATACTGACCTAGTACCATCACCCTGACTTGGAATTTCTCACCCCCAAGATTGGCTGTTGTACTGTGTTATTAATGATCGCAAATAATAAATTTTTGTCAAAAAATTAAGATCGAATAATTATGTCGCTTAAGCTGTTTTGCCGGTTAAGGTTCGGTTAAAAACTTCGCTCTGGAAAGTAAAAAAGAAAAATAAAGTATCCGTGGTCCCATGGCTGCCATTTTGAATTTCTTATACGTCGTTTAATCTTATTGTTATGCTCTTTGACCTGATACTCACCACGATAACGTTACGCTATCCCATATCTGCCATTTTGAATTGAAGAGAAAAAAACGAACTTATAACCATTTCGGCACAATAACGAAGGGATTGACACCTCAATAAACACATAATGGTAGAATTAGTCGAATCGTATCGTGTTACTTTTGAAGTTGTCGTATCGTTTAGATCTGGATGTTAGTTAGCAAATATGTGAGGGTGCAAGCAAACGTATCAGCTGTTATTGTATTTATCTTTGCTTATATGCGTGTGTGTGTATGTATGTGAGAGAGAAGTTAACGTTTGCTCGGTAAAAATATATTTCCTGTAGATTTCTACCTCACATACGTTACGATACAAATTAAATAAACAGCAACATGTTTTATTTATGTTACAGATTTTGTCAGCTGATCCGTCAACTCACGATACGAATTGACTAATTGTAGCATAACCCTTCCGTTAGGGGTTGCCGTAGTCGTGTAAAAAACACACACACGAATTAAATATATTTCAGGAATATAAACACCCCTGTATTTTAAGTACAAAATCCGTTAACGTAATTGAGAGTATCGTCTCACTGTCTGTCTCTGTAGTGCTACTGCAGAAATAAAAAAAAAAATTTATACTTAGCTCACACCCGTAATATATGTATATAAGACTTGTCTCATTATGACGAATACGATTACAATTTGCAAATGTGTTTTTTTTTCTAAATTAAAAATCATTGTGCAAACAAAATAAGATCTAATGATTTTATTTCATTTTGTTGCTACGAGCAATTTAAATAAATGAATTATTCTGTGTAATTTTCACACACTTCACAAATAAATTGCCAACCATTAAAATTGTAATTTAATCTTACATGAAGAAAAGTTTATCATTACAGTGTTTATTTAGATTAGAAAACAAAAACTGGGTTTAATGACAGATCAATCATGTTATGTGATGAATTCAAATTTCAACGATTTGCTGACGGCAGCATTTTTGTTTTATATGCAATGACTCGTTATTGGATTTTTTTTACTAATTATTTTATAATGCGTTTAAAATATTTGATTACAAATTTCATTTTAAAATTAATTGAAATGTCAATGGAAATGTCAATTATTTTCAAACTGTCATGGAATTTGTACATAAGTGGGAAAAGTTTATATCAAGGCATACATAATTATGTAGGAGGCTATTAGCGCAAGAGTGGTGTAACCCCAAACTATTATTTATTTAATTGATCTATTTAATTATTTAATTGCTCTCTTAATTTGCTATATTATGTTCTGTGCACAAAAGATTTTTCAGCTCCATCTTCTTTTGGATACCAAAAAGGAGGCATACTCCACTTTTTTTTTTGCAAGTTCAGCAAACAAACAAAATGTGGATTACATCACTTCTGCGCTGCTGGCCCAAATAAGCATTGCTAAATGCGTTTTGGGATGTTAAAAAATTTACAAAAAATGTAAATTGAAACTGAGGAAGCAAGGTATATTTCATATCAGCTATACTCGCCTCAATTCGCTTTGAAAACTTCATACTTTTGATGTCAAAAAAATTTACTAAAAAATTAGTGTTGACAGATAAGGGATATTTAAATTAGAAGCGGTGAAAATAGTCAGCTGAGCTGTTGAAACCACCTGATATGAATTCAACTTGCTGAGGGAAATTGAAATTACAAGCGACGATAGCAATCAGTTGAGCCGTTGAACAGAGGAGTATTTGAGCCAAAAAGCTGGCCATTACTTTTTTTATTTTATATTTGCTTGCGAAAAGTTATTGAGTGCCTCTAGATCAATGAAACTTGGCAGAGATATGTCTTATAGGCCTAGGCTGTTAAACCTTGAAAATAGGAAACTACAATAAAAAATTTTTTTACAAAAAAGTGTACAAAAAAATAATATTTTCTTTCTTTTCAATTTCAAAAGTTCAATTATAAATCCAAAACTGCAATAAATTTTTTTAGGGAAGATACAGTTTTGTTTTTAGTTTCGAACAAATTGCAGTACTCTGCTACATCTAATAACATTTTTTTTTTTGCTAATATTTATTTACTGCCAGTTTATAAAACACAAGTAAAAATTCTCGTCTGCCTATTTATATTGAAAACAAAAACAAATTTGAGTGTTTTGTTTTTGTTTTCAATATCATATATATAGGGTGTTTTTTATTGAAGTATAGAACTTTAAGTTGGCATCACTTTTTTAACTGACGGCCATTTTGTCAGCTGTCAAGTGATTAATATTTAGTTTGGTTTGCCATTTCATCATGAACAGGTTGACAAAAGAACAACGCTTGCAAATCGTGCAAATTTATTTCGAAAATAATGGTTCAGTTCGCGAAGTTTACCGCAAGCTCCGTCCATTTTATGGTCGACATAATCGTCCATCAGAGCAATTAATTCGGTTAACCTGTCAATTGGCCACCAAGATCGTGTGATTTGACACCATTGGATTATTTTCTTTGGGGATATGTTAAGTCGCTCGTCTACGCCAACAAACCAGAAACGTTAGGGGACTTGGAAGCCAACATTCGTGGCGTTATTGCCAACATACGGCCCCATATGCTCGAAAAAGTGGTTGAAAATTGGACCTGTAGAATTGGCTTTATTCGAGCCAGCCGCGGCGGCCACATGCCCGAAATCACGTTAATGGCATAAAATTATCCTTCCAACAAAGCCAAATTGATGGACATTAAAACGATTTTCGTGTGTTTTATTTCAATTCGAAGTTCTATACCTCTAAAAAAACACCCTGTATATGTATATAAACCTGGATATAATTATTAGGCCCAATCAGTGTCGGACATAAACTTAGTGATAGTAATTATTAATACATAACTGTAGTGTTGCGTACTAGAGCCCTAGTGTCCCTCCTTTTTAAGAGGATATGTCCAGTGAAGTTCAAGGTGTTACGAGCAAGGGGATTAGGATGGGACTCGAGTTTTGTTAAATATTTGCCTGCGTATTTTGCCATCTAAGCAAAAAATTTAAATTGCAAAATCTAATTACATTGCCCACAAAATCAAACTTTTTCAAAAATAACAAACTTCTTGGCAGAGGACATCAAAAACACGAGGGTAACCGTTTTTAAATCCCCTCTACTCCCTCCCCCTCCTGCTCATCGGAATCGCATGCTGCTACAATAAATTGACTAGGAAACCATAAGTCCATATTTACACGATGCAAGTCTTATTGCTAAGCTGATTAGTTTGACGGAGAGAGAGACGAGGGGAACAGTAACGTTTCTTTTCCCCTCGTCCCTATTTCCTAACAAACTAATCAGCTTAGCAATAAGACTTGCATAGTGTAAACTAGGACTAAGCAAATAACAATGACAAGACTAAAGTTATTGATGGCAAGTTTAAGGTACCCATACATTTGCATATTATAATATTATTGTGCAATAATTGATATTGTACAATAAAATTGTGTATATTATATGGGTATATGGCATAATGTATTGGATAAAATTAGAAGTATTTTGATATACATATTGCGCAACAAGATATATTTTTAATGTGTTGACAAGATTGTACAACGATTATATCCAGGTACATCACTAAACATTATTTTTTTAAATATTCGTAGACGAATATTCGACTCGACTTACCATTCGACTCGACTTACTCGAAAAACAATTTTTTTTATTAATTTCTTAAACCCACATATGTGTGTAACTTTTGTAGACTTTTACATATTTTGTAATGCCAAGTACACACTATGGCGTTTTGTGACATCGCAATAGTGTGTACTAGTGGCGACTTTTGTCATTTCCGATATTTTTCCTTGTGTGGCATTGCTTTCCATATAAAAACCATAATGTGAACGGCGTTGCATGCATTTTGAAAATGTTAACACAAGAAATACTAGATGTGTACTCAGCATAAAACAAATTGCGCCATATATTTTTTTAATATTGTTGTATAGTCTATTGGTACCTTAAGAATTCATTATAATAAAAAAAGCTTGCAACAAATTTTGATACGATAAATCAAAAAACTTCCCGTATTCCCTTTGCACTGAAAAGAATATTTACATGTGTAAGGCTCAATGCTGCATTCAATAACACCACACGCAATAGACCAAATATGTGAACGCTGATAATGAAAGTGTACACTAAGAGAAAAAACATTCATTCAGCTAATTAAGTAGCATCATTAATAATTCTTCATTGTATAAGTGGAATTGTTCATTAGCTAATTGAAAATGTTCATTATATGCATGAAATTCTTCATTAATACAATGAAATCTTACGTTAACTTGTTATTAATGACAAAATTCCTTGATCAAATGAAGGTTTTCCTTTCAGTGTAGCGATATTCGAAAAAAGCATGTTCTTACTTTCTTGTAGGGTTTGTCAGAAAAATTAAAATTAATTAAAATTAATGAAGTTAATTACAATTAACTTCAGTGTAAATTGTTCTTGAAAACAGTATCACTTGTAATTTAAGTTCCCTAAAATGCGAATTTCAGCCTAATTAAATCAAAGAAAGAAACAAAAAATAAATTTCAATAGAATTAATATGAAAATACGAGTATCATGCAATAAATTTATCTTCTAGGGGCCTTAGGTTGTTCATTCAAGCATTAAATAGACAGTAATTATTTGGAATTTGATATTTTATAAACAGCTACACTCATAATTACTTGTAGACAATAATGGAAAATCAAAGTCTGCTGATAATTTACTCTATTTTCGCAAAAGAAAAACATATGTATGTCGACAGCTGACCGGCGGACATGTCTAAGCTTTTAATAATTCACTTTTTTTTGCTTTTTGATGCATACACACATACATATGTATGTGTGTGTGTATAGATATAAATATTAGGGTGATAACGTTTTGCATTTGTTTTGCAAATATCATACCTCCCAAGATAAAATCTCTACACGAATTGAAAAAATATTAAGAATTGCATTTTTACGGTCTGTCCCACGATGTCACTAGAAATCGTTCTATCGAATACTTATATTGAAAACAACAACAAAATTTCTAATGTTATTGTTGTTTGTCGATCGAACGAATTCTAGTGACATCGTGAGTTTTTCGCGATCGTTAAAAAATTAAGTTTTTAATAAAAAAAAGTGTATTTCTTGCTGAAATTATATAATATTTATGTCCAAATACTTTTTATTTGTCATTTTCGCACATATTTTGTAGTTATATATCAAGACTGGCCACTGAGAGAACACCGAGAGTAATGTATTCGCGATTGATGTTCCGCACTCTAGTAGTACATACATAGAGATATGGGCAATTCCCTGGCGACGGACCCGACATTCGTACACTTTTAGTTAAGCAAAAAACAAGAAAGGAATGGAAAGTTTCAATATAAAATCTTAAGTGTTTCAAAGCATTGCTTTATATATTTAAAGAGAAAATGTGTTGCCGATATCAATAATATAGTAAAACGATATAACCAAATGTCAGCGAGAAACGGACACGACATAAATGGAAGTTATTTTGGTGCGAACTCTTATGAATAATTTTTTTTGTGAATGTGGAAATGAAGGTGAAAGATGATCATTTATGTGTAGATTTATGAAATATAAAAATTTTGTTTTAAGTTTTTTTAATGGGTAACGTACAAAGGCGGACGCGACAATGTTTTTCCAAGAGAACTAACTAAACGCAGTAACTTTGCTAAAATTGAAATTCAACAATAACAAATGCTTATTTACTGCTGAAAAAAATTAATAAATATTGATTTTATGCGACGGATGCGACATTAAGGTATAAGTGAAAGCCAACTCAAAAAACTTCCGTTATTAGAGTTCCGTTCTCCTTTTTGTGTGTTAAAGCCTAAGGTAATTGTTAGTAGAAAATTTTTATACTGCAAAAAAAAAACAATACCCATTACTTTAAATAATCGTTAAAAAAGCTCAACAAAAAAAATAGTTTTTTTTACAGTCCCGTATTTCAGTCAAAAAATTTTAAAAATTTAAAATTCTTTTATATTTATCAAGTATAGACCTTTCAGCTTTATTATTAAAAAGAAAACAAAAATTTTTTTGGTTGACCTTTTTCTGGAATTACCTATACGAGTATGTGTTACTTACCATATGTAAAAAGAAATTATAAAAAAAATAAAAAAAAATACTAAATGCATTTTAGAAACCAAATTGAACTAACAAAAGGTTTTTTATTATAAAAACAATATTTGCCGTAAGATGGATCCCTGGAAGAAGTACGCCCAAAAAAAGTTATAACCCTAATGAACATATATATACTTGACATTATATGCACATATGTAAATTAGTATTTTTCTTTTAATACCTTCCTGTTATATTATACAATGAAGAAAAGCTCTAGAATATTTTTCTTGTTTATAATCTTCTTACTAGTCATCTAGGCAACACTTTTATCAGTTTTTCATTTTTTATAATAGCGGTATTCAGCATTTGTTGCGCTGGTGTTGCAACTGTGAACTATTTTTTGTTATTATCCAGCATTGCTTGCAAATCAGCTAACCGAAGGTTTACATATGTACATAAATACATATACATATATCGCTTACCCTGCAGGAAATGCGAATTGTGAAATTGTAGTGATTTACTAGTGACATTGTCAGTAGTACTACTGACCAGGAGTACCCCAGCCAATGTAATCGCCTATTGACATATAACATAGGGTTGTCATTAAAAATCTGCCAGTAGAATTTAGCACTATTCTTTTACGACTATATGCATACATTTGAACCAAAAATTCACTAGTACATTTTAGTGCCCCTTGACTACAATTTTATAAGGGTTGGGGCAACAAACTTAAACACATATATGTGTACATTTGTATTTTCTAACATTATTTAACAGCATAATAAAAACGAAAAATAAGCCATTACTACAATAGAAATGTTGTCTATTAGCGCATAAAAGGAAAGTTGTCGACATTTCAACTAGTGCAATTGTCGCTAGCTTCTAGGCTAACTAGACGGTTAGTTACTATAACAACGGCGGACTGCCGTCCATAATCGAGCTATTAGACTTGGATAATTTTGCATCGCTTGTGCAAAATAATTTTCAATGTGATTATTGTTAGATTTTTGAAACAACAATGAAAATTTTTCATTATTACAATCTTATGATTAGCAAATAAAGACAATTTAGGAAAGCTTTTCAGTTACATTCGTAAATTTACAAAATTTAAAAAAAAATTATTTTACAAAAGAAGTAACGTTAAATGTTCCATGAATTACTTGCAGTGTAAAAATCAGAAAATGCCTTTGGTTTGTAAAATTTTTCTACAACAAAAATATTTTGTATGACTAAAACCGAAATTTTTATGAGCGTCACTGTACTCTGAAGTAAAATTAACAGGATGTTTGTAGAAGACGACAAAATTGAAACTCGACGAGACGATGCATAGACGACTAAATAAGAACTAGCGTTCTCCACATATATATACTTATATATTTTTTATTATTTTGTTGTAAAAAAATTAATTCAAAATCTCTGTTGTTATAAGCGAAATTTATTTGGTGGTGGTTAAGCGATGTCTATATGCATTTCATTGTTGCTCTTATTTTATGCACAAACTTCCAAAAACTATTTGAGAATTCACAGATAATAATATTTTTGAAAATCACAAAAGCAAAAAAAAAACGTTGTAGGCTTAGAAACTTATACCAAAAATTATAGCAAATAATTTTTATTCGATATGAATCTATTTTATTTCTCTGCTGTTATTTGAAGAACAAAATGTGTGATTTTTATTTTATTTTATTTTTATATTTTATTGTCCGCATTTTACTTATTTTGGTGCATTTTTTTTGTATACGATTAGAATTTTTTGATCGCCCATCTTGACGTTTATAATGAGCCAAACCGTGATATACAAACCCAATTTAATGCAGAGTTGTTATGTTTTTTAATTAAAATCGTCAATAGTCGCCATCCAAAAACGAAAAAAAGAAAAATGTTAACATGCTAGCGCTTATTATCGACGAGTAGTGTTCTACAAACAGGCTGTAATTATTTCCAACTAAAAACTGTGTATTGACGACACTGTTGGTGTGTTTAACGTATTGATTCTCTTGCTTTTATGTTAATTTATTTTTTGTAGCATAAATTTACTTTTAAATTTATGTGTTGTTAACCTTCAAATAAAAATATATGATTGTAAAGAGGAAAACTGTGTTACAAATACTTTGCAAATTAAATGTGTCAGTCAGAGATGGATATGTGGTTTAATTTTTGTACATTAACTCTCAATTATTTAGAAACATAAATTAAATTGTTAAAAAGGTGTTTTACGGTTTCATAATTTCTTATGACAATTCATCATAACAACATGACAAGGGCGGAAGCAACTCTTATCACCCCTTCATAATAAATTGCGACACAAAGTTTCAAAACGCTGATACACGGTCTTCTCAGAATTTATCACTGTAACTTGTTTTTCTTTTATTCTTCTATTTTGTATAGTGTGATTCTCATAAGCGCCATACTTTTTATGATTAATTTAAAGTTAACCAAAATGCTTGCTTAATTTTAGTTTTTTATCCACACACCAGGAAAAAATTATGGTTGAGACAACCATAATCGAACAGCAAGATACTGAAGGCTTGTAGGCAAAACTTAGGTTATATTAGAGCAAACCCATTGGAAACATTAATATTGTTGAAATGTAAATATATCTTTGTTTTAAATATAGTTTGATTAAAAAAAAAAAACATTGTATGATAAAAAAAACTGTAATATTATGTGTTTATATATTAATAGGGTTTAAATGGGGCAAGAAGCGATTCTGAAAAAGGTAAAATATTTGCTGCGCTTTTAAAATTCGTATTTACCCCAAAAATATGTACTGGTGCTGTTGATTTACCGAGCGTAGTTGCTCTACCCCTTGACCCTTAAAGCTTAAGATGCGTGATGTACAGAAACTAATTACTGAACTCAACCCGAAGAAACCTCCAGGTATTAATGGAATTAGTCACACGATGCTGATGAATTTGCCTCCGGGCAAAGATATTACCAAGGCTGAGTCACACAGGCCAATAAGTCTACTTTCAACAATGTTGAAATTTTCGAAAAACTGCTCATGACAAAATATTCCCTAATTCTAATAGGTATTGGATGCATCCCGGACCATCAATTTAGTTTTAGAAGTCAGCATAGCACCATTGAGGAAACGCATAGATTGGTTCAATTTATAAGAAGAATATTTGAAGAAAAGAAATATTGTTCTCCCCTCTTTATTGATGTTTCTCAGGCATTTGATAAAGTGTGGCATGAAGGCCTAATTTTAAAATTGAAATCATATCTACCAATCAATTTTCTGAAGCTATTGGAAAATTATATTATTGGCCGGATATTCGCTGTTGTGAAATGAGACTTCATGAGTGTACCCGAATCTATACCATCCGGTGTGCCACAGGGGAGCATACTGTGGCCAGTTTTGTATTTGCTTTATACTTGTGATATGCTTTTGAGCAGTAATATCCACAAATCTACATTTGCCGCTAATACAGCCTGCCTTAACATGCACGAAAACCCTCACAAGGCTTCCCGATATCGACAAGAACATATTACACAGCTGGAACTTTGGTTAAACTTACGGAGAATTAGAGTAAACGAACAAAAGTGTGTTCAGGTAACATTAACCCTGCAAAGAGATACTTGTTCCCCAATTCGAATCAATAATCAAGTTGTTCCTCGACATTCACAAGTGAAATATTTTGGTATACACCTTGACGGACGGCTTACATGGAAACGCCACATTGACTCTAAGCTAACACAAATGAAACTTAAATTTACAAGGATATATTGGCTGATTGGTAGAAATTCAACACTCAGTCTAGATTGTAAACTCTTAATATACAAGTCACTTTTGAAATCAATATGGTGTTACAAGATTTTAAGACTAATAACATGGGCTCGGCTCCATGGTACATCAAAAATTCAAATTTACATCTTAATGTAAACATGCCACTAGTGACTGAAGAAATTGCAAAATACGCCGGCAAATATTTAACAAAACTCGAGTCACATCCTAATCCACTTGCTCGTAATATCTTGAACTTTACTGGACACATTCGCGTAAAAAGGAGGGACACTAGGGCCCTTATAGCCAACACTCCAGATTAAACTTCTTGAAGATATTTTTGTACTTAATACAGTTATGTATTATTAATTACTGTCACTAAGTTTATGTCAGACACTGGTTGGGCCTAATAATTATATTTAGACGCAAGATTTTAATACTTTCTGTTTTGTCTAATCATTTTTATTAACACACGGTGACGGCAGTTAAAATGAATTCTTGATTTCACAACTCGACTAAGTTTGGTTGTCTTACAGCCAATAATTGCGCTCAAGATCAAACTTAGTTCCTTTCTGCAATTAGCTTAACTGCAGATTAATTTAATCTAACATGAATTTAGTTTGATGTTTTTGAGAGATAGTTTTAACTTCTAAATATTGCCATACCTAAAAGCAGAATAGTGACAACATTTTCCATGCAAATGTCATAATGTTGTCAAGACAGCCCAATTTTTTGTAGAGAAGCAGACAACTAAAAACTCAACAGTTTTTTCGACGCCATCAGCGCAAAAGTGTTGTAACCCACATTTATTTTTGGCTGCTGTTCTGGTGATTACTGCATTTTTTACATTACCAACTATCACTATAAAAGAAGATTAAGTCATCCGTTTGGTATACAAAAGAATATGGAGCTGAAAAATCATTTTTGCACTGAACATAATATAGCACAGTAAGAGAGCAATTAAATAATTAAATAGTTGAAAGTTACACCACTTTTTCGCTGAGATTTTCATTTAAGTTTTGAATGGCAATGCCAACGTAAGACTGGGTTTGACTCTCAGACAACAAAACTGAGTTTCATGCATTAAACACATTCACCACAGCCGGCTACACGAACACAAGACTTCAAATGCCGCTAGTAGCATTTGTCGCCTCGCAGCCAGCTCCTTAATTATTTTGGAGACGGCAGCAGCGCCATCTGCATCTCATATTTAAGTATAAGTACATAGTTCAGTATTGCCACTTTCAAATATTTCGCATTTATACAAATTAAATTACTCTTTCAAAATGTATAGATATGACGTAAAAGTATAAAAATTAATCAATTTATGCTTTACATAAATTTTTGGATATTGTTTCTGTTAAATAATATGAAATAATTGTACGTTATCATTTATTCAACATTTTGTATTATACTGGCAACACTGAATTTTCTCATTGTAGCCAAAGAAATAGAAATTAGTTTAATTGGACTCCAACGACAAAATGAGCATAGACAACAACCTGCCGCTCTGTTGCCTTGCTGTCTTCAAAAGAATGACTCTCATATAAACATGTGTATTCTATCCTTGACATTTTGTAGTCGGTAGCCTGCTGTGGTGAATGTATTTAATGCATCATTGAGAACGACAAGAATAGGGGCTTAAATTAAAAATAAAATAAGTTTTGCTTTTAGCTGGTACGCTGAGCGTCGAACCTATTTACTAATTCAGAATATTCAAACATCAAAATCAATATTTTCCAAAATAACAACTTTAATTAAAAAACAAAAATAGCAACCAAAAAATCAATTGAAAATTTAATTCTTTAGTCTGCTATAAAAAAGCTAAATTTTTCATTATTTTATTTACTAATTCAGAATATTCGTTTAAAGAAAAAAAAACAGAAAATCTGTGATCAACACCTTTTATTGAAATAAACACCAAAAATCAATTAAAAATTTAATTGTGGTTAAACTTAAAAATAAATGTTTCATTAAATCAATTAAATATTTAATTGATCTTTTAAGCAATTATATTTTCAAGCAAAAGTTGAATTGACTCAATTAAATTTTTAATTGATTATCGGGTATGTTCTGTATTCCACGTGGAATTAAAACGTGTGGAATTGCCATAGAATTGTTGTTGGAAATATGTTTTTATAACAAATATGCTATGGCAATTCCGAACGATTTAATTTCATTTGGAATACAGAACATATCTGTATTTGTATTTTTTAATCGATTTCAAAATAAGGAAGAGGTTGTCAACTCTATTTCTCTATTTTTTTTTTGACAGTGTTACTTCATAACTCGGTTCATATTAGACCGATTGTAAAAATTATTTTAGTGTCTGAGAGGGTATAGCTGGCCATTAGTTTCATTGTAAAAAAAATTTGGCGGGAACACGCCCACAAATTTCTTTATTTGATTTTATGATATTGTACTTATTTGATTGCTGCGAAACCTTGCAAGCACCTTTGGTTCTTGTAATTGTAAAATTTTTCAGTTGAAAAAATGGGCGGGGCTACGCTCATTAAAATTTATTATTTTATTTTACGTGGTTCTACTTAACCGATTTTTACGAAACTTACCACACACCTTGAGTTCAAAAATAGGCACAATCTTCCATTTAAAAAAATGGGTGGAGTCACGCCCCTTAAAATTTAATATTTTATTTTAAGTAATTCTACTGCAACGAGTTTTAAAAAACTTAACACACACTCTGAAAAGCATAAAATCTTGCATTTAAAAAATGGGCGGAGGCACGCAAATAATGTGTTGATTAAAAAACACCCGTTTTTACACTTTTAAGTGTCTTTTATTTGAATTGAATCTTAAGACTAAACTACAATAATTTTTTAATTCTAACTTAATGTGAGCAACGACAGTTTTTTATGCTGACGTTGCTGTCTGGCAAAATGTGGGAACGGAAATAAAATGTAACTTAAACTTGTATGTACGTTTTCCCACAGTTTGCCAGCCGGTATAATTGGTGAGGTGGTTTGTATGTAACTCCTCCACCCCTTGTTTGAAATCCTCCTGGATTTCTTATACATGTATATATTTTTATATTTGTTTGTGTTTTTTGTTTTTCTGGAAGAAATTCTTATATCTTAGTATATGTATATATGATGGTATTTTATATATAAGTATATTTTTTCTTTTATTATGAAAATTTATAAGATTAAATATAACTGACCGTTGTAACTTGGAGTTCATTTACAAAAAAAAAAAAAAAAAAAAAAATATTAATTATTCGGTCTATACTTATTTATGATATTCTCAATGTCAGAAGGACTCTGAGATATCGTTACGACTTGGGTTTTATTTACACCCGTCTTTTTCTTCTTTATTATAAAATAGATTAATACAAGTGCAATAGTTACAGCAATTATCAATGTTACGTTCAGTCCATATGAGACTTTACTATGAACTTTCAATTCTTTAATTTCTTCTACATTTTTTACATGTTGCAAAGTAATATTTTGAAATTTAAAATTAGGGTTTGTTACATTAATAATTGATGTTGGTGGAAAAAAGAATTTTTCATGTATTATATGTTGTTTGTTTTCAAAAATTTTATCATCGATTGTAATGCTACAATTGTTTATATTTATTAAATAATTTCCTGATAAGCTTAAGTTTCTATTGTCACAAGTTTGCTTAATTTTAATTTTTCTAGCATTTTTCAACAAAATAGTTGCTTCATCCAACTCTATTGTTTCTGTTTTATTATTAAATATGTACTTACAGTTATTTCTAATTGAACAATGGTTGCTTTTTTGGAGATGTTTAACGATTACATTTTCCTTATAGTGTAAAATAACGTTATTTATTTCAACAATATTTTCGTTAACTTCATCAATTTCCATAAAATTTGTGTTTGGTACAGCGGTAAGTAATCTCAATTGTGTAGTAATGAATTTATCAGGGATCTGTATGGCTATTATTAGAGAATTGTCCTTGAACGTCATCACTCCGATTTTAAGGAGTTTTAACTTATAAAAATCAATGTTGAAGTTTTCTATTTCTGTTTTAGTAAATATGCTAGGATGAATAAAACTGTTTTTGGCGGATGCGATATTATCCTGTATTTTCTCTATATTGTCTTCAAGCATATTTAATTTAGACAACTGGTCTAAGTAAAGGTAACGTCTCATTATTTCGTTATTACTTTTTCTGATTTGTTCAAAAGCAGATTTTATACTATTTCTATCCTGATCTATAGAGTTTTTTAAGCTAGTAAGTGATTTATTAAACGAATCATTGATAATAATTCAACTGTGGAGATTTTCTTCAACTGTGGAGATATGATCCATAATTTCTGTCCTATCGTCATCGTCCATTGTTCCGTATAGCCATTTTTGTGCTGTGCCGATGATATTTATTAAACCTCTCTTTTCCCTTTGTTGTTTTGGTTTTATTGTTAAAATTTTTTCATGTATACTCTGTATCTTTTGCAAAAGGATTTCCCTATTACTTATATCTACAGTTTTAATATTTTCTTCTAAGACATTAAGAATTTCCACTATTTCTAAAATATTTACGATGTGTACTACTGTGTTAGTAGTATTAACTATTTCCACTTCACCCATCTTTATATCAATATAGCCATTGTTCTCCGGTAGCTGGCTGATTTGTAAAAATCCCTCAGTCCGAACCACCAGTAGAAGGAATACCATGGCGGTTACCAGGGTCTGAAAATTTAAGAGGTCTTTTAATGTTGGTTTCGTGAACATTTCTTAAGAGATGTTTCCTATATTTCGGCTGTTCTTTGTGTCGTAAAGCCCTGTAATTTTTTATATAACCTTCCTCTCTATTCTCCTCATAATTTTCCCTATTTAGATTTCTTTTTTCATTCAATTTGTCCTTATACTTCTCCATTCTTTCCTTTATTATTTCAAAATTTATTTTGTTATTAACCACATCAAAAGGGGTACATTTTATCGTACTGTGGTAGCTATTGTTATAAAAATTTATGGCTTTTATTATTTGTGTTTCTATTGGTAATTGTTCTTCGAGATTTAATGGTCTTATTTTCTCAGTTATGGTATTATTTAATCTTTCTACGTCGGAATTCCCGGTATGATTATTAGGTTTTGTTATATGAAAGTCAATTCCTTCTGCATCTAAAAAATTTTTAACATTGTTGGAATTGAATTCGTTGTCAAATATGAATTTTTTCGTTTTACCTTTTATTGCCAAAAATTCTCTAAGTTTTTGTACTATAGTTGTACTATTTCTATCTGGCATGTGAAAACAGACAGCATGCTTTGAAAATTTATCAATGAAAATCATAAACGACTGCTTGCTATTTACATATGTATCTACATGTACTATTTCATTTACAGATGCAGGTGTTTCGGTTCTTTGGAACTTCTTTTTGATTGGATTTCTGTCATACTTTGCTGATGAACAAATGTGACAATTATTTATTACCTTATGTATTGCCAATTTTAAATTTGGATTATAAATTTTGTGCCTGATATTTTCATAAGTAGCCAATATTCCTGAATGTCCGCTTTCATATTTATGGAAGAGAGCTATATTTTTATTCAATTCATTCTCGTCCTCTATGTCTCTAGCAAAGTAAGAACATTTGACTATTTTGTATGTGTTTCTATCAGGGAATTCTCTTATCAAACATGATTGTACTTTATAGTACTCATGGTCGCTTAATTCAGAATATACTCCGATTTTTCCTTTGGGAATTTCTCTCCTCAAAATATTGGACGCATTTTCCTGTTCAATGTCATTTCTATCTATAAAAATTCGCTTGTTGCCAAAAACTCTTTTAATATTAGTCTCTTTTTCAGCGACAACAATGATTTGAACTTTAAAGCGATTGACGACAGTATCCAAAATCCCTATACCATCATCGAAGTCTTCTTCCTGTGAGTGCCTCGTTTGCACTTCCAAAGATTCTGTTTCATTATTTGTTTCTCCACTATGTATAAAATCTTCTCGAATTGGCTTTAATGTATTTATTTCATTTGTATCGACATCAATTCTACTTAGGAAGTCGGCAATGTAATTGCACTTTCCTTTAATATACTCTATTTTAAATTGATATTCTCCCAAATCGATAAGATATCTTTGCAACCTCGGGCTTATATCTCTCCCAGAATATTTGCTCATGAGCCACTTTAAGGGCTGGTGGTCACTTTCTAAATCAAACTCTTTCCCATAGATATAAGGCCTAAAGTATTTTACACCCCATACTATTGCTAACAATTCTTTCTCAATTGTTGCATAGTTGGTTTCGTGTCTATTTAACGTTCGCGATGCATATGCTACTGGGTGACCATCTTGTGTTAAGACAGCTCCAATTGCGTTGTTACTTGCATCTGTAACAATTTTGAAACGTTTATTGAAATTTGGGTATCTTAATATGGGTGAATTTGTAATAAGTTCTTTGAGTTTTTCAAAGGCTGTAATATAGCTGGGATCATTTGTTTCTATTTTTTCGTTTTTTCTTAGATATCTTGTCATTGGGTAAACAATTTTAGCGTAATTGTGGATAAATTTTCGGTAAAAACCGGTCATTCCTAAAAATGATTTTATTTGTTTTTCGGTAGTTGGAAGCTTAAGCTTTTGTATAATTGAAATTTTACTCGGGTCTGGTTTTATTCCATTAGTCGTTAAGACATGACCCAAAAACTGAGTTTCCTTTCGTAGGAACTCGCATTTATCGATTTGTATCTTTAATTTTGCCTTTCTTAAAGTTTTAAATATGTCCCTGATATTGCTAACATGTTCTGTCAACGAAATACTGAATATAAGGATATCATCCATATAAACGACGCAGGTTTTGTTAATATGGTTCCTTAGCACAGTGTTCATCAATCTCTGAAAGGTCGAAGGTGCATTCCGTAGACCAAAAGGCATTCTGACGAACTCGAAATGCCCAAATGGAGTAGAAAACGCAGTTTTCTTTCTATCCTCCTCCCTGACAAGTATCTGATGGAAACCTTTCGCCAAGTCTATAGTCGAAAAATATTGAGCTCTACCTAACCTATCTAGTAAGCTATTCAGATTTGGTATCGGATATTTATCCTCAATTGTATGCTCATTTAGCTTCCTGTAGTCTACAACTATACGCCATTTTTTCGTCCCCGAATTATCAGTTTTCTTGGGAACAATCCATAAGGGGCTGTTATATGCAGAGTTGCTCTCTCTGATAATATTTTCTTTTAGCATTTCATCTACCTGTCTTCTGATTTCATTTTCGTGGATTTGGGGGTAGCGGTATATCTTTGCATAAAGGGGCTTTTCAGTATCAGTAATAATCTGGTGTTCTATTTCGTTTGTTGCCGAAAGTTTATCACCTTCGATATAAAAAAGGTCTTTAAAATCATTCAAAAGATTTGTAATTTCTTCTGCCTCCTCGCTATTCAAGTGGCTAAAATTAAGCCTATCAAATATTGATTCTCGTGGAATTGGTTCGAGAGAACATATATTATTAGTATTAAAAGGGTAGTGCGTTTTTTCGAAATAAAATTTATTACCTAGGATTTCTACATATTCAAGTTGGTTATTTATTATCGCCTTAAGGGGTACCAGAAAATTTTGGCCTATTATTGCATCTTATCTATCATTTTGAAAATCAACAATCTTCCAACTGAGTGTTCCCAAACAACAAAATTCCTTGGGAAAAGGTGTAACCAATTGAGAACATATCTCACCAAATCCATTCAAGGTTCGATATCTGATTGGTTTAACAAGTTTCTGCTCCGGGTAATTTTCAATTAATTTATTTCGTTTTATTACACTAGTTGTAGAACCCGTATCTATAAGGCTTCTAATTCTCTGTTTTCCTATTGATATTATTACTATAGGCAAGTTGGTATTTGAGGCGGTATCAGAAAATTTACTTCACTTTCCTGATGAAAGGTACCTATTTCCATTGGCTCCGGTCCTTCGCCATAATAATTCCTTCGGCGTTCTTGTCCACTGTTATAACAATTTCCGTTCTGATCATTTTTCCTCTGGTTTGAAAAACCTGACTGCTGTGTATTATGATAATTTCTATTATGACTAGATCCCATCTGTAACCTATCATTGATGTTGTTCCTATTTTGGAATCCTCCATTACTTGATATTTGAGTATTATAATTGAAATTGTTTTTATTTTGAAATCTATTATTACTTGACGTGGGGAAATTATAATTGCTATTGTTTTTATTTTGAAATCTGCTAGTATTTGACGTTGTTAAATTATAATTGAAATTGTTTTTCTTTTGAAATTCGCTATTATGCGGCATGAAATCCTGCCAAATCTTCTTAGGTGTTTGCCTGTTCATTTTTGCAAAATCTTTATTTTTCGAGTCTGTTCTATGACCAAATGCTATTGCTCTAGTATCATATAGAAGCTTAAGTTTCGTATATTTTGACATTTGACATTTGCCCTTATTGGTCCATCTATTTTTTCAATCATCAAGTCAACCAAGTCCCTGTCTACACAATTAGGATTATATATTGACGGTCTTCTTACATCTAATTCATATAATTCATTTATTTCATATTTAACCTTAGTAAATATATCGAAAAGTTCACTTAAGTTACTCACTTTAGCATTTCTAGCAAAATTAAAAATCTCTCCATAAGTTCTCCTCGGCTGCAAGCCTTTTAAAAGCTGATTTTTTATTTGTTCCCAAGTTGCTCCGTCTGTCAGCTCTCTAACCATTTTGCCCGCATCTCCTTCCAGTTTTTCGTTCGTCACTATCCTCAACCCATAAGCAATGAGGTCATCATTACCGCCTGCCAAAGCCAATGTCGATTCGACTGACATTATAAACTGCCTTAGATTATGATCTTTGTCTAACGGCCTTATTCTCCTAAATTCGGCTATTATGTGTTCTGGTTTCAGATAAAACCCTTGAACTTGATTCTGCTGAACCTGCTGTTGTTGATTTTGCGATTGCTGTTGTTGATGCTGCATTTGTATCTGCTGTTGTTGATGTTGCGATTGCTGTTGTTGATGCTGCATTTGTATCTGCTGTTGTTGCTCTAATTGTTGATGTTGTAATTGTATTTTCAGCTCCTGCTGTTTTAGAACCATTTCAAGTTCTACAATTCTTTGCTGCAATTCTTCTTCCATGTTTATATGGCGATTTTCGTCGAATTTTTGTTTTCTATTCATTAACGTTAGGTTTTTTTTTTTTGTATATCTTTTTTTTTTTTTTTTTTATTATTTAAACTTTGTTTTTTTTCTTTTAACTTTTATTTAATTATTAGTTATGTTAGAGATTTTATTTGTTCTTTATTATTAATTTCTTTAGAAATTAATTCCGTTTCCGACTGCGCCAATAATGTGTTGATTAAAAAACACCCGTTTTTACACTTTTAAGTGTCTTTTATTTGAATTGAATCTTAAGACTAAACTACAATAATTTTTTAATTCTAACTTAATGTGAGCAACGACAGTTTTTTATGCTGACGTTGCTGTCTGGCAAAATGTGGGAACGGAAATAAAATGTAACTTAAACTTGTATGTACGTTTTCCCACAGTTTGCCAGCCGGTATAATTGGTGAGGTGGTTTGTATGTAACTCGCACGCTCATTGAAATTTAATTTTATATCCCATAATTTTTTTTTCGAAAATGTTCTATCAGATCTTTGCATTGAAGTCGGTTTTTTCGGCAGAATTATTTAATACACAATTAATTAATTTAATGAAAGGTAGAGAAGAAATTATTTTTCCAAGAATAAGATCAAATATTTATTTCATAGTCATACTGCTTAATTATATTTTATTTTAATTTCTTTTATTCAGCTCTGCTAATGTGCGTTTTGTTAATTTTTACAGCATCGCACATTATTTTTCAAGCATGCAGCCATTTCATAAGTAATTTTACTTTACAGACGATTTATCGCTACGAATATCGACGAAGGATTAGCATTAGAATCAGAATCAGATCGATATGACAGGGTCTGGACACGGATTGAAGACCGTCATTTGCTCTGTAATCGATGCATGAACGACTTGAGTTTTCTCTGAAACAATAATAAATAATGCAGAAATAATACACAAACCATGTCTTGTTTTTGCGTGTCAGCATGACCATAAAGGTTTATTATTGACAATTTTAACCCTTTTCGATACCGCATCCTTATTTAGTTTAATAAATAAATGCAAGACAATACATACATACATATTTATCGCTGGCATTTATTTTCTAGTGTCTGCAAACTGAGAAAATTAAATTTGGATGCACATTCGCGCATACTTATGGATTTATGCAAGTGCACAGATATGGAAGTCTGAACAAACATACATACGTACATATATACATATATTTATAAGTACATATGTACATGCATATCAAAATAAGTACAGACACATAAATACGTAAAAACTGTTTAAGTGTATTTTGAGTACATACCCTGCAGAAAACATGGGGTTAAGTGTCCCCAAGTCACCACTTTTGTCGACTATTTTGGTGACAGTGTCAACAGAGCGTCTATTAATAATGGTTTTATTGCGTAGAAAACATTTTTTCAGATACACACAACTATGCTTCTTCTTAATGTTTTATTGGTTTGTTGGAAATAAACGTGACGTCAAGCAAAATTTAAGTGTTTATAAAAATTTTCTTAAGAAATACAATTACGAGTATAAGGTTAATATATATAAATGTATTTAACAATAATTAAAAACATAATACACAAAAAATAAAATAAAAAAACAAGTAGAACAAAAATAAGCAAATTAACTAACATGTGCATAATTAGTAATGAAAAAACGACAATGGTAAGACTGTTGTAAATTTTGAGATGGTAAATTTGAGCCTTCATTACAAAACACATTTCAGCAAATTGAAATACGATGAATCAAACCAATTCACATATTCCATTTGCAAAAAAGTTTCGTATATAAGGCAGAAATCTACATCAATTGACACCACACACAGTGGACCAAACACAGAAGAACGCTGATGATGAAGGTTTAGTGGCCTTCGAAAACGGCTGGCTGTTCCGTTCAACTATGTGTTGTCAGAATATTTACAACTAACTTTGATTTTATTTGTTCATTAATAATTATCACATGTAATTTGGCTTAAAAGGCGATACGAACATTAGCCTGTTCAATTCATTAAATATAGAAACAAATGCAGTTCGAATAATAATAATTAAATTAACTAAAAGTAACAATCAATATTGTAGAAAAATATAAAATGTGAAAATTGAAGAGTTTTAAGTGAAAGGTGCCAATTATAGAAATTTTGACCCTGTGGAAGATTTTGTGCCATCAGGTAAAGATTTGTCACATTTTAAGATCCATACGTAAGTGTTTGACTTTACTAATTCAGCGAAACATACAATTTTTAATTTTAATATACATATGTATTTAATAAAAATGACAAACAATGTCTCCATGTGGCCCCAAAAAAAACTACTTAGCCAGTAGTGCTACAGTCTAGTGGTGGATTTTCAATGACAAGCTAATGTTAAATGTCTATAGGCGATTACATTGGCTGGGGTACACCTGGTCAGTAGTGCTTCTGACAATGTCACTAGTAAATCACTAAATTTTCACTATTTGCATTTTCTGCAGGGTATGTAAAGGGTGTTTTTTATTGAGGTATAGAACTTTAAGTTGGCATCACTTTTTTAACTGGCGGCCATTTTGTCAGCTCTCAAGTGATTAATATTTAGTTTGGTTTGCCATTTCATCATGAACAGGTTGACAAAAGAACAACGCTTGCAAATCGTGCAAATTTATTTCGAAAATAATGGTTCAGTTCGCGAAGTCTACCGCAAGCTCCGTCCATTTTATGGTCGACAGAGCAATTAATTCGGTTAACCATGGATCGTTTTCGCACTACGTTTACTCTATGTCATAATACGCATCCGTTGAAGTCGCTCGTCTACGCCAACAAACCAGAAACGCTAGGGGACTTGGAAGCCAACATTCGTGGCGTTATTGCCAACATACGGCCCCATATGCTCGAAAAAGTGGTTGAAAATTGGACCTGTAGAATTGGCTTTATTCGAGCCAGCCGCGGCGGCCACATGCCCGAAATCATATTTAAACGTTAATGGCATAAAATTATCCTTCCAATAAAGCCAAATTGATGGACATTAAAACGATTTTCTTGTGTTTTATTTCAATTCGAAGTTCTATACCTCTAAAAAAACACCCTATACATATGTGTACACATACTCGTACATGTAAATAAATATCCACACATAAAATTAACTCAAAAAACCGTTTATAACTCTCGAAATATTATTCCCTTAAATTATAAAATGCATTCTCTTAAATGCCCTATTTCCCTTTTAAATTTTTTACTTTTGCCAAAATGTTTGTTTTTTGCTTTCTCTTGACATTCGAACATTATGTTCGAAAAAAAATAAACATAATGGAACGATTTTCTTGATTCGGCGAAAAGCATGCGCTTTTTCATTCCAAACAACAGTGATACCAATTCAACTATTTTCGTTACATACGATTTGTGTTAACTCATGAATTGTTAGATGAGTTGTTTGGTTATCTTAGTACTTTTTAAGTTAACAAGAGAATATACATAAATAGAAATAATATAAAAATCCACTCATTAATAAAGATACAATGATTTAAATTAATTATTTATTTATTAATATCAATCAGGTTTTATCTGTGAGTAATATTTGACCAAACATTTTGCGACTTAAGTCGGCAAACTTGGGGTAGTGAGACAGGGAAGAAATTCGGTGGTTGCATCCTCTTTTTTATCCTGACAAAAGGGCAATCGAAGTCGAGACACACGTGCAGTGCTTAGAATTGGTAGTGACTAGGGATGCCAATCCCGATAATCCCGGGATTTAAATTTTTTAATCTTGGGATTTTCGGGATTCAGTCAATCCCGAAATTGTTTACTAAGTTTTGTTTGTTTTTTTTTTTTTGTAAATAAATTCACCATGACCTTCCCCCATGTGAACATAGTAACCGTGGCAACACAATATTGATCTTTTATAATTGAAATTTATTTGCCGGTGGTTAAGCATTGTCTTTATATGTATTTCATTGGTGCTTTGCCAAATCATTAGTAGACTTCAAGCACATATTTTGAACAGTCACAAACTTCTTATCTTATGCACAGACTTACAAAAACTATTTGAGAATTCACAAATAATAATATATTTGAAAATCATAAAAGAAACATAAGCTTAGAAACTTTAACAAAACTTAGCAAATAATTTATATTCGATATGAATCTAGGTTTTGTTAAAGTTTCTAAAAGTGATTTTCAAAAATATTATTTGTGAATTTTCAAATAGTTTTTGACTATGTAATACGAAATAATTATAAAACTTTTGTTTGTGAACCTCTTTTTAGTAAATAACTAAATATAAAAAGCATGTGTCTTTTAATGTTCAAAAAACCCAGAGTCCCGAATAATTTATGAATCTCAAAAAATTTCGGGATCCCGAAAACTCCCGGAATCCCCGTTTCCCAAACCCTAATCGTAACGTATGTGAGGCAGATGTTTATGTCAAATTCTGACTAAACCTACATAGCAGTGATGTCGTATTGAATTCTGCCTTCCTTCATACAATGCAAAACACCCATGTCTGAACTGAAATACAAATAGGTATGCTTTCTTTCTCTTAACAGCTCTTTTATTTCCATTTCTGGTTTTATTATTTTCTTAAAGAAAAACTCTTGCCATTTTGTGGATGGTATTGAGAGTACTCTTAAGAAGTTCTTACTAAAAACATGTTTTTATTGTTGTGTTGTGTTTTTATATGCCACCCACATTATAACGGGTTTTTGCGATTCTTGTAAAAGCATGTATTCGCGTGTGTATGTAAGTGTGTGTGTATTTGCGTATTGTATTTGCAAAATGTTGTAATATTCGAAAATGCCCTTCGAATTTCCGGGTTTTATTACTTTGATATTTGCATTTACATACTTGTGTGTGCATATGTATATATGTATGTATAGTGGGTGTGAGTTTGTTGCTGCTGTGCACTAGCTAACGGGTTAAAAGCAACTTGGCATATTACATTTACATATACTCCTCAGAGTTTTACTTACATATGTACATACATATGTACATATGTATGTATATTATTTTCTCTCTTTCCTGTTGTAACCATTTGCCCTTTTGTTTTAAGAGCATGTGTTGTAATTTTGCAATTTAGGTTACTTTTGTCAATATTTTTGCTACTTGCACCACCTACGCATTGCATTTAATTTTTTATATTCTACACCACAGGTGGTAAGGCTTCTAACGTGGTCTTTGCATGTATATGTTCATGCAAAATTCATACATGTGTACATACATGTATTATGATTATTATTTATTAGTTAGGCTTCGGTTCTTATATTGAGCATGCAATGATTTTTGGGTCACAAATCGATCACAGGATATTTAGTTACACTACGCGACAAATGAAGGCTTTTGGAAAAACACACGGACTGGGCAGTATATATGGGTTCGATAAACATGTGATTAAAGCCTACTAAGAGCTAATAAATCAGTGCAAGTTAATCTATATTTTTGGTTTAAAATGTGTTTAAGCCAGAAAACCTATAAATCAGTGCAGTATTTAAACCACCTGTAAGCGCATAAAATTGGGCGTTTAAACTACCAATGCAGACCATATGATTTTGTTACTTACATACCATATGTTTTCCATTTAAAGAGCACTCAACTTTTTTCCAGCCTCTACATTTTCTTCAGATCTTGTTCGATCTGTTTTCTTGCACTCTATTGTTATTTTCTACCATTAAATAAACATAATTTCTTTCTCAGTAAAATTTTGGGACCTTTCATTAAAATTTATTAACGGCCTGTCCCACGATATCACTAGAAATCGTTCGATCGAATACTTATATTGAAAACAACACGAAATTTTCTAATGTTATTGTTGTTTGCAATACAAGTTGTCGATCGAACGTTTGCTGGTGACATCGTGGGACAGGCCTTAAAATTTGTTGCCTTTTTGATTGTGCAGAGAATTGATAGCCTGCTGTAAAGCAGCTGTTTCTTGTCACTTATTCTAGTGTTGCCACAATATTATTTTTTAAACTGCACATAAGGTATGGTTCACTGATATACTCCTGCTGAGTTTAGTCCAACTAAACCAGCGTTTAAACTTTAAGGGCGGCTTTTTGGGTTCGAGATAAAGATTAGTTTATTTCTATTATTAACTAATCCGAAAATTAACTTAATCTCTCTTAATAGAGTTTGATGTTTTTGAGTGGTAGTTTAATCCTCTTATTATATGTAGTATTACTATACTGAGGAACAAAATAGTGGCAACATTTTCTGTGCAAAAGTCATACATGTTATCAACACACTTAGATTTTTTGTGGGAAGAAGAAACTGCCATATTTTGTTATTTACAAGTAAAATGTTGTGCGTGTTAAAGGAAATATATAGATAAATAATATAAAATATATTTATTTATTTATGTGTTTTTTAATTGTTTTATCATATAATTTTTACAAAAAGTTATATGTTTCACAAGTATGTATATGTTGTCAATATTTCTGTAAGATTAAACCACCACGATTGGCCGCTTAAACTAGCAAGTAAAACTATATAATCGACTACCCAAAAATCACAAATGAAGATTAAGGTTAATTCAATCTCTAATCTTAAACTCAAAAAGTCGCCCTAACTGATTTATTAGCCCTTAATTAACACCCACACATGATTTAAATTTAAAGGTCACCACAGCATTTAAGTGCTCGCTCTTAAATAAATTTTTTTTTAACTTGGTTTTCAAAGCAATCTAAAGTCCTCTATTAACTTTTTCTGTTAGTTTCTGCTTTAAATGCTTAAGTACTTCCAAGCATTTTCAGCAGAAATAACAACGGGAGTAAAATATGCAATAAAAAACATTTTTGCACACACACACATGCATACACAGCAGTCTTTGTATAGAGAAAAATGCACACAATATGAGTCAGAATTTAAATTTCCTACATGTTTGTTTATTGTTGAAAAACATTGGGAGCAAAATAGTTCAGGGCTATCAACCTTTATATGTTTTTCGTAAAAAGCTCGAGAATTGTATTTTACAGTGTTTAAAAACTTAAGTCGAAGTATCAAAAGTCGTGAAATTTTTAGTTTGCGCTGCTTTGGCTTTTTCCAACTGTTTAAAATCAACCAATGCTTTTGCTTGTGCTTGTGAAAATCAACAACAGTCGCAGTCGAAGCACAAGCAGCAAACGATGTATGAAAAATTGCGTAGTACTTTCAATAGACGACGATTTCAAAAGTTTGAATTTGATTTGCTCTTGCTTTTGGTTAATTTCGGTAGTAAAAGCATAAACAGTCTGTATGCTTTTGTAAGTACCAAACAGTCAGAGTAGAAGAAGCAAAAGCTCTTGCTTTCAGAAGCTTTCCGCAGGTTCAGTCAACTATTTTGTGGTGTTTGTCATGTTTTTGTTGTTGTTTTTGCACATCAGACAAGAGGCAAAAACAAAATGCGCTTTACTGCGATTGCTTAAAACTTCTAAAAGCAAGAGTTTTAGCTTCTTCGACTTTTTGCGACTTCCAAAATCATATAGACTGCTTTTGCTCTTACTTGCGATACTAACCAAAAGCAAAAGCAAATCAAATTAAAACTTTTCAAATCTTCGACTGCAGAATGCATGAATGAATTAAGTCAAACGGGAAACACAGGACACTGCGACTAAAGTAGATCTATTGTATCCCTTGCCAGGTGCTAGAACACCTCATCCAGACCTATTCTCCTGATGAATCCCAGCATCGGCAGGGGGTCTAGTGGTGGCAGTTCCCAATCCTCCAATAGGTGCTTGCCCAATTGGATATATCTTCTGTCGACTGCTGAAAGTACTGAGCAATTTGTGATAAATCGTTTTGTGATTTTGCTTTAACTGAAACTATTGTATTCTTCAAAAGCGAAAGCAGAAGCAAAATTAAATGAAATGAAAATCATTACAGTTTTTAAACACTGGTATTTTATGTCACATTGTTAAATTATGTAAATGAACATATCACTCATTTACTCCACCAACGTCATAACTCAAAAAATAATAATTAATTTGACATGAAAACGAAAATTGTAAAGTAAATTTTATTTTGCTCTCATGAGTTTAGTAAACAAAATATGTATTTGTTTGAAATTTTTACACATTATAAAGAACAATATCGAGGATAAGTTCTGGAACATTAACTCATAAATTCCACAATTTGAGTTCTGACGTTGTTCGAGCAAATGAGCGATATTATCAATGTGAAAGTGAGTTTTTTTGTTTGCTACGCTTTCACGCCCAAGCCTCCGAAAGCTAATTTGCCAACGACAAACATAGCCTATTTTTTATCCGGTTCGGAACCGGTTTTTTATATTTCATTTGAACTTTTTTCAAAAAACAAATTTTTGGGGTTGGTTTGGGTTATTTTCGTTTCGGTTTTTAAACCCGGTTTTTGTTCTCTTTTTTCATTTTTCTATCGCCTTTTTGTCGGTTTTTATCATTATTCTTTTTTGACAAATAACAAAATATGTATTAAAAAATTCTAAGTATAGTTTCCCAAATATCACATCAACGCGAGTGGAGCCGCGGCCAAAAGCTAGTAGAAATATAAAATTTAACAGAATTTAAGGAAACCTGTTTTAAAACCCCTTTTTAAAGACTTAATAATTTTTATAAACAATTAACAACAAAAAAAATTAAATAAAAATACGCAAATTAACTAACATGTGCATAATTAGTAAAGAACAAACGATAATAGCAAGACTGTTGTAAATTTAGAGATGGTAAAATGGAGCTTTCATTACAAAAAATCTTTCAGCAAATTGTAATACGATGAATCAAAATAATTCACATATTCCATTTGCAATAAAGCAGAAATTTACATCAACTGACATCACACACAGTGGACCAAACACAAAAGAACGCTGATAATGAAGGTGTAGTGACTGACCTTCGAAAAACAGCTAGTTGTTCCGTTCTACCAAGTGTTTGTCAGAATATTTACAATTAAATTTGGTGTTATTTGTTCATTTAATAATTATAACATGTAATTTGGCTTACAGAGCGATACAAACTTTAGCTTAATCAAATCATGCATATATATTAATTTTCATTACGCAGTTAAGTGTGTTTAACAAGAAGTGAAATTAGCAAATATATTTTTAAAAATTTTTAATACCAGTGACATTATCATTGACGAGAAATCACGAGATGGAACGAGTGTGGAGGATGCAAGTGAAAAAAGAAAGAAGTAACAAAATCCAACTGAATTAAATCCAACTCACCCCTCAGCTTGGTTTTATGAATTATGCAGAAATTAGTTTATTCTTACCTGAAATGATAAAAGCAAAATAAAAATTATAAGTTAAATAATGTTACAAAAAGTTACTTAAATAATAAATTTTATAAGTATGTCGAAAAATGGTTAAAATTTCCAAAAGCGGAGCTATAAATAATCGCTGCAAGCAAACAGGAATGTAGCGTGCGACACCAAACAAATATGTTTGTTTTTTTTTTTCAAAGAAAACTAAACTTTTTTTTATATATATTTTTGTAGACCGCCAGCAGCTCTACATTAGGTACAATTTTAATAAAATTCGCGTCACCTTGTTCTTAAATACAAGATTAATTGCTTGCTGTTGCACGCGACAAACAAGTAAACTTTCTCTTATTTATTTTTTTATGATTTCTTTATCTTAAATGCCTTTGGATACAAAGAGCTATAATTTTCTTATAAACAAAATAATTTTTTTTTATTTTTTATATTTTTTTATTTAAGTAACTATTACAAGGCTTAAATCAGCCAAAAATATATTTTAAATACGTTTATACACGAGCATTTGGTATTTCGTGCTATTCGCTCAACAGCCATTTTGTTTTTAGCGCTCAAATAATTCCACATCCGATTTCCTGTTAGCATTTTATATTATTTTTTTACTTCTTGCTTTTAAAATATGAAACATTTAACTATAGACTTAATTTTTCTTAATACTCGTATTACATTTTTTGTATCTTGTTGTAACATGAACTGAAAACAAAATCTCAACCTTCATATATTTTTAATATTGTTTTGGCTGTTTCTTTTTTATTTCTATTTACCTAAATGACTTTTATAGATTTTTGCATTAACAAAAGGCCACAATTTATTATAAAAAAAAAGAAAAGAAAAGCAAGAAAATATTTAGAAGCCAGCTTATTTTGGTAAGAAAACCAAATACATAAAGGAATTGAATAGAAAGAAGTACCAGTAAACACAGAAGCAGGAAAATAATAGAAACATTTCATTACAATCTGTTGTGTTTTATTTTTCTTTTATTGTTTTCTTTTTTTTCTTCTATTTTTGCTGGTTGTTAAAGGCTTGGTATGTGTATAATTTTCGCCCAAATACAACATCCGGTTTAAGTTAAAAAACAACAACAAAAAACAATTTAAATTCTTTTAGCTGATGATGATGATGATGATGATGGTGTTAGTGTAACCCCAATTCATTGTATACGGAAGGAAAACCCAAAAAGTTTGCCACAGATCACATATGTACGTTAAAAGGAAAATAATTCGGTAGGAGGAGTGCAACGAAACTTTGCCTAGAAGGAAGTATATATTTCGACAATGGAAATTATTTATATCCTGGGGTTGCTGCAACAGTGTCATTAGGCATATTTTTCAAAGAAATACTTATAGAAAACATCGATGTGTTGTACAAGCAAGTTTGAGTTCTTGCATCCAAAGAAATATATACTAGTATCTGGGGATGTGCGATTTCTCAATTTTTGTAACGGCAAAATGGCCGTTGCTATATTTAAATCCTTTTATACATGAAAGAATATTTTGTAAATGCACCTTTCATGAAAACTACTTTCTGTACAAAAAACCTTTTTGTTCAAAGGACCATTTGTGCAAAAAGTACCATTTACACAAGTAATTTTTGTAATTTTTAACTTTTGTAAAAATATCTTTCGTATAAAGTACTTTTGAAACAGAGCTTTTTTTTGGAAGTGGGAATTTATAACAACAATGCTGTGACCATTCCGAACGATTTAATTTCACGCGGAATACAGAACATACCCGTATATCTTTGAAACTGTACTTTTGCTAAATGTATATTTTGTAAAAGTCCCCTTGATAAACAGTACCTTTTGAAAAAAAGTGCATTTTTTCCGAAGAATACATCTTGTGAAAAGAGCTTTTTTCAAAAATTACTTTTGTAAAAAGAACCTAATGTAATTGATTTTTTAAATGTACGAGTACTACTGCAAAAAATACCTTTCACAAAAGACCTTTTGCTGCAATGCATGTTGTAAAAAGTACTTTACGTAAAATGTATATATTGCAAAAAATTTACCTGTCTATAAAAAATCACTTTACGTAAAAAATGATTTTTGAAAAAAGTACTAAAGGTACCATTTGTTAGAAATACAGGGTGGGCCAACTTGGACTGACTGATTTCAAATGCTTATAATTTTTGTATTTTTTATATTATTTTTTTTTGCAGATAATACAGAATTTTATAAAATTTTATAATGTCATCATAGTCAGTGGAAGAACGTGTAAAAATTGTTGAATTTTATTACGTTTCCGGACAATCAATTGTTACAGCGCAAAGAAAATACCGTCAGCATTTTAATACTGCAGAGGCTCCCAGTTTAAACATGATAAGAAGCTTAATGACCCGTTTTGAGAATTTGGGTTCAGTGGGTAATGAACTACGAAGAAATGTTGTTCGTCCTGTTCGCACTGAACAAGCTATAGAAGCTGTACGAGAAAGGGTTCACACGGATCCAACTGTGTCTACTCGTCGACGAGCTACTAATTGAACATCTCCAGAACATCGCTACGACATATTCTAAAAGTTGATCTGAAGATGTTTCCATATAAAATTCAATTGGCCCAAGAAAAATTATAAGCATTTCAAATCAGTCAGTCCAGCAGCTTATGTGAATAGTACCTTTAGTAAAATGTACCTATTGTAATTTTTCTAATAAGTATTTTTGTAATTACTTTTAAAAATACTTGCTGTAAAAAGTTTGTTAAGAGTACTTCTTCTAAAAAGTACTTTCCGAAAAGCTATTTATGTAAAAAATATTTTTTTTTAATAAAATTATTTATATATTTATAATATTTTCTAAAAAGTACTTGTATAATTACTTTCAAAAGTACTTCCTGTAAAAAGTAACTTTTGTAAAAATACTTTTTGTAAAAACTATCTTTTGTAAAAAGTCCCTTTTGTAAAGTGTACTTTTTCTAAAAGTACTTTATGTAAAAAATACATATTTTAAATGTGCCTTTTGTAATTTTTATTAAAAGTACTTTCCGAAAAGCTATTTGTGTAAAAAGTACTTCTGTCTAAAGTGTCAATTGTAATTTTTATAATTACTTTTAAAAAGTATTTTTTGAACAAAATAACCTTTTGTAAAGAGTATCTTTTTTAAAAAGTACTTTCCGAACAGCTTTTTAAGTAAATTTTAAATGTATAAATTTGTAATTTTTATAATTACTTTTAAAAAGTTGTTTTTGAATAAGTAGTCATGGAAATACAGCCCAAATAAGAAATTAAAGAAGCCCGAATGAAATAAATCCCAAACAAAAATGAAATAAGGCAAAAGAGAAAATTTATGAAAAAACATCCAATATAAATGAAATTAAATAAATTATTTTTATAGGAAGTACATTTTTAAAAAGTAATTTTTGCCACAAGTACCTTTTTACAAAATGCCTTTTGTGAAAAGTACCATTTGCGTACAGTGTCTGTTTAGAAAAATTTACTTTAGCAAAATCTGCCTTTAGTAAATATGTAGTATCTCTTTTAAGCTCCCCTTTTCTAAAATGTTATCTGTTTCAAATTACAGACTAGACCAAATGATCTCATGAGTTGTTATTATCTGTTGAACATTTTCATAAACTCTATTAAATCAGGGTTGGGTTTTCTCAAAAGTCAGTTGATTGTGAGTATGAGCCTTTATAAAGTAAAGTGTAACTTTTGTAAAAAAATACTTTCAGCAAAAAGTACCTTTTGTAAAAGTACCTTTTGTAAAAGTGAATTGTACCTTTTGTAAAACTACCTTTTATAGAAAGTTCTATTTGCAAAGCGTACCTTTTTTAAATTACTTTTTTAAGTGGTTTTTTTAATGTACTTTTTTCGACAGGTAGTGTTTAGAAGGTGCCTTATTTAAAAAGTCTTTTGGTAAAAATGTACGTATTTTATAAACTGCCTTTTAATGACTAAATTATACCAAAACTGCTTTTTAATGAAGTACCTTATGTAATTGTTTCCCTTTTAAAATGTACCTCTATTAAAATGTCCGTTATGTAAAATTTGGATTGAAAGTTAAATATTCCTGTAATAAACTACAATAGCAAATCAGCATTATTGCTAATAGTACTAAAACTTTAGTTTTGTACTTCATAATTTTTTACAATCATTTCCAACAGCAACGAAATTCTTTAATGGAAATACTTTATTTAATTTTCCTTCGCCCTGATTTATCTCTTTTCTGACAGTGCATAAACAATACAATGACTCTGAAAGAACCCACACATTCATACATTAGTGTATGCACACACTTATATACTTTATAAAGGACACATGCACTCGCATACTCGTACGTGCAGATGTATTAATATTTGAAAACAACATCTTGCCTGTGGAAGTTTCTCAAAACACAACCATAATTACAAACACATTTATTTAGTGTACACAAATGTATGTATGTATGTATGTATTTATGCATGTATGTATGTATGTATGTATATGCATTATCCTAGTTGGCAAAATTGTCCTAGACGACATAGTCTTCGACGATGTGTACACGATTTGTTCTCAAGTTTACGTTTTCGAAAGACATTTTCTGGGAAGGTGGGCAACACGATGAGTGAAAATGTCTTGAATCCAATCGCTCATCAGTAGGTGACAAATGAGCGACAGTGTCTTCAAATCGTTCGTGTAATGCATTAAACACATTCACCACAGCATGCTACCGACTACAATATATGTATTCTACACATGTTTATATGAGACTGATTCTTTTGAAGACAACAAGGCAACAGGTCGGCAGGTTGTTGTCTATGCTTATTTTGTCGTTGTAGTCAAATTAAACTAATTTCTATTTCTTTGGCTACAATGAGAAAATTCAGTGTAGCCAGTATAATACAAAATGTTGAATGAATGATATCGTACAATTATTTCATATTATTTAAAAGAAACAATATCCAAGAATTGATGTAAAGCATAAATTGATTCATTTCTATAATTTTACGTCATATAAGTACATTTTGAGAGAGTAATTTAATTTTTATAAATGCGAAATATTTGAAGGTGGCAATGCTGAACTATGTATTTATACTTAAATATGAGGTGCAGATGGTGCTGCTGCCGCCTCCAAAATAATTAAATAGCTGGCTACGAGGCGACAAATGCTGCAAGCGGCATTTGAAGTCGTGTGTTCGTGTAGGCTGCTGTGGTGAATGTGTTTAATGCATAAAGCACTAGTGCAAAAACCAACGCGACTAAAAAAAAAACAAAAGCATATAAAATTTGAGAAATTGTCGCTGGTGTAGTCGTCGGCGGCATATTGAGAGAAACTGTCGTTTGTATAATCATCGACAATGCTGTGGTGGTGGAAATTGTCGCTTGTGTGGTCTTGCATGGATTCGTGGCAGTGATGAGAAATCAGATTTACAAATTGTACTAATTTTCAAACAAAAATGGTACTTTTTTCAGTACGATTGTACCAAATTTTATATATAGTTTTATTTTTTTAATACTTTTATTAATTAACTAAAATAGCATGCATAGTATACGATACTCGTATGTGTAAAAACTGAACAATTGACAAAAAGGCACTTTGAAGTTCAATTATTATATTATTATTAATTAATACTATCAATTAATATTATTCTTAATGTCAGAACGTACAAAAAAGACTATTAGTTACTGAGATCTGAATATAAAAGTAACATTTAGGATACACTTTTCCTTACTTTGTTTTCATTCAATTGCAGATAGTCGATGCAAATTGTCGCTTTCTCTCCTTCGTACGGAAATACACTTTCCACATTTGCAAATTAATTTGGAATGGATAACATTCCTCTAGTATCGGAAAACATCGCTTCATATGCCTAATTTTTCATTTCTCATACCTTCCAGCAAAAGATACATACGAGTACATATGCTGTCGTTTCTTAAGGATTTAATAACTTCTACATCAACAAGTGCTCGAAACTGGTTATTTATAGATTCAATATTTTTAATGCTATTTGTAATGTAATAGAAAAAAAAATCAATAGTGCTAAATTGGTCATTTGGGTGCTACGGTACTTTTGGCATTCAAATAGTCCTAAAAATGGTACAATTGTAGCAACTTTTCCATCCCTGATTCGTGGCCATTTGTTCGAAAATTTCGTCAACGATTTATTTGACCTGTCGTCAATATGTCTTTCACGATTTTCTACTGTATTGTACCCAACCATCAAGTTGTCTGAAGGACATGGCCAACTGGGATATTTAAGTAGATTCTAAGTGTAAGAATAATTGTAGCAACGTATGTATTTGCTAAATTTTTTATGTATTTATGCTATGGTGCTTATTTTTACTTATTTTTGTATGTCGACGCCACTTGTTTTATTTTTTACATAAAATATTCAACATTTCTTTCTATCTTTTCTTAAGTGGCTTAAGGCATTTTTATTTCGTTATTTTTTTTATTTTTTATGTTTGGGTGCAAAAGGGGGCCATCCTGATTTATATTGTTATTATTTTTTTTTTCTTCTTTTCTGAACTGATTTTCTGTTGTGTTTATTCTTTGAATTTATGCACTTGTGAAGAGTGATGAAACCGCAGTGCCTGTCAGTACGTTTCACTACGGCCGTATGTTTGAAGAGTGGGTGGGTACTTACAATACTTTTTTGCCCACCTTTTTGTGTGCAATTTACTGCTAATAAATAAATTGCAAGTATTCCGTGTAATTTAGGTCATAAGGGGAATTTAAAAATAAGGCTAACTTAAATCTTAAGCCACCTTTAAATCTTAAATCTTTCATTCGGAAAAGCTACATACTCATACATACAGTGCAAAGCTCGTACTTCGAAAAGCATATCATCATATGTTAGCTGTTCACTGTGTAGCGAATAGGGGTTAAAATATTATAGCTGTGCGATTTATTTCACGACACAGGAGCTGGGACGCGATTTTCGTAACAAAACGAATCGACACTATTACAGTTATAAATTTATTTTTGTTTTAATTTCTTTGCACTTAAAAGCGGAGTACGAAAATAAACGAAACAAATTTTTTGAAAAATAAAAACAATGAAAAGGATTGCTCAATTTGTTTTTGCCGATCGGCTGTAAGCCGGCAAACAGCCACCACCGCAGCTAAAAAAGAAAATAATGGAGAATAAAATAATTTTATTGCATTGTTATTTAACACATTAACTTTGTTTTATATAGCTAAGCAGCATAGCTATAACCGGGCGCCCTAAGACACCTCTCTTAGTTTTTTTTAATATTTTGGATAAAATTATACTGGATGGTCGAAATCGAACTTAAATATCAAAAATTTTAACATTATTTGAAATGCTTTTAGGGGTCAGTTTGGTAAAAATACAAATTATACTTAAATTTTTTTAAATGTGTCATGTCCTTGGCAGTTTTAAGGTAACTCTCTCTGGGGATATTTTATGCTCTGGATCTTCTCCGTAAGTGGGTTTTTTATACCATTCTTAAAAGGGTGTCCACATATTACGTGTACGCTGTTTTGTCTGATTTTTGAAAGCTTCCGTAAGGACACTACATATCGCTCATTTCCTTTAATAGTGTCATAACTAAAAAAAAACGAATTTAAAATAATTCGACATTTTGTGGCTTATTTTCTGTAAAAATTTCATATAAATAGATTTTACTACCACCTCATGAGAGAAGAATATTTTTTAAGCGCGTTTTCTGCAAAACAATTTTTTTTTGTGTTTTCACACTATTGCCTTATCTTTTTTTTTAGTTTTAGCGTTTTTTTTTCGTTTTACCGATTTTTTCAGTTTTTGGCGATTTATTTTTAGTTTTAACGATTTCTTTTTGTCTTGGCGATTTATTTAATTTTTTGTCGATTTTTTGCTGTTGTGTTTTACTTTTATTGATATTTTTAGTTCTGGCGCTTTTTTCGTTTTGACAAATTTTTTCTGTTTTTTTGGCAATTTTCTTCAGATTTTGCTTCTGGTGATTTTTTTATATTTTTCTTTCGAATAAAGCCCGTTTCATTGATATTAAAAATATATTTCTCTGTTTTATTATGATTTAAACTTGTGTCACTCTATAAAAATCACCCTTTTTATACACAGAGAGAATAGATTAGTTAAAAATCTGTTGGAGCAACAAATATTTAATTATGTATTCCAATATTCCATATTTGCTATCAATTATCAATCAATTGTACGATTTTTTTATATTTATAATCAAAAAACCATAATTGTAATTAAAGTAAGTAAATCGAATTCTCACTTTAGTTTTATTAGTAATAACTAGGGAAAGGATTTTCATGTAAATACATGTTTTCTGTCGTTAGTCGTAGTTCAATGTAAATAACATATCTTTGCGAATCAACAAATTTGAGAGCAAATGGCATCGATTTGTTAGTGCATATTTTTGCATATTTTAACATAAATACATATTTTTGCATATTTCATTATAAATGTATATTTTTAATACATTTTTTAATTTTTTCATGTTATAAAGCAAATTTTGGTATTTTTTGATTATTTGCAATTCTTACGACTGTGTGAGGAAAACGAAAATAATTTCAACTGGAATGGAAACTCAATTCATTTGAAAAAATTCAATACAAGAAAAAAGCACTTTTAAACCCAAAAATGTTTGTGCGTAATTTTTTGTTGTGCTCTTTGCCGGTTCCGTATTAATTTCATGTGGATAGAGAGTGTTTTCGAAAGCTCCTTTGCGTGTTGCAGCCTTTAAAGAAAAATATTCAGGGATACGAATCCCGAAATTTTAAATAAAAAAAAAACTTAAGCACTGAATTGATATTTGTGCACCCAAAGGATGGCTTTCGTGTGCACACACTTGCCCAATTAAATGGTTTTGATTCTTTAACAGCTCAATTTGAATTAATTGAAGATGCTGTCTCTGAAAGACAGAAAAAATAGTCAGATTTACCTTTGACAATTTACAAAAAAAAACTTATTCATTTACGTAAATAAAAGTTGTTCTTAACTTTATTTTGCATTTTATAGGATTTGACAAAATGTTTGTTAAGAAAGCAATGAAGCTGATTTTTTAAAGTTTTTAATGTTATTAAATGTTGAACATAGAGTTAATAAATGCATATTCTATTAGTTTTTAATACATATTTTTATATTTTTAATGTATATTTTATGTAGCTACATAAAACGCGATTTTAAATGCATGAAAATCCTTTCCCTAGTAATAACAATCGATTCCGTTTATTACTAATAACCATTTTAAAGTATTTGTAGACACAACTGAATTAAATTCAAAATAGAAAGAATATTGGCTTTTGATAATAAAAAAAAACTATTCCTGTAAACAATATTTAATTTGAAAAAAAAATTCGCTTATTATAACTAACTAATCATTTGCCATCGTACTAAAATTCTATTGCAATAAAAGAAAAGAAAATTAAATACTTTATTAATGTTCTCAACCGACTTTTTTGTTCTGAATACTAAAGAAAAAACATATTTTGTTGTCGCTATTGAATTATTAATTATTTGTGGAAAAATTTTAATTAATTAATTGTAAACAAAATATAAAAATTAGATATAAATGTCATATAAAAAGTATCTTTTGCAGAATAATTACACAAAATCACGATTTAACAAAAAAAAAGGTAAGGACATTATTATATACATATATCGCAAAATATTCGAAGTGCTATTACTATTATTCTGAAGTGAAATTATTTGTGCAAATAATTTGCAGTTTCTTGATAGGAAAATATCTCTGTGTAATAAAGCCGAATACCGACAAGGGATGTTACAATGCACCAGACGGATCAAAAATTTGTACATTTCACTTCAGAATAGAAGCAAAAAGTAAAGCATAATTTGCGATAAATATAATAATGTACTTACATACCTTTTTTATTCTGCAGGAACTGTTTTTATGTATTTACATGCGTATGTATGTATGTATGTAGGTTTTTATTTATTTTTTTTTATTCATGGGATGAATGGGATGAAATCATCGAAAGACCCTGGCAGTGATGGTGTTTGCCAGGAGTGCGAGACTTTAAACCCGTTAAAACACCCCTTTACACTGACCCAAACCTTCCCCGTGGTACTGCCGCAAGGCTTTACATCACGGGGTGGGAATAGGTCCTAGACCTAATCTAACCTAAAGATATTCTTCTGCGAATCTCTTCTAACCTACGAAGTTCTAATAGAACGAATTTTGCAAAATTACATACACAAGTCCAGTTATACAAAGATTCCAACATGGTTCGAACTATGTTGTCCGGCCTAATTCTACGCCCTAAATCTACTTCTAAGCACTCTCTTCTACTATCAAATCGTGTACAGATGAAGAACACATGTTCGGCATCTTCCACGACATTACCATCACAGCTCGGACAGAACGGAATACTGTCATGTCCGAAACGGTACAAGTACGACCTGAAGCAACCATGTCCAGTCAAAAACTGTGTAATATAGTAGTTCAAGTCACCGTGCTTTCTTGATAACCATGTACTGATGTCAGGTATCAGTGAGTAAGTCCATCTTCCCTTGTCAGTCGCTGTCCATCGTGCCTGCCACTTACGTAGGCACAAATCTGTCACACCATCGCCTCTAATTCGATGGGCATCAAACCGGCAATGACAAAAGCTGCCTCGTCGGACACAGTTCGGAATGCGCTACATACTCGCAGGGCGGCCAGCCTATACACAGGGGATATCAGATTCACATACGTAGAATATCTCAGTGAACCTGACCATATAGGGGATGCATATAGAATAATGCTTTTAACTAGATCAATTTCCTCTGCAGATATTTTGGACCTCTTGTATTCGGCATGATCCGGGATAGAGCTGAGCAGGTCTTCGATGCTCTGGCACCTATATACTTAAAGTGCTCATGAAAAGATAGACGTGTGTCAATCATGACTCCAAGGTATTTTAGACATTCCCTGGATTCTATGCTACACGTACCAATATTAAGCCAAATGGTTTCCCTACTTTTCCGACTACTAATCAGAACCGCCTCTGTTTTATGGTCAGCTAGAGCTAGACCCATTGACCTGACCTGTATGTATGTATGTATGTATGTATATGAGCCATGTATACCAATGATTCCTTTAGAAATACCAAATATATTAGTTGTATCAATTAATTATTTCTATAATCACAATTAAAATTTCATTCTAAAAATTCACATATCGCTACTGAAAAATTGGTGCTTACAAAAGCTATATTCGTTCATTACAACAGAATTGTGTATTAGTTGTTGGAACCGACAAAATTCGATTGGCTACAAATTCGGTTATAACAACAAATCTGTTTTCTCTGTGTATATACATAAAATTTTCTGTATATTAGATGGGATTTTAACATTTTTCGTTGCTCGTTTTAGTACCCTAAAGAGTGACAACTTAGGCTGTAATATTCACCACAGGCGTTGTTAATTTGGCAACGTCTTTTTCCCCTCAGGGTAGAAATATCTATATTGAATCCTTAGACATTTACATTTGTTAACATTTCTAGTTCCCTCCGCTCTTTTATATTTTTTATTTTTTTTTGCGTGTTGAGTTCGAATGTGAACTGAATTGCATTTTGTAGGAGTTATAAAGTCTTTAGCCTAAATTTGATTTTGCCATGTTGCTGAAAGAAATTATTGCTTAAATACAAGAAAATTATATACCAAAATATTTTTTTGTTTATTCCTTAAATTTTAGTGCATATTTTGCATGATAACTTTTACGAATTTTAATTGCAAATTTAACATTAAGAATTTTGCATGTTGTTTTTATACTCTCCCATAAAGTAAATGTTAAAGTTTTGTGACTCGTTTTGTTAACAGATTTTGTCATGATATTCAAAAGATTACTTCGCAAAAAAAGAGTTGAGAAATCATGGGTTATTTGAATGGGTTATAAACATGTTATGGATAAGTTAATTTAAAAAATAAAAACTTGCAATTCCCAGAAAACTGTTTTGTAAACTGTAAAACGCTACACGCAGAAAAAATGCATAGACTAATTTAACTAATTGCAATTGTCAAGTTTAAAATTTCAATTAACTAAATCTCATTTGCATTTGTTGTTTAATTTTTAATGGAAGTTGCTGTTGTGATGCAGATCAACAAACTATTTTTCTTGTTGGATTTAATAATTCGAAAAAGATATTGAAATCCATTGTTAGAAAATAACAAAACTACCAAAACAACCAAAATAAATTGTTACAGTGTATTATCATGTTGAATGACATTTCATGACAAACTTGCACTATTTTTATTTTCTTGCTTAAACACCCATTTCTTACCGTAAATTAAACAAATTATTGAGTTTTGTCATAAATTTGTTTGTTGTTTTTTCGATACGACATTTAATAAAAGTTACTATTTTTATTTTGAAAAACCTTAAACAAATTTTACTGTAATTATTGATTTTCTTATGTTTGCACAACTTTGCAAATTTTTTGGGAGCTTCTCAGATAATAAGGCTCAACTTCTAGCAAAATCATGGCGGTATACCAAAGATTAGTGGGAAAGGGGGTCGGGAAAAAAGACACCCATCATAAAAACGAATTATTAATTTCCCTAAATTTACAGCGCTTTAATAGGGAGATGACTCTTTGATTTTAATGTGGGTTGCTTTTAGAATAAAATTTAATCTTTAGAATAAAATTTAATCTCCAAGAAAACATTGGTAGGCGGGGTGAGATGGATGGACACATGCACACATGCAATCTTTCATAGCCCTGTACACAACTACAATAGTAAGATTATGCAAATTTAATGTGGATTCGTCATAGAATAAAGTACAAATTGCAGCAAAATATTGTCGGAATACAGGGGGACGGTTAACCCCCACACAAAGTAATTATTAATTTCCATATATACGAGGGCGGATCTTTAACTCAGTGACTTTTTGAAGAAAAACCGTTTTTTTTTTGGCAAAACAAAAATTTATTTTTCTACATAATCTCCTTTTAACTCAATACACTTAGTCCAACGTTTCTCCAGTTCTTGTATCCCTTCCAAAAAATAGGATTTTTCGAGGTCCTTAAAATAGGCATTTGTTTGGTCAATAATTTCATTGTTGGAGCTTGATCTCTTTCCACCGAGCCATTTCTTTAGGTTTGGAAATCGTATGTAGTCACTAGGACCTAAATCCGGAGAATATGGCCGATAAGGTACCAATCGTAGCCCAAATCATAGACACTGCACACGTGTGCACCTGTGCATTATCTTGATGATAAAGAACTTTTTTCTTGGCCATATGGGGTCGTTTTGTTTTAAGTCCTCATTAAATCGGTCATCTTACTGGCCGACAAACTTACCTTGGGCTTCTTTGAAGCAAGTTCACCCGGAGAAACCTATTGTTTAGACTGCTATTTGGTCTCCGGAGTACAGTAATGTTACAAAACACCGCAAAAACTCATTCGGCTTGCGGTTAAACAACTCCAAACAATCGTTTACGTTTATTGTCAATTGAGAGCAAACGCGGCACCCATCTTGCAGACAACTTTCTTAAACGCAGCTGATCACTTAAAATCGAAACCACACAGCCATATGAAATGCCTATGGCATCAACAATCTCACGCAGTTTTACTCTTCGATCGGCCAACACCATATCATGGAGTTTTTTCGAAATTTTCGGGTGTACTGACTTTAATTGGCCGTCCAGAACTTTCAGCGTCATTTGTACTTGTGCGACCACAACGAAAGTCAGTAAAGCACTTTCTTACCGTTGAAATCGATGGTGCAGACTTTCTATAGTATTTATCGAGCTTTTCCTTGGTTTGATTGACGGTTTTTTTTTTTTGCAAAAAATAATGTTTAATGAGCACTCGAAATTCACTCTTTTCCATTTTTAGAAAAATACACGAGGTTGTATGTTTTGAACAGCTGTTAAACGCAAAGTAAATGACGACACTTGGTCAAAATTTGACAGTAGTCTATTAACAGGTGGTACTTGATGGGAACAGTGTTGCATTTCATATAACTACGAGGGAAGTTTGAAAAGATCAAGGATTCATTGATCCGCCCTCGTACATAGGTATGTACAACTATCTGGAAAACAAAAAATATTACCCTTAACCCAGCTAAAATTTGGGTGATAATTTTTTTTTTCAAAATTCTCCTATATAATTATTCTCAGATTTATCACTTGCGTGATTGAAAAAGGATTCACTTATGATTCATCTTTATGATCAAATAATGATTTCTTGAAAATAGTGGAACAAAATGCACAGAAACAGTGGAGTGTCATTTGTCACCTTGTAATATTCGTTCACTCAAAAGTATGTTTTGCAGATTGCGGTGGGACTAGCGGTAGTTTAAAAACATCTACGGCCTTATGTATAATCAAAAACTGGCAGGAAGTTAGCATAAGTGACAAAATTGAACTACGTGTTGACGAGTTCCTCTATACAATTTGACATTACAAATTGCCGCATAATGCAGTTTTAACAAACGATTACATCCTAGCATGATTTTTAATGTAAAATTGTATGTCAAAACACGTTAAAACCATGTTTAGTTTTGCCACTTATAAATACTAACTTTATGCCAATTTTTGCTTATACATAAGGCCGCTAGTGAATATACAGACAAATCGCTAGGACGTCATACCACTGGAATATGAGTACGTATATATGCATACTTTAAATCATGTTTGATATCTTATGTTATTAATATCAAGATTTTAGTAATGTGCAATGCAAACAATTTTATAGAATATGCACCTATAGGAATGTACACATTAGTTTATATGTACATAAATATTTATGCCCGTTTCTAACTAGATATCTATGCAAGTGCTCGGACAAATTGGCAATTAAAAGTATAAAATTTGTAGAAAATATTTCAACAAATGCCAACTAATTTTGCATTTTTAATTTTGTTTAAATTTCATTTTTTCCTAATCAAATTATTTGTTTAATTATAATGATACACATTCATTCAATGACAAACTAATCAATTAAATTGGGTGCATTCTTTATTTACCGCGCGCCGCCATTTACAAAATACAAAAGCATGCACCACACAAACACGCATACAGACGCAAACACATGTACAGGCTCAGCCAATCTTCCGCAACCCAAAGAACTTAAGTTAACACGTTTAATTTAACACAAGTTCATCTACAACCAAATGGTTGCATGAATAACAACCCGGTTCAAAATCACACAGAGCAGCAAAATTATAAAATTAGCAAAATATTAAAATTTAGTAAATGCTTGTTAAGTGATATTACACTAGCCAACAAGGTTTTGGACTGGAGCAACCAAATATCCTTCATAGAGTAATTTGGTGGGCTGAATTCGAATCTGTAATTGGTTTTTCTCTATCACATCAGTCGTCGAATCGTCACATCCGTGAACGTACAAATCGCCACGTAAAAACACCATTTTCGGATTATGAAATACGTGAAGGTACTGAAATCCCATTCAGCTTATACGATTGACGTATCAATTAATTTGTTTTCGCACGATTGTCGACACTATTACGGATGTGACGATTTGAGTCCAGGTTTTCGAGATACAAAAAATTGTTTTTATTCGTTTTTAAACAAAAAATCATTAATTTATTTAACAATTTATTTAAAAATTAATGAATTTTCAAAAGTGAATGGCGTTATTTAAACGTCATTTGTATTTTGTTGGTTCGGTTTCACGTATTAGAGTCCAGCAATAGTCTCCCAGCATGCTTTTGCCCCAAAATCCTTGATAATTTATTTAAATTTTCATTAAATCTTGGTGAGGAAGCTCCCCTTGTTCGTCGCTCTGGAAATGACTGGTAATGGATCATTTGGTATACGTTAAACTGGTTTGGAAATCGATGATACATTCGAACATTCGTGTGAGTAATTTTTTTTCTTTCGATGTTTGATATTGAATCCAGCAGCTTTTGTTAAAAAGAAATAACAGTCGCTTTGGTGGTTACTTGATTCTCTCCAAAGTACTGGAATTGAAAAATCGAAATAGGTCTTTTTGCCATTTGACTACTTGTATTAAACAGTTCTACAACTATTCCAAAATATTGTCTGTGTCCACGGTTTGTTCAAGTTTCTGACAGCAAAACCAAAATAATGTAAATATGCGTATTTTAATAATTCTCATATTGCATATACAGAGAAATAAGATTTGTAAATATAATTAATTTGTTTGTGAATACAATTAAAATATTATTTAAAAAGGCACCTACAACGATTTTTGTAAATACAAACACACATTTGTAACATAAGCAAACAAAATCAACTCAATTATCTCCAATTAAAATGATTGTGTTTTGACAATTGAGTTGCTAACGGAAAACAAAAATTTTTAATGAATTTGTTTTTCAAATTATAATGAACGATTTTTTGCTCATTTTTTTTAATTTTTATTTAGAATTTGGTTTTTTGTTAAATCTTAAAGTAATTTATTTTTCCACACAACCCTCGAGTTGAACCGGCAACCTCTTGACTAAAGGCTCAGTTAGCCGACTGTAACGTAATGTAACTGCAACAGTAGGAAATAGCTGATCGATATTGTTATGTGAAAACTAATGGAAATGGTTATAGAGATGTAATGTAACGTAACCTACTTTTCATATAAAAATATCGATCAGCTGTTTCCTACATTACAGTTACATTACATTACTGTCGGCTAACTGAGCCTTAACAGACTAACGTACTTACCATCCAGCTAAAGAGCAAATCGTTATTGGGCACGCAAATAATAAATACACGCAAAACATGATTTCTTGTGCTTCTTCTACATGTGCGCATTGCGTTGATATAATTTAAAAATAACTTTGTTTAAAAATAACTTTGTTGTTCGGCTGCTTGTCGGATTCACACGTATACAACACCAGCAATCAAAATATACAACAACAATAGCAGATCACCGCGTTGTGTCAACCAACAAGCACGATAAACAGCAACACAAACAAATTAAATTAAACAATATTTTAAAATGCGCGGTATTTGATATTTGAGTTAATGACAAATATTATTGAAATTAAAATTTTTTTTTCAATAACATATTTAGTTTTGTTGAACATAATTCTTGTCTATTTTTTTCTGTGTATCCTTTCCTTCCAACCAAATATTCACCACATACAAAACAAAAAACGCTATTTTTATGAAGATTTAGAATGAATGTGGGCTTCAGTCAAATTAACAATTGTGAAATTGGAACGTCAGTATTGACTGTTATTGACAGTATTGCCAGCATGCAATATGCCAGCGCACCCAGATTAGTTCAAAAACATGCTTCGTTTCTGCAGTGAATTTTAATTTTTTTTTCAAATTTGTAGACCAGTGTTATTAGAGCTATTAGACATTCACTCAACAGTTTGGTGCATTTCAACACTCGGCTGTGTTGGGTGATTTTCGCCCAAAAAAAATCTGTTACTTCGGATGCTGCACTCAACTCTGAACTCTTTTAATTTTATCCCCTCGCAAAGGACTACAAAGACATTTAATGAAGATAGAAAGAGTGACTGTATGAACGACCTTCCGCAGTTTAGTGAAGTGAAGCCAGTGCCTTGTTTCTGAATTTTGTGAAAACTTCTCGCATCGAAAAAAATTAATTATTATTATTATTATTATTATTATATTTCATATTATCTATTCTAATAATTTATAATTTTCAATTTGAAAACCTGCAAACTCTATATACAAATATGTAAAAAATTTCTTTTTTTCTTAGCCTTGCACGACATTATGCAGCAATCGTTGTAATAATTTTTGAAACTATAATGCAAAATGTTTGTTGGGTTCACCATGTGCTAACGGTGACGTATGTAGTATGAGCGATACAGACCACGATAGCAGCAAACAAAACAGCAAACAACAGCAATGAATAAATAGAAAAAGGTTTTTGTCATTAATTAGTCTCAATTATTGCATCATATTTTGTTGTATTATTAAGCACATCTTGTTATTGTCGTTTTCAATATTTGTTTATTATTGCCAAAGAAGGGTGAGCAGAATATTTTAGAGTATTTGAAAACTCGTTACTTTGTAGTACAATGTTTGTACTTACTACAAAGTACTCGTATTACTCTTAATTTTACGATACAATGGAGAATATTAGGGACTAAAAATAAGATTGAATTTGCTTTTCATAAGAATATAGTTATATTTAAAATTGTTAACATAATTTGTTTTCAATATTTTGTATGAAGATACATACCTTTCAGAAAGTAAAATAATCTTTATATGTATGTTAGTTAACCATTTTTTTAACTAAATGATAGTATTCAAGAGATAACTGAAGATGTCGGATAGACAAAACTAATATGTTTAACAACCAAGTTTGAGGTAAGATGACGGAAAATTGTGCCAAACTACAGTAAACTTATCTCTTTTTTGGAAAAAATGCGAAAAACATCAGTTTGTGTAATATTTAGCTTTAATTGGTTGGTTGGTTGGTTGAGGTCCCTTATAATAATACTATATGCGATACCTCCCATTGGTCGTCTTGTGTTGTTTTTTTTTTTTTAATTTGTATCGCTTAGTCTGCAATGTCATCGCGCTCTCAGATCAGATGGGAAACTTTCTCTCCCTTATCCTTTTCTTGACAGCTGCAACAGAAGGGAAGATCTAGCCTACTAGCATGACTGCCGCTCGTCTAGTGGCCCGTCAATACCGCAGCCAACCGCAAGATGCTCAACTATAATCTGCTTTCTGAAGACAGTGTTTAAGAATATAGCAGATGTTACTTCACAAATTCAGTCGCTGTAAGAAATAACAATTTCTCAATCCCTGAGAAAAAGTAACAGTATCGAAATATCGCTCATCTCTAGTTACAGTGCATGCATGCTATCAAGTTTTTCAAATACACTGGTTGACAAAAGTCACTTACATATATCGAAAGTGTTGACGTAGGCTGTACGCAATTTCAAAGCAATTTTATTTTCAAGATGCCGCCGTCACACATCTTTATACTTATTATTCATATTCACAAACATATTTATATTTATTTAATTAAAGTTTTTGGGCATAAAATGTACGCATATTTGTAATAAAATAACATAAAAAAACTCTGGCGTCAGAATATTTCAACACAAAAACGAAAACTGTAGACTCAGTAAAATTGCTATCAGCTGTTTTTTATCCGTAAATTTGAACACACAATTGAAAGCAAATTCGCATCAAATTTTAAAGGTATGAAAATATTAGTGAAAAAAAGTGTGATTGTATTACAACTTGAAAAGCAAAACATGATCGTGTAACTCTCAAGTTAGCAGCAGGGTTGTCAGATTTTTGGTGATTTCTCACCAAAACTGGCGATTTTGATTATAGAGACATGGCGATTATTACACTGTGTGACAAAAAAAACCTGTGTCGTGTTACTATTTTCCTAGTAGGTATGTATTGTCGAGTTTAACAACAATCTGTATTTGCAATTTTCCAAACACCCCCAAAATCCGGTTTTTCGTACCCGTATGCACTTATCAACCTCTACCTATCTTAAATATCAACCGATTATAAATTCATAAACGGATTTAGAAAGGCGAGACTAAGACTTTTTGAACCATATTTTGTTTCAGTAAATTTAAGATATATTAATGTATGTAATTTTTCACCAAACATAATTTTTTCGGTTCTTTCATCACTTTTCTACTTTGAATTCGTTCTTAGGCAGTATTTTTGTACTGGAGCCATATTGTTTTTGACCTTATTTATAAAGCATAATTAATTAAGAGCGATTTGCAGGTTTGTGTTAAAAAATTCCTTAGAAATTGACTGAGTTATTAAATATTTTAGTAGAAGACTTTTTGTTAAAAAAAACTTTCTGTGTATTTAAGCTTCCAGGATGATGAAAGTACAATTTAATAGACTTATATCAAAATAAGGTATAAAATCGGTCCAACAGTGGTCGCCATACTTGTTTACTTGAGAGCCAAATTTTTCACATACGCCAGTATGTAATCTACAAAATATAATATGTATTGCCATAAGTGCCTTTAAACTAATACACAAGTCAGTTAAAAACAAACTATAAATTGTTATATTCAATAGCTTGCAAACTATTAAGGTCAATCCAATATAAGTCCATAAGTATCTTCTGAAAAGCTGGTGTTAAGCCTGAAGCCCACTATCGGCACAGTGTGCCGATTTTCGTCGGCTCACTGCAATAAAATCATATGTAATAAGCTAAATTTGCCTTATTGCTCAACTAACTGTAGTATAAGGACATACATAATAGTTTCACCACACTGCGTTGGTAATAAATCCATACAAACTTATTGCAAGATTAATTGAGTAATAGTGCCATTTTGGTTTATTACTTATGGCTTTATTGCAGTGAGCCGACGAAAATCGATGCATTGTGCCGATAGTGTGATCCAGGCTTTAAAGGCTTTTAAAAGGAGACCTCCTTCTGTCTAGTGATGTCGAAAGAATAAAGTTTCAAAGCTGTATTGAAAACTATAATAAAGTCACAAAAAAAAAGTTTTGTTTTCAATGTAAATTATCGTACGAACTTAACCTTTAGATATCGTTGAATAGGCCATTAGTTTTTATAATATTTTCATTAACATTTACTTTATTCGACTTAAGCGATTTCCTTTTCTATATACTTCAAATAACAAATAACTTCATTTTTTTATGTTAGTTTTTATTTTTCCATTATCAATTACGAACTACGTAATATAATAAAAACAATAACGTGTTCGACTAATTTACATGATTATGTAAGACAAAAAAATTATCAAGACAGATGAGACGAGTCGCACAAATAAAATGCTGCAACCTTAAAGATTCTTTAATGATCAATTGAATGTTTTCAATATTGAAAAAAAAATGATAATAATTAATTAAAATAAATAAAAACTATGCATGAAAAAGTTTTAGTTACTTTTTATTAAAACTCAAACACAAACTTCTCAACAAGTAGCGGCTAAACGTTAAAAATACATACAATCGTAATATTGATGTAATTTAGAAAAAAAAATTATTTATATAGAAATGAACGTGCAATCTAAATTCAATTTTCTGCCAGCAACAGCTGCCCTTTCGTTGCAAATGTTAGTAAAACATAATATTTAAATTAAGTACGTTGAAAAAATAATAATTATTTAGGACAAAATAGAATATTTATAAATTTAAAATGCGGCAGAAATATGTTGAATTATTTAAATCCATTTACAAAAAATTAAAAATAATTCCCGTATTCTAATTTTTTTTAACAAAATTAAATAAAAACTATTCGGCCTAGTCTGAAAAAAAATCCCCATTTCCCTATTCCTTGTTAGACGGCTTTTCAACACGCAAAGACAGATTTAAAAAAATCATCAGTAAACTTTCAAAATAAAATAAAACAGCTGGAAACAAAACAGCTTCGTTCACTATTTATTTTTTCTCGCCATCTGTTTCGAATAGCAGGATTTTATTTTCGGGAAAAATAAGTAAATTGCGTGGGAATTATTTCCCAGAAAATATTCAGAATTGGAGTGTATAAAACATCATCAGTAAACTTTCAAAATAAAATAAAACAGCTGGAAACAAAACAGCTGACTTCGAAAGTCTCTTTCACTATTTATTTTTATCACCATCTGTTTAGAGGAGTTTATTTTCAGAAAATATAAATTGCGTGGGAATCATTTGCCGGATTTATATTTAGAATAGGAGTGTATAAAAAAACTATGACAATGTTTAAAATTTTGGCACATTAGTTTACGATTAATTGATTTCCTCTTAATTAATTAAAAAATCATTCAATTGAAAGAGAGAGAGTTGTCTTAGGACACTCGCTTGTAGCTATGCTGCTTAGCTATATAAAACAAATAAGAAATGTGGTAAATAACAATGCAATAAAATTATATTATATGATGATGTCGAATTCGCCGCAAATATTTCAAAACGTTTCCATTTATTTCCCACTATTTTCTTTTCTAGCAGCGTACGATTAAATTCATGTATTGTTTATTGCAGGCGGCCGCTGTTAACCGGCTTACAGCCAATCGGCTGTTTGTTTTGTTTTTGTTTCACTCACTTCAAAGAACGAAACAAAACAAAATCAAACAATTTGTTTTGTTTATTTTCGTACTTTGGTCTTCAGTACAAAGAAATCAAAACAAAAATAAATGTATAACTGTTATTGTAACAATTATTTTTGTTACGAAAATCACATCCTAGCACCTGTGTCATGACTTAAGTAGCAAAGCTATAAAAATTTCATAAATTATTCCATCAATTTTTAAAAAATCATTTAAGCAGAAATTACTGTACTCTATAAATGATGCAGTAACACTAATACGTCAAAGAAATGTGCATACTGAAGAGGATATCGCTGCTGTAAACGAAAATGCGTAAGAAGATTTACATTTATCTGTTCCACGTCGATCCCAAGAATTGGGCCTCAGTCCATCCGTCCACTATGTAGAAAATTTTGTGCAAACTTCTTGGTGCAGGGTGGGCCATTTAAAATTTTACCGATTACTTTGACTTTGAAAGTTAGAATAACGTTCATTTTTATTTTCGGGTTTATGTTTAACTGAGACAATTTTAAATTTTTAGTTGAACTATAGTGAATTTTAATCAGAAATAATTTTCTAAGTCGGGCTTAAGTTCAGTAATTTCAATTCTTGTTGAATGAAATATTTTTATTAATTAATGTGACTTTCTAAAGAAGAGAAGAAAAATTAAATTAGACTTTATTAGCTGGGGGAAATACTAATAAAGCTAATAAAGTCTAATTTAATTTTTCTGCTCTTCTTTAGAAAGTCACATTAATTAATAAAAATATTTCATTCAACAAGAATTGAAATTACTGAACTTAAGCCCGACTAAGAAAATTATTTCTGATTAAAATTCACTATAGTTCAACTAAAAATTTAAAATTGTCTCACTTAAATAATCATGGGCACGTGACAAATATATGTTCACTTGGCAATCACAGTTTCATATACTGGAAAGTAAATCAACTGTAGAAAGCAAAAACAATGTAACATAATATCCACTACATTAATACTTACATGTATGTATGTACCGACGGTACATCGAATAAGTAAAAATAATTAATTAAATAATTAAAGATAAGCAAGAATAGTTAAACATACTTAGGTAGAGTGACATAACTTCGTGCTAACCTGAATATAAAAATGAAAAAAACGGATAAACAGAAAATGAATAGTGATACTTACAAATGTGTTTACCAAAGGTAAATCAATAATTGTATACACAACATTTCTCATATTCCATTTCATTAAAAATTTGCGTTAAATAGCTGATGTTAATAACAATCTCAACCCCAGTAGATAGACTTGGGTGCTGATTATGTTTAACATTTGCAAAATAGGAAGCTAAACGCTCGAACAAAATTGGGAAATATTAAAAAACTTACTTCCAAAGTATAGTGAGTCCTTAACACAAACTGTAAGAAGTTTGCGTGGAAAATTTTCAAAAGATCGGCCTTCAGTTCAGTTTGTGAAGCGAGTTCATGGAAATGGATCGTTATTAAACAAACCAAACCGCGTACTTTCTCGTCCAGTGTGTTCAATCGAAAACATCGCTGCTGTGGCTGAAATGGCCCACCCTAAATAAAAATTAAAGCCATGTTGACATGATATGCGTAGTTCTTTCACCTAGTGGGCTCTAAAACAGTTAGAAACTGATACGGTGTTTTATCGCAAAATTTTCTTCAGCCCGAGCGGTCTATGCACTATTAGCATTATTGGTTCTTATTTCTTCTCAAGGATGGCGTTGGCTGAAGTAGTTAGCACGTTGACTACAAAACCGAAGGTCCTGGGTTCGAGCCCGATCTCCGACAGTCATTAAATAAAAGCACCGCACATTTTTCTGATCTGCATTAATATCGCTTTGTATCAGTTGTTGTAGGAAAGTTCAAGCGGATACTAATCCTAATGTAACATCAGAGCGCCCTCCTTTGTCGGTATTGTGTAGCAGAATCATCGGCGAAGCAAAATAACCAATGAAATGGCTACTAAGCACAGCTTCCTTGACACCAGAGGCGCTGCAACACTGCCTTATTAAAAAAAAACATGCAAAAAGCAGAATTGTAAAAAAATAAAACTTTCCTCTCTCTCTCTATCTCTTCCTTCACTTTCCCGTTCCCTTTCCGAAAGAAGGTAACACCTAGTAATAGTATTGGGCATTCATTGCCTGAGTGTTACTTCTCTTTATAGAAAAAAAAAATTAAAATATAGATGACATTGATCCGGGCGAGCTGTGGTTTCAACAGGATGGAGCTACGTCCCATATGGCGACCGCAATTAGCGACTTATTGAAATCAAATTTGGCAATAAGTCGATTTCTAGAAATGAACCTGTCAATTGGTCCCTCATGTCAAGCGATTTGAACCCTCTAAATTTTTTCCTGTGGGGCCATGTGAAGTTACGGTTTCATGCTGATAAGTCCTAGTTTACACTATGCAAGTCTTAATGCTAAGCTGTTTAGTTTGTAGGAGAGAAAGATGGAGAGAGAGGGAGAACGAGGAGGGGAAAAGAAAGTCAACACGTTTTGGTTTCTCATTCGAAATGTTAAAAAAGCACACATGCATACACAAAATTATGCATAAAAAATATGAGCTGAAAAATAAGACTCGGATTGTGTGAACGCCGATAAAAGTTCAAAGAAGAAAAAGTGATAAGCTTAGCAATACGACTTGAATAGTGTAAAGTAGGACTAAACTAACAACAATTGACGCTTGGGAGGCCAACAGTGTTCGTGTTGTTCGTGACTTACAACCGGTAGTCTACTCGATAATTCGAAACGAAAGAAAATGCTTTCGCTTTTCTATGTTAATAACAGGTTAATTAATGCGAATTCACTCTCTATCGTTTCGAATTACAGAGTAGACCCCCAAAAAGTGGGCCAAAATTAGACGTCCTGATTGTGCCCAAAATCATTTCTAAATTCTAATGCCATGTATTGATTTTTTAAATAAAAAAATTAAAATTTAATTTAAGCAGAACACTAGTTCAGAAGAAACAGATTTATTAAAATTGTTCGCTTAGAGAACCACTGTGCACCGATTATAATATAATATTTTGCCAGGCAGTTTATTTAATTGACTCTTTAGTAAATTAAGTTACAAAATATTTTTATTTTTGCGACATAATTATAGTTGAAATTACAATTTCAAGATTAACTCTGTATGGTAGGTGCGCATGCTAAGAATTAATTTTTTACTCATTCTGTAGTTTAACCCACTCGTTGTTTGGGAATAAAACCCTGTGCGCTGCCCACTTTTTGCACATGTTTTCAAATTGGAGCTTTCTAAAAGTTTTTGAAAGCGTACGATGGAAAATGGTTCCAACACTTCTAATTGCTTTCATTCATTTTTTTATACTTTAATACTTTAATTCAAAATATAAAAGAAAAGTTCATACGAATTATTTAAATAAGAAAACACCTACTTTTTGCGGAATATAATAATAATAAATAATGTCAAATTATAACCCCAAACGTCAAAATAAATTATAAATGTATTTCAAAATTTACAACAATTCGCATAAATAAAATATATATGTATATACTTTCTGTAGCTTCTCAAACATTATTAAATAAAATATATATATAAATAAATTTAAGACGCAAACAAAAATTTTTTTCCTTATTATTTTTTAAGTGTGTAGAAAAATATTTCAAAAATAGTTGTTTTTATCTAATGTATTTATATGTATACATGTATGTACATACCCTGTCGGAAATTCCGTTAACTTTAAACTAACTTTAAGCTAACTATTTCGCAACTAGTACTGACTGACACTTGGATTACCTTTCAATGTAATCAACTGACTATTTTAACGTTGCGATGTCCTAGGCGGTAGTCAATTGGCTCACTCTGCATTACTTGTCAACTAACTTAAAGTTGATTTTTTTTAAATCACCTGGTAGTCAGTAAATTTAAAAAAAATTTCTAGGGTTCGAACATGAATTATTTCACATTGTGTACTCAATGCGCTACTACCCAGCTAAGGTATCATCTAAAATAATAATAGCAAAATGTTAATATAAAACTGAAATGAGTCTCAAAGTCAGCTACTTTGAAGAATAAAGTTGTTGGCTCTCACCAAATTTGATTATGTAGTGAACTTAAGAATTAATTTTGGATTTGTTCTGGATGACATTGCAGTTAGCTTTAAGTCAGTCTAAGTATTCAACTACACAATCTCCGACAGGGTATGTATATTAGTTTGTCGGTATGCATGTGTGTGGATGTGTTTGCATTAACAAATTCACATGTAACATAATTTAATATTTTGTGTTAAACATACGCAACATGTCAGTTTAAAAATAAAAGAAAATGCATGTAAAACAAATTGTTTTTGTTTTATTCTTATTTTTTTGTCTTTAATTAGATTTCATTTTTATATTTTTTTTTTTTTTATTTAATCACACAATCATATTTTTCACACTTTGCTTAATATGCAACATGAATAGATAAACATGCCCATGCCAGCAAAACATACCACATTTAAAAAAGCATAAATATAATTTCAGAGCAAAAAAAAAATCATTAAATGCATTAAAAGAAACTAAATATAATTTAAAAAAAATTTTAAGCGACATTATTTTAGAGCTAAAATTTTTTGCAAAAATAGATTATTTACAATCGCAGATAATTGATTTTCTTAAAAAAAAAAAAAAAGAAATTAAGAAAATATGACTCGATATTAAGTGACCAAGTCGAGCTACCACTAACAGCAGAGTAGGTAGGGGTGATGTTTTCTTTTTGTACTTTTTTGAAAAAAAAGAAAAAATTTTTAATTTGCTACAATCGGCAGAACCGAATATTTAATACCCTCCCAGTAATATCGCAGAATTAATATAAATTTGTAGTTGAATATGCGAAAGGAAATGGACCACATTGAGGGCAATCATGAATAAAATTCTACGAGAAATTTTTACCGGGAAACAATTTCAATAGCAAAACAATGGCAAGCAATAGGGAAAACAAAAAATAATCCGATTGGAAAAGGGCGAAATTTCTCGTGTTCATGATCAATTTCTATAGACGTTTTTACCTCAAGCTGCCATGGAACAAGCACCGTTGAACAATTGTTTTAAAAATTTGGTTAAAAACGATAAACGTTCTTTACCTTGGACTAAAGAAACAGAAGAAGCTTTTGACAAATGCAAGCTTAGCCTTTCTAATTCAATTTTGTTACTCGTATTTCATCCAATAGCAGATGCAGAATTAGTCATTAAAAATTATGCATCAGATTTTGCGATTGGTGCCGTTTTGTAACAAAAAGTCAATTATCAGTGGCATCCTTTGTGTTTCTTTACCAAGAAGCTATCAGATACTGACAAGCGGTATAGTACCTATGACCGAGAACTTTTGGCAATTTATGCTGCAGTTAAACATTTTCGTGATTATGTTGAGGGTCGTGAATTTTCAGTACATACTGATCACAAACCACTAACACTTGCCCTCTCTCAAAAACCTGAAAAAGCTTCTCCTCGTCAACTTCGGCAATTAAACTCCATTGAATCAATAAGTCTTCTTAATTATGATGAACTTGCGAAGTTACAGAAAAATGATGCAGACCTTTAAAATCTTTTGAATTCAAACACGTCCCTCAACTTACAACTTGTTTCAATTCCTGGTGCTAAATCAAGAATATATTGTGGTGTTTCAGATAATAATATCTCAAGGCCTTATATTCCGAAAGACTTAAGAAAATAAATTTTTTATGGATTGCATAATTTGTCTCACTCTGGTGCTAAATCTTCAATCAAACTTCTTTGTGAAAGATATATTTGGCCTTTTATGAAACGTCACTGGACTAAAATTTGTCAGCCCTGTCAGAAGTCTAAAATTTCTCGCCCTGTAGGATTTTTTCCTATTGTTTCTGTTGTTGTCGATTCGCAGAAATTCATATTGATAAGAGGTTTGTGACTGTTCAAAATGTGGTTGAAGTCTACTGATGATTTGGCTAAGCACCAATGAAATATATAGACAATGCTTAACCACAAGCAAATAAATTTCAATTAAAACAAACATTTCTTGTGGGAATTGAATTGGGATCCAGCTAAATCCCTCAATAATAAATTTCAATGTAGTTTTAATAAAAATTATTTTTCTTAATAAGTAAAATAATAATTTGGGATTATAAAAGCGTTAACAAATGTTAGACTTAAACTTAAAACATTTTTGGTTTCTTACTTTTAAGTATAGTCCATATCTAGTAATTATTGTATGTTTTAATTGTTATTGTGCCAACTTTATTTGTTTCTATGTTTTATGATTCCATTACGCTAAAGTTCGTAAGCTAAATGCAGAAATTCTATTAGTTGGTTAAGCATTGAGGTTCTGCTTAGGAAACTATCAGCAGACTCGAAATAAAACATTTTTGGAAAAAGCATAAAACAACTGCATATCGTCAGCCCATTATTGGTTTGAAGCATATGCCAAAAAGTCGGAATGGAGAAAAACGACAAAGAAGGTTTACATGAAGTTTTCTCAAAGTATACCCGATAGATTTTTTTTGTATTTTCACCATTGCTTTCAGTGTTGTCAGATTAGGGAATTTATCCCCAAATCGGGGATTTTTTTTTGCAAATGGGGATACAAATTTTTGTTTGGGGATTGAGGAATACATTGGGGATAATTTTTATTTGTTGGGGATGTTATGGGGATTTGTATTTTACTTAATATTTTTTATTAATTTCTTAGATTATTTTAATTTCAATACATTTTCCACTTTTTATTTCATAAATAATATAATGTGTTATCAAAAACGCTTATAATAAAAATTGTTACTGGTAACAATCGGCCTGATTACGGTTGTCGAAGACGTAGTCGAATGTCGATTTTTTTGGAAAATGGTAGTACGGTTGTCGAAAATGCACAATCTGTTACAATTTTCGTAACACGGAAGACGAAAACGACTGTCAAAGTTTGCTAAAACAGTCGATAAATTTTTTCCTCACGACTAGAGACGCCGCCGCATTCAATTGACACCAATTGTTAGCCGTTGGTTTCATCCGCTAACATGCCGTAAACTAATTTGAAACTTAACACATTTTTTTGACATTTATATATTCGACAATAAATAAAAATAACAACATTCTATAAAAAAATTCTTTAGTTATTTTAAACATTGGGTAAAATTGCTCCATTTTACATAAAATGTTTTGTGTCAGCTGTCGCCGTAAAAATTATCAAGCAGGCTTCATTTTCTGAATATATTCACATATATATGTTTACAAAGATGAGCTGTAAAATGTAAGTATTTGTTTTTTGTGAGTAAATTCATTTAATTAATTATTTATATATATTCCAGGAATAAAATAAACACGCAACGGCAATTTGCAAAAATGGTGCAATTATTGGAGGCAAATCCAAATCTTGCGCGAGCGTACCACAGCGGCCTGCAAAAGGTAAACACTAAGGAGGAATGGGCGAAAATTTCCAATGAATTAAATTCCATTGGGCCTCCCATTCGCCAAGGGACAGAGTGGATGAAGGTGTGGGCAGACTTCAAATGTAATTTGAAGAAGAAGCTGCTGCACAACAAGGCAGAATGCCGTGCAACGGGAGGAGGGCCACACAAGCAGTTTACACTGACACCAGTGGAGAAAGCAGCCTCAAGTTTGTTGCAGCTAGACTCCATAGTAAATTCGGAGGGAGTCGAATTTGGAGTCGCAAATAATGTGTATGCCTCATCGTCTTCATCCGAGGAAAAAAAATGTCCCAAACTCAACATTGTTATTTTATTCTATTTATTTAATTGTAAACTGAGAAAATTAAAATGTTGCCTTTGGCGGACAATTATGTAAAAGTAAACATTGTTTTGACAGATGTGACAGGGCAATTCATGTAATTTTGTTATTATGGCACATCTTGTACTTTTCAATCTATTACAAAATCACAAGAGTCGAAAAAGTTACGTGGTACCAAAAATTATCGAAATCGACAACGACTTCGACTGCTCTCGATTTTCGTCTTCGACAACCGTAATCAGGACGAATGAACTCGTTTTTAGCATTTGTTGTTGGCATTGGCGAGATTGCTCATAAGCTGATTTTTTGGTTTACACGTATATAACTTCCAAGTTTTGTGACAATTAGTTCTTTAAAATTTTTTATATTTGTAACAACTGAAACATGTTTTGGGTAAAAGTTTATTCATATCAAGGAGCAACGCTTGCGTTGAACGAGTTTTTTCGGCAAGGAACTCAATAAAAACTAAAATAAGAAAGAAAATTCAGTGCGTATTGCTCGAATCTCTGTTAAGAATTAATATACATATACATATTTAAATATAAACCATGTGTACAAATAATATGAACCACAGTGCAAATAAAATATTAATTAGAAAATAATTAAATAAATTAAAATAGTATTATTTTTAGTAGGGATTTTTCGGGATAGTACAAATTGCTTTTTAGGGAATTTCGGGGATCAAAGTTTTCAAATTGGGGAGGACCGTCGAAAAAAATCTGGGAACCCTGATTGCTTGCTTTCGACACATGTTTGGAAGATATGCGTAATGTGTTTTAGTGAACTTTGATGCATAAAGTTAGGAGTTAATATTACTTTATTGTAAAAGTAAAAATACGTTTTGTGCCGCATACAACACTTTTCTTAACTTATTTCCAAAAAGTAGCTTTTTGTGCTCCATACGTATACTTTACTGCTGTGAATTGAGAATTTTGTCGTTTTGTTTATTTTTCTTGCCGACCAAGAACCGCCGCCGTAATATTTTTAACCATCGATCCGCTTACACACTTACAAAAAAAAGAACAAGCAATTGAAGTGCATTTAATATAAAGAAAGAAATTAAATGATTTCTGTTATACACAAATACGCATAATTAAGGTTTCTTTTATTTAGTTTTAGTGTTTAATAAGTTAATATTAAAACATGTAATCGTCGGCTGCGTCTGGTTGATGATGAATTTTTCTTACGGCACCTTCTTTTTTTATTATTCATTTCTTATAACTAGAATTGAAGCAGTACAAGATTTAACTTTACTTCGCATGTTTTTGTATGAAGAATTTGACGCAAACGCCAAACTGTGGCATGTACAGCAAAACAATAATTACTAAACCTTAAAATAGTAGAGTAAAATGAATGCTTAATATCTCAGAAACAATAATTAATTTCACGAAACATGTTTTGGATTCAGAAAGGAGATATTCGAAATATATACGAGGTTTGTTCCAAACCTATCGCGAATTTTGAATTTTCGCGGGTTACGTACTCGTATATTCGAATTTTGATTTTGTTGTGGCATTATGTTGGTATTCATGTCTCTCACTTATGCCGACAATTTCGGCCATTTCGAGTGTTCAGTTAGTTGTTACTTGTTGCTATATACTTTTGTTTGCGCCTCGACTTTGATTTTGTTTTATTCACTGAAAAAATTTCTGCTGTATTTGCATTTATTATAAGAAAGAACTTAAATTGCGCCTAGCCATGCCCAGGTGGTACGAACATGAACAGAATTTTATTTTGGCTAATTGCCATGCCCACAATTTTGAAATTAGCACTTACTTATGATTTTTATGGAGAAAACACTTTAGTTGAGAAATACATAAGGGTTCATTGTAATATCTTCAACATTTAGATAAAAAAAAAATTAAAAAATGTCTGGTCCGGCTCAGGTATACACTTATAAAGGTTAAGCGAATAGTTTTTTTTCCAATGTCCCATACAGAATAACGAACTAGTTCATACCAACTATCAATGAAGTGCTTGAGGTCTTAAAATTACAAATGAGTGGATGTTGTAAAATAGTCATAAGAAAATATTTAGTGTATAATTTTTGTTTATTGGAATTTCACAATTTGTTCAAAATAAAATCAAATACTTATTATAAGCTTATTTTGCTTTTTACACCATTTAGACATTGTCAAAATGTCAGAATGATGGCGTCGAATGGTGACAATGATGAGTGCCATTATGGATTTTAATAAGCAAAAAAATAAATAAAAGTTCTTTTTTAAGCGTATGTGCTGAAAACTTTGTAAACAAAATGTGATAAATATTAAAAAAATATATACTTTTGCCAGTTCATACATATCGAGCCATAACCGCCAAAAAGGCTTAACCGACATATTTTTTTTACCTTGTTATTTGACGAAAATCAATTATTTGCGATCGCAAATGATCGATTTTGGTCAAACAATCAAGTTCGAAAATTATGTAGCTTAAGCTTTTTTGGCTGTTATGGCATGATATACATATGTGACAGCGCATAGAGAAAGGGACCTAAGGGTAAAAAAAATAAATTTTCACTTTTTTTTTTTTTTGATGTGGACAACATCTGAGCATCGAATGAGACCGATCCCATGCCCCAAAAGTGTTCCCTCCCAGAGATATGATGATGTGATGGTACACCAAAGATACACGTATTTAAATCTTTAAAATGGCTCTCCTGCACAAAATCTGTTTTTACCCTTAGGTCCCTTTCTATATATTTTGCGCGTCACATATTCAGATGAATTCATTGAAATTAGGAAATTTAATTATGCATGGCAAAAGTATTATATATGAGTTGATATATGGACTAATATATGAAATGTATTATAATATACAGGGTGTTTTTTTAGAGGTATAGAACTTCGAATTGAAATAAAACACAAGAAAATCGTTTTAATGTCCATCAATTTGGCTTTATTGGAAGGATAATTTTATGCCATTAACGTTTAAATATGATTTCGGGCATGTGGCCGCCGCGGCTGGCTCGAATAAAGCCAATTCTACAGGTCCAATTTTCAACCACTTTTTCGAGCATATGGGGCCGTATGTTGGCAATAACGCCACGAATGTTGGCTTCCAAGTCCCCTAACGTTTCTGGTTTGTTGGCGTAGACGAGCGACTTCACATATCCCCAAAGAAAATAATCCAATGGTGTCAAATCACACGATCTTGGTGGCCAATTGACCGGTTAACCGAATTAATTGCTCTGATGGACGATTATGTCGACCATAAAATGGACGGAGCTTGCGGTAAACTTCGCGAACTGAACCATTACTTTCGAAATAAATTTGCACGATTTGCAAGCGTTGTTCTTTTGTCAACCTGTTCATGATGAAATGGCAAACCAAACTAAATATTAATCACTTGACAGCTGACAAAACGGCCGCCAGTTAAAAAAGTGATGCCAACTTAAAGTTCTATACCTCAATAAAAAACACCCTATATTTTAGTTTTTTTGTAAATAAATTCAAAACTATAAGCCTTTGTGCATGAAATCTTGTGCTTACGTGCAAAAATCATTTTGATTTGCCGCTATTCTAGGAATTTTTGCGGGGTGTTTCTGTTTTCGAAACCAACGTAGTTCAAAAAATCTTTGTTTGTGAGTGATTGTTCTAGTAAAATAAACAAAATGCCTGTAGTGACAAAATTTGTTAAACTAACAATAGAGCAAAACAGCAAAATTCTGAAGAAACCTGAAAGTGTATGTAGAATTACATAAAAATTAACAACAACTAAAGAAGCTCGTGGCAAATGCATTTATTTTAAAAGTTAACTTTTGATTCTTTAATAAAGTTTTTATTTTGCTTAAAATAAGCTTTCTAGTGGAAAACAGGCATAGAAATTTTTTACTCGGTTTTCGCAACAAACTCAGCTTTCGCAACAACCCAAAATTTTTATTGGTTGCGTTAACCGAATCTGCACTGTAATTAGTTAATATAAATGACAATAGATCTGTTAGATTGAAGATTGTTGTGACTTTTGTTGAAGCTCTTTAGCTTATTATGTTTACATTTCTGGTAATTCTCGATTATTTCTTGAGAGTTTTCATATGAAGATTTAAGGCTTATAGACTTTTTTAAGAATTTTGTCAAGTGGTGGTCAGACAAAAGTGTTCACCACTTAATATTTTCAATTAAAAGTTGAATTCATGCAATTAATTTTTTAATTGCTTTAATTAACTCAAGTGCAAGAACTTACCCTCTGTTTCTATAATACGGACGGCCGACTTGAAATATAAAGTTTCATATAAACTAACTTTTTTGAGTGATTTTCATAAAATTTTTCTAGGCGAGTCGCCTGCCTGACTTGTGGAAACTACACATTAGTTTATATTATTAATTTGTTAAGTGGTGCAAGCTTAAACTATATTTTCATTTGGTGTTTTTCAAAATTCTAATTCATATAAAAATTATTTCAAATTGATTTTTTTTTTGCGATCAGCAAGAATGAACCTGCCTACTGCTTTAGAATTTGTAGCAATTAAAGGAATTATGCAGTCTGATTAATAAACCAAAACTTCATTTGATTTTTTATATTTTGATGCATTTAGTCACTTAATTTAATGTTTTGTATGAATGAATTTATGCTAGAAAATTTTGCGATGACGGAGTTATTTAATTCAGCCATATGATTAATTGATTTTGGTATCATTTTCTATCAAAATTTTTATTCATTCAAATAAACATTTTAATTAAAATGAAACACACACTTATGCCCGAATTGTGTTCGGCGAATGTGTCGTCTTGTCTATCGACGGAAAAAAGTCACAGTCCTAAATCTTCTTACTGAATTAGAGCATGAATTCAATTTTTCATCAAGAATAAAATAAAACAGTAACTAGGAAAATGTTTATTTTTTTTTTTGAATATCAAAGCCAATTTAAGATATTTACTGTTGTTATAGAAATAAAACAGAGAAATTTTATTGTAAATAAAAGAACAAACAAATATATAAAATTAATTAAATTCTTTTCCGGTAGCACATGAAGTTTTCTTACAAGAATGCTAAAAATATTCAATAGAAGTGAAAGTTTGTCAACGAGAGCGTTGAGTTGGTGTAAGCTGAAGATGTTTATGTAAAGTATTTAAATTGTTCTAACATGACAAGGCCCTTAACTTGTCTCGTCAAAATATATTTCACATGACAAATAAACTAATAATTCTCCCAGCGACATACAGCCATCTTGTCAAAAATTCTTGTAGTGCTTAATTTGATTTTCATGCAACAATTGCTCGTTTTTGCTGGATAAATTTGGTCCAGTTAAATCCAGCAGAATCTGTCACATCATCAATTTGACATACTTAGATATTTTTAATTTGTTTCCTTTCTTGCAAACATTCAACAATTAACAATAGCAATTCCACCCCAAACCAGTAAGAGTTTGTGCGAATTTACAAAAAAAATATGTACGATTATAATTAAGCACATGCAGATAGATGCTCAATGCTGAATAATAGAATTTATTAGTTTATTTCGCCAAAGAGAAGAAAACTATAGAAACATAATTGAAATGCTTAACAGTTTTAATGGCATTAATTAATAAATTTGTTTTAATGAATGTGCTAAAAATTTATTTAAATTGTTAATTCACCACTAGCAAAGGGTGTGCGAAAACAAATAAATAAAATATTGCATGAATTAGCACTCTATAGATTTCATTCACATTTTTATTTTTATTTTCTTAATATTATTTATTTTAAAGTAAATGCAATGGGAAATGGTGTACATATTTATTTATTTATAATACATAAGTAGTTTATATTTTGCTATAAATCATTTTTATGTTTTTTCCACATCAAACATACTCGTACACAAATAAACGCCTTTTTAAACGTCAATTCCATTTGAAACGCAAAATAAAAATTTGGAAATTTTTTTACTTAATTTAATTTATTAAAATTATATTTTCGAACAGGTTGAGTGAAATAAAGCAAGTGTATTGTGTTTGTCATCATTGCTGTAAGCCTCGAGTGATTAATAGCTCTGAAAACTTAAATATAGTTATTTAAAGTATGAAATGAACAAGAAAATATTTGATAAAAAATAATTTATAGATAAAAGTCTAAAGGTTTGTGCTGCTTTTTAAAAAAGATAACAAGCACACACACCGACACACACAGAGAGAAATTAGCGACATTATGGATTTGAGATAAAAAGATTTAAACAATTTAAAAAAGTAGCAACAAAATACTTTTTAAGCAAATTTTTTTAGTTTATAAATTTCTTAGTTGCGGCTAATAATAATTAGGACAAACTTTTTTGTAACAATGTTTCTTTGCGCTTTTCTTCTAAACCCACTTATCTCGCTTGTCAGCTCAATGTTCAATTTAATTTTTTTCATTTAAATAAGTAATTACTTATTTTTATATTATTTCAAAAAAAAAACCATAAATATTTAACAATTTATTTAAACAATTTATTCACTTTTCTTAATTTGTGTGTTTATTTAAACCATAATTAAATGTATACGAGTATGTATAACAATAGAATAGAAAAAATGTTAATTAATAAAAATAAAAATACAAAACTTTTCAACAAAACTGAAAACTTGATACTTTTATGATATTTTCAGATCATTATATGTACTAGTATTTAATTCATTTAGTACAAAAATAGCTTGTGAAAATGAAATCAAAATAAGAACAATGTTGTGTTGATTATTTTGAGTATCGATACATACAGGCATGAAAGAGAGTATACAGGGGTATATGCAAGTATGAGCATGAATGGGTATGAGTGTGGACAAGTATAAAAAATATTCAACATGTGCTAGACTATTGAATTTTTGTATTTATTTATTTATTTATTGTCTTTCACTGGTACATACATAAAGGGTGATTTTTTAGCAGGTTTCTTTTTGGCAACACTGTGATGGGCAACTCAGCTGTTTTCATGTATCATGTTACTGTTAAACATGTCCAGTTTGGTCTATTATTATTTAACAATGAATCGACTTGCAGATTATTGAATTTTATTATGAAAATTCATGTTCGGTTAAGAAAGTGCATCCGTTGTCAGTTTGGGCGACCTTCTGAGAGGGCTATTCGGAATCTTGTTACTAAATTTTGCATCAAATTTACATTATTGGGCATTAGGGTTGAGCGATACTGTGATTTTTTAATAATGTTGCTTAATTATTTGAATGTAATATACATACATAAATATTTATTGATTTACCCTTTTCCTCTTGAACAGTCCACTTTAAAATCATTTTAAAACTTACCTAAAATAGAAAAGAGAAAAATTTTTATTTTAGTTTTTATATACTCGTAGATATTCTTTAAAGAAAAGTTAAAGAAAATATCGAAATATTAAAAGTTGTTTAACTACAATTCTGCAATTAAAATCTGAGCCTTATTTAAAGGGGGATTGAAAAGAAGTGTATGTATACACTTGCGAAGCATTCACATAAATATAAGGTGAGCTATTTCAAATTATGCTGCAAAATGGCACTAAATAAATTTAAAAAATTCCATGCCGGTATGTTTATTAATGAAAATTGATGTGAAATGACGGAAAATGGATCCGAATTAAAAAAAAAAAATACATCACTTAAAAAAAGTCTCTTTGGGCGCTTGTATTGGAAATTATAACGAAATTATTGCTTGGAAAAATTATATTTTATGTGAAATAGTAAAAGGAACTTTGTGAAACAATTTGAATGTCAACATTGATGAAATCCTAATGGCATGGATATTAAAAAGAAGTTTAATTGAAAATTTGTAGTTGAATAGAAAATTGTTGAATATTAAAAGTAAAGGTGTGATGGAAAGTAATTTTGTCGAACATGGCTTTTTTAATTTTTGTCCATAAAATGCATACTTTTAATATTTAGTGAGCCCCATATTCTGTAACTCGCTAAAGCTAAATCTCCATAGCTGAAAATCTATAAAGTCGATTTACCGAATACAATTTTCAAACGTGTATTGATAAATCAGGGAATGACTTAAAAAGGTAATTCGACGAAATTTGAGTGTTTTATGTCATCGCAAAAAATTTTTAATTTTCTATTTGTTCAGCATTTTAGCGATCGAATTTAGCTTTAGCGAGTTACGGAATACGGGGGACATATATATAAGATATGGTCATATTTATGCGAATACACTGCTTTTGTAACATACCGATATAGTATACCACTTAAGCCTACAGAACCACATGCACATGTGGCTTTTTACATGCCTTGTACTGTAGGCTTTATATTATTGGTTAAGTATAATAGGCCGAGTACACACTGTGGCATTTTGTGACAAATATGGCAAAAATAGCAGTGGCAACGTTTGTCATTTCCGATATTTTTCGTTGTGTGGCATTACCACACAAACTGTTTATGTATCTGATGTAGACAGTTGTGAGAATAAGTTGGCAGCACTGCAGGCACAAAAATAATATGTCAGCGTGGTGAAATTTTCTCGCATTATGTATGTATGTATATACAGAAAGTATTTTAAATGTACAGTCGACTCCGCTTTATTGGAAATAACCAAAACCCAATTTTTTTTCAGTTAGCCGATTTTTTCTCTAAAACGTAGTTCGGATTAATGAAATTTGTTACAGTTAAGCGTACTCCTCGAAAATGTCTAGCCACTTGCATTGACAATATGTATAATAGAAAAATACAATAAAGTACGTAAGAGCGAAAGGGACAAATACATTTTGCCATTTAATTTTTTAAAGGACAAAACATGCACAATTTTTTCAGCCTTAAGTTATGCAATCGATTTGTAATAAATAAATTTGTCATTGTTTATTTTTTCACTAAAGCGAAGTAAGTTTCATACAAAACGTAGTTGTGTGCTTGCTTTGGTTTTCAGTAATACGATATTTTCAGCGAAGTGAATAAGACTAGCTGCGCTTAAAATCAGTGCGGAGATTTGTATCGCTTTCAGTAATCCGATTTTTTTCAGTAAAGCGTGTTGCGCTAAAGCGGATTCTACTTTATGCGGGTATACAATTTTAAATGTATGGAAAACGAAAAAGAAAATGGAAAAGTACAGGACGCATGACATGACGACATAGCTTATTCAACTTCGTGAAGCTGTATGGCATCATCTATGTGGGATTTATAAGGATAGAAATGCAAAGGAAACTGCATGGACAGAAATTTTGGTGGAATTAGGCTTCATTGATACGAAATTTTTAAACCAACTTCTTCAAATCCTGTTTCCGTAAACTGGAATGCAGAGTACAATAAAATCCTTTGGTAGCGCGCATATTAAGCCCTGGTCTTTTCCAACACTTTCTTTGCTGTTTTTTAGATTTACTTAATTTTTTTCTTATTATTGATAAACACACGGTGGCACTAGACAATTAAATAATTTTGCGATTATACATTTGTATAAATATTAATTAACAAACAATACGAAAAACAAAGTCTCACAATGATAAAGCAAACGACACTAAATGTCATTATGTCAAAATTAGGTCTTGATGTAGACAATGATACCGTATTGGCATTTTTTATGGATGGGACTTTTTCCTGTCACAATCACACAACAAAATTGTGTGTCATCGAAAAATTTGATGGGAACGGTACTGCACACATATGAAAATGACACCACAAAATGACAACACATGAAATGCCAGATGTAAACTCGGCCATACATGCCACGAGAATACATTTAAAAAAAGACGAATTTACAATTCAAGACTGTTAACGCAGGCCTCCAGTATGTATGCATGTATACCATATTACTACCATGATATTAACTTAATATTACATTGATACACTACTGTTAAGCTACGTACAGACGGTTGTCAGATCTTACAATATTGTTAGTGAAATGTGCTAAAAATTTCTTACAACCGTGTGAACTGGCAATTTTTGTCTGACATCGTTGCCAAAAAAAAGCATTGTCAGTTCATTGTAAGACTAGCAGCTGACAACAAATTGTCAGACATCTTACAATCGTGTGAACACACTATAAAATTATTGCCAGATATTTGTCAGATATTTTAATATTGTCAGATGTGCGAGCTTTATGCATCTGACAATGGCGTCATTGTAAGAGAATTCTTTCTATGGGCAACACTGCATACGCTTTATTTTAAAGAAAATATAAATAAAAAAATATATGCCGACTAAATCATTGCAATTGCTTCTTTATGGTTCATAATAATTTATATTTTCACTTTTTACATTTAACACAACCAAAAGGGATTGATATTTAACAATTTCTAATAAATTCTTTGAGTTTGGCAACGCAAAACAATAGATCTGACATCTGTACATGACAACCGTGTGAACTGACAATTTTTCGACTGACGATTTTTTCAGATGAATTTATGGTCATACAACCGTCTGGCAATAAATTGTAAGATTTTCTGACAAATTTGATACAACCGTGTGAACTTACAATCTACCTTTTGCTGGCAATTTTTGATTGCCAGTACATTGTCAGCATTGCCAGTACTTGTTATTCTATTATATTGTTTTGTTACAACTTTCTATGGCACTTTGGAGCCTCATTATTGTATCATTAGTTATTATAACTGTTTTTTACTTTATATTACACAAAATTCTAATTAATGCAATTAGCTGCTTATTAATTGATTTTTGCGCATAACAAATTTTGATAAGTATACATATTTATATAACACAGGTCAACAGAAAAAAAGGGCTTGACCACTAAATAGATTTGATGCATCATGGCTAAGTACAAAAATGGTAAAATTTTTAAATTCTATAAATAATCTTTTTAATAATTTTTAAGTAATTGTCAATATTTTGAGACATTTCTCCACTTATGTTGTCATAACTCAGAAACAACTAATACAATTTTGTTAAACGAATTTTACAAAACTTATTCGGGGTTGTCATAGAATGCAAGTCGGTTTTGGTAATTGTCGCTTTTGAAACCCGATATTGGATTCATTTGGTGTCATGAAAACAAGTAAAACCGATATTCGAATCAGCTGTTTTCTGTTTTTGATCTTTTATTGACAATTTTTAGTGTAAATATGTGTGCTAAAATATTGTGATTTTTTTTTGAAAACAAAATTTAAAAAGTAACAACCAAGTGAAATGTAATGTAATAAATAAATAAAATGACATCCGCAGTTGCAGCATTTATGTTATTGGGAGAGGGTGACAAGAAAAATATTCAGGGATTGCAGCCCAACCCATTTTAAGTGCCGGAGATATCATACACAAGTAAATTTTAATGCGTACAATATTTTTATTGTGCATATTTAAAAATGATGTGCAGATTCTTAGCCTTTTATCGTTTGAGCAAAGAGGCTTTTTGGGGGGTAGCCAGTACCATTGAAGGGCACCTGCAACGTTCAAAAATGTCTCCGTTGTTGGAGCTAGCGGTGTCGTTACGTTTCTAAGCTGAAGGATCCTATCAGAGGTCTTTTGGGAAAGACTCCAGTATAAGTCTTGCCATATTTACATTTTTTCCAATTTTTTAAAGATTAATAAAATAAAATTTGCATGCAAAACTTTAAAAAATATATTTTTTATAAATACTTTTTTATTAACTTTAATTTTTACAAGTTATACAACTACAAGAAGTAAAAACAAAAGCCAGCCAATTAAATCCGCCAATCAAAAAACCGATCACATTGGATTATATGACACCTAAAACCGATAAAAATTCAAGTTCGAACAAAAAACCGACAACCGACAGTGGATTTCATGACACCATCATTTTTTTTTTGTCAGTTTTAAATCCAATTCCGATAAGATTGGTTTCTATAACACCCCTGATTATTTATATAACCTTCAATCCGTTTATATATTGCGTTCCAATCGGCTCAGTAGTTTCGGAGTTATAATAACAAATTGTATAGCCAAAAATATATTTTTTAGGTGAAAATAACAAATTTTTGTTTTAAAAAAATCATGAAAAATCGAAATCGGCGAAAATTTTTCAGATTTATTGCTTTATCGCAAAGCCACATGTAATAGAAACAAAATGAGATATCGACGATAAATATCGATTGATTTTTTATGGCTGATTTTTGCTGGAGTATACAGAGTAACACTTCGTTATTCAACAATAGTAGAAAATCGAATAAAAGAAAATTCAAGAGTTCGTCGTAGCTTATCATAAAAAATAAGTTATTTAAATAAAATAATTATTTATTTATTTATTTTCCTATTTTATTTTTTATCATAAATTTTCTACGGCTTAATACATTTAAACTCACCCAATTCAAATGTGTTTCCGAAGAATAGAATCAGTATTGTAGGTACGGTGGTTTTGCCAAAAAAAAAATACACAAATGTTACTCTGTTGTAATGTATTTTCATGGGGAAAATGCTTTCAAAATTCACTCAGCCGAAAGAAGAACAATAACTAATCAAGTTTATGTATATCACACAAAAAACTAAATTTTTTGAAAATGAGTGAATTCACTTAATTGTGAATAAATTCGAAAAGAATCAATCGATTTTTATGATCAATATCTCATTTTGTTTCTATTACCTGTGACTTTGGGATAAATTATTAAATCTGAAAAATTTTTTGCCCATTTCGATTTTTCATGATTTTCTTAAAAGAAAAAAAATTGCTATTTTCGCCAAAAAAAATATTTTTTTGGAGTTATTATTATAACTCCGAAACTACTGAGCCGTTTGAAAAATAGTATATAAACGGATTGAAGGTTATGTAAATTTCAATTTTTCTAAATTTATTTCTGTAATATCGGACTAACACTTTTTGAGTTATCATGAATTATGTAGAGAAAGGTCTAAAAAAAATTTAAATTTTTTATAATAATTTGAACCATATCTGTACTACTGGAACCACAATACATCAAAATTGTAGAGTGGTTTTACAAGATTTTAAAATTTTTTAAATTTTGTTGCCCGGTGTAATAATTCCCTTGCCATGCTACTGTCTGAATTAAAAAAAAAAAAAGATAAATCAATTAGGTTTTTGTTCAACTGGTGGTGGGTATTTTGTTTGTTTGAAAAAATATATAATTTTTTCGCTTTAATCATTTTAGTTAAATTTCAATTTCGTTATACAAATAATAATATTTTTGCATTATGTTTCATTATTTATACAAGTTTTATTGTTTATCTTTCAAAAAGGCGGAGGTATTTTGAGAAAAACTAAACATTTTGGTTTATATTTTTTAAATGGCCATTTTTATTTTGAATATAATATTTAAAATAATTAATGAATTTTACACATGCATATGTACATATCGTTGGTCTTAAGTAGAAAGGCCCTAACTCAAATAAGTGCAACTTTATAGGAGAAGGTAAAAACATAATATTCACAATGTAACCTTTTTTTTCTTTTTTGAAAACCTGCTTGTAAAGTCCTTATTTTTTGCTCTATTGTAATAAATTTTTGTGACGAGGTGTATTTAGGTGAAATGTATTGGAATTACTGAAAAACTCACTTTGGTAAAAAAAAACATGAGTTAGGGCTTTTCTAATTGTGACCATCGATATGTATGTGTGTTTTTGTGTATTCATGTGTTAATAAATATAATGCGCTCGTCTGACGCAAAAGATACGGATTATTTAATAAAATTATGTATGTTGCCACTTGGGCTGCTGGCGGGCGGGCGATAAGTTGCAAGCATTTAATTAATTGTCTTTGGGGCGTACGAGTACATATTTATTTATATAAACAATGTTGCAGTACTATTGTTTTGTGAGTCTAAATTAATTGAGGTATAGAAAAGCATTGAAATAAATTATATTTAAATAAAAAATAAATAGCACTGTAGCCCAAAGTTAGTTAAAAATTTTCCAAAATAACAAAGACTAATTCTGGCAAAGTAGACCTTAAAAATATATATTTGTATCAACGTTTTAACTAAAAGGAGTAAACAGACCCATACGGAGAAGAATTACAGCGCTTAAGTGTTCCATAACAATTTTGATAATAAAACTGCATAAAGTGAAATTATATTTCAAAAGGTTTGCATTTTAAGTGTTAAGATTTCAACAGCTATTGAAAAAAGCTCACATAACTGCAATGCCTATAGGAAAACCTCACACTATATGTGGCGATAAGGAAAAAGTGCTTAACTCATATTTTACTGTGTTGCAGGAGAGCACTTTTAAGCGTTCAAGTCGATTTTCAGAAATTTATTTCTTTTACAGTTAAATTGGGGAATTCTCTGTTAACTTTTATTTTTGTAAGCAAACATTGTTCTACACACCATAAGTGATACATTTAAGTTGAAATATACCAAATTATAACCTAAATTAAGCTATTAATCCAAATGAATTTAGAAGTCTAAAGAAGATAACTCGCAAAGTCATAGTGCTATAACTTCCTGAAAAACCACACAAATTAATTGAGATTTTGACCAGGGGTACTTTCAAATATGCAGATTACGGAGGTTTCATTAACTCAAAATCAGCTTATCTCGACTTAAGCACTTTTTCCTTTTTGCCACATATATATAAATGAGAGTTACAAATATATAAATACTAGCTTTTACCCGCAGCTCCGCTCGCTTTTAGCTTTTTAAAAAATACATAAAAACCGGTTTAAAACTGGTTTAAAACAATGAAACGCGAAACGAAAATTACCCAAAACAGTCCAAAAAACCCGGTTTCGAACCGAATAAAAAGTATCCTATATTTGACGCTGGTAATGTAGCTCTCCATTGGTGCGAAAATTTTCAAAATCGGTGTAGCAAACAAACTCACTTTCACATTTATAATATTAGTAAGGATAAGGATACTGAGTAGAGCTGTGCCAAATCGTTCATTTAAGTGACCGCTCATTTTCGTTCATTTTGTAAAAAAGAACGAGTTCGTTCATTTCATTCATCCGCTCTTTTCAAGAAAAAGAACGAAATGAAAAAACAAACAATTGATTCGGTCAATAAAAAGAGACAAATACAATGTTTTTGTTATTTTTTGGCAAAATGATCAAAACAAACAAAATAACAGAAAGGAAAAATCAGCAAGTAAATTTTTTTTTGCAATATTAAAGTATTTTTTTGTGTGACATAAAATAAGGAATTTGGAAAATATTAATAGCATTAAGAAGTGTTCAAGATGTGTTTTTATTTTGCCACAATTAAGTCTCTGCTGGTAAATAAATCTATGGCCAATGAATAAAAGTCAAAAAGCAAGTATAGCAAAATATTTTTTGAAACGATTTTTTTTATTTTTCATACAAATTTTAAACGTAGTTTTTTACAAAAACTTCCTATTATTATGTTTTAAAAACTTGAGAAATATAAATGGCAATTTAATTAATTTCATAATGGTAACACTGTTACTAAAAGTAGATAGAAGGGCAAATGAAAACGAGAAAATGACAAAAAAATTCCACATGAACGATGAAAAAGCAAAACATTCATTCATTTCGTTCAATTTATTTTTATGTGTAAGTACTACTGAACCAGAACAGCTCAGTAAAATGACCGGCTCACTTCGTTCATTTGAGTGATTCATTCAATTTTACTCGTTCGTTCATGAACTACACAGCCCTAATACTGAGCCAAAAAAGCTTTTTGAATTCCTGTAGTTAAATAAGAATAATAAGTAGTAATTAAAAAAATAAAAATAAAAAAAACCCAACTTCGACCAAATTTGAACAGTTAAATATCCTAAATCGTCATTCGAAATGAAAAATCGTAAGAATGTCGAATGAGACACATTTTGATATTCTTATTTTCGTATTTACAAAATGGCGTTTGTTGCCCGCCATATTGAGTTTTGACTACTGCCATAACTTTAGTGACACTCTCAGGATTAAGACAAATCGATTGATGTAAGAATCATCCAAATTGCCGCCAAGGAACACACATACATACACACATAGGCTGATAAACACAATACCCTTCTTTGCGTCGCGCAGTCGGGTAAAGGCCGTGATACACTAGCCTACACGATCGTGCGATTTTTGAGAAAATACAGCCCTGGTATGATGGAGTCTATGAACATTTTCAAAAGACAAAAACAATTCATCAGATCAGGGTTGTATTTTTTCGTAGATCGCGCGATTGTGTAGGATAGTGAATCATGGCCTTAAAAAGCAAGTAAATTTTTGAAATTATTTTTAAAACTCAATCAAAAGTTTGTATAATACAATCGTATCCATCATTTTCTTGTATTTTCTTGATTATTTATAAAAATTTAAACTGTTAGTGGTAATAATAATGCAAAAAAAATCATGTCGTACTCGTATAAATTATACAGAAACTTAATCTATTCTATGGATTTTGACTGTAAACCCCCCCATTGTCATTATTCCATTTAAAAATAATAAATTGTCTCCTGTATTATTGCTGAATATTTTATAAATTTATTTAATACGTAATTCTATTTAAAGTAAATAATAAATTATTTAAACATTAAAATATCAATGAATAAATGTGCAGTTACTTGAACATCTATGTACTAAGAATTAAATGCAGTAGAATTTACTGACTGATATACGATTGTTAAACACTGAAAGAAAAACACTTGAAACCATTACGTTTATGAATACCGGTATATAAATATAAAGGGTGATTTTTTAGCATTACTTTCTTTTTGCCAACACTGTGTTTGGCAGCTCAGCTGTTTTCGTGTAACATACATACATATTTTACTGTTAAACGTGTTCAGTTTGGTCTATCATTTAACCATGAGTGGACTTACAAGCGCACAACGCTTGCAGATTATTAAATTTTATTATAAAAATTCATAATCGGTTAAAAAAGAGCATCGTGCACTTCTAGCATTTTATGGGCGAACTTTTGGGTCGGCTATAGGGAAACTTCTAGCTAAATTTCGCACCGTGAATTCTTGTTTCCCAAACCCTAATATATATGTATGTATGTATATTAGAGTGGCCGTTATATTTTTTTTTGGATTTCTTTTATTCTCCCCCCCCCCCCAATCAGTTCAGTTTTATGTAAAAAAAAAATACAAAAAAAATTTATAGCGATAGGTTTGTGTTTTAAGGGGAGCGTCCGCCCCTCAAAGTTGGCCCTCAAGGCCTTTTATTAATTACTTTTTGCTTATTTTACTTCAATATGGGATTTTTTTCGAATAAAAACTTAGTATCATCTTCGAGTCTTTATGGTTTCCACTAAAAAATATTATCAATTAGCTTATATTGCATTTTAAAAGAAAGTTTGCTCGTTTGCTCTCTCTCTCTCTCTCTATAAACTTCTCCTATAAAACTCCTTCAAATCTATAGCTATAGCATGGATCCGATGCAAATATCTTACATTTGAGTTGCTGTAAATAAATGCCCCATTTAATTAGAATTTTTCAGTAATGCGGTACAAAATTATTCATTTGCTTGCATTTCTTTCTCTTCTAACATTACATTTTGCTGCTTATTCAATGAACTCAAATGGGCAGAGTGCCCAATAACTGCACACAAAAAATCATAATGATTGAAAAAAATTATATTGAATTGGGTAGTAAATGAGCCACAATAAGATGAATGAGTTTGTGGTGAATTGTTCACATTTTAATAGTTACATTTATTTTAATGCCGGTACAGCACTTCAGTTTCGAATTATTTTTTTTCTTTTCACTTTATATTGAATTGAATTTAATGATTTTATATACATACATATTTTTACTCAAACTAGAACTAAAGGAGTATTTATGAATTTAAAATTGCAAAGACGGACAGATAGAAGTATACATGTGCACACATAAGTGCAAATCAATAATTCTTGTACATACATATATACTTGTCATACATGTTACATTTAATAGTAAGCAGCACGAAAAGAGTGAAATATCAAAATGGCTGCATTAAGGGGTTTCACTTATGTAAGTAATTATGTGATTACTGTTAAGAAAGAGATTACTTCCAGTTTAACATATGATTTTTTTTTTGTGGAATCTCATTTCTTTACATACATAGTATATTTCATGAAGAAATAATATTAGCAACAAATATATTAAGGTCTTAATATGTATATTTTGTTCTTTTAAACCAACTTTAGCTTATTACTATCCATCGTGAATGCCCTTAATGTAGACATATATGTGTACATAAATACACACTTAACAATATTGCATTCGAAATGACAAACTGCTGTAAGAAGAACGAGAATAAATATTGTTAAAACGAATTTAAAAAAAAAAATATATAAAAAATAGACAAACGAAAACATATTTTGCATGGCACATGACTGACGGTGCTTGGGAACAAGGAAGCCAAAAACCTCATGCTTTAAATATGAAAATGTTATAATTGGACAACATAAATGACGTAAAATAGTATTCAGTTCTTATTATTACATTTTTTAGCATTAAAAGAACGAACTATTTGAGCCAATCGATAAGTATGAATGAGTTTTTAAGGCTGCAGATGGCATTTTTTGATCAGCTTTTGCTCACGCTTATATCAATTTCACAGTCAATGAAGGTTACACTGTGTACTAAAGGGCCACTCAGACTATTATACATGTATAAAGACTTTCATCACACTTTACGAAAAAAAATCTAAAGACATTTGCTTCGACTGTCAAACAATCTAACGTAAAGTTACATTTTGTTTTCACACCATCACACCTCATATTACATTAAAACCACAAGTAGAAAGCAAACAAACAGCTGTTTAGAATTAACATGCCTACATTAATTGTTTACTTTCGGCGGCAGGGCAGTTTCAAGCAAGCTGTGGTCGTGCCGGCCGCGGCCTTTGAAAATAGACGGCGGTTAAAGTACTTGATATAAATAAGATAAAGAAAATGAAAATACGACAGTTTTGTTAACTTTCAGGCATGCCTTACACGAAAAATTATTCAATACGATAAGTATATTCAATATTTATATCGGGTTTAAGACAAGGACATATAGCATAAACGACGGCACGGCATCGGCGTCGAAGCAGGCGACTTGTTAGTTTGGATTTTGTAATAATGCAACTCTGATCAGATGAAAAGTATTATCGTTTAGAAAATTTTCAAAAAATGGTTAAGTATTATAGGATGTCAGATTTTTATCGTATTATTTACCATTCGTTATGACATTTTGCATTCACAATATCGCACTTGCACGTATTATTTGAATTTTTGTCATGTATATGTAAATACAAAGTATAATAGTCTGAGTGGCCCTTAAGCAAAATATTAGGAAATCATCCTTCTATTTAAGGTATACTATTTTCCCAGCAGTTAAGTACTTTAAAATACACTTTTGTTGATTGAATATTTCAAATCTCAAACTCTGCTTTATATCGAGCCATAACCGCAAAAAAAAAAGTTAACCGATACATTTTTGGGACTTCGTTCTTTTGACGAAAATCGTAAATAATAGATCGCAAATAGAGGATTTTTGTAAAAAAAAATTAAGAGCCTGTCCCACAATGTCACTCGAAATCGTTCGATCGAATACTTATATCTAAGACAACAAATATTCTCATGTTATTGTTGTTTGCAACACAAGTTGTCGATCGAACGATTTCAAGTGACTCAAAACAAAAAACAAATTTGAAGATTTTGTTGTTGTTTCAATTGTAAGTGTGCGACAAGTCGAACGTGGTCGACATCGTAAGTTCGAATATTAAGTCGCTTAAGCTTTTTGGCGGTTATGGCACGACATTTCGAGTCTTATGAATCATGAAAGTTTTCAGGAAAAGGTTTTTTTAATATTCAAATATGTTTTACATACGTAAATTGTCGCTTACGATAAAATGTTACCGCATGTTTCTTAAAAGTTTTCACCACTTTTGGCATTTTTATAATTTTTAGCCCATAAAATTTTAATTTCAATAAAAAAAGTTAATGTTTTACTACATGTCGCTAACGATTAAATCGAAAATAGGTTACAATGTGTCTTTTTGGGTCTTTAGGGAAAGGGTAGAAAGAAAAATTGTAGTTTGTTTGACTAGCCGCAGTTGACATACCTTCTGTATGCAACTGACACTCATAACTAGATGGTCGCATCAGCGGCCGTGCAAACAAATAATCGTTTTATTATCATCACAAAATACTCTTAAGCCGGTATACAAGGGGTTAAAGTCTGCCATGAAGTTCTACTGTATGAATCTGAATGCTCGAAATTAAACAAAACTTGGTATGCGCTTAAGGGTTAATTTTAAAATTATACCAGCCACTGTTCCTAATATAAAGACAAAAATTTTTGAGTTCAATTTCCAATAACTCGGATAGGCTGCTGAAGGATATTCTACCAAGGAGACGCAGAGGAGATGCAAGATACCTGATTCCTGCTCTTCCTCATTAACTGCAACTAAAGCAGTAGTAATTATACGGGAGACCCACTTTAGCATGGGTTCCGAAAGCCCAGTGAGCGGTAAAAGTGGCCACAAGGTTCCTCAAGTGCTTCATATGGAAGTTCATGAGATTTTTCGCTTTGTGGGAGTTTAAGCGAGGGTTCTCGCTATTGCACAGGTGGGCTCGTTGCGCTAATGCAAGAAAGGCAACATCGAAACGTCTCCTGCGGGATGAGAGTGGGAGACCACAGAGATTAATGATATCGACTTCTCTTAATAGGGTTCCTCCCTTTGCCAGTTCATCCGCAACTATGTTGCCTGAAATAGTCCTGTGTCCACGCAACGAGTTTAATAAGATACGATATGAGTGCTGTGCGAGTCCATCCAGGGCTTTGCGACATTATTGCACAATAAAAGAAAAGTGGTATACACACCTATGAGGGACTTAATTGCAGTCAGTTATAATATGGATATCACTATTTGAAATCCGATAGAACCTTAGCCAGTGTATCGCTCTTTTAATGGCAGATATCACTGCTTGTAATATACAACATTCGAACGTGAGTTTGAAGGACATTTCAATTCCGTATTCTGGAATATAAACGCCCAGTCCCCACCAACTCTCCCTCTTCACCATTTTTTATTTGAACCGTCCGTGAAAAACTGTAGGGATCCGCTCAGTGCTGTCAATGAAATTAGAACATTTCTATTGAAGTAGGGTTTCGGTATTTAAAATGCTTGCATGACCGCAATGCAGTTGGTTCCATGCCCCTATTGCATTTACTCTGACGGTGGTTTATAGAGCTCGCTTTATCATAAGTACCATTTTGCGGAGAACTCCCTCTAGACGGAACTGATTACTCGCTGAGTCGTTAATTGAGAATTGAAAACAATTGACAAAAGTACAAGAGATACTGGAAGTGGCATCTAAGTTTGAAGGTCTTCAGCAGTACGATATTACAGACTGCAAATAAAATTAGACGTTCTTATTACAGGTGATTTATGTCAATATGCAAAACGACACTTATCTCTATTTGAAACAGAAAACACAAGCAATAAAATAAGCCTACAAATTTACTGTGTAGGGAAGGAGGTCCACTAATCGGCTGCATTAAAGATGATTTAAAAATGATTCAAAAATGTTACACAACATTTTATTTTTCTAAAGTTTATTTTCTATGCTAATTTTTGTGAATGTAATCGTTTGCAATTTGCAGCTTTTAGTTCGTCGTAGTTGTATTAAATTATTCTAGAAGATTCATCTTTAGATTTACAGCATTCATTCGTTACGAGACAGAGTAGTTTGAGACAATAAAAAAAAACCCAACAACTTAAACGAAAGTGTTTGTGTAATAAAATAATTTAAAATGAAATATATCCCATTAAGTACAATACAAATGCAGCACTCAATTACACAATGTCTCTTACCTTGGATCCAGTTTTAAAAAAAATTTGTACTTTTTCTGCTTCCGCACAAAACGTGATTCAAGTATTAAGCGCTATTAGAGCATTTAGAAAATGGTGAAAAAAATACCAAACCACAGAATTGTTGCTATTTTTTACCATGTTACGACAGTTTTAATTAGATGAGTTGGATTATGCCTATTTAACACGTTCCTATTTTTACCCAGTTGGGCAGATTTTGTTGCTTTCTAAGTGAAGTTGATGCGGTAGAAGAAAAAATTGTTGTGATTAATTGTTGCTGTATTGTAAATTGTAAATTCACATGAATACAATTTGAACGTGTCTGGGCACCCAAACAGCTCATACAGACCATATTTTACCTTAAAAAATTTCGTAAAGTACTTTTGATACTGTCAAGTGTCCTTTGAAGAAAATATGCAATCATATTTTATAAAAAATTAACCGAATTTCATGAAATTTGGCGTATTTGCTAAAATCTAATGACATTGATATATATACGAGTATATACATATATATATTTACTCACTTATTTGCGCGTGACTGTTTTTGACTGTCACTGACACGCAAACTTTCGACGAGAACATATTTTCGCTCGCATGATTACGCTCAAAAACTTGTATTTTCGTTGTCACTCGCTCTCACGTCAGAATAAAAAATGAACTTATTTAAACTTCATAAGGAAATTTTAAAATAGCATGCAAGTTCATAAATGAAAAATATTAAAGCTTTCAATCAATTTTGTTTCAAAGGTTGCAGGATCTTTTTTAATTAAAATTTTTTGGAAAATTTTGCTTGTTTTTATGGTTAAGCGATTGTCTATATGCATTTCGTTCCCGCTTTTTGGAACTCGTCAGTAGACTTCAACCCAAAACATTTTTGATTTTAGCTAACAAACTTCGTATGTTTATATAGTATTAAGAGTCTTACTATAAACATACGAAGTTTGTTAGCTAAAATCAAAAATGTTTTGGGTTGAAGTCTACTGACGAGTTCCAAAAAGCGGGAACGAAATGCATATAGACAATCGCAATATAGTATTAAGAGTCTTACTATAAACATACGAAGTTTGTTAGCTAAAATCAAAAATGTTTTGGGTTGAAGTCTACTGACGAGTTCCAAAAAGCGGGAACGAAATGCATATAGACAATCGCTTAACCATAAAAACAAGCAAAATTTTCAAATTAAATAAATAAAGACTTTATGTCAAATAAATATACTTCGGTATTTCATGTATAAAATTTGTTTGTTTTTAAAAATTTAAATTTTTGTTATTAAAAGTCATTATTAACTGATATACGAGTAAATAAATAAATTTCAAATAACAACAATTTTTTAACACATGCATATTTTGTGGATTTTTCAAAAAAAAAAACATACAATAAATTTATTGCAATATGGCGAAAATTGTATGTTCTACTGCAAATTTTGTTCCGCATAATAATTTTAATTTTTTCTGGTTAAATATATTATATACGAAGTTATAATTCTTGTATAATATGTGGCAAGCACATGCTTGTTGTAGACCATCTAAATCCTTTAAGGCCAAGTGCCCTTATTTAAATATCGCTGAGTGTTGTAACCAAATGCTGGTATACTGTCTCACGGGACAACCATAATAAATTTCGATTACCGCATTAGAAACTATTAGCAATAGCAACGATAACAATTAAACTACAAAAAAGAAACAAGCAAAAAAAAAAAAAGCAAATCGCTTTGATGAAATGTTCATGTCTACAAAATAGTCGAGGAGAGACATTATATTTCAAGCAAATAATAAATTATTAAATACAGTAAAACTGTACTATAAGTAATATTGATTGTAAAAAACTTTGTGATAAACTATATTTTAATTTATCTCTTTGTATATTTTCAATTAAATAATATGAATATAACGAACTACATCATGATGGCCAAATGGTAATTGTCGGTCTCTTCGAGTTTATCAAAACGACGTTTTACTGTTGAAAAGAAAAATTTGTTTATTAGAGATAAAGCTTTTGATAACTGGTTAAATGTTTTTCCATCGAAATAAAACATTAGATAAATGGCCGCTCGTCGCAACAATCACAATTGGGTGTGTATAGTCTAATCATATGACTAACGAAAAAGTTTATATTAATTTAATGGGTGACACATCAAATGATACTTTCAAATTGCATCGTATTCTTGCTTTCAAATGCAAAGAAAATGTATAATTTAACTTTGCGAATAACAGCCCTTTTCACAGTGTATGATTATTTTATTCTTAACCAGAGGGTAACGTTGGCTGCATTAGTTGGCACGGTCCTGGGTTCGAGCCCGGTCTCCGAGTCATTAAATAACAACACCACTAATTTTTCTGATGTGCATTAGTGTTCCTTTGTATCAGTTGTTGTGAAAAAGTTCTAGTGACACTGGTCACTGAACTACACCGGCTTCAGCGGATACTAATCCTAATGTAAGACGCCTCCTTCGTCGGTATTGTGCAGCAAAATCATCGGCGAAGTAAAATAATCAATAAAATGGTTACTAAACACAGCCCCGAAATTTAATACGCCCCATTGACTACAGAGGCGCTGCAAAACACTGCCTTATTTAAAAAAAAACCAGCAAAAGGCAGAGTTGTAAAAGAATGAAGCTTTCCTCTATCTCTTGTATCCGGCTGTTAGTTAAAAAAAATATGATAATGCTGTCTCTATTTGCTATGAAAATTTTTAAAAAAATTTCACAAATATTTAATTAAACAAGCCACGTCTCTGGCTGTAGACCTTGATATTCCGTATCCTGGCATAAAACTCCCAACTGAACAGAGCGAAAATAATTTTTTTTTTCCTTACTTTTTTTATATTATACGAGTATACGTTCCAAAAATATAAATGTTGTCTTTCCATTTTCTATTACACAAATTTTAAGAAACTCTTTATTATAATGTTATAACCGACAAATTTTGTTGCGTTAAATTTAACAGGCAATTTTCTAATATTAAATGGTGTCTGTTAAAAGATAAGTTACAGATTTTGGCCAAATATGCCGCATCTGATATATCTTTTAAATCTATAAAAATTAGTCAATATATAAAAGATTTACCCACTACGACGTTCCCTTCTCCTTTCTCATCTGGGCTTGGGACCGGCATAGGCGGAGAACTCTTGATTTTATTAAATACATTATTTTTTCATATAATACAGCAAGAAAAGTGAAATTTTGTGTAAGTAACGATTTTATAAATGTGCATTGTCTTACAGAAAAAAGTTCGAATTGAATATGTGGGTGTGGCCCCTTCCATAGAGAGAAAATATATACTTGAGATATCTGAACAACTAATATAGGGAGAACATTGAAATTGTGTAGGGATAACTATACTGACACTGTACACTGCCTCTTTAAACAATTTCAGAATTAAATAAGTAGTCGTGGTGCCTCTCCTATAGTGTAAATTTTTGCTTGTATTCAAATATAATACCATTGTACCGATCTTGCTGATTTTGCAAGCTATTAATTGTTTAATGCGTAAAGTTTTCGTGGTAGTTCCCACACAGAAGCCTCATTTGCTTCAAGATATCTTGGAAGTCAATACAGTAAAAAATTTGAATTTTTCTCGTAAGCAGTAACACCGAGAGAATCTATATATAAAGGGTGTTTTCTTAGAGTGTCAAAACCTTGAGTTGGCATCACTGCATCACTGCTTTACTTGAGCACCCCTTTAACAGATGATAGTTGCTTTTTGTTTAGTTTACTTTGAAATTTCATTATGAATCGACTTACACCAGAGCAACGCGAGCAAATTGTTGAAATTTTTAAGCAAAATAATTGTTCTATTCGTCAAACTCATCGTGCACTTCTTCCATTTTATGGCGTACATAATTCTGTCGCTTTTGGAGTGAGGAGAATCCAAAAGCTTTTGTCTAAATACCATTACATCCACTGAAAATTACTGTTTGGTGGGCTTTATTGACTGGCGGAGTCATTGACCCATATGTCTTCAAAAACGATGATGGTCAGAATGTTACTGTCAATGGTGAACGGTATAGGAACATGCTGATCTCGCTACAATTGATTTGCTCAAAGAAACTTTGATGAAAAAGTAATTTCACGTGATGGCCCAACTAATTGGCCCCCTTGTATTATTTTCTTTGGGGTTATATTAAGTCACTTGTCTACGTCGATAAACCACAAACAATTCAACACCTGGAAATCAACATTCGAAGAGTTATCGTCGAAATACGGCAGCAAATGCTGCGAAAAGTTTTGGAAAATTTGTGCTTCATACTGCGCCTTCTACGCGCCAATTATGGCGGCCACATGGCTTTAATTATATTTAAACATTAATTTCATAATATTTTCTTGCCAATAAAGCCCGTTTCAATATATTTCCTTGTTTTATTATAATTTAAACTTGTGGCACTCTAATTACCCAAGTATTACTTTTCTGAAACAAAATGGTAATAATTGTCCCCACAGCTTTATGCCGGTGCCTTTAATGACCGAGGAAAGAGCTCTGAATGCAAAATGGCGACCACTGTTTAGAATACGTTTACATATTCTCATCATTGTTTTAGCAGTCAGTGATTCAAAAGTCTCTGTTTTATCCCTTAAAGCGAAATGACTACTTTATTTATCAAAGCTCCTAGTATAAATTTGTTGGCTTCATTAACATTTTTAAAATTAAATTATAGTTTCCTTCAAAATACTTTTATATATAATAATTTTAGTATCTAGGATATTAGGCGAAGTCATTTCTGTGTAACTACGAGTAGTTTTTTCCCCAAATACATTAGACTACTTTCCCTTAAATGAATGAATGAAATTAACGGCCTGGCCCACGATGTCGACAAGAAAGTTTCTTTCGCTTACTTATATTGAAAGCAAAAAAACAAAACAAGAGAATTTGTTTTTGTTTTCAATGTAAGTAAGCGAAAGATTAAATTAATTTAATTCAAACCACTGGGGTATGAGGAATTAATTCATTACTGAGCATTAACTTCCTTTATTGATTTTATTTTGATATCAATTTAAAAAAAACTTTGGGTAAAAGAACCCACTTGAAGACTAGAAATTTGCGTGCGCAAATGTAATAAAATCTAATTTTTATGGACATTTGGCCAAACAAATTTAAAGTTGTTTTTATGGACTGTTTTCAAGTTCTTTTTTTTTAAGAAGTTATTAAAAAAAACCATTGAGAAGTGAAATTGAGAAAATTATAGCAGACGGCAAATACCAGCCTGTGTAGAAGGAACAACTAATAATAACTCTTTTTTTATTTTAGCAAAGCCTCACAGGAGCTTAAGTACACTTCATTGATGAACTCATGTGCATTTCATTTGGATGTCAGCTAATACCAACCCACAGAGACAACTATTTATTCTTCATTTCTTTATTTAATAATTACAAATTACATAGCAATTAATTTTTACGAGTATAGCGGCAAAGAATTCCATTGAGACCATACTACAATCTTTGGTGGGAATTGAACCCACCGACTTTAAACAGCATTATAGATAAAACATATAAAAATGTGTTGTTTAACTAAATCTAAATTATTTTTTACTTTTTAGTGCTTAGTATTTATTTTTGAGGACAGTAAAATTTGTTTTTTCAAAATTCAACATCGCGTCACTTCCTGATCTCAAGGTGTATGTCAAGTTTCGTAAAAATCGAACAAGTAGAAGCACATGAAAAATAATATCAAGCTTTAGGCATTATAGGATTCACAACCGTGACATTTTGTGGGAATCGTTTAAGTAGAAGTACATATAATTCAATACTGAAATTTCATGGGCATGGCTCCGAACACTTTTTAAATGCAATTTATGTGCCAAGTTTCAAAAAAAATATGTTAAGTAAAAGCACGTGATACATAATATAAAACTTTAATGTATCCCCGCCCACTTTTTCAAATGCACGTGATTTTAATAAACATGGCTGCGCCCATTTTCTTAGCCATGAAATTTTGTAGTTATAAGAACCCAAGGTGTGGGCTTAAGCTTCTCAGCAATCGCAGCAGTAAAATATCATAAAATCAAAGAAAGAAACTAGTGAGTGTCACGCCCTTTAATTTAGTCTTCTATTACGTACGCACAAAACTCAAATACGCTACAACTACAAATAAAAACGCACATGTGTATTAAGCTAATTGACTCTCTCTTATACTTTCAGTTTGAGTATATTTATACTCAGGTTATGGATATTTAATCAGACAAAAAAATACGCATTATACTCGGGATATTTATTCCTCATACGCCATCGTATACATATGTACATTTGTGTATATAAAATGGAATGGAAAATAACTAGGTGTGTGTGTGTGGCTGTTTGCAAATATGTTTTATATGTGTGTGTGTGTGTGTGTAAATAAAATAGCCCTGTATATACGCAATGTGTAGCCGATTATAAGTATATAATTAAGTATTTTTATTAATTAAGTATTTTTATACTCATGCATGTGATTGTAGCTCACATAGTCTATAAGCATTAGTTATAATTGTTTGTGCTGCGTAATTTTAAAAATGCCTATAACACAATTGTTGGATATTTATAGTTGTTTGTATTGGTTTTAAAATTAATGCGTGTGTTTGCATATGAGCGTGTTCTTTATTTTTAGCTACAAGCATTCATAGTCGTTTTACGGCCAATACCCAAAGAGTACTTAAAACGATACTTTTGTCAATCTCTGGCAAGTATCGCATAATGTCAAGAATCAGCGTTGCCAGAGAAAATAAATTTGTCCCAACAATTAGAAAATATGTGTGAGGAGAATTTACTAAATTTTTTATTTTCAGAAAATTATTTTGGCAAACCAGAATGTTTGGTTTGTCAACGTGCGTGATTACGCATGAAAAAACATGACTTGCGCAGGAATTTTCAAGCATATATTTAAATTATTTGAAGCAAATTTCCTACAAAACCATATTTTTACTTACCATTTCATTGAAGTAGCAACAACAAAAGATGCCTTTCTTTATAAACAAGACTTGAGCGTTGCCTCTGACCATTTTAAAATCAAGTTTGCGTTTGGAGATTTAAAATTTAAAATTAGTTAAAGAAATGAGACGAAATTTCACTGGTGAGCGTAAGTCATGCTGGTGATCAGAGTTGGACATACAAGGTAACGAAACTGACCAACTTTAACTTGATAAAGTCCTGAACCAATCCTTGCTCGTGCAACCAACTAAGAAGACACAAAACGTCCAACCTTTGGCGGCAGGTGGACACCGGACAATGGTATTATAACATCCCTTATACTACTAGCTAATGTGAGCAAAGCAGATGTCAAGCTGAAGGCTTTAAGTTGGCAGCCACAACATCAGCCTTGGATGCAGAGGATTAATCTCCCGCTCATCCGAAATCACATGATTAACGGAACCATCAGTTTATGGCCCTTTGTTCCACCGAGGAATCCCTGGTATTAATAAATCTAACTCATGCAATCGTAAAGTGCAATACGTACTCGTACTCGTCAATTCATGCTTATGCACACGTATACATACAAATACTCATACTCATAGGTTTGAACGAATAACTGTGTGTAATTATGCTTGTTGAAGCGTACATGCTTTAATACTCATACTCATTTGAGTATCAATAAATTATGATTATTAATAATTTAACTATTCGTCTTTCCCTGGTACACACGCACTTTGCTAATTTATTTTGCTTCCTAGTATTACAAAACTCCCCAGATTATTTTGATTAATTATGAATTAAATCGAAGTAATAAAAATCTGAAATTATGTACAATATAAAAGTGCATATGTATGTATATTTATTTTCGAATTGATAAGTTGTACCAGACATAGTTTATGAATATATTTGTATAAATTTTTCTTCAATTTGTTATCTTGTTTGCTCAAGGCCAAATACATACATACATATACATACGTATGTATATGCGTCATATGCGTCATATGCGTCTTTATATACTTAAGTATATATGTATATTTTTTTTTAATTCGAAAGAACTAATTAAACAAAAATAGTTTAAAATGCAATCAGTAATCTTTTATTTATACAACGCTTTGATAACAACTAAAATATTTTTCCCCGTGGAGGTGATTGCAACCAACTGATATAAAAAAATTTTAATCTACGAGTGCTTAAATAAATTTAATGAAAATTAAATAATTCTGAAAAAGAAATTACACGTTAAATTTTTTCATTTAGTGGCAATAAAAAAGGTTTAAAAGAATATCGCTTATCTCTGAATCTATTGCTAAGGGAATTTATTAAAAGAAATTTAATTTTTTTAAGCCAATAAAACGGAAATCATTCAGACATGAATTGAGGTAAGAAGAATTGTTTTTACTAGATCTATAGCAGGTCATGAGGATTCCCAGCAAAAAGTTGACATAAAAATTATTAGTTATAGCACTGATGAACTCTCGTCTCCAAGCAGTTCTATTTCTGGTGAAACATCAATGAATTTAGCGCACACATGGTTGTAATAGGAAGAAAGTGCTGCAAATAACTGAATGACATGCGCTTGAGAGGTTGACTAGTAAAATTTTTGATATAAACAACAGGCTAAGAACAATAAATTCAGTGTCTAAGGGTCTACTGTGTAATTCGAAATGAAGGAAAAAGCTTTAGAATGTTATAACATGTGAATTCGAAAGCATTTTCTTTCGAATCGAATTAGAGAGTTCACCCCCTATACTCCTATACTCTGATTGGTATGCAATGAAAGTGGTAAACTTTTGGAACTAGTTCTGACTTTTTTTGCGGGTTATCAATAGCAACCCACGGTGAGGTATAGCTGATGTTTTTCGCAATACGTTTACACCAAATGATAATACGCATCCACAGAGAGGTCATACAGTGCGTACAGAAGAAGTCATTGCAGCGTAGCGTAGAGGAAGACCGGCATCAATCTATCTGCCGCTATAGAGCCATTATTACTGACTTCTTTATTCATCCATGGAACAACCCTGATGTGCAGGAGATGTGACTTCAACAAGACGGCGCAAGGATGGCGTTGGCTGAAGTAGTTAGCACGTTGAATACAAAACCGAAAGTACTGGGTTCAAGCCCGGTATCCAACAGTCATTAAATAACAACACCACGCATTTCTCTGATGTGCATTAGTGTCCCTTTGTATCAGTTGTTGTAGGAAGGCATTGTCACTGATCACCGGTCACAGATAATAATCTTAATGTAACATTCAGAGCGCCCTCCTTCATTGTGTAGCAGAATCATCGGCGAAGTAAAATAACCAATAAAATTACCACTAAGCACATCTTCAAAAATAAATTAATACACCTCATTTAACACCAGAGGCGCTGCAACACTGCATTATTAAAAACGTGCAAAAGAGCAGAGTTGTAAAAGAATGAAGCTTTCCTCTATCTCTTCCTTCACCACCTGTCTTCTCTAACACTATCCCTTGCCTAAAGAAGGTAACACCCAGTAATAGTAGTGGGCCTGAGTGTTACTTCTCTTTAAAAAAAAAAAAAAAACTTGTCGCACAGCTCGTGTCACAATTGATTTATTGAAGCAAACGTTTGTTAACCACATAGTTTCACGTTTCGGACCCGCGAATTGGGGATATGTGAAATCGCTAGTCTAGCCGATAAGCCCGAAACGATTAATTACTTGAAGGACAACATTCGCTGCATTATTGCCAATATAAGGCCACAAATGTTGGAAAAAGTCATCGAAAATTGGACCTCCAGATTTTACTACGACCGAACCAGCCATGCTAGTCATATGCCAGAAGTCATATTTATATTAAAGTGCCAGAAGATGATCTTTCGAATAAATAAAATTTCGTGTCAATTTAAAAAATTCGTCTTTGTTTTATTCCATTTCAAAGTTATATGCCTCTGTAAAAAACACCCTTTATATTTAAAAAAAAATCCGTAACTTCTAAGCTACTGATCCGATTACAAAATAATGTGTAAAGACTTGAGTTATTAAATATAATATGTATTACTTTTTTGTATTTTGATTTAAAATTTCAACAACAATTTCCAATTTCATAATGAAATTTCAAAGCAAACTAAACAAAAAGCAACTATCAGCTGTTAAATGGGTGCTCAAATAAAGCAGTGATGCCAACTCAAAGTTGTGACACTAAAAAAAACCACCTTTTATAAGTGAGATCAGTGGAAGATCATCCAAATTAAAAATTATTTGCAAAATTTTTATGTAAAATCAAACAGCTGAGAGCAAAACAGATGACTTCGAAAATTCGAAATTCTTCCGCTCTTATTATTCCTCATTTCCCAGGGCATGTTTTTAAAATCATGCCGGATGTCTGTCTACTCATGAAATTGTTCCCTTTTTGCAAGAGTTCGTGATAGAAGATGCATAATTTATTAAAACTTGTGGGGTGTGAACCTGGTCTAAACTGCCACATTTGAGTAGATTCAATCGATCATCAATAGCTACAAAAACAAGAATTCTTTAAAAAAAAAAAATTCATCAACTATATACACGTTCATTGTTTTTTTGACTTACCATTTATGCCGCTTATTAACGGATAATTGCCATCACGTCCACCAATTAAATTTTTTAAACCAGTTTCGATCAGTGTTGGGGACGATCGCTCCCTGTCACTCATTTTTTCATAAATTTTTTACAAAAACAAGCACCAGCGAAAAATAATTATTGCAATTTTATATGAGTTAAAAATTTCTTAAAGAAATTTTTTTATTACTTTCTTTTAAACAATTGATTAGAACTTTTATTTTTGGTTTTAAAATTACAACAAAATCACAAGGTAAATTATTATTAGGATTCTTATATTTTGTAAATTATTTTATTAATATTTTTTTTGTAATAAATATTGCACGCGGTAGTTTTAGGGTTGATTTTTTTTTTAATTTTTATTTGTTTGCTTTTTGTAAAATTTGCTATAAATTAAAGGCACCGTTTTTGAAATTTTTTTATTTTATTTTATTTTATTTTATTTTCTTTTAGAATTTAACAAATTGCTTAAGGTAATTTTATGCTTTTGGTTTTGTGGATATTTTTTTTAGATTTATGTGAAAATAAAGAAGATTTTGTTGAACTATTTTATAGAAGCTTGAGATGTTTTTGGTTTGGTTTTAAGTTTTATTTTTTTTATTTTAGGTGTTTTGCTTATTTTATTTCAGAAGGTAATTTTTGTGATTTTTAGCGTTTTTTATTTATTTTTATTTTTTCAATTAGCTGACAATTTAACAAATAACAATGACTATAAAAATAATTTATTTCAACAATTATATTTAAGCTTTTTTTAAATTTCTTATTTTTTTATTTTTTTGTAGTTGTAGTTTTTTTTAAGGTTGTTTGCGTCTATTTTTTGCATTAAATGCTTAGCGGAAAATTTTATTTCATTTCTTTAGGTTTGTTTCTTTATTTAATTTCCATTTGAATTTTTTTAATTTCAGCGAATTTTGATATTTTGAGTTTTTTTCCTTAAGGAAATTTTAACTATTTTTAAATTTTTTTCTATTTTGCCAAGACAATTTTATTGCTTTAAACATGTTTTCTAGCCAAATTTAAAATTTTTATTTCAGTAATTTCCTGCTGAAATTGGCGTCCTTTTTCCTGCTTTGTATAGCAAAAGTAAATTTCGAGTAGATAGAGAGAAAGAAGTTGCTTTTCTTAAGCCAGCTAATCACTTGGTTTGAAACTTATATTTTTTATTAATTTAGTTAGGCTTTTTTAATCTAGTAGCATTGCATTAATTTTGCTAAAATTTCACTTGTAAACAATATTTTTTTTCAGTTTAAGCCCAAGAGAAAAAAGATACTTTCTGCTGGTGTGTGAAAAAAATCGATGATTTTATAGTCTATAGACAAAATATTTGCAGTTTCTTCGTTTTTGCTTTCGCTACTTTTTTATTACAAATTTAACAACTTTATATTTTTAGAAAAAAAAGGCAGTCAGTCAGTTTGAAGATTGTTTGGTTTTAACGTTTGTTTCTTGAAAAAAAAAAATAACTTCACACAGGCCTTAACGTCTTAATTTTAATAAATTGTATTACTTGAAACAGGAAAAGAGAATTGTTGTGATTTTTTATTATTTTTTATTTGTTTATTTTTTTCAGTTCAAATGTGAGTCTAATCCAAAGAGTTGCCTGCCTTGCGTAAAACTAAATAAAAATTCGCCTGCATTTGAAACTAGTTAAACATGTGTGGGTGTTCAGTCAGGATATAACACATACCATTACAAAGCAAACTTAAAATCCACTTGAAATCCACACCCACATACTCGAGCAAACACGCACGCACGCAATCTCCACAATTTACCAAAAAAAAAATCTCTTACATATAGTCCATAAATATTAAGAGAAACCGCAATGTTGATTTTTGTTTTTCTTTTTTTTTTTCTTTTCTTATTTTTTTTTCTGAACACAATTAAAAATGTTTTAATTTGCAGCAAAATCTTGTGTTAATAATTTATAGGTAGACAGTTTTTCTCTTTAATTTTGTAATTAAGAAAACAGCACAGCACGTTTATTATTGTAAAGCACCTTACTTTGACAATTCAGAGTCAGCTGTGGCACAAAACAGCTGATGACTTTTTATAGGTTTAGTTTATGAAAAAAAACTGGCAACACACACTCACACACAATTTAATTTGATCAATTTTGTAACTGAGAATTAGTTTTATAAAAATAGGCGAAATGATTTATTACTTTTTTTGTGTTTGCATATAATTAAAACTTTATTGAACTTTGTTCTCACCACGTTGTTTCTGTAGAAGAGACTGCTTTAAGTTTTAGGCAAAAAACATGTTCGCCAGCCAAGTGAGAAGTTAGAACAGGAAAACTTAAAATGTAGGTATCACCAAACAAAACAAAATTTCTTAATTATTTTATTGCTCTTTATTATTAATTCGCATACACATGCAAACACACACACACACACACACACGTTTGGAATTACAGGACTAATTTCACAGCAGGAATAATCACTTGATGAAAATTCTCGTTTAAAAACAGACTTCTTTCTTTATTTACTTTCTTCCACTTTGGCTTTCCAATAAACATTTATTTAGGTATTTTCTTATAAATTTGCCAAATTTTCTATGAACTCTAATGTATGTTTGTATTTCTATTAGAATATTTCTATTTTATAATTTTTTCTTTTTGTTGCTCGCATGCTAATTAATCAAAAAAAAAATGCCTGGTATAACCGCACCGCAAGTCATCAAACCAAACTAACGAGTGAAACGAGTACTAATGTTTTGTACTATCATTTAGTCCCAGTTAGCCGCCGCTTTAGCTTTTTTTTACATTTGTTCGAAAGAACGACGACGAATACTCAAAAATAAAAATACACTACAAAAACAAAATAAATAAATAAAGAGCAAAATATAAATAACAAAAAGCACATGCTCATGAATGCTAAAGCATTGCCACAACAACAACACACTCACGCGCACATTTTGAAATAAATACAACAACAAATCAATCTCACAGATACTCAGCTACCACCTATCCATGGGATACAATGGGCACAAAAAGCACTCAAATGTGTATTTTTGTGTCAAGTGTGAAAAGGTACTTTTTTAGGCACATTTTTAGCTTAAAAATAATCATAAAAAATTTACCAAATATTGGGTGCATCATTAACTCAGTGACTTTTTGAAGAAACCCAGGGTTTTATACCTATAAAAAGTTATTTTATTTTTCAACCTAGTGTTCTTTGAGTTCTAGACACTTAAGATGAGTTTACATCTGGCATTTCTTGCGTGCCATGTGCCAAAAAAAAAGGATAACCACTAATTACTAATGAAAAATGGTTTGATTCAAACATCTATTTATTGATTTAAACAGTTTCCAATCATGTTAAATTCTACAAAATTGTCTATTAGTTATGTATGAAACTGTTTAACTTAATAAATATGTGTCTGAATCAAACAGTTTTTCATTAGTGGTTACGATTTTTTTACGCATGTGTGGCACATGGCACAGAAATGTAAAACTGGCATTAGTTCAACGTTTCTTCATTTTTTTGTATCCCTTCCAAAAAATAGGATTTTTCGAGGTCCTTAAAATAGACATTTGTTTGGTCAATAATTTCATCGTTTGAGCTATTTCTCTTTCCACCGAGCCATTTCTTTAGGTTTGGAAATAGGAAGTAGTCACTAGGAGAATATGGCGGATGAGGTACCAATACGTAGCCCAATTCATAGAGTTTTGCCATTGAGACTGCACACGTGTGCACCAGTGCATTATCTTGATAAAAACTAACTTTTTTCTTGGCCATTTCATTTCCTTTTTAAATTCTCATTAAATCGGTCTAATAAGTTGGCATAATATTCGCCGTTTATTGTTTTTCCCCTTTGAAGGTAATCGATGTGGATTATCCCTCGTGCATCCCAAAAAACTGTTACCATCACCTTATTGGCTGACAAACTTACCTTGGCTTTCTTCGGAGCAAGTTCAGACTGCTGCTTGCTCTCCGGATTACAGTAATGGATTCATGTTTCATGCACAGTTACAAAACGCCGCAAAAACTCATTCGGATTGCGGTTAAACAACTCCAAACAATCCTTTGATGTTGTCACACGTTTACGTTTATGGTCAATTGAGAGCAAACGCGGCACCCATCTTACAGACAACTTTCTTAAACCCAGTTGATTACTTAAAATCGAAACTACACTGCCATATGAAATGCCTATGGCATCAACAATCTCACGCACTTTTACTCTTCGATCGGCCAACACCATATCGTGGATTTATTCGACATTTTCGGGTGTACTGACCTCAATTAGCTGTCCATAACGTTCAGCGTCATTTGTACTTGTGCGACCACAACGAAAGTCAGTAAACCACTTTTTTACCATTGAAATCGATGGTGCAGGGTCCCCATAGTATTTATCGAGCTTTTGCTGGGATTAATTGACGGTTTTTAATTCATAAGAAATAATGTTTAATGAGCACTCGAAATTCACTTTTTTCATTTTTACAAAAATACACGACATTGTGTGTTGTGAACAGCTGTTAAACGCAAAATAAATGACGACACTTGCTCAAAATTTGACAGTAGTCTATTAACAGGTGGTGTTTGATGGGAACAGTGTTGCATTTCATATAACTACGAGGGAAATTCGAAAAGTCTCGAACTTATTGATCCGCCCTCGTAGTCCTTACTAGACCTTTTAAATTACATGGGTTTGATCATAGGTTTGTGTCAGAAACGAGCTACTGAAACAGTTCGATACAAGTCTAGTCTTTACTTACATACATATTAAGGCTGTTCACGACATAGTGGGAAAAAAATTTTTTTATCGGATCTAAACGCATAGTAGCTTATTTTGTGCCACTTGGAGTGAGTGCAAATAAGACCTGCAAAAAATATATTCAATCGAACAACGTTTAGAGGTTGCTCAACGCTCCCAAAGATTTGCTATAGAATAGCTTTTGTATACCTATTTCTTTAGAAAATTTACTATTTTGTACCGGTGTCGATTTGTGAATTGGAAATTGATCATGATTGTAATATTTGCTTAAGACCCACTGTAAACAAGTTCTCAACACACTTACATACTTGTTGTTTTTTCCTACGTATTTTTTTAATCAATGTCTTCAAACAATAACAATTCGTTTTAAAACCGTTACTTTGCTTCGCTGCATAAGCAAACGTCGCCTCGGCAGTTCGCTGCTTGGTAACAGCAAGTAAAGTGCGTAACTATTACTCAGTTTCTTTTCTTTACACAAAAAAAAGTCAACAAAGCAGCAAGTGTTTCTCCTTCTCATTTGCCCAGTAGTCAGTTTGAAGTTGACGCTTGAGAAACAAGCATACTAGACTATTCTGACAAAATATTCATAGCTTTGTCAATTGTGTGTAGCGTACGGTTTTTGAATAGTGTTTTAACAATTTTTACGTTTTGCTATAATATTAATTGCGCTTTATAATGGCTTCAAGTACAACTGCTGCTACTAAGACGAGACTCAAAACAAATATCTGGTTAATTGGACAGCCAGTACCTAATCTTCCCTTGAATGTACTCCCAACCGCATCTGATGTCTTAAAAACTTTTTTCCATCACCACAAAACCCTTAAAAAAAACTGTTCCACAAAGTCTGAAGTCCACTACAGGAGAATTAATGGAAATTTGGGACAAAGCTCGTATCCCAATGGCTTTCCAACCAAACATCGTTTCTAAAATGAAATATCTTGTTGAGGAATACAATTTGCTGAAGAAAAACAAATCACGAGTTTCAGAGGAACAGAGTACTAGAGAAAATACGTTCTCAAACAAAATTGAACTGCTTTTCGATATCGCACATAAGGAAGCTGAAAGCAAAATCAGAATTGAAGAAGATGAAGTGTTTCTAAAGGATCAGCGAGGAAGTAGAAAGATGAAGATGGCTGGACTGGACACGGAATTGGCAATACGGGAACTGCGGATCCAGGAACGGAAACAAGAAAAAGAAGAAAGAAAACGACGTGAAGAGGTAAGAAAGACAGCTGCTACTACTACATTTAGCGCACTTGAAAATCTCGACGAAGATGGTGAGGAAGAGAATATGGAATATGATAAAATTGACGCAAGCTATGAAATTGAAATACCAACGTATTATCGGAAACAACTTAACAACATTTTTGTGTCATCTGGAGATAGCCCTCCACACAAATCACGTATTCTCCAGAACATGCTTGCTTCTCCTGATGTGACATCAACATTGGATCGTATAAATCTTTCTGATACTAAGTTCACCATCTTGGCTGCAGCAATTGCAAAAGCTGATTGTTGATTCTTTGAGAGTGGTTAACGATGCAGCAGAACGCTCTGTTGCTCTAATGTCTGCCTTCAACGAATCTATTACGAAGAATGAGACAGCAATGCAGAAATTAATTCAGGTGGTAGAGGATCACAGAAAGAGAGTTCCCGATGCTCGAAAAGTTACACTTAAAGCGTATAATCCGCGATAACAAGATCATAATGCATTTTAGATTGTGTTAAGTGGTTTTTATGTAATGCTGATTAGCACATTTTGCTTAGATTATATGTATTAAAGCTCAATAAAAAGAAGTCCTTTGAGCAACCCCTAAATATTTTTCGATTTGTTTGAGTTTTTGCACAAAGCAATGTTTATAAAAAAGGAACAAAATAAGCTACTATGCATAATCAAATTCAAAAAAAAAAAATTTTTATGAACGGCCCTAATACATATGTATGTATATATGTCCTTTATGTACATTAACTGCCAACATTTAAATTATATAAAAATTGGTTTGGCACTATTCAGTGATTTGGGCACTATTTAGAAAGAGATTGGGCACGAAAACAAAATTTCCAATTCCCATCACTGGGAATACATTATAATAATCTTAGAATCCAATAAAAACAATACGAACAAAGTTTTAATGTGCTCAGATACAGATGTGTTCATATGTATGTATATTTTTGTTTAAATAAGTATTTTTTATTTTTATTTCTAATTTATTTCTAATTTGTGTAAAAAAAACAATTCTAAGTATGTTTGCATGTGAACATTGTAAAATTTTGTTTCATATTAGTTCTTCATTGCAAATTAAAGTATTTTTAACTTATACTGTGGCAAAAAAAAAACATCCTCAAAACAAAAACTATTTAACCACGTGAGCTTTTGCGCTCTCTTTAGTTTAATTTGATGAAAACAACAACCAGCATCAGTGTTGCCGGAATCGAAATTCAATTTTACACAGACGAACCTTCAAAATTATCCAAAATGTTATAAATTACAAAAAACAAATTTTGTGCTTCATAATAAAAGTAATGCTCTTTATTCAAGAATATATACATATATCGAGTGATTTTTTTACTATTAATGAAAAAACAATGTGAATTTTTTCAGTGCAAAAAAAAGATTCGATGCTTGTGGCAATTCCAAAATTGCTCACCTTTACTACAATCATTAAATTTTTATGAAAATTCGTGCTGTGTGAGAAATGTGTTTCGTAAGTTATGTCCATTTAATAGTCGTTATAATTGATTGACCTTTTCAAGCTGTTGTGACTGAATTTCGCACTAGTTTCACTTTTTTGAACATTAACCCACCAATACGTATGCAAAGAGTGCGTATTGAGGAGAATATTACTGTTATATCGGCCAGTATCAATAAAGACAGCGATATGTCAACAACGAAACTTTTTCTTTTCGGTAATTGTAGCGCTACATAATTGAGTGATTTATAAAAAAAAAAATAACGTAACATGAATCTCTGAAGAATTTTCAGCACCTTTTTTTCTGGTTTGTTTTTCCGGCCTCCTGTTAACAAATGAAAAAAAAAATTTTAAACTAATTTTGTGAAAAAATGCTTATTGTAAATTAGGCATTACTGTATGCGATATATTGCAATTTTTAATTCTAATATTTCATTTTCAACATATTTTTGGTTGGTTCGAAATGGTTCGCTCAATATTGTCCTATACCTTCATATGCAAGAAATATTGACACGATGGTACCAGACAATAACTTATTCTTCACTCAGTTTTTATTAATTTTAATTTGCTGGAACATTTTTCTACTGAACAGTGCGAAAATAAAAGAAACAATCATCGCCAAGACAAGTATACCCAAAAAAAACATAAAAAGATTATAAAAATGTTTATTAGTAAATTTACGGAGTAAAATTCTTTTTAATTGAAATGAAAATCTTTAATGTAATAATTTACTTATTTGTAATGTTGGGGTGAAATTACAAAAAAAAAAATTATGGTCCCAAAATAGTTAAAGGAAAAAGTTTTTGCCCCATTTTTGGATAATTACCCAGAAATCGGCAACGCTGCAAAAACTATTTAACCACGTGAGCTTTTGCGCTCTCTTTAGTTTAATTTAATGAAAACAGCAACATATTAAAATACAGTGTTGTCACTTTGTGGGTAAGTTTTAGTCATGGGTTTTTAGTATCCCGGATTTAAATTGTACCCGTATTTTAAACATTTCCTTTTGTTTTCTTCGTTTTACAACATTTAAGCTATTCATAACAAAGATACCTTTTTAAACTCTTTTGCATTAACTTGTGTTTCTACCATAGTTTTTTCCATACGTTTAAAAACTAATAAAATATTAAGGGCCTAATTGGGTAAAACGCAATGCCAAGCATTGACAAATTTTAAGTGGAAAAAATTTAAATTACAAAAAAAAAATACATACAAAATGTATCAACGCTAAGCGTTGCGTTTTACGTGTTTTTGAACACACAAATATTTTCAAACGGATGTAAACAATTTAATTGCAATTTTAATTATTTATGGAGCAGATTAAAAAAAAAAATGGGGAGAAAAATCAAACACGGAAATTTCAATAAGAATAGCTTCATTTGAAGGAATTCAAGGGGTGACTTAAAAAAGTTAATGAAAATGGGAAAGATTCTGCTTATTGCAATATGTTGAGGGTGGCGTTGGCTGAAGTAGTTAGCACGTTGACTACAAAACCGAAGGTTCCTGGGTTCGAGCCCTGTATCCAAAAGTCATTAAATAACAACACTAAGCATTTTTCTGATGTGCATTAGTGTGAATTGTATCAGTTGTTGTAGGAAAGTTCAAGTGATGAAGGCATAGTCACTGGTCACTGAACTATATCGACTTAAGCAGATACTAATCCTAATGTAAGATCAGAGCGCCCTCCTTCATTGTGTAGCAGAATCATCGGCGAAGTAAAATAACCAATAAAATTACCACTAAGCACATCTTCAAAAATAAATTAATACACCTCATTTAACACCAGAGGCGCTGCAACACTGCATTAATAAAAACGTGCAAAAAAGCAGAGTTGTAAAATAATGAAGCTTTCCTCTATTTCTTCCTTCACCACCTGTCTTCTCTATCACTATCCCTTTCCTAAAGAAGGTTACACCTAGTAATAGTAGTAGGCATTTATTGCCTGAGTGTTACTTCACTTTATAAAAAATAAATAAAATAAGGAATTCGTGTTTTATCAAGATATACAGAAATAAATTCCTACAAAGTGTCAAGTTCGGGAATAAAGTCTATCACCACAAATGCTTCATAAAATTTATAACAAATTTTGACTCTTTCTTTTATTACCTGACGCGACGCAAAGAAGTGTACTCGAATTGTGTGTATCAGTTAACCGTGAATGTATTTCAGGGTAGATAGGTCATCTGAGCCCTACACTGTTCCTGTCAGAACTTTAAGAAGTTCTAAACGAGCTAACCTTACATTACTTTGCAATGTATCTCCAGCATGGAGGTGAATTAAGCACCAACTGTATAATATTGTCTACTCTAATCTGTTCCTAAATGCTGTTCGTGAACTTCGCGTATTATATCGCAGGTAGACAAAAAACACGTAACTAGCGTCCTCAAACATATCGCAGCAATGAGTGAAGTACGGTGAGTCAGTCAGTCCAAAGCGATGTAGGTATTGCCTGAAGGCACCATACCCACTGAGGAATTGGGTTGTGTAGTAATTCAGGTGTCCGTGTTTTCTTTCATTCCAAAGGCTTATGTCAGGAATCAGTATATGAGTCCATCTTACTTTGGTGCTAGTTGACCACCTACTTTGCAAGACTTTCATGGCTCTACTGTAAACATACCCGCCATGACAAACGCAGCCTCGTCCGATACTATTCTATAAGCACAGCACACTCTGAGAGCTGATTTCAGTGTATCGCGGTATAACTTTATCGAGCCTGCCCACACTGGGGCAGCATACCGTCGTCCGGTGGTTTGGCAAAACTGCATTTTGAGTGAATCGATATTGAATTTTAACATAATTTTTATTAAAAAAAACTACTCGATAGGATTTTGTGATTTTTATACCACATATGTATTTGTTTTAAAAACATGAGTCTGAGGAAAAAAATTTTATCTCCCGATCGCATCTGTAACGGGATATTTTCTAACGGTAATAAGAACCCTGTTCACTCTATACGCCACCTTAAGCATACTTCCTTGCAAATACACACACGTAGAGCAAAGAAGCCTTAACAAAGCAATGAAACACACTTAAAAATTTTATTAATAGCAAACAATATAATAATTTACAAAAAAAAAACTAAAAATAAAATCTATTCACAAAGTTCTTATAAAATATATCAAAATGCTAGTCACCCTTATTCCAGTTATCGAAGTCACTTTAACACAATACCAAAAACTTGGGGCTTGAGTACCCGTTGTCGAAAACAACTGACTCCTAATGGCAGGTTTATTGTGATTTTGTAGACCTTAGGGAACAGAAATAGATTGTCAATAGCACAAAATTGTTCTTGAAAGTGAGTAAACAAGCCATTTTTTTGGTATTGTGCTAAAGTGACGTCAATGTCGACAACTGGAATAAGGGTGATTATCATTTTGGTATATTTTATAATAACTTATATCAATATACTCCCGTACGAAAGTAAAATATTTTACAGAAGCTTTGAACTTTTTTCATGTTGCCACAGATATTATCATTCATTCATTCATGTCCATCAGCAAATCAATGTCAAGATTTTGCATTGCAATTTCGCTCTACAAGACATGTAAAAGTTCTGTTTTGAAAGATAAAAAGCAAAATGGACACGATTTATTTCAGCAACGAGATAGCCGAAAATAGATTGCAGATTTGAAAATTTTGGTGTGGAAAACCTAAGATGACATTTTTAACTCAAGATTCCCAAAATGGCATATGGGGCAAATAAATCCCCGAGCAACGGTATATCATAATGCTTCTTACAACGCCTGCTAATATCAATCGCCTATAATACTTTGAAGCTAGTGTATTTGACATTATTCTAGAAAGAGAAACGTATAGACGTTATATATTATATTCTGTAATTCCTAGAAGGAGCATAGGGAAACAACAAAGCTCTGCCAATCATCTCTATCATTTACGATACGCTTGATTTCTCTCCAGCAGCGTCTTAAAGTTCTTATTTCGATATTCAGCTGTCTCCTCCAAATAGGAGCAGGTCCTCCTATACGTCGTTGACTTTGGGGATTCCAGTCGATGGTCGTTCTGCTAATATCGTCGGATTAATTCTTAAACGTATGGCCAATGCAGCGCCATTGACATCTACGTATATCAAACTGGATGGACATTTGATGGGTGGTATGCCAGATGTTTATGTTTTTTATTCTTTTAGGCCTGAATATACGTAGTATTCGACCGAGACATCTGTTTAGAAAAACTTGAATGCTACTGATGTGTTTGGGTGCAGCATTCCAAGATTCGCTGCCATAAAGCAATATAACCTGACTTCAGGTTGAAATTAAATATTCGGAGTTTGGTGTTGCTGGATAGCTGGTTGAATCGCCATATAGGATTCAGCATTGCAAAAGCCCGTCTTGCCTTGTCCAATCTGGGGTCTGCTCTGTAATTCGAAACGAAAGAAAATATTTTCGAATTTTTATCTTATTAACATGTATATAAATGCGAAAGCCTTTTCTTTCATTTCGAATTACAGGGTAAACTCCCTGGATTTCACATCCTGGCATGAGACACTGGTAGTTGTGATAGTGCAGTCCAAATAACAAAAAGAAGTTACATCTACTACAGGTTGGTGCCGTAAAAGGAATGGCTGAGTATTTGCGCAATGTTTTGGTTTTACAAAAATTAATATTTAGTCCTACTCTTGCGGACATTTCCTCTATCGCACGGAGTTTGTTTTGCATGTCAGAGTATCTGTGAAATGCCGAAAATGAGGTCTTCCAAACATCCCGGCAGTCTCCAGTTTACGCCTCTATTAGTGCGTGTAACAACTGCCATAATGACCTCAAGAACGATGTTAAATAATAGAGGTGATAGCACGCAGCCCTGTCTAACGCCCTTCCCGACTGAAATTATGCCACCAGTTCTGTTTTCGTGCAGTACTCCGCAATTGGCATCAACGTAAATATTTTTTAATAGCGCTATTTTTTTCTCCGGGACAACCTTGCATGCCGCCCATACAACTGAATGTGAGAGAGCATCGAAGGCTTTATCGAAGTCAATGAACATTAGGTAATGGGGAGAGCGCCATTCTATGGATTGCTCGATGATTATTCTGAGGCTATTTGCGTCATAAAAATAGGATCTTCCAGGCTATTTGCGTCATAAAAATAGGATCTTCCAGGGAGAAATTCTGCTTATTCTTGTCGCAACATAGCGGTGTGCATAATCTATAGTTTATAATGCTTTCAATTATCTTGTAGAGCATGCTAAGCAACGTTATCCCTCTCCAGTTTTGGCATTTGGTAAGATGCCCTTTTTTAGGAAGTTTAATAATGATTCCTTTTTCAATGTCGGCTGGCAGGCAATCAGAGTTCCAGAATTTTTGGATAATAGGGAGGAGTATTTGAGCGCAGATGTTGGGTGATAACTTAAAGAGCTCAGCATATCGATGGATTAATATAAAAAGGGCGTAACTCGATTTTTTTCAAAATTGCGTGTTTAACGTTTTCTGGTAGCCAACGTATAATTGCATTCTCCTTCAAGAAATCAGTACGTTACAGTTTAAAAGAAAGCATTTAGGGCCACTTAAAAAATTATTTTTGCGTATAAATGCTTTAGTTTTTATTCAGTTTTTTTCTTCTCCTATAAAATATCGAAAATTCGAGTTATGCCTTTCTTATATCAAGCTATCGATATAGATTTTCGCTGTGTGGGGCTTTGTTTGGTTTTAGTGATTGAATGGCCTCAACAATTTCCGACAGGTTCGAGCACAGAGTCATTTTTTACGGAGTGGGTGGTACATAAACGGGGTGGTGGATCACTTGTTGCGGAGCTATCTAGTAATTCGGTATAATATTTTATCCATATTTCCAGTTCTTCTTGTTTACACGTTGTGACGCTTCCATCCGGTCTCTGAAGTGGTTTGCTATCTACTTGGGCAGATATTATTATTAACATCAGCTATTTATACGCAATAACCATCCCTCATATTCCATTTCATTAAAAAATTCATGTTAAATAGCTGATGTTAATAGCAGTCTCTGCCCAAGTAGATATACATGGGTGCTGATGAAGTGCGTGGCTGCACAGAAAAATGCGCATTTTCCGCAGCTAAAAAAAACTCTAGTTTAATGTTTCTTCTCTTCTTTAGAAAATCACATTAATTAATAAAAAAAAATTCATTCAAGAAGAATTGAAAATACTGAACTTAGGCCCGATTAAGAAATTATTCCTGATTAAATATTTTATTTTTTGTTATTTATTTTAAGTTACTATTTGAAATAATAGGAAAAATATTAATCTCCGGCAAATGAATTTTTACATTTTCGTTTTTGCAAAAAAAAAAAACTTTTATATGTGATCGAGTGTAATTTCAGTTAAATCCGGTAATTTTGCTTCATCTCAAGTGTAATTTTGAATTTTTTTTAAGCGGCAACACTGCTGAAATACAAGGAGAGCCAGCTAAAAAAAAGCCGAGAACTGGTGTGAAAAAGAGTCGAGTGAATTCTAATCGTGTATAAGGTGGTGGAGAGTAACTTACAGATACAATTCGGTGTGTTTTTATTTAAATTTTTTTTTGTACTTGTATCTCAGTGTTTTCATTATAGTGCTTGCTGTCACAACAACAACACTTTAATAACAACAATACGAAAAAAAATTGTATCTGCAAAAAAAGTATTCATTCTACATTTGTGAATTTAATAGCAAATAGAAAAAATTTATAACTAGAAAATTGCATGAATGTAAATATGTATGTTTGTATGTATGTATGTACATTTTTTATTTGCATTAAATTTCTTTAATTATATGCACATACATACATATGTAAATATGTACATACATATGTATCTAATAGATGCTTTTAGAGCATCTGCCTTATTCGATACGATTTGAAATCTCAAGGAATTTATGGGTTAATGGTAGCAAAATCTATTCAGCTGCAATTGTTTGACCTTATTTTAAAAGCTGAACGATTTTAAACTGAAATGTTGTGATACTTGCACAGTCTCAGGTCAAGCCATCAAGTCATTGTAATTGATGGTTGCTGCGTATTAATTTTCAGAATGAAAATTATTTTAACCTTGAATTTGTTTGTTTGCGAGTTGATTAATTTTAAAAAATTAATGTGTATAAATTAGTTCTTCTTCTCTCTCTCCTTCTGGAAATGTTTTCACATTTACATATGTATGTATGTATGTATTTTCCTAAATCATTTTCCTTTGCAGGAATACATACATACATACATACATATATATGTATGTATATTTTTTTTAAGATATTGGACTGAATATGTGTTATGAACTCTCTCATAAGGTCAAGAAGTTCAACAAGTGGCCAAACTTAGATTCCGTAAATTAAATACATATACATACATATGTACATATTACCCTAATTATACACTCGACGCTGCGAGGTATGAATCAGCTGCTAAAAACTTTCCATACCAAAAACGCACCAAACTTCTTATCAGTAATAGAAATGAATGCAAGATACATAACGCGCACATTCACTTCAATAGTGTCATAACTCAAAAAGTTCTATTTTTTTAGTTAATCCGCTAATGGTGTCCTATTGGTCTGTGAGATCGGGTGTTTTACAAAATTCGAATAACACTATTCCCTGTTATTATTTTTTGTTGCAATTTGGAGTAGCTGCCTCATTGCACATCCCCTACTAATAGTTAACGACGAAACTGCCTCGTGAGCACACGTTGTGTATTTTGTTTACTAACCCGGTGCGTGAGACCGTGTGCCACCGTGTATGTGAGTAAAATAACCAAGTACAGGCAAATCTTGGTATAACGAATCTCGCGAATACCATCCTAATTTTATACTGGATATAACGAATGATAAAGGAAAAATCGCAGAATAAAAAACAAAAACTTGCTAGGAACATATTGAACTGAACTCATTATTTTTATTGTATTGTATCATGTCTACAATAATAATAATTTAAATAATAAGTAAAAAAAAAAACTTTGGATAAAACGAACTTTTCGGTATAACGAATGGGCCTGACATTATATCGTTCGTTATACCGGGATTTGCCTGTATACATTTTTCATTATTTTTTTTTTGTAAAAGTTCTTAATGTCGAAAGACTAAAAAACATTATCTTCCTTTATAAATATGTGATTTTTTTATTTTTTTTCTTAATTTTGAAAAATCTATTACTAAAAACGCTGTTATTTTTAATGCTCCAATAAAACAATTTTTTGAAAGTTGATTAAATATCTTTGTTTTATTCTCAAAGAGCATAAATTAAAAAAAAACATGAAATATTAATAACACATTTCGAAAAATCTTCAGTTGAAAGTCCCGGTGCGTGAGACCGGCGTCACCATTGATCAAAGTCAAATTTGCGTCCCCATTGGGGGGTTAATAATGCAGAATAATTCAGCATTCCGTAAAATAAAAATTTCATATACAATAAGTTCCTCTGAAGGAAACTTTTTTCCCTTTGTTCGATATTTCCGATTTTCAAGGTTTAACCAGCCCATCACTATAGGACATGTTTACGCCAAGTTTCATTGATCTAGGGGCTCTCAACAAATTTTCACAAGCAATATGAACAAAAAAAGTAATGGCCAGCTTTTTGGCTCAAATTTTTACTCACTTTATTAAAATTGCAATTTAAATTTTAACCTTTTATAGATTTTATTAGTTTTCATTAAACATCATTCTCAATGAAACTTTGTCGGCGCGGGAGTTTGTTAACTTTGATTTTACAACAACAAAAAACATCACTGTTTTAGCGTTGCGAATACAGATTTGCACTTCTTAAGGCTCAGTTAGCCGACTGTAACGCAATGTAACTGTAATGTAGGAAACAGCTGATCGATATTTTTATATGAAAAGTAGATTAAGTTACATTACATCTCTATAACCATTTCCATTACTTTTCACATAATAAAATCGATCAGCTGTTTCCTACCGTTGCAGTTACATTGCATTGCAGTCGGCTAACTGAGCCTTTAGGCTGAGTTTACATCTGGCATTTCTTATTGATTCAGATATTTATTTATTGATTGGATTCTATAAAATTGTCTATTAGTTATGTATGAAACTATTTAACTTAATAAACACGTGTCTGAATCAAACAGTTTTTCAGTCAGAAATAATTTCTTAGTCGGGCCTAAGTTCAGTAATTTCAATTCTTATTGAATGAAATATTTTTTATTAATTAATGTGAGTTTCTAAAGAAGAGAAGAAAAATTAAATTAGACTATAAGCTGGGGGAAATACCGATATTTTTCTGTGCAGCAACGCACTTCATCAGCACCCAAGTCTATCTACTGGAGTAGAGATTGTTATTAACATCAGCTATTTAACGCAAATTTTTAATGAAATGGAATATGAGAAATATTGTGTATACAATTATTGATTTACCTTTGGTAAACAAATTTGTAAGTATCACTATTCATTTTCTGTTAATTCGTTTTTTTCATTAGTAATTAGTGGTTACACTTTTTTGGGAACATGGCACACAGATGTAAAGCCGGCCTTAGTCTGCAAATGGGTTTTTGTGTTGAATACATGAATTAGTTTAGGAAGTTTAAATTTCATATGATTTGTTGTTATTGGAGAATGAAGCGTGTATCCTAGACTTGCTACATCTGCAATATTTGCACCAGCAGTGTGCTAAGAAGAGTGATTTCTGCCAATAGAAACTTTAAACACAGCTCTGGGCTGAAGAACAGCTCTCGAGTCATCCTAATTATTTCTTAAGTGCGGTCAGGCTTGTGTGTGTTGTTTGGCCTTCGAGAGTTTTTCGCCTCGCTCGCACTGGTTGACTGATTTGCCACGGATAACCGTATATTCTTGCGGTTATTTTGTGGAATTTCGTTTGCAACCTCGTTGCTACTTCCTACGTGAAGGCATAGGGCGGGTATAGTCAGTCACAAAAACCTTTTTAAGACATGCACATATGGTCCAGTCACCCCGTCCAATTTTGTGTAACCATATTCTGCAAATTTATTTTGTACAATACTCGTATGTACCAAATAAATAAATAACTAAACTTTAAACTATAATTTACAATTTCTTTGCCGCATAAAGTATATATACATACGAGTACATACATATGTATATACTTATATATATATATATATATATATATATATTTGTATATAATATGTATATATATTTGCTTTTTGGTTTGGTTAATAGATTGTTAATTTTTCTTTTTCAGTACTTTTTCAATACTCACGTGAGCATTATTTTTCTGTACTTTAAAAAAAATACTTTTTTCTAGCGACAATCGCAACTTTCTTTTATGTGCGAGTAGAGATACGTTAGAGACAACAGTTGTAATGTATTTCTGGTGACATTGTCAACGAACGCGTCAATAGTTTGTTTTCTTGTTTTTGTTTTGCTGTGCAGTCACCCCCCAGTTTTAAAAGTAGAAATTGACTCCAAATCGTTAGGTATTTCCCTAACCAAACATCGACTAGCTAGTACACTAGCCACAAGTAATACAAGAGTTCGCCTTTTTACTCCTCACTCATGGATATGTTAATGCTTTTAACCTCAAAGAAATTTTTTTTGCGAGTGGAAAAAATTGTGATGTTATTTTAAAGAAAATCATCAAGAAAAAAATTATTTTAAGTACACAATTATTTTGATTTTGTGATGGCTTCAGTTACAACTGGAAGTTCGTGGTAAGTGAACGTGTAATTTTTAATAAAAAAAATACTGCTTTTCTTTTAGAAAGTTAAAATGAGCAGCAGAAGTAAATTAAAACGTTGCATAAAAGAGAAAAAGAACAATTAATTGAAAAATGTATTAATCATCATTATCGGCGATAAAAGTTCACGTGAAATGTGTTCCCTTTCCCTACAATTGTGATCGCCAATGTTTGAGTTTTTATTCTTTAATTTTGTTCACCATTTTTTGTTCACGGAAAATATTTCACGTGAGCAAAATGTTTGCCTTTTAGTCCTGATAAGCGTGAATAATTATTTGTTTTATCAATAGAAAAATTAATTGTATTCATTAGTGAAATCACTGACGAAGGGTTATGCATGTGGTGGCAATTGATTACCGTCAATCTCATTCCTATGTTAAAATCGTCAGTCTTTTGCAGTGCTAGTCGTTAGGCTGGTAGTTAGTGGTAACGACTGGTAGTTAACGAAATAGCTAGACATTCGCTGGCTACATCGACTGCAGGGCAATAGTAGTGGCAGCTAGCCGCTGCCACTTCTGATTGACTGTTTCAAATTTAAACAAAGGTTTTCGAATGAAAACTTTTAAATTCAATTAATTTATTTTAAGCTACAATAGAAAGAGTTACATATACGTATATTTAAAAAAAACTGTTGGTCTAAATGATTTAAAAATAATGCATTTAATTTTCAATAAAAAGATAATATTAAACAAATAAGTAGTTTGTTGCCCCAACCCTTATAAAATTGTAGACGGGGATCATTTAAATGTACTAGTGAACCTTTGGTTAAAATGTCTCCATATGGTCATAAAAGAACTACCTCGTCAATAGTGCTAAGTTCTAATTGTAAATTTTCAAAAACCAGCCTCTTTTATATGTCAATAGGCTATACATTGGCTGGGGCACATCTGGTCAGTAGTAACATTGACAATGTCTTTAGTAAATCACTACAATTTTACTATTGACATCGAGCGAGGAAATATCGATATTGTAGACGATAGCCCCTAAAATTTACTAGTGAATGTTTGGTGCCAATGTCTCCATGTGGTCCCAAAAGAACTACTTAGTCAGTAATACCACAGTCTTGTGGTGGATTTTCAGGGACAAGCTAATGTTAAATGTCAATAGGGGATTACATTGGCTGGGGTACACCTGGTCATTAGTACTACCGACAACGTCACCAGTAAATTGATACAATTTCACTATTCGCATTTCCTGCAGGGAACATTTCCATAACTAAGCAAATAAACACACTAACAAACAAGATGAAATTTACAAATTATATACAAGTAGATAAGTAAACAAATTGCTGTCCGGCATATTACAATATGTTGTATTGGAAAAGGCTTAGAAATATTTGTATCTGAAAGACAAAGCGATAGAAACTGTAGCAGCATTTTTACTTCAACACGCTGCAAATCAAGTTATAAAATGTCGTGATTTTGTAATAAATTTTTCATTCATTTATTTTTTTTTTTAATTTATTTATCATCAATTATCACTCACCCCTGTATGAAGAAACAAGAAGTGTGAAATAAATAACTTTAAGACCAGTATTGGAGAAATATTTCAGTCTAGCAGTGAAATAGAAATCTCCGATAAAAAAGATGCAAAAAACTTGAAAACAAAAACTCACAATAAGAAAGAATAGATGAAATTAAACAAAATACTGTCTCAACAAGTCGTGATTTCGTAGTTTTGTGTCATTAATTCATTTGCTCGATGCAAATTAATTGAAGGTATGAAATAATTATTGAGATCACAAGTAGTTTTTTTATCCAAGCGCAACAGTTTAATTTCACACCTCGTATGTAGACTAGAGATGAGCATCGAACATGTGCTCACGCGTGACTGCACATGAAAGTGAATATAATTATTGTGAAAAAGCATTAGTTTAGTCAGCTGCTATGACTTTTTATTACAGCGAATTTTTAGTTTTCAGTGTTCTTTTGCAGTTCACAAAAATCTATTTAAAAATTAGTTATACACAATTTATGTAACAAAAATATATAATTGTTATATTGGGTGTTTTTTATTGAGGTATAGAACTTTAAGTTGGCATCACTTTTTTAACTGGCGGCCATTTTGTCAGCTGTCAAGTGATTAATATTTAGTTTGGTTTGCCATTTCATCATGAACAGGTTGACAAAAGAACAACGCTTGCAAATCGTGCAAATTTATTTCGAAAATAATGGTTCAGTTCGCGAAGTTTACCGCAAGCTCCGTCCATTTTATGGTCGACATAATCGTACATCAGAGCAATTAATTCGGTTAACCATGGATTGGCCACCAAGATCGTGTGATTTGACACCATTGGATTATTTTCTTTGGGGATATGTGAAGTCGCTCGTCTACGCCAACAAACCAGAAACGTTAGGGGACTTGGAAGCCAACATTCGTGGCGTTATTGCCAACATACGGCCCCATATGCTCGAAAAAGTGGTTGAAAATTGGACCTGTATAGAATTGGCTTTATTCGAGCCAGCCGCGGCGGCCACATGCCCGAAATCATATTTAAACGTTAATGGCATAAAATTATCCTTCCAATGGATGGACATTAAAACGATTTTCTTGTGTTTTATTTCAATTCGAAGTTCTATACCTCTAAAAAAACACCCTTTAGATGTATCACAAGTAACGCATCACTTAGTTGTGAAAGACTAGTGTCCATCATCAAATTCCTTGAATAAACAAAAAATAAATTCAGTAAAGTGCGACTGAGACTCGCACACGAAGGGCTTCGTACGGACACTACATATCGTCGGTTTGCCGCACAGATATTAAGAAAACATTATTGATGCGGCAAACCAGTAACCACCCGACGATATATAATACTATACTAACTTTAGCCTATATAATCGCATATCTAACCTGATGTAGACATTAAAAAAAAATTAAGTACCAGGTAAGCTTATTTTCCGGTTTTTGGCAATTTTTTTTTTTAGTTTTGGCGGCTTTTCTTATTTTTGGCGCTTTTTTCCATTATTTGCATTATCCATTTTATTGAAATTTATTCGATATAATATAATTTTATCTAAACGTAAACTTCCACAATTAATAAAGATCATATTCATTTGTAGCAAATTTTAATGAAGATTAATAGTTTCTTATCACGTAACAATCAAAAAGAAAGCAAAGTGATTTGCTAAGCTAGACAAAGAAAATACAAAAACGTGTTTAGTACAAAACGTTTTACTTTAATCTTTCACAAAAAAAAGCCTTATACACTAAACAAACATACTAAGAGTTGTTATTTCATTAAAGACCCATTCTTATTTGTTCTTTATGACGTGTTGAGGCTGACTAAATGACTGACTGAATGACTGACTGACTCCCTTAATTGATATCAGTACAGTTTTGTTTGATTACACGGACGCCAGTCCATCCTTTTTATCTCTATGGCTGTGCAACAGATTCAAAAATTAAAAATAAAACACTTTATTTACTTAATAATTTAGCAGACGAAATTTAAAAAAAAAAAATTCAGCTTTTATACATTATTAATCTAAAAAGATTCAACGAAAACTCACTCATGTTTTTACGTTTTTGTTTTTATAACTACTGTCGATATTACAAAATATGAGCAGCAAAATAGTTTCACAATTCTTTTGGTAACACATCAAAATATTGAGTTAAAACCCTTTAAATAAAAGAAAAAGGCAAAACATTGTTAAGTACACTGTAAAATAAATTACCAAATATGTAAGATTCCTAAGCCTCCGGCCTCAGTCATGTTAAACTCAGAATACTTCGCTGCGAAGACTAGCTCATATGAGTACGCTACACTACGTTATTGTGGAGCTGCAATATCTTTTATGATCTAACCTGGGACATGCTAGCAATTTGCTCCAATTGTCTGAGTTCTCACTCATTTTTCGCAAACAAACTGGAGATATAAAAGAGAGGATTCAGTACCTTATTGCTAGGAACAGAACTGCGACGAACGACGAACTTTTGGTCGCGAATATTCGTCGTCAAAAATAAAACACATTGGTGTATATGAAAATGCACACAATCATGGCGTAGGGCGAAATTCGTCATACGCGGCGAAAGTAGCAATAGATTTATTTCTATTTTGTACGCCGACGAACGACGAAAAACAATTTTCTCTCTCTCTCTCTCTGTCTTTGCACACACAACAGGGATGCGAAATCAGATTTAGAAATTGTACTAATTTTCAAGAAAAATTGTACTTTTTTCAGTACGATTGTACCAAATTCTTTAGTTTTAATTTTTTAATACTTCTATTAATTAACTAAAAACGCACATAGTATATGTGTAAAAGCTTAACAATTGACAAAAAGGCACTTTGAAGTTCAATGATTATAATATTATTAATTATTATTATTCTTTAATGTCAGAACGAATAAAAACTACTATTAGTTGCTGAGATCTGAATATAAAAGTAACATTTAGGATATACTTTTCCATCCTTTGGAAATATATTTTTCACATTTGCAGATGAATTTGGAATAGATAACATTCCTCCAACATATTTTTGAAATATCGGAAAGAAAAGCAATGCTTCATTTACCTAATTTTTCATCTCTAATACCTTCGAGCAAAAGGTACATACATATCCTGTCGTTTCTTAAGGACTTAATAACTTCTACATCAACCTGCGCTCGAAACTGGTTACTTATATATTCAATATTTTTAATGCTATTTGTATTTATATTACATAATAGAAAAAAATTCAATAGTGCTAAAATGGTCATTGGGGTGCTACGGTACTTTTGGCATTCAAATAGTGCTAAAAATGGTACAATTGTACCAACTTTTCCATCCCTGACACAAAATAACCAACTTTATTAAATATAAGAGAAGAATTAGCTGAGTAAATTCGTCGTTGTTGTGCTTCACACGACGAATTTACGCAGCGAACTCTTATCGACGAATTCGTCGACGTGGACGAAATTCCTAGCATATAATAGGCAGTTGAGCTGTTGTTCACTTATCAAATGACGCTCGCGATCCAAGTTCATTAAAAAAATTATGAAGCTGTTATATCATTCTATATCCCAGTTTTCGTGTAATACATTAAGTTATTGAGGTCTCATCCAATATTTAACACATATGTAGCTGTTAAGTAGTAATTAGTAATTTGATTACGTTTCCTTTTTTTTTTTTTTTTTTGAAAGGTGAAGTAATGACTACATTACGATTATATTGAGTTTTGCACGGTTACTAATTGATTAAGATTACTAATAATGGAAAAGTAATCTGAATTACTTGAAATTACAATAAAATAATAAAAAAAAAATCAAAAGTAATCAAAAAGTTATCCGATTACTTTTAAAAATTACTTTTGATTATTTATTAAATAATCTTTGAAAGTAGTCGGATTATTTTTGATCACTTTTGATTATTTTATCGTAATTTTCAGTAATCCAGATTACTTTTTGATTATTAGTAATCGTAATCCATTAGTTATCAGAAATTGTTTAAAAGGGAATTATATAACCAGTAAGTGCTTCTATATGTAATCATATGGTTACTATTAAGGCAGTCAAAGGGTGTCCCCAAATTGGTGTTTTATCACCAATACTTCGGTCAGTGCTGATTGATGAACTTCTCCTCGTTCTTAGTGAACATGGACACGAAGTTACAGGGTATGCTGATGACCTGGTTGTGATGGCAACTGGAAAATTTGGCAACGTTCTCTCAGACGTCATGAACGATGCTTTGTGCACTGTAATGACATGGTGTGGGAGACATGGCCTGGCGGTCAACTCTGATAAAACTATTCTGGTACCTTCTTCTCTTAGAAGAAAACTTGGTCTAGTGACAGTATCGTTGAATGGATGCAATATTTCTTATTCGACCGATGTCAAATACATATTTAGGGATTACCATTGATAGAAAACTAACTTGGAGCCGACATGTTGAATGCGTAATACAGAAAGCCACAAGGGCGGTCTGGGCGGTGAAGAGTTGTGCTGGGTGCACCTAGGGCATGAGCCCAAAAATGGTTATATGGATCTATACAATGATTGTTAGGCCAATCATAACGTACGGAGCGTTTGTTTGGTGGGTGGCAAAAGACTCAGCAAAATGTGGCGACAACTAAGCTCTGCAAAGTTCAGAGATTTGTGTGCCTTCTTGCAACAGGCGCAATGAGGTTATGTCCAATCTTAGCCACTGACGCCTTGATTGGACTACCACCCATACAAATCTTTCTGAGACCTTCTGCGGCAATGGTAGCTTACAGGATGGGTCTCGGGAGATCGGCTCGTTGTGTTGGCAATGGGCACTCGTTGGTCTTGAGTACAGTGCCCAGCTTAGGGCTGCTACGAATGCCAACTGAACTTAGGTTCGACAGGAGATTCAATGTCGCAATTCCACCAAGAGCAGTGTGAGACAAAAATGATCCAAATGTGGATGGATTCAAAATGGAAGATGGAGTTGGTGCTGCAGTTGTTGGGCCCAACGTAAAAATCTCTTTGCCCATGGGCAAATGGCCTAAGGTATTTCGGGCAGAAATACAGGCAATTACCAAATGTGTTGACATTAATTTAAATTAGTTATCTTAACCGATAGTCAGGCAGCTCTTAAGTCCCCCTTTCATGAGAATTTCATTCCATGCTGGTTTTAGAGTGCTTTGACTCATTACAAAAGCTATCCATAGGAAACAAGGTTTCCGTTTACTGGATACCTGGCCACAGCGGTCATCCGGGTAATGAGGAAGCGGATGAACTGACCAAGAGGGCCTCTACTGCTCTGTTTATGGGCATAAGTCGGTCGGATGACACTTCGACCGCCAAAGAAATCTGGCGGACTTCTTCTGGTTTAAGGCAGGCCAAAGCATTGATGCAGCCATTTACATACAATGGTATCCTGAACCTCAACAGGAATAATTTACGTTTTATTACTGGTTTTATTTCTGGTCACTTTGGACTGAACTATCCTCTGTGAAAAAGTAACCAAGTTCGTTCACCCTTGTGTCGTTTATGCTTGGAAGACGACTAGACAACGGCACACATTCTTTGTGAGTGTATCGTCTTATGTAACAGTAAAAGACGGGTTTTTTATTTTGAGTTTCTGTGTTCAGATGATATTAGGCGGGCTTCTCCAATATCTGTGCTGACTTTCCTAATCGTAATCGAAATTTAACAGTTATTGTTTCGTAACTGACGGCAAAGCGGCAAGCAGATTTTATTCCGGTGTGTAGACAACCACAAGCCTTGTCCCTGATTGATAACCATCCTAAGTTGAGACAGCAAATCACTCCCACATCACTCAGAAGTGGATGCGAAGACATGAGGCTACTACTAGAAACTTGAACGCGGACGACTTGGCAAGAAAGGTAACTGTGATTTGATAATTTATGAATGTGAGCTTTGACACTCTCTGTGGTAAATTTGCTACATTCTGCTGGTAGCGTATTGTCTATATTCTTATAACCACAGAGCACTCCAATCTATAACAGTCAGAAAACTATGACCTCTCAGCTACTAATGCAGAACTCTATAGCTTCTTAGCTTAAAAAAAAAACAAATGCGAGACCTCCTTCCTATGAGCACGAGGCATTGCGGTTTCTGTATCCATGCTGTGCCTCTATCTTACACTATAGATACGCCACATGCGCGCGGCCTTTCTGTGAAACAGGAACATGAGATACCTTCCGGAACCATATATGGAACTGTAAAAAGCTTGTACTGCTTCACAAAGAGCAGAGTCTAATTCTATTGTCAATTTCATAATTTGCAATTTAAATAGTTCGTTCTCTATTTCTTCATAAGGCTCTTTTTCATTAGTATTACTTAACTCTTATATGTATGAGTATATGTTACACAGAAAGAAAAATATTCCTAAAATAAACCAATTTAATGGAAAATAAAACCAAAAACCAATTAAAAATATAATTGAGTTAATTAAACTTTGTAATTAATTAAATTTTTAAACAAAAGTTTAATGAACTTAAAGACATTTTTAATTGATTTTTGGTTGTATTTTCCATTAAAGTTCTTAATTACAGGAATAATATTTTTTTCTGTGTACGTAACACATGGTGTTGCTCAAAACAACTTCGTTATAAACGTTATACACTTTTCATACTTCAATGCGACATTCGTGCAAAAAAAATGAAAAACATTTTAAATGTTTATAAAGTTGGCAAACACAAAATAAAAAGTTAAGAAAATGTTTAAGTAAAATATTTGTTTAAATTGTATGTAATCAAAATGCAAACTCATGTGAGTTGTTCGATGAATCTTATATGCACATATAAAAATACATAAAAAAAGTAAAACAGACATTGTTTGTGTACACCATTTACAAGGTAATTGAAAAAAACACTTGTGCTTATATGAGAGCATTGCAACATTAAGAAAATAAAACAGACTTTGTGATCGTTATCTTTAATCAGCACGACATACTTTTTACTTCAGATAACAACACTGTGTAAACAAAAATGCGACCAGATATATGTACATATCGCTCATTTACTAAAAAAACGTCATAACTCAAAAAATTAGATTTTGAGTAAATTATGCACAATTAATCCTCTTATTATTATACATATTGTATTAAAATTGCATACAAATAAATATCTTCTGTAGACTACTCTGGAGAGAAAAATTAAATTTTCTTCTTCCATTTAAGTTGTGTGTAAATTTAAAACTTTAACTGGTCAACTAGTTTTTTTTTTTAGTTAAACTAAACACAACTACTGTAAAGTTCTGCAAAGTGCACAATAGGTGTAGGCCTGCAATCTTGAATCTGCAGACTACGAACTGCTATCCCATTCAAATTACTCTCCAGATTTAGCTCAATGTGAATAGTATTGTGTCCAAATTTGGGAATCAAGAGGCTGGATAGCATGAGATTTAGGAATCATCATTGAAACGAACGCCTATTTTTAGGGTCTTGAGAAATTTTATTGCATGGAGGGAACTAAAAGCCTAGTAAGACGCTAATTTCACAACCCTTTTTTTTTGCGGGGAAATTTTTATTTTATGCAGCAAATCAATTAGTTATCAAACTTAACTCTTATTTCATAAGGGACAACATGTTTTTTTTTTCAAGACTGAGCACTTGAGTAATTGAATTGAGGCCGGTATTTGGCGGAACTTTACAACTCTTCATAGGTAAAGTAACTTAGTGACCTCAAACTATATTCTTCCTGCCCCACCTGTCTTCTCTATCACTATCCCTTTCCTAAACAAGGTGATACCTAGAAATAGTGGTAAGCATTCATTGCCTGAATGTTACTTCTGTTTTATAAAAATAAAATTAAAAAAAATACAATAGATAAGGCCAAACATCCCATTCTGTTAAAAAAATTCATTTTATTTTATTTTATTTTTCAAGAAAGAGACAACTCCCCAAGTATGTAAACAGCGCCGCTTTATGTTTGAATTATATTTTTAAGGTCACAACGGAATAAATGAATGGATTTCTGTTCACATTTTACATAATTTATAATAATTTGCACAAATTGCCACTGGATTCAACTGGATTGCATGGGGTTTGTTTAAAAAGAAGCACAAAAACTCTTAAAAAGAAAGAGAAAGTGACATGAGTATTGGTTGGATTTAACCGAACAAATTATTTTCAGCAAAAACTAGCGTTGAAAGTAAAGTGAGCTAATAACTTAATAATTGTTCATTAGCAAATGTTGTGCAAGTAATATGCAAGTTTGTTAAAAAGATATTATTAAATAATATTAAATGCACATTAAAAAGTAGTTAAGAATTAGAATTACTGTTTGACTTAAAATAGAATTATAATCATTTTGAGCAATCAGAAGTAAGGTTTTTCAATAACATTTGGTTTTTTTTTTCATTTTGTAGATAATTAGATATTTGTTTCATATTTTCAATTATTATTCTCATACAATTATTATATATCAGGCATACACTCGTATTTCACCAGGTTTTTATTTAACTTGTTCTCGCTAGTTTCAAAATAGCACAAGGGGGAGAATCAAAAAACTTTTAAATTTACAGAGATTTTTCTTTATTTCCCAACATAATCTGCTTTTAGCTTAATGCACTTTTCCCAGCAATATTCAATAGCTTATATACCGTGTTTACACTATAAACTTAATAATAGTAAGAACTGTCTTTCAGACTACACCACTTCCATGTTGGTAAATCCTTTACCAGCGCGCCATTTCTTCAAGATTGGAAACAAAGACCTGTGCCGATTGGCTCAGTGCCGCCCAAGCCGAGCCACCGAATGTTTATGATCAGCCGCCGCCACCGATTTTTTTCCGGTTTAAAATTAGCCGGCAACTAAAGATCTTTTTATAACAAATAATTTTTTAGCAACTTTAAATTTTATTGTCAAAATTCATGCTCAGTTAAGAAAGTACATCCGTGCACTTCTTACATTTTATGGTCAGTTTGGGCGATCTTCTGAGGCCCAAAATTGCATTATTGAATATTAAACCACCAACACGCCTACATAGAGTGCGGGCAGAGGAAAATATCGCAGCTGTATCCGCCAGTGTTGTTGATGACCGTGGATTATCGATTCGGCGCCAATGGCAGCAATTGGGCCTCTGTTACTTTTTTTCCCCTAAAATGGAAGAGCTGGACTTGGCTGTCGTGTGACTTCAGCAGGACGGTGCCAAATATCACACAGCACGCGAAACAATTGCCCAAATGACAGGCGAGTTCGGTGAACAGTTTATTTCACGTTTGGGGCCGGTCAATTGGCCGCCTAGATTTAACGAACTTAGACTATTTATTGTGGGGCTATGTTAAGGCTTATGTCTATAAGGACAAGCTCGCAACGGTTGAAGCACTGGAAGACAATATTGAAGAATTCAATCGTGAAAAACCGGCCGATATGTTGGCGATAGTATGCCAAAATTGAACCCAGCGTATGAACCATTTAAGACGCATCAGCGGTCAATATTTACATGAAATCATCTTTAAACATTCAATTACAAATCTCGTTCTATCGACTCAAATAAATTTTTCATGCATTTCGATCATTTTATGAATTTTTTTATAAATAAAATCCGAAAGCTCTTAAAAAATCACCCTTTATATCGAGAAAAGAATCTATATTTAACTACTCTGCAATTCGAATTTTTATTTTAGGAACATGCTAATTCGAAAGTATTTTATTCATTTAGAATTACACAGTAGACACCTCCAGTTTTTTTAAGACGACTTTAATCAAGTCTACATTTTTTTGGGTGACGCTAAGTGCCGGTCCAGACTTGCAATTTTTGTTGCAGCAATTCTTGAATATGTGTGAGAGTGTTGAAATAGAAATATATACATTTTGTATTCCTCTCCCGCTCTTTTTCACACAAAAAAAAATAAAAATAAAAAAGTTGCTGCAACAAAAATTTCAAGTCTGGAACGGGACTAAGCAGTTAATTTTGAAAAACATTATTATAATGTAAATAGAAAATATATTAATTATAAGATTTCTTCCATAAAAGTTTAACAAATCGCCTTCAACCAGTGGGCTTATATAGATTTTTCTAACATTCGCTAAAACTTCTCCATCTTTCATAATTCTAATATCAATTTTAATGGCAATACCTGGAGCGTAAACTATTTGCTTACAGCCTCATTTATAAAAATTATTCAGGCTTTATAAAGGTTTTTTAAAACAAATTTTCATAAAAATATTTTCTTATTAAGCCTTAATAATTTTTATAAATAAGGCTGTTATATTTTTGTAATTAATGAAAGCCAAATTCATATAGATTTGATATATTTTGTTCCAGCAATTCGGCATAGTTTTCAAAACAAAATGGCAGTATTCGGTATTTGATGCTAATGGTTTGGCGTAAGTGTAAGTGCAAAATATCGAAGATTTTCTTTAAAATCCAACAACAAACTACACATAGTTACAATCCAAAAGAAAGCTACGATATTTTGCATTTGCACTTACGCAAGACCGTTTGCCAAAAAAAATTTTATGAGCTGCCGTCGCCGAAAAAATCTCCCGGCTCAGGTGTCTGTATGGAAATAGAAAATAATCCGAGTTACTTAAATCAGGCGAATAAAGCATACTGAAGCAATTCGAACCAGAGAATGAGAATAAGACTAAAAAAAATTACTTTTAAGAGTATTTACCCTTAATTTAAATAACTGCAAACTACTGGTAATTGTACCACGACCAAGTCGTAGGCTCACATATTTGCCTTCAAATAACTGTGGCTATTGCTGGGAACACAACTGTGACGAACTACGAATTTTCCGTTGCCAACTTTCGTCATAAAAAATAAAACACATTTGTGCATACGAAAATGAACACAAGACCACCGTCGAACGAAATTTGTCGTGCGTGACGAAGAGCGATGCCAACTATTTATAACCCAAACGCGCTGTTCCCCTTCGCAAAACGCGCTAGAACGCGCTAAATTACAGCATTGTCAACTATTTATAGCCAAAACGCGCTATTTTCCTGCGCGCTAAATTAAATTTTAATAAAAGTCGATGTATGTACATGTGTATTAGTATATAAAATTAATTTTTTTTAGTAGCTCTTTTCTGACTTTATAATATTATTTCTTCGAAATTATATCCTAAATAAAAAAAATCACTTAATACAGAATCAGAATAGCCTTCCAAATAATCGAAATAATTATTAATTTTTATTTTTATTTTTTTTTTTTCAAACTTTGTAACAACTTATATAAATTGTCGAATAGTTTTGCGATTCAAATGCTTTTAGTACTTCAGCTAGAATAGATGCTTAATAAGTTAAATAAACTTTTTTGGTCACGAGTACGAGTAGATATTTTTAATTGTGAAATTTACAGTATTAAAATCCGTTTTTAATTCTAACCACAGTCAAGGGAATTTTATTTGCGACAGCTGAATCATTAATCAATTTAAAAAATTTTATGAGTTGTGTAAGCAAAAAAAGGGGGGAAAATAATGAACTGATATGATGACTTTATTTAAAACGCGCTAATTTAGCGCGTTTTTTAATAAACTCGCTAAGACGAAAAAAGCGCGTTTGGCATAGTTAAAACGCGCTAAGTCTAGCGCGAAACGCGCTAAACTGGCATCGCTGTGTGCATTAGTAAATACAATTAATTTTTTTTAGTAGCTCTTTTCTTTCTTTTAAATCATTCAACACAGTATCAGAATTGCTTCCAAATAATCGATATACTTTGCTTTTATTTTAATTTTATTTGCCAAATTTTGTAACAACTTATATAAATTGTCGAATAGTTTTGCGATTCAAATGCTTTTTGTACTTCAACTAGTAGATGCTTAATAAGTAATATAATTTTTGTTTGTCACGAGTACATATTTTTAGTTGTGAAATTTCAAAATGTTTGCCATTTACAGTATTAAAATGCGTTTTTAATTCTAATCACAGTCAAGGGAATTTTATTTGCGACAGCTGAATCATTAACCAATTTAGAAAATATTATGAGTTTTGAATACTAGAAAATTGTTAAATTTATGCAAAAAATGTAAAAAATATATTGAACTGAAGTGATGATAACTTTGTTCAAAACGCGCTAATTTAGCGCTTTTTTTAGTAAACGCGCTAAGACGAAAAAAAGCGCGTTTAGCATAGTTAAAACGCGCTAAATTGGCATCGCTGGTGACGAACTCTCCAATGGATTTATTTAAATTTTTTACGCCTTTTAACGACGAAAAACAATTTTCTCTCTCTGTTATTTATTCGTCGTTATTGTGCTTCACACGAAGATTTTAAGCAGCGAATTTTTTTCGACGAATTCGTCGACGTGGACGAAATTCGTCGTTCGTCCCAGTTGTGTTCCTAGCATATGACCGACACCAAAACGCAAGAGAATCCCTACATCATTTATGTGAAAAACTGAAATACTCTACAATTATAAATAGAAAGGCACATGTGTATTGTGCGTGTTAAATGTCTTTCATGCATATACTCGGATTATGCTTATACTCAGAGCATGGATATTTATTCGGACAAAATAAATTTATGCATGATATTCAGAGTATTTATTAGTCATACGTCCCCGTATGCATTTTCGTGAACGCTATATAGTGTCGTAAAATGTACTTTGGCTGTTTCAAAGCATTAGTCCGGTAATTATTTGTAAAATTTAGAATAAATAATTTTTTTAATTTCTTTCTCGTAAAGTTTGCAAACGAAAATCTTTCATGAACCGATATTTTGTGATTTGAAAAGTGATAAATGTGTTTCTAGCAAATATTTCATTAGAATCTTTTTGAGCACAGTAGAGAATTTTGAAATCGCTTTTTCTATCCCTGCCATGAAAACAGTTTAATATGGTTGCGTTTTACCAATTCACTTTGCTGACAGCACTGAAGTTAGAAGGTTGTCCTGTATATACTCATGTATAGGCGAATAAATACTCATAGTACTTTTATACTTAAGCGTATGATTATAGCTGATACAGTGTATGAATTTTAGTCACAGTCATTTGTGCGGTGTAATTTAAGGAATGTGTATGTAAATAGTCGTTGGTGGTTTGTAGTTATAAATATTCAGTTTAAACTTGATGCGTATGTTTTCGTATGAGTTGGTTTTTGGTTGGTTTTTATTTTTAACTGTACGCATTTATAGTTGTTTGACGGTCAATGCTCAAAGATTTGAACTTTAACTTTTCGTTAATATCATCACTTAAAAGTTACAATGAGTTAGCATAAATCTCGCTGTTTATTGTTTCTATTTTTTGATGATAATTAATAAAAATTATTCACGCGTATCCTAAAAAACAGATGCACGCCATGACCTTGCCTGCAGATTAAATTGTCTTCGCATTCTTTGGACATGATTCCCTCATTCCAGTCCACTGCTTTGACTATTCCTTTGCCTCAGATGTGACGTGGTAGACCCAGGGCTCAGATATGACGTGGTAGATCCACATCTCACTCAAGGTTACATCGCCCAACACTCTATTGAAACATGTCCTCGACGCTGTTTTAGTTTTATTGTAAGCAAGCACGACACATATTTTCCGCACAACTTTCTGATCTTTGATTTGACGCACCTTCAGCAATTCCATTTTGAGGGAACAGACTCCCACAAAGTAGAATCTTGCTAGGCCTTAATATTGGTTGGACTGAGACCTTTCAAATGAAAGTTTTCAACTGCATAACGGTCAAACATTTTTTTTTTCTTTTAAAAAAAAACTAAGCAACATGGCGCCTTGAAACTTGAAACACATGATTTATGAGTTTGCTACTTTTTACCAAAGTATTTTTTGCAGCTACTGCCACCCACCATCTATACGTCAGGTTGGCTAGTTTCTGGACCACCAGTGCCTTTTTGAATATGCCGCCTCTTAATTGAAATGGCAACACTGTTCCTGTCAACAAGCAACTGTCAGTTGACTTCTGTCTAAATTTGAACAAGCTGTGTCACTTAGTTTATGTTTGGCAGCCGTTGATATCAGACTACCGCACGTTTTGAAAAAAATAAAATGAATTTCGTGTGTGTGCGTTATTTTTTACGGAATAAAACCATCACTCAAGCCAAGGCTAAGCTTGATAAATACATGGGGTCTCTTCACCATCAATTTCCAATGTAAAATAAGTGCTTAACTGAATTTCGTAGTGGCCGTAAAAGCCGAACGTTCTGAAGGCCCAGTTGAGGTCTCTACATCCGAAAAAATTTTAAAAAATCCACGATATGAGTTTTAGTGAGAGAGATCGTGGGGGCCGCCAGTGGTTTAAATTTTTAATGATCACTTGAATATGAGAAAGCTTTCCGCAAGATGGGTGCCGCGTTTGCTCACAAGAGACCACAAATGCATGATCAGTTTCGATGGCAAAAAACCATGAATTGGGCTACGAATTGCTGCCTCATCTGCGCTATTCTCCACATTTATCCCCGAGTGACTATTTCTTGTTCTCAAACTTGAAGAAATGGCTCGGCGAAAAGACATTTGATTCCAACGACGAATCATGTCACAAACAAATGCCTATTTTGATGACTTCGAAAAATCATAATTTTCGGAAGTGATAAAAAAATTTGATAAACATTGGACTGAGCGTATAGAACCACTTAGACCAATTCTAACATATGCATCGGTAGTATGGTGGAGATCAATGGGTGGAAAGTGCAACACTAAAATTTTGGAGAAGCTTCTACGAATGTGCTGCCTAGGTGTAAGTGGCGCTATGAGAGACCATTATTTATGTCCATTATGTACGAATCAGCTCTTGCTACAAAACGTGTATTGGGAGAATGGATCGGACAAGACAACATACCACACCGACAGAACATATGAACGGATACTACCAGACTTTGGGAATGTCTGACTGAGTATGTGAGACTAGGGTTATAGCTGAATGCGAGGCATTGATAGCAGAAATACACTCCTGGGTCAATCGAACATTAGAACAAACACCTGTGGGAGTTTGCTGCTAAACGGATGGCTCGAAGCTATGGGAAAGAACGGGCCTAGGTTTATTCATAGAAGCCGAAATTTACTTCTGCTTGGCTGACCATAATACAGTCTTCGAGGCGAAAGTTCGTGCGATCACGGAGGTTTTAAAATGGATCAATGTGAATATTAGAGTTCAATATATTTACCGACAGCAAGTCGGTAATTAGGGCAACCAGAACCGAAAGAGTAAACTCTAGGACCGTTTTAGATTGCAAGAATATGATTAGGCAGTACATGGCAACATTCCTCTGGTATGGGTACCGGCTCACTACGGCGTAACCGAAAATTAACGTGGAAATGAACTGATACTATGGGAAATCTTATCAAGATAATATGGGCGACCCGGGGCTGTTGAAACTAAGCAAGCCCGAGCTAGGAAAGTTGACCGGCATTTTAACGGTGCACTATAATTTGCGACGGCATTTGTACCGGATTGAAGCCCAAAATGACAATGTAAGCAGGAGCACTTCCTTTGTCATTGTCCAGCTTTCGCCCAGCCGATATCCCGTTATTTTGGGGATGACACCACACTGGACATTACCAACCTTAGAGGTATATTGACTGGAAAAGTTTGAGGGACTACGTTAACGATACTGAGTTCCTACAAAAGTGGGGTTCGTTGTTTAATTCACTCGAGTGCGCACAACAGGCCTATACTGGCTAATGTGTATATCAACCAAACTTAACCTAACCTAAGTGTATAGAACTCGAAGAAGACTATGTTGAAAAATAAGATAAATTTCTATATAAAAATTTGTGTTGGTTCAAAAAGTCACTGAGTACTTTTCGTACCATTTGTTTCATGTGAAACAGTGTAGCAGGAGCAAATTACTTTGCAAGTTAGCAAAACTAAATGGTAACTTGAGACACAGTAATGGTAAGAATAATAAATATCAGAAAATAGTTGCGTCATCGTATTTAAAACCCATCATCGTTATCATTATCGTAATATATATGCCATGAGGCAAAATGATAAGGTGAACTACCATCGCAACCAGTTTATCTGCAAGTGACGATAATGGAAGAATTTTTCCTTGTTTCAACTTACGAGTATATGTTCTATGATGATCTAAGGGTTGGCCTCTTTACGTGATAAGAGTCAAGATTCTTTTGATTACGGCTGCTTCAGCGCTACAGAAATGTAATAACTTTTTTTTAGATTGTTATCTACACATATTTGGATTGTGCGTCGCTATGACGTACTCGAGTCAGTAATTTCCGTTTAAAGAGAGTTTCGACGCACTTTCGGAGGAATGGCTCCCAGCAGGTGGACAATGATGAGGTTGGTAAATTCTTTTGCCGAGCATGTTGCTACAACAGAGAAAAAAACTCAGTTAGGATACAAGAAACAATTGCTGCTGTAGCGGCTGCCACAATGGCCACCTGAAGCGCTTCAGCGAGAAATTTATCTGATCATATGGGTCGCTAGTCCCTGCTGTCAATTCTGCACAAGGATTTTAATATGTTTCCCTATAAGTTTTAAATCACAAGCAAATTAAACCTCGCGGCAACTTGCCTATCCACTTGAAATTTTGTCAGAGTATTGATTATAAGAATGATGGAAGAAGACGAAGCCATGATCAACTATATCTTCACGTTAGACAAGGTCCATTTCGATCTGAACGGCAATACTAAAAAGCCAAATTTCCCCACAAGTCTTCCAGGTAGAGAATTGCATTTAGCTTCAGTGACAGTGTGGTGTGCAGTTTCATCAAGCTCCATTGTTAGATAATCCCCCCTATTGCGAATGGTGTCGTAGACGTCACATCAAGACAACAGTAAATATTGTCACTTGTCTACTCTTTATCGACAACAATTGACTCTCATTGACAATCTCTTACTAATCTCTAAGACTTTATAAATTAATGGAGCATGTTAATAGTAGTCAATTGTTGTCGACAAAGAGTAGACAAGTGGCAATCTTTATTGTCGTCTTGATGTGACGTCAACGACGCCATTCACAATAATGGGGAATATGTATACCGAAATGTTTGCAAATTTTCACCAACATATAAAAAATTTTTCAATGCATCTCGAGATGTCAATAAAAAAGGGCAAAAGTAAAAAATCCTGGTTTATTTTAATTATTATTGTTCGAACTTCATTTGTTTAATTTGTGATTTGATCAGGCTAAAGTTCGTATCGCTTTGGAAGCCAAATTACATGTGATAATTATTAATGAACAAATAACACCAAAGTTAATTGAAAATATTCTGACAAACACGTAGTAGAACGGAACACTACACCTTCATCATCAGCAAAAATTTTAATACGATGAATCAAAACAACTCACATATTCCATTTGCAATAAAAGTTGCGTATATAATGAAATCTACATCAAGTGACACCACACACAGTGGACCAAACACAAAGAACGCTGATGATGAAGGTGTAGTGAGTGACCTTCGAAAACAGCTAGTTGTTCCGTTCTACTACATGTTTGTCAGAATATTTACAATTAACTTTGGTGTTAGTTGTTCATTAATAATTATCACATGTAATTTGGCTTTCGCTTTGGAAAAACGATACGAACTTTAGCCTGATCAAATCATAGTTTTACACATGAAGAAATACAGAAACTCAAAATTTGGGAGGGAAGCAAATAATCCTATAATACTTAAGAAATAATAAACGGACATGAAAAAATCACTAGTAATTAATTTCTACCAACTTTAATATTTATTTTACGCAAATTTAAGTTTCAAAAGAAAAAAATTTATTGCATTCTAATTTCATGTGTGCAGGGTATACGAGATTCGGCGCTGCTGTACTCACTTTTATAAAAGATCTTAATGCGTTCAAAGAAAACTTATGCTTGACTTTTTAAATGCCAACGCAAATAAAGATCAAGCGAAAATTTCTGTTATCGTGGATACATACGTACGTGGGTGTGTATGTGTTCTACAGCAACTTTGTTTTGTAGCTTTTCTTTAAAAAGTTTAGTTGTATTTTCGGGTTGACATGACAGCACATTGGTGGGCAATGTTTTAAAAGTGACAAGGGGGCGGGGGATCCTAGTGACAATAATAAATAAATGTTTTCTTCATATTTTTCTCATTACTCGCTTCTCCCCCTTCTGCGGCATAATTTTAAAATTATTTTTGTCAACTATTTTTCCATTTCATTTAAAATCAAGTTAAAAGAAATCCTACGTAGTTTTTCTTCGGTATTTTCAACAAAGTGTCATTATTCTTTTTTTAGTTTATTAAAAACTGATGACAATTTCCTCTTTAGTTTTTCTATTTTCAATATTTATGATGAATCGATGCCTTTGTTTTAACTTCAGCAGTTTTGTTTTGTTTTATTTTTGTATTGTTTATTTTCCAAATTGCAGGCACTTTCGTTCTTAATGTGATTTTGTAATACGCATGTCAATATATCACTTTATTTGAGTGGGACACTTTGTAAGGCTTGAGAAATAAGTAGATATTATTATAATTGATTTCAGCGAATTACAAAAAAGACAAAAATAACGCACGAACGAAAGTGGTTCCAAAATTATGTGATATGACGGCGACCAATAATACTGCGTTTTTCTTAGAGTTGTAAAACCTTAAGTTGGCAATACTGGTTGATATTTGCGACATTTTAATAGCTGCTAGACTATTTCATCGTAAACAGACTAGACGTGCGAATAACGTCTACAATACAAGTTGTGGAGATTTTGTACAAAACATGGTTCAGTTCGACAAACAATTGTAGGTTTTCGTTTGCCCTTTATACGGTCGGCATAACAGTTCATCAGAGCAATTGCTTCGAGCATTTATGTAGCGTTATCGCATAACTTTTACTCCACAGTTAGGTTAGGTTGCAATGGGGGCACTCAATATTGACCCAATAAGTTTCGGATTACACTTATGCTTTTATAGCATGTTGTGCGCTCTTATGACGGGATATGGGAAAATGTCCAATAAATAACCATAAAAGCCTATAAAACTTAGTCAGGGGTCGAATCGTCACATTCGTGAACGTACAACTCATCACGTAAAAACACAATTTTCGGATTATGACATACGTGAACGAACTGACATCCCATTCAGCTTATACGGTTGACGTATCTCTTAATTTGTTTTCGTATGATTGTCGATGCAATCACGGACGTGACGATTTAAACCCAGGCTAGGAACCTAGTTTCCTCCATATACTTTCTTAGGTTTTTCCTGTCTGAATCCCTCAAATATTCTTTAACTGGTACTTATATTCTACAGGTGGAAGAAGATTTGTCTTCTAATTTCACTGAATGCTCGACAGTGACAGATGAAGTAGATAGATCTGCATCGAAGAAGTCGCAAAATTACCGTAGACGTTTTTTTAAGCTAGGACCAGGAGGAAGTAAGGGGGACAATTTCTGAGTCTCAACTCGATTTTGGTGAAATTAAAAATATAGATAGCCCTTCACTTAGAAGAGGACATACTATATGTACCTTCTCAAAAATAAGACAAGCAAGGGGCAGGGGATGAGTACTGCTCCTTCGAAACATAGGTATCCCTTCATTTGGAAGAGGACTTAATTTCTGCTCCTCCAACACTTTCAAATCGATGTAAATGAAATTTAAAAGACGATGGGGGTAAATTTTAAACATGATGGGGACAGTGACGTACACTTGGTGTAGCTAGTAGTATTATAAAAAGATGTCAACATTGCAGCCAAGAAGCGTCACCCACTTCCCAAGTAAATTAAATATTTATTTTTGATTATCTTGGTTTCTGCTACAAACACAAATTTGAAATTTCATTGCTGATGATAGAAAATACTCGGAATTGGATTAGAGAAAATGTTTACTTAACAAAACACAGCTTGGAAACTAATGCAGTGCGAATTTTGAAACTCTTCATGACTATTTATGTTAATAATCATTCTTGTTCCTGTTGTCGACATCGACGTGACGTCAATGCCAAAGCAAAAAATTGGAACTTTTCTACTCGCTCTTGAAAAAAATTTTGTGCTATTGTCAATCTATTTCTGTTCCCTAAGGTCTATAAAAAAGCATCAGCCTCTCGATAGCAATCAGTTGTTTTCGGTATTGAATTGAATGAGAATTTTATTCTACAATATAGTGAAGGTTGGACCGCAAGCTTGGCATGTTTAATACATACAAAAAATGTGTCTCTTCATCACAAAACATAAAGCGAAGCACACAGGGTTTTTTTATAAAATAAAATACATACAATGAAATTATGCCGACATTCAGGGCTCCATTTTGTATTCTAACAAAGAATTTGAAATAAAAAAAAATTCTAAGAAAAAAATTCCTGTGAAAATTTCTACACAACATAGAATCTCGTGATTAATGCGAGTAAAATAAATTAATTGAAAAGATACAATTTCATTAAAAACTTCATTTAACACAGCCTTTTTTGTATCTGTTATTTATCCTAATCGTGTGACTTCAAGTACTCTGCTCAATTTAAATAAATTTTACATGTATAGGGTGTTTTTTTTAGAGTGTCACTGCCTTAATTTAATTGAGCACACATTTAACAGCTTTTTGCTTTTTGTTTAGTTTGCTTTGAAATTTCATTATGAATCAGCTTACACCAAAGCAACGCGTGCAAATTGTAGAAATTTTTAATCAAAATAATTGTTCTATTCGTCAAACTCATCGTGCACTTCTTCCATTTTATGGCGGGCATAATTCTGGTTGAATGGGTAAATAAATAAGCAGAATTGTCGCATTTCGAGTGAAGAGAATCTACAAGCTTTTGTCGAAACACCATATTACATCCACAGAAAATTACTATTTGGTGCACTTTATGGGCTGGCGGAGTCATTGGCCCATATGTCTTCAAAAGCGATGATGGTCAGAATGTTACTGTCAATGGTGAACGGTATAGGAACATGATTCGAAAATTGTTCGTACCTCAATTCCTGGCATTAATCTTGCTGATATGTGATTCCAACAGGACGGAGCCACATGCCACACAACGGGCGCTGCAATTGATTTACTGAAAGAAACTCAAAGTTGTGGCACTCTAAAAAAACGCTTTATTTGCTTCTGACGCTTTAATGTTATATTTGCGAGTTTTTGTTTGCTCGATTTAAAATTTAAATTTTAAATAAAACATTTTCTTAAGCACACTTCTTAACTGCGCCCATTATCTTGGTTATCAAGAAAAACATTCATCTTGAAGATCTCTCAAGTAGAAATGTGTCAGATGTAAGTCACTACTGTGTTGGTGATAAAAATGACCAGTAAGTAGTGTTTCATGTTTATACAAAAATTCATCAATCAGAAATGTCATGGGAATCTTTTTATTTATTTTTGCTGACAAAATTTAATGTAAAAAAAAATACACACACGAAAGCTGCACAGTAATTTAACAAAAAACATTAAGGAACCAAAAACGTCTCAATTTACCAAATTTATTATAGCTACGCTATTTATTGCGCGATACAGGAGTTAGGACGTGATTTTCGTAACAAAAATAATCGACACTATTACAGTTATAAATTTTTTTTGTTTTGATTTCTTTGTACTTAAGAGCAAAGTACGAAAATAAACGAAACAAATTGTTTGATTTTGTTTTGTTTAGTTCTTTGAAGTAAGAGTAACAAAAACAATGAGAACGATTGCTCAATTTATTTTTGTTTTGTTTTTGCACATGAGCACAAACCAGAGAACACAGCCGATCGTCTCTAAACTGGCAAACAGCATTGTTGCATTGTTATTTAACACATTAAGTTTGTTTTATATAATCAAGCAGCATAGCTACAACCGGGTGTCCTAAGACATCTCTCTTCTTTTTCTATTATTATTGTATTTGTTTTTTTATGAAGCAACTTGAAATAAAATCAGCGGGGAAAAGAAGGAGCAGGGATGCCTTCTAGAAGACCTCTGTACAAGGCCTGCCTGGTCCATTCCGTACTCATATCTTTTTTACACGCGGTGTCATTGCGTGGTAGGCCTTCCGCTCTAGTTTCTTTCGCCAAAAATTTTACTTTTTCGCTTCTGCATTCTCATAGAAGGGAATGTGTATCTTATCTTTTATGCGAAAAAGTCTAGACCTTCTACAAGGCATTCTTTAGCAAATAGATTATAATATTAATTGAATTTAAAACAAAAATCCCAAACAGACCTTAAATTAAAAAGGTCTGAAGTAAGAAAGTCTTCTGAGCTATCCAGCTGGGAAGGCTTTAGAATTTTTTTTTGGCTTAGAAATTGCATTCCACTCCGAGTATAAATTTCAAAGCATTTAACATCGAAAAAATTTTAAAAATTAACAATTTGAAGTACAGCAAGCGCTCGCCTTGTGCAACTATTCATTTATTGCAATCAGTACATTTTTAATATCATGCAGTCTTTATTCGCAGCAGTTCACAGCGTTTTACCCTGTTATCGGAATATTTCTCTTTTAACCGAGTTAAAAAAAAGCAACAAGTCCTCAATTACTTCGGTATTTTTAGGAACTATATTGTTTTCGCTACGCTGTCCGTCTGTCCGTCACAGGCCGTAAGAGCTACGGACCTAAATTTTGACAGAATATGTAGAACTTTCGCGGCTAAAACAACCAATTAAAGGGTGTTCTAAATCCAGCAATGCAATATACAGAAAATTATATATACATAGACACTTGAAATTTTCAAAGTTGGTGTATTTTTCTACAGACTACAAAAATTAACACTAAAGTTTAAAAAAATCAAAATTAATAGGTATTCTATCAATTAATGCAAATTGGACGATGTAATTTTGACAACTTGCTTTATCATGGAAACCGTAAGGAGGCAAACTCTTGAAATTTTCGAAAATGCTAAAACTAAAAAATCGCCAAAACGAAAAAATAATTCGCCCAAAAACGCACAAAATCACCAAAACGAAAAAGCGCCAAACAGAAAAAATCTATCAAACTAAATTAAATTCCCGAAAACAGAAAAAATCGCCTAATGAAAAAAGCCCAAAACTTAAAAAACGCTAAAAACTGAAAAAATCCCAAAGCGAAAAAAAACGTCAGAAATAAGAATGACTTTAAAAATATCCCAAAAGCGAAAAAAAGTAAAAAAAAGAAAAACCGCTAACTAGAAAACTAGAAAAATCGCGATAAGCCCAAAAAAAGCCAAGAATAAGAAAAACCGCCAAAACGAAATAAATTGCCAAAACGAAAAAAACGCCAAACTAAAAAAAATCTCTAAGACTTAAATAAATCGCCGAAAACCGCAAAATCGGTAAAATGAAAAAAGGAAAAACTAAAAAAACGATAAAAACCGAAAAAATCCAAAAAGCGTAAAAAATAAGAAAAACCGGCAAAACTACAAAAATCGCCATAAGCCGAAAAGAAAATCCCTAAACCGAAAAAAAGAAACAAAAATAAGAAAACTGAAAAAACTAGAGAAATCGGCATAAGCCGAAAAAAGCACAAAAGCGTCAAGAGGAAAACCGCAAAAACTAGGTTATAGCTATGCTACTTAGTTATATAAAACCAATTTCATGTGTGAAATAACAATGCTATTAAATTATATTGTATAATGACATCAAATTCGTAAAAAAAATTTCAAACCGTTTCCATTTATTTCCCATTATTTTCTTTTCTAGCGGCGTACGACTAAATTAATGTATTCTTTGCTGCCGGTGGCGGCTGTTAGCCGGCTTACAGCCGATCGGCTGTGTTCTCTGGTTTGCGCTCATGTGCAAAAATAATACAAAAACAAATTGAGCAAGCTTTCTCATTGTTTTTTTCACTCACTTCAAAGAACAAAACAAAACAAAATCAAACAATTTGTTTCATTTATTTTCGTACTCTGCTCTTAAGTACAAAGAAATCAAAACAAAAACAAATTTATAACTGTAACAGTGTCGATTACTTTTGTTACGAAAATCACGTCCTAGCACCTGTGTCATGAAATAAATAGCATAGCTATAAAAAGTTTACCGGGAACTTATTTTTTTTTAATTTTTATATCAGGTAAGATATTTGATTATATAGGCTACAGTTCGTATAACATTACATATCGTCCCTATTACGTCAAACTATCTAATATGCAAAATTGGTTTTTCAGACTCGTTATCTCGATATACGATATGCCTAACGTGACCAGATGGCTTTTGCAAAAAGTGGGACATGATCGATCAAAAAGCGGTAATTTGAAGAAAATACCTTGTAAAAACGGTATTTTAAAATACATATATTTTAGAAAGCGGGATGTGTAGTATGCATAAATACACAGTTTCGCATCTATGTACTTAGGAAACATGTTTTTCAACTAAAAACAAACGCTTTTAAATAAACAAAAATGATTATAAACAAAAATATTTATCTATTACTACGTTTATACGCGTACCATTTGCAAATAAATTAGCTCACTGTTTATACAGCATGCCGCGGCATAGCAAATGTACACAAACTTGGTAGCACTTCTAGAGAAAAGTTACTTATGTTTACAAAATAATTGTGTAAATGTATAAAGTAACAAATATTTATTTGTTTTTACCGTCATTATTTTCTTCTTTCGATGTTTCTTTGTACAATATTTATCCAATCATTGTGTTTTATTAGCAAACGTTTGTGAGCGCGGCAACCTCATGAATTTTGTTTGCAAATAGTGCGTTAATCGTGAATATATTTCTGAATTAGTAAGTCGCAATAAAATAATTATGTAGCAACAATTTGCAGTTTTATTTTCAAATAAGTCGAGCGTATAAGCGTATATATATAATACATAAATAAAAATCAAATGTCGTTCGTTGGTAATCGCATCAATTAAGAGCGGCTGCACCGATTTCGATATTTTTTTCAATATGGCATCTCTCATTTAAATGTTTTTTTTTTAATTTGAAATATCTTTCAGCAAGAAAGGTGAAATTATGTGTGAGTAACTATTTTTACAATTTGCGTTGTCTTAAGCCTGGTACTCAGTTCACAATTTCGTGCGGAATGTTGTCAAACTATATATAAAAGTATTTGGTGTGAAATATTTGCGAAATAAATTCGCAAAAGTAGTACTCTGTTCTTGTTGTGAAAAACACTGTCTTTCCATGCAAAATTAGTCTGGCATCATTTTAGTTTAGCTGCGAAACAACATGAGCAGTGCTTTTTTCGCACGGAATTTTAACAATGTTGCATACTTTCAAGCAATAAAAGCAAGAAATTTATAAAAAAAACCGCGAGTTGGGCTACATTTAAACATGTCAAATTTTTCACGCGAAATAATCAATGGTGCTGAAAATTGTTCACAACTTTGAACAGAGTACCAGCCTTTACACAAAAAAGTTCGAATCAGACATGTGGGTGTGAAACCTGCCTAGAGGGAGCAATGTGATATTAATTTTTAATGACTGAAGTTGGCGTGGCACTTCCGACATAAAAGATATAATTGTTTAAAGATATCTTGGAAGCCAAAACAGTAAACAATTTTAAATGTTTTCGTAACGATGATAAAAAGGAGTCAATAATGGAACAAAAAGCGTAAGTGTTCTGCTGGTTCTAAAGATGATAGAAAATAATCGAGATTCGACAATTGAGCATGCCTTCTCTCAAATAAAGAAAATGTTTACTTAAAAAAATATCTTGGAAACTAATGTAGCGAGAATTTTTAAAGCAGTCCTGACTATTTGTGTTAAGAATGAGAATTGTATTCTACAAAATAGTGAAGGTTGAACCACAAGCATGGCACTTCTACTCGTACTATAAAAAAGTTTTCTTTCATCTCAAAACGTATATACCCCATATAGCAAACCACACAGATTTTTGGCTAGTTAAGCAATAACTACACTTAAAAAATATTTGGAATCAATTTTTGTCAGACACACTTTAATAAAAATCGAATAAGAGATTGAAAATTTCAGAACTCTAAAAAGCGGGATAGAAATTCCAGGCGGGATCGACCTGCGAAAAGCGGGATAATTCCGCCTAAAGCGGGATGTCTGGTCAGGTTAGATATGCCTCGTTTCAAAATGCTGAAATTCTCATGGACGATAGATAACTCAATGAGAAATATTTTAAGCCTGGCACTTTTATGAATACGCCGACTTTTAAATTCACATTTGAAGAGTCTTCGCGCTCTTCTGAAAAGTATACTTCGTGTGCCAGTCACAGTCGCACTGTACTGAATTTATTTGTCAACTCAAAATTTGGCCATTTTCACTTTTTGCAAGAAAACGATATATATGAATCCACAGTAAAAATTTAACATCATTGTCTCCACACTTTCGCAAAAAAAGTAGAGTTGTATCCCCCCCACCTACGGTCATTTACTAAAACAACGTCATAAGCCAAAAAAAAATGGGATTTTTAAGTTATTTTTAAGATGCAGAATTAATCCTCATATTGTTATTCATATTGTGTAAAATATTTATAAAAATATCTTCAATACCCAACTCTTGAGAGATAAAATTAAATTTTCTTTCTCCACACAAATTTTTTTAGAAGCCAATTTCAAATTTAATTCAAATTTTATCTCGTTTTATGAATTTACTTACATTTTATTAAACATTAAATTCTATCGGCTTCTATATAGAATTACATTATTCACCACTTACCTGAAATGAAAAAGAAATTTTAATAAATTTTATGTTTTATTAATGTTAAACTGCTTTCAAGTAATAATAACACTGCACAACAAAAAAAAAACAAGGTCCTAATAACCAGCGTTAGCGTTGCGATACTAAAGAACCAATATGCGCCTTTTTTGTGAAGCCTTTGCTACTTTTCTTAAATACGCCAGCTATACTTTAATTAATTTAAGCTTAATTTAAAAATACTGTCTTGGCTCTTTTTCAAAATGAAGGGCTCATGTGATCTCTAGTGATCTGTTATACATACTTTTACAAAACTAGTCTTATTGTATTGTATTGTTGATAGAAGGTTGATTATTTGTTTGAGAAAAAACTCTAACTTGTTTTTAAAATTGAGAGTAAAATATTGTTATTTCACTATTTCACTCTTAATTAAGAAAAAGAAACGCGTATAAAAAAGTTTAAAAATAATGCAATATGCTTTAGCTGCAAGGCAACAGAGACAATTTTAAAAGCAATAAAAAAATTTCTAGTTATCAATTTTATTAATAATCCAAATCAAATAAATGAGCGCGTGTGTTTTTGTTAGAGTATCTATGAATGTTTTGCTCATTTCAAATTGATATGAAACCCAATCCAAAGAAGAAAAAAAAACACAAAATCAAAAAGCACGTGGTGTGAAATATTTTCAAATATTTTCGTTTGGGGTTTCTTGTGGTTGTTCTCTTTTTTTTTTTTTTTTTTTTTGGCTTGTCAACTGTAAGTAATTTGACGCTAAAGTGGTTCGGTTGGCGTGTATTGAAATTTATGATATTAAGAAATTGCTTTTAACATAAAAGAGTTTCCTTATTTAAAAATTATAACGCGTGTTTATTTCGATTGAAATACAGTGAAAGCTGCCAAAGAGCGGCGCTCGACATTTTTGAAATATTTTTGCGCTTGATAAAGATTTCTATTCAAAACATACTAAAGCTATAAATAAGTTTATTTTCTGTATTTCAAGTACAGCATCGACAACAATAAAATTTTTCATTTCTGACTTCTGATTTAATTTTTCAGCTGACTTGTTATAAAATTATAAAAAAAAACTTATTTTTAGCATTCTACGCTTTGTGCTTTGTAACTTGCATTGTACAAACACGCTGATGCCACTCTTGTTACACACACAGGCATTCAAGTAGAATCTAGTTTATTCCTTTTTGAAAGGACCACTACACTCATCGGTGTCAACCTATGTGGAACCGTATCTAAGTATTCTGATATGGTAATCGTTAGTCGACCCAACCATCGCGTTAAGATATCTGATAAGGTCAATCAACCCGATCTCAGATAAATCTGAAATATCGTCTAGTACATGAGTGTCTAAAAATCTTCTTTGCTTTCTTCTCGACTACTTCGGCAGAACTCATTATAAGACAGACCAGTTCAGTCCAGTGCCCCATCATGACTACAACGAGCCTCGAGATGTCCCTACGGTTTCTATTCGTTAATTGTATTGAGCGCCTATCATAGTAGCAAGGCCACATTTTCTTAGCAACCTGCATTCAGCCTTATAGATATAGTACTTGAATATACCGTTTCTAATAGTACCAAACGACATTTCTACCGATTCGGCATTGGAGGCATTTATAGCAGAGCCAGCTCTGGCTAGCTCATCCGCTTAATAGACAGTCCACTGTAATTAATAACTCAAAGTAAATTATTTTAATAATGTTGGAATAGAGTTATTCACCTTAGAATTGGAATTACATATAAAGCAATACAACAAGCAACCTGGTAACAGTTTATTATAGATTTTGTGATTTTTTATTTTGCTTAGACATTTGTTATCAATTTTTAATTTTTTTTTTGTTATTAAAAAAGCCATATTTAATTTTATAAAATTACTGTAGTTGTAGATAAAATTACATACTTTAGACTCGAAAAGTTTAGAGAGAGAGAGATAGATAATGGGCAAAAGGTATGAAATTGATACGCGATTTTGATCAAGCAACACATACTTTTTAATCAAAAGATTAAACCTTCTCTGTGCTTATTAGTACTCGAATGACGCAATTGATATTTATTTATTTGTAAATTATAATCAATTTACATGTGATTGTATTTAAATCTTTGTCAAAAGAAAGTCAAAATATTTTAGTGTAGGATCTGTTTATAATGAAATGAAAATTATTACAAAGTATTGTAGCACATTTTCATGTGCGACATACATATGTATTTACATACATATCTACGTCTGTATGTACATAAATACCACTTCAATATGTTTGTATGTAGCATAAATAATTGTAAAATAAACATTAAATATAAGTAGCTGTGCTTAGATCTTTCAACTTTTTGTACTTGTATTAATATTTCTTTAGGTATTGCTTATGACTTAAAACGCTGCATTAGCCATACTTTTTTTTTTTTTTTTAAAGACAAGTAACACTCAGGCAATGTATGCCTACTACTATTACTAGGTGTTACCTTCTTTAGGAAAGGGATAGTGATAGAGAAGACAGATGGTGAAAGAAGAAATAGAGGAAAGCTTCATTCTTTTACAACTCTGCTTTTGTGTTTGTTTAGATACATACATACATACATATATACTATGTCATAACAACTATTATGTCAGTTTAATTTAGAAAGTATGTTGTCAACAAACAACCTTTTTCAAACAACTTTTAGTTGTTGTTGTTCAAAAAAAAACTCAAGTACGTGCAGTGGTGAAGACGTCTTTAGCACATGAAGTTTGAGAGCTGGGAGAAAATTATAACAATGTGATAGTAAATTTTAGCATTTCAGTTCAAAACATTCTTTAATAAACTGCAATACGATGAATGAAAATAATTCACGTATTCCTTTTGCACTGAAAAAATTTTATATAGTGCTGAAATTTGCAATAAATGACACATAGGAACGCTGCTGATGAAGGTGTTACGACCTTCGAAAACATTGTTATTAGAATAATTCAATTGACGCTTAAACACGCCGCTCTGCCGCATGCCGCTCATTGTGTGGCATCGACCTTAGACAGCCATATGATTTCTTTGTTTTGGCAATGAATAACAAACCTGAGATCACAAAACTAAATAATCGTGCCACACATAAATAATATTTTGAAATATTTTAATTCCGTATTCTAAAGTACGATTGCTTTCAAATGGTTTCATTACACAGAAATTTTGCGTTCTTCGTTTTCTAAACACTTAACTTTTAGAACTGCAATCACTTTCGATCATAATCAGGTTCTGTGATAAAGCAGAATATCTTTAACAGCAGGAAAGGTCTCTCCAGATTTGTCTAAATTTCCATGTATTTTTTCTTTAATCAGAAATAATTTCTTAATCGGGCTTAAGTTCAGTAATTTCAGTTATTATGTTTTTATTCATAAAATAATGTCGACAACGTTTGACTTGTCGCATAAGGTTTTTGTTTTAAAATTTTGTGTTTGTTTCAGTGTAAGCGTGCGCCAAGATGAACGCTGTCGACATCGTGGGACGGTATCGAAAGCCATAATTTGCCCCATATTTTTTATTTGTGATTTTTTTGGAATTTCTTTTTATATTAAGTTTTAATATTTTTAGCGCACTTTTTGCGCAAATTAATAAGCCAAATTATTTCAACTACGACTACGACGATTTTGTACTAGAATAAAGAACATTGCAAAAGTACAAAATCATCGTAAGCGAAGTCGAAATACAACATTCGTTACCAAGATCAATATTTTACTGGACAAGTGAAATATTAACTTTGGGAAAAATTGCAATAAAAATATTAAAACTGTATATTCTTGTTTCAATAAGTATTGTTATCTATTATCTATGGCAACAATGTTCTCAACTCGTTTTATTAAATTAAAAAAGACTCATTTTGCTTTTCCATTCTAGATATGTGAAGGCCAGTGCTAGTATGTGCTAGGTTAGTGATCTCCACTGTACACATGTGCATGCATATCACTTAAAAAAATATGCTTGTTGCTGCTCTACGAAATTTGCAAATTCATTTAATATTTACACAGGTTTTTTGTTTTTGTAGTGGATTAAGTTACACTGTTCTGCAAAAATATAAAAAAAAGTCGGGAGCAAGAACTTCATTATGTGATTTTAATGGACTTTTGTATGCTGATTCCAAATCTGTTCTCAGATTATTTCATCACGTTTGCTTTTTTGCTATTTTCATTTAAATACTGATATTGGAATATAAAATACGTATTTATTATGATAAAAATACAAATCTTACACATAAGTGGCTTCTCTGATATAAATTAAAATCTGAATTAAATTAAACACTAGTATAACATAAAAAATCAACTACTAATTAGTAGATCGCTTTCTTTTATAAGTTTTATCTGCTGTTTCACGATTGGTTTCCCAGCAGAAATCACTTCATATTTCTATACCTTTTTTCCATGTGCGCAATATCTCGTTATAACCTTTCGCCATGCTAACCAGATATGACAAAATGAAAAAAAATTTAAATGCGAATGCAGGAAGTTTTTTGTAATAGCACGTTGCATCTGAGTTGTTGATATGAAAGAAGAAGTTCGTAATATGGAGCCTTTCTATTTCCAAGAAAATCGTGAAACACAATTTCGAAAGCTTTCCATGCTCTTGTTTCTTTATTGACCAACTTATATTTGCTCAGTTCTTTAAGGATTTCTCGTATTTGGGGATCAACAAATAAATATGGCTTCCTTTGATCTGATCCCACTTACACGTGGAAATCAGCGATGCCAATTTAGCGCGTTTCAACTATGCCAAATGCGCTTTTTTAGTCTTAGCGCGTTTACTAAAAAAAGCGCTAAATTAGCGCGTTTTGAATAGTCAGTATCATTTCAGTTTAATATTTTATTTACTTTTTTTGCATAAATTTAACAATTTTCTAGTATTTAAAACTCATACAATTTTTTAAATTGGATAATAATTCAGCTGTCACAAATAAAATTCTCTTGACTGTCGTTAGAATTAAAAACGCATTTTAATACTGTAAATAGAAAATATTTTGAAATTTCATGAAAATTCGTGATCAAAAAAATTTATATAACTTATTAAGCATCTATTCTAGCTGAAGTACAGAAAGCATTTGAATCGCAAAACTATTCGACAATTTATATACCTATAAGTTGTTACAAAGTTTGACATATAAAATAAAAATAAAAACTAAGGATTTCGATTATTTGGAAGGCAATTCTGTATTAAATGATTTTAATTGTTTAGGATATAGTTTCGAAGAAACAATATTATAAAATCTGAAAAGAGCTACTAAAAAATCAATTCTATTTACTAATACACACGTAAATACATCGAATTTTATTAAAATTTTATTTAGCGCGTAGGAAAATAGCGCGTTTTGGCTATAAATAGTTGACAATGCTCAAACTTAGCGCGTTCCAGCGCGTTTTGCGAAGGGGAATAGCGCGTTTGGGTTACAAATAGTTGGCATCGCTGGTGGAAATACTTATACTTTACACGTGTTTAAATGCCTCTCCATCTCTGCACATATTCCACAAAGAGAAATCGTACTGAACTCCTTTGAGCAGTAATTTCTTGTTTTCGTACGTCTCTTTCATAGTCACTGCATGAGCTAATGGTAAGGACGGATATTGATTTCCACACTGCTTTCCGAGCCATTGGATACTTATATTCCTATTATTACTATAAATTTCGAATTCCAGGAACCATAAAGAAATAATTCCTTTACTTGGTATGACCACAAGGTGCAATTGTGTTACGCATAAATTAGGGATGCCAATCGGGACTGGTTTCAGGATTTCAAAAAATTAAATCCCATGATTTCGGGATTTTTCGGGATCACGAAATATTTTGAGATTCAGGAATTATTCGGGACTCTCGGTTTTTTTAACATTAAAAAACACATGCTTTTTATAGTTATTTACTAAAAAGAGGTTCACAAACAAAAGTTTTATAATTATTTCATATTACATAATCAAAAACTATTTGAGAATTCACAAATAATATTTTTGCAAATCACAAATGAAAAATAAGCGTAGCAGGCTTAGAAACTTTAACAAAACCCAGTTTCATATCGGATATAAATTATTTGCTGGGTTAACCACCGGCAAATAAATTTCAATTATAAAAGATTAATATTGTGTTTCCACGGTTACTATCTTCACATGGATGAAGGTGATGATGAATTTATTTAAAAAAAAAACAAACAAAACTTAGTAAACAGTTTCGGGATTGACTAAGTCCCGAATTTAAATTTAATTTATATAAAACACATACATACATATTTTTATTGAAAACAATTTTTTAGCAGAACAGTGTTATCGGCGAGAAACTAAAAAACAAGGTCTACTAAATACATGACGAAGTCTTTTTTAATTTTTGATAGATATTTACATATGTATGTGTGTATGTAAGTGCGTACGTCATTTTTATTCAGTTACCACGAGTTAAAAACTATACATGTGATCTCTAGTATATATTTATCTATGCTATGAAATTGATAAAAAAAATTGTTGCTATTTGTGTGAGTAAATATGTCTACTCGTATGCCATAGACTCTATGGGCAAAAGAGGGCGCTATCTGGTTAACATGCATATGACATGTTGAATATTAATTCCCAACGTGGTTACATCTATTTGAAAACAATTCGATCTAGCGAACAAAGTGTTCCACAATCAGTGTTGCCAGAAAATGATGATGAGAGAATGCTAAATCCATGATACAATTATACAAGGTACTTGCACGACTACAACATAATTGCAACACCAAGAAACACACGCATTTTGTTATTAGAAACAAACAGAATTTAGTCAAAAACAGATGTCTTTTGTTGTTAAAAATAACAATTACAGGGTAACTAAAGTACAATTGCAGACGCGGCATTCATGAATGATTATAGTCATTCAGTGTTGCCAATATGTGTGTAATATACAGAGTGTGTAATTTCTACTCACATGTGTAGGCCTATAATTAGATTCATGTATAATCTGTGTGTAATTCTACTTTGACTTCTATTTTTGTTTAATTTTGTTTTAATTTTAACCTACACAAAGGATGTGTAGTGTAATTTTCTTCAATGTGTAATTGAAGACACAGCCACATGCAAATTCATTGGCAACACTGTAATCATTTTATTCACACACATACACTAACATTTTTGCAGCTTGTAAACAAAGTTTGACAACTTTCTGCATTGTATACATAAACAGGCTGGGCTTGTGCAAGTACCCTGTATAATTGTATCATGGCTAAATCGGTCAAAAAATTCTGCTAAAATCTTCTACAGAAGAAAAGTATAATGCCAGATTTAAATGTACAAGAAATTATTGAAATGGCTTTGAATTTCATGTTTATACAAACTTATTAGTATTTGCAGGTATTTTTAGAGCACATACAAATATAAAATAGTTAATAATTGGTGTTTTTTGGAAATGTTACAATTACGTTTAAAATTTTTTACGCGCTATAATTCCAAAATATTATTTTACTTATTCAGTAAAATATTTTTTTAATTATAAATACATTGAAATTGATCATTGAGGGGTTAGCTGGATCCTATGCGCATTTCGATGTTGCTAGTGGAGATCATCAGGAAACTTTTAGCCTGCAATACATGGACATACATTTATGAAAAAAATCCTCTAAACAGAAGAATTTTTTTAACAAATTACAATTTTTATTTTCAACAAATTTTGCCAGAAAGCATCTAGTAGAAAGTTTAATGCTTTTTAACTAATGAAAATGCCAGATCTGGCCAAAATGGCAACAATGTACACGATAAGTAAAGAGAGTGCAAGACACATCAATATGCATCTTCAATATAAGTATGTATGCGGTTGTGTGCGTTTGTTTATAAAAAAAATATTCACACCAATATGTGTGACTATTTTTCAGCGTTGCCGATTTCTGTGTAATTATCCAAAAATGGGACAAAAAAAATTTTCTTGAACTATTTTGGGACCATAACTTTTTTTGTGAAATTTCGCCCCAACATTATACATACGTAAATTATTTAATTAAAAATCTTCATTTTATTTAAAAATTTACTCCGTATATTTACTAATAAAAATTTTATAATCTTTTTATGTTTCTGTTTGGCTATACTTGCTCCAACACAATGATATTTTTCTTTCATATTCGAGCTGTTCAGTAGAAAAATTTTCCAGCAAATTAAAACTAACAAAAACTTACATGAAGAATAATGGTAGATTTGTATCTTGTTACTTTTGAAGTTGTCGTATGGTTTAAATCTGGATGTTAGTTAAGGGCCACTCGGACTATTATACATGTATAAAGACTTTCATCACACTTTACGAGAAAAAAATCTAAAGACATTTGTTTCGACTGTCAAAAAATCTAACGTAAAGTTATATTTTCTGTTCACACCATCACACCTCATATTACATTAAAAAAAACAAGTAGAAAGCAAACAGCTGTTGAGGATTAACATGCCTACATTAATTGTTTACTTTCGGCGGCAGAGCAGTTTCAAGCAAGCTGTGGTCGTGCCGGCCGCGGCCTTTGAAAATAGACGGCGGTTAAAGTACTTGATATAAATAAGATAAAGAAAATGAAAATACGACAGTTTTGTTAACTTTCAGGCATGTCTTACACGAAAAATTATTCAATACGATAAGCATATTCAATATTTATATAGGGTTTAAGACAAAGACATATACCATAAACGACGGCACGGCATCGGCGTCGAGACAGGCGACTTGTTACTTTGGATTTTGTAATAATGCAACTCTGATCAGATGAAAAATATTATCGTTCAGAAAATTTTCAAAAAATGGTCAAGTATTATGGGATGTCAGATTTTTATCGTATTATTTACCATTCGTTATGACATTTTGCATTCACAATATCGCACTTGCACGTATTATTTGAATTTTTGACATGTATAAATACAAAGTATAATAGTCTGAGTGGCCCTTTAGTAAATATGTCAGGCTGGAAGCGAACGTGTCAGATATTATTGTATTTATCTTTGCTTTAAGCATGTATGTGAGAGAGAAGTTAACGTTTGCTCCATAAAAATCTATTTTCTGTAGATTTCTACCTCACATAGCTTACGAAACATATTAAACAAACAGCAACATGTTTTATTTATGTTACAGATTTTCTCAGCTGATTTGTAAACTCACGATAGGTACGAATCGACTAATTCTACCATAAGTTGTCGTCTGGTACCATCGTGTCAATATTTTTTGCATATGAAGTTATAGGACAATATTGAGAAACCATTTTGAACCAACCAAAAATATGTTGAAAATGAAATATTAGAATTAAAAATTGCAATATATCGCATACAGTAATACTTCATTTACATTAAGCATTTTTTCACAAAATTAGTTGAATAAAAATTTTTTCATTTGTTAGCAGGAGGCCGGAAAAACAAAGTTGGTGAAAATGATTCAGAGACTCATGTCACGTTATTTTTTAGAAATCACTCTCTTATGTAGCGCTGCAATTACCGAAAAGAAAAAGTTTCGTTGTTGACACATCGCTGTTTTTATTGACACTGGTCGACGTATACGACTGCATACGTATTTAGTCACAACAACTTGAAAAGGTCTATCGATTATGACGACCATAAAATGGACATAATTTACGAAACGCATTTCTCACACAGCATGAGTTTTGATAATAAAATTCAGTGATTTGAAAGTGTTGTTCGTTTGTTAGTGTATTCATGAGGAAATGGCAAACCTTACTGAGCATTTTTGGAATTTCCACAAGTTACAAATTTTTTTTGCACTGAAAAAACAAATAGTAACAAAATCGCTCGATATATATTTTTATATAAAAAGCAGTACTTATCAAACACAAAATCTGTTTTGTGTAATTTATAACATTTTGGATAATATTTAAGGTTCGTTTGTGTGAAATGGAATTTCGATTGCGGCAACACTGCTATTTTTGGTAAACAAACGCACACAAAGACTTACATATGTACCCTGTTGGAGATTATGTGGTTGACTACAAAAATAATTAACTTATAGTTAACTTTTCTTAGACTGACTAAAAGCAAACTGCAATGACATCCAGAACAAATCCAAAATTAATTCTTGAGTTCAGTACGTAATCGAATTTGGTGAGGGCCAACAACTTTATTATCAGCTTTGCAGTTTTATATTAACATTTTGCTGTTATTATTTTAGATGGTACCTTAGCTGGGTAGTAGCGCATTGAGTAAACAACATGTGATGATACATGTCGAACCCCAGAAGATTTTTTTAAATTTATTGACTACCAGGTGATTTAAAAAAATCAACTTTAATTTAGTTGAAAAGTAATGCAGAGAGGGACAATTGAATACCGAGTGGGACATCGCAATGCTAAAATAGTCAGTTGATTACATTGAAAAGTAATCCAAGTGCCAGTCAGTACTAGTTGCGAAATAGTTAGCTTAAAGTTAGTTTAAAGTATGTACATATGTATATTGAAATTGAATATTGATGTGTCTGGCACCCGCTTTAATGTTTGTTTGAATTTCGATTTCTTTTTTTTTTTTTTTTTTTTTTGAGCAAACGTTTACTTAAATTTTTAAGCTTTATCAGTTCTTTTTTAGGGTTCCGTACACCAAAGGTGAAAAGCAGCCTATTGTTTTCGCTGGGATGTCCGTCAGCCAATCCCTGTGTCACAGGCTGTTTTGTCGATAAACGTAGTTTTCACAGAATATTTACAGAATATCTAAAACTTTGACCGCTATAACAACAACTACATTTATGACAGTTCAAATTTAACGGGTGTTTTAAAGCGAGCAACGAAAAATTTTGAAATCATAATGTCATATATGACATTACATGCATATATGCAGACAATTATACATAGACACTTGAAATTTCCAAAATTAAAGTGTTTTTATGCAGGCTACACAAATTAAAATTAAATTTAAAAAAATTATAGTTAAAGGGTATTCTAGCGAAAAATAGCCAAAGCAAAAAAAGCACACCCGGTTATTGATATGCTGCTTAGTTATATAAAACAAATTTCATGTGTGAAATAAGAATGAAATAAAATTATTTTAGTGAATTTTTAATCAGAATTTAAAATGTCTTACAGAAATATTATATTTTATATACTCTTCACATGTTGATGTAGAGTGTAATTAGCTCTACATTTAGTAAAATATAGAAACAAATCGAACAGCATGACTCTAAAATAAAAGTTTAATTGCTGGGTGACGTAAAGTGACTAAAGGTGGACTTTTCTGTGGAAATGCCCATATGTATGTACTTATCGCTGTAGTGCTTTATTAATTCTTGAAGTTTCAATCCTTTTTAGACTTGAAGTCGAAACAAACAAAAAATAGTTCACATTATCACGAATTCACTGTACTTGTTTTACGAAATCTGCTACATACTACTTACATACATACATACATACATAGTGCAAAATGTAAAAGCAATTGAATTTAATTCAAAAACAAAGCAACACCTACCTTTCATTGATAAATCCATAATACTTGATTGCATTCCTCTTGATCCCTTAAAACAGCTACGATGGTCGGAACTTGAAGGCATTATACTCGCACTTTACACAGAATATTGGATCAAAAGTTGTATTGAATTCTCAATAGGACACTTGAGAAAAAGGTACACAAACACTTTTTACACTGTTATTTAATACATACATACATACACACATAAGTACATATTCAAAAAATATAACTATGTACATACGAGTACACATACATACATACGTACCAGTGATGGGAATTGGAAATTTTGTTTTCGTGCCGAATCTCTATCTTTCTAAATCAATAATAAACAAAATCACTTGAATAGTGCTAAATCAATTTTTATATAATTTAAATGTTGGCAGTTAATGTTCATAAAGGATATAGGTACATACATATGTATGTAAGTAAAGACTATAATAATTCCAAACTAATTTAAGAGGTAAATTAATTTTTTCTTATTAGATGTACAGTTTGTCAAGAAAATCTTTTGTGCATAGTTAAAATTGTTTTAAATTTTGATTTTTATCGTAAATATTTGTTTCCTTTTTTGCATTATGAAATTTTTTGTTATAGATTTCATTTTATTTACATGAAGTTGTGGGTACTCCATCTGAAGGTCCAGATCTATGCCCTATTGAAAATTTATGGGTTTATCTGAAAAAAAGTATTTCCAAATGGTATTTCAAGAACTAAATGCAGTTAGAACAGTAATAAGAGGGGAATGTGATAGAATTATAGCGGAATATTTGGAAAAGGTAATTTTTTCCATGAAAAGTCGTCTTACAAGCTGATTTGAGGCCAATTGCGGCCACAAAAAATAGTTATTTTTGTACACCTTAAAATATTTCCTATTTTTTTACTATATAATACAAGTATGTAAAAACATTTTCTTGACAAAGAAATTTTTGAGTTTTTTTGGTTTTCATGTAATTTGTATGCTCTCCTTTTTAATTTTGCTTATAACTTACGACTACTTGTTCACTTAAATGTAAATAAAATGAAATCCATAACAAAAAATTTCATAATGCAAAAAAGGAAAAAAATATTTACGATAAAAGTCAAAATTTAAAATAATTTTAACTATGCACAAAACATTTTCTTGACAAACTGTATGTATTCGTAGTAATACATGAAACGTTTTATTCTTAATACCAAGTCTTGATAGTATTTCTCAACACATTTTTTGATAAAAAGTTAAAAGTTTACTTTTAATAATAATTATACAATTCTCAGAAAGCCCTTTAGCACATGCATATGTATCTCACTTTCGGCTTCCTGGACAATATATACATTTGTCAACGATATCTTATTTTCTATTTTTTTTGGTATTTACATATTATCTTTTTACAATTTAACAAAAAAGGGGGCAAAATATCACAAATAGTAGCAGATTCTGGTCATAAAAAAGGTGGACAAAAAGTGGCAACGCAGTCGAAAAAGTGGCAAATCGCCACTTTAGTCGTTCAAACGGTCACACTGCTGCGGTATTTTTGTTGCGAAAAAGTACTGAAAATAATACAATATTACTCAATTTTCCATCACTGTTGTTCACCTAAACTTCCACTCCAAAAAGCATGTTAACTATGTAGGTATTTGTTTATTTTTTTTTATAAGAGGGGGGACGAATTAATTTTTTTGTTTTTCAAAATCAAATATTCATTTAAATATGTACATATGTATGTATGTATGGATGTGTTTATGTTTATTTTTAAGAGCATAATAAAATGCAATTCTCTCTTTATTTTTAATACACCGTATAGGTATAAACAAAATATAACCAGAATTGAAAAAGATGAATTGTGAATCACGTGTTTTTTATTTTAGTATTGTTTTATTTCAATTAGGTATACATACATATGTATAAGTTTATTTTATTGCTGCTTTTTGTTGCAATTCACATGTAATCACACTTTAATATTTACAAGCAAAACACCGCTACAAGTTAAATAACAACGAAAGTGATCTTAAGGAGATTTAGAACAACACTAAAGTGTGCCTCTATCTGCCAAGTCTGTAAGTCGTTCGTCAATGCAAATAGATATGTAAGTATGTTCGTATATACATATCTACATACATATGTACACGCACACGTTCATAACTACAATGCGTTTTGGCTTTATATAATTACCAGAGATGGTTACAGTAAGTACTATCACAGCACTTATATATATAAGTATGTATATCCACACAGATGTAAACACATACATATTTATATTTTTTTTATCAAAATCACGGGGATGGAACAATCGGTAGTGTTGCAAAGCTTCGGATCAGAGTACGAAAATAAACAGAAGGAAATGTTTGCTTTCGTTTTGATTTGCTATTACCGGTATTAAAACAAAAGCAATGGAAACTATTGCTACATTTATAGCCTTTTTGCACACGAAAAGTTTACTTTGAAAACTTTTTAATATAGCTTGGAGTAACTATGTATGTACATACCTATGTGCAGTTAAGAAATTAACTCTCCATATACCCATCTTTTTTGGAGTTTAAGGAAACTTGTGATGAAATTTAAAAAATTAATTATGTCAATATAAAAAGTGCTAATAAATACGTTTACACCAAAAATAAAAAAAGTAATTCATAATTATAATGGCAGCAATAATAGCAAAAATATTCAAAATACATAAGGAGAAAAGTCTACATACAGGCATAAAATACACAAAAAATAAGTGCAAGTTGTTTGAAGTCATCAACTTGTTTGGAAATTTTGAGATTTCGGCAACAAGTCGTCAACAAATGGCATCCAAATGTGGTATTATATGTTTTTTTTTTTAATAACAACAATAGACATTAACACCGAAATAATCTAAAACATTTACCACAAATGACGCTTTTTAATTAATTTTACGTCATGCGTAATTTATTATGACTTAGTTTTACCTCTGGTTAAGGTTTAAAGGTCAATAACGTCATCTGTGACAAGTGTTTTAGATTCTTTCATAGTTAAGGTCAACTATTAGCAAAATATTTTGTATTTACATACTGCTTTGGATGCCAACGTCAGAACTCAATACCTTAAGCTGAAGGTCCATACCATCCACCCCATGCGTTGTTGCTTTTTATGCATGTGTCAAAAAAAGTAGAATCAGTGTAATTGCATGAGGCAAGCTACAGAGCAAAACGCATAGAACGCATAGGACGGATAAAGTGGGTTTACTTTCTACTTTTGTATCCTTTGCATGCATCATGAAAAAAGGACAGCTGTTTTCGATAGCTAAGAATGGCAAATTATATTCTATTTTCAATGATATCGACAAAACTGTTCGAGTAGTTTAGTTAAGTTTTAAATTTGTTTGCATAAAAAAAATTTTTAATAAAAGAAAAAGCTTTTCAAGAATAAAATACATTAAAATCAGTTTTTACAGTTATTTCACGAACAAAATTTACATTTTGGCTATCGATTGCTTTTATGTACTGAGTGTCACCTCTGTTGTGTTTATTATTTTTTAAGAAAGTCCAATGGAGAAGAAGCTAATTGAAGCTGTGAGAGATATGTATTTTTTTATTACAAAATATCTCACAAATTTCACAAACTCTTTTAAAGTCATAATTTCATTTTCCATTTTTTCCCCCAAAATTTTTTTTATTTGATAAAAATATTTGCACTGCAGCTGATCACAACAAAAATACTTGACGCATAAACGAAATGCATACTACGCATAGAACGGATGGTATAGACTTTCAGCTTTAGAGTTACTAATGCAGAATATTCGTCTATTCGGACAAACTTTTGCGAGAACTAATAACGGAACTAAGTTAACAATGACTTAAATCAAATAAGACTTAAAAGAATAAGAGAATTTATTTTAATACAAGTAGCACCTGCTATAAAAATGCTTAAGAAAATCGTACATCAGATTTAATGTACACATGCATATCGCTCCTTTATTGCAACATAGTCATAACTTAAAAAAGCTAGTTTTGCATTCTGCAAGTTTAAAGTTTTCAATTTACATATGTACATAGTTACACTTCAATGAAAATATAAAATGATTTTCTTTTCTCAAGACGTGAGTATAAAAGCCTTTTGTATGAAAGTTCTTCACGAGAATAAATATGATATAACGAATTTTTCTGCATTATTAAAAAAATAAGTTTTTTTTTGATATGCCTGTGTTGCAATAAATGACTATTTGTATACATACATACATATCCATACGTATTTTCATAAATCTAATTAGCACAACAATCTTAAATTATAACTTTCCATCTCCGATATGAATTTTGCACTAATTGTAGTGAGAGAGAATGTGTAATCAGAACAGTGAGTCAAATTGTTTGATTTGATTGAATGAATCGGTTTTTCTTCTTCATTTCCATCGATTATAATTTATTGTGGATGTTAATATAAAATTTATATTATAAATCCGCCCAACATGCAATAAGTTTACAAGTTTTCAACTTTCCTTGTCGCAATGACAATGTGCAATAGGTTTCTTATTAACGTTCTATACGCATCATGGTCAATGTAGCGATTTTCTTCTATGTTGTAATACTTTTTACCATATTTGAAGGTTTAAGTATGTAGCTTTACTCTATCGGAGAATGTGTGGTTGACTACAAAAATAGTTAACTTATAGTTAAATTTTCTTAGATTGACTAAAAGCTAACTGCAATATCATCCAGAACAAATCCAAAATTAATTCTTAATGTAGAGGTCCATAGCTCGCTTTTTGCGCGTTACGCTTTCTATGCATCTGTCACAAAAGTAGAATCAATGTAATAGTATGTGACAAGTTACATTGCAAAAAGCGCAGAACGCGTAGGCGCGTTCAAAGGAAAAAGTAGGTCTACTTTCTACTTTTGTACGCGTTACAAGCACCATGAAAGAAAGTCAGTTGTTCTTGAATGCTAAAGATGTTAAATAATACTTTATTTCTTACGTTATCGATAAATATTATTTTGCCGTGGATAATTTTTTTCTTTTTTTTTCAATAAAAAAAATTTCTTAGTAAAAAAAAACTTGTTTAATAAAGTATGTGAATATTTTTATTAATGCGATGTATTTTAATTGGGTGCCCCTGTGGCTGAGTGGTAGCGATGCTAACCTCTCAGTCCAGAGGTCGTGGGTTTGATTCCCGCCATATACCCTGGGTGTTTTCTGCAGACAAGCTAATCGCTTTGCGGAATTGCGTTTGTTTTTCAAAAAAAAAAAAATAAAAATAAAAAAAAAAAAATTAACTTTTCACCACACTTTTCTCAGTAACAAATTTTGCATATTAGTTATCGATTACTTTTACGACTAACTCCAAAAAATTCTTTTAAAAACTCGATTTCACTCTCCATTTTTTCTTTATAAGTATTTATAAACAAACGCACACAGGTGATCAAAACAAAAATAAAATGGCGCATGAAAAGCAGAGCATGTAACTCAACGCGAACAAAGTATAGAATGAAACAAGAGGATGAAACGCCTGTAAAGCATAACGCGCAAAAAGCGAGCTATTGACGTCTACCTTTAAGCTGAATGTCCATACCATCCGTTCCATGCGTTGTTGCGTTTTATGCATGTGTCAAAAAAATAGAATCAGTTTAATTGTATGTGACAAGTTACAGAGCAAAACGCATGGAACGTATAGACGCATAGGACTGATAAAGTAGGTTTACTTTCTACTTTTGTAGAAAAAAGGTCAGCTGTTTTTTTATAGCCAAAGATTGCAAATTATATTATATTTTCAATGATATCGATAAAAATGGTCGTATGGTAGGTATAAATTTAAATTTGTTTTTTTGCATAAAAAAGTTTTTAATAAATTAAAAAGCTTTTTTTAACAAAGCTTACAACTATTTTCAAGAATAAAATACATTAAAATTAGTTTTTAACATAGTTATTTGACGAACAATATTAACATTTTAGGTATCGATTGTTTTTATGTACTGAGTGTCACCTCTGTTGTGTTGATTATTTTTTAATCAACAAACATACTTGGCGCATAAGACGTATTTTATGTAACTTGGAGAGAATGTACGGAAATGAATAAAACGCATACGCATAGAACGGATGGTATGGGCCTTCAGCTTTAAGTTGAGTACGTAATCGAATTTGGTGAGAGCCAACAAATTTATTCTCAGCTACTTTGAAACTCATTTCAGTTTTATATTAACATTTTGCTGTTATTATTTTAGATAGTACCTTGGCTGGGTAGTAAGCTCGTTGAGTACACAACGTGTGATGATACATGTTCCAACCCCAGAAAAAATTTTTAAATTTACTGACTACCAAGTGATTTAAAAAAGCCAACTTTAAGTTAGTTGAAAAGTAATGCAGAGTGAAACAATTGACTACCGCCTAGGACATCGCAATGTTGAAATAGTCAGTTGATTACATTGAAAAGTAATCCAAGTGGCAGTCAGTAGTAGTTGCGAAATAGTTAGCTTAGAGTTAGTTTAAAGTTAACGGAATTTCCGACAGGGTAGTTTAGCATACATATGTTTGTATGTACATACTTACATAAATACATATGTATGTAAGTATGTACATATATCGGAAAATTTTAAAGAATAATATATGTCCTATAACATCTAAGTAATAACCCTGAAGGAAATGGAACTGACACAAGAGTGGTCACGTGACCGGTCCCCAAGTCATAGGGACTAGTCCGAGTTCTAACACTTTCTATGAAACAGATGGTTTATGATGGGGTTAATTGATGATTTGTATGCACTTTGTGACTTGTCACTGAACTATTCTATAGGGACCTATTCGGTATAGAATAATATAAATTATATACAAATATCATTCCAACATTTAACTGTAACAATGAAAACTTATAATTTTTTTATTGCTATAAATGCAATGATATTTTATTTTTAATCAGAAACTTTTTTGAGATTCGAGCTGACAACCTGACAGGCATGCACACGACCTATTCGCCCACAGGGACACTCATATTTCAAAAGTTTAAATACCATTTGAACTTATTTTCTAAGTGTAGTTACGGGACTGGTTCCATAGTCACATTGGAGGGAACAATTAACATAATATTTACACTATTTGATAGGTTCTGGATTCAAACACATCGAAGATGCTCAGTGCCGCTTACAACAATACTAGACTGAGTCTCAATTAAATTGACTAAAAGTCAAGACGATCATCAGAAAAATTTTGAATATGTGACCATTTACACGATATGTCTTTTCTCACCATAAACTACATCCTACTTTTGGTAACACTCCTATTTTCTCAAGTTGTAGGACGAGTACGTTTGGATAAAATGTCACCAAATTTTCTGCAGTGAAGTTTTCCCAAATCGAAAAGGAAGGAATGGGATTGTAAAAGAATATTCCTCTAAATAATGTTAAAGTGAAATAAACGATTTTAATACTTTCAAGAAATCTAATCGATTGTCTTTAACATTAAATTGATTCACGAGTAAAAATTTTGTTTAAATAATGAGAGAGAAAAAAGAATTTTACCTTAACTACAAGGTGAATCAGCATCCTCATTCTCTAATTCCCTAAGTCTTAAGCTAAATTCGATCGCTAAAATGCTGAACAAATACAAAATTAGCAGATTTTGGCGATGACATAAAACACTAGACTTTTAGGGGATTAAATCTTTAAGCCGTTTTTCTGAATTATCAACACACGTTTGAAAATTGGATTGCCGAAAATCCATAAATCGACAATTCATGAATTAGCGACAATTGATGAATTAAATTTAAACTTGAAATACAGCCACAAATGACAACTCTGGTAAATAGTCACTACCTTTTCTGCCCTTACGCAGTATACTAAGAAAGCTTCGCATTTTGTGCTTGTCATAAAAAAAAATTAATGTACAATCATGATATGTAGCTCTGATTGACAACCTAAAATATATCACTATATGTCAACGAAAAGTGAATTAGACACTTCAGTAATTTCAACCTTGCAATAAAAATTGCGTATGATGAAACTACTGGCAGGATGACTGCTATATACTTATGCACATAATCGGAAAAGTGTACTCGGACTTATGACTGATTCTGTATGTTGTATAGAGATTTTTTATCAATATTCCGTAAAAGTTCTCAAATAATATATGTATGTACATATACATAATTATACATATTCATATACTAAAGAGGTTTTCCATTTGTGCGCATTCGATGGCACCATTGCTTTTCGCTTTGGTTCTTAACAACGTTTTGCACTTTTCAAAGAATGTTTCAGAACTAGAGTTTCATATCTTTAACAAAAGTCAGTTTTCAGAAGTTTTTTAATTTTTATTTAGTGAAAAACAAAAATATTAAAAATGAAACTAATAAAATCATTAAAATTACCTCTGAGCTTATGTTTAGTTTAAATATTTTTTTAAAATTAGGTTAGGCTAGGTAGGGGTGGCAGTCAGAAGCCCGGACTCACTTAGACCGTTTTAGTTCATTGTGATACCACGGAGACTCTGCTTATGCGGGGTCCCCACCGTCGAACCAATTAGAGCTCAATATAAAGCTACTAATAAGTTGCAGTTCCCTGAACTCAAGAGTGCTCATTGTGGCCATTTTCTTTTTTCCAAGTCCAGGACAGTGACACAGAAAATTTTCTACACTTTCCTCTTCATCGATATCCTGGCAGCTGCGGCAAAAATCATTGTGTTCGACCTTTAACCCTTGTGCATATCTACTTATAAGACAGTGTCCGGTTAGAACGAACACTAGAATCGAGATTTGTTTCCTATTCGTTTTTTAAATTAATTCCGAGGAATATTTTACATAAATTTTTTTGATTCACGATTTGTCAAAGCACCAATGAAATGCATATAGACAAGCTTAACCAATAGAGTTGGGCAACAACTAAAAGAACTAGTTCGTTCTTTTCGTTCAGTTGTTCAGTGAACAACAGAACAGAGATTACACAGTGATCAAATTCTCTTTAATGTTTCTTCGTGTGTTTTTATTCTAAAAAACTTTGCGTAGTTTTTGTAAGTAAATGGCTAAAATTAACATTTTTGAGTGAAAATGCTTAAGATGAAGTGTGTTATCATTTGAAAAGCAATTTTAATCACTTTTTAATATTCATTCATATTCAACACAAAAAATTCGAACTTTTAATTTAGAAAAAAATGTTCAGTTTTTTTGTAAGTAAAAGTTAATATTTTTTAACGAAAAGTTTTTAAATGGAATCCGTAATCAGTCTAAAACAACTTTTAACCACTTTTTCATTCCAATAATCTTTTTCACAATCTGTATTTTAATCCAACACTACAAATTATTTCTTTTAATTTTGTAAAACTCACTTGTATATTTCACTAAGTATACATATTCTGTTGTTTGTTTTGATTCTTGTGCTAAAAATTTAATAAGCATTTGTCTCTTTTTTTAAAGGTACGCAAATCAGAAACCATAATCTTTTAATTGAAATGTTTTGCTTGTGTATTGGTCAGGAACGGAGAATAAGATTAACAAAGACCAACAGAACAAAAAGGAACAAGTAGACTGAACTAGTTCACATTGTTCACTTAGGGGAAGAGTTCAATTCAACCAGTTCGTTCCTTAATAGCACAACTCTAAATAAATAACAAATAAATATAAATTAAAATAAACTTATGACAGTAGGTCAAATAACAAATTTCTTAAAAATAATGATATACCTATGAAATAAAAAAGATTTTTTGGCTTGCAGAATATTAAGAAATATTTTTATAATTTCATTATGCATGTTTTATTTAAATCAATGAAAAAATAACTTTTTCATATTGATTTTTTCAATATTTTAATTTTATTTAAGGCGTGTGATAATGAATACGAAACTAACAAAATTATTTAGCATGTGCTAAGCCAACATCAAAAAAAATTGTACATTCTTATTAATTTGTTTTACCATGAATAAAAAATAACCAATCTACCAATGTAACCCATGTGATCAATTACTATTTTAAGAACATATAACACCATATTCGGATGTCATTTGTTGACGACTTGGTACCGCAAATCTGCATATTTTCAAACAGGTTGACGACCCCAAGCATTTTGTATGTATTTGTTCATGTATTTTATGCCTGTACAAATACTTTTGTCCAAAGACTTTTTAATTTTTTTATTATTGTTGCTATGTTAATTATAAATTACTTTTTCATTTTTTGTATAAACATATTTATTAGCACTTTAAATATTGGCATAATTTATTATTAAAATTTCTGCTCAATTTGCCTCAAACCTCCAAAATTATGGGTGTGCAAATAGTTTTGTCCTTATCTGTATATATGTAAGTGCTTTTTCAGCTCAAAATAACTTTTTCTAGTAGTTCTTCTATTTATGATGTATTTTGTGTTCTTAAAAAGTTTGCATCACTGACTGAAATGTGTGGAAAAGAGAAAAAGTTATTCTCTCAGCTAAATTTTTATTTTGTAAATAACGGAATTGTTTTCATAGTGCTGTTGTTGTTTATGCAAGAGTTATTTTTGTAATTGTGTGCTTTATATAAGTCTTATGTAATCAAATTATTGAAATAGAATTTTTGCCTTGTCGTATTAGTTTGTAAAGTTCTCATTATCTGTATGCATAGATATGTACATACATATACATGCCTATGTATGTAAATATTTATGTATGTATTTACATTAGGGGCATTACTTTTTTGGGACGTCGTTCTCCCAGGGGTTTTTCTTACTGGAAATATTGTTTTTTATGATAAAAAAATTGTTCAGTTCAATTTGTTAAATTTTTTAAACTTTACACACCAAAAGCGATTTATGAAATTCATTTAATAATTTTTTTATTCTTTTTTAAACAACTGTTTTTTAACACTAGGACCCTACCCATACATACATACATACTATGTATGTATGTATTCTGCATTGACTTTTCCTATCCTAGATGCTCGAGCACCCTATTTTTCATGGGTAATATTTACAAAAATAGTTATAAAAATTGATTTTGTTATGCATTGATTGATTATGAAGGAAAATTACAGAAAAAATTAACAATAGGTACATATGTATGTATGTATGTATTTTATATGCTTTACACACATTTGGCATTAATTTTTATATACATAAATACATACATACATATGTATGTATTTGATGCTCCCAACAGGTACTCATTTTGCTTTTGTTGCAAAAAGTCTTACATTTTCTGTCTTTCGAGTAGGGACATAATCATAATAAGTACAGCGCCTTTATTTATGGCACTATCAGAAGCATTTCGTGTTTTCAAAGTATGTATACATATATAATTTATCATTTTGCGAATATTTGTAGTCACAGTGGGCCGATTTTAACGCTGTTACAAATAAGGTTTTATGAGCTGTAAGGCTATAAAGTCTTCAAAAATGTTCATCAATATGAGGTGTGTTCAAAATTCGAGCCAAAACACGTGCAAGCAAAGCAGCTGTCAGCAATTAACTGAACATTCAAAATGGCCGAAATTGTCGGCATAAGAGAGAGACATGAGTACCAACATAACGCCACACAAAAATCAAAATTCAAATATGCGTAACGTTGCTGTTTCCGTACTATACCGCACCGTACTGTTAGCACAAACACCTATAGAACCAGCGAAGCCAATTTAGCGCGTTCCGCGCTAGATTTAGCGCGTTTTAACTATGCCAAACGCGCTTTTTTTGGTCTTAGCGCGTTTACTAAAAAAGGCGCTAAATTAGCGCGTTTTGAATAAAGTCATTTCTGTTCAATATTTTTTTTTTTAACTTTTTTTTGCATAATTTCTAGTATTTAAAAGTCATAAAATTTTTTAAATTGGTTAATGATTCAGCTGTTGCAAATAAAATTCCCTTGACTGTTGTTAGAATTAAAAACGCATTTTAATACTGTAAATCGCAAATATTTTGAAATTCACAACTAAAAATATGTACTCGTGACCAAAAAAATTTCTATAACTTATTAAGCATCTATTCTAGCTGAAGTACAAAAAGCATAGCTAAGAACCCTCTTGATCAAGTCACCTTTCAAACATAACAAAAACTAAATCAAAATACGTCCAGCCGATTGGTCTGTGCGTGGACACGACCAGACACATAGATGCACAACACACAGGCACACACTACAAACTTACAACACCCCTCTTTTTTGTCGTTGGTTAAAAATAAAAACTAATGATTTGGATTATTTGGAAGGCAATTCTGATTCTGTATTAAATGATTTTAGTTATTTAGGATATAATTTTGAAGAAACAATATTATAAAATCTGAAAAGAGCTACAAAAAAAAAATCAATTGAATTTACTAATACACATGTATATACTCGTACATATGTATGTACATCGACTTTTATTAAAATTTAATTTAGCGCGTAGAAAAATAGCGCGTTTTGGCTATAAATAGTTGACAATGTTGTAATTTAGCGCGTTCTAGCGCGTTTTGCGAAGGGGAATAGCGCGTTTGGGTAAAAAATAGTTGGCATCGCTGTATAGAACATTTAAAAACGTTCGTACGCTCTACTTTATTTTGTTGTTTTAGTATAAAAAAGAAACAGCTGTTCACAAAACAGTGATGGGAATTAAAAAATTTCAAATAGTGACTAGCGAAGAAAAAGTAGATACCTAAAATATGTACATACATACATATGTAAATGCTCCTTGAACTGTATTGGTGTATGTACATAAAAATATATTAATGTATGTTATATGTACATTTCTGTGCATACACACATACATATCGTTACCTTAATATAGAAAGGCCCTAACTCATTATATTTTTTAACTCCAGTTTCCTGTGTATTTCGATAGAAGAACATCTAATGTATCGAAAAATGCAAAAATCTCAATTTCAAAAAAATAATAGGTCAGGGCCTTTCTATATAAGGTAACGATATGTATGTATGTATGTAGCAAATGGAATATTTTTATACTAAAATATGTGCATACCCAATAAGAGTTTTTGACACCATTCAAATCCTTTTATATACATATCTCACATTTATAGTATACCTATTCCTATTTATATACATATTTCTTTATTATATATATATGTACATATGTATGTATATGCACATAAATCTGTATGTATTTATGTATGTATGTACGTAAGTATGTGTACACATATGCAAATATTTTGGTATAATTTTTAGTTGTTTTTCACACAGATATTATTAACAAAAGTACCGAAAAAAAGAGCCAAAATATTCCCATTCCATTTAAAATACAATAGTGCCATCGCTGGTTTACAAACGTCACTTAACAACGTTAGGAAATTCTATTTTATACAGGTGAGACGTGCCGTCAACGTTACAGTAAATTTCGGTAATCAGTTGCATTGCTTTCAATCAACAAAAGCGATCAGCTGTTTCGTTAGGATGTTGTGTTGCATTTAAATACGGATTTTTTAATTAATATATTAATTGGCTCCATAACTTTAACTGCTAAGTACAACTTATTGCAACTAACTAATTACAACTGCCTATTGCAACTCTTGAATTGAACTATTTATACAAAACTTATCATAATTTAATATATTTCAATATTAATATTATGCTTAATAGTTCATAGTTAATTTCTTTAATATTATTTAGCATTTGACCCAATTACGAAATATCGCTATTGCACAATTTGTCAACGCAAAGAATTTAGCACAACCAAGTGAATGAACTGGTTGTTGCTGTGTTAACAAATTAGTGCAATGTACGGGTGCGAGGGTTGTTCAATTCTGATTCACAACAAGGGGACGGAGACGATCGGCTAATTCTGCCTTTAAGTTTAACATTTGTTAACGCACTAATAATCCCAAATTATTTTTTTAATTATGTAGGTATGTACATATAAATGGGCATTTCCGCGAGAAAGCAAGCAATTAAACTTATATTTCAGAACAATGTTTCTCGCTTAAAATTTTACCTAATGTAGAGCTGCTGACGCCCTATACAAATATACATATAAAGAAGTAAAAAATTTCGTTTTCTTAGAAAAAAAAAACAAACATATTTGCTTAGTGTCGCACGCTACAAAAACTTGACATTCCTGTGGAAATGCCAACAAGTACATATGTATATATTTTACTTATACAAGTAAAATAATAATTTTGGATTATTGCTGCGTTAACAAATCTGTGGTTTTCTTGGATAAGCGCTAGTGTTGTTAATTATTCGTGTTTTATATTTGTTCGAATGAAATTTCATGATTTTTTTCTTGTTGGAACGAATAACTCTGAACTTTTGTTCGAATATTCGAACGAACAAAGAATAAAAAAATTTATTCGAATAATTTCAAAAAAGTTTAATTAAGTTTAATATGAGTTTAACTTTTTTATTAACAAACAAAAAATAATTCATTACACAAGAAAAACAAATAGTTTTAAAAACAAACTTAGAAATATTATTAAAAACCCAAAGGAAATTATTTAAAAAACTTACGTTTTAATATGTCATTGATTTCTTTTAAAGTAATCATTTAAAAACAGCAGATAATTCCACTGTTTAGCTTGTAGACGGTTCTTTTTTACTTTTGATAAAAGAACAAGTAGAAAAATATCTTTCGCAAATTGTTGATGTTGTGATACCGTCAAAAAAAAAAAAGAATTAAAAAGCATACCCTTCTTTTCTTTGATATTCAAACAATTTAAATCAAGTTGTTGACGATTTTTATATTAGTACAATTTTTTACTTTATTGATAAAATTTTTTAGATCAGCTAATAAAACATTGTCAGTTACTTCAGAAATTTCATCTAACACTTCATCGTACTTGATATTATTTGCGAACTTTTTATTACAAAATATTCGTGAAATCAAAGTATTTACGTCCTCTTTTTTAGCTTGTTGTGGCATATTTTAAAAAGTTATTATTGGAATGCTTAGGAATAATATTATTTATTTATTTATTTATAACAATAGCCAACCGTGCCCATAGGGCTTTTGATTAGATCTGTAGAAAAGCAGTTGTTTTTTAAACTCTTAACCAGGAATTGTAAGACACCTTCTGATTCCATTAAGGAGGCATTATCTTTTCAAAGCAAGAAAACAAAAGATGCGTTTAGTGAACATATACAAACATGCTTACACGAGTATTTATAATTTGGAGTAATTTGATTACTTAACATCATATTGTTAACAAATTACAAAGTTATGAAATGTAAAATACTTTTTATTCAAAGTGATTAAGGAAATTGTTCGAATATTCTACAAAAATGCTTCGAATAATTTTTTATTCTAAATTGAAAATTGTTGTTCGTTCGAACAAAAATGATAAAAAGTTGTTCGAATATTCGAATAATTTTTGTTCGAATGACAACACTAATAAGCGCGTATGTCTAAAAACTAGAGATGTGCACGTGAGCGGTTTTTGACTCACGACACGCACGCTCAGGCAGAAAAATATTTTACTTACGCACTTTCACGCACGAATGATTTTGAAAATTTTCACGATCACGCACGCTCACGTATAAAATATTCTTAATCACGCATGAGCGGTGTACAACTTATCACGATCATGCACGCTTACGAAAAATATATAATTAATTTTTTATGTTTGTTGGTTGAAAAATATATGTACATAGATTGTAGTATTTATTAAAAGAAAATTTAAAATGTTCAATACAGTTATATACCCAAGCAGGAGTGTTATCTCGTGAGAGCGTGAGAATTCGTCACGCACGAGTAATTTTTTTTAAGTCACGGTCACGCACTCACGCGTGATTAATTATAAATTTGACCACGATCACGAGTGAGTCACGCGTGAATGTGATAAAATCACTACATTTGCACATCTCTACTTAAAACCAAATTTTTAAAGAGCCTGTATTTTTAATACTACGGATTCTTTGTGATTTTTATCAATCTTTTTTTAGACAGTCATGTAAATATATGTACATATGTATGTATGTTGTAAGACACTAAAAGTGTATGCAGAAAAAAAGCTTATGTCGATAACAATTATTTACATTGAACTAATTCAAGCACACAAAATTGTTTTACCTGAAAAATTCTTGCTCGAAAGTCAATATAAAATAATTTCGATTTCAATAAAAAAATTAGACCAAGTCAAAAATAACAAAAGTTTTATATGCGAAAACTACTTAACTATTTGCAGTCGGTGCCAGTTAAAACTATGCTGCTTAGCTATATAAAACAAACTTAATGTCTTAAATAACAATGCAATAAAATTATATTATATGATGATGTCAAATTCTCTGCAAATATTTCAAAACGTTTCCATTTATTTCCCATTATTTTCTTTTCTAGCGGCTTACTATTAAATTAATGTGTTTTTGTGGACGGCGGAGGCTGTTTGCCGGCTTACAGTCGATCGGTTGTGTTCTCTTGTTTGTGCTCATGTGCAAAAACAACACAAAAACAAATTGAGCAATCCTTCTCATTGTTTTGTTTTGTTTTTGTTTCACTCACTTCAAAGAATGAAACAAACAAAAAATCAAGCAATTTTTTTCCTTTATTTACGTATTCTGGCTTTAAGTACAAAGATTTCAAAACAAAAATAAATGTATAACTGTAATAGTGTCGATTATTTTGTTACGAAAATCACGCCCTAGCTCCTGTGTCTTGAAATAAATAGCACAGCTATAAAAAATTTTTAATAAAAATAAATTATTAAAAATTTTTAATCGTTGTTAAAAGAGTATATTGGGCGATATCTGAGTCTCAAAAAATATCAAAACTTTTATTTTGCATTGATAGGTAAATTAATTTACAATTTTGTAGTTCGTTAAGTCTTCTGCATAGCCTTCATTAATTATTATATGTACATACATATGTATACTTCTGTATGTAGATGCCATTCCTGTATTAGGTGATGAGGAAATCCTTTCAACTACAAAACAATATTATATGTATGTACCTATAAGGCCAACAGTCTCAGAAATTTAAAGGAAAAGAAAATGACTGGGACTGATAATGAAAGATCTACTTCGCAGCGTAACAATCAAGTGAATTTAATAAACTGTGAAAATTATTATCTTTGAGACAATTTTTAAAGAAAGAGAAGAAAAATTAAATTAGACTTTATTAGCTGGGGGAAATACCGATATTTTTCTGTGCAGCCACGCACTTCATCAGCACCCAAGTCTATCTACTGGGGTAGAGATTGTTATTAACATCAGCTATTTAACGCAAATTTCCAAAGGTAAATCAATAATTGTATACACAACATTTCTCATATTCCATTTCATTGTAAATTTGCGTTAAATAGCTGATGTTAATAACAATCTCTACCCCAGTAGATAGACTTGGGTGCTGATGAAGTGCGTGGCTGCACAGAAAAATATCGGTATTTCCCCCAGCTAATAAAGTCTAATTTAATTTTTCTTCTCTTCTTTAGAAACTCACATTAATTAATAAAAATATTTCATTCAACAAGAATTGAAATTACTGAACTTAAGCCCGACTAAGAAATTATTTCTGATTAAAATTATTATCTTTTTTAAAGTTTATATCGTTATTTACATGACTTGGTTATTTTCTTATTAATTTACTTTTTTATGCAAAGAAAAAATTATAATTAAATAATTAGAAACTACTAAAAAAAAATGAATTTTAACTAGGAGTTTTCACTGAGTATCAAAGGAATAAAACCACCAATTCGGGGGTTAGACTTTTTCTTCACAAAATAACTAGTAATAAATTAGTTCTAAAGCACCCAATTGGGTTCAAATGTACTAGCAGACTAGTACAACGCCATATTAATGCTAAAAACTAGTGATGGTGATTTTGTACTCGTAAAATACTAGTTGGACATTAGTTCGACCTCCTACAGGTAAAAGCTAATTTATTTACATACATCTGTATGTATGTATGTGTACGTAAATATATTTATACATTGAACTAATAAAAAAACAGTTCCTCGCTAATTCAATTATAATTTGCTGTAATTCAAAAGTGATCAAGACTCTGTTTTATGGAGTCCATTCAGTCTAAAACCATAAAGAGTTCAAAATAAAATAATATTTGCAGTCATTTGACGTTTAATAGAAATCATTTGTTGGCATTTGATTGAAATGATCTTAAATATATGAATAGCAAAACAGCAACAATTACCTTCTTTAGTAGCCATAATTTGCGGCTTATTATTTTTAATATACAAACATACATATGTATGTATGTATGTATTTTAGATGCATTTGCATATCACACACCCTCACATACATATTTTGCTTAACAAAACAACACACGCACGCATGATACAATTATACAAAGTACTTGCACGACTACAACAAAATTGCAACACCAAGAAACACACGTATTTTGTTGGCAGAAACATACCTATAATTGTCAGAAGCAGATGTCTTTTGTTATAAAAAATAACAATCACAGGGTAACTAAAGTACAATTGCAGAGGCGGCATTCATGCATGATTATAGTCATTCAGTGTTGCCAATATGTGTGTAATACACAGTGTGTATTTTTTACTCTCATCTGTAGACCATGTAATGAGATTCATGTATAATATGTGTGTAATTCTACTTTGGGTTCTATTTTTATTTAATTTTGTTTTAATTTTAATCTACACAAAGCATGTGTAGTGTAATTTTCTTCAATGTGCAAATTCATTCGCAACACTGTAATCATTTTATTCACACACATACACTAACATTTTTGCAGCTTGTAAACAAAGTTTGACAACTTTCTGCATTGTATACATTAACAGGCTGGGCTTGTGCAAGTACCTTGTATAATTGTATCATGCACGCACGCACTCACGCACCATTAATAACTTAAACACTCTCCTGCTTAATCATCCCGCGACACGAAAAAAACACAACAAAGCCGTAGTCGCTTTCGGGTCAACAAATTTTCCCACACACGGATCGTTTTGCAAAACAAACTTTGAGAACGTATATTTCTATTATTATTTAAGGCAGGTATACATTTCTATTAATTTATAAACACTTTTCAATTTCTAAAACTTTTTACTTGTACATATTATTAAAGATTTAACCGAGAACCGAACAAAACCATATGCACAATAAAAATTTTCGTGGAAACTAAAATGAACATTGTTTTATCATCCAAGGTATTGTTAATGGCACAGCTGATTTTATTTCTTGCCTAAAAGACACTTGTAAATCTAAGATTGTTTAAGTTTGCTAAGAAATGTGCCACACAAAAAGCCATCTTATTGGTTGTTTTTGTTGTAGAATACCGGTCGCCTTTTCAAGTTAATTCGGCTGGAAGTGTTGGAAAGGGAAACAGATTGATCAGAAGGCAGTGTGTTAGACGGAGATGGATACAATACCTAAGAAGAGTAAGAAATTTAGGAGTTGCAAAAACCAGGGTTGTCAAACTCCAATTTAACACCAAGCGCATTGAATTTGTTTAGCGTTTTTCACAACCAAATCTTGTATTGGCTATTTATTGATACTGATATGTATGTACGGTTGCCAGATTTGACGATTTAACGTCATTTTGACGAATTTGGGTGCCGAGAATAGCATTTTGACGACTGGACGATTTTCGTCTTCAATTTGACGATTTTAAATAATTTTGTCAGAACTATAAAAAACTTTTGAACTTGACCAAGAACTTGGCACCTTTTGCTAGAATATGCAATCAAAATAAGGAGTAAAAGGCAATCAATCTTGATTTTTGTATTAATAATTTTGGACTATTTTGAAACAGGTTCTTGTACATAATTTACCAATTGAAACAACAAAAATATAAAATTGATATGGTCAAATGGAAAAACTACTTGAAAATGCTATGAATAATTTTTTAAAAACAGATTTGCTTGAGTGTGATCAGTTTTATTTGGTGGATTATAAAGATGAGAATAATTATTTAGACATTGAAGAAATTTACTTGAGAGTATATGTCATCGATGTATTTGGGGATGCTAAAGTTAATAAAATTTAAACATGTGTGATAAGATTTTAATAACATTTGATGCGAAGATGAATTCGAAGCCTCAAGCTTAACTGATCCCTACAATATTATTATAGAAAATAAAATTTCCTTTAACGAGTTCTATCACTTTGTTGAAGAACGTTAAGAACAGTAAATTGAATCTGAATTCAGACAATTAGAGTTATTAAAACTCCCTGAAACTTAAAGATTTTTTGAAAAAAAATTCACAAATAAAAAAGGGACTTAAGGGTCTTTTATTTCCCACATTAAGTAATTTTCTCTCGCGTTAACTAATTTTATTTTACTTTTACCGCAATATTAAGGAAATACAGCAAAAAAGAGTTTTAAGTCGAGTTAACTTAAGCAAAACCAAAGTAAGAAATCGGTTCGTTATATTTTCTCTAAGTAATTTTGTATATTAAGGATCATTTAAAACTAAATAATTGTAATTTTTTTGACTTGAAAGTAGTAACTGATATAATAGAATTATTCAATTCCAATAGATATGTATGAAAAAGTGTGTTTTATTTTTGAGGAATTTTGGACGTTTTCGGATAATTATTTTGACGATTTTGACGATTTTTCTCTCGAAATTTTACGAATTAACCCCTGGCAACCATTCCTATACATACATAATGTATGTATAGGAATGTTTTAAAATTTTCAGGTATTTTTAAGCGATTTCAAAAGAAAAGGATGTTGCTAATTCCGATTAGGTTTGTTTTCTTTATTAAGGTACAATTTAAAGATTTTGCTTGGCTATAACTGTGATCTAATGGTGATGAACATGCGTCCTAAAGAAACTTTTTGAAAAAAAATCTATTCGAAGTTTTGTGTTTATAATAGCTCTATTATGCATATGACGTTTGACAGGATTAATTTATTGATGGCATTTGATTAAAATATATGAATAGCAATACAAGAAACAATTACTTCTTTTCGTAGCCATTATTTCTCAGCTTATTAGTTTTAATATACATATTTAATAGTATTTTCACACTGACATGGTTTTAACAAAAGTTGGTTTTAACGTTAAAATCAACTGTTAAAACCTGGTTTTACCATACAAATTGTTTTTGTTAAAACCAACTTATAACAATTTTTGAATTGGTTTTATAAAATGCAACCTTGTTTTCGCTGTGATAAATTCAGTGCTGGCAAGTTAAAATGACCGGAAGCAGCTGATAATGTTTATGCCAGTGAAAAAGAATAGATACCAATTAATTTAATTTAATGTGAAGAAAAAGTATCCTTTGGACGGAAAACAACGAAAATATTTTCACTGACCTCTGGGAAGTGAAAATAGACGATATTACTGACATCCATCTGCGAAAAAAAGGTTAATCTTAAAATATATTTGTACATTTTTTATATAAAATAATATTTTAAAATGTTCATTTACCAAATATAAAATAATTTTTATTTTAGGGTGCATTGCAAAATTTCTGAGTTTTTTATGGAAACAAAACAGGTTGTAACATAAGTATTATAAAAAGCTGGCAAAAAATACAGCAACAAATTCACGCATATCTACAGCACATTTATTTTATTTTGGACAAATTTATAAGACAGCCTGTTGTTTAAACCCTAAATTTATCAAACTTGCAGTTGGAACGCAAAATCAGCTGTTTAAGGTTTGTACGTTAAAAACAGGCTTCAACCTTCGGTGTGAAAACAGTATAAAAGATATAAAAGAAAATCCAAACCAATTGCGATTTATTTCCCAGGTGGCACCCTCTTTCTTCAAAAATTCATGATTTGGTTGTGAAAACAACTAAATAAATTCCGTGCGCTTGGTATTTAATTATCAAGTTTGACAACCCTGGATTTTGCAACTCCTGCTAAATTTTCTTATTCTTCATAGATATTATATCTATCTCATTCTCTCACACTGCTTTCCGATCAATCTGTTTACTTTTCCAACACTTCCAGCCGAATCAACTTTAGAAGGCGACATTTGTTTTACAACAAATTACAAAAACAACCCACAAGTTAGTGTTTCTTTATGCCAAATTTCTTAACAAACTTACGTAAGTGTAGAGCCAGAGTTACCGCTAGGAATTTTCAAAAGTCGCACAAGAGGTTGTTTTATAAAAATAAAGTCGCACACAAAAGTCGCGTGAAAAAATTACACATCTTTTTTAACGTTATTTTTATTAAAAAAAATTAATTGAAACCAAACAAAAACCTTATTGCATATTTCATTACATGTACAGCTGCATTATATGTGCTTCAATACATGTTTTCATGTATGTATACTGAACAAATCTACTTAATTTTAATAAATTTGGTTGTGGTATGTTGCCGACGTCAAAAGAGAGGGATTTATTAATAAATAACAAGCTAAAAAAGTTACAGTTAAGATATTTTTTACAAACTTCTAACATTTCAAACCAAAGCCACATGAGCTTTTTACTGCAATTCCATTCGATTGATCTTGGCGCCATATATCCTATTTTTTTGGGTGAATGTACAGGGTGTTTTTCTTAGAGGTATAGAACTTCGAATTGAAATAAAACACAAGAAAATCGTTTTAATGTCCATCAATTTGGCTTTATTGGAAGGATAATTTTATGCCATTAACGTTTAAATATGATTTCGGGCATGTGGCCGCCGCGGCTGGCTCGAATAAAGCCAATTCTACAGGTCCAATTTTCAAACACTTTTTCGAGCATATGGGGCCGTATGTTGGCAATAACGCCACGAATGTTGGCTTCCAAGTCCCCTAACGTTTCTGGTTTGTTGGCGTAGACGAGCGACTTCACATATCCCCAAAGAAAATAATCCAATGGTGTCAAATCACACGATCTTGGTGGCCAATTGACAGGTCCATTCCGCGAAATTATGCGCTCATCGAATGTTTCCTTCAATAAATCAATTGTGACGTGCGCTGTGTGGCATGTAGCGCCGTCTTGTTGGAACCACAACTCATCCACATTCATGCCATCCAATTCGGGAACAAAATAGTCGGTTATTGCTGTGCACGGTGGCGAATCGATTCATTCGGGTCCTCTTCAACACTTTGCTCTACAGCGGCAATTGTTTCTTCGGTGCGCACTGTTCGACGTCTCTGCGGATGCGTATTATCACATAGAGTAAACGTAGTGCGAAAACGATCCATGGTTAACCGAATTAATTGCTCTGATGGACGATTATGTCGACCATAAAATGGACGGAGCTTGCGGTAAACTTCGCGAACTGAACCATTATTTTCGAAATAAATTTGCACGATTTGCAAGCGTTGTTCTTTTGTCAACCTGTTCATGATGAAATGGCAAACCAAACTAAATATTAATCACTTGACAGCTGACAAAATGGCCGCCAGTTAAAAAAGTGATGCCAACTTAAAGTTCTATACCTCAATAAAAAACACCCATTATTTACACTTCAACAATGTTTTCCTAACACACCTACATATTATGTACATAAATATTACTTTTTTCAAATTTAATTTCAAATTTAATTTCTGCATTTAAAAATAAGTTCATCAAAGGGAATCTAGTCGTCTATATCTTTTTCTATTAAATTCATGTTGCTACACATCTGTATGTTTTACTACAACTTCTTCTCTCATTGACTCGGGGGATAAAAGTAGTCTTGTAAAATAAGCCCTGCAAAACCACAATTTTTGTTTTAAAAATCTTTAACGTTGTTTGAGTAAATGAGCGATTTGTACATATACTCGTATGTAGGGATGCAACCGATACGGATATATCGGCGATACTGCTGGTTTTCCGATATATCGATATCGGCGATATTTTACTGTCGATACGCCGATACTTCTTATATTTTTCTTTAGAGTTTTTTGAACAAAATATTCAATTTTCAACTCTTTTTTTGCATGACAACTATGAGAAATAACATATTAAAAGCAGAACATAAAATCAAAACAGAATACATAATGAAATTGTTTCTTCTATTTTTTTTTTTTTGCACCATAGTAATGAAATGTTCCCTCAATGCTAAATCTTGTATGTGTTTGTATGTTTTAAGATTTTTTTCAAGGCGCATTAATACAAGTGGTGGTAATTCTATAACAATTACAACTTAAAATAACAACTGACATCTCAGCCCCTATGTCAACATGTACAAATTTTGACATACGAACCTCTAATTTGCGCAAAAAAAGAATAAAAACTGTGCTTATAACATCACCACTTTGAATACGTCTTGATTTTCTTTTATTCATTTATGCATGCGATGATTTAGTTCAGCGATGTAAAAGTTGGTACAATTGCCCTTCTTTTACAATTGTACTTTTGAGTACATTTTGTAATGAAACTAATATTAATTGTTGAGTTTATCTACATATCGTCACAGAAAATGCAAAAAGCCCTGTCTAACGTTTTAAAAGTTTTACAGGGGAGCATAAAACTTGTTTCAATGAAATATAAATTGACAATTAGTGTAAAATGTTATAATGCAAGTTAAAAGGGCCAACAAATTTATAGATGTATTTATTGTAAAATTTTTTACTTATTGTCAATATATTAACTCATTCAAACAAGTTTTATGCTTTTCCTGTAAAACTTTTAGAAAGGACTTTTTGAATTTTCTGTGATGATATACCTACATACTCAAGTACATACTCAATAAAAATGTGCCTGTATGTAAATTAATCTTTTTTTTAATATTACCGCTATTTTTGTTCGAATAAGACGAATTTTTAATAGTATCTCTCTATGTTCGGGAAATAAATCGGAATATACTAAAAATTGGATTAGACTTTTTTAGATAGAGCTTCTGGCGTTTTGTTTAACGACATACATGTTTACATGAATACAAATGAATTTTTATGTGAGTTTTTATTCAATTTCATTTAAATAAACAATTTTTCAAATTAATAAAAGCAATCGGAGTTAATAAGTACACTTTTCTTGAAAGTTGGTACAATTTGTAAAATCTCATTTTGCATCTCTGATTTAGTTTTTTCATTGTTATACAAAAATGAGAAAACTATTTTTTTCACTAAATTTGTCAATCTAAACTGAATGCCAACGTTTATTTTGTAAAATCATAAATATAGCAGACGTTTTGTTGTTTGAAAATTTGAAGTTGAGAAACTGAAATGTATTGACAATTTTGATGATTTTAGAAAATAAACAGTATGACATTCAGTTTGAATTGACTCATTAATAATATCTTACACTGTTATTTTGTGAAAAACAATAATTAATTTTTTGTTAACATGAATTGAAATTCAATTCTTTTTTTTAAGTCTTATTAATATCAATTTTAAATCTTGAGCCAATCTAAACTGAATGCCAACGTTTATTTTGTAAAATCATAAATATTGCAGACGTTTTGTAGTTTGAAAATTTGAATTTTAGAAACTGAAATGTACTGAAAATTTTGATGATTTGAATGGCTCATTAACAAACACTGTTATTTTGTATAATAGAAGAATTACTCTACTTGAGTTTTGTTAATTTTTACTTGAGCTCAATTTAAATATGCGTATCGGTATCGGAATCGGTATCGGCGATATTTATTTTTGAGTATCGGTATCGGTATCGGATCGGCGAAATAGCGTATCGTTACATCCCTACTCGTATGTATGTACATATATCAGGAAACAAAATATCTATTGCACATATCGTCGGGTGGTTACTGGTTTGCCGCATTAATAATGTATACTTAGTATCTGTGTGGCAAACCAGTAACCACCCGACGATATGTATATCCATATGTTTGCATGTAAAAAATTAATTTCAACGAATTTGAAAAAGTTTCAAAAATAGAACAGTTTAATTTTTATAAAAAATATTTACAAGAGTCTGCACAATGCTGTCTTTTTGTAATCACTGAATAATAATGTTTCGCAGTCAACTTAAGCCCACGTTTCCAAGCTTAATCATAAAGGAAACTGTGTCATTAATGTAGATTTTTAAGAGTAACTTATATATTGTGAATGAAGAATACATACACTTATTTGCCTTCTCATGAGCAATGTAAAATAAGGGGTGTTTTATAAAAAAAACACATAAAATTTAGATAAATGTATGAAATTTTTATTTGAGTCGGTAGAACGATCTATATAAAATAATGTTTCAAGATGATTTCATGTAGATTTTGACCGCGGATATGTCTGGGGGGTTAATATGTAATCCCAATCGAACGGAAATGCTTTCGAATTGTAATGCTAATAACATAAAAATTAAATGGTTCATACGCTGGGTTCAGTTTTGGCATAATTTTTTCATCATATCGCCGGTATCTCACGAATAAATTCTTTAATATTGTCTTCCAGTTCGTCAACCGTTGCGGGCTTATCCTTATAGAGATGAGCCTTAACATAGCCCCACACAAAATATTCTTAAGGCGTTAAATCGCACGATCTGGAGGGCCAATTTACCGGCCCCTAACATGAAATAAACTGGAAGAAGTGCACGGATGCACTTTTTTAACCGCGCATGAATTTTGATAATAAAATTTAATAATATGCCATCATTGTTCATTTGTAAGTCAATTATGATACAGGAAAACAGCTGAGTTGCTGTTCACAGTGTTGCCAATAAGAAACTTGGTAAAAAATCACCTTCATAATGTTAAATGACGTTAATTATTCTTTCAAAATCTTTTCAGCAAGATGGGCAGTCATCTTGTGGAATATAATTATTTATTCGAAATCTTTTCAGCTTTGATTTGATATCATTTATTTGCCTAGAAAAGTAGTTTGTCCTTGGAGAACTATCATTTCAGCCTATGTGCATTTAAGGGTTAATGTGAAAACTTACCGTTCAAGAAAATCCCCAAAGCTATGCCAGAGATACAAATAGTGCTTATTGCATGTACATCGCAATTAAATGCAGAGCCTTAGCATAGGCTATATTTTAATGTGTATATGTTAATTTTTGTTAACATTTGGAAGTTAGAAGCAGAGTTGGAAACTGCTGTCTCTATTATTAAGCATACAAAATTCGCCGATTTTAAATGAGAGAAAGAAAGAAACGCTTAGAAATGTTCACATTTATTTGATTTTTGAAATGCATGGTAAAGAAATTTTTTTTGTTTTAATATCAATATTCACTTCATTAACGCGTTTTTCAGAATGGCCACCAATATAAAAAAATGTTTAAGCATTTGACAGGCTTATCGTTCAATTCTGACATTAACTTAAGCCAGCTTATTCATATTATAGTTGGACCTTTAATGTTTCGAAAGCACGAAAGTTTCTTGAGTAAGTGAGCACAATTTTAATCAGAAAAATTATGCCAAAAATTATAATACATATACGTATGCATGTACATATGTACATATCGTGCCATAACCTCCAAAAAAGGTTCAGAGACACATTTTTTAAACTTCATTTCATGACAAAAATCTATTACTTACGATCGTAATTAATCGATTATCGTCCTAAAACAATGTTTGAAAATATTGTCGCATAGGCTTTTTGGTGGTTATGGCACGATATATTGCTGAAAATTAAATTTTATTAATAAATAAGACAACTTGATTTTAAAAAACAGCAACTATTTCTTCACATCAAAAGTGTATCTATTAAACGAAATATTTGAAAGGCATTGAAATCAGCATTTGACAAAACTGAAATTAAATAAATTTTCTTATTATAAAAATTCATATTCGAATATTTATTTTACTACACAATTTTTCATTGAAATTGAGGAAATTCAAGACAATAAATTATGAAAATTATAAGAGAAATTAAAAATCCGCAATAATTTCTTAATCGGACTTAAGCTCAGTATTTCAATTCTCATTGAATGAAATATTTTTAATAATTAATGTGAGTTTCTAAAGAAGAGAAGAAAAATTAAACTAGCCTTTATTAGCTGGGGGAAATGCCGATATTTTTCTGTGCAGCCACGTTTTTTATTAGCCACCATGTCCATCTACTTGGGTAGAGATTGTTATTAACATCAGCTATTTAACTCAAATTTCCAATGAAATGGAATATGAGAAATATTGTGTATACAATTATTGATTTACCTTTGGTAAATACATTTGTAAGTATTAATGTAGAATTAGTTTGTACGTGCTGTTCCGTTCTGAATCAGCTGTTTTGTTTCTGTTCAATTGAAAGTCTGTATGTGTGGTTTGTTTTTCCTTTTTCGTTCTGTTCTGTTACGGACAAATCTGTAGCAAATAGAATTCAACGTTAAGTGACAGCCAAAAGTGTGTATGTATTAGTTTGTTGTGATATTTTGTAGACAACTGAAATCAGTTTTATAGGTTGCCAGCTAATTCCTTGCACAGGAAAAGTAATTGCAAAATATTTTATACAGAAAAGAACGGCACAGAACGACAACGAAAAGTAAAAACTAATGAGGCCTTTACTATTCATTTTCTGTTTTTCCGTTTTTTAATTTTTTAATCAGGTTAGCAAGAAGTTATATCACTCGACCTAAGTGTGTTTTACTATTTTTGTTTATCTTTTACGATCAGCCACTGTTGCCAGAAGTAGGGTATAGATAGGTATTTTTTATAGTAAAATAGAAGCGTAGGGAAAATCGGACAGATTTTTTATATTCTGCAAAATGTAGGGATTTTTTGGTCATGTCGCATTATTTATGAAATAAATCCAAACATAACGTTTTTTAAAACGGTTCAAAAATTTTCTTTTCGTTAAAATCGCTTAAAAATATATTTCCAGAGTTGTTTGTGGTTTAAAAAGTTGGCGACACTAATTTGTATGTATGTATATGGCAAGGCGAATTTATATACCAGGTGGTGTCAAGCCTGCAACAACAAAATCTGCCTAGTACTTTATTGCAATGGAAATTGACAAATCAAACTTCCTACAAATTTTATTGCAATGAAATTTGACAAGCCAAACTTCCCAAAAAAACCAGCTGTTAACTTGGCATCACCTGGTACATGGATTCACCTTGGTATATGCATACATACATATTAATTTTAAAATTACCTGTTTTTGTAACTGAATTGAATTTATCCTTTAAAATTTTATTTGCATTTATTGTATTAATTTTTAAAAAAATTTATGTTGTTTTAATTGAATTTAATTACTTATTTTTTTTACCGAAGCTTTAATGTATGTATATATATATATTTTTTTTATATAACTAATGGTTTTCTTCTATTTTAATGACATAAATAAGTAGGTATTTTTGTAGGTGAAATTTTTTCAACGTGTAGGGAAAAATCGGATTTTTATATTTTTTCGAGTAATCTACTGACAACAATGCGATCATCACATTATTATTATTAATACTTAAGCCAGATTAAGAAATTATTCCGGATTAAATTAATTCTAGAATCATCTTGATCTTAAAATTTTTTCTTCTCATTTTTGTTATTGTATGAAAGCCATAATACTTAAAGGAAGAGAGTTCAATAAATTCACTTAGCTATGTATTTGCCCATTAAAACTTTAGCTTACAATGCAAATTAGAAAAAAGTATACGCTGACTGTTAGCGGCAGATCTGGAAATTTTTTGCTTAACTAAAAAATAATGTCAGCACAAAAAACTCAATTTATAGAAACTTTGCAAGGCTCTGTACTATTATTTTTCTTCAAGTTAGAGAGAAATTCAAGTTGTGCAAGTTCAAGTAATAGACTGAGTTTACATCTGGCATTTCTTGTGTGCCATGTGCACAAAACAGCGTAACCACTAATTACTAATGAAAAACTGTTTAATTCAGACATGTATTTATTGATTTACACTATTTCCAATCACGTTGGATTCCATAAAACTGTCTATTAGTTATGTATGAAGCTGTTGATCTTAATAAATACGTGTCTGAATGAAACAGTTTTTCATTAGTAATTAGTGGTTACGTTTTTCTACGCATGTGTGGCACATGGCACTCATATGTAAACCCGGCCATAGGAAAAAACTAAGGGAATTTACCTGCTTGCCGCTGTTGCCATTCGATTTGTTTCAACTTATAGAAACTTCAATTTGTAGAAGTTCAAGTTATAGAAGTTCAACTGTATATATTAGTATCTATAATATTTAACAAAATTGTGCGTAGTTTACTTTTTCCATCTCTGTATGTAGTAACACCACCTTAACATATTATTAGAGAATACAAAAACAATATTTGAGATCTCTTGTTTATTTACCTGTTGCTATCAGGGCTGCCATTTATACTTTTTTCCCATTACACATAAATTGGTAGTTTGATACTCTTGTTATATGGTGTGCTTATTAATGGAAAATGTGATTTACGGCCGGGCCACGATATCGACAAGAAAGTTTCTTTCGCTTACTTATATTGAAAACAAGAATAAGAGAATTTGTTTTTGTTTTCAATGCAAGTAAGCGAAAGAAACTTTCTTGTCGACATCGTGGGCCAGGCCGTTAATTTAACATTCAAGGTAAATGCTGTTCGTTAAAAATAAATTGGATCAAACAAGAATCAATAAGAAAATACTTGAATACATGTGTATTCAATGATCGTTTTAGCTAATTTTAGCGATTCTGAGTTATTTGTTTATGCTTTATAAAAAAAATTTTAAATAATTTGAAAAAGATATACTTACATAATAAGCTCCTGCGCAAATGAATTTATAATTAAGAAGTACATATACTCTAGCAAAGCATGTACACTTACTCGAGCTATACTAAAAAACTATGTACACGTTTTTGACAACAACAAAATGAGAGAATAACTATTGGTTGTTACTCGACTGTGTGTGTGCTAGCTAAGTACTTGTTTATTTTTCGCTCTTACTTGAACATGCATAAAGCGAACATGGCAAGTACCATGTGACAGCCAAACTTCACTAGGTACTTGCCAAAGCATATTTATATAAAGTATATGCAGGTCTACAACAACTAAGAAAGTACAAAAACAACAGGCGATTTGTTTGTGTAAGAATAATGGATGAATGTCAAAAACAGATGAATGCAACCAGACCTGGGCAACTTGCATTACTTTTGCATAAGCACTGATTGAAAAACAAAAATTTTAGTGCAAATTTAAATTTAATGCTTGTAGTGCACTATTTTTTTCACTTCAATAAAATCTCTTAAAAGTAATGGATTAATATTGCATTAGCATGGCGAAAAATGCACTGATTTTGTATTGATGTGCTTAGTCTACTTCATGATGAATATTATTGCATTATCAAATATTGTACACAGTAATATTGAATAAAACGTTAACCTATTTTATCAGAGAGCACAAATAATAAAATAAAAAATACAGTAAAGTTCATTGCGGGCACCTTTATAAGTATGTACGTACAAATTAAAGAAAAGGAAAACTGTCAATATAAATACAAACTAGATTTCAGAACCAATTGAAAAAATTAAAATGTTTCATACTTCAAGTACGTTGCATCTCGACCTTATATAGAAAACCGTGCAATTGACAAAAGATCAGAACTTAGGTTTTCATTTATTGTAGTTATATCTTAAAAAATGGTGATTTTATAAACGAAAAATACTACCGCTTGGAACAATTACATCTCTCGAAAAAAATTATAAAAAACGTAGTGATATGATTTTTCGTCTTGGGTGTACATAGGAAAAAATTTACATATTTATGTATGTACGTATTTTTTTATGTACATATGTACACATTTACATTGTATTTTGCACTATAATGCAATAATACTTTTCATAATGTGTGAAGTGGTGAAAAAATGGTGAAATAAAAGTAACAATGCAATATTCATAAATTACTTTGAAGGGATTTTATTTTAATGAAAAAAAAATGCACTAATATTATCAAAGTTAGTGCCAATGTAATAAATTTGTATTTGCATTGATTTGGTTTAGTATGGTAAAATGGTCAATGCGTTTGCTTATTTAATGCAATAGTCCCAGATCTGCATACAACAAAAAGGAAATGTATATATGGATAGACAAAACCAAAGTAAATTTATTAATTGATAAAGCTTTAATATGTGAAATAAGTATAATAAAATATTAAATAATTAAATATAGTTATTTTTAAATGTTTTGTAACACATTTTTTAAGTAAAAATTTATATAAACTTTTTCACATACTTTTTCAGTATACACAATTGTGTATAACAAAGCAAAAGAAAACAAAATGGCGTACGAACATTGTAAACAACTTTTGACATTCAGGCATTGCCACGAAACGAGAAAAAAAAATGAATCACCTGAGTAGTTGCATATACTTGATATAAATTTACTTTGGTACTTGCAGTACTAGGTGAAGTCTTTCCAAAAAAAAAATGTTCTTTGCATTCAATCGCTATTTCACCGCAGAATGTGATGCAAACCAAAAATGGAAATAAATGATGCAAGTTTACAATTTCATTTATTTAAAAACATTTGTTATTTATTCAAATTGATATAAGTAGAAGTTTATATGCATATATAAAAATATTTTTTGATATATTCAAATGTAATCTACTAAAGGCCCTATTCATAAAAAGTATTTTTGCTTTATAGGTAAAAAGTTTATGAAACTGATTTCCATACAAAATTTGTTTTATTAAGCCATAATAAGACAGAATTATTTTTTATGAATAATGCTGTAAATATATATTTACGGCTCTATTGTCCTTATAGGAATAACATGAATTAATTTATACATAAAGAAATATATGATTCAGACAACTTTCCTACTGAAGATTCAAGAATTGTATAATTTTAACTCAAAAATACACCCTTAAATCTGATAAAAGATTTGTATTACAAATACATATACTATATATGTATTTCCTGGGTTTGCCGATAATTTTCTTTAACTGTTCCCCGGCACTTATGTATGCACAATTTTTTATTATTTATTTTAAAGACATCAAATACCGTCTTGGTACCTATTGTGGATGTAAAGGCTAATGTTTCAAGCGGGGAAGAATGCAACCACTTCTAATTAAACTGAAAAAAGTAAAGTGTGAAAGGGTTTCGCTGGCATTTTAAATGAAAATGGAATAGAAGTAGAAACTTGAGTGGCGTGTAAGAAATGCAAAAATTTATTTAAACTTAATACGAAAAGCACTACAAATTTGCTTAAGAATAAGTGCTACGTTTTATATAGTGATTTTTCTTTATAATATTTACTATTTTTTGAATTACAACTAACGGTTGCTGAATTACAATTGATAAATCTAAATTACAATTGACGCATTCTGAATTACAACGGAAAAAGGTATAGAAATAAGGATTACGTAGTAAATATATATATCCTGGTTTGCGTATTTCGACTACGACATTTTGGTCACAGATTAAACAAAACATTTAGTGTTGTATGTTCTATTACAAACACGTCATAGTCGAAGTCGAAATATGCCCACCACGATAGGGAGGATTATCGTTTCATATTTTATTAATTACTTAAATAAATACTTTAGTAATGACCCAAGAATGTATCCAGATAAATCTATTTGCCTTTAATTAATATTAATTCTTGTCGATATGCGTGAATATTGCTCCACGACCTGCTGAAGTGTTTTATTTTTAATTTGTATTTTACTTTTTGGTTCTTAGTACGATGTAATTGACTTCATAAATAATATCTGCCTTATTCATAAAAAAAATTCAGGTTTATTAAGCGCTTATTTGACATATTTCTATAAGAAATTTGTCAAATAAACCTGTAATAAACCTAAAATATTTTTTATGAATTAGACCGTATATGTACATACTTATATATTATTATACATATGTATGTATGTATGTTGTATTTAGAATTGAGGAGTAGTAAGCATTTTCTTATTGTTCACAATATCAAAAAAAAAAAATCGTTTTCTGCAATTATATTTAAAACAAAATTCAAATTTTGTATTTGTTTCAAATGTAAATATTCTGTGTTAATAAGGAATGTAAGATATTAACTGCCTTATTCATAGAAAATATTTCAAGTTTATTAAGCGCTTATTTGACATATTTCTATGGAAAATTTGTCAAGTAAACCTGTAATAAAACTAAATTATTTATTTTATGAATTAGACCATTATATACATAAGTACCATAAGTACATATGTAAGCTATTTAAAATAGAATTGAGTTCAACACGTTTTTGAATTAATATTAAATTAATTTTATTTTATATTAATTATTATTTTTAAAACCGATCGATTTTTTTTGATCGTTGAAGGCTTATACACATTCATACGAATGTAAATGCCATCACCGGCATTAATATTTACATTTCAACCTCTCTGTACATATATTGCACTAAAACACTTGAAGTACCACATGAAGTGAACATAATTTTTGAGGTACTTCGTTTTGCTTACCTACATTTTTCTATGTTCATTTTTTTCGGTACATATGTATTTAATCTTCGGCTACTTCATGTTAGTATTTGTCAAACAAACAATCTCTACTCTTCAATGCTTGTGCTCTGAGAGGGAGAACAAATATCTACCATACTCGACAGCGAGTTTCACATATGAACAAAAAGTTACTCGTTGCAGACCTTTAGTACATAATTGGCAAAAACTAAAAACATCTTCAGCAATTTTGCAGATTTACGATATCGAATTTGGAGAAAAAGTTCAAAATAAGTTTGGCAACCCTTCCCACACTGTGCATATGAGTGATATGATTAACACGTGTGCGCTAGACAACGTTACCGTTCGCGACATGATCAAAATGGCAACATTTGTATACACCCAAAATGTTTGAAAAGTCGTAAAAGGAATAAGTATGATCAGTTGCAAAACTAAGTTCAAGCTTTCTAGAAGGAAAAATTGCGTGACTTGTTCTATTATTCTACATGATAATAATTATTATGTAGCAGCACATTTTATCTTTAGCAGAAGTAGGTATTTGTATTATAGCAGGATTTCTTACAACAATATAGACAGTCTCGAAGCTCCAGCTGATATTTTTTTTTATATTTGTGATGTGATCTGTCAAATCTTGTTTACGTTTTACCAATCCACGCGCACATTGACTATTGAAGATTCATCACAAGACAACAACAAGAAAAAGTCCTATTGTTTTATTTTTTGTTCATTTGTTGTAGAATTGAAGGTACCTTTCCTTTTTAAATTCTGTTTAAATTTCTTATTTATTTTTATTTTTCCTTTTTGTGTTTTCATAAATAAAAATATCCAAAATAAGTGTGCAATAATTTTTAATATACGATTTTATAATATAACACGAATTTTTAAAATTTTCCAACGGTAGCACTGGATCTTAACAATAACAACATGAACGCGATGTGAGAGTTCGATTAAACAGGTTTACAGAGAATGAGAGAGATGTTTATAACAATTGCCAACAGTGATGACTAAGCTAGTACAATGTAATTGTGTGTAAACTCAATTGTTTAGTACTTTATAAAATGAAAAGTAAGAATCCTACTTCTAAGTTAAGGCCACGACGCACTATCATACAAAGTCTTACGATCTACGAAAAACTACAACCCTGAAGTGATTAATTGTTATGGTCTTTTGAAAATTTTCATAAACTCCATCATACCATGGTTGTATTTTCTCAAAAATCACATGACTTTGTATGATAGTATATCATCACGGCATTTAGCTATTAGCAAGAGCATATAAATGTTCATAGTTGTAAATAATGATAATGGTTACATGTACTACGAAAGCAGGTGTGCAAAGTTGTTATATAAACATGTTTTGAATAACAAGATTCACTTCGAAAAAGATATCTGTTCAAAGGTCTCAATAAAATCACACAATTTGAGTTACAAGATGAGACGAAACGTTGATATTTATTTTCTCCTGGCAAAAATTTGCATTAAACGACACTTCTTCAGCCATTTTGTTACCTCATTAGCCCTCTGAATATTGGAGCTGCAGATCAAGTCATCAAAATCTAAATAATTGCCTTTTATTTAGGGCCTGTCCCATGATGTCGACAGCGTTCGATTTGTGGCCCACTTACATGCGAAACAAAAACAAATTTTAAAATTTTGTTGTTGTTTCCAATGTAACTGTGCGACGAGTCGAATTTTGGTGACATCGTCGGACAGAACATTATACAAGGTGTAATTTTTTAACTGTTCAAATAAACATTTTCAAATGGTACCTTTTTAACCCCTGTGGCATTTCACTACGATCAGCTTGCCATCTCTGATATGTACACACATAAAAATGTTTCTGTTGGTTTCAGTTGTTTGATGGAAAAAACTTTTAACATAATTTTTTTCACCGAAGTACAAATTTTAGTGTTAAAATAACGGTCGAGTGGTTAAGTCGCGTGTGAGAGAAAAGGAGAGTGAGAAAAAAATTGTTAAGGAAAAATTTGTAGACAAAAAGTAGAAATGAAATAAAAACACATAATTATTAAAATAAAATAAAAATAACAAATATTTAAACATAAAAAATTCGACTAAAAATGAAGAAAATGTTAACAAAAATTTTTAAGTGCGTTAAAAATTTTCAAGTTGCTAAACATTTCACATGAATTTCTTCAGCAAAGTGAAAATTGTGAAAATTCATTAAAAATAATACAAAATTTGTGGCAAGCAAACTGGAAAAAATTATTAAATCGAAATTGTGTCATAGAAAAATAAAAGAGAATTTGAATTTGAATTAAATTAAGCCGGCTTAACAAACGTATTTGGTGTTTTTATATTCCATTATGTCCACCTACAAAGAGTTTCAAAATTTCAATAATTTTGCCCATATGAAAATGGATACTCGGGATGATACGGTGGGCGACTCTTGTTTATCGCCCTCAAATGCCTCACCACCGGATTTTGACTTTAGTTTACCATGTCGTTTTTTCAAAAGTTCTTTTGCACGATCACTTTCACTCAACAATGCCAGCAATAGCAGCAATAATAATCAATGTAAGTCTTTGGATTATGACATACGAGCCAACAATACGAAAAACAACAGCAGCAGCAAGAAATTGTCTTACACCAACAGAGACATGACAGCTGTGTCAGCAGTGCCACCTCTGCCCCAAAAACGTTTAAGTCAAGCCGGATCATTTTACCAACAGAATGAGGCCAGCACCAAAACCGAACAGAAACATGTTTTTACTGATACAGCCACAACAAACAATGAGGAAAAGCCTCCAGCTTTGCCAGCCAGACGCCCTCTGAGTCTGCACAATTTGACGCTACCACAGAATTTAAGTGGCAACGAGTGTCAAATGAATGCGGAGCAGAAATTCCAACAATCCATATTGACACAATTAAGACAGCAGGCCTACAAGCAGGCAAACAACAATTCTAACAACAATACAATGAAGCCGGTAAATGGCGAAAACAATGCATGTGGTTACAATAGCAAAAACTATATTGTTGATCCAACAACTTTAAATCAAAAACCTCAGCCTCATCATTTTACAGCCTCCAGCTTTGATAAGATTGCAACCAGCAGCAGCAGCAGCATCAGTAGCAGTAGCAACAGCTGCAATAGTGACAGTGTTAACAACATGAATAACCTAAGAAGGAATATTAACAACAACAACAATAACAATAACAGTCACATCGTATCCCCAAATCAGCAGAATAATGTGGAACAGGTTAGTGATAATTTGACTTAAATGTAGGTCAGGGCTGGAAAATTTAAATTGTATTAGTCACATCTTAGCAAGGAATCATGATTCAGTTTTGTAGTCTTTGAAATATTTGTTATTAATTTTCAAACTCTTTCTCTTTCCATAAATTAAATTTTTTTAAACTTTATGTGTGATATGAACCACAAAATCCTTTTGGTTTTTAGAAGAATTAACATTAATTTAAAGAGACCGTTCTATCCCTTTAATCATCGTACCTGAGTCACATATTACCAAGGAATCAAGAAAAAAAAATTAATAAAATAATCTGTATTAGTTTTGTACTCTTTGAAATATTTTTTATTAATTTTCAAACTCTTTCTGAGCAAATTTAAATACAAAATTCAGTCATAAAGAAATTATTAAGGGTTTTCATGAGAACTCTTAAAATTGCCATTTGTGCAATTGGACGAACATGCGAGACATGTTTCATGAAGAACCTTTTGAACTTTTGCGCAAACAGTTTATGCAAATTTGAAACAAACGTCAAAAAGTTCATTTAATAAAAATAAAATAAGAAAATTTCAAGCAATTTTTATTTAAAAACATATTTATATATTTTTATAAAAATAAAAAAGTGTGTGTGTGTCTAAAAATGCCTAAAGAATTCCAAAAAAAGCAAGAAGTTGTTTACGAAATGCATAATTGAACAGCTTAAGTTTACGAGTCAAAATTATTGGGCAAACTTAACAAGTTTGTATAAATAAATAAATTTCTATACAATTTTTGACATTTTATTTACGAGAGTCTAAAAATTTACAATTGCACGGCTTGCGAGACTTTTGAACATTCTCATAAAAACCCTTAAGGTAGAGGTCCATAGCTCGCTTTTTGCGCGTTACGCTTTCTATGCATCTGTCAAAAAAGTAGAATCAATGTAATAGTATGTGACAAGTTACATTGCAAAAAGCGCAGAAAGCGTAGGCGCGTTCAAAGCAAAAAGTAGGTCTACTTTCTACTTTTGTACGCGTTACAAGCACCATGAAAGAAAGTCAGTTGTTCTTGAATGCTAAAGATGTTAAATAATACTTTATTTCTTACGTTATCGATAAATATTATTTTGTCGTGGATAATTTTTTTCTTTTTTTTTTAATAAAAAAATTTCTTATAAAAAAAAACATGTTTAATAAAATATGTGAATATTTTCATTAATGCGATGTATTTTAATTAACTTTTCACCACACTTTTCTCGTAACAAATTTTGCATATTAGTTATCGATTACTTTTACGTACTGAGTGTCATCTCAGCTAAATCTGTATTAAATAGCTGCTTAGAAAAGTTATTGGTTAAGCCAATAATGTGCATACATTTATATGTAATTTTCAATTTACTTACATTAAAGTCAACAACAGCCGACAATCTGCTGGAATAGCCCTGGCCGAGTTCTTCTCAAGACTCTTTTAAAATGCTGAATAAATAGTCAAAGACATCTGCAGACATTCTTGTCGCGGTTCAAAATTGCTCAGGGTCAGAAGTTGTAATTTTTTAAATGTGGTTTCAAAAAACCCACTTAAATTCCGTTCTAAATACAACGGCCGTACCCAACACCTGTTCTTTTTTGAAATTGTTCATAGGCATTTTTTGCACATAAAATTAAATATACAAACTCGACTAACTCCACAAATTCTTTTAAAAACTCGATTTCACTCTCCATTTTTTCTTTATAAGTATTTATAAACAAACGCACACAGCTGATCAAAACAAAAATAAAATGGCGCATGAAAAGCAGTGCATGTAACTCAACGCGAACAAAGTATAGAACGAAACAAGAGGATGAAACGCGTCTAAAGCATAACGCGCAAAAAGCGAGCTATGGACCTCTACCTTTATGCATTAAACACATTCACCACAGCAGGCTACAGGAACACACGACTTCAAATGCCGCTAGCAGCATTTGTCGCCTCGTAGCCAGCTACTTAATTATTTTGGAGACGGCAGCAGCACCATCTGCTCATATTTAAGTATAAGTACATAGTTCAGAATTGCCACCTTCAAATATTTCGCATTTATAAAAATTAAATTACTCTTTCAAAATGTACTTATATGCCGTAAAAGTATAAAAATTAATTAATTTATACTTTACATAAATTTTTGGATATTGTTTCTGTTAAATAGTATGAAATAATTGTACGATATCATTCATTCAACATCTTGTATTATACTGGCAACACTGAATTTTGTCATTGTAGCCAAAGAAATAGAAATTAGTTTAATTGGACTACAACGACAAAATGAGCATAGACAACAACCTGCCGCTCTGATGCCATGCTGTCTTCAAAAGAATCACTCTCATATAAACATTTGTATTCTATCCTTGACATTTTGTAGTCGGTAGCTTGCTGTGGTGAATGTGTTTAATGCATTAATCAATTTTTTTTAAGAACAAATTACGATTTTTAAATGACTGCTAAGCTGTCTTGCGTTTCGCGCAAGACTTAGCGCGTTTTAACTATGCCAAACGCGTTTTTTTTCGTCTTAGCACTTTAAAATAAAAACGCGCTAAATTGGCGCGTTTTGAATAAAGTCAATAACATCACATCAGTTCAATATTTTATTTTTTACTTTTTTATTTGTATAAATTAGAATATTTTCTAGTATCCAAAACTCTAATAAAATCGTTTCCAATTCAAATGAATTTGTAGAATGAGTTGCAATTTGTTTTCAGTTCAAATGAATAAAATAAACCATAATGAATCAAAAACTCGATTTCGAACTTTTGTGTAGTTACGTCCGTTTGCATTTAAGGTGGCGATTATATGCACGATTATTTAACTGAATCTAAATTATTTTTAACTTTTTCTTGCTTATTTTTGAAGTCCGTTAAATATTTTTAAAGTTTTATTTAAAATAAAGAAATTTTGTAAATATTAGCGCTCGCGCACTTTTAAAAATTCATCATCGCGTCACTTTCACTTCTCAAGGGTGTGTACCAAGTTTCGGAAAAATCGGTCAGATAAAAGCACGTGAAATATAATATTAATCTTAAATGGGCATGGTCCTGCCCACTTCTTTAAACACAAAATTATGTAATTCTAAGAGCCGCAAGTGCTTACCAAGTTTCGTGGGAATCTGATAAATAGAAGAACATGTAACTTAATACTAATCTTTTATAGGCGTAACCCATACAATTTTATATATGTATACAGATTAAGGTTTAATACGAAAAATTTTGTATGTATTTCTATTTTATAAACTCTTTATTAAGTCTAAGGGCCAATTTCACCAACTTTATTTAAATATCAATTCACATTTAAATGCCGATTTTCATTAATTTTTTTTATGGAAAAATTACTTTTAAATATGAATTGATATTTAATATTTTTTATAAATAAAGCAGTAGTACTCGTATTTTAATTTTTCTTCTGCACAATATTTTAGCAGAAACTTTGAACCGATTTAGCTAATCTCCCATCAAAATTTTCTGTCAACACTGAGTTTATGGATATTGTATCCCACTGGTCGTGTGGATATTGTATCATGCAGCGAAAAAGGCGGCGGGGGGGGGGGAGGGGGGTTGAAGAAAAACTCGAACTAAGGAACTAATTTACATATTTTTAAACATATAGTTGGCTTAGATTTACAGCCAGAATAGTCGGTTGAACATGTTCTTTGACACTAACAAGACTGTAATTGAAATGCTTAAATTATTTATGCACTTGCTTCTTTAAAGAAATATACAGTCTTTAGAATTCTCTTGCGAACGACCTTAATGGTTACACAGGGAATTTTCATCACATACATAATTCATAAGGCTGCGTAGAATATAATATATTTATTTATTTATTTCATGAATATTTTATAAATTTACAAAGTAAATTTGCAAAGTATTGTCGCACAAATATGGGCGGGGTAACTAGACCATATGCCCAAGATGGTAATAACAGTATTTAAAAAAGTTTTTGGGACTGACTATACACGACCTATGCCTTCACATAGGAAGTAGCAACGAATTTCCACAAAAGAACCGCAAGAATATACGGTTATCCGTGGCAGATCAGTCAACCAGTGCGAGCGAGACGAAAAACTCTCGAAGGCCAGACAACACACAGAAGCCTGACCGCACTTAAGAAATAATTACGATGACGCGAGAGCTGTTCTTCAACCCAGAGCTGCTTAAGGACCGAATATAATATATTTTCTGCATATGCCAAAGTGTGTAAAAATCAAAAAAACCCTTCCAAATTTGCATAAAATTTACTTACTGAAGTTTATCATGCAATACAAATTCTGAATCTTAACACTGGGGTTTCCATCTCTGATATCGGCCATATTTCATTATTTTTTCTCACTTAATTCTGTTTCCTAACTTGGGTTTAATAATGCAAGTGATTTTAATTAAAATTTTTAAAATTAAACGTGGGTCGTTCTGAAAATGTTTGTGTATTTCTCAAGACTTGCAATATAGCTCTGTATATAGTTTTATAGAATTAATCCGTGATATGACCGCCCACGTCATGTCATGTGACGCCAAAAGCACTATTAGTTACGTACATTCATATTTAGACGCATTTAACTTGGGAGAGAGTTACAACTTCAATTTGCTTTTAAAATTTGTTACAGACTTTTTGCTTCAGCAGTCTTTCAACTTTTTGGTCGATCCGAACAGCTGATCAACAATGTTGTTCATAAATTTTCATGTTTAGAAGCATTCAGCCGGAATAGAACAATGATTAAGTTCATAAATTTATTCATTCAGTGAGGCGAGCATTTTGGCATTTTTAAAATGGAATTGAATGTCAAGTTGCGTGCAGTTTACGGCACAGCTGTCAATTGACACAAACTAGGACAAGTAGTAGTATTGGGCAAAATCTTTTATTTGTGTGAATCTTTCATTCTCTTTCAGAAACCAAACCTGGTAAATTAATTCTTCTTTAATTTCTTTCATCTTTCTGGATGTCACACATTTTTCAGAATGTATTGTCAATGTACGAGGGCGGATCAATAAGTCCGTGATTTTTCGAACTTCCCTCCTCGTAGTTATATGAAATGAAATGTCGTCATTTACTTTGCGTTTAACAGCTGTTCAAAACAAACAACTTCGTATATTTTTCTAAAAATGGAAAAAAGGGAATTTCTAGTGCTCATTAAACATTATTTTTTGCGAAAAAAAACCATTAATCAAATCAAGGAAAAGCTCGATAAATACTATGGGGACTCTGCACCATCGATTTCAATGGTTAAAAAATAGTTTACTTACTTTCGTTGTGGTCGCACAAGTACAAATGACGCTGAACGTTCTGGACGGCCAATTGAGGTCAGTATACCCAAAAATGTCGAAAAAAAATACACGATATGGTGTTGGCCGATCGAAGAGTAAAAGTGCGTGAGATTGCTGATGCCATAGGCATTTCATATGGCAGTGTGGTTTCGATTTTAAGTGATCAGCGGGGTTTAAGAAAGTTGTCTGCAAGATGGGTGCCGCGTTTGCTCTCAATGGACCATAAACGTAAACGTGTGACAACTTCAAAGGATTGTTTGGAGTTGTTTAACCGCAATCCGAGTTGAGTTTTTGCGGTGTTTTGTAACTGTGGATGAAACATGGATCCAGTACTGTACACCGGAGACCAAGTTTTTTGGGATTCGATTACCTTCAAAAGGGAAAAACAATAAACGGCGAATATTATGCCGATTTAATGAGGATTTAAAAAGAAAACGACCCCGTATGGCCAAGAAAAAAGTTATTTTCGATCATATTTCTCAATGGCAAAACTCTATGAATTGGGTTACGAATTAGTACCTCATCCGCCATATTCTCCGGACTTAGCCCCTAGTGACTAGTTCCTATTTCTAAACCTAAAGAAATAGCTCGCTGGAAAGAGATTTAGCTCCAACCATGAAATTATTGACCAAACAAATGTCTATTTTAAGGACCTCGAAAAATACTATTTTTTGGAAGGGATACAAAAACTGAAGAAACGTTGGACTAAGTGTATTGATTTAAAAGGAGATTATGTTGAAAAATAAAAAAAAAACTGTGTTTCATTAAAAAAGTCAAAGGACTTATTGTTCCGCCCTCATAATATGAGGTGTGATGGTGTCAACACAAAATGTAACTTTACGTTAGATTTTTTTGACATTTGTTTCAAATGTGTTTAGATTTTTTTCTCGTAAAATGTGATGAAAATCTTTATCTCGTACATGTATAATAACCTGAGTGGCCCTTTAAATTATTCTAACTTAAATCTTATACTCATACTTCTCACACAACTCTCCATGTAATATATATCACGACTATTTTTATTTTAAGAGGTGGCCTCTATACTCGTACTTGCTTTTCGTTTGTTTATTTTTTATTTTTTTTATTTTGTTAAAATGTGTTGTACTCGTACATTGTAGCTGCATGACCGATAAATGAACGCAATGTTGTTATAACCATTTATTTTTTCTAGTGAGATCTTTTTATCGAATATCATCATCTACATCAACATAATTATCAACATCAATTCAACTATAAAACATATTGTTAATTTTGTTATTTTTATAAATTTCCTTTTAAAGTGAAATCAGTTTTGTTTTTTATAACTACATTTGTATGTTTATCATTCGCTTAATTTCTAAATATGCGCTCGCACGTCACATTAACAGCGTTGTTTCAATATGACCTTGACCGGTTGCAAGTTGTTGTTAATGCCATTTATGGGCGGCATTTACTTGAGAAAATGTTAATTAAGACAACGGCCATGTCTGTGATCGTTGATCTTGAGAAAGTTAAGATCATTAAGAAAAGTCGTAGCTTGTTCAAGAACAAACTTGAATGTATTAAATGAATTTAAGCACTTGCGTAAAAATCTATAGAGAATGCCAATCAATCTCTGACTGCAGTGATTACAATAAGACAAGAGATATAAAGCAGAAAAGTTCTAAGCTAAAATCTATTCATTAACCTTGTTCAATTTCTGGAGATACTTGGAAGTCTTAAGAGAAAACTTACCAAATTTTTAAAGTCGTTTATCATTTTTATTGCCTACACAACTTTCACAAGTATTTATCAAAAATTTCTCATCTCATTTATTTGATTTGTTTATTTTGTTTTTGTTTTTTTTACACTTTGTTTTGAATTTAGAATACAAAATAAGTTATAAAATAAATACATATGTATCTGCACTAGTCGTCAATTTGCGTTTGAACAATGAAAGTTTTCTAACAAAAGAAAGCAAAAAAAAAGAGTTTGGATAATAGAAATTACGAAATGGTAGAGATCTCACATAACAGAAATTAATTTTATTGTAAATATTAAGATATCTCAACTTCTATGGTTTTGAAATTTCAATAATTTGAAATTATAATTAAGTTTAGATGTCAATTGATAAAGCTTTAAGAATGGAATTATGCACGATTTCTCCTATAACACAGTGCAACAAGAAAAACAAGCCTCTACAATTCCAATGGAAAATGAAAGGAGACCATTAAGTAAGTAAGTTGGGCCATTTTTGCACTAAAAAATCTTAAAGATCTTTTTTTTTCAAAATATTCACATTCTGAAAAGAAATTATACTATTTAATAGAATTTGAGACTCATTTGTTGTAGAATAGGTTAGGTTAGGTTATAACAGGCTGCCGATTTATAGTAAACCAGCCCACTTGGGTCCTTAGAGGTCCCGTTGTGCTGCCTGGGCGGATTGAGGTGGGCTGCCCATCCTCATTTATCCTATACACTATCCGTATTCAGCTGAAACCAACCCGAAAGGCGTATGAATGAATTCACACTACCGATTTCACATTCCGACAGACTCTCCAAACCTTGCAGTATCGGAGCCCCCATGTGGAGTGAACGCACCTCCGCAAGTGCTGGGCAATGACAGAGAAAATGCTCAACAGTTTCCTCCTCTTCCTCGTCCTGACAGCTTCTGCAGAAATCATTATAAGGTAGATTTAATCTACCAGCATGTATGCCTATGTAGCAATGTCCTGTTAGGACTGCGACCAAATTACGGAGTTGTCCTCTTGGAATCCTCACCAATATTGTAGAATAGTTTTACATTTCTCTGAAAAAGACAATGAATGTCGTGTGTTATGCATTTTAATCCAAAATTGATAATTTCTTTATATTTGACCACGCCTATACCGCCCACCATTTGTTGAAATCAAGAAAAAAATATAATTTTTCCACATTGGATTCAATGTAACAATAAGTACGCACAATTACATTCCATTAAATATTTTTATATATTTATACGTTTTTTTTCAATTTTCATTCATAGTGCAAAAAATTGTCAAAATGTCCCAACTTCAAGAGGCCATAAAAATTAAATTCGAGCTAACTTTACAAAACTCTTTGGCAGTTCTCTTTATTTAATGGTCTACTTTCATTGCCCATTGGAATTGTTGAGGCTGGCGGCGATGACCCAAAATTTGTTGCACAGTGTAATTAAAGCTTTACTAATCTCCCTTTGTTGTTTTTTTTTCCTTGTAAAATTTTTTCAAATACGTCATTTTTGAAGTAGAATATTATGTCATTATTATCTGTTATTAAATGTTTTAAAATAGTAGATAATCTATGTGAAAGGTGGCAAATGTTTATATACAATAGAGCGGCACATGAGGGTGGCGTGGGCTGAGGTAGTTAGCACGTTGACTGCTAAACCTAAGGTTCTGGGTTCGAGCCCGATCTCCGACAGTCATTAAATAACAAAAACACGAATTTTGCTGATGTGCATTATTATCCCTTTGTGTCAATTGTTGTAAGAAAGTTCAAGTGATAAAGGCATAGACACTGGTCATTGCAGTACACCGGCTTCAGCGGATACTAATCCTAATGTAACATCAGAGCGTGCTGCTTCGTTGTTACGGTGTAGCAGAATCATCAGCGAAGTAAAAATAACCAATAAAATGGCTACTAAACAGAGTTTTGAAAATTTAATACGCCTCATTGACACCAGAGGCGCTGCAACTCTGGTTTATTAAAAAGAACGTGCAAAAAATCAGGGTTGTAAAAGAAGGAACCTTTCCGCCATCTCTTCCTTCACCAGCTTTCTTCTCTATCACTATTCCTTTCCTACAGAAGGTAACAGCTAGTAATAGTAGTACGCATTAACTGCCTGAGTGTTACTTCTTTAAAAAAAGAAAAAAATAACGATATGAGAAAATAAATAATTTTTACTGAGCTTTGTTAAATACGACGGTTTGTGGGCGCTAGGACATGAAATGAAATGAAACAAACACAAAAAAAAATTAATAAGGCCCAAGAAAAAATGTATGAAAAAATACCCAATAAAAATGAAATAAAGCCCAATGAAATTTTAAACAACCAAGTTTAAAAAAAAGCCAAAAAAATTTAATTGAGCCCAATTAAAAATTCCTTAGTTTTATTTGGCTTTATTAGTACGATATTTCGTTAACTTTTGGTTAACTTCTTCAGGATATATATAAGTATATTCAAAAATAAAAAATATTCTGAAGAAGTTAACCAAATGTTAACGAAATATCGTACTAATAAAATTATAATATAAATAGAATTAAAGCTCAAAAAAATAGTTTAATTGCGTATCTACATATAATTTTTTTGATCTCCTCTGACAAAATAAAGCTTTAGGAACTTGTTGTTTATTTTTATTGTTGCACAGAGTTATTATAAAATTTGTTGTGGAGATGTGGCCCTGCTACAATGATAGGCGCTCAATACAATTAACAAGTAGGAACTGTAGGGACATCTCGAGGCTCCTTGCAGTCATAACGCGGCACTGGACAGTCGGCAGACATGCTAAGAGGTTGAAAATAGCACAACAAAGAGACAATCTTCCACTTCCTTTGCTTTGCATCTCTCGAGAAGCAAGTTTTGAGGCAGTCATGTACTAGGCAACCTTTCAGATTTATCTGAGATCGGGTTGAGTGACCTTATCAGATATCTCAGCGCGACAGGTTGGATCAAGTACCCATCACCGTGTCCGTATACTTAGATACGGTTCTACACAGGTTGCCTGCGTGAATCAACCAACCAAAACAATTGTGGTATAATATTAAATACAAATATTACCATCAGCGTACACAGAGAAAACAGATTTGTTGTGATAACCGAATTTGTAGCTAATCGAATTTTGTCGGTTCCAACAACCAATAGCAAATTCTGTTGTAATGAATGAATATAGCTTTTGTAAGCAACAACTTTTCAGAAGCGATATTTGAATTTTTAAAATGAAATTTTAATTGTGACTATAGAAATAATTAATTGATACAACCAATATAATTGGCATTTCTAAAGGAATCATTGGTAGACATGGCTCATACACATACATACATACATACATACAGACACAAAAACAATTTGTGCAGAATAAAAAAGTTATGTAAGTTTTCGCTTATATTCTGAAGTGAATGAAATGTGAAAATTTTTGATCCGCATGGTGCATTGTAACATCCGTTGCCGGTATTCGATTATTTGCACAAATAATTTATTTCACTTCAGAATAATAGTAACAGCACTTCGAATATTTTGCGATATACATATATAATAATGTCCTTACCTTTTTTGTTAAATCGGGATTTTATTTACTTATTCTGCAAAAGATATTTTTTATAATATGACATTTCTATTTATTTTTTGATTATAAAACATTCAAATTTGCCCACAAATAAGGAATAATTCAATTGCGACAACAAAATATGTTTTTCCTTTTGTATTCAGAACAAAAAATTCAGTTAGGAACATCAATAAAGTATTTCATTTTCTTTTCTATTATTGCAATAGAATTTCAGTACGACGGCAATTTTTTAATTAGTTACAATAACCGAATTTTTTGTTCAAACTAAATATTGTTTACAGGAATAGTTTTTTTCATTTCAAAAGCCAATATTCATTTACGTTATTTTCTAACTTCTAATTTAATTCAGTTGCGTCTACCAATTCTTTAAAATGGATATTAGAAATAAACGGAATCAATTGTTATTACTAATAAAACTATTATGAGAATTCTATTTACATTGTAATTATGGTTTTTTGTTTATAAATATAAAAAAATCGTACAATTGATTGATAATTGATAGAAAATATGGAATATTGGATTACATAATTAAATATTTGTTGCTCCAACAGATTTTTAACCAATCTATTCTTTCTGTGTAGTAAATTTGAAAACATAATTTTATAGTTTAGTAGTAGACGTTTGCCACATAATTGAATAACATACGTACAAATGTTTTCATGTTTTCATACATACATAAAAATTATAAAAAGATGCAAATGCGTACATACATAACTGAAATACATACATATGTACATATGTATGTATATATAAATAAATATGTAAGTACATATTTAGATATGTAAGTGTAATAAAATGAAAAAATCGGAGTGTTAAAAATGAATTCGTATAAGTTTTCTCTAACGTCTCTAAAAAAACTTGCAATTAAAAATTACACATAATTAAAAAAAATTTTTACAAAATACTCTGTAAATATAAAATCTAATAATGGTGTAAACAAAACAATAAAAAAAATTTTGTGGAAGTGATAAAATGTGTTGAAAAGATCTTCGCTTTTATCACAATAAATAATGAGTCCTTAAAAAAAAAAAGAAAAAACGCTATATGAGCTTAAAAATTGTAGTCAATGCAAAAGCTTTAAACTAGAAACGTTTTCGTAGCCAGATATTTGTCAGCCAAATATGCTGGATTCCGCTGAAAAATATGCTAAAAAATTGAACAAACTTCAAAAATAAATAAGCACTGAAAATTTAAAAATAATTTAGATTCAGTTAAAAAAAAGCTTTTTACATGCATTGCATATGTAAGTATGTATAGTGCTATGCAAAGTCGGTGTCAATCAGGTTAATAAATTCTTCATTTGCATATTTATGCATTTAACTACTTATCATTCGGCCCTGTTCTGTAAACCGAATCGATTGCAAATCGCCCGATTTTAGAAAACTAACTCTGATAGAAATATTTTTTCAGTTTTTTTTTTTAATTTAACGCCATGGCGTTGTTGTTATAAATTCCCATTTCCCACAACAATTCTATGGCAATTCCGTACGTTTTAATATCACGTGGAATACAAAACATGCCCGATAGATTCTAAAATATCATATCTGAAATAAAATTATCCTATATGATTTTAAACACGTCTGCAGGACCATTATTAATTTTGGAAATCGTACGATTTCAAATCGATTCGATTTACAGAACTTTGAAAATCACTATGGGTAGCGCATATAAAAATATTTTATTTAACTGAAAATTACTTTATTTAACTATTCAGTGTTAATTTTTGAATTCGGTTGAGCTATGGGCTTAGTCACGCCCACTTTTGAAAATATTAGTGGTCCCACCTTCTTTTACAAATGCAAACTATCGCCAATTTCAGAGCTCATGGGGATGCCAACTTTCGAAAAATCGTTGCAGTAGAAGTACTTGAAATATAATGTCAAGTTTTAATGGGCATGGTACCGCCCACTTTATTAAGCACAAAATTATGCTATTCCAAGAGCCCAAATCGTTGGGATCGTGCATGTAATTTAATACTAAGCTTTAATGGGCGTGACCCGCCTACTTTTTTAAATGCAAGATCGTTTAATTTCTAGAACTCAGGGTGTATGGCAACTTTCGTAAAAATCGTTACAGTAGAAGTACTAGAAATATAATATTGGGTTTTAATGGGCATGGCACCGCCCACTTATTTACGCACAAGATTATGCTGTTCCCAGAAACCAAACTATTTGCCAAGTTTCGTGGAGATCAGACAATTAGAGGTACATATAATTGTATACTAAACTTTAATGGGCGTGGCGCAGCCCACTTTTTTAAATGCAAGATCGTTTAATTTCTAGAGCTCGCCAAGTTTCGCGAGAATGGGATTAAATAGAAACATTTGAAATATAATACTGTTAAATTTTTATAGGAGTGGCTCCGCCCATTTTTTAAGTTCGAGATTATGTCATTACGAAAAACCAAGCAATGTGTGTGCTAAGTTTCGCAGTACATAAAATCGAAGGAAAAACTTTTTTGGCAATGAAACCTAAATTCTTTTATACCAAGAAGAAATTTTTAAAATCGCTCTAAAAATAACGGAGTTACGAAGTAACAAAAATAAAAAAGAAGAATTGATAAACTCCTCCTTTTTGGGAAGACGTTTATAAATAGAAAAGAATTTTTGTTAAAGAAACAATTTTTATATTTTTACTGCTGCTTTGAATATGAATTGTCGAACGAAATTTAGAGCCTGTTCATCTAAATACGAACGATAGATTCGATCGAATATTTACATTGGAAACAAAAACAAATTTCAGCTAATTTTTAATTATTATTGTCCGAACTTCATTTGTTTCTATATTTATGATTTGATCAGGCTAAAGTTCGTTCGTATCGCTTTGTAAGCCAAATTACATGTGATAATTATTAATGAACAAATAACACCAAAGTTAGTTGTAAATATTCTGACAAACACACAGTTGAACGGAACAACCAGCAAATTTCAGTTTTTTGTTTTTGTTTCCAATATAAACTTTCGTTTTATAATTCTGTGGCAAAAAGGAAAAAGTGCTTAAGTCGAGATAAGCTAATTTGAATCATATCTTTAGTGACACTCCCGGGATTAAGACAAATCGGTTGACGTAAGAATCATTAAAATCGGTCAACGCGTTCGGTTTATATAAGGCCGCAAAGGAACACACATCCATACATACATACATACATACATACATTCATACATTCATACATACCCTGCAGAAAACATGGGGTTAAGTGTCCCCAAGTCACCACTTTTGTCGACTATATTGGTGACATTGTCAAACGAGCGTCTACATATTAACATTGTTTTTGATGCGTAAAAACATTTTGTCAGATACACACAACTATGCTTCTTCTTAATGTTTTATTGGTTTGTTGGAAATACAAGTGGCTTCAAGCAAAATTCAAGTTTTTATGCAAATTAGTTTACGAAATCAATATAAAAGGCAAATAAAAAAATGTATTAAAAAATAATAATTCAAAGAATCAAATAAAAAGAAATTGCAAAGGACAAATAAAAAGCAAAAATATTTTGTAATTATAAAAATAAAAATATTTTAAAATGAAATAATTGTGGAAATTTTTAGAGCCTGTAGAAGATTTTGTGGGATCAGTTAAAAAGTCCAGTCCAGTAAGTCCAGATTCATACGTAAGTGTTTGATTTTAATAATTCGACGGAACCTTGAATTTTTCATTTATATTTAATACAAACAGCAAACTAAATCCTTACTTGCTGAACGAATGTTACCTTTTTTTATGTATTCTTTTTTATTAAAACAAAAATTTTTAATAAAATATTCATTTTTATTATCATTAGAATTACTAAAATGTACTAGTGACTATCTCTTTCCAATGTCTCGATATGGTCCCAAAAGAAATACCTACTCAATAGTACCAACTTCAGTAGTTGCTTTTCAATGACACGTACATGCTAAATGTCTATAGCAAAAAGCATTGTCTGGGGTACAATTCGTCAGTAGTACTGGTGACAATGGCTACAATTTCACTATTCGCATTTTCTGCAGGGTACATACATACATACACAGGCTGATAAACACAATACCCTTCTTTGCGTCGCGCAGTCGGGTAAAAATAGTAACACGTCCCAGGTATTTCGATTTCATTAAAATTTTGTGACACAGTGTTATTTAACATATTAAATTTGTCCAGAGTAGTGCCTTGGCATTTTAATCCGAAATATTTTGCTTTCTTGTTTCAGTTTCCAGTAAAAAATATGAAACTTGATTTTAAGTGCCACAACTCACAAGAAACTCTGTCGAAAGAAGACTACTTATTCTACTTAATATCTTTTTTTTTTTTTTTAAATTCCTGATTTATCTAAGTAGACAAAATGTACATACCCAGCGGGAACAAGAAGCAGTAATGATGCCTTCTAGAAGGCCTCTATACTACTTATTTTGGATGTGCAAGGCCTGCTCGCTGCATTCCATACTCATATCTTTTTTACACGCGTTGTCATTGCGGGGTAAGTCTTCTGTGCTTGCTTCTTTCTCCAGAGATTCTGGAAGGCCTTCAAATAAATGGATTTTGCTTTGGTTAAAAAAAAACAAAACAAAACATATTACTCCTTTTCTTCTCCATTCTCATAGAAGGGAGTGTAGAATGAGTGAATCAAAACAATTCCTAATCAGGTCTTTAATAAGGCCTGTACCAAGAAAGCCTTCTGAGTTTTACCGCTGGGTACACACATACACACGCACATTCATAAGTAACTACACTGAAACTTGTACTTGCAAACACTTTTTCTCACTCTGGCATAATAAAATCTTTATCTTAATGGCACTTTTGACTTCAAAACTTGTCGGTTTTCATAAATAGACAACATAAACGAAGTAATTTGTTAAATAAATAAAAAAAAAGAAACATTTATTGTTTATTTAAAAAGAGTTTTAATTTTAAGTTTTTCTTTTACCCTTTTTTTTTGCACGCTTATTTTTCACGCGCTGTTTGTAATGCGAGTTTATATGTATTTTACTTTTCTAAATTTTTCACTAAAGACATTTCATTTCATTCGTATTTAAGAGGAATTTCGCTGTTATATACTGTTTGTCTTTATTGCGTTCATAATAAAAGTTGTAATTATAATTAATGTTATATTTCTTTTATTAAAATTAAACTAGTTTTCGAATATGTATGTCTATATGTACATAAAAAAAAAAAATAAATTCAAGCCAACATAAAGTACGTGTCTGCTAACAAAAATTGCTCAAATGTGTTTGTTGTTTTTGTTCATTTTGTTTATTTTATATGAGTGTTACAAATTCTTCTTTTCTGCTTATTATCATACTACTTGGAAGTAGTTTGCTGGTATTTTTGGTAACGAAAAAAAAAAGTTTTCGGAAAATGTTCAATACTGCTGTTGTGAGATAGCAAAATTTAGAAATATAAAACAAATAAATAAACTTGCTAAAGCAATTTTGATTATAATTAGAATATATGTATATGTAGAAGAAAGAGTGTGCTACATACGAGAATATTCTGCAAATTTGTCTAAAATATAAAATACAATCTTAAAATGTTTTTGTGCTAAAATCAAGATTTTACTCTCGAAATCAAATCATTTCAATCTTAAAGGTCTGTTAAATGCGAAAATTCTTGATTCAAGTATAGGGTGTTTTTATTGAGGTATAGAACTTTAAGTTGGCATCACTTTTTTAACTGGCGGCCATTTTGTCAGCTGTCAAGTGATCAATATTTAGTTTGGTTTGCCATTTCATCATGAACAGGTTGACAAAAGAACAACGCTTGCAAATCGTGCAAATTTATTTCGAAAATAATGGTTCAGTTCGCGAAGTCCATCAGAGCAATTAATTCGGTTAACCATGGATTGGCCACCAAGATCGTGTGATTTGACACCATTGGATTATTTTCTTTGGGGGATATGTGAAGTCGGTCGTCTACGCCAACAAACCAGAAACGTTAGGGGACTTGGAAGCCAACATTCGTGGCGTTATTGCCAACATACGGCCCCATATGCTCGAAAAAGTGGTTGAAAATTGGACCTGTAGAATTGGCTTTATTCGAGCCAGCCGCGGCGGCCACATGCCCGAAATCATATTTAAACGTTAATGGCATAAAATTATCCTTCCAATAAAGCCAAATTGATGGACATTAAAACGATTTTCTTGTGTTTTATTTCAATTCAAAGTTCTATACCTCTAAAAAAACACCCTATATAAAAAATTATTTTTTTAAAAGATCGCACTTGTAATCTTGAATAAAATCTCATTTTATGATAGAATTCAAGATTTTGTTCTTAATAAAAATCTTAAATTAAGATCATATTCTTAAAAACTTAAGAAAATATCCTAATAGTATCTTAAAATTAAGAAAAGTTTATAATTAATTCATTCTAAAAATTAAGAATTTATACTTCAATTTGAGAACATTAATTTTACTGACACAATTTCAAGATTGACATCTTAAGATTTCTGCAATCTAAATACATGAATTTTTTTCTTGAATTTAGATCGTCTTTTTTCTCTTAGTGTATGAGAAGTTCTTTGAAATTTTGTGTTAAAATCTTACTCTCTCCGTATAGGTTTTTTTGGTCCCTGTCGGAAAAGGAGGTCTAATATTAACCTTAAGCGGGGATATAACGTTTTGAAATGTTTTACAATATTTGTCATAAAATTTTATTATAGGTTCTTAAGTTAGAAGTTTAAGTTAGATTAGTTTAGGTTAGGTTAGGCTGAAAAGAGGGGCAATCAGTATTGACAAAATCCGCTTCGGATTACACTTATTATTCTATAACATGTTGTGCGCTTTTGAGCAGAGATATTGGAGGGAAATCATCCAATAGAGAACCATAAAAACTTACCAAACTTAGTCAGGTTAGGCACCTAGTTTCCTCAATAGACTCTCTTAGGTTTTCCAGTATGAATGAATTCCTAAGATATTATATAACTGGTATATTTTCCAGATGGAAGATTTGTCTTGTGATATCACTGAAAGTTGGACAGTGAGATAAGTAGTGCTCGAAAGTTTCATCATCTTCTTGGCAAGCGCTACATGTTGTATCATCAACAACATCCAAGCGAGCCAGGTGATTTTTTAACTCCGTATGTGCTGTTATGGTTCTATTCACATTCCGCAGTGTTGGTCTTTTTACCCGACTGGGCGACGCAAAGAAGAGTATTGTGTTTATCAGCCTATGTATGTATGTACATATGTATAGGGTGTTTTTTTAGAGTGTCACAACCTTGAGTTGGCATCATTGCTTTATTTGAGCACCCATTTAACAGCTGATAGTTGCTTTTTATTTAGTTTGCTTTGAAATTTCATTATGAATCGACTTACACCTGAGCAATGCGTGCAAATTGTCGGCGAATGGGCTGAAGCACAGTGGCAGTGTCATTGGCCCATATGTCTTCAAAAGCGATGTTGGGCAGAATGTTATTGTCAATGGTGAACGGTATAGGAACATGATTCGAAATTTTTTCGTACCTCAATTAAGTGGAATTAATCTTGCTGATATGTGATTCCAACACGACGGAGCCACATGCCACACAGCGGGCGCTACCCGCTTATAGCTATGCGATTTATGCCAGGACACAGGAACTGGGACGTGACATTCGTAAAAAAAATAATCGACACTATTACAGTTATAAATTTATTTTTGTTTTGATTTCTTTGTACTTAAAACCAGAGTACGAAAATAAACGAAACAAATTGTTTGATTTTGTTTTGTTTTGTTCTTTAAAGTGAGTGAAACAAAAACAATGAGAATTATTGCTCAATTTGTTTTTGTATTATTTTTGCACATGAGCACAAACCAAAGAACACAGCCGATCAGCTGTAAGCCGGCTAATAGCCGCCGCCGGCCACAAACAGTACATTAATTTAATCGTACGCCGCTAGAAAAGAAAATAATGGGGAATAAATGGAAACGTTTTGAAATATTTGCGCTGAATTTGACATCTTTTGTCTTTTCACTAATTGGATTTCCCCAGAGAATTTCGGTCAGTCTTCCAGCAGTAGAGTTCTGCCAATCTCTGATGTGCTTTTCTATAGCCCATTGTATCAGTTCATTTTTGAATTCTTGAAAAGGTTTGGCGTTTCTAGTGCGATATTATTCAGTAATGATCCTATCGTTGCGAGCTTATACGCCTGTTCGTTTCCATACGCTTGTTGGAATCCATATTATCTCGATGTCTTTACAATAGCTTTTTGAGTTTATATAATTTTTGCAAAGACGCTTTGAGATTGAACTTAATGATTTCTTAAGTCTTCTTGATAACTTTTCTACTATCTCATTAATTTCCTTAAGTCATTCAATACGTTCCGTAGTAGCCGTGATTTCAGTCTGAAAGACTATATTATGATTCGATAAGAGAGAGAATTGACGTATACTACGAGACATGTCGTCAAATCCGCCACCCGATCGCTTTCCAATTTTTGACCCGTCCGTATAAGGGATAGTTCCGGGGTTATGCTCTATTATTGTTGCTCTCTTCAATTCTATACATTAATCGTCTACATAAGGTCCAAACTCTGAGTTTTAATTACTCTGTTTTCTATATGGTATTTCCAGGATAATCTCCGATCAAGTATCACTCCTAGATATTTGACGTTTTTGGTAATTTGTATTATTTTGTTTTGAAATACGGAAGATTCAAAAGTCGAAATGCGTGGTGTCCTTTTGCAATAATTTTTAAAACTAAATGGTCTATATATATGTTCTTGCTTGCGAATTGGAGGAGGTCTATTGAAAAATTGGGTTATTCTGTGTTGCTGGTTTGTTGTTGGTTGTTCTTGGGTAAGTTCATCTACATCTATTTCTATAGGTGTAGGTGTTTGTCTTTCGAAATTAAAAGGTGTTAGTGGGTGCTTTGTTTGCAAATGCCGTCTTAAATTGCCATTACTTCCGTCAGAAAAACATACAAGAGTTTTGCAATATTTGCACTTCATCAAAATGCAACCAAACTTCACTGAACTTTCTATTTGACATATTCTAAATATGAATTTTTTGTTAACACGAATCACTGTTTAATGCTTTTCTTATTGAAATTTACTTTGTTTTAATTCTGAGAATATAAAATTTGTAACGACTTTTTATTCTCTAACATGCCATATAATACATAGTCTTAACCAAGGTATATTTATTAACTAAAAAAAAATATGGCAACACAAGAAACCGCACTGTGTTTAAGTTGTCAGATATACACACAAACATGAACAGCTTTTGACAGTTTAAGAACGAAGACAACAAATCATCAGGGGGGTTACTCTCTATTGCGATGCGAAAGCACTTACGATGCGAAAGCTAAATGCGATGAGATGCCATTTTGGTACTCTCTATTACTTTCGCAAAATTCTTTGATAAAGTGGCAGCACTGACTTTGCAAAAGGAAATATGGCAAAGATTGACAGTAATGAAATGCCAAAATATGTAAACAACGTCTTTCCAAAAAAGGAAAGTTAGCAAAAAGTGAAGTGTAACAGCTTTTAATTGAAAGTAAAATAGTGTTTGATGAGGAAAACGACCGTGTAGGACGAGTCTTAAGAGATATGTAAGTCCAATATACTCTTCCAAATTTCCGTTTGAATAAGGAAGCGTTTCTTTATGTTCTAAACGCTATTCAACTCGAGATAAAAATTTCAAGGAGATCCAGAGCAATTCCAACTATTATAAAACTTGCCGCGACATTAAAATTACTTGGCTACGGCGGATATCAACATAAAATTGGTCAGGACCATAACTTAGGTCTATCGCAGCACTCTCACATTGATTAGAGGTCTGCTCGGCATTGAAAGAATACTACATTCCAACCATATCAAATTTGATTTATGATGGTTAGATCGGACAAAAACGAGCACTTACACTTCAACACAAAATTGCAAGACAGTATGAATGCTATGGTTTGGTTAATTATATTTCACCTTGATTTTACATTTTTAGATACATATGTATGTGATCACAAAATGTAATGTAATTTTTTTTTCTCTAAAAATAATTTCAATATCAAATATAAATATTTTTTCAACGTACTCACATATTTTTCTCCCTTTGATTTTGACAGACGCTTTCGCATTACAGAGTGCGGTGATACCAGGCTTGCGAAAGAAAAGAAAAATAGATGCGAAAACCAAATGCGCAAACGCATTAGAGAGTACCAATCGTTAGATTTCGTACCATTTTTCTCTCGCATCGCAATAGAGAGTAACCCCCCAGGAGCATATCATTGAGCTGATAAATAGACTTTGGTCTTAACATTAAAAGCTATTTGGTCTGTCTGGTAACTCTACCTATCATAACTGCACAAACATACGTAGCTACATATATTCGTGCATACATATCAGAGATCTGTATGAGTGGATTGACTTTCGCTCTCCACTCACTTTTACAATGCTTTTGATTTGTTCTTTAACATCAATATGTACTAATAATATTGCTTGCAGAGTTACCTCTCTAACAACTGACTCTCATTAACTCACTCTCTTTTTTTGAGTGCTGTTAGTAAAAATAAATAAAATATTCTTACTGTTGTTTGATTGTTTTGTATAGCAATCAAATAACTCACAAAAGCACGTTGACTAGATGAAGTCTTAAGTTAATAAAACATTGCGTATTAATTAATAGTTTTTCTCTTATTAAAATAATTTATAAAATAAAATGGGCCTAACTATTTTATTTTGTAATATTACATAAAACTATATTTGTCAGTAGGGGTTTTAATAAGTTTTCAAAACAATCATACTGATTCATTGCTTTAGTGAATCATATGAATGAACAGCCATTGCAAGCAGTGGCATGCATTTATTAATAACAGTCTTATTGATATGAATCATGCAATGGCATCTTTAATTTTTTAATGTTAAGTGCTAGCTCAATATTCATTTTAGAAAATGCAAAATTATGCCGTTTGATTCGTAATCATGCAGATCTCTGATACATATGAACATACCACAAGACATTTTACAAGGTATGTAAAGAAAAAATGAGATTTGTCGAAATCCATACAAAAAACTTTATAAAAACTTTAGCTTACTATCAGCTCAGCAACAGAAAAATGAAAGCAAACAGAAATATGAAAGTAAACAGGAAAATGAAACTGAAAGATATTATGAGAAAATATAGAAGTATTTCATTCTTTTATTTGAAAGAATCATTCAGTTGAAGTAATTCATTCACGAATGACACAAGCCTACTTTAAACAAATTAAAATGCCACGTTTGTATTGTCAATGTTAGTTAGTGCTATTCTCAGTCGACTTAAACTTGAAAAATATGTAACTATGAAAAAATTTCCATTTATTTATAAAAAGTTTTTCGTCTTTTTTCTGTTCGTATGCTTCTGATCCAGAAAACAATTTTAATTATAACATTTTTAATTAATTTTAATTATTATTATTCGAAATTTCATTTTATTTATATATTTATGATTTAATCAGGCTAAAGTTCGTATCGCTTTGTAAGCCAAATTACATGTGATAATTATTAATGAACAAATAACATCAAAGTTTGTTGTAAATATTCTGACAACACATAGTTTTCGAAGGCCACTAAACCTTCATCATCAGCGTTCTTCTGTGTTTGGTCCACTGTGTGTGGTGTCAGTTGATGTAGATTTCTGCCTTATATACATTTTTATTTGATCGCTTGTAAAATTTTTTCAGTGCGCTGTTAAAATTGTTTTTCCAATTTGTTTTGTCTTACAAGTTTTTCACTTGTCTCTTGTTTTTTTTATATATAGATACCACCAGTGTGAAATTGCAGACTTCACACATATAATTGGCTTTTGAAATGTGTTCATATGTATGTACATATCGCACACTAAATCATAAACAGTTACAATTAAAAAAATTTCAGATGCTTACTATACAAATGGCGCAAGTTTGCAGCATAAACAAGAAGACTGTATTGCAAAAGAAATTGTTGCGGTTGTTAGAGATTTGTTCAATTAACTGCTTTATAAAAAAACAAAATCACTTTGATCATTTTGAAGTGTGTCTGTTTTTGATTTAGTGTGCGATATGTGTATGTATAGGAGCGTTAACATACATTTACAGCAGATTTTTAAAATACCGATGGGGTCTCTTATTAACCGGAAATAAATAACATTTTCCTTGTTTTTTTTTTATTTTAGTTTGTAGTCTTGCACAATATCTGAATTTGATTTTATCAGATCTGAAAATAGCCACAAGCAGAAAACCCCAAAATAATTGTTTTTCAAATAATACCAACATTTATTTATATATACATGTCACGATCACTATACGCAGGTATGCACAGTGGTGCTTTTTTGTGTGTTTGTGCTTTTTGTTTGTTTGTTTGTTTCTCATTGTGCAATATGTGGTTTGTCATGTGGAAAATCTTTTTTAATGTTTGTGCCGATAAAGTGCTGCCTATTGGAGCTGTTAAATATACATATGTATTTTGACGGGAGTTTCGAAACAAAATCTTGCCAAATTAAATTTATTTTAGAAGTGGCTGTTACTAAAATGGACTGTATGAAATAATGCTCAAAACTAACAAAAAAATTACAATAAATTATTATATATATTATTATATATATGTATACCTACATTAGTTTTTTCTGACTAATACTAGCAGAGAGAGGGTGCTCTTGGCTCAAGTACCCAGTGAAAAAAGTTAATGAATAGTAAAGGAGAAGGCAATGCACAGCATTCCAGAATGCATTACTGTTAACACAGAACCTGTCCTAGGAAAGTAAAGAATCATTTTAATGCGTACATTCCTTCTTGTGCAGATGTGGTAATGCACGTGGTAATCAATATAAATTTATTGTGTTCGATCAAATTACGCTCTTTGGAAAATAATACATTATATATCCCATTGTTATGTAATTAATGACCACTTTTCCCACTGGGTAGTTAGTGCGATGACCAGTGATGCCAACTCTTGGATCATCAAAAGCACTGTGAGCACATAAAATAGGGTAAAAAAGGGTAAAAATTAAAAAAATCTGGTAAAAAACCACTAAGCTAAATATTCTCTGTCATTTATGTTTTATACAAATACGTGTTTATTTTTTGTTTCTTTACGACACATTAAATCGCCATACCGGGCAATTATTTTAACCCTTTATGGCGCCATTTTGCAGATATGCAACAAAATATTCAATCCTTATAAAAACAATTGAATACATACGAACTTCGCTCGTAGTTATATGAAATGCAACATTGTTCCCATCAAGTACCACCTGTTAATAGATCACTGTAAAATTTTGAGCAAGTATCGTCATTAACTTTGCCTTTAACAGCTGTTCAAAACATACAACCTCGTGTATTTTTCTAAAAATGGAAAAAAGTGAATTTCGAGTGCTCATTAAACATTATTTTTTGCGAAAAAAAAACCATTAATCAAATCAAGGAAAAGCTCAATAAATACTATGAGGACTCTGCACCATCGATTTCAATGGGAAAAGAGTGGTACAAATGACGCTGAACGTTCTGGACGGCCAATTGAGGTCAGTACACTCAAACATTTCGAAAAAAAAATACACGATATGGTGTTGGCCGATCGAAGAGTAAAAGTGCGTGAGATTGTTGATGCCATAGGCATTTCAAATGGCAGTGTGGTTTCGATTTTAAGTCTTCAGCTGGGTTTAAGAAAGTTGTCTGTAAGATGATGGGTGCCGCGTTTGGTCTCAATTGACCAAAAACGTAAAAGTGTGACAACTTGAAAGGATTGTTTGGATTCGTTTAACCGCAATCCGAATGAGTTTTTGCGGCGTATTGTAACTGTGGAAGAAACATGGATCTATTACTGTACTCCGGAGACCAAGCAGCAGTCTAAACAATGGGTTTCTCCGGGTGATTTTGCTCCGAAGAAGGCCAAGGTAAGTTTGTCGGCCAATAAGGTGATAGCAACAGTTTTTTGGGATGCACGCGGGATAATCCACATCGATTACCTTCAAAAGGGGAAAACAATAAACGGCGAATATTATGTTTCATTAAAAAAGTCAAGGACTTATTGATTCCATCTCGTAAATTACGATCACTTATACAAATTATTTCAAGTTTTATATTTTTACAAGAAACTTCATATTAAAATTTTTAACTTATTGCAATTTTGTAATTGAAAAGAAAATAAAAATACGAAGAACAACAAGTTCAAAGAACCGTTAAAATTGTTGTTACCAAGCTTACACAATTCTGGTGTCTTTTTATGCGTGTAAAGAATTAATCTCATATAATAATATGTCAAAGCTAACTTGAAGTGGAACTAAATTTGTGAAGAGTATTTCCTACTAGAGATGGGCGCGTGTTGAATTTTTCCAACACGACACGACACGAATGCCAAGATGTCCAATACGTCCGAAACACGCACGCGAAATATTTTCAAAACACCAACTGCACAACACGCACGAAATCAAATTGATAGCAAAAAAAAAAGCATTTTTTTATATTCAAATAGATGCATATTTTTGTTTAATTTCAGAACTTTAAGCTTACGAGACCCCTACACTATCAACAAATTTGATGGTTTTAGTTGTTTGACGATACCAAATATTAAATTTTTCTTTACTGGAAATTCATGCATACATATTTTTACACCAAAAATCGTTTCGTGTTTATCGTGTCAATTTTGCTCAGCACGATACTACACGAATACGCACGAAACCAGATTTTATGCCACGAGCACTTCGTGTTGAGTCGTGCGTGTTCATGTCACGAAAAAAACACGACACGCGCCCATCTCTATTTCCTACAGTATTTTTTCATACAGGAAAGATGCAGTTGTAGTTACGTCGTCATTGCTGATTGCAGAAGTAAAACATGTAGTTTGATAAAATTTCGATTTCGAATTTTTGTGCAGTTACGTCCGTTTGCATTTAAGGTGACGATATACAACTCTTGGAAGAAAAATAAAAGTTTCTTTTTCCTTTCAGTGGCGTGTAAATTTAAAACTTTAAACTGGTTTTTTGTAAAACAAGTTAATTTTTAAGTTATGACGTTATTCAAATTAATAAGCTATATGAACCTCTATCGCTAAAAAAAACTTCAAATACATCATGAGAAATTAAACATATAATTATCGGCCAGGGTCTGAAAACCATTTCGTTTTGAAACCGACGAATTTCAGGAAAAAAAAAATCAACAAGAAATCTCACTTATTGCAACTTTTTATTTGGTTTTAAGATTTCATATGCTTGAGATATTTTATCCAAACTTAATTTCGAACGCATTAAATTATCTGATAAAGAGAACACTGTTTTCCGTTTTTGAAACTTTGCGCGATTTCAAAGCTAAATGGTTTTCAGAACCTGGCCGATAATTATTTGTTTTTTGCTTCGCTTCTTCCACTGTGCACATACGTTGATGCAGCACACTTCCTTTATTGCTAATGATAATTAATACATGACCGACAAAAAAAAGTAAATAAAACAAAAAGAAGCATAAATATGCTGCATGCTGCCAATGACAACACACCACACCACACCAACAACAACTTGACAACGAAATCATAACAACCATTTAGCCTTTTCGCCACGGTTTCGACCATCGCTACCATTCATGCCCTCCCCGCAATATTAATGACAAATTGTGTTTTGGGAGCGACAACATACTGCAGATTAACTGGCCAGCCTTTTTATTTTTTTTTATATTTTTCCATTAAGTTGCCATAAATTAGTTACCAACACCTCGAATTCACTTGCACTGGCGATCTTGTTCCTCTAATTCCAACGACGCGTCGTTGTAACAATTAATTGATCTTGTTTTCTGTTGCTTTTTTGCTTCTTTTTTCTGTTTTTGCTTGTAGTCAGGGAAGTTTTCATAGAGTTTTTAATTAAAAAATTAAATTTTTATAATGTTAAAGAAATAAAGACACAAAAAAGTATATAACAATAAAAGAAATGATTTCGAAAGATTTAGATAAAAAATTGCTTCATTATTGTGTGTGTGTAAGTGTTGCTCAAGAATGGGGGGGAATATTAATTTTTATAAAGAAATCATTTAAAAATGTGGAAACTTCGCATTAAGATTTTTCATCACGATTTTCTACAGCAACTACCAGGGGGAAATGAAAAACATTCATGTAGGAAATTCCGCAATTCTGGGAGCTATAAGCGATGTTTAAATTCACGAGTGTGAAGTTAAAAAAAATAACCTTAAAAAATCTAAAAACTCGATTGCGTAAAAAAAAGTTGAGTAGTAACTTAATGTTGAATAAATTCAAAGCGTCGCTCCCAGTTGTGAAAGGCGCTTTGAATTTATTATTTTTCATTTAAGAAATGGATTATTGGACATATTGTCATAAGTTTATTTTAATTGAAATTTGTTTGCTGGTGGTTAAGCATGTCTATATGCATTGCATTGTTGTTTTGCCAAATCATTAGTAGACTTCAACCACACATTTCGAACAGTCGCAAACCTCTTGCTTTATGCACAGACTTTCAAAAACCATTTGAGAATTCACAAATAATATTTACTATTTTTGACAATCACAAAAGAAAAATAAGCGCAGTAGCCTTAGAAACTTTTACAAAACCTGCAAACAATTTGTGAATTCTCATTTGTAATTTAAACGGAAATTGTAAAATGGAAATTGTTGCTGCAAAATAAGAAATCGGAAATAATACTCGTATGTTAATCGGGCTAAAGTTCAGTATTTTCAATTCTTCTGTAATGAAATATTTTTGTTAATTAACTTGATTTTCTAAAGAAGCCCAGAAAAATTTAACTAGACTTTAGCGGGGGGAAATACTTGCATTTTTCTGTGCCGTCAAGCACTTCATCAGCACCTATGTCTGTCTAAAAACATTTCATTCTATAGGGTTGGAATCATATGCCCGAAATTTATAATTACGAATTAAAAATCCCGATTTTCAGAATCCCGAATTGCAAAATCCCGAATTGTAAAATCCCTAATTGCAAAATCCCGAACTTTAATATCCCGAATAATTGTAAAAAAAACATACAATTATTTGGGATATTAAAATCAATAAAAAAAATTTATGTACATACTTTAAATATGAAAACATTAGAAAAGAAAAATTAATACAAACTAATCGAGAGTCTAGCCAAAGAGCTAGATTGTTGCTAAAACAGCGATCCAAAAAGTAAACTCGGGGAGCACAGTTCCCCGCAATAAAAAGAATTAAAATCCGTGCTTAAAAACAAAGAATATATCGATAAAGGACGGTGTTTAAAAACTATAGCAATTGATCTTGCCTTTTACAGGGTGTTTTTATAGAGGTATAGAACTTCGAATTGAAATAAAACACAAGAAAATCGTTTTAATGTCCATTAATTTGGCTTTATTGGAAGGATAATTTTATGCCATTAACGTTTAAATATGATTTCGGGCATGTGGCCGCCGCGGCTGGCTCGAATAAAGCCAATTCTACAGGTCCAATTTTCAACCACTATTTCGAGCATATGGGGCCGTATGTTGGTAATAACGCCACGAATGTTGGCTTCCAAGTCCCCTAACGTTTCTGGTTTGTTGGCGTAGACGAGCGACTTCACATATCCCCAAAGAAAATAATCCAATGGTGTCAAATCACACGATGTTGGTGGCCAATTGACAGGTTAACCGAATTAATTGCTCTGATGGACGATTATGTCGACCATAAAATGGACGGAGCTTGCGGTAAACTTCGCGAACTGAACCATTATTTTCGAAATAAATTTGCACGATTTGCAAGCGTTGTTCTTTTGTCAACCTGTTCATGATGAAATGGCAAACCAAACTAAATATTAATCACTTGACAGCTGACAAAATGGCCGCCAGTTAAAAAAGTGATGCCAACTTAAAGTTCTATACCTCAATAAAAAACACCCTATAGATATCAATTGAAATGTGTAAATGAAAAATAAATAAATAAAAACAAAAAATTAAAATTTTTAGTTTTCGGGATTTTCTAAATTAGGGGTTTTTGAATTTAAGATTTCAGAATTCGGAATTTTAAAGTTCGGGATTTTGACATTCAGGATTCTGAAATTGGGGATTTTTAAAAATTCGTGATTTTGACATTTAGGGATTTTAAATTTAGGGATTTTAATACTATGCCGTATAATATATAATTTATGTACGTTAGAATTCTCATTTGGTTCATATTAAAATTAATGCAAGTACAGGGTGTCTGGTGGCAAATTTACATTCTTCAATACGATTATTTCAAAAAGCAATAAACGGTGCGGAGGGAGGGTGGCGCGCTTAGAATGATTGTGCGGATTTGTTAGTCACGATATCGTAGTGGTCGTTTGAGCATCGCGCGTTTGCTGTGCAGACATTTTTTAAGAGTAATGATTCTTACGTAATTGCTCGTCGATAATTCTGTTCAAAGTTCGGTATTCGGCGAATACGTGATGGACCGAGTGTAAAGGTGCACAGATTCCTCACAACTGTTTCTGCTATGAATGTCCCACGGCCAGGGCACAGTGGTTGCACCCATACGACAAAAATAAAAATTTCTATATTGGGTTTGTAGCGAAATAAATAGTCGCTAATGTCATCAAATTTCTCTTTTCTGAATTTGTTTTGATAATTTCTAACGGTAATTTTTAGATGCAAACAATTAAAATGCGATTTTATATAGAAGTAGAAAGTTGATTAAGCGACATTGAAAACAAAGTGAATATTAAATTGTTAAAATATATTTAATTAAAGTGCAAAATTAAATTAATCAAAATGGAAATTAATGTGAATGGTATTGGTATTATTTTTAAAAAATAATAACTTAATAAACTGTGTTGTAGTTTTTGTAAAGTACTAATTTTTAAGAAGTGTTTTAATTAACAATGTTTGATATTCTTTGTTAAAAATACTTAGAGTTTTAGTTAGTTTCCCAATGAAAGCCAAAGACCAAATGGGTTTGTAAATATTGACACACATCTATAGTTAAAAATTATATTTAATTCAAGTGCAGTTTTTTGCAGGTTTTTTCTATATATTCAATATACTAGCTTAACCTCCAAGTTTATTGTGTTCTATTGTATTCTAAAATTTGTTGTGTATCTCGTTTGATTTAATAAGAATGACATTTTTGTTGTTATTGATAGTTATTTTTTTCTCTATTCGATATAATAGAAACATCCCGTCAATGCATATTTTCACGAATGACAATTTTCGCGCTTTGGTGCTCTAAGAAGGGTTCATATTCGGCGAAATCACAGCAAGTTTATGATGAAATAATCAAATTAATTAATTTTGAGTGCGAAGAAGGCGCGTTTTGTGAATTACTGAAATGTGTACAATATTTATGTAAAAGAATTGTTGACATTTGGAAAAAGAATCACCGCTTAAAATCAGACGTTTTGAAAAATCATTCAGATTGGTTAGCTAAAAAAGAGGTTGTTTCTTTAAGACCGAAAAACGTATCTGTGTCACCTAAAGAACAAGTATTAAAAGCGAATAAACGTGCTCGCCCTTCATCTGATTTCTCAAGTTCCTTAAAAAGAACAAAACAACGAAGAATAGCAAAGTTGGCAGAAACCGATGCAACGGCAGCGGATACCTTACGTGGCTTATGTTCAGAACCAAATCAAGGTTGTTCGGAATCAAATGCCGCTGAAGTTCTTGCATTAATAATTGACACAAATTTAACCAAGCAACAGTATTGGCATATTCGAAATTTTGTAAACTCTAAGGTTTCCTTCAGTTTATTCCCTAGTTACGAAAAGGTATTGAGGGAAAAGAAAAAAAGTTATCCAAATTCAAAATATATCGCCGTGAGTGAATCCAAAGCTGAAGTAGATTTACAAAATTTGCTTGACCATACAGCTTCACGTATTTTAGATTTACAATTTGAAGTCTGGAAAGACGAACCTGGTATTAATATAAACAACATTGTTTTGATAAGAAAATGGGGCTTTGATGGTAACTCCGGTTATAATGAGTATAAACAACGTTTTAATAGCAATACTCTACAGGACAACAGTTTATTTGTAACGTCTTATGTACCCCTTCAATTAGTGACAAAATCTGCTAAGCCTGAAGATGCAAAAATAATATGGAAAACCCCTCGGCCGTCGTCAACTCGGTATTGTAGACCGATTCGATTTCAATTTAAAAAAGAAACATCCGAAGTTTGTATTGCAGAAAGAGATTATTTCAAGCAGAAAATTGATATGCTGAAACACACAGAGTATTCTAAATTTGAAAAGAAAATATATGTTGAGCACAAGTTGCAACTGACTATGGTCGATGGCAAAGTGTGCAACTCATTAAGCAAAACGTCATCTGCCAAATGTTATATATGTAAAGCAAATCCGAAAGAGATGAATGATATAGAAGCATGTTTACAAAAAGTGGTGCATAAAGAAAATTATGAGTTTGGATTGTCACCCTTACATTCATATATTCGCTTTTTTGAGTATTTCATTCATGTTGCTTATAGATTGGATCTAAAAAAATGGCAAATTAGATCAACAGATGAAAAGAATAAATTTATGGATAGGAAAAGGGAAATTCAAAGCAAATTTAGATCCGAGATGGGTTTGTTAGTTGACAGACCTAGACCAGGGGGTAGCGGCACGTCTAACGATGGCAACACCGCAAGACGTTTTTTTAACAATCCTGGTTTGGCTGCTAAGTTAACTGGCGTTGATGAAGGGCTCATAACCAGATAACAAAATAAACATCGACAAATTTAAAATATTTGCACTTGATACAGTTAAAGCTCTTGTAGAGAAATACCCTTGGTTCTATCTCCCACCTTCAGTACACAAGATTCTTTTACACGCTTCCGCCGTAATTGAAGACGCCATAGTTTCAATTGGAGAGCTTTCAGAGGAAGCTGCAGAAGCGAAAAATAAAGACATTAAAAGATATAGGCTACAACACACACGAAAAATTTCTAGAATTGCAACAAACACGTATTTACTAAATATATTATTGCTTAGTTCGGATCCATTCATTTCAGGTCAACGAAAATTACCACGTAAAAAGAAAAGTACGCTACTAAAATCTACAATTCAATTGTTGCAAGAGTAGCTTTTTTATATTTTTGATATTTATTTGAAAACAATAAAAGTCTAAATTTAATTTGCGGAGAAATATGTATTTCCATGAAGGGATGAAATATAATTAAAATCTATCTATTATAAAAAATATGTAAAAAATGGGCGGTAGAGGCAAGTGACCACGCCCATTTTTTCAGAATATTGTGGTTATTATATCAGAAATATACTGTGCAAATTTCAACACTATATCTTTAATATAACTATTTTTGTCGCTCTTCCCCATATAAGTGCCACCACTGTGCAGGGCCCGATCTTCAAGCACTCCCGAACACATTGAACTGGTTGAAAGCAGTTGAAGTGAAAATCCGCGACTTTCAATACGGGAAAAAACAGCCTCACTGGGACTTTCAAGAGCGATTATTCATGAAATTTTAAAAACGGATCTGAACTCCTTTAAAATTCAAATCGTTCAAGAACTGAAAGAAAGTGACTTTGATTTACGCAAAAATTTTTGTGAAACGATGTTGGAGCGTTTTCGCACTGTAAATCCCATTTTTTGGAGCGACGAGGCTCATTTTCACTTAAACGGCCACGTCAACAAGCAAAATTGCCGTTACTGGAGACCAGTAACAAGAACCGGCAACCCTCGATTGAAACATCAAAAACCATGGCGTTGCTCCAGGGTAACTGTTTGGTGTGCCTTATCCACGCATGAGATCATTGGATAATTTTTTTTTTTCGAAAATTCTCTAGGCCAGGCGACGAATGTCAACGGTGAAAATTACCGACGCATGATTACGGAATTCTTTTTAGCAAACCTGCGAGCTCATCCATTGTACTCTTCACAACCGTGGTTTAAGCAGGATGGCGCGACTGCACACACAGCCAGAGCTTCGATGAATTTGCTTCGGTAAAATTTCCCATAAAAACTGTTCAGTCGCTTTGGGGACATCCCATGGCCACCGAAGTCGCCCGATCTAACTCCCATGGATTTTTTTTTATGAGGTTATCTCAAATAGAGGGTTTATAATGACAATCCCCAATCTCTTGTGACTTTAAAGGAAAATATTCGTCGAGAAATCAACTCAATTGAACTGCAGCGTGTGGCGCAGAACACAAGGCTCCGTTTTGAACAGTGTGTTCAACTCGACGGCAGACATCTAGATGACATACTCTTTAAAAAATAAAATCCGCATTTCCATTTTATCGTTCAATGCTCTTAATAAAACTTTGTGTCATTTATTACGTTTTTTATTTAAGTTTGAGAATATAAATCTGCTACCAGACGCAGGATGTTTCTTGGCTAGTGCTAAACAATTTTATTTGTGTTTCAAGTATGCTGTAGTAAACAAAAATGTTTATGGAAATTTAGTTGTAACATACTTTTTTTTATAGAATACGGCACTTAACTTAATAAAACCAATCACTCATTGAACTAATACTGAGATTTCAGTCAAAGTATGCACAACAGTTTTAATTAAAAAAAATTACAATAAAGCCAGAATTAGTTTTTACTTTCTGTTCTGTTACGAATCAGCTGACTCTTTTTTGTTTATAGAAATCTAATACAAGTCGTTAGTTTTTCTGTTTCGTTCTGTTCTGTTTCGGTTCAACCTGTGAAAATCAAAAAATTGTTAAGTATTTGTAAGAGACAGCATAAATTAAATAAAAATATTTTTAAATAAATTGTGATTGTGCTTTTAGAATTAAAAAAAAAAAATAAATTTTTAAAAGAAAAAAATAAAATTATATTGAAACTTAACAATGGAAGAGGCAACACTAATCGCTTTAGTGGAAAACTGCGACCCTTCTGGTCAGAAACAGCTGATAAGTTACTACAGAAAAAGTAGTACTCAAATTTACAGCACAGAACAGCAACAGAAAGTAAAGACTAATGAGCCTTAAAAAGTTGGTTTATCGAAATCAGCTTTTCATCACTAGGCATCAAAAAGGAGAACTTACAGCAAGTCTATGTTAAAGCCATTGGCTCCGATCTGCATTTTAACTACTTCCGGGATGGCAATATTTGGTTTAATTGATTTTTTTTTGAAGCTCTTGTTCTTTGTTGGGATAAAATCTAGAATAGTGTTGCGTTTAGTTCTATGTTTCTGCTAACTTTTTCTTTGGCTGCATGGATTTTTTCTCTACTAATTTATTACGCTGACTAAAACAATTGAAATTTAATATGTATGACGCCATGTAATTAAAAATACATACATGCATACCTATTAGGTATAAATTTTAATAATTTTATTTTGAATATAATTTCACTTTGTGTAGGCAAAAACCATTTACATTTATGGTTTTGTTTGAGAGAGACGGTTGATTTGAAATGAAAAACAAATAAATATATTTATGAATTAATTTGCAAATATGAAATTGACACCAAGTTTAATTGAAAGGCAAGCTGCAACTATGGTTTGCCGAGCATAAAGCTTCACTTGTTAATTAAAAGCAACAATAATAAATTAAAGATAATTAATTTTTACTCTTGACAAACAAAGAAGACAAATTTTAAGCACGAAACCACAAAACTTTTAAAATATAACTAGACAAAAAAAAACTATTTGCGTTATTACTTTTTTTTTTTTTTTGCAATCACAGTGTTTAATTGTGTGTTATAATAGTTATTATCATAATCAAATAATAGTTATAAAATTTTGAAATTCATGAGCGGGTGTTTTCAATCGCTTATGCACACATACATTTTTGCAATCCTCAAAACGGATTGTATTGCAGACAGTTGCAGTTGTATTGATGAGTGATTGTGTGTGTGTGTGTGTGTATGCGTCTGTCTGTTTTTGTATCTTTAATTTAGTGCTTTCTCAAGTAGACATGAAATCAACTCCAACAAGCAAGAAACTTTGTTTTAAAAGAAAGAAAAAGAGGAGAAAAATGCATATTGTGACAATTTTAAAAACGAAAGATGTGCGACAGAAGGTCATTGATATGAATGTGGTGTCATACAATTTGAAATACACTACAAAGAAACTCTTTTTATAATTATGGGAAAACTTCATCTAAAGCTCGTCTCAACTATCGAAATTTTCCCCCGCTAATTCACAAGCGAAACTCTAGATTTGAGATTCAAATAATTTTGTGGCAAAAAGAAAAAAGTGCTTAAGTCGAGATAAGCTGATTTTAAGTTAATGGTATCTCCGTAATCTGCATATTTGAAAGTACCTCTGGTCAAAATCTCAATTAGTATGTGTGATTTTTCATGAAGTTATAGCACTATGACTTGAGACTTATCTTTTTAAGACTTCTAATCTCATTTGGAATAATAGCTTAATTTAGGTTAAACTTTGGTATATTTCAACTAAAATGTATACTTATAGTGTGTAGGACGATGTTTGCTTAAAAAAATAAATTTAAACAGAGAATTTTCCAATTTAAATGTAAAAGCAGTAAATTTCTGAAAATCGACTTGGAAGCTTAAAAGTGCTCTTCTGCAAAACAGTAAAATTTGACTTAAGCACTTTTTCCTTATTGCCACAGAATTTAGATTGCTTCTTGTTTTGTTTTTTTGAAGTACACTAAGTACATTTTCATTTGCTATGAAGCTAGTCCTCTTTACCAGGAGATACAAATTAGAAAGCTTTGTACTGCTCAGAATGAAAGGGATAGAGCTGGTACTAGCAGAGGGAGCGAAATACCTGGGCTTTTTTCCTAGATAGAAAGTTTTTCTTGGAAAAGGAACACGCAGGAAAGGCTAAAGAAAAGGCTCAATGTCTACTACGCATGCAGGAGCTCCATAGGAAGGAAGTAGGGTCTGCAACTGAAGATAGTAAAGTGGATTTACACATCGGTTGTCAGACCGTTTATATCTTATGGTTGTGTGGTATGTTGGCAACCAATGAGGAAGGAAAGTCACAGGAGATTACTGACCAAGATCCAGAGGCGTGCCTCGCTGGGCATCACAAGTGCTCAGAGGAGCACGCCTCAGGCTGTCTTGGACGTCATTCTTCACCTACTTCCTATAGAGGACTTTGTGGTGAGAACGGCGACTAGAAGGCTCCTTAGACTCGTAGAAGCAGGTTTAGTGAGGACAGGAATAACAGGTCACACATCAATCTTAAATGAGTAACCTCTGGTTTGATGGACTATAAGGTCGTTGAAATTGATTTTAGTAGAACACCCTTATTTTTAATGCCGAATAGGGACTATTGGGTCACATCCGATAAGCTATATGACTGTAGTGCGTTCTTTACAGACGGGTCAAAAATTAGTTGGGGGTCTTGGGAACGAACAGACTGCCGAATGAATGCAGCGTTTTCCAAAGCTGAGGTCTTGGCGATCCTCAGGGCCACAGAACTATTATCCAGAAATGTAGCTGAAGGCTAGAACGTAAGATTCTACATCGACAGCCAGGTAGCGCTAAAAGCTTTGAACGGATACAGTGTCAAATCGAAACTTATTAGTGACTGTAGGAGAGCCCTCAACTTGCTTATTGACAAATAGAGTGTCAGACTATGTTGGGTTCCTGGCCAGAGCAGTGTTGAGGGAAGGGAAATGAAATTGCCAACGAGCTGGCGATGAGGTAATGTGTGACAGATCGGTGAAACTACCAATAAGTTATTACTACAGGGAACTCAGTAATTGGGTAGAGAGCAGGACCAACAGTTCATAGCAAAGTAGTGAGGATTGTAAAGTCTCGAGGGCTATGTGGCCAAAACTTGCCTCAAGAAGATCCAAACTGCTACTGCATATGAATAAAAAGGCGATACGAATCGTGATAGGAGCGTTGAATGGTCACTGCTCGGTCAGAGCAAGAACCAGAGTTTGGGAAACTGGCACTCCAGATTTCTGAAGGATGTGCGGGGATGAAGAGGAACCAGTAACCATTGAACATATTATCTGTCACTGCCCGAAGCCGCAACGTCATAGGCTTAGATGACTGAACAGACGTTTCCATGAAAGCATTACTGATATCGGGAAGTGTAAACTGGAGGACATCAGGGGTTTCATCATGGGAATTCGGTGGGTCGAGGACGGCTAATAGGGTAATTTCTGGGTACATTTAATGGGCAATAGAAGGGAATCACAATAGAAAAGTGTTGTAGTGCTGACCATGGATCTAGTGTTCTAGGTGCAATTTCTAGAAAAGTTGCAAAAAGTAGCACAAGCTGGTTAAAAAGTACACAAACGAATAATTTAAAGAAAGGTTTATAAAAAGTGGCCAAGACGTCAGAAAAGAGTCAAATTGATAACTTCGGTTTGCAACGGCAATTTTATTCACACTCGCCTCAGACGAGTTCGTTCATTCACGCATTAAGCTAAATAAATATAAACTTTCTTTTGAGACACCTTGCAAAAATGCCTATAATGTTTTTTTCCATTGATTTTTTCAGTGTATTTAAAAAAATAACTTAAATAATTTATTTACTCATGTGCCTGCCTACACTTCGTACCTTTTGCTTTATGTTGCTTCACATTTCATTTAAAATCGTGATCAATGTAACTTTCAAGTGCAAGAAAATTTATGTGGTAGTTTTTTTCCCCTCTTCCTTAAATATTCTCGTATGTTCGTGTGTGTGTGTGTGGTTGCATTATTATTACACTTTTTTTCGTTCGCTTCAGTTTCATTCATCCTTTGAATTAATATTTTTTTTAAATCAGACGTATTTTGCGGTTTTATTGTTTAAATTTGATACTTGGTGAATTTGAAATCTTGTGTGTAGTATTTTGAAGTCTTGTCGCTATTATATTTTTGTTGTGCTTGTGAAATATTTCAAATACGATCATCACAATTGCAGTGACCTTAGATGATCTTTCATTGTATCTTATGGTGATTGTCTTAATACTGTGATTTATTAATAAGATAATAGACAAATTTTCATTCAAGAAAACGATATTAAAGTTTATGTACCGTACCGCTCATGTTGCTGTGTTTCTTTTCATTGAAATTTTTTTTTATTGTAGAGAGAGTAAAAAAGGGAATTTGGAAATTTATGTCGTTGCGTTAAACACTTTATGAATGCAATTTATTAATTTTAATCGTGTTTATATAATAATATTGCTTTTCAATATTGCAATTTATTTTTTATTTATTTATTTATTATATCATCAATGTAGCTAACAAAAACTGTTAATTTCTTAACCTTTTGAAACAAATAATTAAAGTTAAACCGGAGATAGACGAAAATTTCCTTTAGGCGCTGTCAAATGATAAAGTGTCTCGCGCCACCCGTTAAGTGTTTAAATGTTGAGAAAGTTTAGTCATAGAAAACTTCTCTTGTGAACAATGAAATTTTTCATGGTATAGCTCCTGGATAGGTGGCATCATCGGCTCGTATATTTAAAAAAAAAATTTATCAAGGAAAATGCTGTCACCCTAAATGTTCTATGTAGAAAAAGTATGATTAACTAATGGGTTGGTTTACGTGGCTGCCCACTGCACGCAGGCATTCAAGTAGAATCTAGAAGATTCCTTTTTGAAATAACTAATGGGTAATTTTGATATCAGTAATCTTTGGTTTCAGCTACACGGCCATAAAGAGGTGCGATTTGTAAAATTTGGTTAAAATTTTTATAAAAACAACGATCTTCTGCCAACGTATTACAGGTTGAAAACCGGGGATATCAGCTGTCAAAACGTTCTACACAAATATTCGCTATGAAATTCTAATATAAGTGTCTGAATACTCTAAAAATCTTAATTAAGCCAAAATAAAGAAAATTAGGTTTCATGAGGCTTTTTAAAACCAACTCATTGTAAATTTAGAACAAATTATATAAATTATTTCTAGTACGCATTTTATGTTTTCACTTCGTGGTACCTTAGGCGCTTAGTGTTCTCTTGCAGCAATTATGCATTTTATTCTTTAAACTTGCTTTTACGTGCACACGAAGAAATTTTTCTCGTAGAAATCTCTTACATGTGGCAACAGCCATATGCATGCCTTTCAAGGTAAAGCACAAACATTCGCTGATTGTGCTGGGCTGGTTATTTGTGGAGAACCATTTGTTCACGGCTAAGCTTTATATCCAAAGGCCGTTCACTAGCCGCAGCTTGTGACCCTTCCGGTTGCCCTTAGCTCAGCACCTTTAGAGCCTCAATATTTCTGGAAATAATACCGAATAATAAACTGAACATAACTGGTTCAGAATTTTCTGCTAGTTATATGGTTTTTCTTCTAGCACATTGAGTGCCATGCGGTTTTGACGAAAACCTTCCCAGGAGGCCAAATATTTTTTTTTTAAATGAGTATATTAATGATAAAAAATTATTTCTGAGATATCCCTTGTCCATTCTCTGCCCCTTATTTTTTAATTTACTTTGTTTTAATAAAAGTAAAAAAAAATATACATTTCATACATTTTTCACTTTATGAAACCTCAAAAAATCCTAGACCCATGAATGCTTCTGCAAAAATGTTCAGTAAAGGATTCTTTATTTAAAAATCATAACAAATTTCACTCAGTGTCGTATATAAAAGAACTACAGGCTCTAAGTAAAAACAATCACTGCCTTACAGAAACGTACGACGTGGCACCCAATGTGTTAAACTGACGATATGTGGTATAAAGTTTTGAAAATATGACTAAAAATTCTGTGGCACTAAGGAAAAAGTGCTTAAGTCATAGCTATAACTTCCTGAAAAATCACACAAATTAATTGAGATCTTGACCAGGGGTACTTTCGAATATGCAGATTACGGAGATACCATTAAATCAAAATCAGCTTATCTCGACTTGAGCACTTTTTCCTTTTTGCCACAGAATTCGTAAATTCTGTTGCTCTGTTAATGCTAATAATAGTTCTTATAACTTCGCACAAAGTCTTATTTGGAAAACATTTAGTAAATCCCCATTATTCAAAAATTTGCCTTCCAAAAAAAAAAAGAATTGTAGTTATACACAGAAAAAATTATTGTTGAATTTTTTCCAATTAAGTGATTGCTTAGAAAAAATAATGTTTTTGATTAATATTTTAATTGAATAGACGTTATTAATTAAATTAAATTAAATTAATTAAATTTTATGCTGTAACAAAAAAGTGTTATCGACAGAGCTTAACTCAGAACACTAGTGCCCCTGTGGAGGCTAGCCTCTCAGTCCAGGGGTCATGTGTTCGATTCCCGCCATAAACCCTGGATGTTTTTTGCAGACAAGCAAGGGTTCTGTTCTTTAAAAAAATGGTAAATAATTATTAGATATTAATTTTATGTAAAATAATACATTTTCAATCCAAGTTCACATACATACATGCGTCCATACTTCAAATATGAAAAAAATAGAACAGAAAAATTAATACAGACTAATCGAGAAAACAGCAATCGAAAAAGTAAAATCGGGGAGCACAGTTCGCCGCAATAAAAAAAATCAAAATCCGTGCTTAAAAACAAAGAATACATGGAATAAAGCACAGTATTTAAAAACTATAGCAATTAATTTTGCCTTTTAGAAATTGAAATGAGTAAATAAATAAATAAAAACAAAAAATTAAAATTTTTATTTTTCGGGATTATCTAAATTCGGGGTTTTTGAATTTAAGATTTCAAAATGCGGAATTTTAAAGTTCGGGATTTTGACATTCAGGACACTGAAATTCCGGATTTTTAAAAATTCGTGATATTGACATTCCGGGATTTTAAAATTAGGAATTTTAATGCTATCCTGTATAATATATAACGTATGTATGTTAGAATTCTTATTTGGTTCATATTAAAATTAATGCAAGTATTTCACGTCTAATTGAGAAAATCTGTAGTGTATGTATTTATATGTTGTATAAAATAGGAGATAAACATGATCCTTGTGGACAACCTGGTGGTATTTCAAAAGTTCTAGAACAACATGATCCTATATATATGTACCTTGAAGTTACGATCTTTTAAAAAACATTTTATTATTTTAATTATTTCCGATGGAAAGTTAAAACGGATCAATTTATAAATTAATCCCTCGTGCCATACCGAATCAAAAGCTGCTTTACATCTAGCAGCACCATACCCGAAGGCTTATGGGATTTAAAATATGTGCATATTACACATCCCGCTTTCTAAAAGATGTATATTTTTAAATCCCGCATTTTGGCGCTATTTCCTTCAAAATCCCGCTTTTTGATCGATCATGTCCAGGTTTTTGAAAAACCCATCTGGTCACGTTAATCATGTGGCATCTCTGTAAACAAAATGTCAAAATAAGCGTAAAGCACTAAGGGCTAATAAATCAGTCAATGATTATATGTATTTTATTTTTAAATTATGCTTAAACACAAAATTTTGTTTTTCACCCCAAAATTAAATGAATCTTAAATAGCCAACATTGTGCATTTAAGTGTTGCTTAAGTTTTACAAACATACCATATGTTTTGTGCATCTGTGTGTTTTTTGAATGCATGTACATGAACATCATGTGGTCGTATTAAAAAGAATTTCGTTTAATTTTCGCAAATATACAACAAATGTAACACATATTTTCATATTATGAAGTATATAAATAGAAAAATACATTCCGATGCTCTTTTTGTATCATAAAATGTGTTTTTTGGTATTTCAACTTTCTTATTTATATTGAACAGCTGTTCTTTGGAAAGCTTTCCATAATATTTGGAAATCGTGTAGTGCTACCGTACTTTCAACGTAATTTGATAATAACTTTAATTCACCACTGAAAAAATGAAAGTGTGTTTAAACACATTTTAAGTTTTTATGAAAATTAACTCAAACTATATTTAAACATTCACTGATTTATTAGCTATAAGAAAAATATAAAAAAATTAACTAAATAAATTTTAGCCTGAGATTTCACTTTTTTATTTCAACCGACAGCGAATATCGTTAAATATGTTACTGAATAGCGAAGACGATAAGTTTTCCTTATACATATTTATTATAGCAATACGATTATCGTAATTAAATGGCTGATTTGTTCCAAAAGTTTTTAGCTGTTTTTTTACCACTGTGCACTGGTTGGTTGGATAATGCAGATTTATAGGTTAGCCAACAATTTTCTATGAAAGTTGAATGATACAAAAGCAAATTGAATTAATTTATGAAAATATTTAAGTTGATTTTCTGGAATTTTTGGTTTTTAGTTTTCTACTGCTTGTGTTGAACAATAAAAGTGTTATTTTAAATATTTGTCGTGGTTGTTTGTTTTATTTTTTGAAACTAATGTACTTCTATTGAAAATAACCAACCATAAACCAAATAAATCAAATGTTAAACATTTAACAAAACAAAACAAAACTTCGTACATGTCCATACATACTTGTACATACATACATACAGCGTCTTAAACTATCATCAGACTGCTACTGCAGCGACATATAGACGATTAAAAATCATGGAGTGTTTTACCACTTGCCACAAATTTATACCTCGAACTCATGAATATTTTACCATAATTTAACATAAAATACCTTGCGGTAAACAAACAGCCCATTTGAAACTCAAACAGACAGACGAGTACGAGTATAATTTAATAGATGTTTTTATTTTTATGTAAGTAGGTATGTATGCACCAATAACTGCGATTATTTACTGCTCTAGATGCCATACGGTACGATGACAGCAATAAATGGCTAATCGCAGTCAATCGTAGTCAAGATGAAAATTATTGTCATAGGCATTTAATAAATAAATGTTTAACAACTTTATTGAATTGAATTTGTTATATTTATTTCGCAAACCATATAAGGACTCGAACTATTAGACACAAGTTGTTGTAGAGTTACGAACAAAATTACTGCAAAATGCACAGAGGAGGGGGAGGCAGAAACTGTGAATAAGTGAAGGTGATATTAAAAGTGACAATGGAATTATATTAAACGTCCTAAAAAGGCCTCAAGCCAAATTGCAACTTACATATGTTGCAGACATTTTATAAATTGTAACACTTTTTTGTTGTTGTTGTGCATACTATTGTTATTATTATTATGTATTATTATTATTATTATTATTATTATTATTATTATTATTATTATTATTATTATTATTACAATTTAATAAATTTTAAACTTAATTAAATACAAATAAGGTTTACAAGCATTTTGTGCTGTTTAATGTTTCTCGCAAATCAACAAAAAATTTTTCAATTTAAAAAAAATGAAAGAAGTAAGAGAATTGTTAAAAAGGAGTATGCACTCGAGCTGAGAGCTGTTAAAAAAACGCTGACATTATAGTTGTAGCTAGACATGTTTGCTGCTTCGTGGGCACCGATAACCGATTAAATTGGCTCGAAGGACCATAAATAGCTGGCTGAAAATGTTAATGCTTCAGGGTGCAAAAGCAAAATTTGTAGCCTGCCAGTGTAGTTTGTTTGGTTTTCGCTAAAACCTAAATAGAGATTGATTAATGCATAAAAAGATTATTTGGCGCCAAAGTGTGATTTTTTAAGAGCTTTCGGATTTGATTTAAAAAAAACACATAAAATAGAGCAATGGGTAGTGTGAATTCAAAAGAATATTTGCTTTTTGCTTAAATTTATTTATTTTTATAAAGAGAAGTAACACTCAGGCAATGTATACCTACTACTATTACTAGGTGTTACCTTCTTTAGGAAAGGGATAGTGATAGAGAAGACAGGTGAAAGAAGAGATAGAGGAAAACTTCATTCTTTTGACAACTCTGCTTTTTGCGATTTTTTAAATAAGGCAGTGTTTCAGCGCCTCTGGTGTCAATGAGGCGTATTAAACTTTTGAAGCTGTGATTACTAGCCATTTTATTGGTTATTTTACTTCGCCGATGATTCTGCTACACAACGAAGGAGGGTGCTCTGATGTTACATTAGGATTAGTTTCTGCTGAAGTCGGTATAATTCAGTGACCAGTCACTATGCCTTCATCACATGAACTTTCCTACAATAACTGATACAAAGGGACATTAATGTACATCAGAAAAATGCGTGGTGTTGTTATTTGATGAGTGTCTGATACCGGGCTCGAACCCAGGAACTTCGTTTTCGTAGTCAACGTGCTATGTAAATGTTGACCGCGTCTACGCCTGGAAGTTTCATACGCTGGCATACTTTCGCCAACATATCGGCCGGTATATCACAAATAAATTCTTCAATATTGTCCTCCAGTGCGTCAACCGTTGCGGGCTTGTCCCTACAGACATGAGCCTTAACATAGCCCCCACAATAAATAGTCTAAAGGTGTTAAATCGCTCGATTTGGGCTGTCAATTGACCGGCCCCAAACATGAAATAAACTTCACCGAACTCGCTTCTCAATTGGGTCATTGTTCCTCGTGCTGTGTGACATGTGGCACCGTCTTGCTGGAACCATATGCCAGCCAAGTGCAGCTCTTCCATTTTGGACAAACAAAAAATGTAACAGAGGCCCAATTGCTGCGAATTGCGCCGAATCGATAATCATCAACAATAGTGGCCGATACAGCTGCGATATTTTCCTCTGTCCTCTGTCCGCACTCTACGTATGCGTGTTGCTGGTTTAATGTTCAATAATGTAATTTTGGTGCGAAATTTAGTCACAAGATTCCGAATAGCCGCCTCTGAAGGTCGCCCAAACTGACAATAAAATGAAAGAAGTGCACGATGCAACTTTCTTAATCGAGCATGAATTTTGGTAATAAAATATAATGATCTGCAAGTCGATTCATGGTTCAATTATAGACCAAACTGAACATGTTTAACAGTAATATGATACACGAAAACAGCTGATTTGCCAAAAACAGTGTTGCCAAAAAAAGTTGGTAAAAAATCACCCTTTATTTTGGTATAAAATTTTGGAGTTAAGTTCAAACTTTATTTTCTTCTCTTCCATTACACAAATGTAAAACTACACCCAAATAAAAAAGTTTAAAAATCAAGAATTAACAATTTCATTTTAAAACGAAACATTTATGAAATAGAACTAAGTTTGTTTAATTTTTATAATCCTGCCTGCAGGATGTAATTGGATTACAAAACGATACGATAAATATAAAAATAAATGAAATTCGAACTATAATAATAAGCTAAAAACTGAATAAAAATATACTTAATAGTAAAAAACCAAAAAAGTTTGTCTTAAATAGAACAAAAATAAGCAAATTAACTAAAATGTGCATAATTAGTAAAGAACAAACGACAATGGCAAAACTGTTGTAAATTTGAGCTTTCATTACAAAAAAAAAAGCTTTCAGCAAATTGTAATACAATGAATCAAAACAATTCACATATTCCATTTGCACTGGAGGCTGACTATATAAAGCAGAAATCTACAGCAACAAGCACCACACACAGTGGACCAAACACAAAACAACGCTGATGATGATGGTGTAGTGGCCTTCGAAAACAGCCGGTTGTTCCGTTCTACTAAGTGTTTGTCAGAATATTTACAACTAACTTTGGTGTTTTTTTTGTTCATTAATAATTATCACATGTAATTTGGCTTACAAAGCGATACGAACTGTAGCCTAAACAAATCATAAATATAAAACCTAAAAATGCTCTATTAAGAAAAATAAAATCCTCTAATAGCGAATTTTTCATACTTTTTCGTAGTTTTCTATTTATAGAGCTTGAAATATCATATCTGAAATTAATTTAGTATGTATGATATAAAACGCATCAATGGGGCCATTATTTATTTTTGGAAAACGAGAAATTTACTCGAATTCGGTTTACAGAACATGGCCGAATCAAAATGTAAATTTTTTTTAAATTGCTTTGTTATAAAACTAATAATATTTTTAAAATTATTCTTAATAATGCAGCATTCTTAAAATGAACACCCAAAATTCTTGTTTCAAGCCTGGTACGGAGTTCTTATGCAATTTCACGTTTGTAAATTTACATTTATTTCTACATTGAAAAATAATCTTGTAGCCGTTTGTGTAGAATTATGTTTGCATACACACAAATTCATTTATTTTTTGATTTGCAACACACAAACACACTAAAAAAGTACCCTGCAGAAAATGCGAATAGTAAAAATGTAGTGATTTACTAGTGACATTGTCAGTAGCACTACTGACCAGGTGTACCCCAGCCAATGTAATCGCCTATTGAGATTTAACATTAGCTTGTCATTGAAAATCCACCACTAGACTGTAGCACTACTTACTAAGTAGTTTTTTGGGACCACATGGAGACATTGGCACCAAAGATTCAGTAGTACATTTTAGTGACCCTCATCTACAATTTCATAATGTTAGGGCAACAAATTTAAACACATACATACATGTGTATTTTAACAGTATTGCACAACATAATAAAAAAGAAAACCAAACTATTGACGCGTTCATTGACAATGTCTCTAACGTATCTCTACTCGCGCATAAAAAGAAAGTTGTCGACATTTCAACTAGTGCAATTGTCGCTAGAGAAAAGAGTGTTGACATAGAGACATATGGTTCTAGGCTGACTAGAGGGTAATTACAATTCGACGAAATTTAGAAATGTCACAAATTCTGTGACCAAACAATTGTTTGAACATTAATTTTTGTTTCAGTTGACTGAAAAAAGTCTCCACTTATATTTTTAACAATAAATATCAAAAATTTCTTTTGCAAGTCCATACTACCAAATGAAAGTTTCTTTATGAAACTTAGTCCTAGTTTACACTATGCAAGTCTTATTGCTAAGCTGATTAGTTTGTTAGGAGAGAGAGAGAGACGAGGGGAAAAGAAACGTTACTCTTCCCCTCGTCTCTCTCTCCTTCAAACTAATCAGCTTAGCAATAAGACTTGCATAATGTAAATTTTTTCATACAGTTCATATGGGAACCTGAATTTCTGTAAAAACTTCGTACCAGGCTTTAAGAATGAATTTTTGGTTAGGTGTACTTGTGATTTTTAAGTTTAAAAATTTATTTTTCAAAACTTTTTTTTCAATATTAATTGTTTTCTCTCTCTTTATTTTCAGGTGAGTTCTTAAATTAATTTGGTCTTGATGCTTAAAGCAGGGAACATTTTAGATAAGTATACAAAACTATACGTTGAATTTTTTTTCTTTCTAATTATTAGGAAAAATTCCTAATTAAATTCTTTCCGCAAACGGTTTGCCAGACACACATTAAAAATATCTGTGGCAAATAGGAAAAAGTGTTTAAGTCGAGATAAGCTGATTTTGAGTTAATATATAGTAGATTCGTCATCTGCATGTTTAAAAGTACCCCTGGGCAACATCTCAATTAATCTGAGAGATTTTTCAAGAAGTTATGGCAAAATGACTTGCGACTTATCTTTTTTAGACTTCTAATCTCATTTGGAATAATAGCTTAATTTAGGTTATATTTTGGTATATTTTAACTTGAATGTAATATTTACAGTGTGCAGAACGATGTTTGCTTAAAGAACTAAAGGTTAACAGAGAATTTACAAATTTAACTGTAAGATATATAAATTTGTGAAAATCGACTTGAACGCTTAAAAGTGCGGTACTGCAAAACAGTAAAATATGACTTAAGCACTTTTTCCTTATTGCGAAGAAATATGAAACATGCGAAAGTTTTATACAAATATACAGACATATATTTACATATGTATATATGTATGTACAATTGACTTAATTTATTTCCAACGATATTGAAAATCATACAACAATATCTTTTAAGTATTTTCTAAAATAATGCAAAGCAACAAAAAATAAAAAGAAACAACATCTTGCAACTGTTGAGCATTAACAATGACAGCAATTAGGCAAATGCAACACATCTCATAAGTATGTATGTATGTATGCATGTAGAATATGCCACAAATAGAGTTTGGGTATGTATTTCGAAACGGCACTATGGGTCATGCATTCCTTTAAAGTATGCAAACAAATATTTTTAAAATTACAAGTATGTTTACAATAAATCTTTTTTTTTCAACTATGAAACACTGTTGCTTTTAATTATTTAGTTAGAACGAAACTTAAATGAAAATTGAAAACTGGTATTTACTGAAATGCAACAAGTGAATTCTGATTAAAAAACCAACAACAACAATACAATAGCAAAGAAAGAAACAACATGCATAGTTGAACAAATATTTAAACATGTTGTTACAGTCATCGTTTCCACGTTGTTATTGTATGAACAGTGAGTGGTAGAAGTAACAACTTTACGATGGTTGGTCACTAGACCATAAAAATTTAAGATAAACTGGAATAAAAAATAAGCATTGCTGGTATATAATGGGAGGGGGAATGAAGTATATAAGTAGTTATATATTCCACATTGAAGAATATTTTTTTAATCACACAAACTCACCTCCATACACGAGGATGTGAATTGTTGGTATTATGACCAACGTTCCTGTTCAGCGAACACCCTCATGAATTTCAGTTCAAAACCTAAAACAACAACTCAATAATAAAGTAGAGCTTGTACTTGGTTTTGTTGCCAGCCAGCGTTGCCAAATGTGAATATACATATACGAGTACAAGCACTTGAAATTTAACTGGAAACAAAGTTGAATTCAAGCATTTTTTCAAGTAAATTTCAAGTTTGAAAATATGCATATTGAAATAAAAAAATCAAACGACATACATATATGTATGTTCAAACCTTGTCAAATACGTAATTGATTTATTAATAAAATTGAAATTGTAGTGAAAAATATCAAAAATAAATAAAAAAGTGAATTTTTATAAAAACAAAAGGTGTTTCAAATCGTGAAAACAATAGTGAAGGTAGATATGCATAAAATTATTATTAGAAACCAAATGAATTGCATTTTCCTTTATACTTTAGAAACATTGTTTTTGAAGCTTGAAATATACTTGAATGCAATTGTAATACAAGGCTGAGTTGCAGTATAATTCAAGGCTTGAATTGAACCGTAATACAACTGAATAGTTCGAATTGAATTCAAGTTCCCTTTTCACTGGAGAATTATATTGAATTAAAGTGTAAATCAAGCATAATTCAACCCTTGACAATTGAATGTGTGACTTGAATAACAATTGTTTTACACTTGATTTCAAGCAAAATTGCTTTTTGGGATTGATAGTTTGAAGCTTTTGCTGAATGAAACTACATGTAAAAGTATTTGGTATGAAATATTTGCGAAATAAATTTGCAAAAGTAGTACTCTAATCTTACTGCGAAAAACACGTAAAATGTATCTGTCAGCATGTTTTTGACTCTGGCTTCGTTTTAGTTTCGCTGCGAAACAACATGAGCAGTACTTTTTTCGCACGGAATTTTGACAATGTTGCATACTTTGAAGCAACAAAAGCGAGAAATTTATAAAAAAAAAAACTGCAAGTTGGGCTACATTTAGTAAATGTCAAATTTTTCACGAGAAATCATCAATGTTGCTGAAAATTTTTCTCAACTTCGAACAGAGTACCAGCCTTAACACGAAAAAACACAACTGCACACTCTCACCTACATATGTATGTGATTGATGAGTTTATGTGATCGTGTGTTATAGTGTTTTCACACATAAAGTTAAATCCAGATTTTAACACTAAAACCATACACAGCAGATTTTGCGTTCACACTGCAAGTTTGATCAATTCGGGCTTTAAACAACATAAATAATAAATTTCTGTATTTGTTGCTGTATTTTTTTCTGCTTTTTATAACACTTATTTGACAAACTGCACAACAGCTGTTTTTGTTTGTATGAAAAATGTAGAAATTTTACAATGCGCTCTAAAATGGAAATTATTTTATATTTTGTAAATAAATATTTTAAAATTGAAAATTTTTTTGAAAATCAAGTTCTTACATATAAATGCACAAATACATTGTAAGCGAAACCTTTTTTATTGTCAGAGGGATGTCAGTCATATCGTCGATTTTCACTTCCAAGAGGTCAATGAAAATATTTTCGTTGTTTTCCATCCAAAAGATTCTTTTTCTCTGCAATTTTTTTTTATTACTATTGCGGCTGCATAAATTTTTAAGTTGAAAATCTTTCAATCTATATCTATTCTTATTCAATGGCATAAATATAATCAGCTGCTTCTGGTCATTTTAACTTGGTAGCACTGAATTTAGTACAGAGAAAACAAAGTTGCATTTCATAAACTAATTCAAAAATGGTTTTAAGTTGGTTTACAAAAAAATTATTTTGTATGGTAAAACCAGGTTTTATTAAAACCATGTCAGTGTGAAAACACTATTTTAGGCACTTTAATTTTATGCACAAATAATTATACGTTAAAAGAGAAAATAAATTCTACTGTGCCTGTGCTATCTAATAGCGATCGATAATTATTTTCAACAGTACAATCACCCGAAGAACAAGATTTTATCAAACAGCATTAAAATCTGCTATTCCCAAATGGATAATTTTGTCTTAAAAAATATTAAAGAAGTTCCCATTACTGGCAGCCCTGCATACAACAACAACAACAAATGTGCACTACATATCTAATTTGTTAAATAGATTCCTAAACACAAATGAACACTTAAAGAATTTTTTTTTATGAAAATTAACATTTCGTCGATTCCAAACCTTGGCATTTACGGCTCAATATACGAACTAATTAATTTTTTTACACGCAGACGATTATGGTTGAACTATTTAATTGTTATTTAATTCTTTGCAATTAAACAAATTCTAATTAAATTAATCACTAATTTTTAGAGGGCAACATATGTAAGTTAGAAGGATTAGGTAGAATGAGTAAACCTTACGATTTAGCCAACCATAGAAACAACAGAAATATTTTTCAATGGATATTAAATTTTTTCGTTCGATTACTGCATTAAATTTAACTAAATGTAGTTACCCAGCAAACATTTTGCTTACTAGAATGCAGAAAAGTGTACACACGTATCGTCGCCCCAGAATAGTTTTGCTCCACCGACCATTCTTAAAAAAATGAGTTAGGCATGGAATATATATATTCTGAATCAAAAACGCGTTTCACGAAATTCATTATGGCTTCTGAGATATTAAAAATTCATTGTGCTCCATATCCACTGTACATGCCACTATTTGGCGATGGCGTCCAATTCTTCATACAAAAACGTGCGAAGTAAAGTTAACTCTTGTTTTGCTTCATTTCTATAAGAAATGAATAATAAAAGAAGAAGGTGCCGTAAGAAAAATTCAACGGCGACTGTTATGCAAAAACATCATCACCCAGATGCAGCCGCCGATTAAATGTTTTAATATAAACTTATTAAACACTAAAATAAAATAAAAGAAACCTTAATTATGCATGTTTGCTTATAACAGAATTAATTTAATTTTATTCTTTATATTAAATACACTTCAATTACTTGGTTTTCTTGTGCTAAAAATACTACGGCGGCGCCTTCTTGATCTGCGTTAAGCGATACACTTATTTCTCTGGACAGCAAGAAAAATAAACAAAACAACAAAATTCTAAATTCACAGCAATAAAGTCTACGTATGGAGCACAAAAAACTACTTTTTAAAAATAAATTGTTGTATGCGGCTCAAAACGTATTTTTACTTTTACAATAAAGTAATATTAACTTCTAACTTCATTCATGAAAGTCCACAAAAATTTACAGTGGTACAAATACAAAAGAAATCCATCGGGTATATTTTGAGAAAACTTTATGTAAATCTTCTTTGTCGTTTTTCTCCACTCCAACTTTCTGGCGTATGGGCTAAAACAATTTTGAGGCAACGATATGGAATCTTCAGTACTTACAATTTGACTGAAATCCCCATTATTTAAAAATCAGCCTTCCAAAAAAAAAAAAAAAAAATAATAATTAAAAAAAATTAAAAGAAAAAATAATATTTTTGATTAATATTTTAATTGAATATAGGATTACAATAATGTATTGCTTTGCCCACAAACATACAACAATTAATGGATTACTTTTCGTCTACAAATTTCCAAAAATGAATGGATTACAGTTTGCCTACAAATAATTAACTTTTTGTTTAACAAAACTTATACTCAGTTGAAAACTTTTTTTTTTTAATACGTATATTTATTTATCAGTTCAACAGAAAATTATAATTATTTTATTGAAAATTAAAGTTTGAATCTGGGATGTTTTTAGAGTTCATGTTCACCATCAATTCATTTTTATCTATACATATGGGATTAATTACTGAAAAGTACTGAAATAATGAACTACCTTCGCATAATAATATAGACAAATGCTTCCTTTATTCATTACATTTAAATATAAAATAATTATATAAATAAGTACCATTCATACACTTTGTTAGCCATTGAGTAGTGTGAATAACAAAAAAATATTTAATCAGAAATAATTTCTTAGTCGGGCTTAAGTTCAGTAATTTCAATTCAGGTTGAATGAAATATTTTTATTAATTAATGTGAGTTTCTAAAGAGGAGAAGAAAAATTAAATTAGACTTTATTAGCTGGGGGAAATACCGATATTTTTCTGTGCAGCCACACACTTCATCAGCACCCAAGTCTATCTACTGGGGTAGAGATTGTTATTAACATCAGCTATTTTACGCAAATTTTCAATGAAATGGAATATGAGAAATGTTGTGTATACAATTATTGATTTACCTTTGGTAAACACATTAGTAAGTATCACTTATTCATTTTCTGTTTATCCGTTTTTTTCATTTTTCTATTCAGGTTAGCACGAAGTTATGTCACTCTACCTAACTTAAGCCCGACTAAGAAATTATTTCTGATTAAAATTCACTATAGTTCCACTAAAAAAAAATAAAAAAATTTAAATTTGTCTCAAAAAAATATTTACTTTTTACTTTCAAAATTAGTTTCAAAAGCCCAAATATGTACACTTGCTGGAATAAATAATCATACAACAATAAAATAAATGTGCTTAGTGAAGAAAAAATTAAAAATTTTCCATGAGGTATTTTTTTTTGTAAAATATTTATTGGCATCTTTACTTATATTTTAAGATGCATACGAAATCTTACTGCATTATATCGTCGGCTTGGAGTGTAAGCCTGCTAACTCCCTTCCAGCAAATTTTACAGGAGATAAAAAATACTGTTAACGGTTTCTATATACTCGTAAAGCTTAACCCCCATATGCAAAAAAAATAACGTGTGCCTGAAGTGTACGTTAAAACAAGATTTCCATACAAAAGCCGGTTTTAACCTACACTTGAAGCACACGTTATTTTTTTTGCATATGGGGATAAGAAATTAGTCTAATACATTAAGTTTCTTGGACATATAGAGCTTCAAATTAAAATAAATATTTAAGCAAATCGATGAGGCGTCTCTTTCTCTTTCGAATGGCATTAAAATGTCATACGCTATAAAAAGTGGATTTAGCAGGTTTACACTCTAAGCCGACGATATGTGATTGTTATTATGCGAAACGTGCAGTAGTTTAATATCATGCACAAGTCCTACTTAACCAAGTTTTACGAAACTTACCACACACCTTGAGCTCAAAAATAGACAAAACCTTCCATTTGCACGCCCATTAAAATTTAATATAACATTTTAAGTGGTTCTACTGTACCGATTTTTACAAAACTTAATACACACCCTGAACTCTGAAAACACACAAAATCTTGCATTTAAAAGATGTGCGGAGGCACACCCATTAAAGTTAAATTTTATATCTTATAAATTTTTATCGAAAATGTTCTATCCGACTTTGCATTGACGGAAAAACTGAAAAAGAATTGTACCTAAAATGTGATTGTCATATTTGAGGAATTTAGTTTCTTCAAAATTCTTGTCTTCCCTCGTGAAAGAAAGTATTATAGACTTTTCTTGCAGTGTACTTTAAACATTTATGGTACAGTATTTTATTTGTAACTTTTGTTTCTGTTTCGTTTTGCCGGAAATAATAAATTCTATGTAAAAAAAGGCAACAAGTGTTTTCTTTATTTTTTTTTATTTAATTTTTTTTTAATGTTGGGAGTTGTATGTGGTTGTTTTTTTTCGGTATTTATGATGATATAATAATATTGTTTGTACTTATACATGACGCACTGTTAATTAAATTGTTGTCTCTTATTAACATTTTAATGAAGGTGTTTTTGTTTCATTCAAATAAAACCATCAAAAGGGGTTTTATTTTTATGCTGGTATTCCTAAAACTCTTCAAGTTTTTTTTTTAATTTCATAAAAAATTTTCGCCGAAGCCCAAAATAAAAGATTAAAACTTACAAAGCGTTAAAGTGGAAATGTTTTCTTCGTAAGCACTTCCAAAAGAAAATTAGCCAAAGGTGGTGTTTTTCTTTTTAGTAAATGAAATAAACTTTAATTTATTTCAAACAAATTGAATAATGGTTTTTAGTAAATTTATTAAAATAAATTAAATTTATTTTAATAAATTAAATTTATTTTAATAAATTTTATTTTATAAATCAATTTCATTTTGTTTGGCTAAAATCTCATTGCTAATTAGTTGTTATTACATTTGTAAGTAATTAATTATTTAATGAATTCAATTACAATTTTATTACACTGACATTATAAATGCATTTGTTTTATATTTTATTTTATTGCATTTTAAAGGAAAAATTTTTCTGCTAAAATATATTTATTTCATAATGCCAACTTTCTCTATTACAAGCGTGATATAATTTGTGGTTTCAAATAAAAACATAAGTACATAAGTCTTTTTCCTTAAAGTGTTAATAATTTTTTAGTTATAGCTCAAACCTGTTTTCCGTTGAGGGATGAATTTTTAAGTGTTTTCTCTTTCAGATAAATCCGAAATTACAAAAAATAAAATAGGAAACATCTTACGATCCCTGAAAATTAACGCTGAGCTGAACCTCAAACATATGGAAAGTTTTTTTAATTCTCAATTCCTACAGCTCATTGGGGCGCAATTATTCCAGTCCTAAAGAGTAAGAGTGATATTAGAAAATCGATTTATTAATAATTTTTGGAATTATTAAAAAACCCTAAAATCCTAAACTTTTTGGAAACAAAATCTCTGTTCAGCCAATTTATATGACCCAGTTTTTCAACTTCAAAACTAAAAAACAAAAAATAACTTCGAATTTTTTCGAAAATCGAATCATTCATCATGAGATGGAATTAGCGATTAAAAAAATAAATAAAACAAGTTGTAGAACGGACCCTCTGACAACCATAACAACAGTGACTTTTCAAAATTTGCATGTATTGTTGCTTTTCTTTTCAATCTGAATGATTAAACAGAATTGCGGCATAAACACATTTTCCATACAAATTGGCACAAAAAAGAATTCCCACAAAGCAGTCGAGAGATAGAATCTATTTTAATGATTAAACAGAATTGCGGCATAAACACATTTTCCATACAAATTGGCACAAAAAAGCAGCCGCAGAAAGCAGTCGAGAGATAGAATCTATTTAATTTTGAGAGCGTTTTTTTCTTATGCTCTCACGTATAAACAAATATTCTCTCAAAAATGTTACCATACTTTCAATAAATTTCATACATTTTGTTAACAAAACTACAAAGAAAAATAAGCATAAAAGAAAATAAAACAAAAATTAGAAAACATTTGAAGTTACTGCCGTAGATTTTATTATGGACTTTGTTAATTTAACAGCGATTTTTCCTGAAGTTGCGGACTTGTTCCATTTGATCATTAAGTCTCAATAGTTTCCTCAATGTTTTCTTTATTTTTTAAGATTGATAACAAATAAATAAACTTTTAAAATGTTCATATATTTCACATATTCATCTTTTCTCTCAAGTTTTTGCCCACTTAATTTTTTGTGTATTTTCCCTTTCATTCCTTAATTTCTTGTATCTTTGTCAGTTTTAATTTTTTGTTAATTAATGTTTTTTTTATTTTTCACTGGAGAGAACAGCTGATAGTGATACTAAATTATTTCTCCAATGACTTGAAAAATATAACACAAACAATAGTGATTTTTTTTACGTTATACGCATAAAATCTTGATGTAGTTTAATTGTTAGGTTAGGTTAGGTTAGGTTAGCAGGCTGCTGGTAAGGAAAGGTGAAATTTAGAGTCCAGCTCGCTTGGGTCCAATACAATGATCCCTTTGTGTTACCTGTTAGTTGAAGAGAAGATAGTCAGAGAGGGTGATAGGGAAGGGATAGTGATAGAGAAGACAAGTGGTGAAGGAAGATGGAGGAAAGCTTCATTCTTTTACAACTCTGCTTTTTTGCACGCTTTTTTTGATAATGCAGTGTTGCAGCGCCTTCTGGTGTTAAATGAGGCGTATGAAATTTTTGAAGCTGTGTTTAGTAGCTATTTTATTAGTTATTTTACTTCGCCAATGATTCTGCTACACAACGAAGGAGGGCGCTCTGATGTTACATTAGGATTAGTATCTGATGATGCAGGTGTAGTTTTTAGTGACCAGTCCTTATGCCTGCATCACTACAACTTTTCCCACAACAACTGATTCAAAGGACACTAATGCACATCAGAAAAATGCGTGGTGTTATTATTTTTAATGACTGTCGGAGACCGGGCTCGAACCCGGGATCTTAGGTTTTGTAGTCAACGTGCTAACTACTTCAGCCAACGCCACCCTAATTGTTAGGAATTAATAAAAATTTCACCAACAAATGATTTTTTTTAAAGAAATTTAATTAAAGCGTGTTTTTTTTTAAGAGTGTCACAACTTTGAGTTGACATTACTGTTTTATTTGAGCACCCATTTAAGAGCTGATAGTTGATTTTTGTTTAGTTTGCTTTGAAATTTCATTATGAATCGACTTACACCAGAGCAACGCTTGCTAATTGTTGAAATTTTTAATCAAAATAATTATTCCATTCTTCTTCCATTTTGCGCACATAATTCTGGTTGAATGGGTATGTAAATAAGCAAAGTTGTCGCATTTCGAGTAAGGAGAATCCACAAGCTTTTGTCGAAACACCATATTACATCCACAGAAAATTACTGTTTGGTGCGCTTTATGGGCTGGCGGAGTCATTGGCCCATATGTCTTCAAAAACGATGATGGTCAGAATGTTACTGTCAATGGTGAACGGTATAGGAACATGATTCGAAATTTTTCGTACCTCAATTACGTGGCATTAATCTTGCTGATATGTGATTCATGACGGAGCCACATGCCACACAGCACGCGCTACAATTGATTTACTCAAAGAAACTTTTGATGAAAAAATAATATCACGTAATGACCCAATTAATTGGCCACCGAGATCGTGTGATTTAACCCCATTGGATTATTTTCTTTGGGGTTATGGTAAGTTACTTGTCTACGTCGATAAACCACAAACAAGTGAACACTTGGAATTCAACATTCGAAGAGTTATTGGCGAAATACGAAAAAGCGAAATTAATTATTCGTTTGAAAGGCCTATTGATTCCATTATGTATCTACTGATATTAGACTGGTAGCAGCTTTTATGGGACTTTTTTTGTAACTCTTAATATATGCGCTGTCTAAAGCCTGGTACTCTGTTCACAATTTCGTGAGAAATGCTATTAAACTACTAAAAGTATTTGGCATGAAATAATGCATTAAACACATTCACCACAGCGGGCTACCGACTACAAAATGTCAAGGATAGAATACAAATGTTTATGTGAGAGTGATTCTTTTGAAGACAGCAAGGCAAGAGGGCGGCAGGTTGTTGTCTATGCTTATTTTGTCGTTGTAGTCAAATTAAACTAATTTCTATTTCTTTGGCTACAATGAGAAAATTCAGTGTTGCCAGTATAATACAAAATGTTGAATGAATGATATTGTACAATTATTTCATACTATTTAACAGAAACAATATCTAAAAATTGATGTAAAGCATAAATTAATTCATTTTTGTACTTTCACGTCATATAAGTACATCTTGAAAGAGTAATCTAATTTTTATAAATGCGAAATATTTGAAGGTGGCAATACTGAACTATGCATTTATACTTAAATATGAGGTACAGATGGTGCTGCTGCCGTCTCATTTGTAGTCGTGTGTTCGTGTAGCCTGCTGTTGTGAATGTATTTGGGGACCAGCAGCTGCTATACCTCTTACATGCGCGGAGCTTTGATTTTTAATTTTCTGTGGTGGTCAACGCTGTTCTGCTCCTCCGGAGACCACATTCTATTGCCCTTCTTCTTGGAGCGAGTAAACAGTTTCCTTCGACGCATTCCTTGTATACCTGTATTAAGCTCTTTTTTTCTTTATTTTGGCCGCTTTCTTTCGTTGCTTACCTGTTAGATTCCTCCCTTTCGTGGTGAGTTTGGCTATGCTAGCACTTTTTTCCTCGAACATCTTATCTACTAAAGAGGGATCTTTTTCTTTGTTTGGGGTAGAAGAATCGGATACCTGCCCCATTATGTGTGTCTGGGTATGCTTAAAGCTTACCCTTGGATCCGATTCTTCGTTCCCTGACCTGCTTGACACTTCATAAACTACGGAGGAAAAATTGCCCACTTCCGAGGTTGTTTTCTTACAAGCGCTTGATGACAACGAATGGGGTCCTGTTCGCGCACCACCACCAGCTGCCGGTATTTAAGCTCTGCACCGTAACTTTTTCTTCATTATATTTAGTTTCCATGTTTTTTTTTGGTTTTTATTGCATATCCTAACTTGATTTTACTTAATCCGCCAGGAGTTTTACAAATCCCTTAAGCTTGAAGTATTGTTAGCGATTAGGAATCCAAGATGTGCAGAGTTCCTAAGCACCAAGGTGTATAGTTCCTCAACTCATCTCAAGCTGCTAATAGCGCATTTTACTTTATGCCTCCATCCCCTGTCCACCACCGCATCCGATGGGAGTAAAATCAAGCACAACATCTCCATTCGGATTTTTTGTTGGTTATTCTACTTCGCCGACGACTGCTACGCAATACCGACGCAAGAGGGCGCTCTGATGTTACATTACGATTAGTGTCCGCTGAAGTCTTCACCACTTGAAATTTCATATAAAAACTGAAACAAAGGGACGCTAATACACATCAGAAAAATTCGTGGTGTTGTTATTCATTGGCTTTGTGACCGGGCTCGAAACCAGAATCTTCGATTTTCTAGTCAACGTGCTAACTTCTTCAGGTAACGGCACCATCAAAAAATAAATAAAATAAAATTGTGTGTAAGTTTCGTAATAAGCCGATGGGTAAAGTTACATTAAATCAAAGGGAAAAATTTAATTGACATGTTCCCGCCAATTTGTTTTTGGCAATAAGACCAAATGGAAGCTATACCATTTCAGACAAAAACGAATTTTGCAAATCGGTTTAAAAATAACGGAGTTAAGAAATAAAACCCTAAAAATATATAGATGAATTGATAATTGATGTTTGAAGGTACGTAAAGGTAATCTCACTTTATTTTCCACTTCAGAAAAACCCACCCTTTGTACACATTTGGGTGCCCCAGAGGTCGTGGGTTCGATTCCCACCTATACCCTGGGTGTTTTCCGCAGACGAGGTAATCGTTTCGCTGGTTGTGTTGTTTAAAAAATAAAAAACAAATAAAAATATCGTCTCCACAGCATAATTTTGCTCCACCGACCATTTAAAAAAAAATGAGTTCGGTATGGAATATATGTATTTTGAATACCCTCCATGTGAATAAAAAACGCGAAATTCACGAAATTTATTATGGTTTCTGAGATATTAAGCATTCATTTTGCTCTATATCCACTATTTTTAGGTTTAATAAGTATTGTTTTGCTGTACACACCACTTTTTGGCGATGGCGTCCAATTCTTCATACAAAAACGTACGAAGTAAAGTTAACTTTTGTTTTGCTTCATTTCTATAAGAAATGAATAATAAAAAAAGAAGGTGCCTTAAGAAAAATTCAACGGCGACTGTTAAGGCTCAGTTAGCCGACTGTAATGTAATGTAAATGTAATGTAGGAAACAGCTGATCGATATTTTTATATGAAAAGTAGGTTACGTTACATTACATCTCTATAACCATTTCCATTACTTTTCACAAAACAATATCGATCAGCTGTTTTCTACTATTGCAGTTACATTACATTGCAGTCGGCTAACTGAGCCTTTAAGCAAAAACATCATCACCCAGACGCAGCCGCCGATTAAATGTTTTAAGATAATCTTATTAAACACTAAAATAAAATAAGAGAAACCTTAATTATGCGTATGTATTTGAGTATAACAGAAATCATTTAATGAATTGAACAGGCTAATGTTCGTATCGCCTTTTAAGCCAAATTACATGTGATAATTATTAATGAACAAATAACATCAAAGTTAGTTGTAAATATTCTGACAACACATAGTTGAACGGAACAGCCAGCCGTTTTCGAAGGCCACTAAACCTTCATCATCAGCGTTCTTCTGTGTTTTGGTCCACTGTGTGTGGTGTCAGTTGATGTAGATTTCTGCCTTATATACGAAACTTTCTTGCAAATGGAATATGTGAATTGGTTTGATTCATCGTATTTCAATTTGCTGAAATGTGTTTTGTAATGAAGGCCTGTTCCGTTCAACTATGTGTTGTCAGAATATTTACAACTAACTTTGATGTTATTTGTTCATTAATAATTATCACATGTAATTTGGCTTAAAAGGCGATACGAACATTAGCCTGTTCAATTCATTAAATATAGAAACAAATGTAGTTCGAATAATAATAATTAAATTAACTAGAAATCATTTAATTTTTTTCTTTATATTAAATGCACTTCAATTACTTGTTTTTCTTGTGTAAGTGTGTAAGCGGATAGATGGTTAAAAATATTAAGGCGGCGGCTTCTTGGTCGGCGTTAAACGATCGTCTTATTTCTCTGGACAGCAAGAAAAATAAGCAAAATAACAAAATTCTTAATTCACTGCAGTAAAGTATACGTATGGAGCACAAAAAGCTACTTTTTGAAAGTAAATTAAGAAAAGTGGTGTTTGATGCACAAAACGTATTTTTACTTTTACAATAAAGTAATATTAACTTCTAACTTTATTCATGAAAGTTCACAAAAATTTAAATTTTTCGTCAAAACATGTGTCGGAAGCAGTGCTGCAAATACAAAAGAAATCCATCGTCTATATTTTGAGAAAACTTCATCTAAACCTTCTTTGTCGTTTTTCTCCACTCCAACTTTGTGGCGTATAGGCTAAACCAATACTGAGACGACGATAAACATATCTATCATATTTCGCAACTATTCTTTTTGTTAGTTTCTAAGTGAAATGGTATTTTTCCTATTTGCCACTAAATTAATTAGTAATTTTTTTTAGTTAAATTTCTTTATCTGTTTTAAGCCATTTTTTCTTTTTCTTCTTCTTGTTACATATTATCGGTAGACAAAAATTTAGTTAAAAGTAGTTAAACTTAAGTGAAACTTTGGTCAAGCGATCTGTTTTACTTCACTTTTACTGATAGATAAGTTTGTTTAGTTTTTCTTGCTGAAAGTAACTTTGACTGTAAATCAGAGCTGTAAATCAATCATTTATTGTTTAATTAATTCGCGAAACATTGAATGAAGTTTGAGTCAATTCAAATGAATTAGTTAAAGTGAAATGCAATTCATTTCCAATCCATTTGAATTGCATTGATTTTGAATTAATTCAAATGAATTAGAAAAAATAATTAGCAATTCATTACCAGTTCATTTGAATTGAATTGATTCATTGTTTTAATTCATTTGAAAGAATTAAAAATTAATTCAATTCAAACGAATTGGAAACGAATTGCAATTCACTTTAACAAATTCATTTCAATTGAAAACGAATTGCAACGCATTCTACAAATTCATTTGAATTAAAGGGTCCGCCAGATAACTTTTTTTTTTTGAAAACAGGGCGCAAAACATCGAGTGAAACCAAATGTTGCCAATATCCTCCTCTTCAATTTTTGTGAACAAAAATTCGTTCAACATGGCCTGATAATGATCGTCATTGACTGTAACGGCCACTCCTTGCTCATTGGCCCAATTATGCCTCTGGACCAAAATCCGCACCAAACAGTGACTCGTTTTGGGTGCGTCGGCTTTGCAATGTATGCGTGCGGGTTTTCTGTGCCCCAAATGCGACAATTTTGCTTGTTTACATACCCGCCAAGATCAAAATGAGCTTCATCTGAAAAGATGATTTTTTTTTGGCAAAATCGGCATCTTCTGTAAGTCGATCGCAGACAATATTTCCCAGCGTTGTTCAAGCGTATACACAACCATATTCGTTCAGCGGAAGGATAAAACTAATTATCTGTCAAATCAGACATGAGCTAAGTGTTACCATTCACGAAATAAGCACTAGTTCAAAAAAAAAAACGTTAGATGGCGGACCCTTTCTCATTTCTCCCTAATTCGTTTGAATTGATTCAAATTTCATTAATTTTTTTTTGTATGAAAAGAATTAATTCAAAATTTAGCTAAATCGTAACGAATTAAAATCAAAAAGTAATGATTCATTTACAGCTCTGCTGTAAATATACCAACCAACCAGTTTTTTTTTTTTTTGATAAGTTATTTCATTAAATTTATCTTACGAGTTCTTAGCGTAACACAAACATACACAAATAGTTGCTTTAAAGTTTTACTTTCTTTTTTATTAAAGACAAATTTCGCTTGTATTGAAACACTTTTACTATATTCTCTGGCATACAAAAGTGTCAAATTAAAAGATTGATTAATAAAAGCAGCCAAACGGCGTTACAGGTATTTTGAAGCAGGAAACATTTATACAAAACAGAGAAAAAATCACATTGGCTATAAAAAAGTTTTATTATAAGAATATTTGCTACACAAAGTGGGCGGTTTATTAATGGCAAGAAAACAGAGAAAAAATTTTTTATAACCAAAATGATGTGGGCCGGCAAATAAACCAAACTGCAACTTACCAGTGTTACACCTCAAGTAAAGCAGAAGTAAACAAATCAAAAACAACGTTTAATGGTTCAGCAGCTAAATAAATTTTTTAAGAAAAAAATTTAAATTATTCGAATTTCTTGAAACAAAAAAATAAACATACAACAAAATACTTGCAACATATTTTCCTCTATAATTTTTGTTTTTTGCATCCAAATTATTTCTTACATACTTGTAATCCAATTTATAAAGCAAAAAAAAAAAAAACAAAATCACACACATTATAGTGAAACGCACTGCTCTTGTATTAGAAAATGTGCAACTTTTGCGCAGCAGTGAAAAAAAAACGAAAAGATTATTGCCTCTGCAGAGACTTTCTACTTCCCAGAGATTTAGAAGTAGAAAACAAAAACATACTTACATATGTACGTATGTGCGTAAAATATTTGTGCATTTATGAAAATTGGAGATGGTCTAATGATTATCTAGTGATGACTACAAATTACTATCAAAATGAACATTTTTTCTTACCAAGTGGTATTTAACGATCTCATGACAGTTAAAATGCTGAGGAACGCCTCGCAGAAAGTCAACAGTGGTGGAGAAATAGAAATAATCACTCTCCACATGCAGCCGTGCTAATAAAATGGTTTTTATTGCTTCTAATATTTAATTTGGAAACCTTAGACACAATTTAGCTTATGGATTTTTTCTCTGACCATATAGCCACGAAGCTGGCCCAAGCGAAACGCCCCAGCAAAAATATTCGTCTACCTGGAAGCAGGGTAGTCAGATTTTTTCCGACCTATTGATTTTAAAAATTGCCAAAATCAGTTTTATGTAGTTTTTCTTAATATATGTATATTTGATAATAAAATTGTTTTTATATAACACCTTTTTCAATATAAATTTTTATAAAATAATCGTATAAAAATTTAGCAGGAAGAAAAACCAAATTGTTTTAATTAACAAACTAATGTCCTGAATTACAAAAATTTTAAAGTTCAATATTGTTAAACAATAGTCATAAAAATCGCCAACAAATTTATTTATCGCCAAACCAAAAATTTGGACACCAATCATATTGAAAAATTGCCACGATTGGTGAGAAATGTGGAAACATGTTGGTAAGGAAGAGAGATCACAACTCTCCTTTACCAACCTGCTTCGGTATCACAGAGTTTTTGTTCGTGATGTCACACTTTGTAGCTCTCCAGCTATTAGCTTCCGAATGCATCTAAAATGTGCAGAAAGAAGCCCATGCTTCATGCCTTTTTTATATACGAGGTCTGTTCAAAGCGTATCGCGAATTTGGAATTTTCGCGAGTTACGTACATATATTCGAATTTTGATTTTTTTGGTGGCGTTATGTTGGTACTCATGTCTCTCACTTATGCCGACAATTTCGGCCATTTTGAATGTTCAGTTCATTGTTGACAGCTGCTTTGCTTGCACGTATTTTGGCTCGTCTTCGATTTTTACCTTGGTTCGTGCGGCAGCTTCCATTGAGATGACTGAGCTTTGGTTTCCACGTCATAACCATAAACACACGATTTGGGTCGTAGTGGCCATAGCCCAACAGCTCATTAGCAATGTTCATGCGATGCTTTTTGGTCGAAATTGAGCAATTTTGGTACGAATTTCGCGGCAAACCGTCTCATGCCAAATCATTGATAAAAATCGAATGGCACGAGCCAATCGATATGTCTAGGTCCTCAGCAACTTCTCTAATGGTGATTCGACGATTGGCCAATACCATTTTCTTCACTTCATCAATTTTTTCGTCTGTTGTTGAAGTGCTCGAGCGTCCGGCACGCTCTACGTCGTTCACATCTTCTCGGCCTTCTGCGAACATTTTGTACCACCGATAAACGTTGCTTCGGTCCAAAGTAGCTTCTCTGTATGCCACAGTCACCATTCGGAATGCATCCGCGCACAAAATTTGATACAGGTTCTTTGTTCCATTTTTTTTAATAGGTAAAAATCGAAGACGAGCCAAAACACGTGCAAGCAAAGCAGCTGTCAACAATTAATTGAACATTCAAAATGGCCGAAATTGTCGGCATAAGTGAGAGACATGAGTACCAACATAACGCCACAGAATACACAGAAGTGAATAAAGTGACAGGTAAAAAAGGCTAGGATCAGTTTTTTCAAATTCGTGGGAAAGAGAGACAACTATAGTGCATTTGTTATTAAGAAAGTAGGAAAATAAATAAATAAATAAAGTAAAGAGATTAGTAAGTATATATATTTCTTATCATTTTCCAACAAAAATGTAAGTATACATTCAATATTGAGCCAAAGAATGGTTTCCTGAAAATAAACTGAAAATATATTCAATACTAAACATAAATTTATAAAATTAAAAATATTTTCACCCTTTTACTTACCAATTAACACACATGAATAAAAGCACAAAGCATAATATAAAACAAGCTGAAATTTTGTTGCGCTAGAAAGAAAAATCAAAGCAAAATCAACGACAAAATTCCGGCGAGAGCGAGTGAAGTATATAAACACAATTATCTTCCGTCTTGTGTCAATTCTGTGTATTTTGTGATAACGCCACAAAAAAATCAAAATTCGAATATACGTAACCCGCGAAAATTCAAAATTCGCTATGCTTTTTGAACACACCTCGTGTTATAAAAGAAAAAAAAAAAAAAGAATCTCTTTCAGCTAAATGCAAAGAAGATGCTTGACATCGTATGTGTGAAATCTAACATGTCTAACATTTTTCATAAAACAACAAATACTAATAAAGTTTACAACGAATCAGCTGTTGTCTGTTTGTTGACCAATGACATTTGGCGGTTTAACTAATGGTAAACAAAGAGCTGCGAATCAAATATTATGGGTTAAACTATTGCTTTTAGTTAACTAATGACTGTAAATTTGGGCCTAACAAGAATTGAAAAATGCTGAACTTGAGGCCTTTTAATCGGCCTCAAATCAAAATAATAAATATGTGTCACAATCAATTATATATATATTCATTTCATTTTTTTATCAGAAAACTTTGAAAATAACAGACTTTACGTTTCTGATGTTTGATTTGGTGTATGCTGTGCTGTCTTCCAGCAAAACACAACAGACAGCCTACGTATAAAAAGTTTCTATTAAATCATTTTTTTAGAAATCTTTACAACAAAATTATTAACTCAAAAGACAATATACAATACAGTATATATTTAAAGTATAGAAAATTATGATGTTGTAATAGCGGTAGATATCTTCGTTTTCACTTTTCAAATGTCTTTCACTTTCTGGCATTTGAATAAAATTAAATAGAATGAAAGTAAGAGTTTTAATAAATTAAAGCGAATGAAAAGAAAACAAAGTTTAGTTGTCCATTATCAATGCATTTTATAATAAAAAATACAATACAAAATGCATTTTTCTTTTTAACCATCTTTCAAAGCATCGGAAAGCAGCTCCACTTTTTTCTCTATTCATTCTTCCTTGCCTTTTTTTAAGAGTTTTCAAAGTAAATGAAGTACTGCCAGGGTGAGGAATTTTAATGACAAATTAATTCACACAATATTTAGATTAAATTAAATAATTAATTTTTGCCATATGATAAATTAAAATTTTTGTTAAATCATTTTATATCACTGTCAACTAACTATCTTCTGCAAACCTTAAAAATATACGCCATATGCACACTGATCTAGAAAAAGCTTATGTCCGCTTTTTGGCTGGCGGCACTGCTGTGAGCAAAAAAAATAAATAGTTTTGTGCAACAAATTTTAATGTTTTTTTTATTAATTTCGTAGACATTTTGTTATATAAGTAACGGCACCGTTAGGACAGTGCAAAGTCCCATAGCAAGTAGAGAACTACTCAGTGCACTTTAAAAAAATTTCTATATATCGCAGGAATGTATGAATTGAACACCAATATCCAGCGATTTTACATCGCTAGACCATCTAGTGTGTTTTTTTTAGCAACGTTAAGCTTTTGAGCGATCATAGAAAATCGGACTTCTCGGTTCCTTTCTGCCGTGACATGGTGGAATTAAATAAAAAATCTGGTAGCAAATCCGCAAATTCGAAACTACTCAACCGATTTAGGCATGTGAAATAAATTTTCTGAGAATTGTACTTGCAGGCTTTAGTAACCCTGTTTTAGTAACCCCTTTGGGGCTTGTAATTTTTGTAAATATTAAACGGCTTGAAAGATTTTTTTTCAGTGCAGCAGCGTGCGTTGGAAGACAAAGGCAATGTAATATAAAAAATGTGCATGATTTTAATTAAAGCGTTTGTTTGAATGAATCAAAAAGTTAATTGAAAATAAGTTCAAAGTCAATTAATCTAATGAGAACTACAAATTTGCAATGTTGACCAGAATAAATCAAAAATTCTGTTGAAGATTTTGTAGATTTTGATAGTGCTGATTGATGCCAACTCAATAAAAGACTCAAAATCAAATTCTTGAACAGCATTAAATCAATTAATATTTTAATTGAATGTGTGTATTAAAAAATTAAGCAATTTATTGAACAAAATTAAATATAGAATATTTTTTTAAATTAAAAAATTATTGAATCAGTAAATGATATAATATATATCTGGACAAGAGTGGTAATTTAAAAATAAGTAATGATAACTTTTTCTATGTAGAGTCGTGAAATTTCGTTATGATGGATATCAAACTACTGCTCTAGAGTCTAGAATCTAGACCAGTGATGTCAAAAATAAAACTATAGTTGTATGTGTGAAAAAAATTGTCTCATTCGTCTCATTTTTATAGCTATGCTATTTATTGCGCGAACAGGAGTTAGGACGTGATTTACGTAACAAAAATAATCGACACTATTACAGTTATAAATTTATGTTTGTTTTGATTTCTTTGTACTAAAAAGCAGAGTATGAAAATAAACGAAACAAATTGTTTGATTTTATTTTGTTTCGTTCTTTGAAGTGAAAACGATTGCTAAATTTTTTTTATTTTTTTTTGCACATGAGCACAAACCAGAGAACACATCCGATCAGCTGTAAGCCGACTAACAGCCGCCGCCATCCACAAACAATACATTTATTTAATCGTACGCCGCTAGAAAAGAAAATAATGGGGAATAAATGGAAACGTTGTGAAATATTTGCGGTGAATTTGACATCATCATATAATATTGCATTATTATTTCACACATGAAATTTGTGTTATGTAACTAAGTAGCATAGCTATAACCGGGTGTCCTAAGACACCTCTCTTCTTTTTTGTTTCTTTGTTTTTAATTAAACGTGTTTATTGCAGGAAAATTTTTTTCTGTGTAGGGTTGTTATTGCAAGAATTGCTCTTTTTTGATACCTGTTCACGATGTTAAGTAGATCTGATTTTTCGTTTTTTCTTTTCCTCAATTTATAACAGCGCCATCTAGAGTCAAATTTAGGTAAACATAAATATCGAAAATGAATTTCTCGACCCCCAAAAAAAAGTTGGATACCATAACTTTCCAGGACAACAAAAATAAATAAGCATTATTTTATCAAATTTTCAATGATCATTTCTTTTTAGATAGCGTTCCAAAATCAACAACTTCAAATGCGTGTAAAAAAATCTCGAACTGAACTAAAGAAAAAACCTTCAAGGTTTTGTTATGATTAATGTCAACTTTCATTTGCAATTGATCTCATCCCATTCCCATTTTGGTTGTTGCACTGTGTAATCGATTCCTGAAAGCTCTCAAATACACAATAATTGATACTTTACTACTAAAGAGAAAAAGTAGTTCCTGCATTTAATAAATAGGCTTTTTGCTAAAAGAATCAATAAGATTAATGTACTTTGTGAGATTAATTAGGCAGTTTAGTGAACTTCATTGCAGCTGGTTTTATAGGCAAATAATTTGCAAAAGGGTGTTTAAAATCGTCCAAATACTATTGTATGGACGTGTCTTTGAATACACTAGTGGAGAGATAAGCTACTCACGCAAGCTGGCTGCATTTAAAAGTTCTTATGTCACGCCAGTCACACGCACCCATCATCTGTAAATAATTAAAATACTTAAATTTATGAATGCCTTAATAAACAACAACTACAAGAAAATGAAGATTTTTGTATTTTTAGAAAATAATTTTTGAAAAATAATAAAAAAAAACAAAACGTCAGTATGGAGCGTCTACAAAGTTAAACCAGGAGAAAAAAGATAAAAGAGCACAACAGTCTTATTTTACAGTTTAATTGTGGAATGAGCAGAATTATTTATTGTGCCAAAATAATGTGACGTTTCTGGGTACTTTATGACACAAACTCCTCTCTTGCACGCAAATAGATGTTCACGCTATTTTGCATTAAGTTCAACATTTTTTAAATTGTTTTCTATTATAAAATATTTAATTTTGTTATTGTTCTATTTTTTTTATTATTTTTTTTTTTTTTGCTTCAAATACTCGTAGTAAAAATAATTTTTTTTCCAATAATAATGTTTTTGTAATAAAACAAAAAAAAAACAAATTGAAATAATTTGGAAAACAAATTTACTTAATGAATTAATTTGTGTTAAATTAGTTTATAAACTTTTGAACAAAAAATTGAAAACTGAAAAATCAAAAGTTTATTTAGACAAGGTTTTATTGTTTGGAAGTGTTTTTGTTTCCCAATTTAATAGATGATTTTGAATTGAAGGTCGTTTTAAATTTAGATGGATGATGGAAATACACATTTTTCAAAAACTGTTAGTTTAAGTGAAATTTAGAAATAAGAAATAAATCTTACAATCCTCTTTTTTTAATGTAGAACTGTGAAAAAAGCGTTTGGAAAGATTTTCGAATAACACTGTGTGACAAACAAAATACTTGCGACGTGTTACTATTTCTGGTAGATATTGTGGAGTATAACAACAATCTGTATTTGAAATTTTCCAAAATCTGCAGTTGCGGGTAAAAAACCGGTTTTTGGTACTGGTATGCATTTATCAACATGTAACTAACTTAAACATCAACCTATTTTAAATTTAAAAACGGATTTAGAGAGAAGAGATCAAAACCTTTTGAAGCATATCTATTTTATTTCAGTAAATTTCAGATATACGAGTATATGCGTATATTTTCACCAAAATTTTTTTTCGGACTTTTACCTGAATTTTCTACTTTGAATTCGTTCTGAGGCAGTATTTTTGTACCGGAACCATACTGTTTATGACTTTATTTATAAAATATAATTGATTAAGAGTAATTCGCAGGTTTGTGTTAAAAAATTCCATAGAAATGGACTACTGAGTTTTTAAATATTTTATTAGAAGACTTTTTAGTAAAAAAAAACTAATCTGTAGGTATGTCTATCTCCTTCTTCATATGTTGAAATTGAAAAAATTGAAATTTTAAGTTAATTTTCGAATAATTTCGTACATCTGTCTTAAAAATTTTCTGATTTTAAACAATCTGATGTCGTTGCTCATTTTAGTTAAGGACCACTCAGACTATTATACATGTATAAAGACTTTCAACACACTTTACGAAAAAAAAATCTAAAGACATTTGTTTCGACTGTCAAAAGATCTAACGTAAAGTTACATTTTGTTTTCACACCATCACACCTCATATTACGTTAAAAACACAAGTAGAAAGCAAACAGCTGTGTAGAATTAACATGCCTACATTAATTGTTTACTTTCGGCGGCAGAGCAGTTTCAAGCAAGCTGTGGTCGTGCCGGCCGCGGCCTTTGAAAATAGACGGCGGTTAAAGTACTTGATATAAATATGATAAAGAAAATGAAAATACAGTTTTGTTAACTTTCAGGCATGCCTTACACGAAAAATTATTCAATACAATAAGCATATTCAATATTTATATAGGGTTTAAGACAAAGACATATAGCATAAACGACGGCACGGCATCGGCGTCGAAACAGGCGACTTGTTAGTTTGTATTTTGTAATAATGCAACTCTGATCAGATGAAAAGTATTATCGTTTAGAAAATTTTCAAAAAATGGTTAAGTATTATGGGATGTCAGATTTTTATCGTATTATTTACCATTCGTTATGGCATTTTGCATTCACAATATCGCACTTGCACGTATTATTTGAATTTTTGACATGTATAAATACAAAGTATAATAGACTGAGTGGCCCTTTAATATGTATTTAAATTTTTTTATTTTGCAAAACAATTTCAATATTATGTATTTTGATTCACTTGGCTCGTACATCAAAGAGTAAAATGAAACTTTTTTAATTTTATACATCACTGGCTCGTAAATTACTGAATGCTCGAAGGAAGCAAAAATCCAACTAAAGTTTCTATTTATTGTATTTACAAACACATTAAGAAGCAAGGATAAAAAAAAATATGATGAAATTCCTAAAGATTTATTATAATGAGAAGAAAAAAAGAAGAAAACAATTAAATAGAAAATTGTTTATGTTTCACTATGTTTTCACTTCTAACTTCTTCTCTGCCTTTCTTCATTGATAAAGCAAATAAAATTAAAAAATTGGGCATTTAAATATTTTTGTTCAACATGCTAAATTTAATAAAAAGAAAAAAATAATAGGGCTTTTCAGGTGATGGTTGGTGTAAATTTTAATTTTGCAAATTTGCTGTGCACCCTGAGGTAGTATTTTTGTGAGAAGCATTTAATTTCTTGAACAAAAATCTGGCAACTCATCACAAATTCTGGCAGCACTGTCCTCAGTTGTCAAAAAATATTTATTTGCTTGACAGTAAGAAAAAATCCACCAAAAATTTTAATTAAAATTTTGCTTTTTTTACAATTAAAAATATGATGGTGCCCTCGATATGTCACAAAGTTGTTGTTTACTAATATTTGGAACTTTTTTTCTTCAAGGTTTCTTTAGTGCAAGGGAAGTAAAAGGAAGAAACTTGCAAGTACGTACATACATACATATATTTTGTTGGTGTATTGTGCAAATTATGCATTTTTACACTCACTTGCATCGTTTGCACAATTTGCTGTAGCAATCGTGAAAACAATTAATAGTTTTCGAAAGTAGAATTATTAGTTAAATGTTAAATTAAGTTAAGGCTGGATTTTAACTATGCTTCTTGATCAAAGTGCTGCATAATAAGATGTCTCTGAACTTTTTCACTTGCCCAAGCTCTATTTATTTATTAGGTCTATGCAACTCTACAAAAATACAGCAATACAACAAAAAAGCAACACTGGGCTTAAATTGTCAGAAACACACACAAACATGAACTAAAGTGAATGGTGCACAAAAATGTAAACAACCTTTGACAGTTCAAACATGAAAACAAAAAATCAGGAGGATTGCATTGACCTTATAAATCAAATCGACCTTGAACTTACCCATCCAGTAGAGTGGCATTTTCGACCGATAGAAAGAATACAAAAAATTTTCAATCGATATCGAAATTTATGCATTAAAAAAATAAGTTTAAAATGCAACACAATCCTAACTGATAACATATATAAATGGTTAAATTAGTTCGGTCAACTCAAGATTTTGTTCATCAATTCAGCAACTATTTAATTGGTTGTTTAAACCAGTAAAATAGCTTCTTGATCTAAATCAAAACAACAACGTAAAATGAAAAATACAACAAATATAAATTGGTTATATTGACATTTTAATAAGAATTTACATTAAAACTAAAAGCCTTAACACGATCAAAAGGCTTGATGTATGTTTCGTGTACTTGTGCTGATTGTTTTGATGCACACATGCTGGATGACCTGTGAAGCAATAATTTCCAGTTTGATGTCAACATTGTAAAAATGTCAATTACCAAAGAAAATTTAATATCAATAACTGCAGTGTGTTTAAAAAAATAAATAAAAATAAAAAAAGACATTGTCTTGGTTTGTGACTGTTCAAAATGTGGTTGAAGTCTACTGACGATTTGGCTAAGCACCAATGAAATATATAGACAATTAAATTAAATTTCAATTAAAAATACACTTATGACAATATGTCGAATAATAAATTTCTTAAATGTAAACAAAAAAATTAAAACAAATATAAATTTATAACTCCAATAGTATCGATTATTTTTGTTACGACAATCACGTCCTAGCTTCTGTGTCTGACATGAAGAGCATAGCTCCAATAATCACAGTATGAAAGAATACACAAAAATACATGCATTCAAGTACTAAATTAAAATATTCAAATTTTATATAAATGTATGAAAAATATATGAAATAACTTTCCAGTACTGTTAAATCAAAACGAAGCATCATGTTGAATCAAAGTAATTTCAATTTAAAACAACATTAACTTGACAAGAATATGAATTTTATAAATTTGATTAATTATTTAACTTACGTTATGTGTATTGGCAAAGGCATCAGGAAAAAGTGTTTGTGTGTGCTGTATTGTCGTTGGCTTAAACTCGAACTCATATCGTGCGGTAGTCAACGCTCTTAATGGTGCAGGCACAACAATAGAGCTGAGTCCACCTCGTTCAAACTCTTTCAGTCGGTCGTTTTAGACACAAACCTACGATCAAACCCACATAATTTAAACGAGTTCAAACGATTTGGATCCAACCCTATACTAAACACGTTGACTGCCACTTCAATTTTCAGAAATCTGCCCTAAAATTAACTAATGACATGATCAACAATAAAATATTATTTTATTTCTTGGACTTAAATTTATTTTTAAACTATATTTTTGTTTCGTTTACATTTTTTGTTCTTTTCCCAGAAGTCATTTATCAATATTAGCACTGATATATCATACAGAGGATGAGATAACTCGTAGTTGGAGTCCTAGAAAGGAGCACAATCTATGAGTTATCTCGTAGTTGGCAGTCAACGTGTTAATAAATAACAACATGAAGAAATTTTTAATTCGACATTATTTAATTAATGATTTAACATAGAAAGTATTTGAAAGTAATGTTACAGTTAAAAACAAACAGAAACTGCGAAGCTACTTTGGCTTGTCTGCAGAAACACTAGCAGTAATCGAAGTTCCGACAGGAATCGAACCTGCGACCCTCCGACTAATAGACTTGTACATTGCCTACTAGCCAGCAAAGCAGTGGCCAACTCGTTCAGCTGTAGATTTAGACGCAAACCCATGTAATTTGTAAGGGTTTCATCATAGGTTTGTGTCTAAAACGACCGACTGAACGAGTTCGAACGAGGTGCTATCAGCTCTACTGGTAATGCGAAATTGGTCGGCTATTTACACAACACGAATATCAGAACAAACAACAACAAAACAAGAACAAGTCTCACAACTCAGCACAACAGCACATTATAGCTATGAAAAAAAAACAAATAACCAAAATCACGCTTAAACAACATATTCACCGTTATTCCAGTTGTCAACATCGACGTCACGTCGATACAATGCCTAGAAATTTATGACTGTCTACAAATTGTCGAAACAAACTGCCTGCTATTGACAGGCTCATGCTATCTTCTAGACCTTAGGGAACAGAAATAGGCTATCAATAGCACACAAATGTTTTCGAGAGCGAGCTGACAACCTCTTATTTTTCCCCGACTGCGCGACGCAAAGAAGGGTATTGTGTATATCAGCCTATGTATGTATGTATGTATGTATGTGCGTTCCTTTGCGGCCTTATATAAACCGAACGCCTGGACCGATTTTAATGATTCTTACGTCAATCGATTTGTCTTAATTCCACTAAAGATATGACAGTAGTATAAATTCAATATGCCATTTTGTAAGTACGAAAAAAAAATGAAAATGGATATCATTCGACAGGTATTTTAAAATCATCTTTAGATTTCTCTTATGATTTTTCATTTCGAATGACCGTTTAGGATATTGAACGGTTCAAAGTTGTTCGCAGTTGGGTTTTTTTAATTACTACTTGTTGAACATATAGTTGGCTTAGATTTAGAGGCAGAATATTCGGTTGAACATCTTCTTTGGCACTACAAGACTGTAATTGAAATGCTTTAATTAATTATGCACTTGTTTCTATGTTTCTAGAATTCTCTTGCGAACGACCTTAATGGTTACACAGGGAATTTTCATCACATACATAATTCACAAGACTACATAGAATATAATATACTTTCTGCACATGCCAAAATGTGTAAAAATCAAAAAACTGAAGTTTATCATTCAAACAAAAGTCATTGCAAAACAATACAAATTTTGAATCTTAACACTTGGGTTTCCATCTCTGATATCTGCCATATTTAAGTTTTTTTCTCACTTAATTTTCTTTCCTAACTTGGGTTTAATAATGCAAGTGATTTTAATTAAAATTTTTAAAATTATATGTGGGTCGTTCTGAAAATATTTGTGAATGTCTCAAGACTTGCAAGAAAGCTCTTTATATAGTTTTATAGAATTATTCCGTGGAATGTCCGCCGACTTCATGTCATGTGATGCCGAAGGCATTATTAGGTACATACATATATATTTAGATGTAGTTAACTTGGGAGGGAGTTACAACTTCAAATTGCGTTTGTTGCAGACTTTTTCCTTCAAGCAGGCTTTAAACTTTTTGGTCGATCCGAACAGCTGATCAACAATGTTGTTCATAAATTTTCATGTTTAGAAGCATTCAGCCGGAATAGAACAATGAATAAGTTCACAAATTTATTCATTGAGTGAGGCGAGCATTTTGACTTTTTTCCTCGATAACAGCATCTTCAAAATGGAATTGAATATAAAGTTGCGTGCAGTTTACCTCACAGCTGTCAATTCACGCAAACTAGGAAAAGTAGTATATATGTTCGAGCAACCTGGCTGTAACGAAAAAAAATTAAATTGCATATATGTATATTCATATCAAAATGATTATTTAAATATTTCAAAATGTATTAATAAAATTCATATCACATTTCTTAAAACGTCAACAAAATAATTATCGCTTAAATTATTCTAACTTAAATCTTGTACTCATACTTCCCACATACTCGTAACTCTCCGTGTAATTTTTTTATGCGTATATTTATTTATTGTATCTTCAAACAATTAACTAACAATAAGTATTCAAATCTTAAATCTAGATATAATAATTAGACCCAACCAGTGCCAGGCATAAACTTAGTGATAGTAATCAATAATACATAAATATTGTATTAAGCACAAAAATATTTTCAAGATGTTTCATCTGGAGTGTTGAATATTAGAGCCATAGTGTCCCTCTTTTTTAAGCGGATGTGTCCAGTAAAATTCAAGTAGTTACGAGCAAGTGGATTAGGATGAGACTCGAGTTTTGTTAAGTATTTGCCTGCGTATTTTTTAATTTCTTCAGTCACTAGTGGCATATTTAAATCACGATGTAAATTTGGATTTTTGATGTACTATGGAGCCGATGTTATTAGTCTTAAAATCTTGTTTTATCTTCGTTGGATTCTCTCTATACTGCAAGCTGAAGCAATGCCCCATAGCTGTATTCCGTAGCACCATATAGGTTTCAAGATCGACTTGTATATCAAAAGTTTACAATCTATACTCAGCGTAGAATTTCTACCAATCAGCCAATGTACCTGAATTAATTTTAGTTTCATTTGTGTTAGCTTAGATTCAATGTGGTGTTTCCATGTAAGCCGTCGGTCAAGGTGTATACCAAGGTATTTCACATGTGAGTGTTGAGGAACAATTTGATTATTTATTCTAATGGGGGAACAAGTATCTTTTCGTAGGGTAAATGTTATCTAAGCACACTTCTGTTCATTTACTTTTATTCACCATAATATGTTCCTGAAGATATCGAGATGCCTCGTGAGAGTGTTTGTGCATACTTAGGCAGGCTGTATCATCGGCAAATGTAGATTTGTGGATGTTACTGCACACAGGCATATCACAAGTATAAATCAAATACAAAACTGGCGCCAGTATACTCCCCTGTGGCACACCGGATGAGATTGATTCGGGTCCGGGCAAGAATATAACTTTGTAAAAGATTAAGAATGTTTATTGGTAGATATGTCTTCAATTTTAAAATTAGGCCTTCATGCTACACTTTATCAAATGCCTGAGAAACATCAATAAAGAGGGCAGAACAATATTTCTTTTCTTCAAATGTTCTTCTTATAAATTGAACTACACACGGCAAATCAACAACGCCCGTGCATGTGTTTGGGGTAAATACGGATTTTAAATGCTCAGCAAATATGTTACCTTTTTCAGTATCGCTTCTTGCCCAACCTCCGGTAGAAGTGCGCAGAGGTGGTTTAAACTCAGCGGGTGTTTTAAGCTTTCTCACAGCGCGCCACAAAGAGTAATTAGATGCTGGTGTGACATTGAGGTTTTCCAGATAATTTTTAAGAGATGCAGTTCTTTCAGATGCAAGCAACTCTTGGAGTCGTTTAGTGCACTCTTTAAACCTGATTTCATGTTGTGGTGATTATGTGTTGTTGCCATTCCCTTCTAGCTCTTCTTTTTTCACATACGAGACGTTCAATATCCGTAGAATAAATTCTATTAAACCCAGTCTGCGGATGGGAGGTAGTGGCATGTTCAGCAGTCGGATGTTCTTAGCATTACGTTTTCCGTGCAATGAATACTAAGATATTTTTTGAATCTCATATGGGTGAGGTAAATCATTTCTAAGTGTGTTACAGATTGTAACGATTGTGGGTGAGTGATCGGAGGAGAGATGTAGGGAAGCTTCGACATGAACTAAATCCCTAGAAATATTTTTCATGACTCCAAAATCTATAACATCCGGAATTTTTTGTATATCTGTAGGCCAGTAAGTGGGCTCCCCACTCGAAATGACGTCCAAGCCCATTTTTGAAATTGTGTTGAACAACGCTCTTCCTCTAGGTATAATAAGGCGTGAACCCCAGAACGTATGCTTTGCATTGTAGTCTCCAGATGCTACGAAATAAGGCCCAATAAATTTGTAGAAATCCTCGTATTCATCCTCAGTGATTGAGAATGATAATATCACAACTATTTTTATTTTGGGAGGTGGCCTCTAGACTTGCTTTTCGTTTGTTTATTTTTTTTATTTAGATATGTATTTGGTGCTTATTTCTAATAAATTTAATATGATATCCAATAAAATTTTTTGCATGTTGATATTTTCCAGTGCGTACTTGATTGATGAGTAGTTTGAAAGTGTCTAGACCGCTTAACTGTTAACTTGGCGGCATGTGAACTTGGTGAGATTGACCCACTTGATTTTTTTTCTATGCAAAGGAAATTTTATTTTAAATCCAAATAACAATGCATAAAAATATGTACTCGTATGTGCAGACATACATACATATTTACATACATACATATGTTTGATAAGTAGATTTTTTGATGAATAGATTTATATGTATAAAGTACTTTATATGTACTCGTATGTATGATAATTTCCATTTACATTTCGGCTTGTACTAGTCTGCTCAGCTTAACAATGTTTTTATTTGCACTAATTAATTAGAATTTCATTTGCAAACAGGAATAATAGAAAAAAAATTATTACTTTATTCGCTCTAGATATTGTTACACTAGAATTTTGAATTGAATTAAGACTTTTTCTGCCAAACAAAAAAACAAAAATATTTATACCACATTTTCACATATTAAAATTTATGAAATTTATATTCTTTTTATTTGCCACTTTTAAATAGATTTCTATGGAAATATTAAAACAATTTATACACACATTTGTTTGCACTCGCGCAATTTGAAAACGAAGCGGTGCCACATTTAAAATGCTTCTCATGCATTTGGTTTAGTTTAATAATTTTTGTTGCTGTTGCTGTTGCTGTTGCTGTTACATTTTTGTTACTTTTCTAAGTTTATTGTGGCAAATATTCAAAATGATTTTAAACAAATTCCAAACATTCATTGCCTCTAACTGTGGCTTATTGCGGTAAAATGAGTTGTAAAACGACAAACATTTGGGTGTGCAAGTATGTACATTCTAATGCACGAGTATTGTTAAATGGACGAAACAAAGCATGAATATTTGAAGAAAAAAAAAGTAGTAATAGAAAAACAAAAGTGGCAGCAGTAAGAAAAATAAAATACAAATATGTATATCAACCACGAATAAAAAAAAAGAGCTTAAAGTGTTAGAGCGGATTCATGTTACCTGTATTTCGCGATTTGCAAGCAAAGCTGGGGTTTTGGTTGTGGCTGGAAATGTAAATTTAAGGCAATTTATTCTGTAACTATGCCTTTCAAGACAACGAAGATTGAGTTACAAAATTGGGCGAAGATGGCCCACAGGATACGATGGAATTGTGATACTGTGGGTAATCTAACCAAGGTTCCATGGGGCGACCCGAACGACGACCAAACAAGGGCACTGTTGAAACTAAAAAGCCCGAGCTAGGAAAGTGGACCGGCATCTTAACGAGGGCGAATGATATTGAATGTAAGCCATGCATGGAGGACATGTAGACAATGGAACACTTCCTTTGTCATTAGTGATGACACCTTACCGGACATTACCCACCTTAGAGGTATGGACTGGAAAAGTTTGAGGGACTACGTGAACGATACTGAGTTCCTATAAAGGTGGGGTTCGTTTGTTAATTTACATAAGAGCGCATAATAGGCCTGTACTGGCTTATGTGTATCTCCCCGGATATGAGCGTAATGGCTCCTCTCTTTAACCTAACCTATGTAAAGGATGTTTTTTTTACAGAGTGACACAAGTTTAAATCAGAATAAAACAAGGAACAAAGCTGGTCTGCAGAAAACAACCAGGATCTATGGCGGGAATACAACCCACGACCTCTGGACTGAGAGGCTAGTATCGCGACCACTCAGCCACAGGGGCACCCCTGTTTTTTGAATGACTCCACCAGCCAATAAAGCGCACCAAACAGTAATTTTCTGTGGATATAATAGTGTTTCGACAAAAGCTTGTGGATTCTTCTCACTCCAAATGTGACAATTCTGCTTATTTAGGTACCCATTCAACCAGAAATGGGCTTTATCGGAAAATGGAAGAAATTCACGATGAGTTTGACGAATAGAACAATTATTTTGATTAACAATTTCAACAATTTGCACGCGTTGCTCTGGTATAAGTCGATTCATAATGCAATATCAAAGCAGACAACAAAAAGTATTTATCAGCTGTTAAATGGGTGCTCAAATAAAGCAGTGATGATGCCAACTCAAAGTTGTGACACTTTAAAAAGAAACACACTTTATTTGGCGACGCCACGTCAACGCCATAGCAAAAAATTAGCATTTGCTTAATCGTTACTTGTAACTGTGAAATACTATTGATATTCTTTTAAAATTTTCTAAACCTTAAGAAATATTAAGAGGATTAACCAGTAAAAAAAAAATTATTTTATCGTCCATATAAATCTACCTTATTTATGGACATGTGCGCCGAATTGGAACTGAGTGAGATATCGGCCACACGATGTTCAATGTAAAGAGTGCATACAGGAATATGTGTTTTCAATACGATTTGCATAGTGTAAACTATAATTTAACAATAATTAATTAATAATCACTTTGCATGGGGGGTATCCGACTACCCCCTCCTATACCGTCAAAATTTTCTTGGAACATGTTGTTCGTTCTAACAGTTATTCATATAAAATTTAGTGACCCTTGCTATTATAGTTGTAGAGATATGAATTAATCCGCGAAAAACGGGATTTTGGTCTCACAGTGCGTCGTCAAGTTATTGATCGTAGCAAGCACAAAAAACTTAACATAAATTCACAAGAGAAACAATGAAGCGACTGCTTGTGCTTATAAATAAAACAAAAAATTTCGTTGTGAATTTCTATTGAAACAATATTAAAAAATTTTTTTCAATTGTGTTCAATACGAATTCCTACGAACGAACGAAGAGATAAATATTAAAGAGTCATAAATAAAATGTCATCCGTAGAAAAAATTATTGATTTTCTCTTTTTCTATTGATTGTATTTTGTTAACATTTTTGCTATTGAAATAAATCTTGGAATTTGTAAAGGTAATCATTGTTTTCATTTAAATTTAAGTTTCTTTTTCGGTTTTTGCTTATTAATATTTCAACAATCAGCTGTTAATATTAATATAAATTTGTCTTAAACTTAAAGAGAAGCGGCATATACTATAATTGTGGAATATGCTACAAAGGCCGACTTTAAGCTAATGTGAATATAAGAATTGGGAAATTTTTGGAAATGAAAGTCTACAATTGCTCATGTATAAAGTATAAAAACAAATCTGGCAACTCTGGCAACTAACCATACTCAACAATGCATTATTTTAAAATATCATACTTGGTTTAAATGAATATTAACAAAAACTAGTGCTTACTTACCAACAATAACATTGCAACAGCAACAAAAGACGTTAAATTTTGAAATGTGATACGGCTGCTTTTTGTTATTTTGTTTTTGTTGTTGTTGTTGTTGTTGTTGCTTCTTGCTGTAACTCTAGATACGTAACATATCTTGAATAGGAATGAACAATTGTTACATTTACATTATATACATAGTATGTATATACAATATCTGTATGTGTGTATCTTTAAGCTACAGAAATTATGTATGTATGTATGTATTTGTTTATGTTTTACACTCGTCGAAAAATGTTGAAACAAGTAATTGACATTAACGACACAATAATAATGAATATAATTATTTAATTTTACACAAAAAGCTTACACACTTTCCGTAAATTCGCCTTGATTTGATGCCTTTTTCTTTTAAATAAAATATGGAAAGGTTTTTGTAAATGAAAAATTTTGTAACCTTGCAATACATTTTTGATGCAAAAAAGAGATTATAAATTTTGTTAATGGATAGTGGTTCTTAATGGGTTAACACGTAATGAGCTGTACTTATTTATCACATCACATCCTACATTATAACAAAAACCAACTTAGAAACAGGGATGGGATTGAGCATTTCAAAATTGTGCCAACAATTTTAAAAAATTTTACTTTTTTGACCTTATTTGTACTAAAATATTTTTTTGTTGAAATTACTTTTATTTATTTTTATTAAAATAATCGTCTGCAGCCAGAACAAAGGCTGCGCAAATTTGCTTGTGAGTTCAGATGTTAAAGCATATGGGCAATTCCACGAGAAAGTTCACTTTTTTATCGCGTGCGACAGCAAGCAATTAAGCTTATATTTCAGAACAATGTTACTCGATTTCGCTTAAAAGTTTACCTAATGTAGAGCTGCTGACGCCCTATACAAATATATAAAGAAGTAAAACAAAAAAGTTTCGTTTTCTTTGAAAAAAAATAAAAAACAAACATATTTGTTTAGTGTCGCACGCTACAAAAAGTTGAGATTCCTGTGGAAATGCCAATATTCTACACCTGTTTAGGTTGAAATTTAGAATATACAAATGAATAGCATGTGCCTTGGCATCCGAATTTAGAAGAAAAATTTTTTTGGAAAAGGACAAGTTTGCATGTTTTGGTTTTCTCGTTGCGTTTTACTTTCACAACACTGTTTTCAAATGAGAAGAATATGAGTAACATTGTTCCAAAGTGAAAATTGTGTATATGTCAATTTTCACTTTTTAACAATGAAAATAAATGCGGAATGAAATTACAAAAACTGGGTAGATTCCTTAAATGTACTAAATTAACCTTTGGTGTACTATTGTAGCTTTCGAGTTTGAATAGTACCAAAAATAGTACAATTGTACCAATTTTGCCATCCCTGCCTAGAAGTGAATATCCGAAACCAACACAAACAAAATTTTTTAACCAACACAGATAAACAATTTTAGATTGCATTTTTGATATGCGCGCGATTATTTTTGATATCACTTTTGCAATAAATTTAAGGATTGTTTTCATTTGAATAGATGCTTTATTTAAATATATTATTATTTTTTTAAATTATTTATTGTCTTGAAAAAATTTAATAAGTATACAAATGAGTTTTGAAGAATTTGCATTTTTTTTATAAAAAAAATTTATTGAGAAATCATACGTACACAAAAGTTTCTGTCAAGTTTTTCATTTTGCTATTGATAAACTAATAGAAGTCAAATGACTGATAAATTGATTGGTAGTGTTCTTGTAGACCAACTGCACTTTGTTGGTATAAATTACAGTCGAACTTCTCTATAGCGAACTTCTCTATAACAAATAAAATTCGTGAACACAACATTTTTGTGAGTATTTTCTTACATTTTGATCTCCCTATAACGAACTTCCCTATAGTGAAGTTCTCTCTGTAACGTACAATTTTTTGAGACCTAAATATAATTTTTCACACTAAATAATCTCTCAATCGATTTTTTGCATCAATTTAGTCACAGAAAATATAACTGTAAAAGACGTTGCATTTTCAACGCTTGCTACGACTGTCACATAAAAAAGAAAACAGTGGCATAAGTTTACACACGACGATGAAGAATCTGACATAGAAGAAAATGTTTCAGAATTGCCTTCATTTTCCCAAGTACACTCGTCTTTTAACACGATACGAACCTTTTTGGAATCTCGAAACAATGTACCTGGGGAATAATTTTTCCCTTCTTAATCGTTGTGAAGACTTTGTTGACGAAGAAAAGTGGAAACATCAAAAACAAATGAAAATTACATCTTTCTTTAACACCATATAAAAACTTGTCTTAATATATAATTTTTCTACGTTTAAACAAAAAAATGTTCTTCTTCTAATATAATTTTTTTCTACATATGTATGTATTAATAAAAAAAATTAATGTGTTCATGTAAAAACAATTTTTTTTTGTCTTAATAAATATATTTTCTACATAAAAAAAATGTAAAGTCAAAATTTTCTGCAGTTTCTCTATAAAGAATTTTCTCTATAACGTAGAAATTTGACGGTCCCCAACTGCTATGTTATAGAGAAGTTCGACTGTACTTTGCCAGCTGTTAAAGCGGTGCCGCATTGCCAGAGAGGGTGTCTCTTGAGATAAGTCTCTAAAGGTCGAGACACATAGAAGCCGTCATACGTTATACGTCGCCTTTTTGAACTGACAACTAATATTACTAGATGTTCCCTTCTTTAGGAAAAGGATACTGATAGAAAAGACTGGTGGTGAAGAAAGAAATAGAGGAAAGCTTCATTCTTTTACAACTCTGCTTTTTTCAACGTTTTTAATAATGCAGTGTTGCAGCGCCCCTGGTGTCAATGAGCGTATTAAATTTTGAAGCTGTGCTTAGTAGCCATTTTTATGGTTATTTTACTTCGCCGATGTTCCTAATAAGGACCAAATTTCTAGCCATTAGTTAACTAAAAGCAATAGTTTAACCAATAATATTTGATTCACAGCTCTTTGTTTACCGATAGTTAAGCCGCCAAATGTCATTGGCTAACAAATAGTTAGACAACAGCTGATTCGTTGTAAACTTTATTAGTATTGCTTGTTTTGTGAAAAATTTTATACACATTTCACACATACTTTGTCAAGCATCTTCTTTGTATTTAGCTGTAACAAATTCTTTTTTTATTTTCTATTATATTTGCGTTTTCCCGAACCAATTTTACCACTAATTCAATAGTTTGCACGGTAAAGTTAGATGAGCGAGCACTGTTTAATTTTTAAGAAAAAATATAACAAATGTAAACAAAAACCATATGCTATAGCAGAGCTGCCAATAGTGAAACTTAATAGTTTGATGGGGTTACCATTCTTTGCTCATATTAAGAACTTGAGTTAAACAATACACTGTGAATATGAAGTATTAGTTAAACAGTAGTTATAATTTTAGTTTACTAATAATAAACTAATGATTGTAAATTTGGCCCTAAGAAGCATAGGGTCTCATCCAAATTGTGTCCGGTGTTTGAAGCAGAGGCGTTTATCGGGTTTTTCATCTTGAGATTTCAGTAATCAGTTGGTTTAAGATGAACAGCCGATTGGGCTAAAGTAGACGATATTGGAGCTGAGGCTGCCAGTAACTGCATCTGCTTAATGTTGCCTAGGCAGGCGGTATGTATTTTAAAAAAGTAATTTGGGGTTGATGTGTATGTTAGTTTTGCCAAAAGCAAACTTAAATACAAATTATTTTTTTTAGAAAACGGCCAGAAAATTGGAATACAAAATTCGAAATTGTGTATTAAATAAAATATTGACTAGAATACAAAACTTTTCAACATAAGTAAGTGGATGCGTTTGTCTCTAAAATTGTTTGTACATACGAAGTTATTTTATTTTCCAACATAGTCTCCTTTGAGTTCTATACACTTAGTCCTAAGTTTCTCCAATTTTCATCGTTGGAGTGAAATCTCTTTCCAACAAACCATTTCTTCGAGTTTGGGACCAAGAATTAGTCACTCGGGGCTAAATCTGGTGAATAGGGCGGATGAGGGAGTAATTTGTAGCCCAATTCATGGTTTCTTTCCATGGAGGCTGCACATGTGCGCACCCTTACATTGTCCTGGTGGAAAATGAGGTCTAGTTTTCGATATCGACGTCACTTTAACACAATAACAAAAATTGGGGCTTGTTTACCCGTTGTCGAAAACAACTGACTCCTGTTGACAGGTTTATGTTATTTTCTAGACCTTGGCAGTAGCACAAAATTGTTCTCGAGAAATTGACGTCGATATCTATAACTTGAATAATGGTGATTTATAACTTTATGGGTGATATTTTGTAAAGTTTTAAAAATAAAATTTGCGTAATCTTTTCTAGTTTGAAGAAGAAGAATAAATTACTTCATTTTCTTATTTGGGCGTTGTTTCTTTGGGCCTTGTTTCATAGCGCCTAGATATGCGGCATTTGACAGAATCTTTTAAGTTAAGAGAATAAATTAAATCCTGAGTCTGATGAATTCCCGATTTTCGAGAAACGGGATGAAATCTGGAACTGGTAAAATTTTTATTTGTGAAAAAAGATGTAAAAAGGATTTTGCTGAATTATGATGAACATTTTTGCTTGAGCGTTAAGTGATAAAATAATCCATTTTTTATATACATACATATTTAAATACAAGCATGTATGTACATACGATCCTATGTATATTATGTACTTGCTGTTTCGGATGCAGCTAATTGTATCTCATATGGAAATTTGCTCGTTTAAGTATTACATATTACTGCTGGTAATAAATGTAAAATTTGTAAATAGCTACAACGAACGTATCTTTTCTAATGAATGCCTTTTGTTTTAGCTTCTTGTTGGAACGTGGTATCATTTGCACCTTCAACATTTCAATTTATGTTACTTTGAATAATAAGTTGTTCATGTAAGTTTCTACTTTTATATTAATAGCATTTTTTCTCTTAAATACGAGGAGTAATATTTAAATGTATTGAGTATCTAATATAAACTACCCAGTAGGGTGATCGGTTATTTGACTTTTTCCAGAAACCGGTTTTCGAATAGTTCGAATATTTGGAATTATGAAAAACCCGGTTTCGGTTTTTACAATTCAGGAAAAACCGGTCAACCGGTTTTTTTTAAGTAAGAAAATTATGATACAAAAGTTTTGATTTTAAATTGCTTTATTAAAAAAAAGAGTTAACAGTTCATGTAAATACTATTCAACAATAGAAAAATTAAAGGTAACACATAAAAATTATCTTCATATGCTTATGTTTAGTACACGTGTATAATATATATACATATGAATGTTTGGACAAGGTAAATATCTACCTCTATATAAAATATGAAGCAAAATGTCAACAAAACTAAAAAAACACTTTTTGGAAATGGATTTTCACATCCATTACACAGCATAAGGTCAATTTAGTTCGCCTCTGCTACCACCTCATAAAATAATTTCGCTTTAATTTTATGTTTCTGTAAGTGTTGCCATGGTAAAAAAAAAACGCTTAGAAATTTTACTAAGGAAAATCAACAGAACACGTTGGTCTAAGTTTTAACATAGTAAAAACTAATTTTATTGGAAAACGTAAAAATCGAAAAGTATTCGACTCAGCCGGTTTTTAAATTGTAAGAAACCGGACTATTCGACATTCGAAAAATCAACACTTTGAAAAAACCGACAACCATATTGTAAAAAAACCGGGTTTTAAAACCGGTTGAAAAACCGAGTCGATCACCCTACTACCCAGTAAAAAAAATTGGAAGTCATTCTTTTAATTCGCATAGTTCCATTAAAGCACTCGTTTATATAAATATTAACAGTTATGTGTATAATTGTAGCACCGCTCTCAGTCAGAATTATTAAAATTGACCTGACATTGTTTTCATTATAATTTTAAGTGCTAGAAATTCTATTTTTTTTAATGAAATTTTCTTCTCAAGATTTCCATTACCATTATTAGTTGCTATTGTTTGTCTTTAAAGAAGCCATAATCAAATGTTGTTGCATCTTGCCTTAAAATTATATTTTCTATGTTAAAGTTTTCCATTTGTAAGCAACCAGCAGCACCTATTTCCCATTAATATTATTTTATTAATTTATTTTATTTTTTGTTTTGATTTTTCTTCTTGCAAGTTTTCTTCTTAAAAAGAACAATACTTGTAAATTATATTCGTATCAGTGTGCATGTACCTGCGTTCTATTTACTTGGCTTAATAAGTATCTTTTACTTATGGCTGCAATGCAAGTTGAGATAAGATTGTATGAAATTTCACTTAAAAATGCTTTAGAGGATTCTTTGTTTTTGTTTTTTTGTGTATTAATGTTACTGTTATTGTGGAAACAATGGCCCAGAAATGCATTGAATTTCCTGATGCAAACTAGACAATATAACCTCTAAGTGACAAGAAAAACAAAAAAAAAAAAAAAAGTAATAAGTTTTGTTACTTGAAAATTAGAAATAAGATATTAATTTGAACATTTGTAGTTTAAAATATACCTGCTGTTACAAAAGCTTTTTAAAAAACGTTATAGCTGAAAGCCAAAAGCTTAAGTACTTTCCATATTAAAAACAATCAATTTCACCCAGCAGCGTCAGTATTCTTAAGCGATTCCAGAATTTCATGTTATTAATATTTCGACTAATTGTCTAATAATAATTGTCTTCGAGAATTATTTTTTTCTATATTTCGAACAATTGTTTTAGTTTTAAATAATTCCTTAATGATCAAACAGAATTTCGCATAAACTTATTTTCCATACAAATTGACACAAAAAAACCTGCTCGAGAAAGCAGTCGAGGGATAGAATCTATTTTATTTTGACAGCGTTTTTTCTAATGCTCTCACATATAAATAAATATTCTCTCAACAATGCCAATACCATACTTTCAATAAATTTCATACATTTTGTGAACAAAACTACAAAGAAAAATAAGCACAAAAGAAAATAAAATAAAAAATTTGAGAGCAGTTGAAATTACTATTATTATTGGCTTTGTTAATTTGACAGCTATTTACCTGAAGTTTCGGACTTGTTCTGTTTAATCATTTAGTTTGACAGCATTCGAATTGAAATTGCATTGCTGCTGCTTTGTAATCCATACTAATATTTCGAGAGTGAAAACTTGACCTCTTAGTTCATGCTGAAAGTTAAGTAATAATTCTCAACATTTGTAAACTTTATTTCCCAAAGCAAATACTTGAAATATTTTAATATCTTAAAAAAAATCATTACTTGACGAGCTGAAATGCAGAATTAACTCAAACAAAAGACCACTTAAATCCTCACAATTTTAGCTTAAGAAATCTTTTTATCCAAAGCCAGAATAAATATTGTAAACGTACATTTAAAAATGGTAAGTTCTATAATTTTCTTAATAACAGAGGCCGGTCAAGCAGAAAAACTCATTCAATTTAAAAGTTTTTTTTTTTTAATGAAGAAAACAAACCTATTGAAAAATTTCTAGCTAAAAACACTATAATTTTCACATCATTCAGCGTGGAATCAATTGAATGTTAATTAATTTCCGATTTAAAAAGCATGACAATGTTAAAAAAGAACAAATGGAAAAATGTGCTTGAGCCTGTTGTAGCGAACACAAGATGCCCTACAAGATTTTTTAATAAAACGTTACTTTTAGTGTTTTTTGTAGGAATTGTTACAATTTAAGCTTAAAATTTTTAACGCACTAATAATCCCAAATTATTATTTTACTTATTAAGTAAAACATTTTTTTAAAAAAAAAATTTAAACTTAAATTGTAACAATTCCCACAAAAACACTAATTATTAACTTGACAGCACCCGGTAAAAAAAAAATATTTGTGTGGCAACACTCTATTCTTGAATAGTTGTTGTTGTTATTTACATTTATTTTCTTTACATACTCTTACAAAAAGTCAGCCAATGTAGTAATAATAAAGTAAGAAAATAAAAAACGTTAAACAAAATAAAACGCATTTGCTTAAATGAAGAAATTTTTGGGTAAAGGTTCCCTGATGATCTGCATTAGCAACAGTGAAATGCGCATAGGATCCAGCTAAACCCCTCAATAATCAATTTCAATGTATTTGTATTAAAAAAAAACATTCTACTTTATAAGTAAAATAATAATTTGGGATTACTAGTACGTTAAAAAATTTTAAACTTAAAACGTTATTTGGTTGAAAGTGAAACTATAGAAATGTGGACAAATTAGGCAAAAATCAATGTAGCGACGAACTGCGAGAAGATAAAAATAAAAAAAGAAGAGAGGGTTCTTAGGACACCCGGTTATAGCTATGCTGCTTAGTTATATAAAACAAACTTAAGTAATTAAATAACAATGCAAGAAAGTTATATTATATGATGATGCCAAATTCTCTGCAAATATTTCAAAACGTTTCCCATTATTTTCTTTTCTACCGGCGTACCATTAAATTAATTTATTTTTTGCGACCGGTGGCGGCTGTTAGCCAGATTACAGCTGATCCTCTGTGTTCTCTGGTTTGTGCTCATGTGCAAAAAAAACAAATTGAACAATCCTTCTCATTGTTTTTGTTTTCTCTTTGTTTCACTCACTTCAAAGAACGAAACAAAACAAAATCAAAAAATTTGTTAAGTTTATTTTTGTACTCCGCTTTTAAGTACAAAGAAATCAAAACAAAAATAAATTTATAACTGTAATAGTGTCGATTATTTTTGTTACGAAAATCACTCCCTAACTATTGTATCGTGCAATAAATAGCATAGCTATAAAATTAAGACCACAAACTATTCCGTTTTTATCAGTGATTCGTTAAGTCAGTAGGTAAGTAGTTGACGATATCCTGTAATGTAATCCGAAACGGATTGGGTCAATATTGATTGCCCCTCTTTTCTAAAGGGTCCGCCAGATAACTTTTTTTGAAAACATCGAGTGTAGCTTCGGCTGTGTGGTACGTAGCGCCGTCCTGTTGAAACCAAATGTTGCCAATATCCTCCTCTTCAATTTTTGTGAACAAAAATTCATTCAACATGGCCCGATAACGATCGCCATTGACTGTAACGGCCACTCCTTGCTCATTGGCACAATTATGCCTCTGGACCAAAATCCGCACCAAACAGTGACTCGTTTTGGGTGCGTCGGCTTTGCAATGTATGCGTGCGGGTTTTCTGTGCCCCAAATGCGACAATTTTGCTTGTTTACATACCCGCCAAGATCAAAATGAGCTTCATCTGAAAAGATGATTTTTTTTGGCAAAATCGGCATCTTCTGTAAGTCGATCGCAGACCCACTTATCGAAGCGAAAACACAACATATTCGTTCAGCGAAAGGATAAAACTAATTATCTGTCAAATCAGACATGAGCTAAGTGTTACCATTCACGAAATAAGCACTAGTTGAAAAAAAAAACGTTAGATGGCGGACCCTTTACATGGTAGTTATTCCCAATAAGAGTGATTGAATTTCTTTCTCAGATGTTAATCGGTAGAAGAAGGATGATTAAAATTATATCTGTTTAATAAATTCTACTTATTTTGCAGATATTTTAATAATTTCAGTTTTGATTGTGTAAAATTTTAAGATTAAATTATTCATGTCAGTCTGATTATTTTATATAAAATTCTTATTGTATGTTAAGAACATGCCACCTATTATCGTTCTCAAGTCAACTCATATTGGTTGTCTGAGAGTCAACGCAAGTTGTACATTGGTAATGGCAATACTGAAATCAAATACCGGTTGAGTTTGTAGTTGCTTTCTGCCATACTACTAGGTATGTGGCACAATGGAAGAGTTGAGTAATTTAGAACCCTCTAAATCGAGTCTAGATTGCTCCTAGAGTATCACAACTGTTCCAACCTAACGGACCCAAGTTTTTTAACCTAATTATTCTACTTGTCAACATTCACACAAAACGATATTGTTTACTCTTATACATGTATATCGTTACCTTAATATAGAAATGCCCTAACTCATCATTTTTCTCAAATCGGGTCTTGTGCATATTTCGATAGATTAGAAGCTCATCTAGCGAAGCATGCAAAGGCGAACATTTTGTTTACTTCAAATATTTCCCGTGAACAAAATCAGAAAATAGTATACTGACACAACAACAACGCAAACATTGGCGATCACAATTTTAGTGATTAGGGTGATTGAATTTCTTTCTCAGATGTTGATCAGTAAAAGAAGGATGATTAAAATTATATCTGTTTACTAAATTCTGTTTATTTTGCAGATATTTTAATCATTTCAGTTTTGATTGTGTAAAATCTTAAAATTAAATTATTTATGTCAGTCTGATTATTTTATATATAATTCTTATTGCATATGTTTTAAATTTTAGCCACCTATTATCGTTCTCAAGTCAACTCAGATTGGTTGTCTGAGAGTCAACCCAAGTTGTACATTGGTATTGCCACTCACAACTTAAATAACGGTTGAGTTTGTAGTTACTTTCTGCCATAATATTTTGTATTCACAATACAAAAATATATTGTGTTGTGTGAAAGTTGGATTGACTCTACGACGACCAAACTGAGCTGAGTTGAGAACCGTAATAGGATTATTAAATTGTTTTCAAAAGTATCTAAGTATAAAACTAATTTAAACGAACTAAGTTTAAGAAGTCTACAAAGTAATTCTACAAAAATAGAACATCTAAACAAAAAGTAACACTCAGTGCTTGTGATCCTGAAGCAGTGTTAATTCGACTACCTTCTTAGTAATTAAAACTAATTAAATTGATTTTAAGTTTTTGTGAAAACGCTATTCGGCTGTTCTCTTAAGACATCATATATATATTTTTTTTAATATTTCACATGGTTCGGATTTGACCGATCACTATTTCTCTCTTTTTCTGAATACTCTTAAGCTTGTAAAAAAAACTCAATTTCCGAATTATGAAACACAATTATTATTGCCCTACAATATAGTAATTGATTGATTCAATCACTTATTGGCCTTCACAGAATCAAAGTGCAACATAAAGCAATAACAAACATACAGCACAAGTATATACAACCAAGTGCTGGATACTGCAACAAAATAATAGTAAAGAACGTAGAGAAAAAAAAAGAAAACATTAGGAAAACACTAACATTAAAAAGAAAAAAAAAAGAAAAATTAAAAAACTAAAATTGGAAATAAAAACCTTAGAACGGAAATGCATGCGAACGGATGCACAAACCCACGGTCATTTAGTCTGTTATTGCAACAATACCTGTTGAAGACAACTGACAACAACAACAGCTACAACAACAAATAACTACAACTACATCCATTTATATGGATGTACATACTCGTATGTATGTACAGGGTGGGCCAAAAGTTACCATGGGGCTTAAAAGTTTAATAACTTTTTCGTTTATTAATTTTTTTTTATTTTTTTTCTCAGATTATATAATATACAAAATGGAAATTTTTTTACACTAAGTATGAAAAATAATGTCTTTTAAATCACCACCGTTTTCAGCTTTGCACTGATGGGCTCGTTTTAGAGCATTTTCCATAACATCTTTCAAAATTTGTGGCTGTAGCGTTCGAATTTCTGCAACAATGTTTGCCTTGAGTTCAAGGATTGTCTCTGGCTTGTTCACATACACTCGCTACTTCAAATAACCCCAAAGAAAATAGTCGGGTGCTGTCAAAACTGGCGATCGCGCTGGGCCAAATTATTTCCGAATTTCTGGAAATTATTCGCTCTCCAAAAATTTGACTTAAAAGTGCCATTGTGTCTCGGGCAGTGCGGGCAGTGGCTCCGTCCTGCTGAAACCACATACCAGGTATGTTTTCAAGAGCAAGACGTAAAAAATTTTCTATCATAAACCGATACCGCTCTCCATTTACGGTTACAGCACTTCCATCTTCATTCTCGATGAAGTAAGGCCCAATGATATTTTCGGATGTGATCCACACCATATTGTACACCTAATGGGGTGCAATTGGCGTTTATGAATGGCTCTTGGATTTTCAGAACCCCAGAACCTACAGTTCTGCTTATTAACAAAGCCATTCAAATGAAAATGAGCTTCATCACTCATAATCATAATCGCCCATCAGTGCGAAGCTGAAAACGGTGGTCATTTAATAGACATTATTTTTCATACTTAGTGTAAAAAAAATTTCCATTTTGTATATTATATAATCTGAGAAAAAAAATATAAAAAAATTAATAAACGAAAAAGTTATTAAACTTTTAAGCCCCATGGTAACTTTTGGCCCACCCTGTATCTTGTGCTAACTTCACCACTGATAAAAACAAATAAAAATAAAAAAAATACACAAATACAAATAAAAGATACAATTAATTTGTGTACTCTATTGAACTTGTAAATTGAGAAAGAACTTTCGGTGGTTACAACTTTGTTAATATTAATGTGCATTCACCTTCAAAGTGACCATATGACGGTGCCACAGTCTTTACAAAAATAAAAAGTGGGAGTTGTGTATACGAGACCTGTGTTCAGTTCATTGGACGCTCGCAGTGATTATGTAATTGAAAAATAAAAATTCACATAAAAAATCTAAATGTCCCAAACTAATGAAGCAATAAACAAAAGCGAAACAAAAAACACTTAGATAAATAGCGAAGTTAAATTCTTTACGTTGCACCCATACGTCATTTTCAACGTTATTTTATGCTTTTAAATTGCAGTACCTGTGTTGAATTTAAAAAATAAAATTAAAAAACATAAACTTTGTCGGAGTGTGTGTGTATGTGGTGGAGTATTTAATTTGATATTGTCTGGGTTTTAAATTGGACGTGGAAACTTGAAAAATTCAAATGTATTATTCTCAAGCAAACTGACATATTCACATGATTGGAACCATTTGGCATCATAAACAAATCGAAATCTTTGACATATTGGCGCTGCTTTTTGTATCGATACCCTACATTGCTTAGGCCGGGTTTACGTCTGTGTGCCATGTGCCACACATGCGTAAAAAAGCGTAACCACTAATTACTAATGAAAAACTGTTTGATTCAGACACTTATTTATTAAGTTAAATAGTTTCATACATAACTAATACACAATTTTATAGAATCAATAAATACATGTCTGAATTAAACAGTTTTTCTTTAGTAATTAGGGGTTACGTTTTTTTGAGCACATGGCCAGATGTAAACTAAGCCTTTGTTTATGTTATTTCTACAATGAAGTGCTTCATACGATATCGAACGAAATTGCAAAATATTACGAAAGCTTTTATAGACATATACATTAGAGTGGCTGCTAGTTGAATGGAGAATTTTTTTTTGATTTCTTATAATCTCCCCCCAAATCGGTTCAGTTTTATGTAAAAAAAAATACAAAAAAAATTCATAGCGAAAAGTTGTGTTTTAGGGTGTGCGTCCGCCCCTCAAAGTTGGCCCTCAAGCCCATTTATTCAATGTATATAGATGTTGATACTAAAATGACGACGTCATTGTCGACGTATAATTTTTAAAATGTAACTTCACACACATGTTAACTTTTACGTAGAAGTGCCGAGGCCCGTTTCTCAAAACTTACAAGTGCAAGTAAAATATTTGTTGGAACAAAAAATATCTTTACATTTATTTATTATTTTTAAATGCTCAAGTAGCTAAAATAGAGGTCGTACGTAGACTTTTGTCGGCCACTGTATGTATAATTTCTTTTTGTTTTTATGTAAGTTAATCGCAAAAATTGTTCGATAACAAATATTTGGACTAAATTTCTTTTCAACTTCTTAAAATTTGTTAGTTTGCTTAGGTGCAATTTTAATCATCGAACTTACGAGAAGTTTTCGCGTCGAGAAAAATCAAAGACTTATATTTGGGGTATTCAAATAGTACTCATAAATTAACACGTTTACTTTACTTTATTTGGTAAACTCTCAATTCCTTTGGTAAACTCTCACGCATTTCTACATGTAGTTATGACAAACAATAAACATAGCTGAGAAAGTCTTATTATTTTATGACGCTTTGCTTTGAGTCACCACATAAATTTTTTTAAAATATGTTAAAATGTTAATACATTATGACACTTAAGACACTGGTGTGAATACCACAATTGTTTGTCCTTTTTTCCACAGTCTGATTCATATAAAACCTGAAATAAGCTCACAAGAAACATCAGCAAGGAACTAAGTTTTTGTTACTAATCCTGTGTTTCACAGAATGATAACAAACTTTTCGTCTAGAACAGTTCTCACCAAAGTTACAGAACATAGGCACTGGTCAGATTTACCCATAACCTTTTCTGAATTTTGAATAAACATCCTAAATATGAATCCAAAAATTATTGTTCCATTAGTAAAATTGTATAGAAACTTTCTGTTCCAAATGCAAATACTTCTGCTTGTAGAGTACCAACAATTGATATATCGCTCATTTACTAAAACAACGTCATAACTCAAAAATGATAGTTTGCTAGCAAACGAGTTTAAAGTTTTCAATTTACACACAAACTAATTGAAAAAGAAGATTTTATTTTGCTTTCAAGAGCAGAGTATACAAGATATTTGTAATGAAAGTTTTACATAATGTGAATAACAATATGAGAAATAATTTAGCATCATTAACTCAAAAATCCCATTTTTTGAGTTATATTATTTAAGTAAATGAGTGATATGTATGTACATCAGCGTTGCCACTTTCTGTGTAATAGTGTAAAATCTGTACTATTTTTAGTTCTTTGCACTATTTTTGCACCATAATTTTTTTGTGTAATTTTGCACTATTTGAATTTAATGGCATTTATATTTATATGTTTTAAAGCGATAACAGCATAAGTCGACTTAAGACAAAATCGAGTTATGTATATGTGCTAAAAATTCTTCAGGCGAAACTTCATGCCTGCAGGAAATCTCCATGTCTCCAACAAAGTTTATTATAAAGATATAAACAAAACCATATTGCTGTAAGTCTTAATAAAAGTCCAATCATATTTTTAAAAAGGCCTTAATTATACTAAACATATTTAGAATATTTGTATCCTATTACAAAAGTAATGCAAACTTCAAAAATTTCTACGATATTTCCCACTAGAGAGCCATACAATCTTATCACCTATTATATCGCAATTGTTATAATTAACAGCTTGTGGCATTGAAAGTGCTCTGGAACTATATGAAGTATTGAGATTATATTGAAGATTGGAAGTTTTTGAAGATCATTCAAAAATAACTGAATCAATCTTGGACCTTTGACTAATTTTAATTTAATGTTTTAAAGCGAATCCCTGCTTTTGTGCAAATTAAAAGCTGAAGTAATCAAAGTTGTGCAATTTTTTTTTGTCTAATTACATAAAAGCAGACTTTTTTTAAACAAAATGGGTTATTTATGGTTGACCAATAAAAACGAACAGCTTGTTATACAGCAAAGTGGAATTTATATTAATTTAGCTACTTAAAATACTGTTCCGAGGCACAACAAAATGTAATGTATAAAGATTTTAGTAAATTTTATATAAAAAAGCAACTTTCATGATGACCTTTATAATTTTTATTGATGTAGTAGAACCAAAATTTAAATAAAAATCGATTTCTCTTTGTTAAGCTAGATTATCAAAAATTAGACAATGAGTGGCGTGAATATGCACTTTTAGACCATAAAGACCTTAATATATGCGATAAATTGGATGTTTTGATATACAAAAATTGTGATGTGGCGATATTCTCTTTTTAAATTTAAAAGTTGTGATATTACCATTCTTAAACGCTTCTGTTGTAAGAGTTTTTTTTGTAAACTGAACTTAATTAAAACTGATACCCTAAAAATGAGTTACGAGTTATTGATTTTAAAATTATGATGCAAATTATGAGCCTAAAATGATAAAAAGAAATTGGAAAATATAGTTTTAGCTTAAAAAACTAAAGCATGTATAAGTATCGCTCAATACTTCTAGTTAAATGAGTTTAAATTGAAAAAAGAAAAGGGTTGAGAACCTCCTCAAATGCCTGGTTTAAAGAATATTTTATGAAATTTTGACAAAATGTTAAGGGGAAAGTGGTAAATTATTCTTCGTTGAAGTAAATATTTGTGAATTAGTGAATTTTTTGCTACATTTTAAATTTTGTGTACGATTTTTATATGTTAAAAAATATCTCGTTTTAAATATCAATTTACTAAAAAGCTAATAAAAAAATAATAATTCTTTCCTAGATTTTTTGCACTATTTCATTCGGTTTTGCACTATTTTAGACTTGCAGCTGTGTAATTTCTTTTTCCACTAGTGGCAACGCTGATGTACATACATATAATAAATTACGTTATTTTGCACTCTTTTGCCTCTTTTCAACTCTACCTGTTACGCATTTAATTCTTTGGCCAAAAGTACAGGAAAAAAACGCAAATTTTTTTCAGTCTTCATTTCAATTAACGTTAGTGGGCTGTCAGACTGACTGCCCATGTATAATTTATTACGCGAGTACTTGCTCGCGCATGAGTATGAGAGTACGGTTATATGGCCAGCTACGCCAAATAGACAGTTTAGGGCATCATTGGCTCGCTGGCGGGCTGCCTGCTTGACTTGTTGACTGAATGACTGGCTGGCAATGGCTTCTTTTCCTCCTTTAATGCCGCATACTACTAACATATTAATTCTCATTTGAAGTGGTTTATTCTCAGGTACAAAGTGTGTGTATGGAACTTGGGTTTTTTTTGTATTTATGTATGTATATGTATTTACATAATAGTTTTACATGCTTTTTAAACACACATGTCGCATTTTTATTATTATGTATGTAATTTTTTTTTAATTTATGTAATTTTTGGGTTCTATACAAGTTTGATTTTTTACATCTTTCCGTTTTGCGTTCGTTGAACTCTAAGGTGTTCGTTCTGAAGATTATTGTTTGTTCTTTTTACTGTTGTTGTGAATTTTGCAATATTTCTCTGTTTACCTCTTAAAGATACCCTGCCGGAGAATGTGCGGTTAACTACAAAAGTAATCAACTTATTTACTTTTCTTAAACTAACTAAAACTGACCCAAAGTTAATTCTTATGTTGAGTATGTTAAAATTAATTCTTATGTTGAGTATGTAACAGGGAAGGGATTGACAATTTAAAAATTGTACCAAAAATTTTAAAAAAATTACGAAAATATTTTTTAGTTGAAATTACTTTTATTTATTTTTATTAAAATAATCGCCGGCAGCCAGAGCAAAGACTATGCAAATTTGCTTGTGAGTTTGGATGTTAAAGCATTTGGGCAATTCTACGAGAAAGTTCACTTTTTTGTCGCGTGCAACAGCAAGCAATTAAGCTTATATTTCAGAACAATGTTACTCGATTTTGCTTAAAATTTTACCTTATGTAGAGCTGCTCACGCCCTGTACAAATATATAAAGAAGTAAAACGAACAAGTTTCGTTTTCTTTGAAAAAAAAGCAAACATATTTGTTTAGTGTCGCACGCATGTTGTAGCGTGGAAATGCCAATATTCTATACCTGTTTAAGTTGAAATTTAGAATATACACATAAATAGCATGTGCTCTAGCATCCGAATTTAGAAGAAAAATTTTTTGGAAAAAGACGACTTGACATTTTTTGATTTTCTGGTTGCGTTTTGCTTTCACAACACAATTTTCACTTTTGAACAATGAAAATAAATGCGGCATGAAATTACTAAAACTGTAGAGATTCCTTAAATGTACTAAATTAACCATTGGTGTACTATTGTACTTTTCGAGTTTGAATAGTACCAAAAATAGTACAATTGTACCAATTTTGCCATCCCTGGCACGTAGTCGGATTTGATGAGAGCCAAGAAATTTACTATTAAGCTATGTACAGACGATTGTAAGATCTTACAGTATTGTCAGATCTGGCAATGTGCTGACAATGTACTAGCAATCAAAAATTACGAGCACAAGGTAGATGGTCACTTCACACGGTTGTATCAAATTGATCAGAAAGTCTTACAATTTATTGCCAGAATGTTGTATGACAATAAATTCATCTGACAAAATCGTCAGTCGAAAAATTGTCTCAAAACATTTCTTAAAAATTGATGATTGAATACTGATTTATCTCTTGGGTGATTGAAAAAGGATACACTTATGATTCATCTGGATGAACAAATAAAGATTTCTTGAAAATAGAGGAACAAAGTGCAAAGAAACCGCAAAAAAAAAACCCAACGACTTAAATACTACCAGAAAATTGCTCAAAAATTAATCGTATCATAAACGATTCTCTGGTATGATTAATTTGTTGCGTACCATTTTCTCACAACGGGAGTATCATTTATGATCGAAAAATGAGCTCATACGAGTATGTGGTTATTTTTGCAGTCAAGCTGGTTCAGAAAAGATTCTATTAAGATACAAAATGCTAGCTGAGATCAAACATAATTATGTGTGTACTCGTATGTAAATTTAAGTATGTGTGTGTAATGAGAAAATTAAAAAAATAAAGTTGTAAAACAAATTGCTTCGCTTTGAAGCGTGTATTTGTCAATGAGTTTAAAGTTGGCGTTACCATTCGTAGCATTCCAAACCACTTGTTTAAATATTATTTACCAAGAAAATTGTATTTCGAAATACACACAGAAAAAAATACTAAGGTAAAATCTCCATGCAATAAGTTTGATTTCAAATCATATTAAATTTGCAAGAAATAATATGTTGTTAAAGTGTGTTGGTGTTTAGTTGCTTTGTTCATAGCTGCCATACACTGGTGTGCTTAGTTGTGTGACTTGTTTTTGTAGTGTTGTTGTTTATTTTGATGTTCGTAAATAGCCGGAAAACTGCTGCTGGCTAGTAGGCAGTGTACTAGTCTTGTAGTCGGAGAGTCGCTGGAGAGGAATCAAAGTAGCTTCGCATTTTTTTTAACTATAACTTTTCAAATAAATTTCATGTTAAATGATCAATTAAATAATGTTGAAACAAAATGTTATTCATGACGGTATATATTTAGTGTGTATCTAAAGAATATTTAAAGTTGCTTCGGCTGCTTTGGTAAGCGCGTTGACTACCACGCGATGAGTTCCGAGATCAAATCTTGGCCGGGGAAGCCAATTACATTACAAATACACATTTTATTGATGCCTTTGCCATTATACACACACACGTAAGTAAAATAATTAATCAAATACAATGACTTCATTAAAATAAATTCATTAATTAAAATTAACATAAATTCATGTTGTTTCAACTTAAAAAAACTTTGATTTGGACATGGTTCTTCGTGTTATTTCAGTATCGAATTTACGTTGTTAAAATTTGAAATAACTTTAATTCAGCATGATTCTGTTAAATCATTATAAAATAAATTTATTTTAAAAAGGAAAAATTTGCTTTGAAAATTACTCTCAATCGTATTTGATTAACATGAAACACATATGAAGCAAAATCGTTCAATTAACCTTGTTTACGTAGATTTTAAGTTAAAATTTTTCTGTGTGTATGTATGTATGTACTCTTACCTTCAAAAATAGAGAGAGATGTTATTTTCTACATCATTAAGTTTTCAAATTGATTTGAACAAAAATTGCAGTCAACATTTACAACACACATTTGACCTTTGAAATTGAGTTTTTTTTTAAGGCGAAACAAACTTAAAATTTAATTTTATATTAAGCAAGGTACATTTAATGGAACGACTTCTTATGTCAGGGTCAGCTTACAAAACGATTGACTTGATTTTAAATTTCCATATTATTGATAAGACCACAAAAATTATTCCATAATTTTGTTGAAGCCTGCGTTACCTTTACAATTAAGTGTACTTAAAAAAAAGATAAGCAACATTTCCTATTTCCATTTTCTGTTTTATAATTCTTGTCTACACATAGAAAAATTTCAACTAAAAATCTACGTAAACAAGGTTAATCTAATCTTTTTCGGCAATGATTTTGCCTCATATGTATTTATAGTAATTTTCAAAGAAAATTTTACCTTTTGAAATAACTTTATTTCACGTTGATTTAACATTTACTTACTGTTAAAATCAAAATGAGGAATCATGTTGAATCAAAGTTATTTCAAGTTCGAACCACATGAATTTAATTTAATGTAGTAATTGTATTTCACTAATTATTTAACTTACGTATGGTTGACATAGACATCAGAAAAATGTTTGTTTGTATATAAATTGGCCACCCCGGCCAAGATTTGAACTCGGAAACTCATCGCGTGGTAGTCAACGTGCTTACCCCCTGCGGCCACAACAACCTAAAATATATTTTAAATATATACACACTAAATAAACATAAATTAAATTTTTCTGCAGAAGCACCAAGACTAGTACACTGCCTACTAGAAACCTGCAGCAGTAAGTTTTCGCTGGTAATTTAAAGTTTGTCTGCACTTCTGACTACTTTGTAAGCGAATACGCCCTGAATTCTAATCTCGATACTTTGTGGCTTTATCCAGTTGCTGACTTTATAGAAAGTTAAGACCTTTAGACTTTACCTTTACGAATATGTCTATTATTTTGATGAAAAATATTCTTGCTATGGTTTCTTCTTCAAAACAATCCCAAAAGCCATTAAAATAGTAAATGTGTTAAAAAAGTCAAAATAAATCTAAAAATAATTTGCTTTTTTAAGTGCAATTGAAATTTATGCTAATATGAACATTAATTGATATTATTGTTGCTCTCATTGTATTTAGTTGTAATGTGATCCAATTGTTTGTTATTTGCTTAGAACTATTCTATTATTATTTTTTTCATTAGAACAAGCAATTTAAATGCTAATTTTTGTTTCAAATTACAAAAAAAATATAAAAGAATGTGAAAAATCTTGCATGAATACATAGTCTATTATAAATTAATACAGACATATTTTCCATATTAATGCAATAACGGGTGCAGCAAAAGAAGGTGTGTATCTAAAGAATTAAAAAAATAAGAAAAAATAAATAAATACAAATTCTCTAGAAAAAACTAACCTGACGTCAAAAATTAAAAATAAAAGTCAAAAATAATTTAGTTTCAGTGAAATCGAACATTATTGTCAGGTGCGTACCCACATTGCTGTTCTAAATTGGTGGCAACTACAATAAGTTAGGAACATATGAATATAAATGCAACAAAATTATTTTTCACTTCGTACTGTCTAGTTTGGAAATAAATTAGCTTAATTCATTAAAAAAAATTTATTTTCTCCTTTTCAATGCCTCTTTTTAAATTGGCTCATACTATATTTTAAAACCTATTGCTGAAACCAAAACCTTGCAAACACATATTACATACATATGTGTGCCCTTAATTATGAAAGTGATCTAAATCATATGCATTTTTGCTTGGAAATATTAAATATATCGTCAGCCCATTATTGGTTTGGAGCATATGCCAAAAAGTCGGAATGGAGAAAAACGACAAAGAAGGTTTACATGAAGAGTATACCAGATAGATTTTTTTTGTATTTTCAGCATTGCTTCCGACACATATTTGGAAGAAATGTGTAAATTTTAGTGAACTTTGATGAATAAAGTTAGAAGTTAATATTACTTTATTGTAAAATTAAAAATACGTTTTGTGCCGCATACATTACTTTTCTTAATTTATTTTCAAAAAGTTGCCTTTTGTGCTTCATACGTATACTTTACTGCTGAGATTTTGAGATTGAGAATTTTGTTGTTTTGTTTATTTTTCTTGCTGTCTAGAGAAATAAGTCGACCGTTTAACGCCGACCAAGAAGCCGCCGCCTTAATATTTTTAACCATCAATCCGCTTACACACTTACACAACAAAAACAAGTAATTGAAGTGCATTTAGTATAAAGAAAGAAATTAAATGATTTAAATGATTTCTGTTATACTCAAACATGCATAATTAAGGTTTCTTTTATTTTAGTTTAGTAATTAATAAGTTTATCTTAAAACATTTAATCGGCGGCTGCGTCTGGGTGACGATGTTTTTGCTTAACAGTTTGCGTGGAATTTTTCTTACGGCACCTTCTTTTTTTATTATAAATTTATGATAAAAATGAAGCAAAACAAGAGTTAACTTTATTTCGTACGTTTTTGTATGAAGAATTTGACGCAATCGCCAAACTGTGACCTGTACAGCAAAACAATACTTATTAAACCTTAAAATAGTGGATGTGGGGCAAAATAATATCTCAGAAACCATAATAAATTTCGTGAATCGCGTTTTTGATTCAGAAAGATGATATTCAAAATATATATACCCCATATCTAACTTTTTTTTTAAATGGTCGGTGGGTCAAACCAATAATGGGCTGACGATATATTAAAAAACTTCAATAAATAATGAACAGCTGTACTTTTAATTAATGTGTTGCATAATATAAAAATATTTTTAGTTTCTTCGAACACACAGAAAAAAATACCAATCACCATTAAAAAATTTGTATTTAAATTTACAAGAAATAATATGTTGTTTAAGTGCGGTGGTGTTTATGTGCTTTGTTCATACCCTGCAGTCGGCGTAGCTAGCGAATGTCTAGCTATTTCGTAACTACTAGCAATGCACGCGACTGACGATTTTAACATGGGAATGACATTGGCGGTAGTCAATTGCCACCATATACATAACCCCTCGTCAGTGATTTCGCTCGTCAATACAATTAATTTTTCCATTGATAAAACAATTAATACATTTTTTAATTAATTGTCTTTTTTTATGCGACGTTTTATTTTACTTCCGCTGCTGATTTTACTTTTCTAAAAAAAACGCACTTTTTTTTACTTAAAATTACACATTCGCTGACCACGAGCTTCCAATTGTAACTGACGGCAACACAAAATCAAAATAACTATAGTAAACTTAATATAATTTTTTTCTTGTTGATTTTCTTTGGAATAACAGCCAGTGATGCCAACACTTGAATCATCAAAAGCACTGTGAGCAAATAAAAAAAGGGTCAAAAAGGGTAAAAATTAAAAAAATTGCGCGTTAAAAAGCACTAAGCTAAATATTCTCAGTTTTTTTTATAAAGTTTGAAAACAAATAAACAATTCAATTTTGCATTAAAAGTATTTTTTTTCGCCACTAATTTTTGAATTCGGAGTTATTATACCGTTAAAAATCGAAAAAAAAAACTAGATAAATTTGATTTAAAGATAGTTTTATTGTTCATCTTTAAGTGTTTAATTTATTAATATCGAACAAACTGTTATCGAGTTATATTGAAATAACTTAGCGTCACCGCCTTGTTTATGGGTTAATATTAGCCATGCCCATTAAAAAAATTTGCACGTCATAGACAAAAACTGAAAACGGATTTGAATTAAGAGCACTAATATCCTTATAAAACACATATTTTAATTGAAGACACATTTTTTTGCAGAACAGTGTAATTAATAAAATGCAATAACTACATTAAATTTAATTCATGTTGTTTCAACTTGCAAAAACTTTGATTCAATGCTGTTCTCCGTGTTATTTCAGTATGGAATTAACATAGTTCCAACTTGAAATAACTTTGATTCAAAGTGATTCTTCATTTTGATTTTAACAGTACGTAAATGTTAAATCAAAGTGAAATAAAGTTATTTCAAAAGGAAAAATTTTCTTTGAAAATTACTATAAATCATGTTAGATTAACATGAAACACATATGAGGCAAAATCATTGCCGAAAAAGATTAAATTAACCTTGTTTACGTAGACTGACTGACTGATAGAGCTTTACGAGGGCGGATCATTAACTCAGTGACTTTTCGAACTTCCATTGACGTTATATGAAATGCAACACTGTTCCCATCAAGTACCTGCTGTTAATAGACTACTGTCAAATTGTGAGCAAGTGTCGTCATTTACTTTCCGTTTAACAGCTGTTCAAAACATACAACCTTGTGTATTTTTCTAAAAATGGAAAAAAGTGAATTTCTAGTGCCCATTAAACATTATTTTTTGTGAAAAAAAAACCGTCAATCAAACCAAGGAAAAGCTCGATAAATACTATGGAAACTCTGCGCCATCGATTTCAATGGTAAAAAAGTGGTTTACTGACTTTCGTTGTGGTCGCACGAATACAAGTGACTCTGAACGTTGTGGACGGCCAATTGAGGTCAGTACAACCGAAAATGACGAAAAAATCCACGATATGGTGTTGACCGATCAAAGAGTAAAAGTGCGTGAGATTGTTGATGCCATAGGCATTTCATATGTCAGTGTGTTTTCGATTTTAAGTGATCAGCTGTGTTTAAGAAAGTTGTCTGCAAGTGACAATAAACATAAACGTGTGACAACTTCAAAGGATTGTTTGGAGTTGTTTAACCGCAATCCGAGTTGAGTTTTTGTGGCGTTTTGTAACTGTGGATGAGACATGGATCCATTACTGTACTCCGGAGACCAAACAGTAGTCTAAACAACAGGTTTCTCCGGCTGAACCTGCTTCGAAGAAGGCCAAGGTAAGTTTGTCGGCCAATAAGGTGATGACAACAGTTTTTTGGGATGCACGCGGAATAATCCACATCGATTACTTTCAAAAGGGAAATACATTAAATCGCGAATATTATGCCAACTTATTAGACCGATTTAATGAGGATTTAAAAAGAAAACGACCCCATATGATCAAGAGAAAAGTTCTTTTTCATCAAGATAATGAACGGGTGCACACGTGTGCAGTCTCAATGGCAAAACTCTATGAATTGGGCTACGAATTGGTAGCTCATCTGCCATATTCTCCGGATTTTTAGCCCCTAGTGATTACTTCCTATTTCGAAACCTAAATAAATGGCTCGGTGGAAAGAGATTTAGCTCCAACGATGAAATTATTGACCAAACAATTGCCTATTTTAAGACCTCGAAAAATCATATTTTCTGGAAAGGATACAAAAACTGGAGAAATGTTGGACTAAGTGTATTGAGTTAAAAGGAGATTATGTTGAAAAATAAATTTTTCTTTTGCAAAAAAAAGCGGTTTTTCTTCAAAAAGTCACTGAGTTAATGATCCGCCCTCGTATTTAAATAATAATAGCCTTATTTATAAAATTTATTATTATTATTATTAAGCTTAATAGGCAAACTTTTTTTATGGAAATTTGATTTAAAAATCCTTTATCAAGCCTTCATAATTTTTATAAATAATACTGTTAATTTATAACACCTCATAGAACAGGATTCTTTAAAATAAATTCTAAATGAATAATACATACATACGTACAATGCTTGTATAAAATTGTAAATAAATAAAAGCAAAGCGAAAGACAATCATATTAAAAAAAGGTAAATACATATTTGCATTACAAATCAGCATCAGCAAGTGAAGCTTCCGTTTCATTAAACACACTACAAACTCAAATCCATAATAATTTTTAAAACCAACAGCAACTTGTGATAAATTACTGCACATTATAACCAAAATGCAACAGCAACATCTACATCTTTCACGCTTTTGTCTGGCCATCCGTATGCCAGTGGGTCCGTTTTTGACTCAACACACATCATCTTCAACATCATCATCATTACAATCATTTGTATAAAAATTATTCAAAATCCATGCTCTGCGAAGTGTAACCAATTCTCGTCGCTGCCCGGTGTTGGTGGTGTTTATTGCTGATTTTTGTACATCTTTATTGCAGCCAGCGCACACATGCATGAGCTTTTTATTGGTGTTGCTAATAATGATGCTAGTAATGATGATGATGGTGATGATGATCATCATCGCAATAATAATAGTAATAAATTTTGATGACGCTGATAATATCCGTCAGTTACGCGACACTACATCTCGTTGCGTTTAATTATTTCATTAATGCATTTTTTATTTTGTTAACAACAACAAAAATATAATGAACATAAAATTTACATTTAATTTATTTAAAAAATACATATAATAATAAATATTAAACTTTTTCCATAATAAAGTTTTATGTTTCTGAGATGAAGCAGGCGTTTCATTTTCATATAAAACAAATAAGAAACATGTTGAAAATTTTCTTTTTATTTTCCCTTAAATTGTCTGATAAACTTTTTTCTTTTATGAGAAACTCTTTGTAACATTTTATGATTATAAAAAAAAAAATAATAAGCAACGTTTTCTTATATTATATATTTTTTACATTCTCATGCTCATTTACTTCAGCAACGTTATAACTCAACTCTTGAGAGAAGAATAAAATTTTCTTTTTCGATTAAGTTGTTTGAAAAATTTTAAACTTTAAACTCGTTTTATGTAAAAGTGATTTTTTTAAGTTATGAGATTGTCTTTGAGCAGGCTGTAGGCATTTTGGAGATCAGCTGATCAGCAGAGCTGATTGCAGGTTTGCATTAAAGCACCCGCTATAACAGGCCTTATTGAAAGCCTTCAGAGAGAAAAAACCTGGCAGTAAAATACCGAAATCGATACCATTTGGTATCAAAATTGGGTTAAGTCCGCTTGTGCTTATTTTGATAACGGTTGCTATCATTTTTTTAAGAACAACTCGGTTACATTTTATTACCAACCGTTTTCGTTTTGATAATACACTGTTTTTATTTTGTTACCATTTGTTCTTATTTTGTTACCGTACCCGTCTTATTTTGTTACCGATCGTTCTTGATTTGATAACAGATCGTTCTTAATTTATTAACTTTTGGAATTTTGTAAAATTTTTCAAAATTGTAGTAAAGATCGTTTTTGATTCATTAACTTGTGGTATTTTTGTACAGTTTGTTCTTTATTTGATAACGCCTCTTTTCTCTCTGTGTAGTAATTAAAAAAAAATTTATATGTTGCCTACAAAAAAGTGAAACTAAATGAAACGAAATGTGAATTAGTAAAGAAATATAAATTGCCCAGTGATCCGAAAGTAGGGCAAATTTCGCATATCTACAGTAATTCCAACAAATATTCTCCCGGTCGTTCATTCTAAAACCATGTTCACTATAATTCGCAATTATTGCGTAAAAAGAAATTTTTTATTACTTCCGTGAACTATCAAATGTAAAATTTCAGTTAAGATCCAGATACAACTTCCAAATTTATCAGATAGGATGGAGAAGTCGGCGCATTATTTGCAGTTTTTTTTTCTTTATCCTTCTGTTAATATACTTCAGCATAAAATAACGATTTTGTACTTAATAAGAGTCTAAATATGTACATATGTAACCCGAAAGAAGTGTAAATTCTAACGTATATATTTTTGTCAATGTGTTCTCGCTTTTATACGTTTTCATAGACTTCTAAACAGTGCAAAAAATGTGTGTTTGTTGCTTCATTTAAACATTTAATACTTTAATCGAACTCAAAGTATTATTTCAAAAAGTCTCTCTACCAGTTTCCTGTCCAGTAATACCCAGCAAAAATAAGTTTGGTACAAGTAAGCTCTAAAGCAAAACAAGTAGTATTTAAAAAAAAATCAAAAAACCCGACTGCGACCAACTTTGAACTGTTTAATACCCTAAATGGTCATTCGAAATAAAAAATCATAAGAGAAACCTAAAGATGGTTTTAAAATACCTGTCGAATGATACCCCCTCCCCCCAAGGGGTGTCTATTTTTGACTACGGGTGTTGGCAATCCCGGGGCCCCAGCTGGGGTGATATGGCTTTTTCGGTTGACGTACCTTTGGTACATTACCCGTAGAACTTATGTGTTACTACCCAATCTCTGGCAACAGAACAACGGATGTGCACATATTTATTAAAAGGAAACAGGTCTGTATTGTCAATCAGGTGCAGCGTCACCTGGAACTTCCCTGAGTTCAAAAGACGATAGAGGTGAAGCCCTTGTGGTGGATCTTCTAGGTATCACCAGATGCTTGTCTCTGGTTCCACGGGTGCCGGTTGCCCGACAGTCGACCTGCTCTAGGTGTTCGGGTGTATGTAGCGGCCGTCAGGATCCTTTGCTAAAAGGTCGATTTCGTCCTACCCCACGGGGTTAAAGGGATGATGTTGATCAGTGTGGAGTAGGCACTGGATTGTTGGCGGCACAGGCATGCATCTGAGTGGTTGAGCTGTGCCGGCAATGGTGAGGAATTCTCTTGGAGACCTCGCTGTGAGTGTAAGCACTTGCGGGGTGAGAACTTGGAGAATCGTACGTGGTGGCTGTGGTTGCTACCAAAAACGCTGGGAGAATAGTCTTGGCTTCCCAGTGTTAAATCAATGCTAGTGATTGGCGTGACGCGGTCAGCACGACACTATTCTAGGTGCTGTTGCCATACAACAGAAGCTGCTATGGGCACGGACATAGCAGCAGAGGTTAGATAGCTCAAAGTACCTCAGCAAGGTACAGATATAGTACAGGGATAACTACTATGATCGAAGATTGCAACCTATGTGCCTTGTGGAGTGGGCACATAGTTCATTCTTAAGGGTGCATGGGGGCGATGGTTGGCGTCCTATCTACACCCGGTGTTAAGACCACCGTGAGATTAGGCCGTAAAGGCAGGTGCTCACGCAAATTTTTAACACATCTGTCGAATGATACCCATTTTGATATAGTTCGCATTTACAAAATGGCGTCTGTTGGCCGCCATATTGAATTCTTACTTCTTTCATATCTTTAGTGACACACCCGGTATTAAGACAAATCGATTGACGTAAGAATCATTGAAATCGGTCCATGGTAAAGGAACTTACACACATACATACATACATAGCCTGATAAACACAATACCCTTCTTTGCGTCGTGCGTAAAAAAAAGCGCTTCGGAAGCGCGGAAAAGTACACAGTGCATCCCCCTTGCCATACCAGGATGCAATAACGTAAGTAAATGACGAAATTTAGCACAAACATTTCGAAGTTGATCGGCCGTTTATACTCAAATTCTCAAAGTTTTTTTATAGTGCATCCTCTCTCGCTTACCTGGGGGGTTATTATGTAATCCGATTCGAACGGAAATGCTTTCGAATTGTAATGTTAATAACATACACATTCGAACAGTTTTCTTTTCGAATCGAATTACATAATAACCCCCCTGAATACTAATTTGGATGCGAATGAAATTTTTACTTCGAATTTTTATTTTTTATTTTTTAATTGGATTGTGTACGAAAATAAATATGTGCTTCGGTAGTTCAGTGGATAGTGTAAAATTGTGATCTAAAGAGCAAATTTTTTAATTGTATAGATATAAAAAAGGCATGAAGTATGGGCTTCTTTCTGCATATTCAGAACCTCATACCTGGAGAGCTACCAAGTGGGACATCACGAACAAAAATCATGTGATACCGAAGCAGGTTGGTAAGCGAGAGTTGTGCTCTCTCTCTCTCCCTTACCAGCCTGCTTCCGGGTAGATGAATATTTTTGCTGGGTAGTTAAACTCCTTTGAAATAAAATACTTATATAAATTTTAACACTAACCAATTGAGAATTCTATCATACGTTCCCACTCTTTCCTAAAAACACCTGAAAGTTGTTGATATGTTTTTAATGTGCTTACCAAACTCTTAGGAAATTTCTAAATACCATAAAAAATGTTGAGTACACAATTGAAATTTCTGTTTTACCTTGTTTTTATTGTATCGCAATGCCACTCAAAGAAAAATATAGGAAATGACCAAAGTTGCCATTAGTACACACTATTGCGATGTCACAATATATATATATATATCATGAAATTCACAGAAAAGTCAACCGCAGGGCTACATCATCAACTTACAAAAATGTGTTATTTTCATTGAACTGAATTTTTTTCGTTTCCAATAAAAGATACAAATAAATTTAAAAAATCAATTTGGATTGCATTTTATTTATTAGCTTGTTCGAAACGAATGAGTACATATCACAAACGTACCGTGTAATTGTGCGTGACAGACTTAACATGTGCGTGACGATCTTAAAAGTTAAAAAACTATAATATATATAATTTTGTCAAAGTTGTATAGCTATTTATATAATCTAAGATAGCTTCTTATAGCTGTAAAAAAAATAAGAAAATTCTATCTCAAGTGGATTCGCAGAAATCTAAAATATACACTGACATCATAGTTTCAGAGTATAATTTTTGTAGCGCGTGCGTACGCAACATTTCGCTTTATATCAACGAAAATAAAAACTCGTTTCATAAACACTTTACACATTTTAAAAACGGGTACAAAATTGAATAGTTAGAACCTAAATGTACTTACGTAAGAAAAACCTTCCTTAAAAAAATCAGCTATAATTATACGCACGCCGTAACAGTGCATGACATGGATTTCATGATATATAGACTTCTTCTAAATTTGTAACTTATCATTTCCTACTGGAATGGAGCGATTAGACATTTAAAGAAAAAAGTATCCTACAGACACGGTGGGTGTGATAGAAAATCTCTTTAAGACTTTCCGTATAATTCTTTACGACTTTCAGTACGTGAAACTAAGAGTTATCATGCAAACTAATAGTTCTTTCGTTGGATTGCCCAGCTCAGTCAGTTGCAGTCTGTACCAGACAACCATAGAATAGAATAGAATAGAATAGAATAGAATAGAATAGAATAGAATAGAATAGAATAGGGGGAAGATTTCGTCCAAAGACCAGCACTGCGGCATCTGATGGATCTTTTGTGCCATAGATCTGTAAATTAAGCTAAATCAATCCCTGTATGACTCTCCTTATGAAAGTCAGTACAGATATTGGAGAAGCCCGCCTAATATCATCTGAACACAGAAACTCAGAAGGAAAAACACGCCTTCTACTTTTACATAAGATGATACACTCACAAAGAATGTGTGCCGTTGTCTCGTCATCTTCCAGACATAAACGACACAAGCGTGAATGAACTTGGCTACTTTTCCACAGAGTAGAGTTCAGTCCAAAGTGACCAGAAAGAATAGCAGTAACAAGCCGAAAATTATTCCCATTGAGATTCAGGATGCCATTTTATGTAAAGGGTTGGATCAATACTTACCAGACAACCACATTGAAATTCGTGGGACCTTTATCGAGTGGCTCTATCTATAAAACCAACAAAAAAAAAAAAAGCTGGTAACGACTGATTCTAGCAGAAGAGCCCAAAAATGTACATGTATCGGCGTTTTAGAAGTTTCCGTGTGGATCTTATTTAAATGGGGTAAAAGTATTTTTGAAAATTATTTTACTGAATCGGCATAAGAAACCTTTTGCAACTCATAATTTATATGGTTGTATTATGTTGTCAGTTTTGTTATATAAAACTTTGGCTCCTTTAAAGCTCTACCAAAAGTTCTACTATAACTCTTTGAATAGGTGCATGTTCGGAATTAAACTTCAACACGATCTGTATATAGAAACAATTATTTGTGCATTGCAGCGATCGTGATTTTGCCTTTAGTCCCATGCTACCTATTTGAGTCCGGTTATTAGTTTCAGAATCTCTTCATTTCTTCTTCATAATGCTTGCGCCAATACACCCAATCATGTTAGTTAAATAATTAATAAAATAAAGTGATTGCATTAAGTTAAATTCATGTTGTTTTTACTTGAAACAACTTGAATTCAACATGGCGCTACGTTTTATTTCAGTATAAAATTCACGTTGTTTCAACTTGAAATAACTTGGATTCAAAATGATTCGTAATTTTGATTTAACACTTTTTTTTTAACATTAAATACAAAAAAAAGTAAAAATTGTCTTTGAATTTTAATGTGAATTATTTTTGATTAACATGAAATACATATGATGCAAAATCACTAAAGAAAAATTTTAAGTCAACCTTGTTTTCGTAGATTTTGATATAAAATTGTTCTGTGTGTAGGAGAGCACTTTAAAACTTTCAATTCGATTTTCAGAAATTTATTTCTTTTACAATTGAATTGGGGAATTCGGAGTTCAATTATATTTTCTTTAAGAAAACATCGTTCCATACAATATAAATAATACATTAAATTTGAAGTCTACACAGTAAAAAGGTGTGGTTAAATTTTTTTTTGGAATTAAAATTTGAAATTAATTCCGAAATAGTTTATATGTTAAACCAAAAGTCATTTATATTCATACTATTCTGAAATAAATTTAATTCTTTTTTGGATTTGTTATACAGTAGAATCTCGCAAATTAGAACCACTTTGTGCACCGTGCAGTTCGAATTTCTGAAAAGTTCGAATTTCTGGACTTTTTTTTACAGAAAATTATAAAATTATAATAAAAAAAATATCAAATCTATTACATAATAACCCCCTGTATTCCATGACGGGTTTGGAAAACCATCCATCAGTTGCAGTACATCAATCACTTCACTTTGACCTTCAATCTTCAACCGTATTCGTGTCCACGAACAGTGGTCGAAAAGGCTCATTTAGCGGCGATTAATTAATAGCGCTTAGGGAAATTTTTTTTTTCATTGTGGCTAAAAAATTAATTAACCAATTACATTGCGCGAACTGGCATGCCATATTGGACGATTCACAACAACAATAATCCAAATTAATAAACAAAAAAGGAATTATACCGAACACGATCGAATCCCAAAAGTTGCACTCCATCATACAATATCATATAACACTTTAAACACCCTATCACAAATGCCAACTTCTACAATTCACTACTACTAAACTAGATACACACAGATCACAAACATTTTTTTTTAGTTAACTTTTAGGCTCAAAATTGATAAACAATTGACTTAAAGGTGACAAAAAACACGTACGACAAATTCCTTAAATGCACGTGCTGCAGCAAATGTTGTGTTTGACAGTTAACAGCTGAGCGAATATTGAAAGCAAAATAAAAGTAAAAACGCAGAGTTGCTCAGAAAAGTATCGGTAATCCATACAATGCAAAACATTTATCGATTTTAAACATTTAGTTTTTGACTTAAGCGCCGCTAGATCAGTTATTTCGACCAGTGTGCCACGCCACGAATAACTCGGTTATTCCCCGAAACACAAAAAAAAATAAAAAAAAAACTTCCAGAAATTAGAAATTGTTCTAATAGCGTTTAATTTGGTTTTTCCCCTATTTAGTCCAAAATCATAGAAAAAATATGTTTTCTAGTAGAAATAAAAACAACAAAAAACACCACCACAAAAAAAAACGTCCAAAAATGAGGACGGTTCGAATTTGTGACGTTTGGAATTTGTGTACTCATATACATACATACATACTAGTATATACACCGGCTTGGTATTAAAATTAGTCCAACATTTTTTTACTGTGTAATGCTCGCTTATGCCGCCCATACATTACACAAGTTCACTGCACAAGTCTGGCACTGTACAGTACGTTTGTGTAGTATATGGGGGTGGTTATGCTATTTACGCAGTGAACTGAGTAAATAGCAAAACGATTTTGATATTTGCTCAAATTTGTAAAACTGTACAGTGAACTTGCGTAGTGTATGTTGCAAACGCTCAGTTGTGTCGTGATTTTTTAAGAGTTCAAAACAAAAAATGAGAGCAGAAAAAATATTCTGGACATAGTTCCTAGAATTATACTTTTTTATAATTATTTATTTAGTTGTATAGTGTGTGTCACAAGCTTAGTTTAGTTTACGCAGACTTCAGACTTGAGCACTAAACTTGTGTAGTGTATGGCTGGCATAAGAGACTTAGTTCTTGGGAAGCAGGTATTTTTGCCTGGACATGCGTGTCAAAGACGTTCTGTTGTTATTTTTTTTTTGTGCACCATGTTATGGAATTTTATACCTACTTTGGAAATATTGGAAAATATTGTTCCCCTCATACCTTGCATTTTAAAAACGTTTGCTTAAAAAATTACATAATTCAACATTTATTCTTTGTTGCAACCTGAGATACTTTCCTCCCGCTGTGAGAAAATCCAAAAAGTCGAATAATATTTCTCACTAGAATTTCTATTTTAAGCAGGGCATTTTGAAAATCATTTTAAATAACTAAGAAATTAATATACAATATAAGCTTAAAAAATAATAATAATAATAATAATAATACTTCTTTTTTAGGGTTAATAACATAAAATTACGTAATACCTTGCTTCTTCCCCAAATTAAGCTCTCGATAACAAAATTTCCACTTGGTTGCTTCACAAAAAAGTCAAGCTTAAAAAAGAAAAGAACTATTAATTTAAAAATATATCAACTTATAAGAGAAGTGAAAAGGAAACAAAGAAACAAGTTGAAATGATGATTAGAATATAGAATCAAAGAAAACAACGAATAATTCAAGGCTAAAATAAACTGCCGTACAATTTAAAATGATTATATAAGAACGAAAACGTCGTTTTGTTATTTATTTTTTTTATAAATTCACTAGCAACTCCCTTTCTTCCGTTTTAAATTATAAAAATGTTTGTAATAAAATTAAATTGAGAGACTGGCAGCGTTTTAATTTCATCGTATTGGCAACGCTTGGCGTTCTGCACCAGTAATTTTGTTGCTCCAATAAGTTGTAAATAAAAGCGAACAACAACAGCAACAATATTTAAAATAACAATACAGAAAAACACATTAACAACACAATTGAGTTGTGGAAACAAATAACAATAAAGGAAAACAAGTCAGTTAAAGTAATTCTGTAGTTGGTGCGGGACAGTCCAACCTGTTTGTGTGGGGCATTAGGTGTAATTTTTACTAACACCCCACACCTATTCTGCGTTTCGATTCGAATAGAAATTTTCTCCATTTGGCAACCTTCCGTTCCGTGTCATTTCGGTTTTATGTACTCGTATTCCAGAGTGGCTAAATTTTTATGTATTAAAAAAATTTACCAAGCGGTTGTAAAAATCGCAATGTAAGTCGAATTCTAAGAAAGTTTGCCCAAGAAACCATGGGTCTATCAAAATCGAGCTTCCCGTTTTTAACGTATTTTATATTATTTTTTTTTAAATATTCTAAAACTTTATTGAGTCTTCTAAGAAACTTGACAAAGGTCATTCAGGCTTATCCTAAATAAAATTTCACATTTCCGAACGTGTGAAAAATCGGTATCAAAAAACTTTGTACGATTGCGAAATAATCTGACAATTTATGAAAAAATCATTCACATAGATTTGTCTGTTGGAAAAAGTGGAAATATGTTAGTTTTTAATTTTATTGGAATTGATTAAACGAAATTAAAATCCTTGTGAACGAAAAATTTCATTCGGAAATTTTCACATGTGGAATTCATGATAAGGCTTGTCCGAAAGAAAATTTCATGAGCTATCAAAAGCTGTTTAAATAACTAAAGCATGTTTAAGTTAATTTAAAAAAAAAAATTTTAATGAAAATTGACATTAATGCATTAAACACATTCACCACAGCAGGCTACCGACTACAAAATGTCAAGGATAGAATACACATGTTTATATGAGAGTGATTCTTTTGAAGACAGCAAGGCAACAGGTCGGCAGGTTGTTGTCTATGCTTATTTTGTTGTTGTAGTCAAATTAAACTAATTTCTATTTCTTTGGCTACAATGAGAAAATTCAGTGTTGCCAGTATAATACAAAATGTTGAATGAATGATATCGTACAATTATTTCATACTATTTAACAGAAACAATATCCAAAAATTTATGTAAAGCATAGATTAATTCATTTTTATACTTTTACGTCATATAAGTACGTTTTGAAAGAGTAATTTAATTTTTATAAATGCGAAATATTTGAAGGTGGCAATACTGAACTATGTATTTATACTTAAGTATGAGGTGCAGATGGTGCTGCTGCCGTCTCCAAAATAATTAAGTATAGCTGGCTACGAGGCGACAATTGCTGCAAGCGGCATTTGAAGTCGTGTGTTCGAGAAGCCTGCTGTGGTGAATGTGTTAATTCGTAAAGAATGGGAAAACTCACAACTTATCATTAAATGGCATACAAAAAATGTAAAGAACATGATCTCTAAAAATAATTTAGATGTTTATAAAATTATGGCTTTTAAATAGAGTTTTAAAAAGCTTTCATTTAAAATGCAGACAAAATGAGACTAATAAATTATACTCGTATCAGCAAAAATCTCTATTTATTCAACATTTTTCGCTAGTGATTTTACTTCATATGCGTTTCATGTTAATCCAACATGATTTACAGGGAAGAAAATTTGTCTTTTTAATTATTGCATGTTGATTTAACATTCCAGTACTGTTTTAATAAAATGAAGAATCATGTTGAACCAAAGTTATATCAAGTTGAAGCAACGTGAATTTGATACTGAATCAAAGTTGTTTCAAGTTCAAACAACATGAATTTAATGTAGTCATTTTATTTTATTAATTATTATTAAAGTTAAAACCTGGTCTTAACGCTAAAACCATAAACAGCAGATTTATCTGATTTCACACTGCAAGTTTGATAAATTCAGGTTTTAAACAACCGGTTGTCTAATAAATTTGCTTAAAATAAAATAAATCTCCTGTAGAAATACGTGTATTTGTTGCTGTATTTTTTCTGCTTTTTATAACACTTATTTCACAAACTGTACAAGGTGGGCCAAAAGAAATCACCTCATTGGAAGATGCTGTTATTTTTGCAAATGTTTTGCCATTTGTGAACTAGACAGATGTAGAATACAAGTGAACAAACCATAGAGCGATACACTCCCCAAGAACGCGGAATAATCGTGTCTTGGCGTTCCCCGGTCGCCTCATCTCTTGTTTTGGCGATTTACACTGGCCCGCAAGATCGCCCGATTTAACCGTTCCAGACTTTTTTTGTTGGGTTTTTTGAAGTTTACGTGAACAAGCCCGAGACCCTGGAAGCCCTCAAGGACAACATTCGACACGAGTGCGAGAATCTGTCGCCCGAAGTTCTCACCGAAGTGATGAAAAATGTTCAAGTAAACACAATCAAAAAACAGAATCGAAGTTTTTCATTTACATAGAAAAAAAAATAAGAGCCAAACAACATCGGATGACTTCTCTAGCACACCTTGTACAACAGCCGTTTTCGTTCGTATGAAAAACTCAGATGTGCCCTAAAATGAAAATCGTCGTTCTACTCGTGTTTGTCAGAATATTTGCAATTAACTTTGGTGTTATTTGTTCATTAATAATTATCACATGTAATTTGGCTTACAAAGCGTTACGAACTTTCGCCCTGTGGCTGAGTGGTAGCGATGCTAGCCGCTCAGTCCAGAGGTCGTGGGTTCGATTCCCACAAAAAAAAATTATTTTATATCTTGTAAATGAATATTCTAGAATTATGTAACTACTTATACAAAATGAAGAAGTGCTACGAAATCAAGTTATTATATATTTAAAAAAATTCACAAATATATTATAAGCTTTTTTTTTATCGGCAGGATGGATGTCAATGAAAATATTTTCGTTGTTTTTCGTCCAAAAGATTCTTTTTCTCTGCAATTTTTTTATTATTGTTGCAGCTGCATCCATTTTTAAGTTGAAAATGTTTCAATCGATATATATTCTTATTTATTTGCATAAACATTATCAGCTGCTTCCGGCTATTTCAACTTGGCAGCACTGAATTTAGCACAGCGAAAACAAGGTTGCATTTCATAAAACCTACTTAAAACCAATTAAAAAATGGTTTTAAGTTGGTTTTAATAAAATCATGGTAAAACCAGGTTTTAACAGGTGGTTTTAACTTTAAAACCAACTTTTATTAAAACCATGTCAGTGTGAAAACACTATAAGTCCGAGTTTAGACGGGCGAAGATTTGGAAGGAAAACATTTGGAATTCTCTTTTGTTGTTTCGTTCGCGGTCACACAGACGAAAATGTTGCCGTCGACATTCCGATATTATTGGATAATACCAACCATACATGCATGTCGTATGTATGTATGTATGTATATGTAGCAAAGAACATGAAAACAAAATGTGTCGCCGAGTACACAGCACAAAAATGATTATGTCTTCCCCTCCCGTAAATTGCTTCCAAATTAAATATTTCCCTTCCAAATCTTTTCGTTTCTAAACGCTGACTAACTTATGTATACGTATATATATACATACATATAGTACGTATATAGTTGTCTTCCCCGGCCAAGATTTGAACTCGCATCGCGTGGGAATCAACGTTTTTACTGCTGCAGCCACAACAACCTTAAATATTCTTTATATACACACTAAATAAATACCATCATGAATTAAATTTAAATTCAACATGATGTAATGAATGATTTCACATAAAATTTATTTGAAATTAAAGTTATAGTTAAAAAAAATCAAAGCATCTTTGGCTTGTGTGCAGAAATATGTTACGAATAAAATTAAAATGATTTTCAATATAATTTAACTCATGATTTTGCCATCAAAATTTTTGCTGAGATACTCCTCTCTTCTTCATTTTCATTCGAATCAGTTTTTTTCAGAATAGCTTTTTTGTATCAGTGAGTAACTGAATGCCGGAAATTCAGTTAACCAGTTCAGTTAAGGAATTCGAAATTGTAGAATAGGGATCTTGGTTTTTTATAAGGAATTCATAAACACTATTGATTTATAAAACCCAGTTTCGATAATAAATTTTTTCTTAAATTTTATTCTTAATACTGCAAGAAATTTTACTTACAGGATTGAAATAACGCGAAACGAATTTAAAGTATATGACAGCAAAGTAAGACTCAGCAAGAAAAATTCGATAATCTCGACTTGAACAAACATGTGTGCAAACGAACTATCAAATGTTTCGTTAATGTTCAGAACTCTCGAATAGATGATAATGTTTTAAATTTTGAAAACTGTTCTTGTTTCTCCATAGTGCTTTCTAAAATACGTGCCGTTTAATGCACACCACAGTTTCAATTGCATACCATTATTTTTGTCTTCTCCCAAATAACGCTGAAATAAAAAATAAAAAAACTAAATAAAAGATGTGCAAATGTAATCTGGACTTAAAAACGATTTATTGCAGTTTAAAGCAACTGAGGAAAGAAATACGTAAAGTAGGGTGAAGTTGCTGCAGTAAAAAAACTAATTTATTAACGTACGAATGCAACTATAAAACATCAACTGCAACCATAACGACAATGGCGTTAGCGGCAAAAAAAAAGAAGTAACAACAGCAGCATGTGTTATAGTTCCCAGAGTTTCAGTTTAGTTTAAATGAACTACGAACTTAAAAAAAAGTATATAAATATGTATGCATGCACTCGTGTGTACATATGTAAGCCATGAAAGCCGTAATATAAAAAATGTATCTAAGAAATGCATGAAGTGTTTGTGTTGCGTTGGAGTTGGTGTTTAAGTTATCTGTTTTAAATTGATACACGTTGATTCCCCTTCAAATAAAATTAAGCGGGTTGTTGTGGCAATAAGCAAAGAGCTTCGCAAAACTTTTAGCAAATTTAAAGAATAAACAAACTAAAAAAATGGGGGCCGAATTGTACGAGTATAATATAAAATACTTTAGATGATGTTGATGTGATGTGGAGTTATTGCTTACTTCCTAATAAAAAAAGTCTTGCACCTGGAATTAAATACTATAAATTGCGCTCGACGTTAATATACAAATCTATTGTTGTTGGTCTCCAGTTTTAGGAAGTAATCAGCGCCATTAGTGACAACCATTGCAAAGTAAAAATTTTAACATTTTATTTATATTTTGTTTGCAAAGCGAATATGTAAATTTTCGAAGCAAAAGTAATTTTATTAATTTCTCAAAGAAAAGTAAAAATTTTTCTGCATTGAATAAGTCACACGCTTGCGTTAATTATCAATTTCCAGCAAAAGCGATAACCATCTAGCCGATAGATAGCGTGTTTTATAATGCGTATTATTTTTAAATGTATAAAATTTTAAGTTGGCAAAATTGCTTGATAGAGGGATAGAGTCGCAAAAGAAACCTTCTATTTGTTAAGTTCATTGCGTCAATGCATCTAATCTGAGAGACATGTGGGGTATATTAATTAATAGCGTCCAGCGATGCCAACTATTTATAACCCAAAAGCGCTACTCCCCTTCGCAAACCGCGCTAGAACGCGCTAAGTTACAGCATTGTCAACTATTTGTAGCCAAAACGCGCTATTTTCCTACGCGCTAAATTAATTTTTAATAAAAGTCTATGTATGTACATGTGGATTAGTAAATACAATTGATTTTTTTAGTAGCTCTTTTCAGACTTTATAATGTTGTTTCTACGAAATTATATCCTAAATCAATAAAATCATTTAATACAGAATCAGAATTGCCTTCCAAATAATCGAAATCCTTAGTTTTTATTTTTAACCCCCGACCAAAAAGAGGGGTGTTGTAAGTTTGTAGTGTGTGTACGTGGCCACGTACAGACCAAACGGCTGGACGGATTTTGATTTAGTTTTTTCTGTTTGAAAGGTGGCTTGATCGAGAGGGTTCTTAGCTATGCTTTTTGTACTTCAGCTATAATAGATGCTTAATAAGTTATATAAATTTTTTTTTGGTGAAATTTAAAAATATTTGTCATTTACAGTATTAAAATGAGTTTTTAATCCTAACCGTAGTCAAGGGAATTTTATTTGCGACAGATGAATCATTATTAACCAATTAAAAAAATTTATGACTTTTGAATACTAGAAAATTGTTAAATTTATGCAAAAAAGTAAAAAATATTGAACTGCATGATGATGACTTTATTCAAAACGCGCTAATTTAGCGCTTTTTTTAGTAAACACGCTAAGACGAAAAAAGGCGCGTTTAGTATAGTTAAAACGCGCTAAATCTAGCGCGAAACGCGCTAAATTGGCATCGCTATTAGCGTCGCTCGGTATGAGGCATTTCTCGGGCTAGCACTCCACATTCTATGCGCAAAGCATAACATACTCGTAACTCTCATTTACTCAAAATCGTTGCGAACAAGATCATCAAGAACAGCGGACAACGTGCTAATGTGCTAATCAGTGGTACAGTACAATCTCGGTATTCAGGACTATTAAAAATCATGTGGTGTCCAAAATATACATTGAGAGAAAAACCTTCGTAAATGCAATAATTTTTTACATTATATTTATGATTTTGTCATTATTTTTCAATCAATGCAACGCTTCATTCGCATTACGAATATTTTTTCATTAGCTGAAAAAATGTTATACATATGTATATCCAATGAAATATTTTCATTCATGTAACGACATTTTTTTTTACTAAGTAACGTACATTTTCATATTTTAAATGAAAAATGTAATTATTGCAATGAAATTTTTTAGTTTATGTTAAAAGTCAAAATATAAAGTAATATGGACCATAAATAAGCAATTGCAATGATTTTGTCGGCATACGAGGTGTGTCCAAAAAGTATCGCAAATTTTGAATTTTCGCGGGTTACGTATATTCGAATTTGGATTTTTTGTGGCGTTATGTTGGTACTCATGTCTCTCACTTGTGCCGACAATTTCGCCCATTTTGAATGTTCAGTTAATTGTTGACAGCTGCTTTGCATGCACGAGTTTTGGCTCGTCTTAGATTTTTACCAATTAAAAAAAAAGTGGAACAAAGAACCTGTATCAAATTTTGTGTGAAAAGCGAATGTTGACTGCGGCATACGGAGAAGCTACCTTGGAACGTTTACAAAATGTTCTGAGAAAACCGAGAAGATGTGAACGACAAAGAGCGTGCCGGAGCGGGCGTCCGAGCACTTCAACAACAGACGAAAAAATTGATGAAGTGAAGAAAATGGTATTGGCCAATCGTCGAATCACCATTAGAGAAGTTGCTGAGGACCTAGACATATCGATTGGCTCGTGCCATTCGATTTTTATCAATGATTTGGCCATGAGACGGGTCGCCTCGAAATTCGTACCAAAATTGCTCAATTTCGATCAAAAACAGCATCGCATAAACATTGCTAATGAGCTGTTGGGCTCTGGCCACAACGACCCAAATTTGCTTCAGAAGGTCGTAACTGGTGACGAATCGTGGGTTTATGGCTATGAAACCAAAGCTCAATCATCTCAATGGAAGCTGCCGCACGAACCAAGACCGAAAAAAGCGCGCCAAGTTCGGTCGAATGTGAAAGTTTTGCTTACAGTTTTCTTCGATTGCAGGGGCGTGGTGCATCATGAGTTCTTGCCACAGGGTAGAAAGGTCAATAAGGAATATTACCTGCAAGTTATGCGCAATTTGCGCGAAAAAATCCGCCAGATTTTTGGAAGAACAAAAATTGGCTTTTGCACCACGATAACGCCCCTGCTCACAAATCGTTGCTTGTACGCGACTTTTTGGCCAAAAACAACACACTAATGATTCCGCAACCACCGTATTCCCCAGATCTGGTCCCCTGTGACTCTTTCTTATTCCCGAAACTGAAGAGGACCATGAAAGGACAACGCTACGCTACGATTGAAGATATAAAGACGGCATCGAAGGAGGAGCTGAACAAGATAAAAAAAAATGATTTATGCTTCGAAGATTGGAAAAAACGTTTGCCTAAGTGAATTATATCTGAGGGGGATTACTTTGAAGGGGTCAAAATAGATATTCATGAATAAATAAATAATTTTTGAATAGATTGCTATTTTCCACACATACCCATGAATAACAAAATAGACACCAACCCCGAGCAGTTCAGGCAACTTCACTTAGAACAAATAAATACTTATAAGGATAAAAATTACATAATTTGGTACTGCGATGGATCTAAAACGACGTATACTAATTCATTCGCCATAGTAGATGACAACCAACAAATAATCAAGACTGGAATACTGCCCACTTTCACGTCCATCTTTACGTCCGAAATTACTGCCATTGAAGAAGCCATAAAAGCCAAACCACCCCAAAGTAATCTCTTAATATGTACTGACAGTCTCTCATCCATAAATGCACTAAAATCACTTAAACAGATATATTAATTTAACAGAATAAAAGAAAGTCTTATTAGGAGTAATAAAACTAAAGTCCTGTATACACCAGCACATGTAAACATCCCTGGAAATGAATTCGCAGACAAAACAGCAAAACATACCAACATTTCTCCAGCCATATTAATTAATAACTACACTAAAAAAGTCATTAATAACTTAGTAAAATCATATACTCCATATAATAACATGCACGTACCAAAAAAACTTCAACTCACCTTTACATAAGGTAATCTATCCAATCATTTTGGGAAGACAACAACAAAAAATAGTCACTAGGCTAAGACTAGGGCATTCATAATTAACACATGAACACCTTATAAATAAAAACCAGTCTCCACCGAGATGTCCACAATGCAACATCAATCTAACTACGACCCATATCCTGTCATGTTACAATAAAAACAACTTTTACCTATAACACTCAATCAAGCTATACAGGACTTTGATTATAAGTCTTTGAGAAGACATCTACCACCAGAAATACTAAAAAATATTTAAAGATTACCTTCAAAACATATGTATTAATTATCTTTAAAATAGATTCTCAAACTTAAATATATAATTTATTTTGCTCATGTTTATAACCGAAAGAGGCGAAGGTCATTGAAGCCAGTCCTTAAACTTTTGTGTTTATTGTGAATTAATTTTGTCAATAAATAATAATAATAATAATATTTGAAAATTTGCTTGTTTTTATGGTTTAGCAATTGTCTATATGCATTTCGCTCCTGCTTTTGGAACTCGTCAGTAGACTTCAACCCAAAAAATTTTTGAACTTAGTTAACAAACTTCGTATGTTTATAGTAAGACTCTTAATAATATATTGAGAATCACAGTATACAAACATAATAAGTTTGAAAACTTCAAACAAAAATCTTTACAAAACAAGCATCTTTATTCGATTGTCTATCTATTTTATTTTCCACCACCTTTTTAAATTAAATAAATAACGACTTTATATCAAATAAATGTACTTCGGTATTTCAAATATGAAAATAATAATAATAAATAATTTTTGAAAAAACACAAAATTCGCGATACTTTTTGAACACAACTCGTATATTGCATTATATATTTCTTCTTTAAAATCAAGCGTGTGCAGTGTTGCCCATAGAAAGAATTCTCTTACAATGACGCCATTGTCAGATGCATAAACTTCGCACATCTGACAATATTAAAATGTCTGACAAATATCTGGCAATAGTTTTACAATGTGTTCACACGATTGAAAGATGTCTGACAATTTGTTGTCAGCTGCTAGTATTGTAATGGACTGACAATGCTTTTTCTGGCAAAGATGTCAGACAAAAATTGCCAGTTCACATGGTTGTGTGACAATAACAATATTGTAAGTGTAAAAATCAAAAAAGGTTCTTCTTTGGGAGAGAGGATGCTAGGCCAGAAAAACTTCAGAAAGGTTGCCTACCTACCCGATGGTGCCGGCGCTAATGAACGCCACTGGCTCTAAAGTGTTTGAAGGCAGTTGAATGCCTAGAAACAATAAAATATGCCAAGTTTAGTAGAGCTCAACGTGGAGCTCTTTTGATAGCAGTTTATTGACTGAATTCTCACACAAATAATTTCTGCTTATATACTAATTATGTGAAGAATCTAGATTGTAAAAATTAGTGATCTTATTTCTATTTTATATACATTAAAAATATTTCCATTTATAATATTCATGGGAAAACAAAATGTCACTTGATATATTTAAAGTAATAAAATATTTTCCCATAAATATTGAAGTGCGCCACAAACAACAACGACCCACGGTATGCTTACCAAGCACATGCATAGCACAAGCATTGCACTGGAATGCCAATACGGTGACCAGCGGTATGCAAGACATATGATACCTTCAAATGCTATTGTATGGAGACCCGTAAAACAATGAATACATTCACTGATGTGTATGTAAAAGAATTAAATCATTGTTTACTACATAAGATATGACAATCGTCTGTACATAGTTTCAGAAGAGGTGACATAATTTACCTCCATGCAGTTCTAAATTAATTCCTATAGACTTTAGCTCCTGCACTGAACCAAAAAAGGCTTCTTAAAACAAGAATCTTGCGTTTTTGTTTTAAAAATGCTGCATTTTTAAAAATCATTTTTAAAATGTGAATGTTTCTTATAATATTAATATACAACATTGTTATTTTTATAACGAAACAGTTCTAAAACAAAAATGTGCGCTTTCATTTTAAAAATTTCAAAAACTATAATGTTTTCTTATTAAAATAAAAATTATAATTTTTGAAATCATAATAAAAAAGGAAATGTATTTTTAAACATTCTAAAACCAAAAATATTTTATTATTATATCAATAATTTTAATTTTTTTAAATAAAAGAGTATATTTTTCCCCGAGTAACATTTTATATTTGTGTCGTGTTGAAAAAAAAGAATTAATCTGTTATTATGACCAAGTGTATATTAATGTCCATTATCCTGTATGATCCTTGCGCACAAAATCTTAAAATTATTGCGAAATTTTAAAAAACCACGGTGTTCATAACATAATAGCGACATTTTTTGTTGAATGCTCGTCATGAAGCAAATGAAAATTCGTTCGATTAGCGCTTTGGACTACAGTCGAAGACCGAAAATTTTTCATAATAAGGGCATTTTGATTCCAAACAAAATTAACATTTTTAATATTAATACGAACCATCCGTAATTTCAAGATTCTCTTTTATTAATTTAAAACGTTTCATTCTTAATTTAAGAAGTCTCCATTATTAATTCAAAACATTTAATTTTTTATATAAAAATAATTGGTTTTAAAACAAAAATGCTTCATTATTACTTCAAGAATATTTCATTCTTAATTCAAAAACATAAGTTCTTAATTTGAGTATGTTCAACTTTATATCAAGGTTGTTGTTTCTTAAAACAAAAATAATAATTTTTCATTCCAAAATAGTTTTAATTTTTAAGCAAAGAATGAAAATTTTTAAAATAACACAAAACAAACTTAGTTCTATTTCATAAAGGTTTCGTTTTTAAAATCAAAATGTTTCTTATTGATTTTAAAACTTTATTTTTTGGGTGTGTGGTTATCAAATCTACTGACTGACTTCAATGGCACTCTCAAAAGAAAGATCCATCACGAAATGGCAGTCGTCACGGAGTCTACCTGCCAAAAAAAAAAATATTTTAAGCGCGCATGATCGTGAGTGAAATGTTCAGTCTTTAAAAACCGTCTGCCTTTTCAACTTGAAATCCTAATTTATGTATAATGGGCATCTTTCAACTCTTTTGATTCCCATCGATGTTTTTCTTCTTTCAACCAAATGTGCCTGATGGCACTACAAATTTTATAGTCTCAAATGCTGGCTTAAACATATTTAATTTTTTCATTTTTTACTTGTTATCATCTGCCAAAAAAATATGTTGTGAATAAAACAAGTTAACTAACTTCAAATTTTAATTACTTTACTTTAATTTCTTAATAACATTAATAACTTTAATTGATGGTTAGCTCAAATGGCATTTGAAACGTAAATTAAGAAACCGGAATTGCTTAATAATCTTAACACATAAAGTCATAAATTTCCATGATGATTCGTATTAATGCCTGTTTTGTTCATACATCTTTTTTATTCATCATCACAATCTATTGAGGAAAACTTGTGCATATTAAAAAATGAAGAAAATTTACAAAATGTCATTGTTTGTTGTCAAATACTTGCAGATTTCACATCGAAATATGTAAGTGGATGTTATATTAAAACTTTGTTAAATGAAAAATAAACTAAATTGAGCAGAATTCCAAAACATGTGCTAAAAATTTAAAAATAAATTAGTTTAAGCTAAATAACGTGCACCTTCCCTAAATTGATGAATATCTCGAAACATATTACCTTTCATTCAGCCATCTAGTTTCCACTGCGAACCAGGTGATATTCCGCGTGATTTCTTAGGCACAGAAAAAAAATTATTTTGATATTTGAATATGAAAATCATCGATTGAATAAAAGAAATTATTGAATTTTCTGTGGTGACGATTTTTGCATATTTTTCAGTCAAAGAAATTAAAAGAATAATTTTCAGTGATAATTGTTATTGTATGTGTGGCTGAATGCCACGTTTTTTAACAACTTCTTGTTCGTACAGGGGCATTTCCACAGGAAAGTCCACCCTTTGTCACGTTACGTTTTTTGGTAACGTATGTATCTTGTTTTTCAAAGATAAACTTATATTTTATAGCTCTAGATTTAGTAAAAGATAGGAACAAATCGAACAGCATAGCTCTAAATTACAAGTTTAATTGCCTGGTGGCATAATGTGACATATTTATACGTAACGTGACTGTAGAAATGCACATATACGAGTACAGTTTAATGGTTGCTTCAGCAAATAAAACCCTGGTATGATAGAGTTTATGGAAATTTTTAAAAGACAAAAATAATTCATTAGATCAGGGATCGAATCGTCATATCCGTGAATGCAGAACTCGTCACGTAAAAACACCATTTTCAAATTATGACATACTTGAACGTACTGAATTCCCACGATTGACGTATCGCTTAATTTGTTTTCGTACGATTGTCGAACGATCACGAATGTGACGATTTGAGCCCAGGATTGCATTTTTTCACAAGTCGTGCGATTATGTACGATAGTGAGGCCTAGCTTTTACAATTTTGATAAGCAATGTGTTTGAATAACAAAAGAAATTTTGCTGATATTTTTCCATGTTCAACAATGGTTAGGTTAGGTTAGGAAGGGTGGTGCTAAAACGCACTTCCACTCGGAGACCCACTTGGGTCCATTGTGATTCCCTTTTATTGCCCATTAAAAGTAATATTTACGGGCATAAGGAAAAGTTTTGGTTTGTTATGACAACGATTTCAATCAAATTTATTTCACAAACAAAAATTTATTGAGAGTATTAAGCGAATTTAGTTTTGTATAGAAAAGACTAAAATGATTACATGACAAGTACATTCTCAACTATTCAAAATCACAAAAAAAAAACAAATTACCAGGGGTTCTACTCTGTATTTTGAAACGAAAGAAAATGATGATGAGATAATGCTAAATCGGTCAAAAAATTCTGCTAAAATGTTCTGCAGAAGAAAATTATAATGCCAGATTTAAATGTAGAAAAAATTATTGAAATGGCTTTGAATTTCATATTTATACAAACTCATTAGTATTTACAGGTATTTTTACGGCACATACAAATATAAAATAGTTAATAATTGGTGTTTTTTTTGGAAATGTTACAATTACGTTTAAAAATTTTTTACGCAATATAATTCCAAAATATTATTTTACTTATTCAGTAAAATATTTTTTTATTATAAATACATTGAAATTGATTATTGAGGCGTTAGCTGGATCCTACGCAAATTTCACTGTTTCTACTGCAGATCATCAGGGAAACTTTAGTCTGCAATACATGTACATTTATGAGAAAAATCCTGTATACAGAAGAATTTTTTTAACAAATTGCAATCTTTTATTTTCAACAAATTCTGCCAGAAAGCATCTAGCAGAATTTTTTGAAAGTTGAATGCTTTTTAAGTAATGAAAACGCCAGATCTGGCAGTGAAAATGCTAAAATGGCAACAATGTTTCCAATGCTTTCGTTTCGAATTACAGAGTAGAGACCCTACAACAGTAAGAAAAAAATTCTCTAATGTCATGAGTTATAATTCTATTTCTTTTTTATAATGCTGAAATCTGTTTCTTAATATTTGGCAAGTAAATAAACTTTTTGATGTTTTTTATTTTATATTTTCAGGATTGCAATATTTGCAATTACGGTCAAGTCCACAAAGTTACCGATGGTGATTACAATGCAACAAAATTATCCACAGTTAATGAGTACAATAATCACTTTCATAATTCTCAGCAAATGTTAGATATGATACCGACAATAAATATTCACAGCAATCAACAGCAGCAGCAGCAGCAACAACAAAATCAACAACACCATCATCATCAGCAACAACAACATCAGACGTCATCATATGAAATTGTAAATGACAATGCCACAAATGTGGAAGCTGTCATATTGCAAAACCAAGTGGACACGTTGCAATGGCAATTAAAGCAGGTAATGCAAGCTTATGAATTGCAATATAAAAAATATTAAACTAGAATAGAAAAAAGCATAAATAGTTTCACTTTTTTTTTAAAGAAAATACTTTACAAAAACGAAAGACTTAAGAAACATACTTGTTTTAGGTGTGAATTTGAATCGGGATTCAAACAAAAATTACGCTCAAGCTTTAGTGTTTGTTGACATAAAACTGAGAAATAATATAAAAACAAAATTTAGTTAAAACGTTTGTCTTAAGTAGGACAAAAATTAGCAAATTAACTAACATGTGCATAATTAGTAAAGCACCAACGACAGTGGTAAAATTGAGCTTTCATTACGAAAAAAGCTTTCAGCAAATACGATGTAATACGATGAATCAAAACAATTCACATATTCCATTTGCACTAAAGGCTGAGTATACGAGGTGTGTTCAAAACGTATCGCGAATTTTTAATTTTCGCAGGTTACGTATATTCGAATTTTGATTTTTTTGTGGCGTTATGTTGGTACTCATGTCTCTCACTTATGCCGACAATTTCGGCCACTTTGAATGTTCAGTTAATTGCTGACAACTGCTTTGCTTGCACGTGTTTTGGCTCGTCTTCGATTTTAACCTATTAAAAAAAATTAAACAAGCAACCTGTATCAAATTTTGTGTGAAAAACGAAATTAAGTGCGCGGATGCATTCCTAATGTTGACTGTGGCATACGGAGAAGCTACCTTGGACCGAAGTAACGTTTATCGGTGGTACAAAATGTTCTCAGCAGGCCGAGAAGATGTGAACGTTTTTGAAATGTTCCATAATCATTTCACGTAAATGTGGCTGAATTTCTTTGGTGCAGCTTTGAATCTTCTTTAATGCACGCGTGATTTTGGGATTGTTGACATAGTCCTGTGATTTCAAATAACCCCATAAAAAGAAATCTAATGGTGTTAAATCACACGATTTACGAGGCAAATTCTGATCACCAAAACGAGAGAGTACACGCCCTGGAAATGTATCATGCAGTAATTGTTTCACGAGCTGTATGACATGAGGCACCGTCTTGTTGAAACCACATAATCTCCATATCCATATCACCCAATTTCGGCAGAAATAATTGTATTATCATGTCGCGATATCGACCACCAGTAACACTTCCTGCTTGACCAGTCTCATTTTCAAAAAGTATGGTCCAATTATGTCTTCAGCCCAAAATCCACAGTAAACAGTGACACGTTGTAAATAAATTTGTTTTTCGGCAATCACATGTGGGTTCTGACTAGTGATGAGCTATTTTTCGAAACCTGTTACACTTTCACAGCGATTGAAAAATCACTAATCACAACTGTGACTGAATTTATCAAGTAACAGGTTTTGCAAATGTAGTTCTTTCATACGAACTGTGAATGCTCTTGCATGCTTACTTTACAGTAAATAAAGCTACCACATGAATTTATTTGTATACGTTCACCGTTTGTCGAAAAAATCGTCTAATCGTGTCAGATCGTCTTTTCTGGCAACTATGTATAGCTCTCACATTTGCAATTTTACTGTCTCCCTGACTCTCATACGACAATTATCAATATTTGTTGGGGTTGATGCTAATTGTTTGTTCTTGTCGCTCTTCTTATTAGCATTTATCAAAATACCAATATTAATACATACTTTTAAAGCAGAAGAGCTGAAATGTGTTAAACCGTGATCACAGTCACTGTTTAATTTCACTGCTGCTCTTCTTATTAGATTTTGTCAAAATAACAGAACTGCTACAAACAAAATACTGCTAAACTGTGATCACAATCACAGTTTAAAAGAACAGCGATTTAGAAATCACGTTCACAAGGAGCAACATTACTAAAAAATCACAGTTTCGCTCAACACTAGTTCTCACAACCCCAAAAGCGGCAAATTTTTCGAGAATGTGCTTCATCGCTTAGGATTGTTTTTCTCGAATTTGTTAATTGTTCAATAATTCATCGAACGTACTCTCTTTGGTAATTTTTACTAACTCTAAACTGTCAGCTGCCGAATGATTTTTTTAACGTTGCCAGCACTCTACTGCACAAATGACGACAATTCAAATCTTGAGATAATTGTGGGACAGCCTTCATAACATCAAGCAAATGTCCGCGAGGTTTCGCTTTACTCCACGTGAGATGTGCAGGCTCTAAAATTGTTCGTATAGAATGCCTACTGTGGCATTCTGTTGAAACCACCTGTCGTTGGTGAACATATCATCAAATTCTGGCCACAAAGAAGTGGGTGCGCTCGGGAATGAATAAGTGATAGCCAATTCGACATATAAAATTCTTCTACATTTGAATCTCTGAATACACCAAAGCTCGAAATTAAAGCCTCTATTTTTCGTTTCCAACTCTACTCAGTCAACTCTACTGAGTCAACACAATTCAAAGCAAATTTTATCGCTATGTGGTGCACTACTCATCCTTGTCTTTATTGAAGAGTTTTTCAATTCAAGAATTAAGTACCTTGAAGAACTTTGGCTTAATTTAAGTACGGACGACGGCTGGGTTTTAATTTTTAGTGTATATTCCTCTTAAGGTTGCACCAATCAGCTTTTAGTTTTATTTTTTAAACCAACTTTACAAATTGTACAATTTTTGCACTGACTTTAGCTTTTTATGTCAAAGCCATAAATTCTGTTTTGTTTTTTGTTTTTTTTCTTACACTATAAACACGGATGTAATTTGTTGGTAGACAGCAGCAAACAAATATACATATGCTTGGAACTATCGTGACTTCCAAACCCAGCAAACTTTTTGCATTGGCATTGAAATGAGAAGTTGATTGAAGATTTATTTGAGTTTGTATTGCACATACTTTTTGGTTGTAAAATAAGCTGTATTGTTAATCATTTATGCATACAAACTTCAATGTTAATTTATTTTTGTGTCCACCAAAACTTTGATTTTGGTCCGTGAAGTTTTCTAGATAATCAATCTTAATTAGTACCTAAAGGAAACAATAATGATGATGAATCTTTTGAAGATATGCATAGAAAAGTTAGGTTAGGTTGGGAGAGGAGCAGTAAATATTGGCATTAACACAGATAAAACTATTTTGTAATCGATTACTAAATTCAAAAAATTATATAATATTTTTATATTAACAGGACCTACCATAGAATTCGTAAAACTAAAAACACATTTTTTCTGTCTTTAAATAATTTACTATATACAGGCAAATCCCGGTATAACGAATATCGCTTTAACGAAAATCACGTTCAAATTGTTTGCATTACCATCCTAATTTTATACTGGATATAACGAATGATAAAGAAAAAATCGCAAAATAAAAAACAAAACCTTGCTAGGAACATATTTCTAATATTTAGTTCTTCTTTATATAGCGATAAAAAACTATAAAATAAAGCGTCCGCCAGATAACTTTTTTTTTTTGAAAACAGGGCGCAAAGCATAGAGTGTAGCTTCGGCTGTGTGGCACGTAGCGCCGTCCTGTTGAAACCAAATGTTGCCAATATCCTCCTCTTCAATTTTTGTGAACAAAAATTCGTACAACATGGCCCGATAACGATCGCCATTGACTGTAACGGCCACTCCTTGCTCATGGGCCCAATTATGCCTCTGGACCAAAATTGGGTGCGTCGGCTTTTCAATTTATGCGTGCGAGTTTTCTGTGCCCCAAATGCGACAATTTTGCTTGTTTACATACCCGCCAAGATCAAAATGAGCTTAATCTGAAATGATGATTTTTTGGCAAAATCTGCATCTTCTGTAAGTCGATCGCAGGCAATATTTCCCAGCGTTGTTCAAGCGTATACACAACCATATTCGTTCAGCGGAAGGATAAACCTAATTATCTGTCAAATCAGACATGAGCTAAGTGTTACCATTCACGAAATAAGCACTAGTTGAAAAAAAAAACGTTAGATGGCGGACCCTTTATATAATATAAAACAAATATAAAATATTAAACAAAGTCTACAGTGGCAATGCAAATGCAAAAAAATGTGATACCGTTAGTTTGTATTTGGCAGCTTATTTGAAAAAAAAATTGAACTCATTCTTTTTATTGTAGTTTATCATATCTACAATAATAATAATAATTTAAATAATAGTTAAAAAAAAACTTTGTGATATAACGAACTTTTCGGTATAACGAAAAAGCCTGACATTATATCGTTCGTTATACCGGAATTTGCCTGTATTCATCAAAACACCTCTTTTGCAAGTTCAAGTCACAATCGCAAATGTTATGCGATATGCGAGTGTCAGAACATGCATGTAAAAGTAAACATTAAGTTAAACTACGATGGGAATTAATATATAGTCTCAACAGTTTCGCAAGTTCAAAATACTAGGAAACATATCGCAAGTACGAAAGATAACAAAAGTATTTACTATTTCTTTGAATTGCCATCTAAACGTTTGCTGGGAATCAAAACCAAATATCTCTTGACTGGAGTACTCACACTCGGACTTGTATGATGAAATTTTTTCTTACTCGATAATTTACATGTTCCTTATGTGTGTGTTCTAATACCATGACCATAATCATGTTTTTCTCACGACTAATTTGCTGTTAGTAATGAGTAGTTCTTTAGGTATAATTTTCAAAAGAAATAAAAAAGTAATAAATAAATTAGATATCTTAACACATACGAGTGTGTATGTTTTTTTTCCAATTGCCATATTGAGCTTAAGCCCATAACAATAAATATGTAATACCAAAAACGGCGTACGTATAAGTCTTTCGTTTCACAAAACTCTTAACGTGATCATTAATACCCAAAATCATGTGCTCCTATAAACTAAAAGCCATAAAATTTTACAGAGCACACATCGTGATTTTAAATTGTGCCATGATTAGTATGTCAGTTTTGTCATGGTTTTTAATTTGATCATATTGTTCGGCCTGTATCATTAACAAGCTCGTCAAAGCAAAGTAAACATAGACTTCTTAAATTTAATAAAAATATTTACAAGCTTTTGAAAAGTTTTAAACATAAAAGAATGTTCAGTTTTTCAATATCTGAGGAACTGCAATAATGAAGGTGTTCAAATTCAAATTAATTTGAAAAATAATGTGCGTAGTCAAATATAATCCTGCCGGACTAGAAGCGGAAAGAATGGTATTCTTAGAAAACATTCTGATTTTCCATATATCAGGACAACTGCATATTTAGTGTTAATTGTTTTAAAGTGAACTCGAACCTTGTTTATTGGAAAGTAAAGGGTGTCGGTTAAATAACATCCTGTCAGGATGGAGAAGGTACCACGATAGCAAATTGTATCCAGTTTAAACGGTCCAGCTCACGAACGGTCATCGCTAGACCCCTCAAATGCTTTGGCAGTTCCCATTAAAAAGACCAGTCTTTGATTTGACAGGCGAAACAAAAATTTTTTTTCAGTAAGTCGGTCTAATATACATACTCGTACATGTATTGGAATTGTTGCATTTGGTCTGAATCTCTAGATTATTTTGGTATGTTTTATGAAAATGATTGCATAAATTTTATCTAATGCCGGGTACACACTACGGCATTTTGTGACATCTCAATAGTGTGTACTAGTGGCAACGATATTTTTCGTTGTGTGGCATTGATTTCCATTTAAAAAACATAATTTGAACGGAGTTGCACACATTTTGAAAATGACAACACAAGGAATGCCAGATCTGTGTGTACTCAGCATAAGATGTAGAATTTTATGAAGTAAAAAAATCAGAAAATTTGAAAAGTGGAATTGATGCGTTTTTTTAATGATCTCTACAATTATTCTTTGATTTATTTGTATTATTTTTATTATTTCTCTCTTTTTTCTTCTATAATTTTAATTGTAATACTCAATTGTTACTGATTATTTGTAACATGGATAAATAAAAATATTTATTTTGATGAACATAAATTATAATCGTTATCAGCATTACTGCAAGTACATTTTCTTGGCACTTGTTTATCAGTGACGAACAGTTTTTATTTAAAAATAAATAAAATAAAGTAAAATACAATAAAATAATTTTTTTTTGTGGATTAATAAAACTTAATTAAAGTATAAATTTATTACAATGATGTAATGGAAATTTCCCAAAAAGAAAAGGAAATACGAGCAAAAAAATTCAATATATTTGCCAAAAAAATATTTTAAATACCGGTGCTATCACACCGTAAAAATATATGCATATATGTAGTATGTCTAATAGACATTGTCTATGTACGCACACTCAGGGAAAAGTTGCAACTTAAAAATAAAAATGCTTCATATTAATTCAATATTTTTCAACTTTGAAAACAATGGCAGGACTGTTGTAAATTTAGAGATGGTAAAATTGAGCTTTCATTACAAAAAAAAAATCTTTCAGCCAATTTGTAATACTACGATGAATCAAAACAATTCACATATTCCATTTGCAATAAAAGCAGAGTATACTCGTATAAAGCAGAAACCTACATCAACTGACACCACACACGGTGGACCAAACACAAAAGAACGCCGATGATGAAGGTGTAGTGACCTTCGAAAACAGCTAATTGTTCCGTTCTGCTAAGTGTTTTGTCAGAATATTTACAATTAACTTTGGTGTTTTTTGGTTTACAAAGCGATATGAACTGTAGCCTAATCAAATCATAAATATGGAATGTAGTTTCTATGTGTTTCGTGAATTACATTGAATCGACATTATTTTAAAGTTGAAACATATTATTTTGAAATTTTTATTTCATTAACTTCTTAACAGTGTAATGAACTATTTTTGGTTTGTTAATAAAAAAATTAAACTAATTAATACACATGCGTGTCGTTTTTTGAGAACTTTCTTAAAATTATTCGAATACATTTCATTACATTCAAACAAAAGTTCAAAATTATTCCTCTGTTCGAACAAGAAAGAAAAATCATGAAATTTCATTCGAACAAATATAAAACACGAATAATTAACAACACTAATGACAACATTTTTCTATAAGAATTCGATATTAATTAAGTGACGAAAAATATTATTTCTATATTGTTTCCATATTAAAGTTATCAAAATAAGGCAAGTTTAATTTAATATTGTTCCATATTGAAGTAAAAAATTTCAACTTTCAATTGGTGTTTTTTTTTTGTTTTTGTGGGAATTCATTCTTAAAATTTAAGTTCACGCACTAATACACACAAAAAAGTAATATGAATGAGTTTGTAGTATTAATTAAAATATTTGTAATATTAATTAAAAAATTAATTAAATTTTCACCTATAAACAATTTGATAATATCAATTAAGTTTTTCCACTCAAATTAATTATTACAATTAAAAATTTAATTGAATCAATTAAATTATTAATTGAAAACATTAATTGGTAAATACTTTTTTCTGTGTAATCCCAAATTATTATTTTACTTATTCAGTAAAATATTTTTTATTAAAAATACATTGAAAGTGATTATTGAAGGGGTGTTTGACTTTCGTTAATGTTTCTTATTGATTCAATATGGTTTTTATTGCATTTGAGTGTTTTTTTTCTCTGGGTGTACAAACTTAAATACTTTTAATTTTTTGTTTATTTTTATTTTTTTTTTAATTTTTCTCTTAAAATGTATACTTTTATAGTCCTGGTGCGGTGCTCGTTACTGTGACAATAGCAATTATTTGCACCAACATAAATTCATACGTTTGTTAATGCAAGTGAGTACACACCAACAATAAATATGTACTCCTATGCGCGAGGATTATATTTATATTTGTTTAAACATTTTGACCACTTTTCTTGCCAACAAGCTGTTAATCTGTGTACTCTTCCATAACCTCCAAGCAATTCGTATACTCGTAAATAAAATGCAGCAACAACTATCAACTTTGTTTTGTATGTATATGTAACCAAAAAATATTTCAAGCTTTTTTTCTTTATGGCTTTTTCTTTCTTTGGATTTTGGTTAAATAATTCACATTGCATTGCCAACACACCACTGCCTGCTGCTAACTGTTACCGGCATAGACAACACAACTACTGACTATTACCGTCATCATCGCTGACTGCAGCTATAATACGAGTATGTATGCACCTCGATAGCCACCATCACCATCATCATTGACGTCACTGTTATCTTCGAAATCTGTGCTGTTGTTTGTAAATGCCAAAAAAGGATTTTGCTTTGCTGCTAACACGACTAAATACCCTATAGTAAACACTTTGTGACCAAGTTATATATGAACACGTGGCAATGTGTGAATTTAATGCCTCCATACCTTGGTAAAGAACCACAGCTATATTCTCTATATACATACGAGTACATATGTATATGTACCAGGTCAATTGTCTGTAGAAATCAAAAATTTAAATATAAAAAAGTTCAAGTTTGTTTTTCATTTTTGTTCGAACTTATTTACCCTCATCGTGAATTATAGGCGAACATTGTTCACTTGACATGTATCATGAACTAAAAATGGTGAACAAAATTAGAAACTACACCTTTTCCATTTGTAATTCAGAAAGCGTCAATTATATTTCAGAAATAATTTAGATTTGTCAATTTAAATTCAGAAATCATCTATTGTAATTCAGAGAAAGAACAAATTTTATTAATTATCAATTGCACTATCTACAACAGTGGTGTACACAGAAAAAAGTATTTACCAATTAATGTTTTCAATTAATAATTTAATTGATTCAATTAAATTTTTAATTGTATTAATTAATTTGAGTGGGAAAACTTAATTGATATTATCAAATTGTTTATAGGTGAAAATTTAATTAATTTTTTAATTAATATTAAAAATATTTTAATTAATATTACAAACTCATTCATATTACTTTTTTGTGTGTATGTTTTTATATAATTTTTGACCATACAATTTTTAACTAATGATTTTTCTTTATAATATTTATTATTTTCTGAATTAAAATTCGTCGGGTGGTTACTGGTTTGCCGCACAGTATATTAACAATACATTATTATTGCGGCAAACCAGTAATCACCCGACGAATTGACGGTTTTGGAATAACAATCGATACTTTCTGAATTAACAGTTGATGCTTTCTAAATTAAAATTGACAAATTTGAATTAAATTGACAAATCTAAAATACAATGGATTTCTGAATTACAACTGGAAAAGGTGTAGTATACTGACGCAACAACTCAAACATTTAACGTGAACTTTCATTCCCGATAAGGGTAAATATTTGTTTCTATGTTTCTGATTCACAGAAAAAAGTATTCATCAATTAATATTTTCAATTAATAATTTAATTAATTCAATTAAATTTTTAATTGTATTAATTAATTTGAGTGGAAAAACTTAATTGATATTATCAAATTGTTTATAGGTGAAAATTTAATTAATTTTTTAATTAATATTACAAATATTTTAATTAATATTACAAACTCATCCATATTACTTTTTTGTGTGTTCGTTTGGTCTAAGTTTCGTATATTTAAGGAACAAATTGCACCAAAGACAAATGTAAATATTATTAGGAGAATTACCGTTACACTAACCTAATACAAATGTTTTTGTAAAAACAGAGAAGTGACGAAAGTGTCAGCTGAAAAAAACTCGAATCAGGTTTTTTAAAATTCGTGGAAAAAAGAGACAAAAGTAGTGTATTACTTCTTACCAATTAACACAGCTAATAAAAAGCCATGTAATCTTATTGCAGTAGAAAGAAGAATCAAAACAAAAACGCTGAAAAAAATTCAGAGAAAACGAGAGAAATAGAAAAATACCCTTATCTTCCGTCTCGCGTCATCTCTGTATACTTTGTGAGTCAGATGATTCATTGTTGTCTAAACAACAACAGAGAGAGAGAGAGAGAGAAAGTATTTTTATTGTTCCGTTTTGCTCATGAATCAAAGAATACAAGACTACGCTTTCAGCTTTTGAACACATTCTATTCTGCGCATCTACGTCACATTAGCCGATAAACATAAACACCACAATCACACAAATACGTGTATTTGTTGTAGGGCAATTTTGTTGTTTACGTTTCGATTTCTACGTCATTTTGACGTCACACTAGCACACCCAATTTAACAAACATGCGCAATGCGTAATCTTGTATTCTTTGATTCATGCGTTCTTCTAGTGTTTGTCAGAATATGAACACTTGTCTCTGAGGAAATTTGTTCTTTGAAAGTTATCACATGTAATTTGACTTGCACAGTATCTGAACTTTATTGCCAGTTTATCGAATTCAATCAAAAGTTCTCATCTGCCTATTTAAACATATTGAACACGAAAATAAATCACTCAATTTTTTAATTTGCTTTCATTGTAAATAGACAGACGAGAATTGTTGATTGTTCTAGATAAACTGGCAGTTAGCCTAATGGAATCAAAACCGAAAAACAAATAAGTTCGAACAAAAAATTAAAAGCTAACTAAAATTCTCTGTTTCTTTTGAGTGTAATTTTGTGTAAAGGTTGTGCCAGGATAAGATGAATTTCATTGCAACGAAATTAAAAATGTTATTTTTCAGTTAATTTTGGGTTTTATTTCCATAACAGCCGTTTGGTGGAAAGCTTAGATCCTTCCTATACGAGTGCAGCTCTGGTACATGCAATTGTTTATTTAGAGTACTTTTGTCGAAGTCTTTTAACTGTTCTTCAAAACTTTCATACCCTTCTGCACACGCGCAGTTTACTTTGACAAATTTTCACTATCCCACGCAGTAACTATACATAACGATGGAAATAAGAAAAGAAATGAACGAAGAACAAAGCAACTTTGCGAGTAAGTCTGTATTTGCTCCCATTCTCTTTTCCCTTCTGTCCGGCAAACTAAAACTTTGCCAAATAAACTTTGGGTTTGCAAAAGGGGTGATGACTCAAGTAGAAAAGTTTTTTAAGTTATTTAGAATGTTGAACTTTAGTCCAGAGAGTGGCCCTGGATGGTTAATAAATCAAAGCTAGAGAAAATATAATTCAAATGCTAGAGGATTTTGCAAAATCCCAGCTGCGCTACATAACAATTAGTTCGCGAGCGTTCGAAATTGATGAAGATGTTGAAAAGCTATTTTTCTTAAATTTTTGCTTTACATAAGCGATAAGCAAGAGCTTTTTTACATCAGACTGCATAAAACAATATTACCCCTCTAAAATTCTCCACATCCTTTTGAAACTTTAACAATATGCAATTTTTTTTTGTAATAAGATATTTAATTTTTAATAAAAATTTGTATTCTATGATCTTCCAAAATGAGGTTTCATTAAAAAATACACATTTTTAAGCGAAATCATCGACTGTTAATAATTGAAAAACAATAACAGGCAAATGGTCGCCACGGCTACGCTTGCAGGTCCATATTCTTCTTATGAAAATTGCCATCACCAATTAACAAATTTCAGGCTGCATGTCTTAGATAACTTCACGGATATCATGTTTGAGGTCTTCAATCGATTGTGGGCCATTTGCATAGATCTTGTGTTTTACGTAGCCCCAAGGAAAAAATGCTAAACGTGTTAAATCATAAGATCCCAGTGGACAATTGTGATGGCCTCTTTCAGAAAGCACGCGGTCAGCAAAATTTTCACGTAAAAGAACAATGGGATCGTTACTTGTGTGGCACGTAGCGCGTTTCTGTTGAAAATAAATGTCGTTCACTTAATGTGATGTGTGTCTTCCAGTTCCGGCCATACAAAAGAGTTAATCATCGTTAGATAGCGGAATCCATTCACCGAAACAGTTGTTCCTGCCTTATTTTTGAAAAATAAGATCCAAAAATCTCGTAAGACCAAAAATCGCACCATACAGTCGCACGTTGAGTATGGAGAGACTTTTCAATGATAATTCTTTGGTTTTCAGAGCAACAAATGCGAAAACTCTGTATGTTAACGTAACCTACGAGGTGACTGACCATTGTTTTTCGGTGATATTTCATATCAGTTTGATGCATTTCAAGGACCCAATTAGCAAAGACACGACGTTGTTGATGGTCGTTAGTGGTCTAGTGTTAACTTAACTTTAAAAGCCTTAAGACCTAAGTCGATATGCAAAATACTTTGTAATGTCGTTTGTAGAATGCACAATTCCGAAGATCGACGAGAAGTGGACAAACCTGGATTTTCTGCAACACTATGGGCTACAACTGCAATAATCTCAGTTGTTCACATCACTAACTTGTCCCAACAGCTTAAACTTTTCGCCAGTTTCACAATTTTTGGTCGAGAAGGGCTTCCCAAAACGACCAAAAAATTCTTTAGTTTTGCGTACTGTCACCGCGAAATATTCACCATTTTTGCAGTGAATTTTTGATAATTTGAATGCGCGGTTGAATCAACAGATATCGGTTAACTTTTATTAATGGCGTAGTTTTTACTTAACAGCTGTTAAGTAGTTCAGGTTGAGTCGTGACAACTGCTAAAATGGCTATTCAAAATAAAACGTCTTATCACAGACAAAAGTATTCACCAATTAATATTTTCAATTAAAAATTTAATTGATTCAATGAAATTTTTAATTGTATTAATTTATTGGAATAGAAAAACTTAATTGATATTATCAAATTGTTTATACGTGAAATTTTAATTAATTTTTTAACTGATATAACAAATATTTTAATTGATATTACAAAATCATTCATATTACTTTTTTGTGTGATTGGAAGAAGCCTGTAGTTAAGTCGACCACTTTCCAATTTTTTTTTTTTGAATTTTTTGGGTGGCGCTTAACAATTGTGTGTAGTTGTTGCTTTTTGTCTCCATTATTTTTGGCTAAATAACAAAAATATATACGAGTATATAATAATACAACTTACAAAGCAAACATCATTGTGTGTTTCTCTAACGATTTAGTTTGCGAGTCTGTCCGTCTCTCCATTTATCAGGCAATAGTTATCTGTTGCCTGTACAAATCGTTTATAAATATTTTATTATTGAAGTTTTCTCAAGATTATGTAATATTCGCACAAAATATTTGGCAATAAATTTTCTTATTTAAATTTATGTTTAATATTAATATTAACTACTGTGGTTGCAAATAGTGAAGTGAGTATTTCAGGTCGTTAAATTTTACATATACCGAATATGTTTTTATGTTTTTTTTCCAAGGTATAAAAACTTCTACATACTTGAATAGAGTTCCTCAAAGATAAAGTTTGCGGGTTAAGTGTTTTTAACATATTTAGTGTACTCTTCCTTTTAAAATCCCATATTTCTCCACGCGACCCTTCCGTTGCCAACTGATTTTATTGGTAAACGTTGTAATTGTCTAATACTTAAAAAATTAATTGATCTTATGCTGCAGTATATATGTATTAGAGATGAGCGATTTTACGAAAACTGTTACTTTTTTACAACGATTGAAAAACCACTAATCACAACTGCGACAGAATTTATCAAGTAACAGGTTTTGGAAATATAGTTCTTTCATACAAACTGTGAATTTTCTTGTATGCTTACTTTACAGCAAATAAAGCTACCACATGAATTTTTTTTATACCTTCACCCGTTGTCCAGAAAAAGTCGTCAAATCGTCTTTTCTGGCAACTGGTGTAAAGCTCTCACATTTTGGTATTTGCAATACGACAATTCTCAATATTTGGATGGGGTTGCTTGCTAATTGTTTGTTCTAGTCGCTCTTCTTATTAGTATTTATCAAAATACCAATACTAATACATACTTTTAAAGCAGAAGACCTAAAATGTGTTAAACCGTGATCAAAGTCGCTGTTTAATTACACTCCTGCTCTTCTTATTAGATTTTGTCAAAATAACAGACCTGCTACAAACAAAATACTGTTAAACTGTAATCACAGTCACAGTTTAAAAGAACAGTGATTTAGAAATCACGTTCACAAGGAGCAACATTATTAAAAAATCACAATATCGCTCAACACTAATATGTATGGCTGTTCGTTCGCTCTTCTTCCACTCTCACCAAAACGGTTGAGCACACGAAAAAAATTTTGCAACAAAAGCAGACTTCCGTGACATTTGATCTGGATACAAGATTTTATTACAGTTTTGAGGCAACATTTAGAATGCCAAAATGAACATGTGTATGTCTTTCAGCTTATTGAGCCTAATTACGAGTGTCGTAATCAAAATACGGTACTTGTAATTAGGCTCATTATCTCTCATTCCGACGAGAAATACCTAAGTCAGTGTTTAGACACGAAAACATTTGGAAGGGAAACATTTTACGGTTTGTGAGCAATTTACGGGTGGGGAAGACAGATTCATTTTTGTGCTCGGTACTCGGCGACATGCTTTGTTTTCATATTCTTTGCTACATATAAAGGGTGTTTTTTATTGAGGTATAGAACTTTAAGTTGGCATCACTTTTTTAACTGGCGGCCATTTTGTCAGCTGTCAAGTGATTAATATTTAGTTTGGTTTGCCATTTCATCATGAACAGGTTGACAAAAGAACAACGCTTGCAAATCGTGCAAATTTATTTCGAAAATAATGGTCCAGTTCGCGAAGTTTACCGCAAGCTCCGTCCATTTTATGGTCGACATAATCGTCCATCAGAGCAATTAATTCGGTTAACCGGTCAATTGGGCACCAAGATCGTGTGATTTGACACCATTGGATTATTTTCTTTGGGGATATGTGAAGTCGCTCGTCTACGCCAACAAACCGGAAACGTTAGGGGACTTGGAAGCCAACATTCGTGGCGTTATTGCCAACATACGGCCCCATATGCTCGAAAAAGTGGTTGAAAATTGGACCTGTAGAATTGGCTTTATTCGAGCCAGCCGCGGCGGCCACATGCCCGAAATCATATTTAAACGTTAATGGCATAAAATTATCCTTCCAATAAAGCCAAATTGATGGACATTAAAACGATTTTCTTGTGTTTTATTTCAATTCGAATTTCTATACCTCTAAAAAAACACCCTGTATATTATAATACATTTCATATATTAGTCCATATATCAACTCATATATAATACTTTTGCCATGCATAATCCCATACATTTTCATACATGAATTCATACATATGTATTCATAAACTGTCAAGACCTTGTGGATTTGTTGCACAGTGTTACTTTTCAGGAAATAAAAATATTTTATTTATATTTGTATGCATGTATAGCTAAAAAGTGTTTCTAACCACAAAATAATAATAACAAGAAACAAGTAAATGGTATTTTTATATTTCTTTATTCATAATTTGGCGGCTAGTAAGCAATGTGTTTGCGAAATGTCGTTTTTATGTAGAAAATTTTTAGAAATTGGTTACGTATTATCAACTACATGTACGAGCATTCTCTAATGTTTTCTTAGGGACAGTGACTTTTGATAATAATTTTATTTTAAGATGGCAGAAATGTATGTATTTCTGCCGTAAATGTAGAAGATTCCAAAAAAAAAGGTTCGCATACAGTCATGTTCTGAAAATCACTTTTTGTGAAAGTGAAAATTGAAATTACAAGAAAAGTGTTCTGCACACAAAACCTTTTGAATTTTTGTGATTTTAAACCATTCAGGTAAATGCCTGCCGATTTGAAATCTTTTGGTTATTTTTTCAATCACTTTATTGTGATTTCGATGGCGATGGCGAAACAAAAGTACCTGCCCGGTAGTATTAATTTAAATTGCACGATTGCGGAGAGCAATACTGCGGATCAAACTTAAATTTCACTCGAAAACTAACTTGATCTCTTTGAAGATTGATGAAAACGAAATATTTTAATTTAAAACAAAAAGTACAATACACTTGAATTTTCATAAACTGTCGGTAAAAGTGTGCATATTTTTTTTTCATCTCAAAGTTGCAAAACTTGAAAATATATTTTTATTTTTATGATTTTCGCAAATAAAAAAATTAATATTTTACTTCAAATTAAAATTAAATATTACAACTTAAGTCTCATTATATCATTTACTTTTGCTTTTATGATTATGTATCTTCTTTCCCACCATAATTTAAAACAAACGTAATATCCGTGTGATCACAAGTGGTAATAAATGATATTAAAATGCATCTTCTCACCTGACTTGAAGTAAAGAAACAAAATTTGTTTTCATACAATAAACGATGCGTACTCTTAGATTTGGATGTCCAATTATAATACACGAGTATTTATATTTAATATGCTGAGAAAAAAGTGAAAGTGTTTAGATGTTTTTTCATAATTTAAAAGATAACCTTTGCTTTTGCTCTTATTTCTAAATTAAACTAAGCATAGATGCTTTCTAAAACAATTTGCATTAATTCAATGTAAAATTCGTAGGGTTGAATGTGTCCACCATATTTTTTTATTATTAATTATGCAATCAATTACTTCAAATCTGGTGGAAGGCTAAACGGCTAAAAATTAAACAAATTTGTTTTTTCGTAATGAAATAAAAAGGCACAAATTTAGAAATATCAAATATTTCACCTTTAAAATCAGTTTTTGTTTTTTCGATTCGAAATAACATGAGAAAAAAGTCAACCATGTGAATAACTGCTTGGACCGAGGCAAATCCATACCAGCTGAACTCATTTTGAAATGCAAAAAAAAAAACATGTATACGAGGGCGGATCATTAACTCAGTGACTTTTTGAAGAAAACCCGTTTTTTTGCAAAACAAAAATTTATTTTTCAACATAATCTCCTTTAACTCAATACACTTAGTCCAACCTTTCTAAAGTTTGTGTATCCCTTACAAAAAATAGGATTTTTCGAGGTCTTAAAATATGCATTTGTTTGGTCAATAATTTCATCGTTGGAGCTAAATCTCTTTCCACCGAGCCATTTCTTTAGGTTTGGAAATAGGAAATAGTCACTAGGGGGGCTAAATCCGGAGAATATGGTGGATGAGGTACCAATTCGTAGCCCAATTCATAGCGTTTTGCCATTGAGACTGCACACGTGTGCACCCGTCCATTATCTTGATGAAAAATAACTTTTTTCTTGGCCATATGGGGTCGTTTTCTTTTTAAATCCTCATTAAATCGGTCTAATAAGTTGGCATAATATTCGCTGTTTATTGTTTTTCCCTTTTGAAGGTAATCGATGTGGATTATCCCGCGTGCATCCCAAAAAACTGTTGCCATCACCTTATTGGCCGACAAACTTACCTTGACCTTCTTCGGAGCAGGTTCAGATTGCTGCTTGCTCTCCGGAGTACAGTAATGGATCCATGTTTCATCCACAGTTACAAAACGCCGCAAAAACTCATTCGAATTGCGGTTAAACAACTCCAAACAACCATTTGAAGTTGTCACACGTTTACGTTTAACGTCAACGTCAAACGCGGCACCCATCTTGCAGGCAACTTTCTTAAACCCAGCTGATCACTTAAAATCGAAACCACCTGCCATATGAAATGCCTATGGCATCCACAATCTCACGCACTTTTACTCTTCAATAGGCCAACACCATATCGTGAATTTTTTTCAACATTTTCGGGTATGCTGACCTCAATTAGCCGTTCAGAACGTTCAGCGTCATTTGTACTTGTGCGACCACAACGAAAGTCAGTAAAACACTTTTTTACCATTGAAATCGATGGTGCAGAGTCTCCATAGTATTTATCGAGCTTTTCCTTGGTTTGATTGACGGTTTTTTTCGCAAAAAATAATGTTTAATGAGCACTCGAAATTCACTTTTTTCCATTTGTTTTGAACAGCTGTTAAACGCAAAGTAAATGACGACACTTGCTCAAAATTTTACAGTAATCTATTAACGGGTGGTACTTGATGGGAACAGTGTTGCATTTCATATAACTACAAGGAAAGTTCGAAAAGTCATTTACTTATTGATCAGCTTTCGTAATTCGCCAGCTGAAATGCCACACTACGTACGTTATTAGGGGGCATACTCTTATATATTGCCAGTATAGGCCTGTTGTGCGCTCTCATGCGAATTAAAAACGAACCCTCACTTTCATAGGAACTCAGTACCAAAGACGTAGTACCCCAATCTTTTCCAGTCAATATCTCTACGCAGAAAAAAAATAGTTCGAAAATGTTTTCAAAAACCTGTATAGAAAAACGTATGATACGTAATACAATACAATAACAATTATCACTGAAAATAAAATTTTACTCAACAACTTTTTTTATTTCATTCTTTAAATTTCTTTATTGACTGAAAAAAAATATATATTTCAAATAAACGTGCAGACAATTTTGTTTATCAAATATGCAAAAATCGTCATCACAGAAAATTCAATGACCATCGATTCCATCGATGTCACTTTAACACAATACCAAACAAGTAGTAATTAAAAAAAATTAAAAAACCCGACTACGACCAACTTTGAACCGTTTGTATCAATATCTCAAACGGTTATTCGAAATGGAAAATCATAAGAGAAACCTAAAGATGATTTTAAAATACCTGTCGTATGACACCCATTTTGATAATTATTCGCCGACTTATTTTTTTTTGTATTTCCAAAATGGCGTCTGTTGGTTGGCCGCCTTATTGAATTTTTACTACTGTCATATCTTTAGTGACACTCCCGGTACAAATCGATTGACGTAGGAATCATTAAAATCGGTTCACGCGTTCGGTTTACATAAGGCCGAAAAGGAACACATTACATACATAGGCTGATAAACACAATACCCTTCTTTGCGTCGCGCAGTCGGGTAAAAATAGGGGCTTGTGTACCCGTTGACAAAAATAACAGACTCCTGGCTGGCAGGTTTATGCTATTTTTTAGACCTTGGGGAACGGAAATAGATTGTCAGTAGCACAAAATTGTTCTCGAGAGCCCCAATTTTTTGGTATCGTGTTCAAGTGACGTCGATGGCGACAAATGGAATCAGGTTGAATAATTTTGTTTGTTAAGTCGGTGATTTTTTTTTCTGTGTAAGGTTGGTAATGTCCGATAAGGTGTCATCACCCAAAATATGGAATCTCGGCTGGTTGAAATCTAGACCATGACAAAGAAATTGTTTCATTCATTCGTTGCCACGTTAAGACAGCGGTCGACTTTCCTAGCTGGGGCTTGTTTAGTTTCAACGGCACCTCTGTTTTGTCTTCTTCCGGGTCGCCCCATATTATTCAGTTAATTCCATCAGGAACATAAGCTATCTACGTATAATCTCCAGTTTTGTCTGTCTGTTGTAATATGTCGAATAAACCGTCTCAGTTTTTATACTTTTTTTCGAAATTTCTTCATGAACATCAATTTTCTCTAGCATTACAAATTCAGATTTTCGAATGCGACCTTATATTTTCTTTTTAATTTTTGCTCATCTTTTCAGGAATTTCGGAAATGAAAAGTGAGACGGTTTAATTTCGAAGTTCGTTAAACGATTTATTTGTTTCTTTGAAAATTGTGTGCCTCCATATTATCTTTAGTCTTCCCCTTCTTCCCCTTATTCCTGCCCCTTCCATACCCGGAGCTTTCTGAGTTCAGCAATTAGTTTTTGTAAACCACTCGTCTTAAAATTTATGGGTCGAGGGGGTAGAACAACTACACTCGGCAAATCCACAACACCAGTACATGTGTTTAGGATAATTACGTATTTTAAATGCTTAGCAAATATGTTACCTTTTTCAGTATCGTTTCTTACCCAACCTCTAGTAGCTGTGCGCAGAGGTGGTTTAAACTCAACGGGTGTCTTAAGCTTTCTAGCAGCGCGACACAGAGAGTAATTAGGCTGGTGTGACATCGAGACCTTCCAGAAAGCTTTTAAGAGATGCAATTTTCTCAAGCATCTCTTTAAGTCTTATTTTATGTTTATGTTGGGATGTTGCCATTCCCTTCTACCTCTCCTTTTTTCACCTACGAGACGTTCAATATCCGTAGAATAAATTCTATTAAACCCAGTCTGCGGATGGGAGGTAGTGGCATGTTCAAAAGCCTGTTTAATATTTTCGTTAAGATTAACAATGTTAAATTCAATATCATCGGGTGTACTTAGCTTAATCATTTCCGTACAATGACTACTGAGATATTTTTTGAACCCCAGCCAATTAACACGATTGATCTTCTTCACATATGGGTGAGGAAAATCACTTTTCAGTTGGCTATAGATTGTAACGATCGTGGGAGAGTGATCGGAGGAGAGATCTAGAGAATCTTCTACATGAATTAAATCCCTAAAGATATTTTTCATGAAGCCAACATTAATTAGTAAAAATATTTCATTCACTAAGAACTGAAAAATACTGAACTTAAGCCCCATTAAGAAATTATTTTCTGATTAAAATTCACTCTAGTTCAATTAAATTTAATATATATCACTTAAATCATCATGGGCACGTGACAAATACATCTACATATTTGTTCACTTGGCAATCACAGTTCAACAGAAGAACATCTAATGTATCGAAAAATGCAAAAATCACGATTTCCAAAAAATAATGAGCTAGGGCCTTTCTATATTTTAAGGTAACGATATACTTACAATAAAACCAACTGTAGAAAGCAAAATCAATGTAACATACGAGGTGTGTTCAAAAAGTATCGCTAATTTTGTGTTTTTGCAAAAATTATTTATTTCATGAATATTTATTTTGTCCCCTTCAAAGTAATCCCCCTCACATGTAAAGCACTTATGCCGACGTTTTTTCCAATCTTCGAAGCACTTCAAAAAATCATTTTTTTATGTTGTTCAGTTCCTCCTTCGATGCCGTCTTTATCTCGTCAATCGTAGCGTAGCGTCGTCCTTTCATGGGCCTCTTCAGTTTCGGAAACAAGAAAGTCACAGGGGCCAGATCTGGGGAATACGGTGGCTGCGGTATTGTTAGTGTATTGTTTTTGGCCAAAAAATCGCGTACAAGCAACGATATGTGAGCAGGGGCGTTATCGTGGTGCGAAGCCAATTCGTCGCGGACAGAGTCCAACAGCTCATGAGCAATGTTCATACGATGCTGTTTTTGGTCGAAATTGAGCAAATTATTGATAAAAATCGAATGGCACGAGCCAATCGATATGTCTAGGTCCTCAGCAACTTCTTTAATGGTGATTCGACGATTGGCCAATACAATTTTTTTCGCTTCATCAATTTTTACGTCTGTTGTTGAAGTGCTCGGACGCCCGTTCCGGCACGCTCTTCGTCGTTCACATCTTCTCGGCCTTCTGAGAACATTTTGTACCATCGATAAACGTTGCTTCGGTCCAGGGTAGCTTCTCCGTATGCCACAGTCAACATTCGGAAAGCATCTGCGCACTTAATTTCGTTTTTCACACAAAATTTGATACAGGTTCTTTATTCCATTTTTTTAATAGTTAAAAATCGAAGACGAGGCAAAACACGTGCAAGCAATGCAGCTGTCAATCAACAATTAACCATTCATTCAAATGCCAAAATTGTCGGCATAAGTGAGAGACATGAATACCAACATAACGCCACAAAAAAAATTAAAATTCGAATATACGTAACCCGCGAAAATTCAAAATTCGCGATACTTTTTGAACACACCTCGTAATGTCCACTACAATAATGCTTACATGTATTCTATTTCATTAAAAATTTACGTTAAATAGCTGATGTTAATAACAAATCTCTGCCCAAGTAGATAGACGCGTGGGTGCTGATGAAGTGCGTGGCTGCACAGAAAAATGCGCATTTCCCCCAGCTAAAAAAGTCTAATTTAATTTTTCTTCTCTTTTTTAGAAAATCACATTAATTAGTAAAAATATTTCATTCAATAAGAATTGAAAAAAAAACTGAAAATAGCCCGATTAAGAAATTATTATTGAGTAAAATTCACTCTAAAAAATTTTTATTTTTGAACCTATGAAAAAGCGTCTTCGAATCAGAGAATATGCAGTGGTTCGATTCAGTCATTTTAATGCAGACCAATTTATTTAAATTTCCGCACAAACACATGATCTCCAATAACAATCATGCATCTTTCCTCTAACTCGAACCCCATTTTTGTCATGTTTTTCTTTGCTGGGAATTAATGAATTTTTGTTTTCAGTGTTCAATAAATTACTACAAAAATTTGCGAAGATTTTTTTGTCATCTTAATTACTAGGCCGTAATATCCGCGTTCTATAAGGGTTAGTTTTATGCTAACGACTCTAATTGATTAAAAATTGCATTTGCAAACATATCGCTCATTTACTTCAATATTGTCACAACTCAAAATAAAACTAGTTTTGCAGAAAACGTGTTTCCAACTCAATGCAGACATGAAGAAATATTCTTTTCTTAGCAGATGATGGCACAAGCTATATTTATGAAATTTTTACACAAGATAAACTACGAAATGCATTATTAATTATTATTATTAATCCGCATTATTAACCAAAAAATTAATTTTTTTTAGTTATGACTCTGTTGAAGTAAATGAGCGATTTGTACAAGTCAAGATTAATTTTTAAATCGAAAAGGAGAGTTTGCGCAAAATTCTTTACAAAATCAATCAATTCACATCCCAACAAGAATGAGAAAATATATTTAATTAAAAAAATTGTTTATCCTAATATTTTTTATTCAATTTTATCACTTCGCTTATCGTGCATGCATGTCATGTATACGAGATAAATACATTTAATAGTTTCTAGTTTTTCTTTATTTATCTTAAATCTCCTACTGATTTATATTGACAAATAACGATGCTAATACAGCATTATATTTTAATATACGAGTATATTTTGTTTTGTTTAATTTTCTTTTCGTTTCGTTGTATGTTGTTTTAATAGGTGGAGACCAGTTGCGACATGTATCGTGCTGTTGTAGAGGAAGTGGCAAGATTTCTTGAACGTTACCAAAGTCAAAAGCAACTTCAACAACAGCAATTGCAGCAGCAGCAGCAGCTGCAGCTGCAGAAACAACACCACCAACAGTTGGCAACACAAAAACATTTCAACAGCAATAACAAATTGGAACAAATTCCACGCTCAAAAAGTCTCTTTCAGGTTTATATAGCCGGAGCTCATGAGAAGAATAAAAATGAAAATAACAATTCCCTGGATGATACGTCACCATCAGAATCATATTTGCGTGCACGAAGTAGCACCAATCTGATAGATTTAAAACATCAACAATTAAATACCAGTTGCGACAGCAAAAGCAAAGATGATCATATCTACGAGACATGCCTGACACCTTCTCAATCCTACAGTGCCTTCAAAGATTTTACCTGGTGAGTTTAATATTTAAGTTAATTGAATGATAACATTTTAATATATGTATTATTATTTTTTTTTTTTTTGCATTTAATAGGCGTCGCTCTCCGAAAAAATCCGATTCTCGCTTAAACATTGCCAAAGACGATGTAGAAGAGAAACTTAATCAAGAAGCCTTTCGTCTATTGCGCACCATACAAAATTTGCTAAACACTTCGCAGCATCAACCGAATTTGACTCACCATCGCCAGGCCGCACAAGTGAGTCTTTTGTCCAAAGCCATGTCCGCCACCACATCAGTTTCAACAATGCCCGGGCCACCAATACTCAATTCGACAAGCTCTGCCAATACCGGCTCCTCAACGCCCGACTCAACGAATACCTCGCCCACCACATCGACGGGCAATAATGCAGCCGCCGCCTCCACTAATCTTGCCCCCGAAATGCTCTTCTTGCGTTCCGCCAATATGCGCGATTCTCGCTTATCTTTACGCAGCTCAACCGATAGCTCAGTTCATTCCGCTTCATCGGCCTCATCAAAAGTGGAAACAGATGAAGAAGCCTCGACACCATTTCACACGCCCCCAAATATACTGACGCACAAACAGCACCATAATTTAGCTGGCTCTAGCACAGAAGACGAGAGTGGCTTCAGTTCGATAAGTTCTTTTCCCGACATTGGGGTGCCACTCAGTTCCACGCCGCTGCCGGCTGCAACAATTTCAAGTAGAAATCGTTTAATGGGAAAAGAAGGGAAAGCGCTTAAATCGATTGAAAAAGATTTACAAGCCACAGACAGCCGCAATTCGACTTTAAAGGCGAATGTCGTTGGTTTGCCTTTGAACTCTTCTCAAGATGGTATGTCGCATCGTTGGGATTCGCCCTCGAAGACGTATCGCAATGCCAGCAGTAAATTGCAAAAATTTTCCGCTCTAACAAGCGAAGATTCCAATACCGTATTATGGGTTTAAGCTAAATAAATACGTAAAACCTTTCAATTAATTACACTTTTTTTTAAACATTCAATTCATTGATTTTAATATTATTTGTAAAATATTTGTATTGCCTTAAATATTTTTAAGTTTTGCTCTTACAATATACATAATTATAATTTAATGAAATTCTCGAATATTTATATATAATACATACATACATATGTGTGTATGTGTATGTAACCATTACGTTTTAAATAATACGAGAGTAATAAATACATGTTTGTTCAGTTTGTCGTAGATTTGTGCCTTTTTTTTCAATAAAAAAATGATTTTTTTATAATTATTTTTAATGCTAAATATGATTGAACATTTATTTAACGCATTTATTTGATATTTTTCAAATTGTATTTTTAAGATTTTATTTTTTAAATTTAATACTTTTTTAAAAATTATTAATATAAATATTTTAAAGGCCTTATTAGTAAGGAAATATTTTTGATTGGTAAAAGATTTGCGTGAAAATTTACTTTATGAAGCAAAAATATTTTTTTTATTAATAATGCAGTAAATATTTAAAACTATATATATTTGTATTTTTATTTAATAAGCTTGGATTGATTACAAAATACATACATACCCAAAGTTTGTACCACAGAATTATTGATTTATTAAATTGGCTCTTGCAACACAAATTGTTATAAAATTGAACATTGCAATTGCAGTTAACTTTTTAATTTTCTTTTCCCTTAAAAGATTTAATACGCCATTAATTTCGCCTTTAAGAGATGTGCATGCACTCAAACTTTCCTGAAGAAAGAAGTTAACTATCCAAGCAATTGATTCATTAAATGATTGGAAAGCTAAAATATTATAAATCTGAAACAAGAAATTGAAAAAAAAACATCGATAACCCTTGTTAAAATTCATTACAATGAACTTATCTGTTAGAGCAATGCACTGAATACTCAAGCAATGTTCATGAGTAATCTACTCTCAGTAATTTTCCCTTTTGCCTTTATTTTTTAAACAAAAATTTTGAATTTGAAAATTTGAAAAATTTTCCATAGAAATATGTCAAATAACCCCTTAATAAATGCGGCAGATGGTGTTTAATTTCAATTATCGTGCAACGTCGCTCTGTTATCTATATTAATATTATAAAGCTGACATGTTTGTATGTTTATATGTTTGTAAAAGGTAATCTCCGGAACTGTCGGTTAAACCTCTTAACGAACATAGATAGGGTCCAGGGGCGCTAAACCTCCTATACTCAGAACCGATGTTGATGAAAATGGAATTATAAGTTATTTATTTCAGTCGTAAAGCAGCTCTGGTCTGAAGAACAGCTCTCGCGTCATCGTAATTATTTCTAAAGTGCGGGGTCAGGCGTGTGTGTTGTTTGGCCTTCGACAGTTCTTCTCACTCGCACTGGTTGACTGATTTGCCACGGTTCTTTTGTGAAACTTCGTTAACAACCATGTTGCTAAGCGCTAAATTACTTCCTATGTGAAGGCATAGGTCGGGTATAGACAGTCACAAAAATATTTTTAAGAATACTGTCAATAACATCATGGACAGACATATGGTCTAGTCACTCCGTCCATTTTTGTGCAACCATATTCTGCAAATTTACTTTGTAGAGTATGTACCAATAAATAAATAAATAAGTTATTTATTTACGCATAAAACAAACAAACATATGATGAAAACAAAATATTTGAGGGCAAGATGTTTGGCGGGCTCGGATAGTTTTTTTGGTGACGTCACACCAAATAATTTATTTCATTTGATTTTTGTTCAACTGCAAACACAATAAATACCAGGAGCCCAGAACAACAGAAAAAACAGCAAGGTGCTTTTTTTATTTATCAGAAAATTTTCAAGGCATACTTTGAGGCTGAACAGAGTATTTTCGTTTAGTTGGTGTGTCAAAGACAACGCTTACTTCAGACAAGAACCCTGTTTGTCGGGCTTGGTGCAGGAAACGGCTTGTTTTTCGCCGCATCCAGTTCCTGTTGACCAATTTGCCTTAAATTTTATTATTATTATTTTTGTTTCCAATTAATTCTCGAATCCAAATCGGAAAATTATAAAATTATTCGAATGTTTTAGATTTTCAAAATTCAAAAATAAATAAAATTTAAAATAAAACGGTTTGATTATTTTTAACTCAAATAATACCCTTTTATGAAAATATATGATACATTTCTATGTCCACTTTTGTATTAACGCACAATAATCAACTTGTCTACTCTTTATAGGCAATAATTTGCTCTTATTGACAATCTCTTACTAATCTCTATACCTTTTTGGTGATAGAAAAGTAGTCACTACACTATCACAAAAATGGTCTCAAATGTGGTTTTCGAGATGAAAGAGTAATCGGAATACGTTGAAATTTTTACGGTAGAATAGATATTGATGTTCTTAGTAGGTTTCTTGCAAAAAGTGAAATTTTAAAAGTTTTGAGTTAATACCCCCTTGTTGATTGAGTGCGATATATAAAAATTTGAAACAAAAAAACTGACTGTAAGTATTAACACAAACTGTCTCGAAAGTGAATCGAAATTGATCAGAAACGCGGGTCATAAAAGACTCTTTTAGAGGACTCGCGGCTAGGATACAATTTTCTCCCGAATGAACAGTCATTTTGGACTCGAAAACGAGCTCATAAATGCTTATTTTAATCGCGCGGAGGAGTCGAAAAAGACTCGAATATGATCATTAATTTCATAAAATGCTGACTGGGTATACTTACATACGAGTACTTACTAGTGTTGTCATTCGAACAAAAATTATTCGAATATTCGAACAACCTTTTTTCATTTTTGTTCGATCGAACAAAAATTTTCAATTTAGAATAAAAAATTATTGGAAAAATTTTTGTAGAATATTCGAAAAATTTCCTTAATTACTTTCATAACTTTTTAATTTGTTAAAGCCTATAGTACACGGCATGTCAAAAGCCACATGCGTATGTGGCTATGACGTCACGAGAATTTTCAGCATATTCGTTGCATTTTTTAAAATTACTAGTAGTGGCTACATGCCATAAAATTTTATATAGTATTTTTGTTTCAAAATACAAATATGGCACATGTAGCCGAATCGAAGACATTTTCTGAGGCAGCACATCTGTAAGCATGTGAATATCTACATGTACGTATGTTGCTAGTACACGGCATGTAGCAAATGTAGCATCGTGATGACGTCAAAATTACGTCAGAACCACATGCGCATGTGGTTTTTTACATGCCGTGTACTGTAGGCTTAACAATATGATGTTAAGTAATCAAATTACTCCAAATTATAAATACTCGTGTAAAGCATGTTTGTATATGTTCGCTAAACGCATCTTTTGTTTTCTTGCTTTGAAAAGATAATGCCTCCTTAACAGACCAACCTAAATTACGACGCAAAGCGTTGTCTATGAGACCAGCTTGACAGCGCGTAAAGAAGTAAAGTTGGCTGCAAAAGTACTGTTGTTTTTGTTAAGTAATGTAACTTTAGCTATTTTTACGTCAATTTAGCGTTTTCATTTTTATATCTTATTTCCATTTAGAGTTTTTAATTAATCAAAGTGAGTGAACATTACTGTTTCTGGCGCAACGTTAACGCTATAATTTAGGTTACTTATTCCAGCGTAAAAGCTAAGCGCTAAGTTACTTTGCGCTTTGCGGCGTAATTTAGTTTGGTCTGTAATTGAATCAGAAGGTGTCTTACAATTCCTGGTTAAGAGTTTAAAAAATAACTGCTTTTCTACAGATCTAATCAAAATCCCAATGGTTGGTTATTGTTATAAATAAATAAATAATATTATTCCTAAGCTTTCCAATTATAACTTTTTTAAATATGTCACAAAAAGCTAAAAAAGAGTACGTAAATAGTTTAAAGGCTCAGTTAGCCGAATGTAACGCAATGTAACTGTAATGTAGGAAACAGCTGATGATATTTTTATATGAAAAGTAGGTTACGTTACATTACATCTCTATAACCATTTCCATTACTTTTCACAGAACAATATCGATCAGCTGTTTCATACTGTTGCAGTTACATTACATTACAGTCGGCTAACTGAGCCTTTATTTCACGATTATTTTGTAATAAAAATGTTGCAAATAATCTCAAGTAAGATGAAGTATTAGATGAAATTTCTGAAGTAACTGACCATGTTTTATTAGCTGATCTAAAAAATTTTATCAATAAAGTAAAAAATTGTACTAATATAAAAATCTTCAACAATTTTGAGGTTGATTTTAATTATTTGGAAATATCAAAGAAAAGAACACACAAACTGGATATGCTTTTTAATCCTTTTTTAATGGTATCACTAACATCAACAATTTGCGAAAGATATTTTTCTACTTGTTCTTTTATCAAAATAAAAAAAAGAAACATCTACAAGGTCAAAATTGGGATTATCTGCTGTTATTAAATGACTATTATAAAAGAAATCAATGACATATTCAAAATTTTTTATAAATGTGTATAAAAACGTAAGTTTTTTAACTAATTTCCTTTCGGTTTTTAATAATATTTCTAACTAAGTTTGTTTTTAAAACTATTTGTTTTTCTTGTGTAATGAATTATTTTTTGTTTGTTAATAAAAAAATTAAACTCATATTAAAACTTATTGAAATTTTTTTAAATTATTCGAATCATTTTTTTTTTATTCTTTGTTCGTTCGAATATTCGAACAAAAGTTCAAAATTATTCGTCCGTTCGAACATGAAAAATATCATGAAATTTCATTCGAACATATATAAAACACGAATAATTAACACTATGTGTGTATGTCGTATTTATTTTAATTATAAGAAAAATAATTAATTTCTTTACATATACATACATACACAGGTATGTAATGAATAAGTTATAAGTTTTTTGTAGTTTTAATGTACATGCATATTATTCAAACCATTTTCTCAATAGCTTGTTCTTTTATTTCTTTTAAATAAATTAAGCGGCACAAATTCCACTGTATAAATGGAAAAAAAGGATAATCTAAAATATTCCTTACATGTATGTACTTATATCAAATTTGTTATGTTATTTTCATGATTTACACATAATTATTTTATTAATGAAAACACTAACACAATTATTAAATGTCTTATACTTATTTATACTTAAATTTTTTTTGCAAATTATTTCGAATTGTTGATTTTACAAAAAAAAAAAAAAAAGAATATTTAAGCTTTAATTAATTGCATTATTCATAACAAAACTTTGATTTGAAAAAGGTATGCAATTTTTTTTTCTCGAACCTTTTTTAAGCCACAATTATGTTTTTATGAATAATGCTTTAAATATTTTTTCATACTACTTATTTCTCACTAAACCATAAATAATTTTAAGCATGATAAAATGTCTAGGGAATGTAGCATGAAATTTTTACATATAATTAATACATATGGAGCGGTCGGTGGTGGTTGGCTTTTGTTTCCTTTTATTACAACATACCCGAAAATTTCTAATCAACACAATCGACTAAAAGGCGTAAAAAAGTCTTATATGCTATTTTCTTTTAAAATAAGAATAAAAAAAAAAATTAAGATTCTTTGTGTTTTGTTTTTAAGTATATACTTTAACGTTACAAGTACCAGACTAAAAAGTAAACATGGAGTGTAATTTATTATTTTATTTTATAGGTTTTAACCGAGTTAAATTAATTACAAGAAGTTGAGACAACATTTAATATTTATGTATGTATGTATATGTGTGACTTAAACTTAATGATCATTTAAAAATAAAATCACTTAAAGGTTTAAACTAGACAAATATTTATGTATATATATATATTAGAATATATAAAATATATTTACGAGTCCTTACATAAATCTGTAAAAGTAAAATCGTTTAAAGTTCATTAAAACAAAGACCAAGTTAAGCGCAAGTCTTTTAAAATTAATGTAAGTAAATGAGATTACTTTCAAAAAGGAATCTTCTAGATTCTACTTGAATGCCTGCGTGTAGTGGGCAGCCACGTAAACCAAATGAGATTACGAACGTGCTATAAAATAATTGTATTTTAAATACTGTACCGAAAATTGGTCAAACAATCTTAATTATGACAAGCAGATCCAATTTAGATTTGTGTTTAAAAACTAAAGGATTTTTGCCAATAAACGTTTTTCGCTTTCGTTTAATTGTAAATGTTTTTAATTAGTTTAAAGTGTCTTTAAGTAAATGACAGACACTAGGACGCCAATAATGCTGATTATAATGAACATGATGATAATGATGATGACGATGTTTACTTTAATTATAATAATTATAAATGTAAATTATTTTCAAATCAATGAAAATATGCGAAGGAGTATTTTGTTTTGCAGACAATGTCTGACTGCTTGTTATTGTCTCCACTGATACGTGTGTTAGTAGTTGTACAGATAATGAAGTTTAAAATTTTACTTTCAAATACGTCCCACACTATTTAAAGTACATGATTTATTTTTACGTGTTGGCTGCACTGAAAGAGGCGCTAATAAATCTGCTGAAGGAGAACTGCTGCGATTGCTAGAACTTTCTTCATCTACAACATCCTGGAAAAGAAAACAAGCATTACGAAATTTATTGAAATATGAAAAATTTTTAAGTTTTTTATTAGGATTTTTTTACTCAAAATACGCAAAAATGCAATTTACGATTTAGTATAAAATGGCCCAAAAGAGTAAATCGTGGTGAATGAAGCCAGTTTTAGAAATACTGGCTCGTATCATAGAGGAAAAATTGCTAAGTACGACATACTGTGTATTTTTACACTCTCTTAAATAAACTGTCAAAAATTGTGTGGAAATTTTTTTTACCCAGGTCTAGTAAGTTTGCCCAACAATTTTGTTTCGTAAACTTATGCATTAAACACATTCACCACAGCAAGCTACCGACTACAAAATGTCAGGGATAGAATACAAATGTTTATATGAGAATGATTATTTTGAACAAGGTAACAGGCTACAGGCTGTTGTCGTGGTAGTCAAATTAAACTAAATTCTATTTTTGATGGCTGCAAACTAAAAGCAGTGTTGACAATGTAGCAAAATATGTAAATCAAATTATTGCCAAGAAATATTTTCATTGCAAAATAAAAAAGAAAGCTACAGAATTTTAATGTTAATTACAAAAGTAATTATATCTTTATAAAGCGAAAAAAATGCTGATTCGCGAAAAGTTGCTAAATTTAAAAAAGCCATAACATTGATTAAGAATCGCTAACACTGTAAGGAATGCAAAAAATTACGAAAATTTGCAAAAAAAAAAAAAAAAAAAAGTTACTAGGAAAGTCTAATAATGTTTAAAAATCGTTAAACCTGTTAGGAAGCTAAAAAAACACGCAAAAATGCAAAAAACGAATTTTGAAAAAAATTGCAACAATTTGCAAAATTTAATTAAAAACCGCTAAAACTCTATGGAATGCAAAATATTCGACAAAAATCGCAAAAATTACGAAAATTTGCAAAAACTTATTAACAGCGCGATGATAACAAAGTCTAATATTATTTAAAAATCGGCAAAACTTTTAGGAAGCTAAAAACACGCAAAAAATCGCTTCTTTGCAAAAATTTGCGAGAAGTTGCAAAATCAGCAATAAAATTTATTAGAAATCGCGAAAGCCATTAAAAATAAAAAAAGTTTATAAAAAACACGAAAAAATCGCAAGTTAGCGAAAAATTGCTAAATGTATTGAAGAAATTATTAAACCTGTAAAAAGTAAAAGCGGCACCATTGAAAGAAATAAATAAATATATATTTACTGCTTAATGCTAGGAACACAACTGCGACGAACGACGAACTTTTGGTCGCGAATATTCGTCGTCAAAAATAAAACATATTGGTATATATGAAAATGCACACAATCATGGCGTAGGGCGAAATTCGTCATACGCGGCGAAAGTAGCAATAGATTTATTTCTATTTCTTACGCCGGCGAACGACGAAAAAACAATTTTCTCTCTCTCTCTCTCTCTGTCTTTGCACACACAATAACCAACTTTATCAAATATAAGACAGGAATTCGCTGAGTAAATTCGTCGTTGTTGTGCTTCACACGACGAATTTATGCAAAGAACTCTTATCGACGAATTCGTCGACGCGGACGAAATTCGTCGTTCGCCCCAGTTGTGTTCCTAGCATTATTTATAAAGAATATTTCAAGTTTATTAAGCGCTTATTTGACACATTTTTATGGGAAATTTGTCAAATAAACCTGTAATAAACCTAAAATATTTTTTATGAGTTAGACCGTTATACTTCAATATCAGGTTCTCATGGCGCTGTTGCCGTTTTCAAAATAATTAAGTAACTGCCCAGGCAGAAAAAGACAATCAGCACGACGTTGCTACGATGGTCTGAGGGTACAACTAACATTAGTAACAACATCTGATTACCAACATTTGTATGTATTCATAATATTAAAATGATAACGCCGAATGATTGTCCTCCGACTCTTGTTTTCAATGTTGTCACAGTACTCTAAATACAAATTTATAAGGTCGTCACAATGGAAATTTCCAAACTAAAATCAAATATTTGTATTTACGGAGTTCTCATGAAAACCCTTAGAATACTTTTTATCATGATTTTATATAAAAACTTACAAAACTTTGTTCGCCACTAGTTTTAAATCTTTTTTGATAAAACTTTGCATATTTTTTATTTTATTTTTTATTGTTTGTTATTGTGTGCCCAAATTAGCACGAAGAAAATTGTCTGTTTCTTGCAAGAAAAAGAACATAATCTCTCAAAAGCTCTTTCTTATTTGTCCAATTTTCGAAACTAAGTTTAATCTCGAACCCAAAAATTTACCCTGTTAATTTCTTTGAGAAGCCGAATTAATCACTTCTCCTTTCATTTTCAATAATTATTTTGCGTAAAATTAGCAACCTTTGGTTTTCACCTCTTCAATTACATTCTGACAATAATATAATAATTGATGCAGCTAATTTTTTACCTAAAACTATTCACAGACCTTTTATAGTCCTAAAACATGAATCAAAAAAACAAGTTTGCGCATTGCGCAGGTCCGTTATTTAGTCTGCTTGTGTGACGTACACATAGAATATGTATGAGTTGTAAACAAAGTACATTTGTGTATGAAAAGTGCTCTCTCTCTCTCTCACACACACAGTTTTTACAAAAAACACTTTATGATGACATAGATGAACATAATTTTTTTTTTGCGACTGAGTCCGCAATCTTGTTTTTTATTCATGGTTTTAAAATATGATTTGTAAAAATTAATCTTAAACTTACATATATGTATATCGCTCATTTACTCTACAACGTCATAACTCAAAAAAACCAGTTTGCCAAAAAACGAGTTTAAAGTTTTCAATTTAGACACAACTCAATGTAAAAAGAAAATTTCATTTTTCTCTCAAGGGTTGAGTAAACAAGATATTTGTATGAAATTTGTACAAAATATCAAGATATCGTTCTTAATCACCAACTCAAAAATTCTATTTTTTAAGTTATGACGTTCTTTGAGTAAATGAGCGATATGTTATTGATATACAAATGTTATTGTTATTCTCACGAATAGAAAAAAAATGGGATAAATCATATTTTCTTTCAATATGATGATTCAATTCTTGCTAGGGTTAAAAAACTGCAGTCGAAATAGCAAAAGTCGAAAAATTGTGATATTTCTTCGACCTTTTTATTTTTTGACTGCCCAATCACAAGCTGTTGCTCATACTCCTGCATTTGAAAATTCAAGTGTCGTTGTAGAAGTTAACACAATAAACGAATACATACCTTCCAGCAAGCGATTAAATACGCAATTGAAACTGCAAATCAAAAGAAAAGAAAAAACACACAACATCTCTACTACAATAACTTCAGAATTTATTTAAAACAGCAGTCAGACAGAAACAGAAAAGTTTTCGAACATGTCGAAAGCTGGAGCTCTTCGTTTTGTATAGCTATTCGTTTATTGTGTTAACTTCTACAACGACACTTGAATTTTCAGATGCAGGAGTATGAGCAGAAGCAAAAGAAAATACACGAATAGGAAGTTTTTAAACTTCCAGCATTATATGCATAAAACAAATCGTCAGCCCATTATTGGTTTGGAGCATGCTAGGATCCAAAAGTCGGAATGGAGAAAAACGACAAAGAAGGTTTGCATGAAGTTTTCTCAAAGTATACCCGATAGAATTTTTTTATATTTTCACCATTGCTTCCGAAATGTGTAAATTTTAATGAACTTTCACGAATAAAGTTAGAAGTTAATATTACTTTATTGTAGAAGTAAAAATTCGTTTTGTGCCGCAAACGCAACTTTTCTTAATTTATTTTCGAAAAGTAGCTTTTTGTGCTCTATACGTATACTTTACTGCAGTGAATTAAGAATTTTGTTGTTTTGTTTATTTTTCTTGCTGTCTAGAGAAATAAGTCGATCGTTTAACGCTGACCAAGCAACCGCCGACGTAATGTTTTAACTATCGATCCGCTTACACACTTACACAAGCAAAACAAGTAATTGGAGTGTATTTAATATAAAGAATGAAATTAAATAATTTCTGTTATAATCAAACATGGATAATTAAGGCTTCTTTTATTTTATTTTAGTGATTAATAAGTTTATATTATTATGGGTGATGATGTTTTTGCTTAGCAGCCGCCGTTGAATTTTTCTTTTCTTATAGAATTTCTTATAGAATTTCTTATAGAATTGAAGCAAGACAAGAGTTAACTTTACTTCACATGTTTTTGTATGAAGAATTTGACGCAAACGCCAAACTGTGGCATGTACAGCAAAACAATACTTATTAAACCTTAAAATAGTTGAAATGGAGCAAAATGAATGCTAAATATCTCAGAAACCATAATTAATTTCTCGAAACATGTTTTGGATTCAGAAAGGAGATATTCGATATACCTAGCTCATTTTTTTTAAATGGTCCGTGGGTCATGGCCTGACGAAATATTTTTACTTCGCATTTCCTCGAAATCAGGGGGAAATTACGGCACTCTACATCGAACGAAATTTCAAAATGTTTCAATGGAAATTATATGGTGTTGGATATTTCCCTTTATATCAACTCTGCATATTAATTGCTTATTTACCTTTGTATTTATCTTCTTAGTTTATCATAATTATCTATTAAAGATGGTTCTCTAGATAAGCGTATATTGTACTTTTGTTTATATTCTTATTCTTAATAAAACATTTGAATCAACATATGGAATAGAGCAATGTACGGAATACGCGAGCAATGTTCATGCGTAATCTACTCTCAGTAATTTTCTCTTTTTAAACATCATATATATAGTTTACTAAACTGAACACACTGGGCATGCTCATGGTGTTTAATTTCAATGCTCGTGCAACGCTCTAATATGGAAGCATTTGAAAATTTCGAACGATATCGAATGCCGCAATCCTCAAGCCATAACTGAATTTATAAGAAAATTATAAAATTATTTTGTTTTAATATCATATCGAAAAGCTTATATTTAATTGAAACTTAAAGAGCTGGTATACGATATGTTTATGTAAGTTTTAATTGCAATAACTTACGTGTATATTCGTACAACTAGCCAAACGCATTTGTGCCAATTGTGAGGCGGGCGTTAAAGAGTTTGTGCTACCAAATGGTGACGTCATCATGGTGGAAACGGCACGCTTCAATTTTGAAGGTGTTTTATTGAATGAAAATGCGCGTCCGACCTAGGTAGAGTAAATAGTTTCTTTAGAATGTCACCATTAACAAAATTAAAAAAAAGCAAACAATCAATATTAAAAGCACCTTCCAAAAGAAACAAAATTATAATTAACACAAACATATGTGCCCATAATTATGAAAGTCTAAGTCAAATATTTCTTGTTTCCAGATATTTAGTAAATTACATTTTTATATTATGCAACATTTTAATTTAGAGTTGTACTAGTCTCGGTTAATATAAATTTATTTAGTATTTAATAAATATTTATTTATGTTTTTTAAGATTCTTTTTAATATGTATATCGAAACAAAAATGCACTCAACTTAGACTTATGAAAATGGTCTAAAGAGGACATACATGTGTACAAAAACTTACCTTTAAACGTGTACGAGCTGCTAATTTAAAAGCTTTTGATAACGTACTCAAATTCACATCACTAATATCCACTTCCAGTTCTTGAGAAGTACGACATAGTAAAGGTTTATTCTTAATAAAAACAAATAAATGAAAGTAATGCATAGAGAAGTGATAGGAGAATAAAAGCAATTAAATTAATAAAAACACACTTACAGTATCTGTACGACAAGCGTTTTCCGCCATTTGCTTGCACAATGTTTTTAAATAGACAATTTTGTCAATCTCCTCATCACTTATGGTAAACGAATGCAATTTATCTTTATCGTGGCGACAAAGTAAAGCAAATGCACGAGGACTATCGGTTATATCGATTACAAACCGTATTGCATTTAAGGATATTAATTTAATGTGCTTGAATGATTTATTGCAGCCGGGCGACTTGGCGCTATTAAAACCTCTGGAACGTTTTTTGCACACTTCAATCGTATCAGAGAATAAGTACAACATTAGATTATCACCACGTCCGCTGAGATTATCCGACAATTCTGTGACTTCACAGCGTGATATAAAATTACGATTGGAAGAAACCAAATGCGGCTGGAAGAAATAATAATTAAGAAATTGCATTTTTTTTCAACTTAAAAACATACCGGACAGCCTTCAATATCGTTGAATATATCAAATATTGCCATGCGCGATTCTGTTTTTCTTTTATCCTCATTTATATGCATCATGACTTCCTTAATGGCCTTCAATGCTTCCTCCAGCCGGGTATAATCAGGATTAGTTTTGTTCGTGTGTTTTAAAATGTCATTTAACAACAAACTAATACTGGGCAATCTCTGCACTGGTCGTATCATTAGATCCTGCAGACTTTGTCGTCCGCATTCCGGTTTCGTTTGATTTATCTTGAGAAATGCATGGAAACGCGGATTTTGTGTATCACAGAGTACCAGTGTTTCTTTCATTTGTTCGAAGAAATTTACATAGGGTGGGTAAGCTTTTATTAAGTCATCACGATGCTGTAGTATGATATCACCAATTAAGCAATCTTCGGACCATTTACTGTGTATACTACGCAAACGTTCAAGCATGCTCTGATGTACTTCGTGTATGGGTATAAAATTGCCAAAAATCGCTCGAATTTCCGATTTATTTAGTAAAGCTTCGCTGGTTTCTGCAATTTCTTCTAGAGGATTTTTAAAGAGCTGAAATAAGATGGGCGGTTTAGAATAAAATACTTTTTTATTTCATGAGTAGAAACGCAGTAAGAGAATGCAATTTAAATTAAATTTAATTTATATCCTACTTTATGTCCCGCTATGCAGGCTATTGTTAATAAATCAGGTTTTACTCGTTTAAATATTTCTTGCAGCAAGTTACTTCCATCCTCTTTAAAGTTACTGATTTGTTTACATACAGACAGTATTAGGTTCGTGATAAATTTTCCTATTATTTGTGAAGTGAATTCATGTTTAACGCTTTTCTAAATCCGAATAAATTTGTGATTATTGAAGTGATGAAAATTAACATCCAAAAACTAAACATAACTAAACTGACGACCAACAAGAAACGACTTTCTGGGGCACAGCGGTATAGGCAGCTTCCAGGATGCTCCAAAAGAGCAACTGAAACCTCCAACAAACCACCTTAGAGGTGGAAAGAGGATCCGTTCTCCAGAGGAACAGAAGACTGTTGCGAAAAAAGGAAAAATGCTCTCCGTCTGTTAGTAACTCGAGGAAACTTCGCCTTACCCAAACCAAAAGAGACTCTAGTCGGCCTCAAACTGTTGCGCGAGGTAAAGCGTCCGCGGCTACTAAAAAGACGAGCGCTTCGACCAGCTCAGTCGTTAAGGGGGATGCAAACCAACCTAAGCGAAAGAAATAGAGGGACGAAAAACGGTAAGGAGCCACCGTCCTACGCCAAAGTAGCCAGGAAGAACTATAGGTACGAACTCTGCTTTGCAGTAATTGATACCAATAGTCCTTCTGGTAAAATTCTGTGGATCGTCAAGGAACTATCGAGGATCTAATAAATAACAGTATACTGGAACACGTCTTGGAAACAAGGGGTGGCCCTGCTATACAAATTATAAGTTGCGAATTCAAGGGTGAATATTGATGATAAGGCTAGCATCAACATCATGCATCAAAACCTTCAGCGAACTAGTCAATGGCATCATCTTGCCATGAGACACCGCAAAGTTAAAACTGGTGAAGAGAAATTACATCCCGTCGCTCACAAAAAGGAGCCTGTATGTTAAGGGATGGGGCAGCATCAGAGCGTATACTCAGTGTCGTTGGGAGCCAAAATGCAGGACTGGCCACGGGGAAGTGGGAGGTCTTTCAAAAGGAAGAGGACTCAGAAGGAACTCTTTTTGTGATAGGCGTAGACCAGGACTCTATGGATAGTGTAACCAAGCCAAAGGGTATGGCGTTCTTTGTGTCGAAGGCTGTCTTTTTCAAAATTGGCAAGAGTCCTATTGGCAGGACATTAACATCACATTGCTGTGATCCAGGAGCTTAACTTAAACTTAAGTTTTCTCTTCTCTCCAGAGATGTCATCATCGGACGCAATTGTGCTGAAGCTAGGCGATGGAAACACGTACCTAGCATCATTATATTTGCCCTACGATGCACCGACACTACCACTAATAGTATTAGGAAGGAGGTATTAGATATTACTGTGTGTAAGGAAAACATTATTGACATTATCCAAGATTAAGAGGGTTTCAAATAAACATTCCTTTTTCGTTATATCATGTTTAAACTGGCTCGGCCACCGCCGGACCCAATTAGTTTCAGAAACAAGACAAAAACCGACTGGGAAGGGTTAGGCAGCTTACTCAGGAATCGCCTATTGCAAACATCGTGTGACAGCCTGAGTGTGGAAGACATTGATACAATGTGAATATGATTACTGAGGCTCTGGTTAAATCTTTCGAAGAGAGTTGCCCTCTTCGGAAAAGAAAATCCGCCTATGAAGCCTTGGATGACAGGAGAAATTCCTTCCATAGGGAAGGATGTCCGTAGGTTATTTAACAAGGAGTACAATAAATTAATTCGGGCAGCAAAGCGCAGCTCCTGGAAGCTTTTCTGCGAACAGATTGATAGTGTGAACGAAGTCTCGAAGATAAAAAAGTTTCTTTCCAAAACCCACATCCAAACCAAAAGGCTGGTTGACGATATCGGCAAAAGGGTGTAAACAATAGAGGAGACCTTATTGTTGCTGATAAACACACATTTTTCAAATAAATAGTATGGTGGTACCCACTGTGGAACCGCCACTAGTTGTAAATATGGCAGATGGCATGGTTAGGAATACAATAAATAGTTTGTTTCCTTTCAAGGCAAGCGGACCGGATGTCATTTTCCCTGCGCTTCTACAGAAAGAGGTGGACACTAGAGTGGTTCGCCTTCCATAAAAAAAAAAAGTTGTGCCAGTCATCCCCAAGAATTAAAGATAATGAAAAAACAATTCCAAAAATATATTTTTTAGTATTTTGTTCACTGTGTCGCCATTTTTAGTCCGATCATACCATTTTATATATCGGTGTTCATGGCTCTGTAAGGGTTAAATTTCTGTCTTTAATAGTTTTTTACTACCCCGCCATATTCTAGTCTAGTGTAGCTTAAGACCATGGAACGGATAATGAACGACATGATTAAGAGCAGGATATTAGACGATAGTCTGAGTCTAGGATTATAGCTGAATGCTACACATTGATACCAGAAAGATACTCCTCGGTCAATCGAACCCTACAACAAACACCCGTGGGAGTTTGCTGCTACACGGATGCCTCGAAGGTTTCTTCATAGAAGAACCGGAGACCGGAATTTACTTCCGCTTTTCTGACCACAATACAGTCTTTCAGGCGGAGGTTCGTGCGATCACGGAGGTTTTAAAATCAGTGTGAATATTAGGGCCACAGAGGTCAATATACATATTTACCGACAGCAAGTCGGCAATTAGGGCAATCACAACCGAAAGCGTAAACTCTAGGACCGTTTTAGATTGCAAGAATATGATTAACGGATCAACGATTATGCAGTACATGGCAAGATTCGTCTTGTATGTGTAACGGCCCACTACGGCGTAACCGGAAATGAACGTGCAAATGAACTGGCGATAAATCCCAGAACGTCACGGACAGTAACTCTAACTAAGGTTCTATGGGGCGACGTGGACGAAGACAAAACAAGTTGACTGTTGAAACCAAAGAAGCCTAAGCTGAGAATGTTGACGGGGCACTTTAGTTTAAGAGGGCATTTGTACCGGATTAGAGCCACCAATGACAATGAATGCAGGGCATGCATGGATTACATCGAGACAATGGAGCACTTCCTTTGTCATTGTCCAGTTTTCGCCCAGCCAAGATCCCGTTATTTTGTGAATTATACCTTACCAGACATTACCTACCTTATAGGTATTGACCGGAAAAGTTTGAGGGACTACGTGAACGATACTAAGTTCCCATAAAGGTGGGGTTCGTTCGTTCGCGCACAACAGACATATACTTTCTTATGTGTATGTCCCCGGACATGAGCGTAATGGCTCCTCTTTTCAACCTAACCTTATCTAACAGCCAAAAGCTTTAAAATCAGGAAACAGGCACTGGTTCAATATAGACTTGAATCAGACACATGCATTGGTTTCATTCATTCAACACATGATCTCCAATGACATGCTAATGTATAAACCATGCATATTTGCCCTAAATCTAACCAGTTCAACTTTATTTTTGACATATTTTATTTTTGCTGGACAAGTTCCTTCAAATGTTGATCATAAATTTCACTTTTTTTCAAAATTTCTTGCATTTTAAACGATTAGATCAATACTCACATTTACAATTGTATCCAATATTCCTACGTAATTCGATTCCGTGCTATAAAAATCCATAAAGTGATTAAAACGCATAGAAGTCTTTTTCGAAGGAGTCTGTTCGCAGGTTGGCGTTTCCGGTTCTGTCAGCAATTTACCACTCTCCAACTTATCCGGACTTGTCGTACAATCGAAGAAACTACCTGATACGGATAATAAACCAGCATCGGAAACAGAAGAACGACGCTTTCCCGAACCCAAGGGGGTTCCTTCCAACTGTAGACGTTGTGAAAAACGTTTACGTTTGCGTTTGTTAAAACTAATGGGTAAAGATTCACGACGATCACAATTTGGTGTATTGGCAATACTATCAAGGTACTAAAGGAAGCAGCCAAATACAAAGTTTGAATTAAAACCAAAGTTTTATAATTTTAAGAGAAACTTACATCTCCAAACAGATAATCCATTTCGTCGGCATAACCATTTTGTATGGTATACCAAAACCAATCAGATTTTAATATATGCGTACGATTATTTTTGGGTTCTGGTTTGGTCTGTGTGGTATGCTCATCAACCACCTGCATTTGAAAGAAAATTAAACATTTTATAAATATGTATAATAAAAAATATAATTTTTTTTTAAATAAATAAACACACACACGAAACACTTAGTTGAAACATCCGCTATTTTCGCACAAAACTACAAGCTGGAGTTGTCAAGTTAACCAGAGTTCCAGCTTGTAGTTTTGTGCGAAAATCGGAAATACGTACATCTACTCAGAATACTCTAAATACAATTAAAACTTATGTTTTTTGCTTCTCCTGTAAATGCTTTCAAGGTATGGGCCTGGCCTGTTCGTAAATGCATCATACGAGCAATATACTCGTACATATGTACATACAATACATATTACGATATAAGTTCGCTGATAATCTTTTTTAGTAGTAACCACGTTTGCACCCTATATTTGACATTTGTTTGTGCGTTATCTACTTTAATGAAGCAACTTAGGACATTTCAGTTTCCATTTACAGCATGTTCATTTACTAAAAAATCAAATATCTTTCAGAAAATCTCGAAAAAAAACTAAAAAACACTTGATTGTGAAAAACGAATGACCATCCGATTATAAAAAAAAATATGTGGATGTAACCTATAACCAGGTCTTATTTAACCATTAACAATGATGAACTCAAATAATGGTTATAATCAAGCATTATCTTAAGAAATATGTATATCATTTTGATCAATCGATCAGCTGTTTCCTACTGTTGCAGTTACATTACGTTACAGTCGGCTAACTGAGCCTTAAGAATAACCTAAAATAGATAAGGGTTATTTTCTTGCTTACGAGTATTATTTTTGATCTCTATATATAAAATATTAATCAAAGTCAAATTTGTCATCTTCGTCGAAAGGGACAAAAAAGTACCCTTAAGCATGGTACAGCCAAAGCTTGAAGTTCAATTCAAATTAAGTGTTAATTTCGCACACATTGACAATTCGTATTAAAAAGTATCACAAAGCGGAATACTGGGTATGTATATATAACATATATTAATAAAAATGATGAAGAGGAAATTTGTTAATTTTTTTCAACAATACCGAAAGCGAATTTTATTATTTCTAAAAATAAATATCTAATGAGCATTATTTGTAATCCATAAGATGGTTCATCCCACACACAAATCAAGGCATAATTCCTTTGAACAATATATTTTGTTGTGTGCATTCATTAAATCGTTATACTCGTATTTCTGTATTTTTGATTATTTCAATTAGAAGAGGTTAAATATTATCGGATTACTATGTTCAAATTTGTGAAAAATGTTGAGCAACATTGATTATTTCATTCGAAAAATTTTACATGTCAACAATATTAACTAGCCCTGAAACTATGCTACAGTTTCTTATGTTTTAAAAACGCCGCATGTGTTTGTTGTAAATTCCATGCGAAATAAGTGCCACCTATCTTATTTCGCATGAAAACTTAAAAGCTGAAGGTCCATACCAGCCGTTTCATGCGTTGTTGCGTTTTATGCATGTGTCAAAAAAGTAGAATCAGTGTAATTGTATGTGGCAAAATACAGAGCAAAACGCATAGAACGTATAGACGCATAGGATGGATAAAGTAGGTTAAAGCTGAAGGTCCATACCATCCGTTCTATGCGTATGCGTTGAATGCATTTCAGTACGTCCTATGCGATTCAAAATTCAAGTTACATGAAATACGTTTTATGCGCCAGGTATTTTTGTTTTGATCAGATGTATATAGTATAAATATTTTTATCAAATAAACACAATTTTGGGAAAAAATGGAAAGTGAAACTATGACTGAAAGAATTTGTGAAATTTGTGGAATATTTTTTAATAAAAATAATACATCATATTTTCCACAGCTTATATTAGCTTCTCCAACATTGCACTTCCTTGAAAATTAATAAACACAACAGAGATGACACTCAGTACATAAAAGCAATCGATAACTAAAATGTAAATTTTGTTCGTGAAATAACTATGTTAAAAACTGATTTTAATGTATTTTATTCTTAAAAATAGTAGTAGTAGTAGTCATTAAAAACTTTTTTTATGACAAAAAATTTAAAACTCAAATCCACCACACGAACATTTTTACCGATATCATTGAAAACATAATATAATTTGCCATCTTTGGCTATCAAAAACAGCTGATCTTTTTTCATGATGCATGCGACGGATACAAAAGTAGAAAGTAAACCTACTTTATCCGTCGTATGCGCCTATGCGTTCTATGCGTTTTGTTCTGTAACTTGCCACTTACAATTACACTGATTCTACTTTTTGACACATGCATAAAACGCAACAACGCATGGAACGGATGGTATGGACCTTCAGCTTTACTTTCTACTTTTGTATCCGTCGCATGCATCATGAAAAAAGGTCAGCTGTTTTTGATAGCCAAAGATGGCAAATTATATTTTCAATGATATCGATAAAAATGGTAATATGGTGAATATAAATTTAAAATTTTTTTGCATAAAAAAGTTTTTAATAAAAGAAAAAACTGTTTAATAAAGCTTACAACTATTTTCAAGAATAAAATACATTAAAACCAGTTTTCAACATAGTTATTTCACGAACAAAATTTACAATTTAGTTATCGATTGCTTTTATGTACTGAGTATCACCTCTGTTGTGTTTATTATTTTTTAAACAACAAAAATACTTGGCGCATAAGACATATTGCATGTAACTTGAATTTAGAAACGCATACAACACATATGCATAGAACGGATGGTATGGACCTTCAGCTAAAATGTTGAAGATACATTTCCTACGTTTTTCTCAAGATAAACAGAGTACTATATCTGCAACATTTTTTCATGAACAATTCGTGCCAATTTTTTTTCATATGTTATTTGACAACATTTCACGTGAAATGGTGAACAGAGTACCAGGCTTTAAGGAAGACTTAAACATTTGTTGCACATTGCAAAATTGTTTAACTTCTCAAACACGTAACAAACCAGTGTTACAGGCATAAAAGTATAAGTAAGTACTTACATACTCGTATGTATGGACTACATTTTGGGCTTATTGGCTATTATATTTCCATTATTTTTGTTGTATTCTAATATCACTGTTTCATATATATTCCTAAAATCTTTGAAATCACTTAGCTGACCTTGTCTTTTTTCTCTCTGTTAATGATTAAATTTGGTTTTGAAAATTCATTCATAAATTTGCTTTCTATTTTCTTAAAATAAATATAGTGTTTCACATAAGTAATCGTACACAAATTTAATTTAATTTGACTATACCGCATGTACATATATTTTTGTGAATATTTATGTCAGGTTTAGCGCTATTATATTGCCTACAACTTCTTAGTAAAATTCAATAAAAATTTTAAAAATCGTTTCTTCCAAGATACAGAAAAATACTTTATAAAGCATTCAAGGTTTTGGCATTTGTAAAATTCGAAATACATACATTCAAGCAAAGTTTGCATGCACATACTTACATACTATATTTGCTTTTGATCGATAATATATTGGTAACATAAACCTGTCACACGATCGCGACAGAAAACGTTCGACAGACAACTTGTGTTGAAAACAACAATAAAATAATAAAACTTGTTTTTGTTTTGAATATAAGTAATCCATCGAACGTTTTCTGTCGACATCGTGCTAGAGGGCGTAACGTTTGTTAACGGTCAAAAATACTTGTGTGGCAACAGTCTATTCTTACGAAAGAAATGAATAGCTGATATTAGTTGAGCCTCTCATTTATTTAAATGAAAATTTAACACAATATATCCAGTTGTTCTAAGACAATTTTTGGGTAAAACTTCCCTGAATAATAATCAATTTCTATGTGTGTTTTAAGGAACAATATTTTACTGAGTAAGTCAAATAATAAATTGGGATTAATATGTTAAAAATATACTTTTGTTATGGCAAACATTTTTTAATAAAGGTTATAAACAAAATTTAAGAAATAGCGTAAAAATTTTCTACATAGAAAAAATTAAAAAAAAAATATCTACATATGGCCGGACGATTTTGCCTTATTTATAATACCATGAATATTTTATATGTTGTAAGAATTTGACTCTTTCTCAAAGCGCACAGCTGACGACCTTACTCTAAAATTTTTCCTGAAGAAGGACACCGAAGGTGTTCGAAATATTGAAAAAAATAAAAGATTTAACAAAATCAATAATTTAATGAAACAAAGAGTTTTATTTAAATGATTATGACCTTGAGCCTGACAAAAACAAATATCTATGAATACTTTATTTCATGATGAAATTCAGATATTAAAAATTTTTCAGTTACTGGTAGTATTTCGTATTTTCAAAGTATTACATACAACATTCGTAAACTTATATGACAGACTGTATACATATGTATATTCATAAAGTTGCGTGTGAGTGTGTGTGTTTATCAAATAAAAATAAAATTGTTTAAAATTTCTTAATTTTAATGCAAGAAAAGAGAAATTTTTGCAAAAACAAATTTGTTAGATTTTCATATGTACATAATATATTTAAAATTACATAAGTACATATGTAGATACATACATATATTTCGGCTGAATATAACAACTATAGCATTTGTTTAATATTATACAACATGAAAACTGAATGGTATTGTACAAAACAAATGAAAAATGAAATAAATATAAGAATATTAATAATAGCGACATGCATTTGAAAAATTAATGAACAATTAGCAAAAACACAAAATGAAATTAAAAAAAATGTTTAGCAGTTTTATAGAATAAAATCGAATTAAGTAGAAAGGGTGGACACTAGCTTTAGTATTTCAGTTAGGATAAAATGGAGATCTTTAAGAGAACGGATTGAGGAACAAAGAGTATCTGCTGTGGAATTACCGGCGTCCATAATTTTATTCTGGATATTATCAATTTAATTGTAACATTTATGAACAGTCTGGAGTCTCTCTTTCTCATAATGTAATGATCGATACTATCATCAAGGTATTTGGGGAATAAAATGGACCATGAATGGGCCAAAAACTCTTGAAGATAAATTTTCTGAGGCACTGAAGGCCACTTGTCATGAACGCATAAAGAACGCAATAGTGGATCATTTCTATTTACAAAAAGTTACATATAATAATTTCAATATAAACCAAATGAGAGTTCTAAAAAGCATGTGTACAGTACACCAAAGCGAACGTGGTTCTTATTGGGAGATTTTGAATTTGTCAATATAACTTCTTAATAATTTGGAAGTCAATCCCAAGAAATTACATTTTCAAGACTTCCAAGTTATTAAGAAGTTATATTAACAAACTCAAAATCTCCCGATAAGAACCACGTTCGCTTTGGTGTACTGCACACACGAAAATGTCATTTCTTAGGATTGACTACGGCTCCTTTTGCAGGGTTACTTCATACAGCCTGTGCAGTAAACACTTTTAGTGTTGTCAATATGTCTTAATAATAATAAGTAAATACGTACTTATTGACTTCTATCTTTTGTACTGAGATAGTTATCGCCTAAATAATGTTGGGTTAGATTAACAGTGCCCCGTTTCTCTAAGAAAAGTTTTCGCATCCAGAAAAACTTAGCAATCATATATAAATATACAGAAAATCACAAAAAATTAAGTTATTTTCCTTAAGCCATGTACAGACGATTGTCAGATCTTACATTATGGTCAGTAAAAAGTGCTAATAATTTTTAACCACCGTGTGAATTATCAATTTTTGTCCGACAATGTTTCCAGAAAAAGCATTTTCAGTCAGTCCATTGCAAGACTACCACCTGAACACAAATTGTCAGGTCAGACATCTGACAATCGTGTGAACACATTTTGTTGTCATTGTCAGATATTTGTCAGACATTTTATTACTGTCAGATGTGCGGATGTGACAACGGCATCATTGTCGAACAATTCTTTATTCTGGCAACACTGCACACACTAGTTTTTAAAGAAAAAAAAAATTAAAGCAAAAATGTAATAAAATATATGCAGTAAAAAAATTGCAATTAATAATTTACATTTGTGTTCAGATGAAAATTTTTTCGATTGTAAGTGTTCTCACATTCCTTACAGAAACGAGGAACAGATTGCAGGTTGTGTTACCTGAAAATAAAATTAGATGAACGGAAATATAGAGAAACGAGAGTGCCTTGTGTGGTCATGCTTTACTATTTATACAATCGTTTTCATAGTCATTATAAGGGAAACCCGACTTTTAGCTTGGGTAGCGAAACCGCAGTGCACTATGATAGTAGCCAAGAGAATTCTGACGGATTTAATACGAAATTTTTAATAAGTTTCCAGCAGGATAAGAATGGGAGGCAGCAGTGCCGATATTTTCATGCTTTAGCTCGCTTTAGTGCCAGGATGAGCAGAAAAAATAACACATTTACGGAGATCAGCAATTACTACTGATAAGGTTCCTCTAAAAGAACAAAAATACTTAACGTGCACCATACGTTTTTTTTACAAATAATGCTGGAGCTATAGCAATGAAAATAAAAATTGCAACAACACATTAAATTATAATTTTTCGTTATACAAATTCAGCGAATTTAAAAATATTTTACTAAAAATTAAAAATTTCTCTTTCTTTACATAAATTTATATAAAAATAATTTTTAGTAATATACATATATACATATCTTAAGAAACAAAATCTAGAAAACATTTTTTAAAGTGCTTTTATGTATAAAAAGCAACTGTGCAAATATGTATTATTTTTATAGCAAAAGGAATGTGCATGTTTGAATATAAAAAAAATAAAGTAAATAAAATCAATAAGCGCGAATTGCAATTTGTGTGGCATTTTTAACATTAGCAGTTTATATTTTACTATACAAACTTCAGAATACAACAAAATACGTTAAATTTATGATATTGAAACAATTTATGGATTTTTTTAGAACAGAACAGAAAAGGTACCTTTTTAAAAAATTTATTTACAAACTGAATTTGCTTATTTTACATATAATTAAATAATTTATTGTGCTGTTGTGTTGTTTTCAAAAATATTTATTGATTGTAATAAAAGAGAAGGAAAAACAAAACACCAAATCCCATAAAATATTAAATTTAATTAGCATACGGAGAGAGAAATTAATGAAATCAAAATTGTCTAAGAATTTATATGAATTGGTTATTTGGAAGTATGCATTTATTAAAATTCATTTTAAAGTTACCTTTTAATTTTTAACTAATATGTACAAATTTAAAAAGGTAACGCAAAATATGTTTCAGATTTATACCCCAATAACCGACTCATATATTTATTTATATAAATTTTGCAATAAAACTGAACGGAAATCTATAACAAATGTTTTAACATTCCAATTACTTTTTGTAGTTTAACTAGTAACCTTAGGAATAGAAATGTGAATGATTGAATGAATTTTAATTTCTTTTATAGAAATGACAATGTTAAAAATGCGCTGCAAATTACAAAAAAGAAATATTTTACATAATTGTTAATACATATTGGTTTTTCGAAGAAAGCTGCGTCAATCCGTTTTTATAGACTTTAAAAAAAAAAAAAAAGTTTTTATGAACAAAACAAATAAAATAAGTTTTTTTTTTAATTTGTTAAATTTGTCACACGGTGAGGTGTTTTATACAATCAGAGCCCAAGCAAAAAAAATGATAATAATAAAACTAAAAAAATTTTAAATAAAATTCATAGCTATTATGGAAAATTTCATAGCTTAACTAATAAAATTTCATAGACATGTAACTATCTATATTATTAGTTAAAGCATCATTATTTTGGAATTATAGTCGCTGATATATACAAGTAGTTTTCAGCATTAAAGACGTATGTCACAAACATGTGCTCGCTCCTCAATTACTTAAGCACTGTTACCTCTGAACTAGTAATGTAACAAATATTCGTACACGCATTTGTATTCCGCTATTTCATGGCATTCGGATTCATATTTGTGTTCCCGTGAATAGTGTCGAATATTTCCTTCCCAAAAATTAAAAAACAATAGTAAGGAAATGGCACAACATACACATATAATAATTTGTAATAATTTTAAGTAAAAAAAACTTTCTTTTGTATTTTAATTTGCAATATTCTTGTACTAAACTATGCTCCAGTGGGAGTTCGAGGAATATATCATCATCATCAAACTAAAAAACTTCTTTTACCAGTTACATTAAAAAAGTTAACAAGTATTTTTTCTAATAACTTAAAATCAATGTCGTATGGCATTTATTAAATTCTGTGATCATTATTACAAATTCTCTGGCAATAAGGAAAAATTGCTTAAGTCTAATGTACTGCAGTAGAGCACTTTTAAACTTTCAAGTCAATTTTCAGAAATTTGTCTCTTTTGCAGTTAAATTATGAAATTCGGTATTCACTTAAATTTTTTCAAACATCGTTATAAGCCGAAAAAAGAGAAGTAGCTAGTTATTGCGCTATAACTTCGTGAAAAATCGCACAAAATAATTGGGAGTTTGCCCAGGGGTACTTTCAAATATGGAGATTACAGGGGTGCCATTAACTCAAAATCAGCTTAACTCGACTTAAGCACTTTTTCCTTTTTGCGCGATAAAGGGCATTCACCCAAAAAGATTGTAATTTTCAATGAAATTTTAAATAGGTATTTCATTTTGTAAACGTATCAAATTTCAAATTAATTATTGGTATTCGCGAAATTTGAAAATTTACATTTGTTACATCACTAGTTTGAACAATATCTAAATTTTCTTTTTATACTTTATGCTGGCACAAGAGAAATATACTATTCTTAGAGGAATTTCACCTCAAATTGTTATTAATTGTTGCTATTATTGAAGTGAGTGTTAAAACTGTTGTCATAGGGGATAGCTAGAATTAAGTTGAAATATTCTTCATATTTACGTGAAACATTTCTCTAATAAATTTAGTTAAAAAGGTATTAAAAGTTTTACCATATTTACAATAAGTTTAAAAATACGATGACATACGAAAAGAAAATATTTTTATACTCGTAACATTTTAAGGGGTTTCGTCACTACAGTAATCTTTGTTTTATGCTAGAATTCTATTGTTATGCACATTTTGATTTTGTCAGAAAAACCTTGACACGCTAAAAGTAATTTTTTTTCTCGAAACTACTCATATGTTTTCCTAGAGGGTGCTGTTGACTTAAGTAGTTAGTTCATCGACTACAAAGCAATTAACGGTCTTCGAGAGCCCGAGTTCAATACATAGACAGACCTTGTCGTATGCTAATGCATATTGACACCCTCCTTCGTCGATATTTATAGCCATTATTCGCCGGCAAATAAAATTCCTACATAGCTTAATGTAAAGCGCCTACTTAACACTAGACACGCTACAACGATGTTATACAAATTAACCTACAATAGCAAAGTCGTAAAGGCTTCTCCATCTGTACTTGCACTATCACTTTCTTAGTCTAATATAACAGAAAGGGGCCTGCTGTTTGAACTCAAGTTAACTGAAAACTTACTTTCTCTTCTCAGAAACCTGCAAACCTAACCTATCTTATGTTTTTCTACTTACGATAGTATTAGGTTAGATTAGGTTGTATAGGTTTACTGGATCTCCTTAAACAAAAGGAATTTTAAGACATACGTCGTTACTGATGTAAACCACACATATGTATATCGAAGCATTTCCATACTGTTAAAGTCTCCACCGAGTGCTTAAACAGAGCGATAACAAAATTTTATTTCTCCTTAAAAACACTTATTTAAAATGTTTGCTTTAAATCTGCTTTTACATAGAAAGCTATATAATAATTTATTAAATTATGTGATGAAATTCGTGTGATAAAACATTTAATTTTCATCGATAATGGTGTGATGAAGAAAATGGGTTTTAAATTTTTTGCAGTTCAAATACGGAGTTTCCTAAATAGAAAAATTATATTCCAAAAAATCTACTTTTTCACAAAAGTTGAAATTTTGTCGTTATTTACTGTGTGAGCTATATATACATATATATCGAACGTTTTTTTTTTTCGATTTTATCGTAAGCGAAATGCTATCGAAAATAGGCTTTTTTATTGAAATTAAAACTTTATGGACCTACCCATAGTTTAGAATTATCAAAATACGAAAATTGTTGACAACTTTTAAGATACGAACTGTAAAATTTTATCGTAAGCGACAATTTACTCGTACGTACAAAAACACATTTGAAATTTAAACAAAAAATTCTCCTGAAAAATTAAATTTTTGTCGCTTACGATTAAATCGAAAATAAGGCTCGACATGTACATACATAGATTTTATTACAAAACTGTTGAAGTGCTGAATTAAGAACTTTAATTAATATTGAATAACAATATTGAATAATTTTATTTAATTAATCAGCAAGAAATATCAAATATGATATCAAGAAGTATCAAAAAGTGTTGAAAAATAATAAATTTCGTTTCAAAAATAAAAAATTTAAATTTTTACGAAAATGATACTCTTGTTTCCTAAATGTTTTCCCGATTTTGATTCTTTTTAATTTTATTTAAAAAAAAACTACAAAAAAAATATAAAAAGTACCGTAGGAATATGACCGGCATTATTAGCACTGACACCCGTAGCAACAAGTTCGTATGTATTTTGAGCTGGATAACAATGATGATTTGCGATTTGCATTGATTGGTTACTTGGCAGTAATGTGACATTGTTAGTATTAGAAGCAGTAAAAGAGGAAGTGGTAGTAGAAAGAGATTTAATAGCAGTGTTAGCACAAGCTACATCAATATTTTTACTATCGTAGGGCAAATTTTCGGAACAGGTAGTTGGAATTATGGAAGTGGAAAGACTTGGAAAGTTAAGTGTATCGTTCAAGGTTAAATTAAGGGATTTATTACACAATTTGGAAGCTGTAGATGTTGATGCCGATAATGTAGATTTTGTTGCAGGACGTGGTGCGGAGGCGCAGCATGAGACATACTTTAAAGGAGCTTTCGGGGTTTTAAACTCTTCTCTGTCATTTTGACAATCAACATTATCTCTTTCAGGCGATTTTTGTTGTATATTTATTGGATGTTTCTCTTTTCGACTGCTGGTACGAGTTAATCGATTTTTCAGACTGCGAAATTTTTCTTTGACTGGTTTGTATATCGACTCATTAAATGTTGTTTCCATCGATACCATAGAGCATACAGAATTATCGGCAGTTTCGTTATTGATATATTCGTTATTGGCATCGCTGGGTACCGAATCGAGTGCCACTGAACTTCGACGAGGTCTTAACATTTTGGCAATGGGCGTACGTACTCCCACAAAGCTCATCGAACGTTTAATGGTCCGTGTTATTGAACCAGTGCGCAATAATTTTGGTTTTTTGTTGCTGCTAGGCAAGATAAAAGATTCAACGGACATCAACGAAACGCTATCAAAACTTTCGCGTTTACGTTTTAATTCCAATTGGGCATCATCCAATTCATTATCATTACCTAAGGCATCAATTTCCATTTCCAAATCAGTATTTTTGTCAACCTTTTGCAAAATTTCATCGGCTGGTCTTTCTTCATTCGGGGAATGATTGCACAGTATAGGAGATATATTAGCGTTTTGTTGGAAATCATTAGAAGATCCATTAGTCAAAATTTCACCATCCAATTTGGGTTTTTCGTTAAGCAGATTTATTAATTTTTCATTTGAAGACTTTGATGATTTCGGTGTACTGGCGTGTGTTGTAATATCTTGCGCCTTTAAAGCTGAAAACTTTAAGTGCCCATCGTTATAGGGTAAAATCAAATCACTGACCATAGTATCTTCAATATTTTCCTGTTTCAAATTGCACTCATAATCAACTACTAGTCTTTCGTCAAAATGATCACCATCATCATCGATCTCGGCTTTATCTACATTATTGTTTGCATTGTTAAAAATTTCATTTTCATTTTCAACATCAACTTCCATTGCGTTAGTACTTTCTTCTAAGGAATCGAAATTATTTTTTTTAATAGGAGTTTGATTAGTATTTGTTAGAACTTTCGAATTATTAATGGTATTAGATAGAGCTTCTGAAAAGTAACCACCCGTATTAGGCATGACCTGTAAAATTTAGAGTTTATTTTTCAAATTAAGTATATCTCAGTTAACGATTGTGTGAAAACATATCAAATTTCGATTTAAATGTGCAACATAACAAAGGACTAAACAAATATAAGCAATTGTTACTGCAATTAAAAACTCACGACATGTGAACATTCTGGATCATCTAACTCGGCCGGTACACCGCCATTACTTTTTAAAACATCTATCATGTGCTGATGCTCATCTATGGGAAATCCGAAAAAACATATCTTCTGTCCCTCGAATGCTTTTAAGCGATGCTCTTTGGAAAAATCTTCCGTTGTGGCCTTAAATTCTAAATCATCCTTACGTTCCCAAGCAGCATAAACCCAGGCTGGCCGCACTACTGTTAGCCGAAATGTTTTGGCATACCTAAATTAAAAGAATATAAACCGCAATAAATAGAAGAAAAAAAAATAACAATGGTGGACGTAGATACTTAATAACAAAAATTTCAATTTATCTAAATTATCATCTATTCGTACATCTACATTGAAGAATTTTTTTAGATTTTATTTTTTCAAACGGTTGAGCACAAAAGAGAGCTGCACTGAACAAGAAACATCGGATTTAAAAAGATTTCATTCATAAATGTTCTCGAACATATTGTTTTTGTGAGTGAGTCTTTGATAAGGTCTTATATTTCTTCTTCTAACAAAACATCTGTGTCTGTACCTCATCACTGAGTTCATTTATTATATTAAAAACATCATTATGATTTTAAGAGTAATAACAAAATCTATTTACATTCATTTTTTCAGTGCAGTTGGTAAAAATATCATCACGTTTCATCGAAGATTAAACGAAAGGACATGAGACTACAATTGTTCCATCTACTACTGGTATTCCAGAGATATATGAAACAATTCAATTTAACTTTATCTCTATTAATTTAATATAGAAATTATTTTTATTACATATTACGTATTATTATTAATTTTTGTGATACGACTTTTTAGTTCTCCTGGCAACACTCTTTCTTTGCAACATTGGTGGTGAATAACATGTGATGTTTTTTTTTTTGTAACTGGTAATACGAGGTCTGATCAAAAAAACCCGTTATTTTCAATTTTTTCAAAAAGTATTTATTTATTCATCAATAACTATCTTGTCCCCTTCAAAGTAATCCCCTCAAATATAATACACTTATGCCAGCTTTTTTTCCAATCCTTGAAACACTTCTGAAACGCGTTTTTTGGTATCGCCAACAGCTCCTGTTTCGATTTTACTTTTATCTCCTCAATCGTAGCAAAACGCTTTCCTTTCATCGGTGTCTTCAGTTTTGGGAAGAGGAAAAAGTCAGCGGGGGCCAAGTCCGGTGAATACGGTGGTTGAGGCATGATAACGGTTTTGTTTTTGGCCAAAAACTCACGCACAAGCATCTATGTGTGAGCTGGTGCGTTATCATGGTGCAAAATCCATGATTGTTTTTGCCACAATTCTGTGCGTTTCTGACGAATTGCTTCGCGCAAACGGCGCATAACTTCAAGGTATAGTATTCCTTATTGACCGTACGACCTTGTGGCAAGAATTCATGATGCACCACGCCATTGCAGTCAAAGAAAACAGTGAGCAAAACCTTCACGTTGGACCGAATTTGACGTGCTTGACGAGCATCGTCATTGACATCTTCTCGGCCTTCCTTAAACCGGTTATACCACAATTGAACTTGTGTTCTGCTCATAGTATACTCGCCAAACGCCACAGTCAACATTTCAAATGTCCTTGCGCATTTAATTTCATTTTTTACACAAAACTTAATGCAGTTTCTTTGATCCATTTTTTCGAATAGTAAAAAATCGAAGAGCACACCAAAACACACACGACTAACCTTTTTATCTGTCAAAAACAAACTGACAATCCAAAATGGCTGATATTGCCAACATACATATATAACAGACATGTGTACCAACATAACAGAAAAAAAATGCGAAAATCGAACATACGCAACTCACGAAATTTTAAAATGGCGGTGATTTTTTGATCAGACCTCGTACTAAAAATTTAAAGTGATTTCAAATTTCAATATTTTTAAAAGAAAAACTATTGTACTGTAGATTCCTAATAGTGTTTATATTGAAACCTATTAAAAATGTTCATTTGGTTTACAAAACGATACGAACTCTAGCCGCCTAATCAAATCAATAATACAACTAATTAAAAATTTTAGTTTGCGAAAGATTTAATAAGCAAATTTCCATACAAAATTTTGTTTTTGTAAACCTATTCAACAAATGAAATTTTTTTCAAAAGAGATGGATTTACAAATAAGAATCGAAATTGATTTTAAATTTAATAGCAAAATGAATAGTTCAAAATTATAATTTAATATCAATTAAAGTGTAATCAAAATGCTTTTATACTCACTGATATTTATCACCGCCACTGTGCGTACTTATTAAATGTGTAATTTTGGAATTCATATCCTTTCGTATACAGCCACCCATAGAATGTATTAAATTCACTAATTTTGTCTAAAGTAAAACGCAAGAATCATTATTTTCAAAGTATAAAAACATATTTATCAGAATAACACCCACCAATTCATCTTTTTTGCGTATTCCGGTGAAACATGTGACTACACCACGCATGGAATAATTATAAATTGGTCTAGCATTGTGTGTAAGACCATCCTTCATGGCGGCCGACTGTTTTAAAGCTGGTGGACCCAATATGCTGCAAATAAAAATTAAAAATTATTTAACCACAACAATCACATAAATATTTAACATAAAGAAGCTTAAACAAAAAAGTTTATATGAAAATCTTTTTCATTCATAAAATAATTTTAAATGTTTAGACTTATTTTACCAAAGAACAATAAAACAATTGTTTCGCAGAACTTTTCATTTAAAGACAAATGAATTACATCACTTTACGCTTTATTATAATGACTGCCTGCAAAGAAATTAAATTTTTGTTTTTTGCACTTTTTATGACCAATCAAGTGTCTGTAAACATGCAAATATCGAGTATTTTCTGGCTAAAAAATCAGAGCAAGCAACAGTCACACTCTAAGAATTATAAACTACATAAATTACAAGAATATTGGAGCTGAATTTTTCTTAATTATATTGGAAAAATATAAAATTTTAAGAAATCGGGCAGGTGTTAAATAGCCATTTAGTGTAGAAGTTTACTAAACATGGAATAAGTAGAAATATTTAAAAAAAAAAATATTTTCAGATGCGTTTTAAATGGTTTCTTTTGAAAAATATCGATTACTGCATATGATTTCAAAAGTAGAAACAATTTTCAATTATTTACAGGGGATAATATAATAATAAAAATAATTTTCAAAGTATATATACATACATATGTATATACGTTTCTTTTATATACATATGTACATACTCGTACATACCTTACCTAAGTTCAACTTAACAAATAACTAATACCGACCATATAACTGCCAATATTTTTAAGTTTCTCTCTTTTAGATACAATTTATTTTTTTTAATGAAAAATGTACGATGTATAGCTCACTTAATTTTTTTTTATGAAAAATGGATGATGTATGGACGGTAGTGTTGAGCAATACTGTGATGTTTTAATAATGCTGCTCCTTTTGAAAGTGATTTCTAAATCGCTGTTCTTTTAAACTGTGTCTGTGATCACAGTTTAACACATTTCAGATCTTCTGCTTTAAAAGTAGTTATTAGTATTGGTATTTTGATAAATACTAATAAGAAGAGCGTCAAGAACAAACAATTAGCAATCAACCCCATTCAAATATTGAGAATTGTCGTATTGCAAGTACAAAAATGTGAGAGCGATACATAGTTGCCAGAAAAGACTATTTGACACGATTCGACGATTTTTTCTCGACAAACGGTGAAGGTATAAAAAAATTCATGAGGTAGCTTTATTTACTGTACACTAAGCATACAAGAACATTCACAGTTTTTTATGAAAGAAATATATTTCCAAAACCTGTTACTGGATAAATTCAGTCACAGTTGTGATTAGTGATTTTTCAATCGCTGTGAAAAAATAACAGGTTTCGAAAAATCGTCCATCTCTAATGGACGGTAACGTGACGTTACAAATACTTTATTCTTGTAATGCACCTAGCTTTTACCGTATATCGAAATAAAGCACGACATTAACACAAACCAGGGAGTTTACTCTCTATTGCGATGCGAAAGAAAAATGCTACGAAATCGAACAATTGGTACCCTCTAATGCGTTTGGTTTTCGCATCTATTTTCCTTTTCTTTCGCAAGCCTGGTATCATGCGAAAGCGTCTGTCTGACGTCGCTGAACTGTATTTTATATGAAAACACTTATGTTTTCTTTCGACTTGCCGTTCGAACAAATCTTCGTTGTTGATGAACCCAATTCAACTTTCATTCGCTTAGAACGCTTAGGCTGTATTGTCTAAGTTTATGAGGAGACTGCTTTGGAATGCAATTAAATTTACCCAAATGCTAATTTAGGTAACCAAAAAACTATTAACTATCAATTATTAATTTTGGATATTTTTCTGAAACTGAAAAAATATTGACTGCTAAACTAACACAGCACTTTACGATATCACACACGCTTTAATATTCTCATATACATACATATATGTATGTGTTTCTTTTACTACATACATTTGTACATACATACATATGTACATTCCTCCATGTTTTTTCAACACCTTTACTTTTGATGTTGTAGCGTATTGGCGTCTATGCGATCTTTTATTTTCTGTTCATTTTATTTATTCACCCGTTTTAAATATAAAACTACAATTCACTTGTTATATATTGCCTAAATTTGATTCAGAGATTTGTTAAAAAAAGCAAAGGCCACTACTACATCACCGCAGATGAGCATCGGCATGTAGCATTCAATCAGCCAGCCAATCCAGCAACAGTTTACCGCTACAAAATTTTCATGGAAACAACAAAAAACCTATGTATATTTAAAAAAAAAAATGTCCCCTGAAATTTATCGCACAAATTGCAAAAAAAAAAAATATGTATAATAATAATAATATAGTGGAGTTCGGTTACCACGAACTGCGAGGCATCGGACAATTTTGGTCGTTAGAGGCGCGGTCCGTTATAACCGGATTAAATAATTTCTGCAATTCAAATAAACCAAAGAAATACAAACAATAAAGCAATTAACATATTTTTTGAACATATGTACTTTCATTATATTATATATATACACATATAGGAAAGCATTTAAAAATTAACAGACACTTCTGACACTTAAAAAAAATCTTTTTTGTTTTTGGCTATGAGAATAGCGGCTTTATAAACGAATGAAGTTCCGAATAGTTTTATTTAAAAGATTTAAAACAGAGTTCGTTATAAACGAAAATTCGCTATAAGCAGAGTTCGCCAGACCGTACGGAAAAATTCCTAATTGTATCCGATAATTCGGTTATAGTTCACTATAACTGAATTCTACTGTAATAATAATAGTAATAATCATCAAGTGACGTGGTGATGGAGATGTTTTTATTTTTTTAATTAATTTAAGAACATATAATACAATCTATTGTCAACATAAACGTGTGACAAGGAAAACAATTTCGAATGACAAATATGAAAATCATGGGTCGAACTTATACAGGGTGGCCCAGAATGACTGAAAGTGTTTGAATTCCTTATAACTTTTTATTATAATTTTTTTTTCTTTTTTCTTTTTAGTATTTTGTAAAGAAGACTCAACAATGTTAACAACAATGCTAACACCAGTGATGGAATCGGCGACACCTTTCTCATTTTGAAAAAAATATGGGCTAATTATCCTTTCCGACGAAACACAGCACCAAACGGTACACTTAAGTGGGTGTAATTCTCGCTGTTTAACTACTATTTTCCGTAGCCCATATCCTGCAGTTTGGCCTATTAACGAACCATTAAAATGGAAATGGGCTTCGTCGCTCATAATTAAATTATGAATAAAATCATGATTTTCTTTTGCTTGTTGACGAAAATAAATTGCATAATCAAGTTGTTGCTGGTAATCTTTCGGTTTCAATTGTTGGACAAATTTCTCAAGTCTTTTGTACAAAATCTGGGGGTGTACTGTGTAATTCGAAATGAAAGAAAATGCTTTCGAATTTATTTGCTTATAACATGTAATTTCGAAAGCATTTTCTTTCGTTTCGAATTACAGAATAGACCACCTGAAAAGAAAAAATTTTTTAAAAAAGTTATAAGGAATTCAAACCCTTCGGTCATTCTGGACCACCCTGTAACTTCGGAAATCTACGCAAATCGTCTTAAATAAAATATTAGAAAATAGAAAGGAAATCAAATGATTTTTTTAATGAAAGAAAATCATTGCATAAATTAAAAAGTTTATATATCTGTGGTTTTTATAAATAACCTCGATTTTTTAGATTTTGAGTTATGATGCCAATTACTCTATTTTAAAAACTATTTAAATTCAACTTCAAAATTTTATTGTTATTTTTTACCACCATAACTTATACATTTCTTCGAACAATTTTTAGTTGTTCAGAATTATGTCCTTATTAAGGAAGTATTTATATATAAAAGACAGAGACCCAGCAAAAATTACTGCTTACCAGAAACGTTTTTTTTTTTGCCTTACTAAAGTGCTTCCCAGAAGTAATAATATATAATTTTTGTGAGAGCACGCCTTACGTTAGTGCTTCTCAGAATAATTTTTCGAAGCTTTTGTTATGTAATAAGCAATACATTGCTTCCCTCAGTTGTTAGTGCTTCCAAATCAGATTTTTTTTTGCTGGGGATATACATACATGCGATGTTATTTCTGTGTGGTTTTTTTTTATTACATTATTGTTCAACAAAACCTGAATTCATATCTGTCTTTTACTCAAACAACGCCATAACTCAAAAACACCAGTTTATCAGAAAAGGAGCTTGAAGTTTTCAATTTTAACGAGATTTCTCGAGATGAGATAATTGGTGCCTTATCAAATTTGGGGGACAATTCAGGAATATGAAAGTGGATTCAAAATCTACTACTTTACCGTAGGATAGACTCGATTCTAGGATTATCTCGGTTGAATCGTTTTTTAAATAGGGCTAAAATACAAGCAGGAGTTCTTTCGCAACTTTTGTGGAATCTGTCTCTAATTCCCGTGCTGTTATCTTTAAAACTACGTGGGTGCATAATGGTTGCTTATGCTGATTTTGTGCAAAATCTGTTACAGGAAAATGCCTCTTTACTCTAAAGGCTCTGTTCGAAGTTGTGAAAAATTTTCAGCTTTTATTTCTTGAAAGTATGTAACATTGTTAAAATTCCGTGCGAAAAAAGTACTGCTCATGTTGTTTCGCAGGTGAAACTTAAATGATGCCAGAAACACGTAAAATCATGCTGTCACATAGATTTTATGTGTTTTTCGCAATAAGAACAGAGTACTACTTTTGCAAGTTTATTTCGCAAATATTTCATACGAAATAATTTTACATGTAGTTTGACAGTATTTCGAATGAAATTGTGAACAGAGTACCAGGCTTAAGGGACATTCTACAGGTTGGTCTCTGTTACCTGTCAAGATGAGAGGAGAAGTAATGTCTTGCCGTTGATCCCAACAAAACGGAACTAGGGCCGAGTACGCACTGTGGCATTTTGTGACAAATATGACAAAAATAGCAGTGGGAACTTGTGGCAACGTTTGTCATTTCCGATATTTTTCGTTGTGTGGCATTACCACACAAACTGTTTATGTATCTGATGTAGACAGTTGTGAGAATAAGTTGGCAGCATTGCAGACACAAACATAAAATGTCAGTAAGTATGTATGTATATACACAAAGAATTTCAAATGTATGCGGGTATACAAATTTAAATGTATGGAAAACGAAAAAGAAAGTGGAAAAGTACTGGACGCATGACATGACGACATACATAGCTTAATCAACATGTGGAGGTTCGTGAAGCTGTATGGAATCATCTATGTGGCATTTATAATGATAGAAATGCAAAGGAAACTGCATGGACAGAAATTTTGGTGGAATTAGGCTTCATTCATACGAACTTTTTAAACCAACTTGAATCCTGCCTCCGTAAACTGGAATGCAGAGTACAATAAAATCCTTTGGTAGCGCGCATATTAAGCCCTGGTCTTTTCCACCACTTTCTTTGCTGTTTTTTAGATTTTCTTAATTTTTTTCTTATTATTGGTAAACACACGGTGGCACTAGACAATTGAATAATTTTGCGATTATACATTTATATAAAAACATTAATTAACAAACAATACGAAAAACAAAGTCTCACAATGATAAAGCAAACGACACTAAATGTCATTATGTCAATATTAGTTCCTGATGTAGACAATGATACCGTATTGCCATTTTTTAAGGATGGGACTTTTTCCTGTCACAATCACAAAACAAAATTGTGTGTCATCGAAAAATTTGATGGAAACGGCCCTGCAAACATATGAAAATGACACTACAAAATGACAACACATGAAATGCCAGATGTAAACTCGGCCTAGTTCTCTTCTCGAGGAAGTTTTAAGATGCCTTATTTGCAACGCAATTTCAATGAATTTAAATTTTCATACTTTATATGTATGGGATGCCGAAAGTATTTATTTTATTTGCTCCATAAAAAATGACATGTGCGTAAAAATTGCACTGAGAAAGCGTGCAAACCGGCCATGCGCATTGCACTTTTCAACACACAGAAAAAAAAAGACAATAAACATTTTAGGCCGCATAACTTTCAAATGCGGCGCTTTTTTAAAAAAAATTATATAACGCATTTTTTCTCTAAATAACTTTGTCCTAACTGTGGCCAATGATGGTCTTTTAATGAGCTGAAACTAAATTTTTGGGGAATTTTCTTTTTCAACGGCTCTCGCTAAAAATTGGATAACGATTATTATAATCCGTTTTTATTATTTTATAAAGTATGATCTGTAGATTATATAGCCCAATTACATTTGGTCCAAATATGTATCATTTAATAATAAAAGGATCAAAGCATCACATATCAATTTATTATAAGCTTTGTTATGTATGTGGAAATTATCCTGCAGCTCGTGATCCATTAAATACTCAACAAAACTAGACACAAATATAAACGCTAGAGTAACATATATTATTCTATAAAAAAATCTGCGTACATACTTGCATATTTTATGTAAATTCACGAACAAATCATTAGAATTCTTCTTTAAAAAAATAAAAATAAATAAATACAGTGAAGAGAAATATACCACCAATGTTTTTTAAATAATATTTTTTTTATAACAAGGATCCTTACATAGTATAATTTCACATTGGTTTTTTTTCATGCGTATATTTATTTATTGTATCTTCAAAAAATGAACTAACAATAAGTAATCAAATCTTAAATCTAGATATAATAATTAGGCCCAACCTGTGTCAGGCATAAACTTAGTGATAATAATCAATAATACATAAATATCGTATTAAGCACAAAAATATTATCAAGCTGTTTCATAAGCGGATGTGTCCAGTAAAATTCAAGATGTTACGAGCAAGTGGATTAGGATGAGACTCGAGTTTTGTTAAGTATTTGCCTGCGTATTTTTTAATTTCTTCAGTCACTAGTGGCATATTTAAATCACGATGTAAATTTGAATTTTTGATGTACCATGGAACTGATGTTATTAGTCTTAAAATCTTGTTTTGCCTTCGTTGGATTCTCTCTATATTGGAAGCTGAAGCAGTGCCCCAAAGCTGTATTCCGTGGCACCATATGGGTTTCAAAAGCGACTTGTATATTAAAAGTTTACAATATAGACTGAGTGTTGAATTTCTACCAACCAGCCAATGTATCTGAGTTAATTTAAGTTTCATTTGTGTTAGCTTTGAGTCAATATGGTGTTTTCATGTAAGCCGTCGATCAAGGTGTATACCAACCAAGGTATTTTACATGTGAATGTTGAGGAACAACTTGATTGTTGATTCGAATTGGGGAACAAGTATCTCTTCGGAGGGTAAATGTTACTTGAACACACTTTTGTTCGTTAACTTTAATTCTCCATAAGTTTAACCATAGTTCCAGCTGAGTAATATGTTCTTGTAGATATCGGGAAGCCTCGTGAAGGTTTTCGTGCATACTAAGGCAGGCTGTATCATCGGCAAATGTAGATGTATGCATATTGCTGCTCAAAGGCATATCACAAGTATAAATCAAATACAAAACAGGCCCCAATATGCCCCCCTGTGGCACACCGGATGATATAGATTCGGGCACACTCATGAAGTCTCCTTCAACAACTTAATATAACTTTCCAATAGCTTCAGAAAATTTATTGGTGATTTTTAAAGATATACAAAAAGACATTTCGAGTTCTTCAATCAAATTCGACGATGTTCTGCCAATTTAATCTGGCAACTATGATTTTTAACCATTTCATCGTAGTATTTGAATAGTGGCAAGTTGCCAGGTAAGGCCACGTGTGATATCTAAAAAAGGAAATAATCGTTTCTTTTTTCTTCTAAACATTCTTATATGTATGTATGTAAATTTTGGATGTCATTGAAGAAAATGTAAAGAAAACCTTGCTTTTTAATCCGCAATCGCAATTCGAGTGCCAAATCATATATAGGGTGTTTTTTATTGAGGTATAGAACTTTAAGTTGGCATCACTTTTTTAACTGGCGGCCATTTTGTCAGCTGTCAAGTGATTAATATTTAGTTTGGTTTGCCATTTCATCATGAACAGGTTGACAAAAGAACAACGCTTGCAAATCGTGCAAATTTATTTCGAAAATAATGGTTCAGTTCGCGAAGTTTACCGCAAGCTCCGTCCATTTTATGGTCGACATAATCGTCCATCAGAGCAATTAATTCGGTTAACCATGGATCGTTTTCGCACTACGTTTACTCTATGTGATAATACGCATCCGCAGAGACGTCGAACAGTGCGCACCGAAGAAACAATTGCCGCTGTAGAGCAAAGTGTTGAAGAGGACCCGAATGAATCGATTCGCCACCGTGCACAGCAATTGGAGCTTTGTCCATCAACTTTATGGAAGATTTTGCGCAAAGATCTTGGCTTGCGACCTTACAAGATCCAGCTTGTGCAAGAATTAAAGCCGCGAGACCATGCAATGCGTCGTGATTTTGGTGTATGGGCCGAAAATGAGATTGATCTCGATGCTGATTTTCATCACAAAATTTTGTTCAGTGATGAGGCTCATTTTTGGTTGAATGGCTACGTCAACAAGCAAAATTGCCGCATTTGGAGTGAAGAGAATCCACATGAGACCCTTGAGACGCCATTACATCCACAACTGACTGTTTGGTGTGCTCTATGGGCTGGTGGAGTCATTGGGCCATACTTCTTCCGAAATAATGCTGGAGAGTCAGTTACCGTTAATGGAGACCGGTATAGAGCCATGATAACCGACTATTTTGTTCCCGAATTGGATGGCATGAATGTGGATGAGTTGTGGTTCCAACAAGACGGCGCTACATGCCACACAGCGCACGTCACAATCGATTTATTGAAGGAAACATTCGATGAGCGCATAATTTCGCGGAATGGACCTGTCAATTGGCCACCAAGATCGTGTGATTTGACACCATTGGATTATTTTCTTTGGGGATATGTGAAGTCGCTCGTCTACGCCAACAAACCAGAAACGTTAGGGGACTTGGAAGCCAACATTCGTGGCGTTATTGCCAACATACGGCCCCATATCCTCGAAAAAGTGGTTGAAAATTGGACCTGTAGAATTGGCTTTATTCGAGCCAGCCGCGGCGGCCACATGCCCGAAATCATATTTAAACGTTAATGGCATAAAATTATCCTTCCAATAAAGCCAAACTGATGGACATTAAAACGATTTTCTTGTGTTTTATTTCAATTCGAAGTTCTATACCTCTAAAAAAACACCCTATATTTTCTTGTACTTAAATTTTGGCGCCTGCAAATTTCAAGGCTTGAAGATGAAGAAAGATCAAATTTTTGTTTCTATAGTTATTTTAAGTCGTATGTCTCACTATACAAAATTTGAAATTTGTTGAAATTTCATTAAATATATTTATTCCACATTTAAAACTGGTCAACGAGAATTAAATTGCATTCATTTTACAACAGTTCTTTGATTTTTTCACTATCAGGCATTTCGTGAAATCACTGTGATTTCATATCACGGTCTTTCATTGTTTTTATGGTGCTGTCACATACATTACGTACTTATTTTTGCCACTTGTACTCAATTTTTAACCTAGTATATTAAATATGGAACAATAAAGCTTCTTTTAAAAAAAATTAATATAGTTTTATTATTAACGTTTGATTTGGTTGAATAAATTCGTCATTTGCGATACGACTTTAAAACTTTGTTGCTCTGGCAAACACAGAACTCTTTTTAATAAACAATCAATCTCTTTATCGTGGCTGGCGTATTCCGACTTCAACTACGACCATTTCCAATAAATTTGTATGCACTTTTTGATGAGCTTGGTCTTCCATGGCATATATGTACATATTTTACTTCCTATTAAAAGAAATCGCCCGAGATTTTGTTGATTAGGCTCTTAAGCCAATAAAGCGCGACTTTACAAACAAAATAAAAATTTCCTCCTATCCAAAAGTATTACTTGGTAAATCAAGTTTTTTGCCTTTCCTGTATAGTTTTCAAAATTCTGTACTTTGGAGGAAGTCATTTTCTCCTACACAGCACAAGCTTCACAATTAATTAAGGGATGTCCTATCTAATGTTTAAAAACAATTCGAAAAAGTTTTATAATAAAGAGCATTATTTAAATATATTACTTTCTCTAAATTTAAGAAAGACAAAAACGCAATAATAAAATATAATGGCGGTATTCGATGTTTGATGCAAATTGTCTTGCGTAAGTGTAAATGCAAAATATCGTAGCTTTTCTTTGGATTGTTGTTGGATTTGACAGAAAAGCTACGATATTTTCCATTTGCACTAACGCAAGACCATTTGCATCAAACATCGAATACCGCCAGTATGTTTTTAAAATACACATACGCGCAAATACTGCAGCCTTATTCTGTAATTCTCTAAAGCGATTTTGTCGATTTTTGGCAACGAACGCATTTTTGTGACGTATTTGCAAATTTGAAAAAATTTCTTAATCTTAAACATTGTATATCATAAAGAAAATGTTTGGATTTAAAATTCTCTAAATCTTAATGGTTGCTATAAAATAGGGCTGCTGGTACACCTATAAACTTTTAATTTAGTATATTTTTAATTACATTTACAGTTAATAGATTTTATTATTTAAATGTGATAAATTCCAGCAGAACAATTTCAAAACATAAAATACAATAAAAACGTTTCAGAATTCAGTTTCTTTTTTATGCTGAAAATTTACATACATACACATAATAAGACATCGATCTTTGCGCACATGCATGTACATATCGCTCATTTACTTAAATAACGTCATAACTCAAAAATACTAGTTTGCCAGAAAACGAGTTTAAGGTTTTCAATTTACACACAGCTTAAAGGAAAAATAAAATTTTATTTCGCTTTCAAAATATCGAAATTAAACGCTTTATTATGGATGCGCCAAAATAACCGACAATTACAACAAAAATCCTTTTCTATACGTCATCATTTTATTTAACAAATTTGTTAAATAAATTCTGAATGAATATTTCTAATGCAGAAATTCTATTAAAACAATCACGAGGCTTTTGCAATTCTGCCGCTGCTGTCGAAAAGCACTTTTATGTACTTTTATGTAGCTTTTTATGTACTTTTATTAAATTGTACAAATTAAAATTAATTAGAAAAGGCCACAAGAGGCAAAATGTTAGGATAGCATTCTTTTTTTAAATAAGAACACAAATTCAAATTGTATATTCAAATTGTTTTTAAAATGGGTTAAACGGATCTATAAGTTTTAAAATCGCTTGCTGATTTGTGGGCACAAGCAATAACAGCGTAAGTCGTAAAAAATAGTTTAGAGAAAAACCACTTTTAAAGTTCTTACGAAAAAATCGAAATGGGCAAATTAAAAAAATAAAATTTGTCGTAAAGCAAAGATTACTGTACTAACGAAAGTACTTCTCCCTCCTATTATAAATTTTACTGGAGGCGATGCGAAAGTCAATGCGACTCGAAAATACACAAATGCGAACAATTTCTATTCTATATATGTTACGATGTTCGCAAAGTACTTTTTTATTCGCATTTAAAATGCGAAAAGGTCGAAAAGATATATCAATAAACTATTTTATAAATTAAAGTAGATATATTTTACAATTACAACTACAAAATAAAAATTAACTTTAAATTTGTCCTATTTGAAATAAAATTCAATTTGAAATAAAATTCCTGTATTTCTTTTAAGACCTAGGTCAGTATTGTTTTGTTTATATCTTTATATTACAGACATGAGGATTTCACGTAAATATAAAGCCTCGTTTGTAGAATTTTGTAAAAAATTAGAAATTATCACATTCACCATGAGTTTGCCTTTTTAACGAGCTTTAGCCCTCTTATGCCCAATGTTGCCTACAGGCAACATTTTACGTTTATGCTTATAAGTCCCGTTAGGTTTCTTTTTTCAATATATATTTTTTGCTTTATATAGCTTACTGTTTGGCGCAAGCATAAAGCTATTTTTTTATTTGAAACCGTACAACTGTTCATTCAGTAGCCGTTCGTCGTTGAGTGAAATACTCAAGTTTGATTTGTGAAAAAAGTGTGTTTAAAAAAAGTGTTAAAAAAAATTAAAATAAGTATTTCATTGTAAAACTAAGTGCAAAAGATAATTTAAAAACGGTAAGAAAGTGATTTGAAAGAAAAAATTTTTTTTAAAGTTATTAGTTTTCTTATAATAATTTTTTAAAACTAATGTTGCCTGTAGGCAAGTTCTTCACCATCGGCTCCATCATCACCAACTTTTTCCACAGCGTCTGAATCAAGTTCCTATAAACGATCGTATGTTCGAGAGCCGGAAAAATCTATACGATTTGATAATATGGGTCACTGGGTAGAATGGGGAGCAAAAGGCTATGCCACACTGGATATCCGAGCTCTAAATGTACTAAATGTAATGTGTATTTGTGCTGCAACTCACAAAAAAAAATTTTCCTATCATTTCATACATAAATTTTAATAAAAAAATGCTTTAAAACTAATGATGTTTTTTTTTTAATTGACCACAATTGACCAATGTTGCCTGTAGGCAACATTCTACAAATACCGAACCATAATACCAAGGACTTTGAAATTTTTTTAAAAAAATTTTTTCGGACGGCCCATTTTAATTCGGGCATGAGAGGGTTAGATTTAACTAAATTAGATAAGAGAAAAAAGATTTATTTTTTATATTTCCTAAATAAAAATTTTCAAATTAGAACATTTTCATTAAGAGTTTCCAGAGAAATAATATATATAGTACATTAGTTAATACTGCCACTGTATACAAGCCGGCTAACGATCGTAAACGCGTTACACGCGAGTTATGGAAACCCCGATATCGTGAAACAGGCCATAAGAGGTCAACAAAGGACCACAAAGTATACAGAGATGTCACGAGAGTCTCCGAGTCTGTGTCTTCTTTAATTTTTCTTTCGTAGTGGCATTAATTTAACGTTTTTCATTATATGCTTTGTGTCCTCATTCGCTATGAGATTTTTATAATTAAAAGGTTCAAATTAATATTTATGAACGAAAAAGCTTAAAGTTAAATCAGGAATCATTTGAAAACATATCTTAATTACTTTTTCAATACTAATAATCATGTTCACATTCTGTTTTTTAATTCAACACAACAAATTCTTTGATTTAATTTTGTACAAATTTTCACTTGTTGTTGTATTTTCATTTTATGCTTTGTGGTCTCATTCTCATATGCTTTTTGGAAGTAAATGGTAAAAATTAATATTTTTTAATGAAAATGCTTAAAATGAAGTCTGTAATCATTTGGAAACTAATTTTAATCACTTTTTTAATATTAATAATCTTTAACACACTGTATTTTTTAATTCAACACTACAAAATCTTTTATTTAATTTTGTAAAAATGTTCTCTTGTTCATTCCACAAATTACACATTTTTTCTTGTTTGTTTTGATTATATCGTTAATAACTTAATAACAAATATACTACAGTTGTCCCTTTCTCGTCGAACCTGTGTAAAAGCTGATTTTACCTTTTTTCATCACTCATTTTCTTCACCTCTGTGTACTTTGTGAAACGACATTGAATAACGTATTCTTAATGTCTGTGCGGCAAACCAGTAACCACCCGACGATATGTATGCAGTTCTTAAGAAATGTAAACAATTATTAAATTAATTTAAACTATTAAAATGTGAATATGCAAACTAAGAACACATGCACATTTGAATTGAACTGATAAAATTATTAAGGAATAAGAAAATTAAAATTAAACAGAAATTGAAACATCAAAGTTATTAACAATGTTAAAATTGTAGAATAAGTAATTTTTTAATTAGTTTACAACTTACATTCAATAACACTGAGCTAGTTCAAAAATGTAACAAGCGGAGGACCTGGTGCGTAAACCTAATTCGAGTACGCTGAATCCAATGGTACTAACCATTTTTTTAGGTTAGCTCTTGAAACTCTTAATGAAAATGTTCTAATTTGAAAACTTTTATTTAGAAAATATAAAAAATAAATCTTTTTTCTCTTTTCTAATTTAGTTAAATCTAACCCTCTCATGCCCGAATTAAAAAAATTGCCCCAAAAAATTTACGAAGAAATTCCAAAAAAAAATTTAATTTTTTTCCAAAAAGTTTTCTCAGTACGCAAGTTCATCAATAAATGGTAGAAAACTAGGAAAAATTTTGATTTTCAGGTGCTTTTAACCAAGTTTTCAATCTTAATTATTTTTTTAAAAAAGAACTAACCTAAAAAAAATTGTTTGTTAGCACCATTGGATTCAGGGTACTTGAATTAGGTTTACCCACTGGGTTCCCGGCTTGTTACAAAAAAAGTTTCGGATTCGAGCACAGTGTAATTTTTAAATAAAACAAATCAGTGGTGAAAAAATCGGCTGTATGAATTATCGCCCAAGTTACTATCGCCCAAAACAGCTAAATGAAGGAACGCCCAAAATTGTTGGGTAATTAATTAGTCATTGTGAAGAAATACCCAAAAAACAGTGCCCAATCGCACAAAAAATTTAAGAAAAACACTAAAGTGTAAAATGAATAATCGCCCGAAGATTTTGGGTGTTTGTTCATTACGTACAATTTGGAATGAATAATCGCCCAAACAATTTTTTTGGGTTTTCTTAACATTTTACGGAAATTTGGAAATGGTAAAATGCAGACTTTCTCGGCCATGCAAGAAACCGTTATTAGGCAGGAAAAATTTGCGAGGCAGAAAATCGTCATTAGGCTGCGCACTGTCGGGAAACACCATGGTGGAGAAGCCCTTAAGACCGGCCGAAGTCCGGCTATGCAGAAATATTTACCTAGCCGCTTTTCAATATACCGTGAGAAAAAAAACCCTTATGTATACTTTAATACATAATAATAATAAAAATTAATAACCTAATAAAGATTTTCTGCCTCGCAATGTTTTCCTGCCTAATAACGTTTCCCTTCAATGCCGGCCTTTGGCCGGGCTTAAGGATTTTCTCCACCATGGTGTTTCCTGACTCGGCGCAGCCTAATAACGATTTTCTGCCTCGCAAAGTTTTCGTGCCTAATAACTTTTTCTTGTATGGCCCACCAGTCTGCATTTTACCATTTTATGAAAGATGTTCTCAAAAGCTTTAAAATTATACCAATATTCATACTGACTGCAAATTATATATGAATAATTGCCCAAGTGGAAATCGCACGAAACAGCTAAATGAAGGAACGCCCAAAATTGCTGGGTGATTAGTCGTTGTGAAGAAATAACAAAAAAAAAACAGTGCCCGATCGCACAAAAGAGTGAAGAATAACCCAAAAGTGTAAAATGAATAATCGCCCAAAGTTTTTGGGAGTTTGTTTATTATGTAAAATCACCCGAATTTTGTATCGAATAATCGCCCAAAAATTTTTTTTGGGGTTTTTAATATTTTGCGGAAATTTGGCAATTCTTCATTATGAACAAATACCCAAATATCTAAAAATGTTGAGTCGCCCAAAGTCGATGAACAATCACCCAATTTTTTACAAAAATTTTTGGGCGATGTAACATTTTTTTTGGCGATAATTCGTACAGCCGAAAAAATCAAGTTGTTTTATTTTTTTTACAGGGTTCTCCGTAATGCTTATAACTCGCATTATCGTTTATTGAAGCTTTTAAATGGGAGTAAATTTAAAAAAAATTTAGGTAACCAAAATTATATCGCAATCAAAAACAGCCAATAACACTATTATTTTATTTCTTTCAACTACCTAAAAAAACACAAACTACGATTCTGAATTAAAAATTCTGCCACAATCCCCTCTAATAAATTATTTTGTAGAATAATACAAAATTTACATTTTTTTTATGTTTAAACATGAATATTTATTTGTTTGTATTTTTTTGTGTAAATTACCAAATATTTAAAAATAAATTGAGCGTTTAATTCTGTGTAAGTGTTTTTGTCGTTTTTGTTTATTCCTTCATTTCTTGTATGCTTCGTTTTCATAATGGTTTCAAAGTGCTAAAATTTAAACGAAATACTTTTTGGCAACACGATTGACAAAAGGCCCTTATAAATAAACGTGTTTTGTATAAATTCATAATAAATAATGTGAGACCCAAATTCACGGTCATTAGTTAACTAATAGCAATAGTTCAGCTAATAATATTTGATTCACAGCTCTTTGTTTACAATTAGTTAAACCACCATATGTCATTGGTTAACAAATAGTTACAACAGCTGATTCGTTGTAAACACATACATTGTCAAATACCTTCTTTGTATTTAGCTGTAACATATTTTTTTTTTATTTTCTATTATATTTTGGTTTTTCCGAACCAATTTCAGCACTAATTCAATATCTTGCACCGTATAGGTAAAGTTAGACGAGCGAGCACTGTTTTATCCATTTTTAAAGGCTCAAGGCTCAGTTAGCCGAATGTAATGTAACTGCAACAGTAGAAAACAACTGATCGATATTGTTATGTGAAAAGTAATGGAAATGGTTATAGAGATGTAATGTAACGTAACATACTTTTCATATAAAAATATCGATCAGCTGTTTCCTACATTACAGTTGCATTACATTACAGTCGGCTAACTGAGCCTTAAGAAATAATATAACAAATGTAAACAAGAACCATATGCTATAGCAGAGCTGCCAATAGTGAAACTTAATAATTTGATAGGGTTACCATTACCAAACTCATATTAAGAACTTTAGTTAAACAATGCACTGTGAATATGAAGTATTAGTTAAACAATAGTTATCATTTTAGTTTACTAACAATTAACTAATGACTGTAAATTTGGCTCTTAGTACATTTAATTTATTTTTTATTAAAATATACATACACACATATGTACATACATAAATTCATATGTACATAGATATATCCACACACAATTAGTTAATTCTATTATTGTTTTAAATGCTAATTTAAATACAAAAGAAAATAAAAACATTTGAGTTTTTTTAGTTACTCGCAAATTAGTCATGATGGTTTTTGTATAATGAAAATGAAGGAAGGGGTTTTCTTTATACACATTTTATGTGTTAAGTATTAATAAATGAATTTATGTACATATTCAGACTATTAATTAAATACCCAATAAATTCGCTACGTCACAGAGAATACAGAAATGCAAATACTACATATTGTTTTCACTTGTATTTTAATAGTTTTATAATTGAAATTGAAATTAAGTTAACAAAAGTGGGAGTGGTTTATTTGCCTGTGTGGAATGTTATACAGATCCACATACCTATACATACATACATGCACATTTATGTACGAGTATGTATGTCGCTTGGCCATATAGTTAAGTTTTGTATTTTGTATGAATTCCACGTTTTCAGATGGCCGTTACTTTTTAAATTTTTTTATGTTTTTTTTTTAATGTCATATTTCAAAGTTTTATTTATTTTGCTAAGACGTTTATAACGAATGGATTTTGATCGAATCTATAAAAGATTTTGTAAATATAATACAGAAGCCGGTAAAAACTGGTGGCATCATAAAAAATTGTTTTCTAAGTTTTTTTTTTGTTTTATTTTTTTTCCACAAATTTTGCAAATTTAGATTTTTTGTGAATCCATGGCACTTTTATTTAAACATTTTAGCAACATATCTGGTAAATCAGACTGACATACATAAACATTCGTCGTAAGCTAATGCTATCGAGGGGTAAACATATCGCACACTAAATCAGAAACAGTCACAACTCCAAAAATTCCAGATGTTCATGATTGGCAAAAAAAACTGTTGATACTGTATAAACAGACGTAACGACATTTTAAATTTTTGAAAAGACTGCGTTGCAAAAGAGACAGCGAGAGAGAGAGGATTCAGTAACTTTTTACGAACCGAAAATCGTAATCGTCCCAGTTGTGTTTCTCGCATTAAGCAGCGTTTTACAAAATAAGAACGTCTCTCACTAAATTGTGAATTAACTCAAAAATTGTTTATCAATTTCAATTAGAAAGCTCTCATTTTCTTTGAAAAATATTTTTAGCTACATGTTGCCGTTAAAAAAATAAACTGGCTGTTGTATTTTTATTTTTTGTGAATTTTGAAAAATCAAAAATTTTAAATTTTTTTTTAAGTTCTTATTTTTTGTCTTAACTTGTACGATATCTCTGAAACTACTAGGCATATAAATTTAGAAATAATGGGTAGTGTGAATAAAAAAAGTATTTGTTTTTTTACTTAAATACAAAAATGGTCTTGTGGAAGAAGCTCTTGTGTCATGAATCTTATGTGGAAACAAATGTGCAAAATTGTGGCCAAAGTTGTTCTTTGAAGACCAACTCCTGAGCACTGCGTCGAATTGAGGTTGATGGATTTTGTTTCTTGAGCAGCAGTAATGTTTTCAGCCGATCTTGCAGTACGTTGTGGTCCATGCTTGGGCCTATCACCTACAGACCCTCTTTCTTCGAAATCATGCACTACACGATAAATAGTGCGTTTTGTTGGTACGTTGTTTCTCCCAAAATTTTCACGTAACTTTTTCATCGTCACAGTAATCGATGATTGATTTTGATAAAATGTTTTAACGATTACAACACGTTTCCATAATAAATTTGCCACGTGTCTACTTCACGACTGCCAAATATGAATTGTCAAAACTAATGTTTACCAAAATGGCGGCAAGACAAAGTAGTGTACCTTCCCTGCGGACACCCTGTATTTGTTTTAAAATCCAAAATTGTTAATTTTATATTCAATAATATCCAGAATCAAATTTTTACTACCCAATCCAATCCAATCCTTATCGTGGTTGGCAAATTTTGACTTCGACTACGATATTTTGTTCTCAGATTAAAAGAATGAGAGGAATGATTGTGAACAGAGAATTGTGAACCCAATATTCCACTATTTCAATTGGACATTAAAATTCATTAATATTATGATCTCAATTCGTGAATTATTTAAAATAAAAAGGACATCCACATCTTACGCTTGATAGAATTTTGAACGAGTTTTTGGGGAAATTCTTAACGAATTTTCAACATATCTAAACAATACATTGTATTGCAATATCGGAAAAATATATGCCAAACCTCGGAAAATGTTCTGACTTTTCTGACACTTTTTACGCGTTGTTGCATTGATGTTGTAGAAAAGTCAAATCAAATTTTTCCAGATATTCATATAAAATTCGGACACGCAATACGGAAAATAATTTTATATACTCCATGAACAATATTCGAAAATTTGAATTATAGCTTTGCTGCAGTAAAATTACTTATTTGTATAAATTTTTTAATACGAGTACATTTTGTAATACGGTAACTTACCATTGTTTACTTTTATGTATGGCTTCATAAACAGGACTCTCAAAATCTTGTACAATAAAATATGTTCGCCAATCGTAATCGCTAATAAGTTCCAGACCTGCTTCCGACGTTACGATGGGAACACCAAATGTTTGGGCAGCTTCAACAGTCGTCGCATCATTTATCACATCACCGACCAGACAAATACGTAAATTTTCTGGTGAGGGAGAAGGTGAAATCGACATTTCTAAAACAAGAAATAAAAACGAAGATATATACATTAAAGTAGGCAATTAGCATTAACAAATTTTATTTGATATGATTGATAAAAATTTTTTGCCGGTCTTATTAGGGGAAGTTCGGCAACACTTACTTAAGGTATGTACAGACGATTTTCAATGACAATGTGTTGGCAATCAAAAATTGCCAGCACAAGGTAGATGGTCAGTTCACACGGTTGTATAAAATTGATCAGAAAATCCCACAATTTATTGCCAGGCGGTTGTATGACAATAAATTCATCTGCAAAATCGTATGGCGAAAAATTGTCAGTTCACACGATTATCATAAGCAAAAATTTGTCAAATCTGTTGTTATGTGTTGCCAGACTCAAAGCATTTGTTAGAAATTCTTAAATATCAATCGTTTATGGTTGTGTTAAATGTAAAAAGTTAAAATATAAATTATTATGGACCATAAAGAACCAACTGCAATGATTTTGTCTACATATATATTTTATTATATATTTTGTGTTTAAAATCAAGCGTGTTTAAGAGAAAGAATTCTCTTAGAATGACGTCATTGTCAGATGCATAAACTTCGCACATCTGACAATATTAAAATGTCTGACAAATATCTGGCAATAACTTTACAATATGTTCACACGATTGTAAGATGTCTGTCTGTTTCTCCAAATTTTAAATTTTTAAGCCTGGTACTCTGTTCACAATTTCGTGCGAAATGCTGTCAAACTACATATAAAAGTATTTGGTGTGAAATATATGCGAAATAAATTCGCAAAAGTAGTACTCTGTTCTTGTTGTGAAAAACACGTAAAATCATGTCTTTCCATGCAAAATTAGTCTGGCATCATTTTAGTTTAGATGCGAAACAACATGAGCAGTGCTTTTTTCGCACAGAATTTTAACAATGTTGCATACTTTCAAGCAATAAAAGCAAGAAATTTATAAAAAAAAACCGCGAGTTGGGCTACATTTAGTACATGTCAAATTTTTCACGCGAAATAATCAATGGTGCTGAAAATTTTTCACAACTTTGAACAGAGTACCAGCCTTTAAGGATAATTACTAATACAGTTTACTGACTTTTCACCTTTCTGTGTTTTTTAATTTCTAAAAGTTCAAGAACCCTGCAGAGAACATTAATTTTCAATTAGGAAAACTAAAAACAATATGTGCGTAGTTGTTTATAATTCTCTACAAATATGTGAAAACTTTTATGTGGGCTTCATTGATGAATAAAAATAAAATAAGCTCAACGAAAAGAAGCGTACAATTTAAAATTATACGAAATAATTATTATATTTATGTAAATAATACAAATATCGTCGGCTCAGAGTGTAAACGTGTTAAATTCACTTTTTATAACATATGACACTTTAATGCCGTTCGAAAGAGAAAGAGACGCTGCATCGACTGTATAAAATATTTATTTTAATTTGAAACTCTACATGTCGAAAAAACTTAATGTACTAGGATAATTTCTTAAGCGATGTATAGATAATGTTAACAGTATTTTGTCTCTCCTGTAAAATTTGTTTGAAGTGAGTTAGCAGGTTTACACTTTGAGCCGACGATATTTATTTTATTATTAAAATTTTCTATATATGTTTGTGTGTGAAGATAAATTTAAATTTAATTAGCAGAGACAAAAACTAAAAATTTTGGCAGATCGAACTTTTCACTTAACAGCGCACTGTTAATGATTTAACAGTACTAGTAAAATTAATGAGTATTATTTCGGAGGCAAAATCTGGGAATGGGGACTAGGACTATACTCACCAATTAATGGAAATATGGTCCGAGATGTGATTAATGAAATTATAGCACTTGGATATACTTAAGATACGAGTATATAAATAATACAGAAACTTCATTTTTTTTTAATGTACTCTTATGGAGGGACAAGTGGTCATTATGGAAAACAGGAGAATCCACATGCACCCACTATATGGAATGGTGCACCTGATGGCTCTTTAGAGAACAAATTTAGTAGCATTTCTGAAATAATTTTGGAACTTTCGTAAAACTAATTTGAAAAAACTAATATTTTAAGCAACATTTCTGGAGAAGATTAGTGCACTAATGGTCATTGAAAATGACTTTCTTCAAATGGAATGGAGGCATAAAACGAATGTCTTATGAATTTTGGTAGTGGGTAGTGGGTCGGATAGTTAAGAAATAACTACACTTAAAATATATTTATTAAAAATCGAATAAGAGATTGAAAATTTCAAAACTCAAAAAAGCGGAATGCAAATTCGAGGAGTTATCGACCTATGAAAAGCGGGATGTCTGGTCAGGTTATTTATACATTTAACCAAATTTTGTAAACATAAGTAACATTTCGTATTCTTTTTTGGACATCTGCTGTGCCGTATAGACAGTGAGTTAATTTATTTTCAAATATTTTTATTTGCGCGTATAAATGCAATATATGAGTAAGTTGATAAATAAGTCGCCAATTTCAGTAAAATTAAGATGGCAAGAATATCATCAGATTAAAGGCTTTATTCATGAAAAATATTTTTGATTATTAAAAGGTTTAAAAAACAGATTTCCATACAAAATTTGTTTTATAAACCTTTTATGTACCGAATTGCAATGATTGTAATGATATACGAGGTCTGATCAAAAAATAACCGTTATTTTAAATTTTTTCAAAAAGTATTTATTTATTCATCAATAACTATCTTGTCCCCTTCAAAGTAATCCCCTCAAATATAATACACTTATGCCAGCTTTTTTTCCAATCCTCGAAACACTTCTGAAACGCGTTTTTTGGTATCGCCAACAGCTCCTGTTTCGATTTTTCTTTTATCTCCTCAATCGTAGCAAAACGCTTTCCTTTCATCGATGTCTTCAGTTTTGGGAAGAGGAAAAAGTCAGCGGGGGCCAAGTCCGGTGATACGGTGGTTGAGGCATGATAACGGTTTTGTTTTTGGCCAAAAACTCACGCACAAGCATCGATGTGTGAGCTGGTGCGTTATCATGGTACAAAATCCATGATTGTTTTTTCCATAATTCAGTGCGTTTCTGACGAATTGCTTCGCGCAAACGGCGCATAACTTCAAGGTATAGTATTCCCTATTGACCGTACGACCTTGTGGCAAGAATCATGATGCACCACGCCATTGCAGTCGAAGAAAACAGTGAGCAAAACCTTCACATTTGACCGAACTTGACGTGGTTGACGAGCATCGTCATTTTTTCGAATAGTAAAAAAACGAAGAGCACACCAAAACACAACTAACCTTTTTATCTGTCAAAAACAACAATCCAAAATGGCTGATATTGCCAACATATAGGGTCCGCCATCTGACGTTTTTTTCAACTAGTGCTTATTTCGTGAATGGTAACACTTAGCTCATGTCTGATTTGACAGATAATTAGTTTTATCCTTCCGCTGAACGAATATGGTTGTGTATACGCTTGAACAACGCTGGGAAATATTGCCTGCGATCTTCTTTTCAGATGAAGCTCATTTTGATCTTGGCGGGTATGTAAAAAAGCCAAATTGTCGCATTTGGGGCACAGAAAACCCGCACGCATACATTGAAAAGCCGACGCACCCAAAACGAGTCACTGTTTGGTGCGGATTTTGGTCCAGAGGCATAATTGGGCCAATGAGCAAGGAGTGGTCGTTACAGTCAATGGCGATCGTTATCGGGCCATGTTGAACGAATTTTTGTTCATAAAAATTGAAGAGGAGGATATTGGCAACATTGGTTTCAACAGGACGGCGCTACGTGCCACACAGCCGAAACTGCACTCGATGTTTTGCGCCGTTTTCAAAACAAAAAAAGTTATCTGGCGGACCCTATATACAACAGACATGTGTACCAACATAACAGAAAAAAAAATACGAAAATCGAACATACGTAACTCACGAAATTTTAAAATAACGGTTATTTTTTGATCAGACCTCGTATGTATCATAGCAAGCAGATGAGGGTGAAGTCAATTGTTTTGTTAGCGCTCTTTGTATGTATTTGGAAAGTTATTTATTTTGTTCAACGATTAAAAAAAGTTTTAAAGTTTTTGTTTTTGCAGGAAACGTTTTCTTGATGTTTTTTTATACATGGGTTTTTCTGCCAGGTTTGGCGAACATTTTGTGATGTCTGAACTTCACACGGCTGTTTCTAACACTGCTAAAGTATATAGTTAAGATATTCATCAGCAGAAAAAGAACTTTGAGGAAGAAAATATAGACCTCCGATTGTTGGTACAATACACACATATATAATTAAAATATCATAAGCAATTTACAACTTATGAAGAACTGAATAGGTATATTGAACTATTTCCTCACTGTAAAAATATTATAATTACCATTCATTGATAAAACTTATTAATGAGCCCACGCAAATTTACTAGTAATGAACTTGAATTGGAAATGTCATTGATACTTGCACCCACACATACATGAAGACTCATTCTTACATTTTATGCAGAAATGTTCGCCAAATGAATTCCATTAAAAACACGTCCGTATAAGCACGAACTAAAAATACAAGTACCGAGTACATGCAGACATGTGTAAAATATATTAACGTAATCTCTTGAACGATAATGATAAAGATAATACATGAGTATTTATTAGTGTTGTCCATTATTCGTGTTTTATATTTCTTCGAATAAAATTTCATGATTTTTTTCTGTTCGAATAGACAAATAATTTAGAACTTTTGTTCGAATCTTCGAACGAACAAGGAATAGAAAATTTTGTTGGAATAATTTTAACCCCCCCCTTTGTGTAAGACGTTGACGTTAGAATAGAAATCTTGGCGTTTTTGTAAAGGTAGAGGTCCATAGCTAGCTTTTTGCGCGTTACGCTTTCTATGCATCTGTCAAAAAAGTAGAATCAATGTAATAGTATGTGACAAGTTACATTGCAAAAAGCGCAGAACGCGTAGGCGCGTTCAAAGCAAAAAGTAGGTCTACTTTCTACTTTTGTACGCGTTACAAGCACCATGAAAGAAAGTCAGCTGTTCTTGAATGCTCAAGATGTTAAATAATACTTTATTTCTTACGTTATCGATAAATATTACTTTGCCGTGGATAATTTTTTTCTTTTTTTCAATAAAAAAAATTTCTTAGTAAAAAAAACTTATAAAATATGTGAATATTTTCATTAAAGTGATGTATTTTAATTAACTTCTCACCACACTTTTCTCAGTAACAAAATTTGCATATTAGTGTCTTCTCCGCTAAATCTGTATTAAATAGCTGCTTAGAAAGGTTATTGCTTAAGCCAATAATGTGCATACATTTATATGTAATTTTCAATTTACTTACATTAAAGTCAACAACAGCCGACAATCTGCTGAAATAGCCCTGGCCGAGTTCTTCTCAAGACTATCTTTTAAAATGCTGAATAAATAGTCAAAGACATCTGCAGACATTCTTGTCGCGGTTCGAAATTGCTCAGGGTCAGAAGTTTTAATTTTTTAAATGTGGTTTCAAAAAACCCACTTAAATTCCGTTCTAAATACAACGGCCGTACACAAAACCTTTTCTTTTTTGAAATTGTTCATAGGCATTTTTTTAAGTATTTATAAACAAACGCACACAGCTGATCAAAATAAAAATAAAATGGCGCATGGAAAGCAGTGCATGTAACTCAACGCGAACAAAGTATAGAACGAAACAAGAGGATGAAACGCCTATAAAGCATAACGCGCAAAAAGCGAGCTATGGACCTCTACCTTAATAGATTAAAGAAAGCTTCTACAATTTTTCTTTAATCTATGTTTTACGGAAACGTGAAGGTTTCCATCGTCAACGTCTTACACAAACAGGCTGTAAAAATTTAGCAAAAAACGACACGCAATGTACATATTATATAGTTAAATTTTTTTTTCATTAACCACAAAAAAACAATTTATTATACACCCAGAGAAAAAACTGCCTAATAGAATCAAGAAGATTTTCTCTATGAAACGTTTTTAGGCTAAGGGGTATCCCAGCAGAAAGAAGCGAAGATTTTTTCATAGATATTCCTTATTATTTTTATGTGGTAAATTTTATTAATTTTATCAAGAAGAAAACCACATAAAATCAAGAAGAAATCTTGTTATTCACACTTTTTTTACTCAATTTCCGTTATTTTTGGCACCAAAAAAAAAATAATCTATAGAGAAACACTTCTTGGTTTTATTAGGTTTTCTTTTAAGTTGTATAATATAGGGATGGCCTTATTGATTTTTTCAAAAAGGTATTCTTATTGTTTCAATACTTGTCTCCTCTCAAGTAATAATATGTATATATGGTGAGTTAATTAAGAATATAATATAATATGTATGTATGTATGTATAAATAAATAACATCTACATATACTACATACATACATACATAGTACATAGGGTAAGTGCTCCTAAGGTCGGCATGTACCAGTAGTCGGCAGTTTTTTTATTTAATATCAAATAAATAAGGCTAACGGCAACTATGTATTAAAATAAGACCAAATAAGCCTTATATATACTCTCAACTCTCTATATGAAAAGAAAAATTTTAATTAAATGAGTAAGTTTGGCGATGTTTGCCTCTATTGGGTGACTGCCTTTCCATACGCTCGGCATTGATAGCTTTTCTTAGTGGAAAATTAGTGGCGAAGCCAACTTTGTTAACTAAGTAATTGCAGTAAATTAAGTATTTTCTTAATGGGGAAAGGTTTCTAAAGTTAGAAAACTGTCTTAATAATGCTATAAATGTGAATAAATAAAAAATATATGTTTATTTTTCCCTTTTTGATCGATGCCGGCATTAGGAACGAAAAAAGTTTATATTTTCTAGTAGTCGGCATCTCAATGCCGACTACTGGGAAATGAGCATTTCTTTCCAATTTAGCTCAAATTTGAGATAATTGTTCACTAACTACTTTGAATGCCATTGAGTCAATAAAAAATTATAATGAGTTCTTTACGACCTGCCGAGAATAGGACTATTGTTGCCCTAAAGTCGGCAGTGGTATTTATTGCTAGTTTTTGCTTAACTAGAGTTGCCAAAACACGATAAGATTTCTATAAACAACATTTTCGAAGTTCCAGGCATTTTTTCATTCAAAACATGACCACCACAAGAAACAGATCCTTTCATAAATACTCAGAACCGCTACCAAAATACACACTAAGCAAAATAATTAAAGAGGGGATATTCATACTAGGTGCCAGTGTAAAATATGGTGTTCCACGTTCCACCATACAAGATAGGATCTATGTTCGTGTCCTGGAAGGTCCATAAAGAATGAGGCCACCAGCAATTTAAACAAAAGCCGAAGATCATTGTTTGGAAAAGTGGTGCACGACTTGGCATAATGTGGTTTTCCACTTAAAATTTATGACGTACTGAACATAGTTCAAGCAAGAAAGCAAGACCACACCATATGCGAACGATGTTTATGCAGAAAGTGACTACAGTTTTTTGAAGCGGCATTTTGTCTTATCCCTTAGAGGAGCTGAAGGGATAATTAAGGGGTTAGCAATACTTACAGAAGAAAATATTAGAAAATGGTTTGTCGAATTGAATAACTTGTTAATCCATGTATTGAACGATCGTGGTCGTATTTTTATTGGTGTTGAAGCAAGTCCTAAAACTGGAATAGTGTTAGCGCCTAGGGGATATAGCAATGTATATGCCAACCAAGGCAATGAAAAGAAAACATTGACGGTATTACTACTTTTTCAGCAAACGGTAAGACAGTCGATCCAATGGTTGTCTTTCCGTTTGTTAGAGTAATTAAAGGATTGCAATATCCTAACAGCCTTTCTGACAAATGAATTCTTCAAAAATCAGAGAGCGGGTGGATTGTGAGTTAAACATTCTATGAGTGTGTTAGAAATTGCATCTATAATTAGCGTAGTGCACACAATGTTCCACGGGAAATTCTACTTTCTGTCCGCCATTTTAACAGTTGTCATGACTCAAGCTGTAAGTACTTGACAGATGACAAAAACTACGCCATTAATAAAAAATGGATCGATATACATTTCGAGGACGTATTTAATTATTAGAATTCATTACAAAAATTGTGAAAACTTTGCGATCAAAGTTCGCAAAACTAAAGCATTTTTGGGTCGCCGTGAATCACCTTCTCGGCCAGCAATTATGAAACTGGTGGACTGAGCTGTTGGAATAAGTAAATGGTGTGAAGAATCGATTTCGTGCGTGTTGCTCAAGAACCACTGCTTTTGTGTTGAGGTGCACAACGTCTATTTTAAGCAATACGGCGTTAAATGCCACACATATAACGATACCATCGCTCTTTTAAGGGAAAAGTTTCCTAACCGTGTGATTTGTCGAAAAGGCAACCACAATTGACCACCGAGATTTAACACTCTGAGACCTTTTTCTTTGGGCTACGTGAAAAACAACGTCTCTGCCAATAGACCACAATCGATTCAAGACCTCAACGACAGAATTCTTGAAGTTATAGAGGACATACAGCCGCAAATTCGCGATTTTCTGATAGAAAGTATCATGAAAAGAATTTGGACCTACAAGTGTAAGGTGTGGCGGCCATTTTACTAATATCGTTTTTCATTAAAGACATACCCTCTTCTTTCCAATTAAATAAATATCCGATGATTTCGCTTAAAAATACTAGTACTCGGTTTTTATATATCAAAAGAAAACCTCTTATTGGAAGACCGTTTGTTATTTTGCTTTTTATTACATATTAAATAATATTTTATAGTTACATTATCTCATTAGACATATAAAAACATTTTGAATTCTTTCTCGATTTTTTATTTTCTTCACTCAAATATAATATGCCGCCCATAGGATCATAACATGCCGAAAACTGGAAAATTGGTGCCGACTATAGGCAAAAGTGCTCTTTTCCAAAAAATCTGTAATTTTTCCATTTTTAATGAAAAAGTATTTAAATTGTACTTAATGAATCGAAAACAATACAAATTAATAAATTGTAATAAATAGCCAGCAATATAATAGCAAATTCAAGGGCGGTAGTTTAAAAAAAAAAACAAATGTCTTAAACTGCCGACTACTGGTACACTTACCCTATATGGTATAGAATTGAAATGAAAATACATAAGTACCTACAAAGAATAAAGACGTAAATTTTTTTTTAATTTTTATTAGGAACAAGAAAAGCTTTTTGAAAAAATCTATAAGATAACCTAATAAAAATTACAAGATTTCTTCTTGATTTTTTCAAAAAGGTTTTCTTTATTAAATTAATAAAATTTCCTTATTGAAAAAAAAAACATAGAGATATCTTTCTCGTCTTCAGAGATGCATATAAGCCATTTGTCGCCATATTTTTTTAGCAGCATTTATATGTTTTCGAAATTTTTAGTCTAGGTATCTGCTTTATTTTCGAAGAGATAAGGTTACCGAGTTTACCCATTTTTGTCCGTTTACCCCATTCGCTTTTGAATTTCCACAAACTCATTCGGTAGGGATACATACATACCAAATTTCAGTAATCGAGCTATAGCGGTTTGGGTTGGGCGAAGATCACCCATTCAATCACTACTTTAGATTAAGAACCCCCTTTTTTGAAGTCGGTTATAAGTGCCTATTTAGCCATTTCCAACATATTTGAAGCCTTGATACGCATAATCGAAATCGTTTAAAAATTAAAAGATGTCAACCCATAATGGGGCAGTGCAAAAATGCTATAGAAAGCGAAGTAGGGTTTGGACACACTCTCAATTATTGTCAAATTTTAAGATCATATTTATAATTTGTGGGTCTCTAAACATGAAAAGTCTCATCAGCTCTCCGTAATACCGAGGCATGTGTATGGCAAAAGGTCTACGCTACAAAAGGGTTTGGGGACTCCTGATATACATATGTAAATATAAAAATAAGCAACGAAAACATCACATAAGACAAGCTGAACATAATACAGCATAGATACAAAATCGGTACCCATACTAAGTAATGTACATACATACATACATGCATACATATATTTTCACATATGTATGTATGTATGTACGTAAGTATGTATATTAGGTTGCCAGATTTAATGATTTATCGCCATGTTTGAAGAATTCTTGCTTCAAATTTTACGATTTTTTTGAAGGTCCAATTCTACATGAAATTTTACATTAAGTGTATTTGGAAAAAATAAAATGTTCAAATCGCGCATATGTATGTATGTATGTATATCTTTAATTAACCTAAAACGTAATAAACATTTTCCAAGGATTTCTTTATAAATTCACACGTATTTTATCAAAATAAATAAATACCGGCATATTCTGGAAATTAAAAAATTTCAAATCACTTGTGATTTGTGATTTCGGTGTCATTTTACACTTTCGAAACACACAAAAAAACAGCTGATGTTTTGTTTTGCAAATGCAAATCACAAAGCAAATAACAACATTTCTTGCAAAAAAAAAGTGCCTTAAATTTTTTTATAATTTTATAAATTCTTTCGTAGAAAATTGCGAATTTTACTATAAAAATATATATAAAAAAAGATATTTAGTTATTTATTTAATTAATTTATTAGGAATTTCAAAATAAAGTGTTTGAAAGAATAACCAAGTGATTTCAAATCGGCAGGCATTTAGCTGACCGGTTTAAAATCACAAAAATTCCAAAAGTTTTGTGTGCAGAACACATTTCTTGTGATTTCAAATTACTTTCATAACATGCATGACAATCTCAAAAAAAAAATTAAGCTTCCCAGAACACAAGAATCAAGTTCATTAGCTAAAAGCCCTAACTAAACATAATCTCCCATATCGTGGTTATGGTTTTTCGACTACGACGTGTTTGTAATAGATTAAAGAACATCGACGAAAATGCCGTAATTGAAGTCGAAATACGCCAACCGCCAAAGATCCAAATTTTTTGGAATCTTATTTAGAACGTGTTGCATTTTAGTTGACCAGATACAGTCATTGAGTATTGAATAATATATGTATAAAATAAGAATTTTAATGACTTACTACAGTGTATCACACAAATTCGTTTTCAGATGTTATATTCCCCTTTATTGTGAATGGCGTCGTCGACGTCACATCAAGACGAGAGTAAAAATTGTCACTTGTCTACTCTTTGTCGACAGCAATTGGCTACATGCTATATTAATTTACAAAGCCTTAGAGATTAATGAGAGATTGTCAATAAAAGCCAATTGTGACAATATTTACTGTCATCTTGATGTGACGTCGACGATGCCATTCACAATAAGGGGGATTATTAATTACAAAACATATCGTCGGTTGGTTATTGGTTTGCGGCACAGTATATTCAAAATACATTATGTCTGCAGGAAACCATTGACCAACCGACGATATGCCAATTTGACATGGCGACTACGGTGTTGATTTACTATGATGCAGGTGATCATCCCCTTATAACACGGCAAACTAATAATGAATTCATTCTTACATGCTTCAAGAGCAACTTTGCGATTCTACATCTATTCTCCTTAACAAGGTTTAAGAATTTTTAAGATATAAACAAAGGCTTAGGAGGCACCATATTCCACTTATTCATATATTTATTTATAAAGATATTTTAAAATAACAGAAATGTTTGGTTACTACAATATGCATATTGTGGGTAACCGAAATAAATTCATATGTAGTTGGAAAATATACTCGTATGTAGCAGGTTCTTTGTTGGGCAACCAAAACTGTTTTGACTAATCCTTTGCCCGTATGGCATGGATTTTCCACCTTACATGTTCTTTTCCTGTCCATATTTCTGTTGTGTTATTGTCTATACACTCACATTTGCACCAGCCACCATACGAATTAGCTATTTGCTTTTATTCTTGATTTTGTAGTTAAACATTTTTGTTTTATGTTTGGGATCTTTCTATATATGTATGTATGTATGTACGCGTACATATTAATTTTATGACAGCAGCTAATGACAGAGATAGAGACAGATACAGAGGGACTGGCGATTGTCATGACTAAAGATGTTGTTTGTTTTATTTATTCATCGTTTTAAAAGCTAAGCAGTGTAGCAAATGTTCATTTGTGCAGAAAGCAAATAAATTAGACTTTTTCTTGGCAATTTGCACTCAAGTGTGTGTATACAAATATATACATAATTTTAAATTACTAAATTGAAATGAACGATGTCGCCTCTTATAATAAATAAAGCGTTGAACTGCAATTTAACACTTCGGAAAATTTTATTGAGAATTTAGGATTACATTTTGGCTTGCAACTTTAAAGTATACAAAAAAAAATAAAGTCTTAGATTACAAACAGAAGGAAAGCTAAAGACAAAAATGGTATATTGTTGGTAAAGTGTAACTTCGACATTTTCAAACATTCACTATTTATTATCACTCTTGCACAAATGCACAAATTCACTGACCCTCAGTTTTAAGTTCCGTTTTGGGACGTGCCAAACAAGAACAAAAATTTAAAAAACTACACAGAAAAAATTCAAAACTGACTTTAATAATCAAAATGTGGACTTTGCGGACCATCGCTGAAACTTCCCTACAGTTTTTAAGTCCGATTTCGACAGTCAATTGACAAGAAATTACGAGGTAATAAAATAGAAATACTTTTTTTGCTAACCGTTTTGCAGATTTTGGTCAAGTTTGCGGAATCCGATACATTTTTTAAGTCTAACGATTTTTTCGAAATTTTTCGTCAACGATATCTCTCGAACGAGTCATTATATATTTTTTAATTGGCAGCAATCAACGTGTCTTTTCGTTTAAACATTTAAAAAAAAAAGTTTTTTAAAAATGTCTTCGAAAGTTTTTGAAATCTTACCCAACCGAATCGATTCACTATTTTCCGAATGCGACATTTCTTTCTCGGGAAATGTGCGAGATCCCAATTTTTTAAAATTGCACGTATTGAAAAAAACATAATTTAATATTTATATATTTATGATTTAATCAGGCTAAAGTTCGTATCGCTTTGTAAGCCAAATTACATGTGATAATTATTAATGAACAAATAACATCAAAGTTAGTTGTAAATATTCTGACAACACATAGTTGAACGGAACAGCCAGCCGTTTTCGAAGGCCACTACTGTGTGTGGTGTCAGTTGATGTAGATTTCTGCCTTATATACGAAACTTTTCTGCAAATGGAATATGTAAATATAGTGATGGTAAATTTGGGGCCTTCATTACAAAAACACATTTCAGCAAATTGAAATACGATGAATCAAACCAATTCACATATTCCATTTGCAGAAAAGTTTCGTATATAAGGCAGAAATCTACATCAACTGACACCACACACAGTGGACCAAACACAGAAGAACGCTGATGATGAAGGTTTAGTGGCCTTCGAAAACGGCTGGCTGTTCCGTTCAACTATGTGTTGTCAGAATATTTACAACTAACTTTGATGTTATTTGTTCATTAATAATTATCACATGTAATTTGGCTTACAAAGCGATACGAACTTTAGCCTGATTAAATCATAAATATATAAATAAAATGAAAGTTCGAACAATAATAATTATAATTTAATATTGTTTTCACACTGACATGGTTTTAATAAAAGTTGTGCTGGCATAACATGCCAGTTTGTAGGAAAGAGAGGCAAAGAGAGTGGTTTTGTGGTTGACATCATTTTTCAACCAGCTTCAACCCCGCGTTAGCAGCACAAAACCAATACACACACAACTTCAAAAACAGCAAATGTTAAAGGAATACGAAAAACACTAACACACACAAATCTGTGTATACGTATACATTTTATGCCAGATGAATTAGTCTCGTATAATTTGGAAAAGAACAAAACTTGTGCGGCTTAAAAATTGTTCTCGTGTAAACTACCTCATACAAAATAATATTTTTTAAACCAGCTTGAATTAGTTTTATATGGAGTTTTTTATATGAAGTTTGACGCTTCTCTTTTTGGGAGAGAGAGAAGAGAACAAATTTTGTTTGGAACATTTTCTGCTGGAATTGGTTTAATTTTAATTTTTGTCCGGACAAAATCGAACTGATCTGCCAACTATTGTAATTTTCAGCCAAAGTTGAACTGAGCTGCCACATCATGGTATATGAATAATAAAAGCACAGAGTACACATGTATTTATTAGGATAGAAATAAAGGAAAATTAAAAAAATATATATATACAAATGAAGTTGAACGAAACAATTGCATTAAAAAATTAAAAAGATGTGTGTGACAAAGCAAATTGTAATCACTTGCCGCTGTGCTGCCACTTGTAAAATTAATACGCATCGTTTACACACGTATTTCATATGGTAGCTTTGATTTTCCACACAAAATGTTCGAAATTGATGATCGCCTTGCAAAAAAACTCTCAGTAAAAAAAAATTTCTCCAGACAAAAATTTTGTTCCGAAACAATGGGTGAATTCACCTTAAGAATACAGTGGCTCAAACGCATAATCGTACAAACACTACATTAAACTCTAGTACATATGTATATGTACTTTTTCAAAGGATAAATTTGCTTAATTTGAAAAAACAAAACAAGATTTAATTTCTTCAAAGTATTATTTATGTTATCATGTGCTTAAATTTAATATGTTTTCAACATTTTCATAAACAAAAATAAAAACAAACAAAAAACAAAATTTTTTGCCAAAACGCATAATCGTACAAAACTAAATCTTCCCAAAAAAACCTACAATGTGATATTAAAAATGGGTGCATTACGTAGTTTTAACCCACTAGTAAGTCCTAGCGTGATTTTTAATGTAAAGGTTTTATGGCAAAAGTCTTTAAGATCCTGTTCAATTTTGCCACTTATGCTAACTTCATGCCACTTTTTTTTTACACATAAGGCCCTAAGATAAGAACGGAATCGTCGAAAGTAATTGATAAATGTATGTATAGAAACATTGATTTATTTACTTATTTATTTTGGATTACAGTTTTTACAAAACCTGTAGAGTTTCTGAAAGAGTTTTCTTGATATATTGTCATTAAAACATAGAGAGTATCTGCTTAATATAATGCCAAAGAGAGCTTTTGCTAATATGATACGTGTAAAAACAATCCCAAAATTGTTAGCCAAGTGCGAAGTTCTTGTAGTGTTGGAAAAACTAGAACTCTAAACATATTTTCAATTAAAAGTTCTAATATCATATCGAATTTAGTAGAGTACAACTTCAACTAAGTAAAAAAAAAAAAAAAACAAAATAATATTTTAACAAATGCGGAATTTGTGTTCTAAAAATACTTGTATCTTTGGAATTTGCTTTTTACATACATAAATATTTATTTAGTGCTGTTCAACGCAAGTGCTCATTCTATTTATTTTACGACAACAACAAAAAAAATATATGTATAAAATATTGAAAACAAAATTTATTAACATCTATCATTAAGTTATTATCTCGTATTGTATAATTGATATTTGCTTTGTTATTGTTACTAATGAAAAGTAGGTTTTAAGAAAATTTTGTAAAATAAAATAATACATACATACATACATAATAGTACATATGAATATACACAAGTAGTCGTATATTTGAAATATAGATTTTTTTTAATAGTTCAATGTCTGCTTTTATGAATTTGGGTTGCAAGTATTGGTGAAATTATTTAAGAATTTTTCGTTTCACTAAATTGCATGCGTCAATAGTTACAATTATTTATTCTTTGTTTTTTTTTTTATTAAAACATTTGAATGTTCGAATGCATTTGCAAGATGAGCATTTGAAACAATTGTTGTAGTGTTTTGTTCTTTTCTTTCAAATGATGAGTGCAGTAATGAATAAAAAAGTAGCACAGTCATAAAAAGGAATACATGTATCAGAAAATGACAATAAGTACTAAAAAATATACTTAAGTAAAGGGTCCGCCAGATAACTTTTTTTTTTGAAAATGCTATAAAAAAACTACTGAATATTTTCGGTTAATAATGAAAAATAATTTCATTCAAATGGCTGCCTCGGCTGGCCATGCAGTAGCCAACACGATCGGCCCAATTTTTAAGCACATTATCGATTGTATGCAGCTGTATTTCACCAATGGCTTCACGAATATTGTCCTTTAAAGCGTCAATTTTCTCTGGCTTGTCGGCGTAACACTTATCTTTGACGGCACCCCACAAATAATAGTCCAACGGTGTCAAATCGCAGCTGCGAGGTGGCCAAAGGACATCAGCCCTGCGGCTGATAATGCGATCTTCAAAAACAGGGCGCAAAACATCGAGTGTAGCTTCGGCTGTGTGGCACGTAGCGCCGTCCTGTTGAAACCAAATGTTGCCAATATCCTCCTCTTCAATTTTTGTGAACAAAAATTCGTTCAACATGGCCCTATAACGATCGCCATTGACTGTAACGGCCACTCCTTTCTCATTTTGGAAAAAAATGGCCCAATTATGCATCTGGACCAAAATCCGCACCAAACAGTGACTCGTTTTGGGTGTGTCGGCTTTTTAATGTATGCGTGCGGGTTTTCTGTGCCCCAAATGCGACAATTTTGCTTGTTTACATACCCGCCAAGATCAAAATGAGCTTCATCTGAAAAATTGATTTTTTTGGCAAAATAAAAAAAAAGTAATGTTGCAATATTTCCCAGCGTTGTTCAAGCGTATACACAACCATATTCGTTCAGCGGAAGGATAAAACTAAGTCCATATTTACACTATGCAAGACTTATTGCTAAGCTGATTAGTTTGATGGAGAGAGAGACGAGGAGAACAGTAAAGTTTCTTTTCCCCTCGTCTCTCTTTCCTAACAAACTAACTTTATTTACTCTTAATTTAAACAACTGCGTACACTCGCATATTTGCTTTCAAACTAAGTATTACTATAGCCGATTCCAAAACACAAGAGTATATCTACTTCACTTATGCGAAAAAGTTAAATACTGTGTAACTATAAATAGAGAGGCATGTTGTGCGTTTTGAGTGTTTGTCATATTCATACTCGGATTTAGAGATGGCCAAAAAATATCGATATATCGAAATATCGATATTTGTGAAAATAAATATCGATATATATCGCCGATATTTCAAAAACCGATATATCAATACATCGATTCTTATTTACGAGTATCAGGTTTCGATATTTTTAAGAGCTCTATAAATTTTAGCCGTTTTTTAACTCTACGATATTGGCATTACTGCTAGTGATGCGCAGAAAAAGAGAGAAATTTCATAATAACAGCCGAGGCATACCTATAAGGTGACCCCATTAAGCCAGGTGACTTTTATTTGTTAACTAAGCCAAATGTCAAATTTGGTATGCGTGGGTATAAGGCTAAAGGCCGAATTAGTTTTTACTTTCTGTTCTGTTACGGATCCGGTGACTCTTTTTTGTTTATAGAATTCTTATACAAGCCGTTAGTTTTTCTCTTTCGTTCTGTTCTGTTCTGTTTCGGTTCAAGCTGTTAAAATCAAAAAACCGTTAAGTAATTGTAAGTGACAGCATAAATAAAATAAAAACATTTCGAAATAAACTGTGATTGTGCTTTAATAATTTAAGAAACATAAAACTATCAACGGACGATGCTCTTTGATCACTTTAGTGGAAAATTGTGACCGTTCTGGTCAGAAACAGCTGATAATTATTACAGAAAAAATAATTATTAAAACTTAGAATTAGAACGGCAATGCACAGAATAAGAATTTAAAGTAAAGACTAATGAAACCTTAAGGAGCTACAGTAGGTTACGCATAACTTTACATGTGGGCATTTCCACAGGAATGTCAACTTTTTGTCGCGTACGACATCAAACAAATATGTTTGTTTTTTTTTTCAAAGAAACCGAAAGTTTCTTTTACTATATATATTTGTGTAGTCAGCCAGCAGCTCTACATTACGTTATATTTTAAGAATAATCGTGTCACAAGCTTAAATTTTGACAAAAAAAAAGTGCACTTTCCCATGGAAATGCCCATATGTAGTTCTTTTGTATTAAATTTCTTAAAGTGAAAAGTGAAATGCATACTTTTCTACAGCTTTTCAGAAATTATCTTATTATACAAATTAAACATACAGTTGTATGGGTAACTTATTTCATTTTTCGATATCAATATCAACTCGAATTTTGTCCACTCTTGGAGTTCATTAAGATTTAAGTTAAATAGTTGTTCACAAATCCTTTAAATATAAAATCATTGTTTAATGTATGCCCAGTGTATATTTCTCGTATTCCGCAACGATGAACTTTGAAGTGTCCAACACTGGGCATTCATTAAATAATGATTAAGAGAACAAAAAGTGTGCTGATTAAGTAATGCATGCTGTTAAATATAAATTGCAAATAGTTTATGTGGAATGCATAGATAGACAACAAATAGAATTGCACTTGAATTTATATCTATAAACAAAATAAAATTAAATATTCATTTCTTATCTGCTACTTGATGCAAGATGTGTGGAAAAATTTTATAAATTATTTGTATGATTGCGATTCCAAAACATATTTATTGAAAAAAAAAAAAAAATGGAAATGTGCACAAATTCTTATGATGAAGTCGATGTGTGCATGCATCCAATGATCATTGGCCAGATCCAGTCGTAGCAACATTATAGATTTTGTGACATGCTTTGCGCATATGCTAATGCATACCGATATTTGTAGCAATGAATAATCGATAAATTATAATAACGACTAAAATCAAACGACATAGCTTAAAGTAATGCGCCTACTTAACACCAGAGGCACTGAAACAACACGCACAACAAAGTCCATATTTACACTATGCAAGTCTTATTGCTTAAGCTGATTAGTTTGATGGAGAGAGAGACGAGGGGCACAGTAACGTGTCTTTTCCCCTCGTCTCTATTTCCTAAGAAACTAATCAGCTTAGCAATAAGACTTGAATAGTGTAAATATGGACTAACGATAGCAGCATTGTGAGAGCAAGTTAACAATAATTTCTTGATACTTCATTCATAATTTTTTTAAACCGTATTTTCTAATTTTTTGAATCATTTTTTTAATTTGTTTACTTTCTTTTCTTAAATATTTCGCGACTACTTTTCATAATCGACTAATAGTCAACACTTATATAATTATAATTCATTTAAAGTATACAGAACATACATACATATCGCTCATTTACTAAAACAACGTCATAATTTAAAAAACGGAATTTTCGAGTTAATAATGCAGAAATATTCTTCACAACGTTATTCATGTTATTCAAAAATTTCATACAAATATCTTGTATACTCAAACTCTTGAGGGATAAATAAAATTTTCCTTTTCCATTAAGTTGTGTGCAAATTGAAAACTTAAAACTCGTTTTTTTAAACTATTTTTTAGAGTTATGACGTAGTTTGAATAAATGAGCGATATGTACATATTATTTTTTTATTTGTTTATAGGCCGATTTGTATAACAATAGATTTTCCTTTTCATTAAATTTAACATTTTAGTTATAACTATACAGTGAAGTTCACTTATAACGAACTCTGGGGTACCTGCAATGTTTGTTAATTTTAGCCGATGTTCGTCCAAGTAAATATTTTCTACAAATCAAAGCTGGTAACAAAGCATACATACACAAAATTAATTTTATATTAAAAATTACATAAAAAACTATTTTCAAAACATAACACATGTTTACAGTACATCGCGTTTCATAAGTTAAATTGTTATGATACGATCTGTCACTGGGGGGTAGGGGGTCTAAAACCGGGAAAAACAGCGTTACGTAATATGTGGATGGCCGTAATACGGCTGTTTGGATTTTAGGTGACGATATGTACATATTTATTTTATATTGTATAGCTAGCTAGGCTGAAGAATTTTATTCGCAAATAATATTTAATCCCCTTTTAAGCCAAATTACATGTGATAATTATTAATGAACAAATAACATCAAAGTTAGTTGTAAATATTCTGACAACACATAGTTGAACGGAACAGCCAGCCGTTTTCGAAGGCCACTAAACCTTCATCATCAGCGTTCTTCTGTGTTTGGTCCATTGTGTGTGGTGTCAGTTGATGTAGATTTCTGCCTTATATACGAAACTTTTCTGCAAATGGAATATGTGAATTGGTTTGATTCATCGTATTTCAATTTGCTGAAATGTGTTTTGTAATGAAGGCCCAAATTTACCATCACTAAATTTACAACAGTCTTACCATTGTCGTTTTTTCATTACTAATTATGCACATGTTAGTTAATTTGCTTATTTTTGTCCTACTTAAGACAAACTTTTTTTGGTTTGTTACTATTAAGTATATTTTTATTTAATTTTTGCCACAAGCCCATGACTATTAATTTTAGTTAATATAATTATTATTATTCGAACTGCATTTGTTTCTATATTTAATGAATTGAACAGGCTAATGCCAAAACACATTTCAGCAAATTGAAATACGATGAATCAAACCAATTCACATATTCCATTTGCAGAAAAGTTTCGTATATAAGGCAGAAATCTACATCAACTGACACCACACACAGTGGACCAAACACAGAAGAACGCTGATGATGAAGGTTTAGTGGCCTTCGAAAACGGCTGGCTGTTCCGTTCAGCTATGTGTTGTCAGAATATTTACAACTAACTTTGATGTTATTTGTTCATTAATAATTATCACATGTAATTTGGCTTAAAAGGCGATACGAACATTAGCCTGTTCAATTCATTAAATATAGAAACAAATGCAGTTCGAATAATAATAATTAAATTAACTAATATTTAATCCCTATTTTTTTACTTATTGTGCCTAGCAAGAGTTTAGATTAGCGAATTGTTTTGAAATATACAATTAAGCGCTTCTAAGTAGTTCGAGATGTGAAGCATTTTTTCTACTAAGTCCATATTTACACTATGCAAGTCTTATTGCTAAGCTGATTAGTTTGTTAGGAAAGAGAGACGAGGGGAAAAGAAACTTTACTGTTCTCCTCGTCTCTCTCTCTCTCTCTCCATCAAACTAATCAGCTTAGCAATAAGACTTGCATAGTTTAAATATGGACTAATTGATGTTTATAAATTTTCTTATGGAAGTGAGGCCATCATTATCTTAAAATTTATCTAGGTGGATTACGTCCAGCAGTATTTATTCTATGACATTTTGATTATTATCAGTACCCTAGGTAACACAAATTCAAATCTGTGTGCAATGTAGTTAAAACATCATCAATGGAAGCAGGCCCTAGTACCAATTGAAAGCACTGAAACCAGTGTTGCCGGAATTGAAATTCAATTTTACACAAACGAACTTTCAAAATTATTCAAATTGTTATAACTTACACAAAACAAATTTTGTGTTTGATAATAAGTACTGCTTTTTATATAAGAATATATGTATGTATATCGAGTGATTTTTTTATTATTTGTTTTTTCAGTGTGAATTTTTTCAGTGCAGAAAAAAAGATTCTTAACTTGTGGCAATTCCAAAAATGCTCAGTAAGGTTTGCCATGAATACATGAATACACTAACAAACGAACGTTACTTTCAAGTCATTGAATTTTATTATCAAAACTCATGCTGTGTGAGAAATGTGTTTCGTAAATTATGTCCATTTTATTGTCGTCATAATCGATCGACCTTTTCACGGTGTTGTGACTAAATTTCGCACCATTAATCCACCAATACGTTTGAAAAGAGTGCGCATTGAGGAGAATATTGCTGTTATACAGACAGCGATATTTCAACAACGAAACTTTTTCTTTTGCAGCTCTATATAAGAGAGTGATTTATAACAAATTACGTGACATGAATCTCTGAAGCATTTTCAGCAACTTTTTTATCTGATTTGTTTTTCCGGCCTCCTGTTAACAAATGAAAAAATTTTCATGCGACTAATTTTATGCGATATATTGCAATTTTTAATTTCAATATTTCATTTTCAACATATTTTTGGTTGGTTTAAAATGGTCTCCTCAATATTGTCCTTTACCTTCATATTCAAAAAATATTGACACGATGGTACCAGACGACAACTTATTCTTCATGTAAGTTTTTGTTAATTTTAATTTGCTGGAAAATTATTCTACTAAACAGTTCGAATATAAAAGAAAAAGATCATCTCCAACACAATTATAGCCAAACACAAACATAAAAAGATTATAAAAATTAGTAAATTTACGGAGTAAAATTATTTTTAACAGACCAACCTAAATTACGACGCAAAGCGCAACGTAATTTAGCGCTTTGCTTTTACGCTGAAATGAGTAACATAAATTAGATCCAAAAACAGTACTGCTAATCTCTTTGATTAATAAAAAACTCTAAATAGAAATAAGAAATAAAAATGAAAACGCTAAATTGACCTAAATTGAAAGTAGCTAAATTTACAACACTTAACAAAAGCAACAGTACTTTTGCAGCCAACTTCACTTCTTTACGCGCTGTCAATATTGGATTTTCCAATTGCAAAGCGTTGCCGCCGCGTTATTTCGGTTGATTTCATACATTTTGTATGGGCATGAGAAATTTTGACAGCCAGACAACCCTTTGCGTCGTAATTTAGGTTGGTCTGTAAATGAAATGAAGATCTTTAATTAAATAATTTACTTGTGTATAATGTTGGGACGAAATTACACAAAAAATTTTATGGTCCCAAAATAGTTCAAGAAAATTTTTTTGTCCCATTTTTGGATAATCGGCAACGCTGACTGAAACATATCTACAAAGATTCTATTACATAAGAAATGGGAATACTAACATATCGCTCATTTACTCAAACAACGTCATAACTCAAAAAAGCTACTTTGCCAGAAAACGAGTTTAAAGTTTTAAATTTACACACAACTCAATGAATAACAAAATTGTATTTTGCTTTCAAGAGTTGAGTGAACAAGATATTTGTATAAAATTTTTACACAATATGAACAACGATATGAGGATTAACTCTGCATCATTAAGTCAAAAATTCCATTTTTTGAGTTATGACGTTCTTTGAGTAAATGAGCGATACGTACATTTGAAAAATTTTCTGTCAGAATAAATCCAATAGAAAAGTACTTCTGCAGGACTTTTCGAAAAACTACAACAAAAATTCTTGTGATAAATCGTTTCTTATTCTCTTTAAAAACAGAAAATAAAAACAATAGATTGTATTTTTCGCTGTACAAGCATGTTGTGATTCCATCAAGCAAACAAACTGTGAAATTTAAGATTTACAGCATAAAAAGATGAATTTTAAATGATAAACAACAGTTAAGCCAAAGGTTGAAGGTAAGTTAGTTTTAGAACAGGTAAAAATTTAAAAATTGTGTTAGACCTGGAATATTTTTTTCTGTTTGTTACTTAATAATACGAGTACGATTATAAAACAAAAGAAAATTTCATGCGCATTTTCTTTCAAATCCTTTTGACCAACAAGAGCAATACGCAAATTTTGTTTTGCATTTGATGTTTTTCTTTAAAAAACACCCACCTTATAAGTCCTATTTTACACTATGCAAGTCTTATTGCTAAGCTGATTAGTTTGTAGGAAAGAAAGAGAGAGAGAGAGAGAGAGAGAGACGAGGGGAAAAGAAACGAGAACTCAGCTTCATTTAATGTCAATACGTTTTGTTTTCTCATTCAAAATTTTAAAAAAGCACACCTGCATACACAAAACTATGCATAAAAAATATGAGCTATGAAAATTCAAAGAAAGTTCTAAGAAGAAAAAGTGACAACCTTAGCAATAAAACTTTACTAGTGTGAACCGGGTCTAAATGCTATCGACTAAAAGTTAGACACGACCCCTTTTGATTTGAATGAAATTTGGTCAGATGGTCTCTTTCATCCTATAACATACATATACCAACGGAAAAAAATTAACAAATTTTTTTTCAAAAGTTATGTCATATTCAAAATTTAATAATTTCTCAGAACTTGCCGAAAGTGTTCAGTCTATTTTTTCAATATCTCAAAAACTATCTCATATAAAGAGATGATTCATTTATGTCATTTAAAAGAAAATATTTGGGACTACAAAAAATGTAAGAACAATTTTTATTTTTTTGAAAAATGTAATATCTGCAAAGTTTTGAAATTTTTAAAATATTTTTACTCAAAAACCTATATTTTTTTGGCCAATTTTTTTTTTTTGAGTAATAGCCCTAACTGTTGTTTAAAAACCATGAAATTTTGAAGGTGTTTTTTCTTTTTTAAAATATGATTTTTTTCTTTCTTTAATAAAGTAATAATTTAATTCTATGAATATTCATATAATTAAATTAAATTAAATAATCTTTCATATAATATTTTACCCAGTGAAAATTTTTGGAAGTAATTATTCAGGAACTACCTTTTTCTACTTCCAAAATATCAATATGTTTCGACTTCGAATTAATTATTAACAACACCCAGATAACACTGTTCTGCAAAAAAAATTATTTTCAATAAAAATATGTGTTTTATATGTACATTCGGGCCCTAAATTCAAATCAGTTTTCAGTTTTTGTCTATGACGTACAGATTTTTTTAATGAGCGTAACTAATATTAACCCATAAACAAGCCGGTCACGCTAAGTTATTTCAATATAACTCTATAACGGTTTGTTCGATTTTAATAAATTAAACACCGAATGATACAAAATAAAATTATCTTTAAATTATTATAAAATAAATTTTTTCGACTTTCAACGGTTTCGGAGTTATTCAAAAATTAGTGGCGGAAAAAAATATTTTTAATGCAAAATTGATTTTTTGTTATTTGTTTTCAAAACTTTATAAAAAAAAATAAAGCCGCAAATATTTTATATTTTTTTTACTTTTCGGAAAGCTAGGTATGATGGGAATAAAAAAGGCTATGAGTAAAGAAAATCGGTACAAAATGTTGATTTTATTCACATTTAAAGCAGATATCCTACTTTGACAAAAATTGTGTAATTCATTTATCCGTAACACACTTGCATCGTGTGGTTCAATCGCAAGGCTATACCAAGTAAAGGAGTTATTTTTTATGGTTCCTGGAATTAAAAAATATAATAATAATAGGAACGTATGTATCCGTACCATTAGCCTATGCAAATTACTGGAATTATTGTCCAAAGGAGTGCAGCAATACGATCTCTATATATTTGTGGAATATATATGCATTTAAAAAAAATTGGCTATGCTAGGAGCATTTACAATATATTGTTGCTTTTTTGTGAATTGGTCTCGATTCCAGGAATCAAAAACACTGCAAATGAGCCTTTAGTTGACAGGCAAAAAATATTTTTGCTAGTACTGTGCATCAAACTAGGCTTAATAATCAATTCGGTATAAGCTATGAACGGTGATGAAGAGGCTTTCAAACCCGTGAAAAGTATATTTCCACGTGTAGGTGAGACCTAGTCGAAGGACTAGGATTTCTCATCAATCTTTAAATCTTTAAAGAATTGCTCAAATCTAAGTTGGTCAATAAGGAGAGAGGAACATGAGTAGGTTTCGAAAGTGTGTGTCACAATTTTATTGGAAATAGAAGGGTTCCAAATTACGAAAAACTGGTACAAGAACTTATTCTTTCATATCAACAACTCCGATGCAACGTGCCTGTGAAACACAGGGTGAGTAAGAAAAAAACTATTTGTTGATATATTTTCTAAGTTTGTACATATAAGTTTTTATGTGAGTAACCCAGTGTAAAATAGGAAAACCAATATAATTATTTAATTTTTCTCGATGCGAGAACTTCTCACAAGTTACAGAAACGGGGTACTGATTAGCATGGTGGAAGGTTCTAACGAGATATTGTGCACATGGAAAAAAGATATAGATATGAATAAAGATATAAAAATATTTTCTATTCTCAATAAGTTCTTGTAAAAGCCTTTTACATTAAATTAAAACTCAAAATTAAATACGACTTAACGATTTTCTCTGCATTATTAACTCCATTCACGCATTTTTCCAGATATTTTTATATTGTAGAAAAAGGGAGATACGTAAATAGAAAAAGAAAAGTGTTGTTGTATATTTATTTTCATTTAAAAATTGTATATTTTCTATATTTTCAGATATGAAGTTCAATCAATTTGTTCTTAGAAAGCTTTTGTGCATTGAAAAGGCCCTTGTAACGCCTGTGGATGTAATCGGCTCAAATTTAAATGATTCTTTTTATGAAATCTTATGTATTTACTAGATGAGCCCGGCAAACGTTGCCTTACCCTCAATTATTTTTTTTTAACTACAAATTACTCCATACAGTGGTCACTTGTTGGGTCAAAAACAAAACGAAAATCTACCCGGTATTGACCCGAACCTGTGTTGAAAATTTCAGGTTCCAGAAATCATGCGTTAGTAACACACACACTGCGAATTTATATACATATGTATATAGATTTAACTCAACCATTACAATGAATTGAATACTACACAGAGAAAACAGTGCCTAATAAATACCTTAGAAAATAGAACAAAATTAATAAGATATCTCTATGGTTTTTTTTTGCAATAAGGAAATCTTATTAATTTAATAAGGAAAACCTTTTTGAAAAAATCAAGAAGAAATCTTGCAGTTTTTATTAGGTTATCTTATTGATTTTTTCAAAAAGGTTTTCTTCTTCTTTTTATTAAGCGATCTAATAAAAAAATAAATTTTATTTATGTCTTTATTCTTTGTACTTATGTATTTTTATTTAAATTATATACCATATATCTATGTATGTATGTATGTAGTATATGTAGATGTTATTTCCCTGCAGAAAATGCGAATAGTGAAATTGTAGTGATTTATTAGTGACATTGTCAGTAGTACTACTGACCAGGTGTACCCCATCCAATGTAATCATCTATTGACATTTAACATTAGCGTGTAATTGAAAATCCACCACTAGACTGTAGCACTACTGACTAAGTAGTTTTAATACCGATATTTTCTTCGCTCGATGTCGATAGTAATGTTGTAGGTGTGCCCCAGCCAATGTAATCGCCTATTGACATATAACATAGGGTTGTCATTGAAAATCTACCAGTAGACTTTAGCACTATTCTTTTACGACCATATGAAGACATTTGAACTAAATATTCACTATATTTTAGTGACCCTCGTCTACAATTTTATAAGAGCATTAAACTTAAAAACATACATACATATGTATTTCTTAACATTATTGCACAGCATAATAAAAAAAGAAAATCAAATTACTGACGCCTTCATTGACAATGTCCCAGAAATACACTAGAGCTGTTGTCTCTAACGTATATCTACTCACGCATAAAAGAAAAGTTGTCGACATTTCAACTAGTGCAATTTTCGCTAGAAAAAAGAGTGTTGACAGAGAGACATATGGTTCTAGGCTGACTAGAGGGTTATTTATACATATATACATATATATACATTAGAGCGGGTCAATTTGTATGGGACGGAAAAAATGAAAAAATCGCATATGCGGGAAGTAATCTACGAACAATTCTAAGAAAATTTGCCTAAGAAACTATCTGTGTAAAATCGATTCGGATGCCGCGATTTTTAAAGGGAAGTTTCATATTCAGGTTATAGAAAATTTTGTTAGAAAAACTTAAACAGATAGCTTATTTATGAGTGTGAGGGTAAAAAAACGCTAAGTTTTCTTCTAAACCCTTTGTTTTTACTTCTTATTTTTAAAGTACACTTATCCCTCGATTTACACAATACTTTTTTTAAGGTGTTAATCGAGGGAAAGGTATACTTTTGTTTGTTGACCATATATTGAAATAAAACTAAAATTATCCTTTAAGTTTTCTACGATTTATTGTTTTATTTGCAGTTATTAATTTAGCAATAAAATCAGAAAGAATAAAATAAATTTTAAGTGTATTGTTATTAATACAAAGTTAGTTTCTAGATTTGAAAAAAGAACTAAATAACTAAGTTTTTAAGTCCTGCCTGCTTTCCAAGCGTGGATTTTTTTTTCGACTAACATCAGTCACAGCCATAATACTTTCACGATTTTTTTCCGTTACGCGCCGAGAAACACTGGTTAAAAGTTTAACGCATCGTTCAGTTCCTTGAATGTGGCATGGAACTTGTGGGTCAGGAAGTGGTGGATCTTGAAATTCTAAATATTCCTTCAAATGGTCATACGGAATATCTCTTGTAATTGGTGGTTCTGATAAAATACTGTCATCATCTAAATCTATCATATTGAAATAATTGCAGCAGTCAAAATTAATGTTACATTTTTTGTACTCTCTAAGCTTTTCTGCATCGCAAAGTTTGTTACGGTAGTACAAAATTTTTTGTATTGCCTGGTCGCGTATTGATTTACGATCATCGTAAAGCATTGAAAGCATAACATTTTCTGGATGAGCAAAGTATGAGTTATTTTGAACTACAGAGTAAACAATTTGCCGCACATTCAAGGGAAGAAACTGTGTGAGGCGAATAAACTTAAATAAAAGCGTACTGCCGTAAATAACAGAATTGTAGTATTTGATGTTAAAGTACATGGGAACATAAACTCTTATTACGTACTCTGCTAGAGTTTTTAAGTAACTAGTGGGTGAACTTGTTGCGACGTACAATCGTAAAATTCTGCTGGCCTTGGTTAACCAACGGGAGTGCGCTACAGGTCCAGGCTTTATGTTAGCTAAGTCAACAGAAATAAAACCATTCGATATTGCTGAAGCCATTTGAAGCAAATACTTTACGTCATTAGATAAATCAAGCTTCCATTCGTCTGATGAAGAAGGTGGCATGTTCTCTAGCGGAATGGCTGTAAATTTTATTTCAAAATAAAAGTACTCTTAAAGTTTGCGAATTGATAAATATTACATTTTTGCGTTTTCAAATGCGAAAATTTCATTAATTTAATATACAGAGGAAATTTTTTTTTTTGCACTCTTCAAGGTTTTTACTCGCTGATTGCACGGATGTTACGATCGTAAAAATCGAATGTGTTATATCGTTCGTAATACCGGGAAACCACTGTACCACTTTTCAAAAAATTAAACCTTCCAATTATTGTCAAAAAGCTAAAAATATAAGTTTTGTACATGTAATTTACTTCTATGTAAACATATTTGATACAATTTTTTATACTACCTAAAACTAAATTTCCCCTTAAAAATCGCGGCATCCAAATCGGTTTTAGACCCATACTTTCTTAAGCAAAGTTTCTCAAAATGATCCGTAGAACATTTTCCGCATATGCGATTTTTCGAAAAAAAAATCGACCCGCTCTAATATACATACATACATACATATTATATTATATTATATTCTTAATTAACTCACCATACATACATACATATTATTACTTGAGAGGAGACAAGTATTGAACCAGCAAGCTTCTGACTGATAGACAAACACTCTAACCAATATGCTAACAGGCAGCCTGAATCCGCATTGAAATTATTGTACAAACATGTTTATACAAAACGATAAAGGTCATGAAAAAAATTGTCTCTGTGTTTATTTATAGATATGAAATAACAAGAAAAATAATAAAATCAAGATTTCCTTATTAAAAAAATTAATAAGATAGTTTACAATTTATAAGAAAACCTAATAGAACCAAGAAGTTTTTTTGCCAAAAATAGCGGAAATTGAGTAAAAAAAGTGTGAATAACAAGATTCCTTCTTGATTTTATGTGGTTTTCTTATTGATAAAATTAATAAGATTTACCACATAAAAATAATAAGGAATCTCTATGGAAAAATCTTCGCTTCTCTCTGCTGGGATACCCTTTAGCCTAAAAACGTTTCAAAGAGAAAATCTTCTTGTATAATCGTTCTACAAAAAAACCAGTTTTGCATTAATAATTTTTAATCAATATTTTTTGAAATTGGATTTTTTGACAAAATATGACACAAAACCATGCATTTATACCAAAATATGAGACAAAAATATGCATTTATGAGCAAATTATGCAAAATATGCATCTTCAGCAAAATATGTACTAACAAATCGATGCCATTTGTACTCAAATTCATTGTTTCGTAAATATATTTCGTTCTTACCATTATCAGGGTTAAGGGAAAAAACATGCATTTGCATGAAACCCCTGTCCCTGGTTATAAGCTATGAACAGAGATGGAAAAGGCATTCAAACACGTGCAAAGTATATTTCTACGTGTAAATGAGACCAAATCGAAGGAAGGCATAGTTGTGGTTCTCCAGATAAGAGAAATCTTTAAAGAATTGCTCAAATCTAAGTTGGTCAATAAAGAGAGAGGATCGTGGGTAGGTTTCGAAAATATATGTCACAATTTTATTGGAAATAGAAGGGCTCCAAATTAAGGACTAGTACAAGAACTTCTTCCTTCATATCAACAACTCAGATGCAACGTGCCATTAAAAAACTTGCTGCATTCACATGGTGAAAGGTTCTAAGGAGATTTTGCGCACATGGAAAAAAATGTGTAGCGGCATGTGGTCCCCAGAAATATGAACTGATTTCTGCTGGGAAACCAATCGTGAAACAATAGATAAAACTTATAAAATACAGCCATATACTAATAAGTAGTTGATTTTTTATGTTATACTAGTGTTTAATTTCATTTAAGGTTATAATTTATATTATAGGAACCATGCACGAGTATGTGGAAGATTTTTTACTTTTATTATAATAAATACGTACTCAATATTCCAGTATCAGTATATAATTTAAATGTAAATAGCCCAAAAACCAGACGTGATGGAAACAATATGAGAACAGATTTGGATTCAGCACACAAAAGTCCATTAAAATCACATACTGAAGTTCTTGCTCCCGACTTTTTTTCATTTTTTTTTTTTTGCAGAACAGTGTAATTAATTAAGAAGCTATTTCACTTATGCAAAATTCGAGATCATTTGTAGTTTTCGCAAATACTTCAATATGACTCGATTTTTTAGGAAAATTAAATCAATGTCATGAAATATTAGATTTTCATTTATAAAAAATATCTTGATTTAAAAGAAGAAATTTAGAAAAAGAAGATTTACTCAAGATCACAAATATGACTTCTGTTTCACTGAATATGGATCAAAAAAGAGAATTTCTTACAACGACAACCCTATGTAAAAATCATTAGAAATGATAAAAATTTATTTCCTCGTTTTAAGCCCTACAATCTGGACCTTGTTTAATTCAAGTTTGCCAAGTGTGACCGTACATTAAGTCTCTTAAAAGAGTATTTAAAATTTTGCAGAAGTCACGCCACACCTTAATTGAATTGAACCTTTTGCTACACTCTTGCTGTGCTATAATTTTTCGTTTTGATACATAAAATTATGTCGCTTAACCTTTTTTTGGTGGTTATGGCACGATATATGAAAGATGTCACTTTATATCAGTGGAACAATATAAATAAATACATATGTATGTTAGAGCGACTCAAGTTGTTCAATTCAAAAACCGTTCTTTTTTACAGAATATCCTTAAAAAAAGGGCATGGATGATAGTCCTTGGACAAATTGTATATATAGTTGGACGCGCCTTAAAAAAACCTTTCTTATGATACCCAATTGTATACATATGTTGGTAAGGAAACAGATTCTCAAATTGACAAAACATGCAAAAATGGTCCAGCTCACGAGAGGTCAAAGTTGGAGCCGAAATATTTTAAATGTCATCTTAAAAAAGTCCAAGGTTCATTTTTAGGAGGGTACATCGAGCACTTTTTTTGGTGAGTCGCTCTAATGTATGTATGTACATACACATGTATTCTACATCATATTTTTAATTTATTAAATGTTTAAAAAAATTATGTATTTTACTTTAGCATCCACAGTAAAATCTCACAAATGAGAACCACTTTGTACACCGGGCAATTCGAATTTGTGAAAATTTCGAATTTCTGGAATTTTTTTTTAAAAGAAAGTGATAAAATTTTAATACAAAAATAATAAATAAAAAAAATTAAATGCGTTCTTTTTAAGAACCGTATTCCATGACGGGTTTTAAATTCGGAAACCCACCCATTACTTGCAGTAAATGCAATATTTTAACCTTAGTATTCAAATTTTTTTACGTTAGTTTGGCATTTTTTTAACTTTCACACATATGAACACTTCACTTTGACTTTCAGTCATCACACGCATATGACCGAATTATACACACCATGAATAACTCGGTTATTTCCCGTTTAATTTTTACTTTACTAAGCGAAAAAATAATAATTTGTAGTGAAAATATAATAAAAAAATTATAAAAAAACTTGCAGAAATTAGAAATTGTTCTAATTGTAGAGCGTTTAATTTAGTTTTTCGCCAGAAATTAGAACCACAGGTGCTAATTTCAAAACGTCCAATACACTGAAATTGCCGGTTCTAATTTTTGGACGGTTCGAATTTGTGAGATTCTACTGTATTTCTTGCTTAACAATAAAAACATCCGGTCAATCAATAATATTTTTGTTTTAATTTTAAAATTTATTTAATGATTACACTGTTTGGGTATGTACACAGAAAGAAAAAAATTAAGTACTTAGCACTTGAATAATCCGTAGTTGAATTAAGTCTTCTGTACTTGATTTGAGTAAATCCGTAATTACGGTACTTATGACACCGCTTTGGATTGATTAAAGTACGGATGGATTGATTTTTCTTTTGAGTGTACATGTGTAAGCCTGGATATACTCTTTAACGCTGCATTTACACATGAAAGTACTTTCTTGAAATTTCTGTATACGTATTATGAATAAAAATTTTAATGAAATAAAGGACTTTCATGAAAATTTCCTGTTCGTTTTCATAGGAAAGTGAAAGCTCATTTTAAAAATGTCGTCAAAACGTAAAGTTGCTAGAAATTGTTTTGCTTACAATTTAATTAGAGTTACCTTATAGGGTAGGGCAATAAGTTGGGAATAAGTATTATTGTAAATATTTTAATAATATTATTGTTTTAAAAAGTTCATGATTTGTGTTCTTCATGTATTTGAAGATACGATATTATAATTATTTAAACATTTATACAAAATAAGCATAATTTATATAGGGTGTTTTTAATTGAGGTATAGAACTTTAAGTTGGCATCACTTTTTTAACTGGCGGCCATTTTGTCAGCTGTCAAGTGATTAATATTTAGTTTGGTTTGCCATTTCATCATGAACAGGTTGACAAAAGAACAACGCTTGCAAATCGTGCAAATTTATTTCGAAAATAATGGTTCAGTTCGCGAAGTTTACCGCAAGCTCCGTCCATTTTATGGTCGACATAATCGTCCATCAGAGCAATTAATTCGGTTAACCTGTCAATTGGCCACCAAGATCGTGTGATTTGACACCATTGGATTATTTTCTTTGGGGATATGTGAAGTCGCTCGTCTACGCCAACAAACCAGAAACGTTAGGGGACTTGGAAGCCAACATTCGTGGCGTTATTGCCAACATACGGCCCCATATGCTCGAAAAAGTGGTTGAAAATTGGACCTGTAGAATTGGCTTTATTCGAGCCAGCCGCGGCGGCCACATGCCCGAAATCATATTTAAACGTTAATGGCATAAAATTATCCTTCCAATAAAGCCAAATTGATGGACATTAAAATGATTTTCTTGTGTTTTATTTCAATTCGAAGTTCTATACCTCTAAAAAACACCCTGTAAAAACTACTTGCCAATATCCTGTATATTTGTACAAATCTTTAAAGGGGGTAACACTGTTAACCTTTTTTTATTTTACTTTCTGAAAACGTAAAAAAATTACTTTCTTGAAAATATCGTTGAAATCTGAGTGGAAATTTAAAACAATGTGAGTGTGGTAGTGAAAAAATGTGAATGTATTACAATTTTCATGCAATTAGTTTCATCCCTCTAGTCAGTCTAGAACCATATCTCTCTATGTCAACACTCTTTTCTCTAGCGACAATTGCACTAGTGGAAATGTAGACAACTTTCCTTTTATGAGCGATTAGAGATACGTTAGAGTCAACAGTTCTAGTATATTTCTGGTGACATTGTCAATGAACGCGTCAATAGGTTGTTTTTCTTTTTTATTATACTATGCAATAATGTTAAAAAAATACATACATACATATGTATGTATTTAAAATTGTAGACGAGGGTCACTAAAATGTATTAGTGAATCTTTGGTTGAAATGTCTCCATATGGTATATAGTAAAAGAATAGTGCTAAGGTCTACTGGTGGATTTTCAATGAAAAGCTAATGTTAAATGTCAATATATGATTACATTGGTTGGGGTACACCTGGTCAGTATTACTATTGACAATGTCACTAGTAAATCACTACAATTTTACTATTGACATCAAGCGAGGAAATATCGATATTGTAGACTAGAGCCCCTAAAATTTACTAGTGAGTCTTTGGTGCCAATGTCTCCATGTGGTCATAAAATAACTACTTAATCAATAGTGCTACAGTCTATTGGTGGATTTTCAATGACCAGTTAATGTTAAATGTCAATAGGCGATTACATTCGCTGGGGTACACCTGGTCAGTAGTACTACTGACAATGTCACTAGTAAATCACTACATTTTCATTATTCGCATTTTCTGCAGGGATATGTAAATGGTAGGTATCTACAGATGAAGTGTAAGTATGTAGATCATCACAATCATTTTAACAGGTACTGTGGTTTTGTCCTTTTCAAGGTGATACAAAATTTAAAATACTTTTTTTACATGAAATAAAAGCAAATTATCTATGAAATTGCAGAACATTATTTTTCTTGATCCGTCTAAATAAAATATCGAAAAGTTTAAGTATCCATATTTTCGAAAAATCATATTTAATCTTAAATGAACAACACTGAAATACATAATAAGAAATTTTATGATTTTATATCTTTTAGTTCATTAAATTTTAGTATACATTTACATCAGCGAGATATTAAAGATTCAAATTCGAATTTTATTTTACGCATATTAAAAAATCACTTGGGCGTAGTTTCCCTACTACAAGCAGTCAACTTGTCTGGGAATTAGAATGCTTTTCATACAAATTTTCTAAACAAGTTGACTGCTTTCAATGTAGAATCTTCACCTTAGTTGTTTGCTGAATGTTTTATAACCCGAGTACATCTGAGGTCAAAGTTCAAGTTTTATAAGCAAAAGATCAGTTACCAAAAAGCTGAATATGCACCAAAAAAAAATTATGTTGTCCGGTGTTCTTTTTCACAACTCATAACATAAAATACGTATGTTTGTGTTATATATTTTTATGTTTTATTTAAAAAATTAATTTATTTCACTAACCGTAACACATTTTAGCACTCTTCAAAATAGGAACAGCGAAATTCGTTAAAGAACTCAAATGGCAAATTATTATTTTTTATTTTAAAATGAAATCGGCTTCTTGCGCATTTTTTAGCTGTCTTAATTTTTATGAAATATATTTTTTAAACTTTAAACAAACGATCAATCCGTAACATAACTATGTGACGTATAAAGAAAGACTAAAGATAAACTAAAAGAAAAATCTTGTTTTAGGCATTGAATATGAAGCATATTGGATAATTGCTAGTTCGGAAGTCGCACATGTTTTCAAAGGATATTTAAATTTACTGAAAAATTGAGCAGCACTTTTGTATGTATAAGGATAAAAGATAAGTGAGGACTAACATTACTAACATACAACATGTGTAGATTTGAATGCAAGGATACTTGCACACTTTTGTTTAACTACAGCAAGTATAACTTTGATTATTGTTTTGAAAATGAAAAGGAACTAAAGCAGGTGCTTTCCCTGTTGAAGTGATCATACTTAGTTTTAAGGCCACAGCTGGAGGAAGAATCTTATAAAGAGCATTCCAGATTGAAACGCATTACGTACAGTAAAACAGAGTATAACACTTATGGAAGTAACAAGAGGTTTATAAAAAAAAAAAAATTAAATCTCTTTTTATGATACAATGGGATTTAAACAAACTTAAGATTTAAACTGGCTCAATGCCTACTACGCATGCAGGAACTCCATACGAAGGAACTGGAATTGGAACTGCAACCGCAGATAGTAAACTGGATTTACACATCGGTTGTCAGACCGGTTATTTCCTATGGTTGTGTGGCATGGTGGGAGGCATTGAGGAAGGAAAATCACTGGAGATTACTGGCTAAAGTTTAGAGGTGTGCTCCTCTGAGCATCTGTGATGTAAAAGAAATAAAAATCTGAAAATCGACTCGAAAGCTTAAAAGTGCTTCAATTGCCTGTAATTTATAAAGTAGCAAGTATTGCAAATTATGAAAATATGGCAACCTCAAATGACGAAACCTCAGGTAGGGTGAACTAGCCTTTAACTTATCGCCCACTTTTATAATAATCATCCTTAGTCATGAAAATCAATGTCTTGTATTAATTCATCGTTTGCTTATGAAAGGACGCATGTCTGATTTGATTTCGAATTACACGTTTACTTATGAAAGGCCGCTCATCCCATTTTTTTACTATTATATTTCGACAAAGAACTCACTGAATAGAATTTATCAGTACAATAGCAAACAGTGATAGTACCAGTACAACTATTATAAAATACAATAAAAATAATACATATCGCTCATTTACTCAAATAACGTCATAACTCAAAAAGTGGAGTTTTTGAATTAGTGATACAGAATTAATTCTCATATCGTTCATCATATTGTGTAATAATTTCATACAAATATCTTGTTTACTCAACTCTTGAGAAGAAAATAAAAATTTCTTTTTTCATTAAGTTGTTGTAAATTGAAAACTTCAAACTCTTTTTCTGACAAACTGTTTTTTTTTTTGAGTTATGACGTCGTTTGAGTAAATGAGCGATATATGTAACAAACAAACGAATTTTAATTTATGTAAAGAAAATGAATTTGCAAAGGCAAATAAATAACCTTTTGTTTATGGGATGTCTTTTTCTAGTCGCTTTATGCATATTTACAATTATTATAATCAGTTCCAGAATCCTAGAGATTATAAAAAATACTGCATAAGCGAAAATAATCTTTTTTTTTTTATTTTTCAAAAATTTGTTTTAGCGATAAGATGTCAAGCAATTCATATGGAGTTTGAGAATTGGAATTACAACAAATTTCCTTGAAGTCATTGATGCATTCAACTAATTTATTGGCCTGGAATAAAAATATCTTAATATGCCATTTTTTTTTCATTTTCCCATCTTAAGCAAGTTATCAGCATTCTTTGTATCACATATTGTGGGTTGGACATTGTAAGATCGCAATTAGCAATACCTGACATTTACGGTACATATGTGGTGTTGAAAACTATCAGCGCAAACGCGCAGGTAAATTCATATTCACTAAAAATATAGGTGATTTTCAAGGAGACATTTTTATTAATTCCTTATTTATCAATAAGAGCATATGACTTCCTAAAAAGTCTTATTAGCAACATCCAAATGTCTAATTGAAAAGCAGTTTGCAGTAAAATGTAATACAATTCTTCATTTTAATTCCGAAAACGTCAATTGATATTCATATTAGTAGCCGCGAATAACGTTGTAAAATACAATTTTTACAAAACCAGTTTTTTCACAAATTACGGTTAACATTACTTACTCTCTTGTGTTGTTCAAACATCAAACCATCCAAAATTATGCATCTTATCGTCGTTAAAATGCAATTACAATTTATATATATGTATATGTTTTTTTTTTAAGAAGACTTGCCCCCTTATCGCGATTGGCGTATGTTGACTACATTTTTAGGATATCGTACACCCCATTGTTGTTGTTCGTCACAGGCTGTTTTCTCGAGAACAATAATAATATAAAATATAATAATAATAAAGCAACAAAAAATGTTGAAATCCTAATGCAGACTACATACACATACAATTGACACTGAAATTTAAAAAATCAAAACTAAAGGGCATTCTATCAGTTATCTTGGAAACCGTAAGAAGCAAACTCTTGAAATTTTTAAAAACGCTTAAACTAAAAAATCCCAATCTAAAAAAATCACCAAAACGCAAAAATTGCAAAAAAAAAAAAAAATCGCCAAAACGAAATAAACGCCATAACTAAAAATATCAAACCAGAAAAAATCGCCAAAACCGAACAAATCGCCAAAAACCGAAAAAGTCCCAGAAACGAAAAAAGCACCAAAACTAAGAAAAAGCGCAAAAAAAATTACGAAAAACTTAAAAAAGTTTACCGGGTACTTGAATTTGTTTCAAAAATGTCTACATCAAGTAATATATTCGATTGTATAGGAAAAGATCGTATAGTACATGATACAATTATATATACAAGGTACTTGCACGACTACAACAAAATTACAGCACCAAAAAACACACGCATTTTGTTGGTAGAAATAAACGGATAATTGGCACACATGTCTTTTGTTTTTAAAAACAGCTATCACAGGGTAACTAAAGTACAATTGCAGACGCGGCATTCATGCATGATTATAGTCATTCAGTGTTGCCAATATGTGTGTAATACACAGTGTGTAATTTCTACTCTCATGTGTGGGCCATGTAATGAGATTCATGTATAACCTGTGTGTAATTATACCTTGGGTTCTATTTTTATTTATTTTTGTTTTAATTTTAACCTACACAAAAGATGTGTAGTGTAATTTTCTTGAATGTGTAATTGGAGACACAGCCATATGCAAATTCATTGGCAACACTGTAATCATTTTATTCACACACATACACTAACATTTTTGCAGCTTGTAAACAAAGTTTGACAACTTTCTGCATTGTATACATAAACAGGCTGGGCTTGTGCAAGTACCTTGTATAATTGTATCATGGTATAGTATTACATATTTAGTGTCTGTAAGGAACCCTTCGTGTGCGAGTCAAAGGCACACTTTACTGAATTTATTGTAAAAGATTAAAGAACACCGCAAAATTTTTTATTTAATCTAGGACCAAAATAACGTAGTCGAAGTCGAAATACGCCACCCATGATAAGGCTCTCGATCTAAAAGCTTCTAGTATATGTTTGAAAAAAATCGGTCCAGCCATTTTCAATGAATGAATGAATTATTAAGTCAAACGGGAAACACAGACACTGCGACCAAAGTAGATCTATTGTATCCCTTGCCAGGTGCTAGAGCACCTCATCCAGACCTACTCTCCTGATGAATCTCCGGATTGCCAGTGGGTCTAGTGTTGGCAGTTCCCAATCCTCCAATAGGTGCTTGCCCATTTGGATATATCTTCTGTGGCATAACGCTTCACAGTCCTTCAGAATATGCTCTGGGGTTTCATCGTCGTACTCACAGAATCTGCACAGACTGTTACTCTCAATGCCAAGTATGCTGAGCTGTTTTCTCAGTCCACAATGACCTGTGAGGAAGCCTATGAGCATTCTTAGATTGTTTTTACTCAGGGACATGAGAGCTATGACCCATTTTCAAACTAGTATCCATTTCTAGTTGAAGAATGCATAATACCATTTCTAAGGTATGTATGTTTGAAGAAAATCGGTTTAGCCATTTGAAGTTATGAGAAGAAGTTATTGAAGATATGAAGCATTTACACTTACTCAAGAACATTTGCATGCAACACCGCTATTGGCAAAATTAAATGATTAGTGTTCAGTACATTTTTCCAAAGTATTCTGTGGGGGTTGTTAAAATTTTGTTATACCTGCATATAATTTTATTAATGTTTTACAGAAAACGAGTTGAATTTACTAACAACTTAATGGTAAAATAAAATGTAATTATCCTCTCAAAAAGTAAGTACACTCGTCGAAAATATTTTTATCAAATAAAGAACGATGTGACGATTAATTATGTTATATTAACTAAAAACGCATTTTTTGAGTTATGACTCTCTTGCAACAAAGTATCCCATAATGTGCTCGAAATATATTGAGCCTTATTTTCGATTTAATCGAAAGCGAGGAAAATTAAAGTTTTCAGGAGAAGGTTTTTTTATAATATTCAAACATGTTTTATAAATGTAAATTGTCGCCTACGATAAAATTTTACATCCCGTATCTTAAAAGTTATCAACAATTTTGGCAGCTTGATAATTATAAACAAAATAAAATAAAAAAGACTATTTTTACTACATGTCGCTTATGATTAATTCGAAAATAGGGCTCGATATACATACATACATACATATATATGTATATTTTAACAAGAGATTTGGAAATACATAAATACATACATAATTATGTCAAAATTAAGTATATACATACATATAAACATTAAAATGTGACAAATACTCGTATAAGATTGTTTTAATATTTTGAATGACGTACATATGTATGTATGTATATAGACATATGAACATACATACATATCGCACTTGTTCCTCAAAAGCGTAACAACTCAAAATTTTCAAATTTTCACTTTTTGCAAAAAACCAAACAACAGAAGTCATATCTACCCACTGTAAAAATCTCCCTTTGATTTGTCTTCTTTTCCGTGAAAAAGCCCGTTATGACTCTCTTTGTGTTTTTAGAATAACTACTACTAACAGAAACAGCTTTTGGCCTCTACTGAAAATTCATGAATTTTGAGTTGTTACGCTTTTGAGGAACAAGTGCGATATGTATGTACTGTGTATATTTTTAGATTTTCAAACATTTGTGTTATTTGCACAAAATCTTTTTTCTTAATTTTTTTTGATTCTTTATCAACACTTGACGACATATTTAGCAAACTTTTTTTTCTTCTCTTTATTTATAAACTTTTGGATAAGGATCAAGAAACGAGTATTTATCAAAATTGTTCCATTTCAGCAACAAATCCATACATACATACATATGTATCTGAAGATGATATGACTGACACTACTATGTATGTGTAACTACAAGTGAATGAAAATACTCAGCATTTTAAAAATAAATTTTTATTTGTATGGGAAATTGGAAGTTAAAATTTAATATTTGTTTATATCTTGTCGTTAAGGCAATATGAATTAAAAATATTATTATTAATTTAATATATTGAGAAGTAAGTGTTTTTGGAATCAAAATAAACTATTGAAAATAAATACATACATATGTATACATATTGCTCATTTACTCAAATGAATGGAAATTTTGAGTTGATGATGCAGAATTAGTCCTCATATCGTTATTCATATTGTGTTGAAATTTCATACAAATATCTTGTTTACTCAACTCTTGAGAGAAAAATAAAATTTTCATTTTCCATTAAGTTGTGTGTAAATTGAAAAGTTTAAACTTATTTTCTGGCCGGGCCTGTTCTGAAAATCACGGTGATTTCAAAATCAAACTATTAAAGCAGACTTGTTAGTGGGTTTTTATTATATTTTAAGTTTTTGTCATGTATAATAGAATATTTTGTTCCAACTTTCATCCCTATAAATCGTGAAACTTACAAAATTTAGCTTTCATTAATTTTTTGAAATCACCGTGATTTACAGAACATGCCCGATAACATTTACTTCAATAGTGGCATAACACAAAAAAATTTATTTTTCGAGATAATAATGCAAAATAGTTCGGCATTTCGAATTTTATCTTTTTTAAAAATTTCATATAAATAGCTTGTACTATCAACTCATGAGAGAAGAAAATTTTTTACTTTTAATTTTTTTTTAATTTTAAACGCATTTTCTGCAAAACTACTTTTTTTGAGTTGTGACACTATTGAAGTAAATGAGCAATGTGTATTCTATCTGTGACACTTTGTAGTCGGTAGCTTGCTGCGGTGAATGGGTTTAATGCATTACTAAGAAAGATGAATTTCTTGATGAAGTTCTTATTATTTGGAAAGTTTTTCATAATCAAATAATTTTATGAAATTTTTTAAATTTTGGCCAAATTTTGGTTAAAGCAATTTGGAATGTTTGCAGAACATAATCGCTCTTTTGCAGAGATTTTTTAATTATGTATAATCACTGAACAAGTGCTTATAATTATTGTGTAAAGGAAAAAAGAAATGTAATTTTATTAATAATTTGAACAAGGAATCTCCAAACCACTGCACTGCACTCTCTTTTAATAGGTATCAATTTAACGTATAATTTGTAAGCAGTGTTGCCGTTTTGGTCGGATCCGACCAAAATTGGTCGGAAAAAATTTAAAATTTTTAGTTTGGTCGGATGGTCGGACCAATTAAATTTTGGTCGGTTTTTGTCTCTAATCACAAACTATTTTTTTCTTTGCATAATTTATTTAAAATCTCATATATTTTATCTTAAAAATATTTTCTCCACACTGTTTACCATTTACCAATAAATTATGCACCTCGATGCCGGGTAAGTAGTTATTAACGACATTTATATTAGATCAGTGACAGTGAACTGATATACTGAAACGATAGATAGATATAAAACTTTTAAAAAACTGATAAGGTACTTTCAAACGACGACTTACCAATTCTGGATCTTGTTTTAAAATTCCTTAAAGTTAGTTGAATGTGATCCCGATTTAATAGTTACTGAGTCGAATTTACTACGGCTCAGCGGTATAAAAACTTTGGCCAATTTAAACATTAATGCTTTTTGGCAAAAAATAGCTTCTATAAAAAACGGATTAAACGAGAAAAGTTTCTCAAATATTTCTTATTTTATTTTTAATTTGTTATCTCTGCCACATAGTTTCGCCGCCGCCGAACACAAATTTTCCACACTAGCGCTAATAAAAACTAAACTAAGGAATAAACTAGAAGTATAATGCAAATAATAATGTCAACGGTATTGTCGTGTAAAGAAATTATCAAAATGAATAATCCGCACTATGTTTGGTCAGCCAAAAGGTACCTACATAACCAAACGTAAAATCAAGAACTTTAACTTTTTATTTTTAATGTAATGTATTTAATACATGCCTGAATTATAACATAAGTAAATGAAAACAACATATGTTAAAAAGACTGAATAAAAATGTTTTCTTATAATTTACAATTTTAATGTATTTATGTAATTATTAATTATATTACATAAATATTAATTTACATGCCTGAATTCTTTAATGCAAATATGTTATATCTGACATTTTTATTTTACTTAAATATTAAATAAAATGTACATCAAAAAACACAAATATTAATTAAATTTTCAAATTTGGTCGGAAGCAGTTGATTTTGGTCGGATTTTGGGAAAATTTTGGTCGGAAAAAAAATTTCAAACGGTAACACTGTTTGTAAGTAAAACTGTTAAGAGCAAATCCCGTGTGCGGTATAGAATTATGCCGTCATTTTTAGGGTGTTCGATTAAGATTAAGGTAAGTAAAGATTGTCATTTATAGCTTTTTAGTTTTTTTAATTTCCAGCTAATTTGAGTTTCGAGCTAAGTATGTTATTTTAAATGGTAATTTTTCGTGTATTTAATAATTTTAGTCAGGAAAAATTTTTTAATCGGGGCTTAAGTTCAATATTTTCAATTCTAATAGAATGAAATATTTTTTTTTAATTAATGTGATTTTTCTAAAGAAGAGAACCAGACTTTAGCTGGGGGAAATGTCATCAGCTATTTTTAACATGAATTTTTAATGAAATGGAATATGAGAATTATATTGTGTATACAATTATTGATTTACCATTACTAAATGCATTTGTAAACAATGGAAATGAGATAGCACCCTGACGATGACAAATTCATTTAAAGCATAGCTGACTTTATTGATAGATATTGTGCCAAACAAGGACTTGGTCAAAATTTTTACCTCAGTACTTTTGATAGCCGAAATTTTGGATAGGAACTTGGCAATTTTTCACATTTATGTTTTGTGTTTTCATTTCATTGTTAGTTAACAAATTCATTTTTAAGTATAAAACCCGCTTATAACTAACCGGTATTGACCCGAACCTGTGTTGAAAATTTTAGCTCCACAGCTCTTATAGTTCCAGAGATCATGCGTTAGGAACAAACACACACTGCGATTTTATATATACAGAAGAAGATGACCACTCATTTTATACTTGTAATATATTTATATTCACCTTGAGGCTACATGTATTACTGAATTTAATAATAAAATAAAATGAAATGAATTGAAGCAGAAAGTTTTGCTATCGATTTGCGCGTGATTTTATATGTATGTACTCGTATCTATGATTTTTTAGCATCTTACTCTTATATTTTACCATAGATATTACTTTTGAAAATTTCATATTTGATCCATACCTATGTATCTCATAATGAAAGTTAATATAAGTAGGTAGTATCTATAAAAAGCCATGTTTACATACATACACATGTACAATGTGTGTGAAGATAGGTCCGTCAGTTAGCTTCGTTTTTAGCATCCCTGTGTTACTTTACATATCTCTCGCTCAGAGGCTGTGAGGTAATAAAAAAATCTCTCATTTCAACACTGTTAACTTAACAGAGTAGATAATTTATAACATTTTCAAGCAAAAAAAAGTAAAATAACGCATTTTCATATGTATATGGGAACTATATATACATACATACATATACATATGAAAATGCGTAATTTCAGTTTTTAAAGTCATATATCTCAAAATCTGTATTGTTTCTGAATACAATCTATATCATTCTGAAATATTTGAAGCCTTACCTTTCGACCCCAATTGGCGGTATAACCGCACCATTTAGATTTTGGCCGATATTTTGACCACCAAAAAAAGTTCCAATATACATATGAAAATGCGTTATTTTACATTTTTGAAAGTCATATATCTCAAAAACTGTATTGTTTCTGAATACAATCTATATATCTCTGAAATATTTGAAGCCTTATCTTTCAACCCCAAGTGGCGGTATAACCCCACCGTTTCGATTTTGGCCGATATTTTGACCACCAAAAACAGTTCCCATATACATATGAAAATGCGTTATTTTACATTTTTGAAATTCGTTCTGAAATATTTGAAGCCTTATCTTTCGACCCCACCATTTCGATTTTGGCCGATATTTTGACCACAAAAAAAATTCACATGTGAACATTAATATTTTTGCTTGAAAATTTTATAAATTATCTACTCTGTTAAGTTAACAGTGTTGAAATGAGAGATTTTTTATTACCTCACAGCCTCTGAGCGGGATGCTAAAAACGAAGCTAACTGACAGAGCTATCTTCACACACATCACATGTACATGCATTAAATTGCTCCTTATTTTCTTCCTGTTTACACTACGGAATTTATATAGAAAAAGAAAGCAACTAAATGCGGAAACAGGTGTGGAAGCAATAAAAACAATTTCATACTTTATAAAATAAAAACAAGAATCCATAAAATGCATATCTTTTTCATTATACATACATACATACATACGTACATATGTAGGTTTGAATGTACATACAAACATACATTATCATGCACTTACCCAGCTAGCCAAGAGCTGTTTAATAGGCGATGGTGTTTAATATACAACTCGAAAATCAATCTCCTGATGATTATTTGAAGAGTGATATTGTACACTTTGTGTTTAACTCTCTCTTATAAATCTTACAATGTTTAATCGATGATATATTTAGCTGAAATATGTTTGTGTTCTGTTTTATTTTCGTGTTTAATTAGAATCGTTTCAAGTGTGTTGTTTTTTATAAGACTTAGTGCCATTATTACAACTTGCCGATAGTTAAAGGGATTTTGCTTTGAATTATTACAACTTAAATTTTTGTTTGTTATTATTATAAATAATAATAATATTTAATGGATAAAAAAATAATAAATGAATGTTTTATAATTCTAAGCCATTTATCCATCCGACAAAATCTTGCCTTTAACTATCGGCAAGTTGTAATAATGGCCCTTAAAGGTATATTAGAGTGAAGTATAAATTTAATGTGTTTGACATTTCATATCAAATAGTTATGAAATTATTGGATGTACGTAAGGGTTTTTAATATAATCTAATTCTTTTAATTAATTGAATTTTTAATAGATCTGTGACACTCAAAGTTCTTGCAATACCATATTGTTCACACCAAAGAAAAAAGCGATAGACATTTAAAAAAGCAACGTTCAACATAGTAATCCTACATTTTCCATGTAAGGAATCTGTTGCTTCTACCTATAAATACATAAGTAAATACATAGTGTATTATTTTCTATATGCTAAGTTTTTAATTAATTTATCTTTTCTTTTTTGACTATTGTAACTATTTTCCCGTTTTAGAAAGAATTGTAACTTTACTTTTTTTTTAAATAGGCTTTAACCAATAAATGAATTCTAGATAATAAGTTTAATTTTTCGAAACATATTGATCATGTCTGCGCTAAAGTGAATGACACCCTCAGAAGACTATATATGCAGGATTTGTATTTACCACTTCGTGTGAGGAAAAACATTGCAAATGCACTTTTAATGTTCCAAGTGCTCTACGCTTTAGAAGTGTTTTCGGGTACCAACAGCACTATCCTAAGAAAAAATCATTTGATTTTTAATCGTATTATTAGATTTGGATATAAATTGAAAATTAGAACTCATGTCTCTGCTTATGTTATGTTATGTTATGGCTTTTCATTTGAAAATTTAATTAAGTTAAGAATATTATGTTTGTTTCGAAAGACCATAATGATGAATTGTCCTAGATACTTTGTGGATAGTTTTACATTTTCAAGATCAAGTAGAAATCCACAGATTGTATGAGAATTACTAGAGCTTGGAATCCCCTTCCCATTTATCTAAAATTGTTTTCGTTCTCAAATGCTACCTTTAAAAGTAAGTTAAAAATGTTTTTCTCTGCTTCAACACTATGACCGCTGCAATTAATATCCTCTTTTGCTGTTATATGTTTTTGTAAGAAAATTTTTATAATACATAAAACATATAATTACATACATATGTCTAAATATATATATAATATTTCTCTTTTGTTTATAATTATATTACTGCTTTATCTTGTAATTTAAATACTATGTAAATAGTTTTGTTACCCGTTATTTTATTATTTATTAAACTCAAATTACTATTATTTTGTGAGTAGAATATGAATCATATTTGGCCTTAGAGGCTTTATTCTGAATTAATAAATAAATATATAAAAAAAAAGTTTCTTACTAAAAATTTTTTATTTGTTTTTTCACTTGCAAAATGAAAAGCCAGCTGAGTATTGTATTATTCTTCAAATCGTTATCGATTGATTATTTCACAACTCTCCCAATGCCTCATATTAAATTTGAGGATCCTCTTACGATTCTTATTGTTCTTCATAAAAGATTTGTATGATAATCTCTAAGTAAATCTCAAATGATTGTATCTAAGAGTAATAAAAGCGCCTTTTGCGGTCCATGTGTACGAATCGTCTACATGTAACATTTTCTCCCGTACGATGCGTCTTCGTCGAATAAAATATGAGCTCGTGTGCGATTAAAGTGGGGTACACACTATCGATCATGAGTGACGGGTTTGCTCAAATTTTACATTGATCGATAGTGTGAACACGACAACAGTCAACCACAGAATTTTTTGTGGTTGAGTGGCAGTCAGCGGTCATATTGGTTTTTGACTGATTGTGTGTGGTATTAAAAACAAAAATGTTAATACAAAATCGTACGAGGAGTTGTTAGCGATAAGAAACCATTAAAGTGATTTCTTATTAAAAAAAAAATTTGTTAACAATAATGCCCATCCAATTTGTGTTTTTTCTATGTTTGTGTCTCCAATTTTTTTCTTAAATGAAGGTACCCAAACCTTGAGTGTCGAATATGATCGATAGTCTGAATAGAAAAAACTATCATTCAAAAATTCTCAGCATACGATTGACAATAGACTCTTCTGCGATTAAAAAGGCTAGCTGGGTACTTATATATACATAAATATATACATATGGATGTGTATATGCGTAAAAGACTTACGGCCCATTTCATAATGTACAATTAAAAGCTAGCAGAGAATTTAACGGCAAGTTTTGTATGAAGAACTCGACGTTAAAGTTCACGTTAACTTTTAATCATAGATTGTGAAAAGGGACGTTATACTAATTATACTATAAGTCTATGTTCAGACGATCAATTGTTATAATACCAAGTGGCCTTATCATTACAAGAACATACATACAAATTTGTTGTAGGATAATTTTTAATTGAATGTTGACAGTTCGGGTTAAGATTTTATGCTATTTTATATGGAGTTTGAAGGATGGGGGTAAGTCAGCTGACGATCAGCTGCAGACGATGAGAGATGATACACTTTGCAGACGATGAGTCTTATTTTTAAGATTACTTGTTAATAGGCGAGAGAGACGAACGGAAAAGAAACGAGTACTCAGCAGAGTAGCAAGCCGTAGCGGCGCGGCTGGCGGCTAGGCGGTCAGCCGATTTCTTTTCAGAAGTCGAGCCGCCGCCGAATTACTTGGCTTATCGGCGGCTTCATACTCAGCCGATTTTTATCTGTTTTTACATTTTATCCTTTTTAAATTATTTTTGATTTTGTGACTACTTATCATACGTATGGTTTGTATTTATATTTCGTATGGAATATGAAGAAAGTGCCTTAAAAGATAGTTGTTTTCGCTTTTGTTGTGCAAAAACTGTAAATCACACAGAAAGAGCTGTGACAACGCTTACGTTCTCTCTTTGAGTCGCTTCTAAAAGCCATGCTCGTTTACACAAAGGCTTTTTGTAACAGCATTCAGGCGACTTTTTGATTGATTTGTGGTTGGCGTATTACAACTTCGACAACTACAGTTTTGTCCTAGATAAAAGAACAAGTGTTCTTTAATCTATTACAAAACCGTCGTAGTAAGAGTCGATAAGGGTCATTGATTTGATCAATGCTTTTTATTCGTTCACCCCTAGCAGTGTTATAAAGTAACTAATGTTTTATTTGGGAAATAGAAAAGCTTAAGTAAAAAAAAAAATAAAATAATGTAACAACATGGTGATTCAATAATTCACGTACTTCTCCAGAGCTAGATTGGGAAAAAGTTAAATGCTTAAAAATTCGGCGTTAAGCCGTTCAGCCGCCGCCGCCGAAAATATTTGCCTTTCAGCCGCCGCCGAAATATTTTGATCGGCTTGCTACTCTGGTACTCAGCTTCAAGTACTGTCGATACCATGATATAATTATACAAGGTACTTGCACGACTACAACAAAATTGCAACACCAAGAAACACACGTAATTTGTTTGTAGAAACAAACGTAAAATTGTCAGAAACAGATGTCTTTTGTTTTTAAAAACAGCAATCACAGGGTAACTAAAGCACAATTGCAGACGCGGCATTCATGCATGATTATGGTCATTCAGTGTTGCCAATATGTATGTAATACACAGTGTGTAATTTGTACTCTCATGTATGGTTTTAATTTTAACTCACACAAAAGATGTGTAGTGTAATTTTCTTCAATGTATAATTGGAGACACAGCTATGTGCAAATTCATTGGCAACACTGTAATTATTTTATTCACACACATACACTAACATTTTTGCAGCTTGTAAACAAAGTTTGACAACTATATGCATTATAAACATTAACAGGCTGGGCTTGTGCAAGTACCTTGTATAATTGTATCATGGTCGATACGTTTTGCTTTCTCATTCGTAATGTTAAAAGAAGCATACATGCACACACAAAACTATTCATAAAAAATATGTACTTAAAAATAAGACTCGCAATGTGTGAACGCCGAAGATAGTTCAAAGCAAGGCATATTAAACAGGTACATGCATTGGGCAAATTGCTCATCCGCTGATTTTTTGTTTACACGTTTATAACGAAGAATTCATTTGACAATTACTTTTGTGCCTTGTTTGATGCATACAATTTTTTGACAATTACTTTGTAAAACTATGTGAGAAGCACAGAGTTGCCACAGTGTTTTCTCTAATGCGTGTACCTGTAGTAAATGTGCCTTGGTTCAAAGAAAAAGGGTTAACTTTATCAATAAGACTTGTATAGACTTATACCAGTTGGCCAACTTGTCGCAGAGAACACATTCATCAACGACTACTCAGGGAAATTTCAACGTTTGTCGTTTACAGTCATGGTTGCCAGATGTGACGATTTATCGTCATTTGGCCGAAATATCGCATTTTGACGACTGTACGATTTTGGCCTTCAATTCGACGATTTTTTAATAACTGAAAATTAACATCATTTTATAGAAGTTTAGTACAATTTTGAATTTGACCAAGAACTTGGCAGCTTTTGCTGCAATATGAAATAAAAGTAAGGAGTAAAAGGCAATCAATATTAATTTTTGTATAAAAAATTTTGGAATTATCAGAGCAATTATGAATAAAATTCCGCGAGAAATTTCTCCCTTTTCTAATTAGAATTTTTTGTTTTGCCTATTACTTGCTATTAGTTGGAATTGTTCCCCGGGAACAAACCTGTTTTTGTACATAATTTACCAACTGAAAGAACAGAAATACAAAATTAAAAACTACTTAGAAAAGTTACTTTTTAAAGACAGATTTGCATGAGTGTGATAATTTTTATTTGGCGGATTATAATGATGAGAATTTTTTACTTATATATACGCCAGGGATGTATTTGCTGGTGCTAAAGTTAATGGAATAATAGAGGAAATCATTAAAAATCTAAATTTTTTTTATAGAACCGTGTGATAAGATTTGACTTGGAAGATAAGTTCAAAGCCTTAAGCCTAATTGATCCCTACAATATGAAAATAGAAAACAAAAGTTTCTTGTCTATTTTGTTAAAGAATCTGAAAGACAGAAAATTGAATCTGAATTCACACAATTAAAGTTATTAAAATTGGTTAACTGAAAAATTGTTACGTAACATAAATTTTACTAATTTCGTACAAAAACACTTCGATTTTTCATTTATTTATGTATTTAATTTATCAAAGAAATACATAATAAATCAAGAATCATGAGTGTTAAATAGATATAAATATATGCATATACATATGTATGTACATAAATACATAATTGTTATTATTTATATTTTGCAAGCTTATTTGATTTTTGTCTACGCACTGTGTTAGTCTAACAGAAAATAAAAATAAAGGAACAAAAGTATTCGAATTCCCGAATATTCGTCCATTCTCAATTACTTGCATTTTCCCATAAATAAAAGAAATAAATGCATAAATCCTAAACGAAACTTAAGAAAATTCCATAAAATGTCGAAATGATTTAATACCAGTATTATTTTCTTTTTATTCACACATACTTACATATGTAGATATATATATTTACTCATTTAATATATGTATGTATGTACATAAAATGAATTTTGCTTTTTTTCTGTTCCCTATTTTAAAGTTATTTACGGCCTGGCCCACTATGTTGACAAGAAAGTTTCTTTCGCTTACTTACATTGAAAACAAAAACAAATTCTCTTATTTTGTTTTTGTTTTCAATATATGTAAGTAAGCGAAAGAAACTTTCTTGTCGACATAGTGGGCCAGGCCGTTAAAATACATACATATGTATGTGTATGAATTAAATTTAATTTTTTTTTAATAAAAACTTAAAACAATTTAAATTTTTTTAAAGTTCTTGTTACGTTATTGTGAGGGGAGGGGGGTCTAAGAATTGTTACGATCTGTTACTGGGGTGGGGGGAGTGGGGGGTCAAAAATCGGGGAAAAAATGGCTTTACGTAATATGTGGATGGCCCCTTATTTGTAAATAATAATGATAAATGAAAATCGAATTCCGTGGATTTGTGGAAAATATTGTGAGGAACGAAAGTATATTTCAAGTCGTTTTTTTTCAAGCAAGCCATGGAAAAAAGTTTGCCACTGAATAGCTAATTTAAAATGTTGCCACTGAATAGCTAATTTAAAATGTTTAATATTTGAATTTTGACTGGTATATTACTAGAATGGAATATGGAATACAAAATTAGAAAACATACTTTAAAATAATTCCCAATATCAATGAAATTAAATCTAAGACATAAAAACATTTAATCTTGCGTATTAAATTAGTAAAAATATATAAGATCAACAATGTATTAAAAAAATCAACAATGTATGTTTAAGTGAATCCCTGAAAATAACGAACTGAACGACAAAAATTTATATGATGTAAACAATGAACGATTAATTTTTTTCTAATTTTATATGTCAGACGTCATACTAAAATTTGGTTTATTCATTGTTGTAAATTTTAATATCGTTTCTGACGTTTACCAAACCTATGCAAAGAACTATGAACGATGAACTATAAAAAAGACATCAAAATTAAAGTCAGAATTTTTCAATTTATGGCGATTTCTTTTCTGAAAAAAATATGTTACACTATATGTATGTAACATTTTTAAATGTTAACTAGAATCACTCAAAGTACTACATATTATATTACTACAATCGAACAAAATTAGCTGCTTTTATTTACAACAGTTACATTTTATCATTAATGTACTTCATTAGCGATTTTTAAGGCTATTTAAGAGGTTTTTCGCACACTATTATGATTTTTAAACACACATTGACATCACTAATTACGTCTAAAAATATCAAAACAGTCACAATATTTAAATAAATATTTATTTATTTTCATTTTTATAATAATATTTTTTATATTTTGTATTTAAGAAACCTTCTCTCGAAATTATAAACATGACATGCAAAATAAATCCTTCGTTACCACAGTTAGAAAAAAGGGCAGTATGTACACCTAACTCTGCAGCCACACGTTCAATAAATCGTTTTCAATTTCATCACACATCCTGTGTGTCAAAATTCCTTGAAATTGATAGTTGCAACACAAATTGATAGTCAATTTAATTTTTTAAATTCTACCGACGAAGATACAACTCAAATTTGTAGTTTCAATCAAGGTGTGCTGTGACTAGCAGTTCTAATTGAAAATTAAATTGCCATATAAATGGATAGGTGAATTAGAAAGCAATCTAGTTTTCAATTTAAAAAGTTTGAGTGTATTAGTAAATAACGTGTGTGTATTTCAAATTGAATGGAATTGAAAGGCAAAAATTTAACGTGTGGCCCCTAAGTAAATAAAGTGGGGGTAAAATATGCAACATATTTACATGTTTTTCATGCAACATATTCAGAAAAGAAATTGAAATTTTTTTCCAGTTATATTTTTTGTACAAACGAACACATAAATGTAAAACATGTAACATATATGCAATATATTTGTCAGAAAAGAAATCGCTATTACTGAATCGTTCAACTGAACTAGTTCGTTCATGAACTACACAAACCTAACGGCAATCTAACAGAAACGGTACACAAAGCCTCGGTAAAAGAAAAACTACTGAACTGGCCATGCAACAAACTAAATGGTGGATATTGTACACAAGCTAGTCTTGCAACGTTCAATGTAAAATTGTGTATAGATCAGTGGTCATCATCCCATTGCCCTATCACCACGCCTTTATATTGACATCCGTCTTACAAGATCTGAATGACATGGCCAACTGGGATATTAAAGACATTTTAACTTACCACTCTTGGATTGTTCCTCTATTGTTTCCATTTTAATTTCCAATTCTCCTTTGCACAATATTTAAAATGTGTGTAAATTTTTGTTTTTAAAAATTAACAATCCACAACAAAATGTTAATTCATAAACGTCTCAAAGATAAGACATTTTTAATTAAATTAAAAAAAACTTATTTAATAAAGTTCAAAATTAATACATCCGCATACATAATTAAGCATGAATTTGGAATTTAAGTGCATAAATAGGTACTTTGTCATCATTTTGATTTGTTTAGAGAAATTGCACAGACGAGTTTAAGATCATCACGAAATTCCCTTTAATAATTTCTTACAAACGCCGTTTTTATTCTTTTATAATTAAAAAGGGCACTCAAACTCTAATTATGTTTAATGCTGCATTACACATTTTCACATACATACAATATATGTACACAAATAAAAAATTTTTGCATTTTTTACCACCACGTTGGCTGTCGCTTTAACAAATCATTTAAAGGACAGGTAAGAGGTACAACAAAGCTTTTACACAAACAGAAGCTAATGTACATAAGTTCTTTTATATTTCATTATTGTCTTTGGATTTCATAAAAATTTTCTTTCAATATTGTAAATTTTTGTTTTTCATAAAATTTCAAGGACACTGCCTTTGCATTTTACGTACATATGTACGTATATGAACCTTCTGATAATAAATTTTTATTAGGCACTAAAATAGATTTGTAAATTTTTCAATTTATTTTGCTTTTCGTTGCATTGAACACTTTTTCTTAAATTCGTTTAACAAAATATTATTTTGCTTAATTGGAATCTTCCTTTTTGTCTCATTTATTTCACGTTAATATAAACAGCGGCGTTGGCGGCGGTGAATAATAAACTAGAGCGCGGACATCGAAAAATTGAAATTTCCAACGATCGTTTGCGATGTTTTTTTTTGTTTGTTTTGTGCTGTCAACGAATGCGATGTTTTAGTAATGACAGCTGATTGTTTACAGCAATGGCGAACCAAAATTGCAACACTGGGTTTTAACAGGGGTGAATTTCTTTAAGTGATACCATACCAATAAAACATACATAGACGTTTATTACGCCGTATGGTTGTTGTATTATTGAACAACAATTCCGTATGCAGTCTCCTGGTGTAATTGCACCATGGTTTTAACAAAATGTGTTTGTAACAAAACATTTTAGTACAACTAAATTATGTATATTCACCATAACTGTGGAATACAAGTTGTTGAAGGGTACACCCTACTGACATCTATTGAGCAGTAGGAAATTTAACAATACTCACCATTTGATGTATTTTTTTTTTGTAGTATTGAAGAAAATGAAAACCTTCAATGTGACAATATGTCAAACACAATACTGACAGTTTATCAATAACAATGCTAATCCTAAGCACAATAGCTTTATCAATATATTAGATATACATATGTAAATAAATAATTTGTAGTTTGTTCAATGCAACACGTATGTATATTTTTCAAATATTACAAAATAACGGCCATACAATACTGAAAACAAAGACTTAAAATTATGGACAATTTTGTGCAAGTAGATGCTATTAGTACGCAGCATCAACATTCACAAGTAGCGCAGTCCTCGAAATCATCGAGTGCTTCAGAGGAACATCGTCAGTACTTGAAACTATTCATTCAAACATATCGTAATTTGCCGACTTTATGGGATACTTCTTTGAGAGACTATACTAATCGTGATAAAAGAGCTGAAGCTTACCAACAGTTGGTGCCCATTTATAGGTGTTTGAAACGAGATGCCACTTTGGAGGATGTGAAGAAAAAGATAAATACTTTACGAACGAATTACCGTAAGGAGTTAAAAGCAGTCGAAGCAGCCCGTAAAGAGGGAAACCACTATCAATCTAGTAGTTGGACATTTGATGAATTAAATTTTTTGCAACATATTGAGAAATTTCGGCGTGTTGATACATCCCTTATAAAAATTGAGCCCTCACAGCTATCTGTCTATAACGGATTTAGTGAGTCTGACGATGCGGGAAATTACCTAGATAATGCGCCTTATGATTATTTAACGAATAATAAAGGTAACACTTCGCCAATGAGTATAACGGACATGCTTGATAAGTCGTTTGGTACTCCAACTGAGAATGCCAACTACCAGCCTAGATTAGAAGAAATGTCTAATCCAAACACTCCTCCTTTGGGGCTGAGAGGAGACATACAAGATAATATTTGGGATGCAACAACGCATGTCAGCAAGCGGACTAAGCCAATAACTCCCACGCAGAACACTGCTTCCTCTTCTAGCGAAATGCTAAATATGACCTGCGACTATTTATCCTCCACATATCCTGAGGAGGAATCCATTGCACGCACATGGACTCACAAATTGAAACGTCTCCCAAGAGAACAGCGCATACTTGCAGAAAAATTTATAAACGACATACTCTTTGAAGCTGAATCGGGCAGGTTACATAGGGGATCTTATGCAATTGAATGCATTAGAACCTTACGTACGGTTTGAAGAGATGCAAAACAATGAAGACGATGACGTGACCATATACTGTGCAAATGTACAATCCTTAGAACAAAGCGGACGTCATGCGCCATATAATTCACCAACTGATGTAAAAAATATACTAATAAATGATAGAAATACTAGTATGTACTTTTGTTGCATACAAATAATTTAAACTACATTGACTAATGGTAAATTTTTCAATTTAACAATAATTTATTATTTTTAAGTAATCCAGTTAAATAAATAGTTTTTTAATTGTAGTACCTATGTGTGACAGAAAGATGATGAAGATTGTAGTGTACCATAAGCAGAGTTGGGCAAAATACATGGTTTGCGGTATTTAAAATACAAAAATACTTGCTGGTCATGTATTTAAAATACAAAATACTTTAATTTTTTGTAGGTATTAAAATACAAAGTACTTCCACATCATGTATATGTATGTATTTAATAGGCCATTAAATTAATCGGGTTTTTGTTTTAACCGGTTAATCGCTCGATTAACTAATCGAGGTTTTGGTTTAATGGTTTAATAATTGATTAAGTTCGGATTAATTAATTAACCGATTAAAAACAGTTTTTATAAATTTATTAATTCCAATAAATAAAAATACATATCGTTGTCGTTGATCTAACGTGTGTAGATGTTTAAAATTTTTTTATTTCACTATTATAAAACTTGGTGTGTCATACATTCACCCACGAAATAGTTTAAAGATATCTTCGTAAGGGTGTTTTTTATAGAGTGACACAAGTTTAAATCATAATAAAACGAGGAAATATATTTTTAATATCAAGGAAACGTGCTTTATTCTAAAGAAAATTCGTACCCATTCAACCAGAAATGGGTTTCATCAGAAAATAAAATTTTGAATGGAAATTCAAAATCAATATCAATCGATGAGTTTGACGAATAGAACAATTATTTTGATTAAAAATTTCAACAATTTGCACGCGTTGATCTGGTGTAAGTCGATTCATAATGAAATTTCAAAGAAAACTAAACAAAAAGCAAACATCAGCTGTTAAATGGGAGATCAAATAAAGCAGTGATGCCAACTCAAAGTTGTGACACTCTATAAAAAACACCCTTTATGTGTTAAAATTAAAAAATTATTTTATTATAAATGGCCTTGAAGCTGAACAACAAAATGATTTATGTGTAGTTTTTGAGGCAATTCCGCTATACCTACCAAATCTACAATGATTTGAGATTAATTTTACGAAATACTTACATAAATGCTAAATATGTGTTGCAGTTTGCAAAAATATTGTAAGGTTTCAAAATAAAACAGTTGTTTTACTCTCCTGAAAACTTAGAAAAAACAACAGATATGTAGCTGATTTTGTCGGAGCAACGACTATATGTAAAGTATTCATTATTTTGACATATTATTAATGAAAAAACGATAAAATAGCAATTTTCGAAATAAATCAGACGAGGAAAAATTTATATACATATGTATGTATATGTATGTATGTATTAATGAAAAAACAGGTACATAAGTGAGTTTTTTAGATTGTTTAATATATGAAAGTAATTTTTTAAAACAATTAGGGAATTCACAATGAGTATATTAAAATTTTAATGCAACATTGTGCCATCTTAATTTTTTATTGTGAGCAGGCAAAGATATAAATAAATACACATACTGTGTATATCAAAGTTAGGTAAACACACATACATCTTTATATTATTTACATATTACAGACCAACCTAAATTACGACGCAAAGCGCAACGTAATTTAGCGCTTAGCTTTTACGCTGAAATGAGTAACCTAAATTAAAGCGTTAACGTTGCGCCAGATTAATAAAAAACTCTACATAGAAATAAGAAATAAAAATAAAAACGCTAAATTGACCTGAAAGTAGCTAAAGTTACATTACTTAAAAAAAAACAACAGTACTTTTGCAGCCAACTTCACTTCTTTACGCGCTCTCAAAATTTGATTTTTTAATTGCAAAGCGTTGACGCCGCGTTATTTCGGTTGGTTTCATACATTTTGTATTGGTATGAGAAACTTTGACAGCCAGACAACGCTTTTTGAGAGAGATAGAGAGAGAGTAAAATGCATGTTTGTACCACTGTTGCGATTTTTGGTACAATTGTACCAAATTTGGTACAATCGCAATTGCATTGGTACACTTTATACTTCAGTGGTATAATTTGAAAAAAGTACTTTGCTTTACAGTAGTAACAATTTCTCCTAACATAGTTGCCCAACACTGTACGTAAGTACATAAGTACGAAAATTTGCAACATAACATAAGCATAACTACCATGCTCATATTTTTCATATGTTTTATTAGCACTTGTCCCAGTTCTTTAGACTTTGTGTGTATACTTATATGAAACACTGTTTTGTTCGATAGTATTAGTTGTTTTCTTTATGTTTTTGTTTTCAATAAATTAAAAATTGTTGTAAATTCTTACTGTGTATGCTTGTTTAGTAGATGGGTACATTTTGGTACAATTGATGTTATTTTGGTACAATTTTACCATTTTCATTGTACAATTTAAGAATAGCCATATCCCAACACTGGTTTGTACGAATGCTTATGAGAGACTGAATTATTTTCTTCCGTACGTATTAAAATAACAAAATTATTTAAATTAGAAATTATTGTTGGATAAATTTTTCTAAATAACTTTTGTTCTGCGAAAAATACAAATATTTTTTCATCAACTACAGTTACGCTGACAGTTTTAACATGTTTAGTTTAACATTACCATATTGAAATATAGAAAATTACATGCTTTTTATACTTTTAAATTTGCCACCTGATAATAAATTTGATTTACACACAAACAAAAACAACAAACTTGCCAGACCATATTAAAGAATTAAAGTTGAAACTAGGGATGCAACCGATACCGATACCGATATATCGGCGATACTGCTGGTTTTCCGATATATCGATATCGGCGATATTTTACTGTCGATACGCCGATACTTCTTATATTTTTCTTTAGAGTTTTTTGAACAACTGAAACTGAAATGTATTGACAATTTTGATGATTTTAGAAAATAAACAGTATGACATTCAGTTTGAATTGACTCATTGACTCATTCAGTTTGAATTGACTCATTCAATCTTACACTGTTATTTTGTGAAAAACAATAATTAATTTTTTGTTAACATGAATTGAAATTCAATTCTTTTTTTTTAAGTCTTATTAATATCAATTTTAAATCTTGAGCCAATCTAAACTGAACGCCAACGTTTATTTTGTAAAATCATAAATATTGCAGACGTTTTGTAGTTTGAAAATTTGAATTTTAGAAACTGAAATGTACTGAAAATTTTGATGATTTGAATGGCTCATTAATAAACACTGTTATTTTGTATAATAGAAGAATTATTCTACTTGAGTTTTGTTAATTTTTACTTGATCTCAATTTAAATATGCGTATCGGAATCGGTATCGGCGATATTTATTTTTGAGTATCGGTATCGGATCGGCGAAATGGCGTATCGTTACATCCCTAGTTGAAACGTTGCAATATTAACACACATTTTAAAATGCTATTGTGAACTCCCTAAATCTTTTAGAAAAAGTATTTGATTCAAATGTTTAGGTTTTAAACGAATTTTTCTTTAGTTTTAATAAAAAAAATTCTTTCACTAATCGTTATCTTACAAAACAAAATATTTTTCGGTTCTTTTTTTAATTTTATTATAGTACATACATACATATAAAGGCTCAAAATTAAATGGAAGAAAAATCTGTTGACTTGTTAAATAAAATGAAGCTCACTGAAAATACTTCGTTATTTGTATGAAAATCAATCTCACAACGTATTGCCTTTTGTTAATGAGCAGAAACAATTATTTGCTTTATAAAACTATATCGCTGGCTTAACATACAAAAGTTCTAACTCCACTTTTTTTAGATATTTAGATTTTCATGTTCAGTAATGTACAGTAATGTACAAAAATTGATCAAAATGCAAAACACCAACAATAACCTGACTAAATGTAATTTGTAAATTTTGTAAATATTTAAAATACAAAATACATCCATTGTATTTAAAATACAAAATACTTATACGTCATGTATTTAAAATACGAATACAAAATACGTATTTGTATTTTAAATACGTGTTTCAAATATGTATGTACATGTATTTCAAATACTGCCCAACCCTGACCATAAGTATGAATACACTACATTATTTATAAACAAAAATATTTTGGTTATATAAAAGATTCATAAATCGCATTTCCATAAAAAAATCACAAAAATATTTTTTTTTTATTAATAAGACAGTAATTTTAAAGAATGTGTCGACACGTCGACAAATTATTAAAAAGAAAATTCTCATTTACTTTTTGGGAAAATATTTAAAAAAAATTTAATAATAAACTTTTAAAAAGCTTTTTTCGCATGATTATGTATAGAAATAAAACAAAAATAATTTAATCTAAAAAACTTTAAAGGCATTAGCCTCTGTTCTATTTCCAAGTGAAATCAACAGTTTATCTAGGATTATACAAGTCTGGATTAAAAAGCCGTTGGAGTTGGCAGCATAATTTTTGAAATACATAAGTAGACAGGTTGCTGAGAAGGGAACGTTTCAAATCACTTGGTTCCAATAACAGGTACCTTTGCGTTCTTTAGGTTAGGTTGACAGGTAAAATATATAGATATAAAAAATGAAGAGCTTAAATGAATTATTTTTGTTTTTGGTATTTTCATTACCCCAATATAATTGAATTGTTTGATATAAAAACCTTTTAGTCACACTTACCGCGGTTGTTCTATTTGTGCCGAAATTCTTTTTAATTGAGAAAAACTTTTTGCTCTTTTCCAACCGGAATCCACATATAACGGTTTAGTTTTCTTATATAAGAAACTAAAAAAAATATTTGTCTTATTTCGTTTATAACACGATTAAGATATCCTTAAGATTTTTAATCAACTCTTTGGTAGTTTGTTACACCGCGTGCAAACCAAACAAACGGCGAGGCAGCAGCAAACATTAAACCAGCGCCCACCATTGGGCGGTGTAGAATCCAAGCCACAGCGGCTATTAGAAGGGTCATCGAAAATGAAAGTAATATATTAGTACCGACAGGAAAACGTGGATCTGGTGCTAAGGTTGAGAGAAATTGTACACGCGACACTAAAGAACGCAGACAAAAAATAGTTAATAATCTGCAGTTTCAATATTTTATTTTTATTTAATTTGAAAATTTTGCTTGTTTTTATGGTTAAGCAATTGTCTATATGCATTTCGTTCCCGCTTTTGGAACTCATCAGTAGACTTCAACCCAAAAAATGTTTGAATTTAGCTAACAAACTTCGTATGTTTTTAGTAAGACTCTTAATACTATATTGAGAATCACAATATACAAACATAATAAGTTTGAAAGTTTTATATAAAAATATTGGTAGATTTCTAAATTTTGACAAAAATTGTTTGCATAATTTGAACTTACGTATAATATGCAACAAAGTTGAAGTGCAAGTAACTCCAAAAAATACTAAAATCCAGCCCATGAAACGATATCCCCACGTTGTTAAACGTTGAGCGTGATGTTCTTTTTCAAACACCTCAATTAATGATAATTCTCCTGGATATACTAAAAGTATTTCAACCCCACGACTGGTCTTATAGGGTTCAATTTTATTTTTCATGAGCTTGCCCACAATAGTATACTGCAAATATTTAAAACAATTTTATTATTTTGTAATAAGCAATTTGGAAGTACTCACCATTTCTCCTTCTATGCCAGCAAATGAGAATAAAATACGGATATCTCCTATATCCGGATTAAATATATCATTAGTATGATAATATAGACCTAAATGTAGTTTTATTGTGGGATCATCCGGCCTAGTATCCGAAGTTAATTCTACATAACTGTTAAATTTGTTTTTAATAGCACTACCCAATTGCAAACGGCCTATATAGACAGCATCAGCAACTTGTGTTTGCGATTCAATTGGAAATTTATTGGGATTCTGATGACCAGTTTGTATATAAAATGAACGGGAATCAATAAGTTTATCACGCCAATCACGGCTGTAATAATAAGTACGATCCTCGATCTGCGCGGAAGCGACACTTTCACCATAATTATGTTCGCTAAAATAACAACAAAGATATTTGGGTCTTTGATTGACCTAAAAATAATAACTGGACCTACACTGTCTCTTCTACCCACTGATACATTTGAACACGTCTTTTTAATTTTACAGCCAAGACTTGTATATTATAATCAGGTTCAGTTAGCGGTTCACCAATTGCAATCGGACCAGATATATGAACAATACGACCGTTATATATAGATTCGATATCTTCAACAGTGGGATCTAGTGTTACGGCATCGTCCAAGGCTTCATCCAATGACATAATGGTATAAACTGCTCTGCCCTATTAAGTGTATCTTTTCTTTAGTACAAATTAGAATTTGGATTATTCTTACCTCATTCCAAAACAAAACTCCAGCTCCGCCAACAAACAATAGCAGACCAAATGTTGCTATAAACCAACATGATCGATATTCTTCGGCTAATGTCATTGTTATTACATTATACTAATTGTGTTTTATTTAAAATGAAAGCATTTAACATTAATATTTAATAATCAAAATTCCAAATATTAAAAAAAATCCAAACTACCACACGTGAGCCAAGATAGCGTCGACGAGTTAGCGTTGATTTTGGGAATTAAAAAACCGGGAAAAAATGGGGGTGGGAAAATTTTGGGTATTTTTAAAAATATATTAAGGAGCCGGCATCAATCTAGGTAATTCAAGGGTGGAAATTAAAGAAAAATCGTGGATGCATTTTCCCATTAGCACTCATGGACCCCCACATACATTCATAAAGTGGACACTTTGATGAACAAAATGAGCTAACCGTGCGAAAATTCTGTCCACCCGTTTTTGAGAAAATCGACTTAATCGAAAATGGCCAAAAAAATCCGTGGATGAATTTTCCCAGGAGCACTCTTGGACTCCCACGCCAAAACGTTATACATTCTTAAAGTGGACACTTTGGTGAACAAAATGAGCTAACCGTGCGAAAACTCTGTCCACCCCTTTTTGAGAAAATCTACTTAATCGAAAATGGCCAAAAAAAACCGTGGATGAATTTTCCCAGGAGCACTCTTGGACTCCCACGCCAAAACGTTATACATTCTTAAAGTGGACACTTTGGTGAATAAAATGAGCTAACCGTGCGAAAACTCTGTCCACCCCTTTTTGAGAAAATCGACTTAATCGAAAATGGCCAAAAAAACCGTGGATGAATTTTCCCAGAAGCACTCTTGGACTCCCACGCCAAAACGTTATACATTCTTAAAGTGGACACTTTGGTGAACAAAATGAGCTAAGCGTGGGAAAATTCATCCACGGTTTTTTTGGCCATTTTCGATTAAGTCGATTTTCTCAAAAACGGGTGGACAGAATTTTCGCACGGTTAGCTCATTTTGTTCACCAAAGTCTCCACTTTAAGAATGTATAACGAAAATTCATCCACGATTTTTTTTGGCCATTGTCGATTAAGTCGATTTTCTCAAAAACGGGTGGACAGAATTTTCGCACGGTTAGCTCATTTTGTTCATCAAAGTGTCCACTTTATGAATGTATGTGGGGGTCCATGTGTGCTAATGGGAAAATTCATCCACGATTTTTCTTTAAATTCCACCCTTGAATTACCAAGATTGATGCCGGCTCCTTAATATATTTTTAAAAATACCCAAAATTCCCCCCTCCCCATTTTTTCCCGATTTTTAAATTCCCAAAATCGACGCTAACTCGTCGACGCTATCTTTGCGCTTTTAACTACCACTACTTTTTTAGTGGTCAGCTGTTGCATTCTAATATAATGTGATATCGAATCAGGTTGAATGTTTGCTATGGCGAACATTTATTTCTTAACACCACAAATAGACGTGCAATTTTTATTTATGAACATGACTTATTTTAAGGGGTGGCCGGACGTATAAAGTTAAAACACCAGATTTAAGTTTTCGTATACATACATAGTGCCAAAGTGTATTAATATCAAGGGGCCTTATCAGCGCAGCTGATCGTCAGCTGACTTCACCCCATCCTTCAAACTCCATATAAAATGCATACAATCTTAACCCGAACTGTCAACATTAAAATAAAAATAATCCTACAACACTTGGCCACTTGGTATTGATACACTTTGCATAGTGCGGGTTTTTTGGTTTTGACATTTTTAATACTTTGCCATAGACCATCTATTATGTGCTTTTGCTTGATTTTCATTTTAATAAGCTTGTTATTTCTGCGAAAAAACTAAGTTTAGCGGTCTGGCCAACGATGTTGACAAAAAACGTTCTACAATAATAAAATAAAATATTTTGTTGTCGTAGTGTTTTATATAGTATGTAGAAGCCATGGCAAAAACTCACAAGTATGTACAACTATACACTGGCAACTTCTTTTATGATAAATGTCATCATTTACTGATGAGTAGTATAAATAAATATAAATAACATTGAAGAATTTGTTTACAATTTACATGATTTTTTGTAAGTTTCTCACGGCAAATGCTTGATCCAGCAAGTTTTTCATGTTTCGCAGGGATATCTGTGGTAGATGTTTTCAAAATGTGTTTTGATAAGTTTGAATCATTACCAATAACTGGAAAACCTAGTGACGCAGAATGGACTATATTAGCTGGCGTTATAAGCTACAACAGACGAACTGGTATTAGTCAGGTAGTTTCCTTAGGATCAGGCACTAAATGCATAGGAAAAACTAAGCTATGCCCTCTAGGCTTAATACTGAACGACTCACACGCTGAAGTAATGGCCAGAAGAGGACTCCTGCGGTATATATATTACCAATTAAATAAAGCTATAACTGAAGAGCAAGGGATTTTTGATTGGGTGGCAGAGAAAAATAAATTCCAGTTAAAGGATGAAATATCATTACACTTTCTGAGTACACAAACTCCTTGTGGCGATGCTTGTATAATGGCGACAAATAGATCTGATGAGTTTGTAGAAGAACGAATAGTCAAGAAAAGGAAAATGGACGAGGTAGAAAGTGCCGATGCAAATATAGGATCTATAATAGATTTTGTATATACTGGTGCGAAACTTCTAGGTAATCAGTGCAGTGATGCAATGGATCAAATTGAAGGAGCGGTTAGAACAAAACCAGGCAGAGGTGAACGTACCTTATCCATGAGTTGCAGTGACAAACTAGCTAAATGGCAAATAATGGGTGTGCAAGGAGCTTTATTAGATTTTCTGCTAACTAAACCTATTTATTTTGATACTCTTAACTTTTGGGGAGAAAACAGTATTGCCTCTTTAGAAAGAGCTATTTGGAAACGTTTCGATCATAAGCAATTTGATCATTCTAAATATAGACTTCATATCCCTGGTATTAGATTATGTAACAATCCAGGTTTTCTACACGCTCAAAGCAATATGAAACAACCTTCTCCCAACAGTTTGGTTTGGTGTGATATACCAAACAATATGAAGTAAGTAAGCTTTCATACAAGACAGTTTTTTATATTTATACATATATTTTATACATTTTCTAACCATTTTTTATTATCTAGGCCTTATGAAATATCGGTAAATGGGAAGAGACAAGGTGTAACAACTAAAAAACTTCAAACTCCGCAGGCCGCTTTAAAAATTTCAAAATTATTCTTGTTTAAAGAATTTATAAATGTAATAAAACTAAAGCCTGATTTGTTATCCAGCGAAGAAATGGTGGAACATAAACCATATTGTGAATGCAAATTTCTAGCGAAAGATTATCAAAATGCATGGTCTGATATCAAAATGTATTATTTTAAGCAATGGTCACAAAAGCCGGACAATCTTTTAAAATTTTCGGCTGTCAAAGTAGAAAGTAAAAACAATCCATGCTTTAGCACGGTTTCAAAGACGAAAAATTAAAGAATCCTTAACTAGTAATACATTTTGAAATACATAAGCAATTGAAAATTGGAATTTAGGTATTTATTTCATTTTATGCGGGGGAGGGCGAATTTCTTATATTTAAAGTTAACCAGGTCATTGGTCCAAAATTGCATATAAATCCAAAATGCTCCATTTTTAACAAATGGTTTTTAAGAAGTGGAATTTGTTTTATTTAATATTTCTTGAACATGTTATTGTTTCTCATGAAAGTTATTATTTCTTTGCAAAGTGTAAGTTTTGGTAGTTTTATTATATGTGTATTATATTTACAGGCTAAAAAAATAGTTAACAGAAGTATTTATAAAATTATTTAAAAGCTGAATATTATATAATATTTTCAGTCTGCGCAATGAAATAAAATCTTGTATGATAAAAATTATTTATGTTTGTTGGGCCAGGTAAAAACAAATTATAATTAAACCAGAACCGCATATTTTTTTATTAAGGGCCAGAATGTAAATTCAACAAAAAAAAATGCAAACTATGCAAAAGTTATAATTCTGTCATATTTTATTGCAAAAATGGATTTGGAATTCAGTTTTTCTTTTTTCGCTAGGAAATAAAAAACTAAAATTTTTAGAAATTGAAATTTATATTTTTTGTAACTTTTCTTTTTCCATTCTATTAAAATCTTACAAACAAATTTAACAAACGTTTTTAAACAAAAATTTAATTTTGCTTTGGGATACAAACTAATATGTAAAATTAAAATATAAATATGTAAAACTTAAAATAGACTAAAACAAATTTATTTACAAATTAAAGCTACAGAAAAATGGGGTAAACAAAAAGAAGAGATTTAATAGGGGTGATGTCTGTAGTAATTATTTGAAGCCTTTTTTGGTTTTGTTATTGAGATAATCATAAAAAGTACGTTTTAAATATATATTCGATTACTTATAATTTAAAAAACTATAAATGAGCTTGTATCAACTGATGTAAACTTGTTTGCTATACTAAGTTATTTAATAATGGGTCTTTTAAGAGGTTAAATTAATTTGGTTAATTGTTATTAAGGAATACGATATCACTTGTCTATATTGTAATTTCTTTATGTATCATTTAATATATGTATGTATATAATAACGTAACTATAAAGCTTATATCTTTTTAAATATAATGAAAGCAAATGAAACACAGTTCCAAGGACAGAGTCAAAGTTACGCTTTTGGAAAAATAAAAAGACACTGTCATAACTGGAACTGTTATAAAACATTCATATTGTATATCAAATTTAACTGAAATATCACTAACTTATATAATTTTGTTAAGTATGTAATTATGTATGTAGTAAAAAGCTTGTCCATTTTCATAATCTTCGTTACTGCCAATTTTAAAAAATTTTAAAACTATTTGGTGGTGTTTTATGATTTGGGTAAGCTATAATGCTACATAAATAAATTTATAAGTAATACATTATTTTTATTAATATATGTACTCTTCTTCATCTTTTGTTTCGAAAAGTTTATAAAACAAAAATTTAAAACTAAATAAAATAAATAACTTTTATATTGCTAATATTTACCTTGTGTAAAAAAAACAAAAACATGTACCGAAAATCTTTACTATTTTGTGGGATATTTAAAAAAAACAGTTAACGTTGGCTAACATGCCACACAATTAAAAAACTCTTATCTCCACGATTTTCAATGGTTTGGTTTTGTTCCAGGTTAATACTCTTTTCCATGTCATTGTCATCTGTAAATAAGTTTAAAACAAGTTTATTTAGCTTTAGTTTTTAAACGCTCTCAATAAAAAAATAGTGTGCATTTATACTCGTACATATCGTTACCTTAATATAGAAAGTCCCCAACTCATTATTTTTTGGAATCGAATTTTTAGTATAATGCGATAGAAGAACATCTAGGGCCAATCCCACGATGTCGACAACGCTCGACTTGTCGCACAGTTACATTTGAAACAACAACAAAATATTAAAAGTTGTTTTTGTTTTGAATGTAAGTGTGCTACGAGTAGAACGTTGTCGACATCGTGGGGCTGGCCCCTAATTTATAAAAAATTCAAAAATTTCGCTTTCAAGAAAATAAGAAGCTAGGACCTTTCTGTATTAAGGTGACGATGTGTATGCACATATCGCTCATTTACTCAAACAACGTCATAACTTAAAAAAATGGAATTTTTGAGTTAATGATGCAGAATTAATCCTCAAATCGTTCTTTATATTGTGTAAAAATTTCATTTCAACTCTTGAAAGCAAAATAAAATTTTCTTTTTCCATTAAGTTGTGTGTAAATTGAAAACTTTTATTAAACTCGTTTTCTGGCAAACTAGTGTTTTTGAGTTATGACGTTCTTTGAGTAAATGAGCGATATGTATATTTATAAATATATACACGTAATTTGAAAATTTTGCTTGTTTTTATGGTTAAGCGATTGTCTATATGCATTTCGTTCCCGCTTTTTGGAACTCATCAGTAGTAGTAGCGGGAACGAAATGCATATAGACAATCGCTTAACCATAAAAACAAGCAAAATTTTCAAATTAAATAAATAAAGACTTTATGTCAAATAAATATACTTCGGTATTTCATGTATATATACACGTACAATATATACATACATATACATACATATAAATACTTATGTATGTATGTTACCAATAAATCAATTGTATATAAAACAAATTCAAGCGTAGTTGACAATAATCTCTTAAGTGCAACCAGGCCACTGTTGTTTATTGGCCTTCGAGAGTTTTGCGTCTCGCTCGCACTGATCTGCCACGGATAACCGTATATTCTTGCGGTTATTTTGTGGAATTTCTTTAACAACCACGTTGCTACTTCCTATGTGAAGGCATAGGTCGTATATAGTCAGTCACAAAAACTTTTTTAAAATACTGTTAATACCATCTTGGGCATATGGTCTAGTTACTCCGCCCATATTTGTGCAACAATACTTTGCAAATTTACTTTGTAAAGTATTTATTAAATAAATAAATAAATATGTATAACAAATACATATAAAGATTTCAAAATGCAGTATTATATGTATACATTTATTACATGCAGGTGTGTTGTCACAGAAACTAAAATTTACTAAGAACCGATAAATGAAAAGCCGGGATTTCGGTTTAAAATTTACTTAAGCCGAATGGTTTCGATTTTTTTAAACTTGGAGGGATATTGTGTAATTCGATTCGAAAGCAAAACTGTTTCAATTTGTATGCTTTTAACATAGGAATTCGAAAGCTTTTTCTCTGGCTTATGAATAGTACATATTTTCATAAGCCACATCCATCACCGCAAAATGGATTCCCTGGGACAAAAATAACTACAGTTCTGTAGTTTTCTAATCAAAATTTAGTATTCACTACTGCTACATTGGCAGTAAAAGCCACAATATCCAAATCAAATGAAATGTCGAACTCAATTAATTTTTGCGGTAAAAGTTCTTGAGTTTTTTTTTGGAATTACATGTTCTAAAAATTGTAACATGTTCCATTTGAATGGTGCAAATTGACATTTATACATATATCGCCTACCTCTTGTACTAGTCCACTTATGCACTGTTAAACTGTATTTTTGTACATTGTACATATATAACCTATATTTTCCCTCAGGAGCAGGCAATAGTTTTACTAAGTTTCATCGCGAACGTAAAAGCAATTTGGGGCTTTTATACATTAAAGTAAATATATGTATGTATGTATGTAATTAGATAGCTTTTATAAAATATTATTACATAAAACAATTTAAGATAAAAACTTTCTTATATAATATTTAGCTTGGGAGTGATTTTAAATTAGTTATTCATTTATTTACAGACTATGCTACATGTGTAAAAAGTTATATACATGTATATTTACACACCACTGCGCATATTTGGTAGTTTGTTCAGTAAAGGTAATAATGATTCTTTATTAATTAATTGCATTAAATAAAATTTTAAATAAATTTTAATGCCAGTTTTAAAATTTATTAATAGTTTTAGTAAAAATTGCAAAGAAAAAAATTAAAGACCAAAAACCCAAAAAAATAACATTTAAGAATTATTTGAGAAACTTCTTTTTGTCAAAACAAGCTTTCAAAGTAAAATGTGCACAAATAAAAAAATTTGCAAAAGCCAATGTGTGACCTCTCGTTATGTTTTTGTGTAAAAAGGAGTGCATAATATTGTGAATAATTATTTATATATTTTTATTGAGCAAAAACACCAATTTAAAATTTAAAAGAACAAAAGCAACAAAATATTGTATAAAAAATATAAACCTTGTTTTTAATTCAGGTCACAAAACTCCTTTTTCGTTGTTTCGAAAAAAAAAACTAAGCAAGCGTTTTAACGAATTTGTAACGCATTTATACGATTGGTAAACGTATAACGTTAATTTATAAAATTCCAGTTGATAAAACTATAAATTAAATGTACTATAAATTAAAATAAAACAGAACAGAGAAAAACATTAAAAAAATTAACGTTAATACATTAATACATGTAACGCAAATTGCAACAACAAAACTATAAAAGAATTAAAAAAAAAAAAAATTAAAACAAAACATAAAATTATAATGTTATTCTTACGAATCAACTTTCCAAACTATCAAATGCGCAGCATTATCACTAGCATCAGTTATAGTTCTCTCTTGTCCTGCGATGAGAACAAAATGTGAAGTCAATAACACAGCCAAATAAGGGAAATAATATCTAAAGCTAAGTACTACTCATACATACATATCACTGTTAACAACAAGTAGAAAAGCCCCCGCCCGCCGCAAATAACTGTAACTTTATAGGAGAAGGTAAAAACATAATAATAAACTGTACAAGTGCTTGTACAACTGCTTTGTAAAACTGCTTCTAAAAGCGATATTTTTTACACTATTGCAATAAATTTTTATGACGATGTGTATTTGTGTGAAATGTATTGAAATCACTGAAAAAAACTCAGTTTCGTGAAAATACGAGTTAGGGCCTTTCTACTTGTTATCAGCGATATACATATATATACGTACATATGTAGTATGTTTCAGAGAACGACAATAAGTACTACAAAAAAAAATAATCTCAAGTATTTGCTCTTAATTTTAGTAAAAGCTTATACTCATAATTGTATCACAAACAGTTCGTACGCTCACACATTTGCTTTCAACAACTATGACTATATCCAACTCCAACACACAAGAGTATCTCTTTAATCATTTATGCGAAAAAGTTAAATACGCTAAAATTATAAATAGCAAGCAATATGTGTATTGTGCATATTGAGTGTCTGTCATATTTATAGTCGAAATATATGTATGTACTTATACTCATAGTATGGATATTTATTCGGACAAAACAAGTATACGCATGATACTCAGAATATTTATTCATCATACGCCCTCGTGTGCACCTCTTTGCATAAAATTAAATCGAAAATGTGCTTTGTCTGTTTGAAAACGTTACTCAGATAATTAGCAGGTAAAATTTATAATAAATGTAAAGGTAGAGGTCCATAGCTCGCTTTTTGCGCGTTATTATTTACACGCGTTTCATCCTCTTGTTTCATTCTATACTTTGTTCGCGTTGAGTTACATGCACTGCTTTTCATGCGCCATTTTATTTTTGATTTGATCAGCTGTGTGCGTTTGTTTATAAATACTTATAAAGAAAAAATGGAGAGTGAAATCGAGTTTTTAAAAGAATTTGTGGAGTTAGTCGAGTTTGTATATTTAATTTTATGTGCTAAAAATGCCTATGAACAATTTCAAAAAAGAAAAGGTTTTGGGTACGGCCGTTGTATTTAGAAAGGAATTTAAGTGGGTTTTTTGAAACCACATTTAAAAAATTAAAACTTCTGACCCTCAGCAATTTCGAACCGCGACAAGAATGTCTGCAGATGTCTTTGATTATTTATTCAGCATTTTAAAATATAGTCTTGAGAAGAACTCGGCCAGGGCTATTCCAGCAGATTGTCGGCTGTTGTTGACTTTAATGTAAGTAAATTGAAAATTACATATAAATGTATGCACATTATCGGCTTAAGCAATAACTTTTCTAAGCAGCTATTTAATACAGATTTAGCGGAGATGACACTCAGTACGTAAAAGTAATCGATAACTAATATGCAAAATTTGTTACTGAGAAAAGTGTGGTGAAAAGGTAATTAAAATACATCGCATTAATGAAAATATTCACATATTTTATTAAACAAGTTTTTTTTTACTAAGAAATTTTTTTTATTGAAAAAAAAGAAAAAAATTATCCACGGCAAAATAATATTTATCGATAACGTAAGAAATAAAGTATTATTTAACATCTTTAGCATTCAAGAACAGCTGACTTTCTTTCATGGTGCTTGTAAGGCGTACAAAAGTAGAAAGTAGACCTACTTTTTGCTTTGAACGCGCCTACGCGTTCTGCGCTTTTTGCAATGTAACTTGTCAAATAATATTACATTGATTCTACTTTTTTGACAGATGCATAGAAAGCGTAACGCGCAAAAAGCGAGCTATGGACCTCTACCTTAACCTTTAAACAACTCATATTATTACTAAAAAAAATTTCGTAAAATATGCAAACAAAAATCGTTAATGAACTGATAAATCTGTGGTTTTCATGAATAACAACCTACTTATATTATATACATATTTCTCATTTCGAGTTTATGATGTCAAATTGTTATATATATTTTACATTATTTTTAAAAAGGACTAGGCAATTTTTCTTAAATATGGACGTATGTAAATTATTTATTTATTATTTTTTCTAAAACAACAGCACAACTTCTACCTTTTTTTTTTAAAAAGCTTCAAAAATAACTTTATTTAAATCTATAGAAAAATTTCGTGTTTTGGACATGTGTTGTTATTCATGAAAACCACAAATATGTATTTATATGTATTAAATACTGGAAATATTTTTAACACAGTCAAAATCATTAAATCGCAATTTCCATCTCTGTCATTCAATATGTTGAACACGCTTCCATTTTAGCGTTTTATTAATTCACTTTTGTAGTAGCACTGATGCTTGAGGTGTGTGCCAATAAAATTGTCCTGTATATAGTCATGTGTAGCCGAATAAATAATCGGAGTATTTTTATAATTAGGTGTATTATTGTAGCTGTTACAGTGTATACATTTTACTTATAGTCGTATATGCTACGTAGTTTAAAGAATGTGTTTGAATTAAGTGGTTGGTTGTTTATAGTTATACGTATTCAGTTTAAACTCGATATGTATGTTTGGGTATGAGTATGGGTTTTATTTTTACTGTGCGTATTTATAGTTGTTTCCAATACTAAAAGAGTACTTAAAATTATACTTTTGTCATTCTCTGGTAAATATGTATGTATAAAAAATTTCACTAATATCATTTAACTTCAACTTACTCATGCGAAAATCAATATAACCTTCACCACCGCACATCACCAGCATATCAGGACGTTTGTTTGTGAATTGTAATTGAGCGTTATTATTTTGTCGTAGTGGTACTGACACAAAAAATTTAACAGCATCACGATGTCCATGGAAAGATAGTTGAGCATTGGCCATACAGCATAGCGGCAGTTGACTACTTGGATCATCTGTATTTAATATGAACTTAATAATAATCCTGAAAATTTGCAATAAAAGTGTTTCAACTTACTTAGTTTTCCTTGTCCTTCCGACAGTGGTACTGAGATGATAACGCCATTGCTGGTACCAATCCATAGACGATTGCATGATACCATTAGAGCAGTAATGCGGACAAATGAGAAACCTAATTTTCCAGTACCTAACATTTTCGATACGTATGGCTCTATGTCCACATCCTGTTTGTGCTCAAATGTGTTTGTGTTGTATAAACGTAAAGTGGAATCCAACCTATTGGAACATACATAAGTGATTTACTTTTATTAATTTTTAATTAGACAACACAACAGGTAGGTTGCTAAATCTCGTTCACACGACGACAGATATCCCAACGGTTGCTGTAGGGACAGTGACTGCCTTTTTTTAAATTTCACCTACGACCATTGCTGCAGTTTTTTTCATTTCACTAACATCAGCTTGGAAAAACCAATGTGAACGAATTGTGACAGTAATGACATAAAGTCTCATGGAAGAGAGCTCACATGGCAGCCCTATCATGACAATACAGTTAGATTGATTTTTTCTAAAAACAAATTAATAGACTTTGTGCCTATTTTTGCATAAAAAATTTAAAAATAATGTAGTTTCAATTATGTATAACATTCGAACTAAAATAGAGGTAATCAGTTTACCGAGGCAAACTTTTGAAGGCCAAACAACAAACAAAAGGCTGACTGGACTGATCTGCTTTACGACTGGCAATTTGTTTCACCAAATTGTTAAAAAACCTGAAAACAAAATCTGGCAATACTGATTAAATTTTAAAAATCACATCATAGACTTGGGTCGAACTCGTTCACTAATTTATTTTTGACACAAATGGGTTTGAACATTGCTTTATGTCAAAAATTAACTAACGAACGAGTTCGAACCAAGTATACACGATATGTTAAAAGTCACATGCGCATGTGGCTGTGACCTCACGAAAAGTTTCAGCATATTGGTTTAATTTTTTAAGTAAGTAGTAGTAGATACGTGCCGTAAAATTTTGATATTTTTGACACAAAATCAAAATATGACACATGCAGCCGAAGCGGGCACCGAAATCAGGCCATTCAAAAAAATTGGGACGTTTATATATGCATTTCCTTGTTGCATCTAGAAGTGCTTAACTAACAGCAAACATTTTTTAAATTCGTATTCATTTGTATTCTTGCTAAAGCAATGAATATCTGATGTTTCTTTACATTTATTTTCTTTACATACTTCTTACAACTGCAATTCGAGCTGAAAAAAATCAGCCAATATATCAATGGTAAAGTAATTCCTAGTTTATACTATGCAAGTCTTATTGCTAAGCTAATTAGTTTGTTAGGGGAGAGAGACGAGGGGGAAAGAAACGTTTCTATTCCCCTCGTCTCTCTCTCCTAACAAACTAATTAGCTTAGCAATAAGACCTGCATAGGACTAAGAAAATAAAAAATCATGCTGATTATTGAGTTCTTGATTCAACTTTGATATTAGTTGAACTTCACGTTTGTTTAAATGGAAGTTTTAACTTAATATCTATACTTTTTCTAAGAAGTTTTTCGGTAAAGGTTCTCTGATGACCTGCATTAGCAACAGTGAAATGCGCATAGGATATCAATAATCAATTTCAATGTAAAAATAAAATAAAAAATATTTTACTGAATATGCAAAATAATAATTTGGGATTATTAGTGCGTTAACAAATGTTAAACTTAAAAATAAGAAATTTGGTCATGTTTTACACACATCAGTTTTTCTTGAAGCAAGTCTCTTTTTCTTTTAAAACTGCCCGTTTTTTATACACAGACAGCCTGTCTGTTAAATTTTCCTGTTGCTTTAATGTAGCGAATAATATAACAAAAGAGACTTGAAATAACTTTTTGGTACGAGTAAGCAGCGATGCCAACTATTTATAACCCAAACGCGCTGTTCCCCTTCGCAAAACGCGCTACAACGCGCTAAGTTACAGCATTGTCAACTATTTATAGCCAAAATGCTCTATTTTCCTACGCGCTAAATTAAATTTTAATAAAATTCGATGTATGTACATGTGCATTAGTAAATAAAATAAATTTTTTTTAGTAGCTCTTTTCTTTTTTTTTTAAATGATTCAACACAGAATCAGAATTGCTTCCAAATAATCGAAATCCTTTGTTTTTATTTTAGTTTTATTTGCCAAATTTTGTAGCAACTTATATAAATTGTCGAATAGTTTTGCGATTCAAATGCTTTTTGTACTTCAACTAGAATGATGTTTAAGAAGTAATATAATTTCTTTTGGTCACGAGTACATATTTTTAGTTGTGAAATTTCAAAATGTTTGCCATTTGAAGTATTAAAATGCGTTTTTAATTCTAACCACAGTCAAGGGAATTTTATTTGCGACAGCTGAATCATTAACCAATTTAGAAAATATTGAGTTTTGAATACTAGAAAAAAAAGTAAAAAAAATATATTGAACTAAAGTGATGATAACTTTGTTCAAAACGCGCTAATTTAGCGCTTTTTTTAGTAAACGCGCTAAGACGAAAAAAAGCGCGTTTAGCATAGTTAAAACCCGCTAAATCTAGCGCGAAACGCGCCAAATTGGCATCGCTGCGAGTAAGTCCGTATCCCTCTTCTTCCTCCTTTCCTCTCTCTCTCTCTCTTCCATAAACTCAGACTAGCTTCAAGAAAAACTAATGTGTCTAAAACATGACTTGCAATTCACACACGGCAATTTTAGTTGCTAAACTCTTGAGTTTACAGAAACTGAAAAAATCACATTTTAAGACCGTAGTCTTACCTCACTATTGTGATTCATTGCGTCAGATTATCATTTCATGTATTCATTATTTTTTGAGCATTCAAAATCTTATTTTAAATTCATATACGGGTATATTATGTACTTCACGTGAAATTAAAACGTGCGGAATTGCCATAGAATTGTTGTCGGAAATGTGTATTTCTAACAAAAATGCTTTGGCAATTCTGAACGATTTATTTTCACGTGGAATACAGAACATACTAGCTAATTAAATCATTATATTTTTTTTACCTGATTGAAACCCAAACACCAGCTCCTGTTGCAGCCATCTGTCGCACTTGGCTCTCTTTGCGCGGATGAGCGTCCAGCGAATGGATAATAGCTAACGAGACCGGATCCACCACAATTATCTTATTGCGGTGAGCGGCCCATATGCGTTCGCCAGCCACACAGAGGCAACGTATCGAATGATTGCGATCACCTAGCGTCACTAAGTGATAACTATTCAGATCCCATTGGCCATCTGTTTGACGGCGGAACACGGCTAATTGGGCATTTGCAAGGGCCACCACAACCCGCGACTCAACATGAACTATCGCTAGGACGGCATCGGGCAAAAGAACCTTATGCAAACACTCGTGCCAACGACCGACAGCACTGTGAACATATAACCAATTATCCTGCGCACCCATCCACATCGTGGGCCCTACAGAGCTCATTACAGGCTCCTCTCGATTTTTAGTTCCCAATATGGGATTTAAGGGTTTTGAAAATGTCATTTGTTGATTCATAGATGTATTATTGTTATTACTAAATTGAGTTGCAGTATTGTTGAGTATTTCATCTGCAGAATTGTTGGTTATAGACTTTGAGTTGGTGCTTGTAGTATCGGTGGCATCGTTATGAATGCGCTGTGGTATACCCGGAAGGGGTTGTCGTATTTTTATCTCATTAATATTTCCTAAGGGTTCTATTGGTGTCGAACCATTTTGTTCATTTGATTTTTCTGTAGCTTCTTTAGCTTTTTCTTCTACTGGAGTTTCAGCATTCACTTCTAAAGCTTGTTCATTGTGCTCTGTATCTGCATCTTTGGTATTGCTATTTGCATCTGTTTTGGGTTTAACCCTTATAAACTCCACCTTGCCATAATCTTCGCTGCCTTCTCCTGGACGTTCTAGCATTTCGCCAGCCTTTATTACCTCTGAGTTTTCGAGAAGAGCATAATCTTTTTCCATGGCACCTGGTACGGAGGTTATACACAACAAATGGGAGGCACAAATTGGGAATACATCTAATACTGTGGCCGACTGATTGGCATCCACCACAGTAACAGTACTGGCTGCATGGGTACTTGTGCATATCCATACATAAGGAGTTAGTTGAGTCTCGGGCTCTAGATTTTCAAGACTGCAACGTGTTATTTGACGATCTAGCGCTTCGGCCGAATGCTCAGCTGTGGGACTAGTTATTTCCGTAATTTTTGTAGTTGAACGAGGAGCATATAGCGAAGTAGATGGTATTATAGATTGACCATGCTTTGTAAAGCCACCATTAAGATTAACTCCAGCTGCACAAAAAACTTTCATATGGGGTGAGGCCTCTGCCAAAGGATTGCAATAGACGGGCACAGGAACACCGCCAGAATGACGATTTTGCTGCTCCTTTTCAGCTTTATTTCCTGGCAAGCTCCATCCATAAGCGTGCAAACGACCATCTTCCTTCTGAACATGAGCTCTTAATTGGCGATATTGTTCATGACGTCTGGCACGTGCCCTTTCAGAGGTGCCTTCTTCTGCATAATCCTTGTTGGCCAATGCGTTTGCTAAGCCAGCACTGGCAGGATGTGGTGCTCCTCCACTAGTTATGGCAAGGCGACTGTCGCTATTTCTACTGGGGGATCCATGAGAGTGAGATGGGCTTGAGTAGCGAAACATAGGACCCCCTCCCTGTCCATCAGCGACGCGCTCTTGAGGGCGATTGGAGGGGCTAAAGAAGAAAATATGTGTTTAGTTATAAAACACGAAACAATATTAAAGACTTACGTAAATAAGTTACTAAAATATTTCCATATGCTTTGTTTAGATTTCTTATCTAAATTATCTACGGTACGTGTGGCTCGAAGGATTTCCGTCAAACGTACCGCCTCTTGCAGTTCCATTAAACGCTCCTTATATTGATTGCGTTCCATGAGAACCATAGCCATTTCAACACGTGTGAAACGTTTACGTTGCGCCAATGGCACATCATTTTCATCTTGTTCATTGTCATCTGATATTGTAAAATATATTTTATTTGCTTTGCAAATTAACACTTTCTTTAACTCACTCTGTTGTTTGACTTGTTCTTTGGTTTTCTTTAATTCCTCCTCTAATTCTTGGACCTTGGTACGCAGTTTGTTGCGTGATTGTTGCATGGCATTAAGTTCTTCACGTAATATTTCAATTTCACCAGTCAGTTCATCCACTCGGGCTATCAAATCGTCTTTGACAATATTAAGAGCATTTCTTTAAGGATCAAGATATACATTTTACATTAGCAAAAAAAAAAAAAAAAAAAACACACAATCATAATACATATATACACATATTATGTAAACACGTATGGGCATATCCTTACTTAGTAGCCAAAAGTTCAGTGTTCTCCATAATGAGATTTTCCACTTCTTTTCCCATTCCTATAAGGAGAAAATTAAATGAAAAACAAATTATATTATTCAGTTGTACTTTACGAGCTTCTTATACGTATTACGTTTTTCTTTAAATACACATATTGAAATAATTAAACAAAAAACTATGGAAAATTTAATCTTAAACAAAGAAAATATGTAGAAAATAAAAAAGAAAATTGTACTTAGTACATACACACATATCGCACAGATATTAAGAACACATTATTGATGCAGCAAACCAGTAACCAAACGACGATATGTATGTACATATTACGAACTTACTTCAACAACGTCATAACTCAGAAAAACTAGTTTTACAGAAGAGAAGTTTAAAGTTTTGAATTTTCACACAACATAGGGAAAAATAAAATTTTATTTTTCTCTTAACAGTTGAGTTTGCACAATATTTGTTTGAAATTTTTATACAATATAAGCAAGGATTTGTAGAGTTATGATGTTCTTGAAGTAAATTAGCGATATGTAAATTTGTGTGGTTGACTGTTGACTGATGACATCGATCAAGCCAAAATTTGAGCCAAACTGTCACTCAAGCTCTATAGCGTGTCCTCTACTTTATTTGCTGTCAGGCTTCTGACATGACCTTCAAAAATGTTTCGTCTCGCTCGCACTGGTTGACTGATGTGCTACAGATAACTCTGTAGTTTTGCAGTTCTTTTGTTGAAAAATATGAAACTTGTATGTCCCTTTATGTATACTCATTCATTCATTCATTCGGTTAACCGATAATCAGTTAACTGGTTAATTACTACCCAATTAACTGATCGGTTAATTTAAAATTGGCCTTTTTCGATTAACGGTTAAACCGGTTAATTTCAGTCGATTAAACGATTAACCGACGTAACAAAAATTCACATTTTTTAGTATTATAACGTGTTTTTTTGAGTGTTTAATTATTTGTTTCGTAAGTCTTCGTCAAAGTCTTTGGACGTGGCTTTAAAAGATTTTAGTAAAGACTCTACTACTCTGATTGAACTATAGGGAATTCTTCATCGGGGTGATTAATAAAAAGTTCACGTGAAATGTGTTCCCTTTCCCTAAATATGTGATCGCCAATGTTTGCGTTATTATTCTTTAATTTTGTTCACCATTTTTGTTCGCCTTTTATTCCCGGTAAGGATTAATAAGTACTTGTTTTATCAATAGAAAAATTAATTGTATTCATTAGCGAAATCACTGACGAAGGGTTATGCATATGGTAGCAGTAGAGTACCATCAATCTCATCCCCATGTTAAAATCGTCAGTCTTTTGCATTGCTAGTAGTTAGGCTGGTAGTTAGTGGTAACGATTGGTAGTTAACAAAATAGCTAGACATTCGCTAACTACGCCGACTGCATGATACCTATTAAATTTAGAATCGCACTTTTTAAGACAGTAAAGGATATATGTATGTATATATATATATGTGTGTGTGTATAAGCATACATACATAGAAACATATCGCTGATTTAATAAAAAAAGAACGTCATAACTCAAAAAATGGGATTTTAAGTTAATGATGCGGAATTTATCCTCAAATCGTTCTTTATATTGTGTAAAAATTGCATACAAATATCTTGTTTACTCAACTCTTGAGAGAAAAATAAATATTTCTTCTTCCATTAAGTTGTGTGCAAATTGAAAACTTTAAACTCGTTTTCTGGCATACCAGTAGTGCGATTGTATAATTTTGGTCTATACATTTTGTCGCTTGCAATAACGATTGTGTGATTCTGTAACTTCTTTTTAACGATAGAACGCAGCTGATATTTTTTGTTGATTTTTGTCGATAAAATTACCAGCACATAAATTAATGTCACTTAAATAACGATACAGCTGACATTAACCTACAGCGAATATCGTTAACAATATTACTGAATAGCAAATTCGATCAATTTTCGTTATAATTATTTTAGCGATGCGATTATCGTCAAAAAAGGTTAGTGAATCGCACTACAGTTTTGTTTTAGTAAATGAGCGATATATAAATTAGTGTGTAGTTTTTAAAAATAGGAAAATAAATGCATAATTTTAATATGTATAAGGAAAAATACAGCGAAAACAACTAAAACGAAAATACATACGTACATTTAATATAAAATAATATGAAATTGAATTGAACTTACCAAAGTAGTTGTCATTAGCTGTATAATAGTTAACAGAAATCCACATGATTGCATTTGTTTAATGTAAAAATTGTTTTGTTTGACAGCATATTGAGGAAAAAGGAGGTAACAAACAGGACATGAAAAATATTATGAATATTGGTTTTTAAGCATGTATGTACTTTTTTATTTTACATGTGTAAAAGAAGCCATGTTTCAAATATTTACATATATTATTATATTTAAAATATTTACACGTAATGTATGTAAAGATATGTACATAAATAAGATGTTCGATACCTACCTGAAGAAGCATATTCCCCAGGATGTACCCAACTCCCTGAAATTGGCATTTATGTTATATTGATTGTTGGTTATTCATACATATATGTATGTATAGTACAGTAGATAAGTGTGATTGTGTCGAATATGGTGTTGTTCAATACGTTACGTTTGTTTAAAAACGGATATTGTGTGCAAATAGTTGAGCATTAAGTAACAAAAATACATACATATAAAGAAAATAAACAATCAAAAAAGAAAATAAAAAAAACGTTTATTAAAAATTTTCAATATACATACATATCGTCACCTAAAATGCAAAAAGCCGTAAGTACACTTTTTACTTTTTTACAGGAGAAGCAAAAAACCTTATAAATTTAAGACTATTTATTAGTTAGGTGCCAAATTTAATAATGAATAAAGTTGGTATTTTTGAACATATGTCAGTAAAAGTTTAAGGAAAGATGTATTTCGGTTAATCACATTATAATCAATCAAAAAGTTTATTTTTAATTTTTTGGTTGTTACGGCCTTTTGGATTTTAGGTGACGATATGCATGTATATTTTTTGTTCTTTTTTAAATGCATGTTTGCACTTATATGCAATCAATCAAATACCTTTTCCATACATATTATGATGATTTCAGTAAAAATAAACTAGTCTCTCTCATACATACCTGTAACAATCTCGTTTTCTTCACTTTCCTCATTGTCTTGAAAGGACAATTCTTGATATAATGTATTTGCAGAACGCTGTTCCTTTTTCGTAGTTGTACGACCAACTAGATTCATTATCGTAATGTAGAATGCACATTTAATTTTTATTCAATGGTTGTGATAACATTTTTAGTAAATATTTTTTAATGGAACAATGTAAAGTTATAACGTGGGACATATTAAGGATGTAAACGTCATTCATATTGTTTGTTGGTTAATGAGAATAGTTTGTATTAAGGTAACAAATTTAACAAATGTTTTAGATACACATATTTGATGTTGATTGAACGAACATATGGGGATGTTAAAGGATAATGCATAAAAAGATAAAAGAAATAAGTAATAATTGTATAAATATTAAATGATATATTACGTTGACTTTTTTCCAAACATAACTCTATATTAGAAAAAATTTGATTTCATCGAAAATTGGGACTTAAGGGGTTTACATACAACTAACGCAGTTTTTCCGATTTTTAACAACCCCCCATCTCACCATTAACAGATCGTTACAAAACTAAACAGCAAATCTTAAATAAAACCAGGGATCGCAAATAACGATTATTTTTCAAAATCTAAACTAAAAAATCAAAAATCAAACTAAAAGAGAAGTGCTACGTGCACAAGGAATACACCAAGATAATTCTTGCTACTCGAACATGGGCTACCTTTAGATGCATTAATTTTTATTTTTTTAGGTTTTACTAAAAAACTAAACTTTACCGATTATTTTCTATATTTTATTTATTCCTCAGAAAATTAAAGTTATTTCTTGAGCTTTACTTATTTTTCAGGATATAAAAGTTATTTCCAGATTTTTCTTTATTCTTCAGAAAATAAAAGTTACTTTTTGAATTTTATTTTTTTGCTTAAAAGAGGTAATTTTTAAACTGAATAAAATAAAATAAAATCACAATGTGCGATTATAAGCTATCAAGGACCTTAACGGCAAGTTTTGTATGAAAGTTCACGTTACCTCTTAATCATACATTGTGAAAAGGGACGTTAACAAATACGAGTTTTTGCATGGACTCTGGTGATAAATTACATCTTAAATACTCCTTCTACAGTTTAAAAATAATATTTTTTTTTAGCAAAAAAAATTTAATTCAAAAACAAATAGTTATTTTCTGAGCAAAAAATAAAACTCAACAACTAACTTTTATTTCCTAAGCAAAAAATAAATATATAAAAAATTAAGTTTTATTTCTTGAGGAACAAATTAAACTAAAAAAATAACTTTTATTTTCTGAGGAATAAATAAAAATCCAGAAATAAATTTTATTATCATAGGAATAAATAAGACTCAGAAAATAAATTTTGTTTTCTAATCGAAAAATAAAACTCAGGAAATAATGATTAAAAAGTAATTTTAAAATAAAACTTATAACCGTTACGACCGATTCTGTTGGATATATGGGAGAAAATTTGGGCGCAAACGACAAAAATATTAAATAAGTGACTAAATAATGTTTTACACAATAAAATTCCATCAGTCAAGTATCTGTTTCAATAACTCGAAACCGTAATCAATTGAATTAGATTGTAAGATAACCGTGCTGCTGTCATACTTTAAATTTTGTAACTTTAAACCAAGCTACGATATTTTGCATTTACACTTACCCCCCGTCTAGACTGACAATTCATTAATATATTGATATTGCCAGTGCAGACAGCTCATTGCCAGTGCTTGCAATAATTGCGGCAAAAATTGTCAACAGTTTTTCGTAGACAATTATTGCGAACATGAAGCGTCAAACTCGGTGTTAATTTATGCTCCACTTTTGTGTATTGCGTTTCACATTTAGATAATATTAGTGAAATTGAGAAAATATATATTAAAAAAGAAAAATAGTCTCTTAAAAACGTGTGTGGTGAAATAATTTGTATTGCTTTAAGTTTATAAAAATAAAAATTTGTTCGATTAACCAGATATTTACAAGTGAATTATATTTTTGTTTTGCACCTTCCTTGTTGACTTTTTCCCTATTATGGCTACGATTTCCCATAGCCTTAACATAAGTAATGCAATCAGCATTTTCAATCAATTGCAATCAGCAGTTATTGCTGTATTACCAACATGTTTATTGCCAGTTTAGACAGCATTTGCATCGAAGCGTCATATTTAAGAATCAAAAACTTTAAAGGCTGTTACTCCCTATTCTACATAATCGTTCGACTTTTGATAAAATGCAACCCTGATCTAATGAAAATTTTCGAAAGACAATGACAACTCATTAGACCAGGGTTGCATTTTTTCAAAAATGGAACGTTTATGTACGAATGAAAGTGAGTACCAGTTTTAAATAATACTTAATACAGTACGAGCTCGATTTGAGCAACCGTAAGGAAATCGAGGTTGTTGCTTTTACCGAAAAGTTGCAATAATCGACCACTAAAAACTTCATACATATATACCAAACTATAATTTAACACAAAATAATTTATTTTAAATAGTTAAACATAAAAAATGAATTTAAAAAATATGTGATTAAAAAAGTTATAAAATAATATTTTATACATGAATTGAAACTTAAAACCAGTCTTCATATTTTGTACTTACGTATATTTGAATTCTACTCATGTTAATTTTTTTTAAAGCATAAACTATTTTGAGGAAAAGAATGTTGAAATTTTGGTTTAATTTTTTGGATTATTTTTGTTGCCCACACTCCATACAAATGTTAAGTGCATTAATGGCACCATCTACTTTAACCTTTTATGTGTTTTTAATTTGTATTTTCTTTGAAGTTCCTTCGTCTGAAAAATCTATAGCCTTGCTCTCATCTGAATAGCCTTCTCTGATCCATTCATTGTAAATTCGGTGTAAATAAACAAATTTTGCTTCTACTCATACAAATTTTTATACTCATGCACGAAGAATAAAGAGAGAAAAATAAATAAAAAGCGTTAGCATTGGAGTGCAACTTCTTGGGATGGGTTCTTTTGTAAAACTGAAAGTACTTGTTAAAACTATGTTTTAAATTCAGTAGATTCAGAGAGAAAAGGGGTTTAAATTTACTAAAAGAGAAAAAGTTGCGCTTATCGAGAATAATTTTTTTTAAAAAGTTGCACTCATAAAAAAATCCCCTGTTGCGCTAATCGGAGTGTTGCAATAATCGGTGGTTGCGCAAATCGAGCTTGTACTGTAGTTGCTTGTCTAATATTCTTTTTGATCACAAAATTTCTTGGAAAACATAATATTTGGAGGGAATTTCCCAAATAATCAACATTAAAATTAAAATTCTATATTTTTTAAAAGCCCGCAAATTTTTTCGTTGGTGAAGAAATAAATAGCGAAATTTTCGATAAAATGCATAGAGCTGTGTTTGAAAATATGTAAAGAAATAATAAAACAAACCATTTGATGGAGCATTTGGCACAATGGGACTGCTATCACTTTGGGGAGATGTAGCTTGATTTTGATGTTGCAAAGTATCTGTTTCAGCTGACTTTTCAACAGTATGCAGACTTTCAAATTCATTTTGCAGTGAAGGTGGGCCAGAGTCATCGGAATTGGTGCCAACGCTACAGATTGTCTCTGTATCTAACATGGCAGAGTTTTCCAATGAGGCAAATCCATAGGAAACTGGACCAGAAGATCTATTTATATTAACGATACAAATGTAAAGAAATGAAATTGTAGCGCGGACAAGTTGAATATTTAAATTAAAACTTTACCTGGCCACCGGATTAAGTCTAGCACGACTTAATTCCATACGGTCCGAAGCTGTGCTCATTTGTGAATGGGTAGATCCCATTAACATCTTGGTGCGTTCCATATAATCTACGTGATTTTTAAACAATTCTGTGTAACGCTCGTGCAGTTTGTTATATTCCTTAGATAAACAAATTTGGAGAAGTTTTCACAAATGTATTTATTTTCATTTTGTTTAGTGGACTTACCTTTTTCAGTTCGGATTCTCTTTCTTCCAAACGGCTGGCATGTTCGAGACTATTTTTATGCTTTAACTCTAGCATACGTACAATACTTTCTAATGACTCTAAACGGCTGGCTAATTCTTTATTTTCCTGCTCAGCCAAGTCCTCAGACTCCAAAAGCTGTAAAAATCATAAGGACTTTTAAGTACATTTCTTTTTTTACTTACATGTATGATCTCTATTTACCTTCTGTTCTGCCAGTTTTCTGGCACTTTTTTCACGTTCATATTGTGTCACCAATTGCTCATTGTCTTCCCTTAACAATTCCACTTCAACATCTTGCTCCTGATTAATGCGATAGGAGGCATCCAAACATTCCAAAACATTTACTAATAACGGCATTAAGTTCTTCACAACATCTTCGTCATAGCGATTTATCATGCGTTCGAATTCCTGGTAAATACTACCAGCCAATTGTTGCACCTGATAAAATAATAAATATGTCAAAAGTTTTTTGTTTATTTAAATCAAATACATAAGTGTATTATGTTTTTAGTCATGAATCGTAATTCTACGTAATTCTACATAGTGTAATTTCATACTTTATCAACTGCTGGCTCGATTATCGTTAAATATTTTCGTTATTGGTTGAAATACAATATTTTGTGTTTGTGTTTGCAAAATTCAAAAATTCAAGTTCATTTCATTTTTATAGCTCGAAGATGAATTTAATATTTTTTTTATTATTAGATTTAAATAAGATGAATTCATTCATGTCTTAGCACATAAAAAAAATAGATGAATAGAATAGGGAAAGCAGAAATATGCAATTAAAATTTTCTTTATTTGATTTGATTAAGATTATTACGAGTAATTTTTGTTGCACATTTCAGCTTTTTGTTTTTGCACTTTGTATTTTTTTAAATCTTTAGGGAACATATCTGACATAAATAAATCTGTTGTTAAAATTAATATATTTTATGCAGAAAGTCTTCAAATGCTTAAAGACCGAGGCCACATGCTGAATAATATTATTTTTAGTTTTTAAAAAAGTTCCTTAGCCTACTATGATTACTGTTTTGTAATTCTTAATAATTTCTTGAGAGTTTGTTTATAAACATTGGGGTTTTGTAAGCTTTTTTGAATTATGGTTGTAATATACTGATGAGTTGCTTGAGCAGCAACGAAATGCATCTAGATCAGATAACCACACGACATACCCAGTGTTGCCAGAAAATGATGCTAAGTCGTTGAAAAAGTTCTGCTAAAATGTTCTACAGAAGAAAAGTATAATGCCAGATTTAAAAGTATTGGGTGTTTTTTATTGAGGTATAGAACTTTAAGTTGGCATCACTTTTTTAACTGGCGGCCATTTTGTCAGCTGTCAAGTGATTAATATTTAGTTTGGTTTGCCATTTCATCATGAACAGGTTGACAAAAGAACAACGCTTGCAAATCGTGCAAATTTATTTCGAAAATAATGGTTCAGTTCGCGAAGTTTACCGCAAGCTCCGTCCATTTTATGGTCGACATAATCGTCCATCAGAGCAATTAATTCGGTTAACCATGGATCGTTTTCGCACTTCGTTTACTCTATGTGATAATACGCATCCGCAGAGACGTCGAACAGTGCGCACCGAAGAAACAATTGCCGCTGTAGAGCAAAGTGTTGAAGTGGACCCGAATGAATCGATTCGCCACCGTGCACAGCAATTGGAGCTTTGTCCATCAACTTTATGGAAGATTTTGCGCAAACATCTTGGCTTGCGACCTTACAAGATCCAGCTTGTGCAAGAATTAAAGCCGCGAGACCATGCAATGCGTCGTGATTTTGGTGTATGGGCCGAAAATGAGATTGATCTCGATGCTGATTTTCATCGCAAAATTTTGTTCAGTGATGAGGCTCATTTTTGGTTGAATGGCTACGTCAACAAGCAAAATTGCCGCATTTGGAGTGAAGAGAATCCACATGAGACCCTTGAGACGCCATTACATCCACAAAAACTGACTGTTTGGTGTGCTCTATGGGCTGGTGGAGTCATTGGGCCATACTTCTTCCGAAATAATGCTGGAGAGTCAGTTACCGTTAATGGAGACCGGTATAGAGCCATGATAACCGACTATTTTGTTCCCGAATTGGATGGCATGAATGTGGATGAGTTGTGGTTCCAACAAGACGGCGCTACATGCCACACAGCGCACGTCACAATCGATTTATTGAAGGAAACATTCGATGAGCGCATAATTTCGCGGAATGGACCTGTCAATTGGCCACCAAGATCGTGTGATTTGACACCATTGGATTATTTTCTTTGGGGATATGTGAAGTCGCTCGTCTACGCCAACAAACCAGAAACGTTAGGGGACTTGGAAGCCAACATTCGTGGCGTTATTGCCAACATACGGCCCCCATATTCTCGAAAAAGTGGTTGAAAATTGGACCTGTAGAATTGGCTTTATTCGAGCCAGCCGCGGCGGCCATATGCCCGAAATCATATTTAAACGTTAATGGCATAAAATTATCGATTACGATTTTCTTGTGTTTTATTTCAATTCGAAGTTCTATACCTCTAAAAAAACACCCTGTAGAAATAATTATTGAAATAGCTTTGAATTTCATGTTTATACAAACTTATTAGTATTTACAGGTATTTTTATCGCACATACAAATATAAAATAGTTAATAATTGATGTTTTTTGGAAATATTACAATTACGTTTAAAATTTTTTTAACGCACTAATAATTCTAAAATATTATTTTACTTGTTCAGTAAAATATTTTTTTTATTAAAAATACATTGAAATTGATTATTGAGGGGTTAGCTGGATCCTATGCGAATTTCACTGTTGGTAGTGCAGGTCATCAGGGAACATATACCCCGCAATACATGTATATTTATGAGAAAAATCCTCTATACAGAACAATTTTTTTAAGAAATGAAAATTTTTTATTTTCAACAAATTCGGCCAGAAAGCATTTAGCAGAATTTTGGAGTGTAACGTTATTTTACTCCCATGCTTCTCACCAATACAAACATATTTTATTTTGCGGATCACTGTTCTACAGCGGCACTGAATTTTCAGAAGCAGAAGTATGAGCAGAAGCAAAAGAAAATACTCAAATGAGAAGTGTTTAAACGCTGAACAAGTGCGAAAGTTCTACGAAGTTACCTATGAAACTATTCAGCCCTAATACATGCGGCAGTTTGGGGTTATTTTAAGTGTCCGCATACGATGAAAGAGCTCCTTCTGTGGCTGACTGATCGACAGAGTTTCAGACGAAAAAAATTTTTGAATTTATTTTTACTATTTGTTGTAAGAAGCAAACAGCCGACAGAAAGTCTAACAAATTTATTTACATTATCATCTAGCAATTTTTTAAATAGACATGCAAAATAAAACATTTACAGAATAGATTTGAATTTTGTTTACAGAATTATTAACAGGTAACAACATAAAACAAGACAGTGCAGGCAAAAAGTAAACGTTTCACATACATTACCAACAACTTAAAAGACCCAAATAGAGTTAGTTTTCATTTAAGAAACGTATACAGAAATTACAAGAGTGTGTTTTTTTTTATCTTAAACCAATATTAAAACTCACGATGCTGACAACCTCTTCATTCTGAAAAAAAAGGAAAAAAAAAATAAAAATATACAAATAATAAAAAACAAATAAATAGTATGATTAATAAATAAAAAAAAATAATAATAATAATAATAATCAATCAGCAAGCGAATAAAAAAAAAATTTTTTTAATTAATAATTTGCTAAGGTACTCGTAAAATATTTCTTATAATTCAGCTGGAATTTAACTAATTGTTTATGGCACACTTCCTTTTATGATCTTGACTTACATAAATATACAATGTATGATCAATTTTTAAATCCATGAAATGACTGAATGATTACACACACTACACTTCTTATTCATTACCACTAATTCTGCAATATATAATTATTAACTATGTACTCGTATGTAAACATACATACGTAAATACATATTTACATACATATGTATGTATGTCCGTATGTATATCTGTAGATAGTTTTAAAAATGAAATGAACTTCTTATCTGGCGGATATGTGTGGTTCAATGAAATACACACACCGGCAAAATTATGCGAATAAAAATAATAAGTATGTTTTTGGTTACAAATATTTTTTACTTTTAGCTATTTTCAGATCTTGGAATGATATGTGTATACAAAAGAATTTGTAAAGCAAACTTTGCATGTGGAAAAGCCGTCTTGCTGTTTTAAACTTAACAAACTAGTTTATTGTTTGTGTTTTTTATTAAATGTTTTTCTTTTATTAAGTTGAAATATTTTAAGGCACTTTTTCCTAAAATTAATATTTAAGTTAGTGATGCAAAATGTGGCACAATTTTGCCATTTGTGGCACTTTTGGATGTTTGATGGCCCTGTGGTAGAGTTGGGCAAAATCGTTCCTTTTTGGGAATTGTTCGGAACGATCCGAAATATTAAAGGAACTAGGTCGTTCATTTCGTTCATCGTTCCTTTTTTTACCTTGAATGAACGATGAACGAGAGAACCTTTCTGTCGTTCCTAAAAAATGTCAACAAATGCAATGCATGTATTTTGACGTTTAAGAATTGCTGTTTGCTTACATGTACATATGTATATTTTCGTGTTGAGCAAATCATTGTTATTATTATAATTAAAAAACCAATTATATATTAGCGCGTATAAGTTTATTAAAAAAATCTTTAAACAAAAATATCAACCTTGTATCAGAAATAAGCGAACGATTGTTGTGTATAATGCTGTCTTGATGAACAATTAACTTGGTCACAAATACCGCCCACTGCTGTCAAACTTCATGTAAATACTTATAAAATCAATCTCTCAAACTTCATGAAAAAAACTCTTCAACTATTCTGTGCATATGTGGTTGTAATAATAACACCACCTTGTTAAAAACACTTTAGTCGGAACGATGAACGATAAGAAATGAAACGGTATAAAAGTCCGAACCGTTCCTTTTAGTGAATCGTTCAATGGAACTAGGTCGTTCTGGAACGGCACAACTCTACCCTGTGGTACTCTCTAAGCTATTACGGCCCTTTCAATTCAAAGGGCCTGTCCCACGATATCGGCATTTGTAGTTTTACCGTGTTTCAAATACTACTGTTATTTACGACAATGTTATGATTGCCAAAAAAAAATTTCATTCTATATTTGTGATTTGATCAGGCTAAAGTTCGTATCGGTTTGTAAGCCAAATTACATGTGATAATTATTAATGAGCAAATAAAACCAAGTTAGTTGCAAATATTCTGACAAACACGTAGTAGAACGGAACAACTAGCTGTTTTTGAAGACCACTACACCTTCATCATCAGCGTTCTTTGTGTTTGGTCCACTCTATGTGGTGTCAGTTGATGTAGATTTCTGCTTTATATACGCAACTTTTATTGCAAATGGAATATGTGAATTGTTTTGATTCACCGTATTATATACAATTTGCTGAAAGCTTTTTTGTAATGAAAGCTCAATTTTACCATCTCTAAATTTACAATAGTCTTGCCATTGTCGTTTGTTTCTTACTAATTATGCACATGTTAGTTAATTTGTTCTACTTAAGACAAACTTTTTTGGTTTGATACTTAAGTATGCTTTTTTATTTAGTTTTTGCCACAGGCCCATGGCTATTAATTTTAGTTAATTTTAATTGTTATTGTTCGAACTTCATTTGTTTCTATATTTATGATTTGATCAGGCTAAAGTTCGTATCGCTTTGTAAGCCAAATTTCTTACTTTCCATGCACCTATAAATTTTTGTGTTTGAGGAAACTTGAGAAGAAATTCAAAAAATTTTGTTTGTGTTCTAAATAAAATAAAACTCATGTATTATATTAATAACATACTTTTGTTCTTATTCAAATAACAAGATTGTAATCAAATACATCAAAAATATTTTTGGCCCTATCAAAGGTATTTTGGCAATTTTAAATCGTTAATTTGGCCCTTAACCAAAAAACTCAAATGCATCACTGATTTAAGTTCTTCAGAAAATATCAATTGTTTCTTAAAAACATTATTGAAGGATTAGCTGGATCCTGCACATTTCACTGTTGCTAATGCAGATCATCAGGGAACCTTTACCCAAAAATTTCTTAGGACAACTAGACTCTAGTTAATAGAGATAAGTATTATGTTAAACTTTCATTTAAACAAATGAGAAGCTCAACTACTATCATATGTAGTTGAACTCAATAATCAACATGTTTTTTTATTTTTTACTAATTCACACGTTGATTTTTTAAAAAAATTTAAAACTCGACTTTAAGTGTTTGTAGGGGAACGGTATAGAAAAGCAAGGGGTAGGAAAAAATCATATTTTCTGTTCTCCGTATTTTTTTCAGTTTTTCTTTACACATATTTTTTTTATTATTTATTTATTGGTACATATTCTACAAAATAAATTTGCAGAATATGGTTGCACAAAAATGGACGGAGTGACTAGACCATATCGAGCCTTATTTTCGATTTAATCGTAAGCGACAAATATTAAATTTTACAGGAGAGGGTTATTTTTTTAAATATTCAAATATGTTTTTGTACGTAAATTGTCGCTTACGATAAAATTTTACAGCTCCTATCTTATCAACAATTTAGGCATTTTGATAATTCTAAACTATGGTTAAGTCCATAAAATTTTAATTTCAATAAAAAAGTCTATTTTCAATAACATGTCGCTTACGGTAAAATCGAAAAAAGGCTCGATATGTCCATGATGTTATTAAAAGTATTTTTGTGACTGACTATACCCGACCTATGGTTTCACATAGGAAGTAGCAAAGTGGTTGTTAACGAAATTCCACAAAAGAACCGCAAGACTATACGGTTATCAGTCAACCAGTGCTAGCGAGACGAAAAACTCTCGAAGGCCAAACAATACATACAAGCCTGGCCGCACTTAAGAAATAATTGCGATGACGCTAAAGCTGTTTTTCAGACCAGAGCTGCTTAATAATTAAAGAAATTACTTACAACTATCTAACTTAAATCTTAATAAACTCCATGAATGGAGAAAACTCAAATCTAGCATTTGTATTGTAAGATAATTTCTGCAAAACTGTAGAAATGTATGCATTATGCATTATAATTCTGAATAAGCCCTTAAATATGTATCACGTAAGTCATCTTGGGCCCGTGACAAAAATATGTGCAGTTTGTCAAGAAAATGTTTTGACATAGTTAAAATCGTTTTAAATTTTGACTTTTATCGTAAATATTTTTTTCCTTTTTTGCATTATGAAAGTTTTTGTTACAGATTTCATTTTATTTACATTTAAGTGAACAAATAGTCGTAAGTTGTAAGCAAAATTAAAAATAAGAGCATAAAAATTATATGAAAACCAAAAATACTCAAAAATTTCTTTGTCAAGAAAATGTTTTGACATCCTTGCATTATAAAGTAAAAAAAATAGGAAAGATTTTAAGGTGTACAAAAATAAATATTTTTTGTGGCAGCAATTGGCATCAAATCGGCTTGTAAGACGACTTCTCATGGAATAAAATTACATTTTTCAAATATTCCGCTGAAATTCTATCACATTCCCTTCGTATGACTGTTCTTAACTGCATTTAGTTCTTGAAATACCATTTGCAAATACTATTTTTCAAATAAACCCATAAATTTTCAATAGGGCATAGATCTGGACCTTGAGATGGAGTATCCCCAGCTTTACCGCAATTGAAAAGACACCATGTTCTTACCCAAAGTGTCTCATGTTGAATATGAATATAAAAATATTCTGACATTCGTAAAGCAGCTCTGGGCGAGTCAACATCAAGCGTCGTTGGCAATTATCTCTTAAGTGCAACCAGGCCGCTGTTGTTTATTGGACTTCGAGAGTTTTACGTTTCACACCGTATGTGATTAGTGGTTGGTTTCCATTAACCACATGCAAAAACAATTATAAAGAATAAATTTTGGAAATTGATTGGAGAACCAAACAAAAACTCATTTTTGGACATATAAGGAGAAGAATTTTGGGATTTCCGGCTTCGTATGCGACGGTATATGTCGTTTGGAATTTTCTCGAAGGCTCCTAAATAAAGAAATTGTTGATGGCGTTATAACCCTTGTGTTCGGCCAAATTAAATCTCCCATCCCTTGTAATAACAAGGTGGCAAGGGGTGACTTCAAAACATTTAAAAAAATATTCTGAATATTAAATCGAATACACATGCGTAAATACAGAGCTATTTTATTTACACACACATGTAAAGCATGTTTTCAAACAGCTACACACACAGCCACATATTTTCCCTTCCATTTTATGTACACAAATAATTGTCTACGGTGGCGAATGATGAATAAATAGTCCGAGTATGGCTGTATTTTTTACTGATTAAACCTTTATTGGCTTACGTAGCTGCCTACTACACGCAGGTATTCAAGTAGAATCTAAATGATTCCTTTTTGAAATTAAAGTTTCATATAGTGCTTTCACACTGACATGGTTTTAATAAAAGTTGGTTTTAACGTTAAAACCAACTGTTAAAACAGTTTAGCTTCCAAGCAAAAAAAATCGTAACTGGTTCCAAAGGTTTACCACTTTCATTGCATACCAATCACTACAGGTACTGAATTTAATATCCTAAAGGCCCAACTATAATATGAATAAGCTGGCTTGAGGTAATGTTAGAATTGAATGATAAGCCTGTCAAATGCTTAAACATTTCAGAGGTGACTTTTAGGTGGCCATAATGTACTTACATGAACTTAAGCACTTCTTAGCCATAGCTGCACATCTAGGTATTGTTCATAATTTTGCAGTAATTTTGTTTCTTCTCATAACTCCTAAATGAATGCAATTCAATCTAATTAATTTGTTATAATGTGCTTATCTATTAAAAATTCACAAATAATTATATCTATCAATTTATTACGTTTTATTTGCTTTGCGTACTAAAAAGTTCAACAGTGAATATACATAAGCAAACACATGTGTATGTGTGTATATGTATGTTGTAAAAAAATAAGTGCAAATTAAAGTTTTGCTTTATTTTCTGAGTTTCAAATTAAAAATCAATAAAAAAAAATATTTGAAAGCAATGAATATTTTCTGCTGCTGTCTATTTGAGTTTAAAAAATGCACAAACCGTTGTTTCCGTACGGAACGTGCGTTCAGTTTGGCACTTTACTTAAGCAAATGACATTTGACGAAACTTGACGAAAAGTTTCATTAAGTACATTATAGTTGCACACATACGTATTGAATGTAATCGCACAGTTGCTTAAGTTTGCTTATTCATATTATAGTTGGGCCTTAAGGCTGTTGTTTATACAAAAAAATTGTTCTAGACAGCCTTTTAAGCGAATACCATTCAGTTATTTCTATGACTTCCGTCCTATGACAGCTATGTGTTAAATTCATTGATGTTTCACCAGAAATAAAAGTACTTGGAGCTGAGTTCATCAATGGAGTAAGTAATGATTTTTATTGTAATTTTTTGCTGTGTTATAATGTATTTGTGCATTTTTTATGTACAATAACTTGATTTCCAAGCACTTCTTCACTTTGTATGAGTGAATTCAAGATGTTACGAGCAAGGGGATTAGGATGGGACTCGAGTTTTGTTAAGTAATTGCCTGCTTATTTTGCAATTTATTCAGTCACTAGTGGCATATTTAAATCACGATGTAAATTTGAATTTTTAATGTACCATGGAGCCGATGTTATCAAACGTAAAACTTTTTTCTGTCTTCGTTGGATTTTATCTACATTGGAAGCTGAACCAGTGCCCCATAGCTGAATTTCGTACCACCATATTGGTTTCAAAAGCGACTTGTATATTAACAGTTTGCAGTCTAGGCTGAGTGTTGAATTTCTGCCAATCAACCAATGTATTTGAGTTAACTTAAGTTTCATTTGAGTTAGCTTAGAGTCAATATGATGTTTCCATGTAAGCCTTCGATCAAGGTATACACCAAGGTATTTCACTCGAGAATGTTGAGGAATATTTTGATTGTTAATTCGAATGGGGGAACAAGTATCTCTTCTTAAGGTAAAGGTTACATGGACACACTTTTGCTCATTGACTTTAATTCTCCATAAGTTCAACCATATTTCCATCCTGGAGATTTCGGGATGCCTCATAAGGGTTTTCATGCATACTCATACAGGAAGATATAGATTCGGGCACACTCATGAAGTCTCCTTCCACAACAGTGAACTTCCTATCAGTAATATAACTTTCCAAAAGTTTTTGTATGTTTATTGGCAGACATGTCTTGAATTTCAAAACTAGGCCTTCGTGCCATACTTTGTCAATTGCCTGAGAAACATCAATGAAGAGGGCAGAACAATACTTCTTTTCTTCAAATGTCTTCCTTATAAATTGAACCAATCTATGCGTTTGCTCAATTGTGCTATGCACCCATTATCAGCTAAAATTTTGGAAAATTTAGTCATGAGCAGCTTTTCGAAAAGCTTTGAGATTGTTGATAGTAAGCTTATAGGCCTATATGACTCAGCCTTGGTAGGATATTTGCCCGGCTTTGGAATCATTTTGATTTTCGCAAGTTTCCAATTATGTGGAAAATATTGCATTCGTAAAATGACATTAAAAATAAATAGCAGGATTCTTATTCCATCAATACCTGAAGCTTTCTTCGGTTTAAGTTCAGCAATTATTTTTTGTACTTCATGCAGCTTAAACCTAAAGGGCAGCTCGGCAAATCAACAGCACCCGTACATGAATAGGGAGTGAATACAGATTTTAAATGCTCAGCAAATAAGTTACCTTTCTCACTATCGCTTCTGGCCCATCCTCCGGTGGAAGTGCGTAGTGGTGATTTAAGCTCAACGGGTCTTTTAAGATTTCTAGTATCGCGCCATAACGAGTAATTAGATGCTGAGGTGACATCGAGACCTTCTAGATATTTTTCCAGTAATGCAGTTTTTTCCGACGATAGCAACTCTTTGAGTCGTTTAGTAAATACATTCTTTGAGTCTGATTTTAGTTAGGGGTGATCTGTGTTGTTGCCATTCTCTTCTAGCTCTCCTTTTTTTTACATACAAGACATTCAATATCCGTAGAATAAATTTTATTAAAGCCAGTCTGCGGTTGGGAGGTAGTGGCATGTTCAGCAGCCTGCTTAATATTTTCGTTAAGATTCGCAATGTTAAATTCAATATCTTCGGATGTTCTTAGCTTAATTTCTTTAGGTACAATGACTACTGAGATACTTTTTGAACCCCAGCCAATTAACACGATTGATCATCTTCACATATAGGTGAGGTAAGACACTTCTTAGCGGGCTACAAATTGTAACGATTGTGGGAGAGTGATCGGAGGAGAGAACTAGGGAAGCTTCAACATTAATTAAATCCCTAGAGATATTTTTCATGATGCCAAAATCTATAACATCCGGAATTTTGTGTATATCCGTAGGCCAGTAAGTGGGCTCCCCACTCAAAATGACGTCCAAGCCCATTTTTGAAATTGTGTTGAACAGCGCCCGACCTCTCGGCGTAATAAGACGCGAACCCCAGAACGTATGTTTTGCATTGTAGTCGCCAGATGCTACGAAACAAGGCCCAAGAGATTTATAGAAATTTTCGTATTGATCCTCAGTGATTGAAAATCTGGGAGGGGAGTAAATTGAAGATATCACGAAATTTGTACAAAAATTTTCAACGCAGATATTTGTTGCTTGTAGGTGTTCTTCACAAATGCTATCAAGAATATAGTGCTTGAGTCTCAACTTTATTAGAAAAATCGTCAAAACCGTCAAAATAATTATTCGAAAACGTCAAAAATTCGTCAAATATAAAATAATTTTTTTTTTTTCAAACGAAAACAGAGCACAACAAATATATTCGTAGTTTTGGTATAAAGTTAACTAAACTCTTATTAAAAAAGCAATCAAATGGTGTTTTAAAAGTTTGATTTTGATTTTTATAAAATTAATTAACGTGGGAAATAAAAGACTTTTTTAATATTTGAATTTTTTTTAAATCTAAAAGTTTGAAGTGTGTATCAGGGAGAAATTTTTCCAATTTTAATAACTTTAATAGAGTGAATTCAGATTCAATTTTATGTCTTAGGTTCTTTAACGAAGTGAGAAAACTCTTCTAGAATATCGTAGAAAGAACATTTGTTTTCTATTTTCATATTAAAGAGACCAATTAGGCTTAAGGCTTTGAAATCATCTTCCAAGTAAAATTTTATTAAAATCTTATCACACGGTTCTGTAAAAAAAAATTTTAATTTTCAATGCTTTTCTCATTTTTTTATTTAATTAACTTTAGCACCAGCAAATATATGCTGGCATATTTATATTCCTAAGTAAATTCTTATCATTATAATCCGCCAAATAAAAATTATCACACTCATGCAAATCTGTTTTTAAAAAGTTACTCGTAACTTTTCTAAGTAGTTTTTTCATTTGACCATATAAATTTGTATTTCTGTTGTTTCAGTTGGTAAATTACTAAAATAGGTTTAAAAAACATATGATTCCGAAATTTTGTATACAAAAATTAAGATTGATTGCCTTTTACTCCTTACTTTTATTGCATATTGCAGCAAAAGCTGCCAAGTTCTTGGTCAAAATCAAAATTGTACTAAACTTCTAAAAAATGGTGTTAATTTTCAATTTTTAAAAATCGTCAAATTGAAGGCCAAAATCGTCCAGTCGTCAAAATGCTCATTTTAAAACCCAAAATCGTCAAAATGACGATAAATCGTCAAATCTGGCAACCATGGCTTTAAGGCGATTAAAGTTAAAGCTAGAGTTTGTGTTTGTCGAATTAATTGGCGGTGAAACTTTTTGTGCGGGAATAGAATTTGTCTTAACAGCATCGGTATACGATACACGTGAAGTGATTGGTTGGCTCATTTGAGGAAAAGTCGCGGAGTAAGCGTTGACTGATTGAGCTGGAGCTGGAGCCTGTTTAACGAAAGAATATACAGGACATCCTTTGTAGTTAGCGGTGTGATTACCTCCACAATTACTACACTTTTTATCCGCTTGATCTTTTGGCTTAGTACAGCTAGCAGTACCGTGCAATTCACCGCAGATCACACAAACTGTAGGTAATTTGCAGTAAGTTTTTGTGTGGCCATATTCTTGGCAATTGTGGCACTGTACGTGCCCTGAACGCTTGTGTGGTTCTTCAACTGTTATTTTTCAGTATAAAAGATATTTTAAACTATAAATTGGATGGGTCTCATTTTTTCTTAATTTTATATCATTTGGCTCAAGTTCAACGCGAAATAGAGGTTGGGGGATCTTCTCCCAATTTAATATGTTTGATACATTTTTTACCTTAAATCCCTGGAGGACGAGCGCATCTTTTATTTCTTCGGGAACAACATACTAATCTATGCCTTTCAACACAATCTGTAGGCCTTTAGCACTCTTAAGCTGGTATGTGTAGAAACTTGTTTTACTTTTTTCAAATTCAGTAATCATTTTGCGAAAATCATTTTCTTCATAAATTTGAATTTTCGTTTCATCAATGTTACCACGATTTATTGGAACAATGTGAAATTTATTCTCACCAATGATCGAGATTATTTTTTTAATAAGGGCATTTGAATTTTTTTCTCTCAAATAGATTGGTGGTGGCTTGGAATACAGCGGGTTTGTCGTTGTCAGCTTGCAATATTTTAAAACGGCTTGATTGAAAATATTTTTTTCAAAACAATATGCCACTATAAAAAACAGCTCGATTTTCACACATAAAAACAAAAGTTACATTATTTACATACAATTAATATGTAATAATTGTTAACCATTTCATAGTATTCTGAGTTAAGATCTGTTGATAACAATTTTTTGATAGAGCAGTAAATTCAATTAATATAAACATATATTCAATTAAAATGTTAATCAAAAATTTTGTTTTTTCTAAGCAATCACTTAATTGAAAAAAAATCCACCATTAATTTTTTAAAGGCTCTAAGTTGGTCGGAGTAGGGTTTTTTGATTTTTTTTAAATACTACTTTTTGTTATTCAGACGCTTATCGTATTTCAACGAAATATATTTTTTACGATTTTAAGAAAAACAAAATTAGAAGAGATTAGTCATATTTCGTAGAAAAACATCGACTACGTGTACAGAAACACATACAAAATATGTTTATGAGATATGACGGAGATTTATGTGAGTATAATTAATTTTATCATTTCTTTCGCGAAACATAAATATTTTTTATTACAAACATGTGTAGGCATTTCTAACACTACAAATTATTATGCACGTTGGGGCTGATAGTAAAATAAGTAAGTATTTTTAGAGTTAGCGATGCAGAATTAATCCCCATATAGTTCTTCATATTGTGTAAAAATTGCATACAAATATCTTGTTTAGTCAACTCTTGAGAGGAAAATAAAATTTTCTTTTTCCATTAAGTTGTGTATAAATTCAAACTCGTTATTTGGCAAACTGGTTTTTTGAGTTATGACGTTGTTTGAGATATAAACAGAGTACGAGTATATCGGTGGTTTCAAGTGGAAAGGCCCTAACTGGTATTTTTTACGAAATTAAGTTTTTCAGTGATTCTAATACATTTCACAAAAAAATTTATTGCAATAGTGTAAAAAATAGAGTTTGATTTTCATTAAAACCTGCATTTAAAAAAGTTACATTTTGAGTATAACAGTTTCTATTACGTTTTTAGCTTTTTCAATAAAATTACAATTATTTGAGTCAGGGCCTTTCTACTTGAGACCAACGATATGTAACATAAGGTATGCCAACATATTTAAGTATTCAAAAATATTCAAATTATTAATGTACATAGATAAAAGTTCTATGAGAGTAAAGTAAAAAGTTTCACATCTCAACTAAAGCTACACACTTCCTCATACCACATTCTACACATCATATTCCGTCTAAATCGTCTTTTTAATATGCGAACATTAGCAATGGAATTTGACCCACTGTTAATTTTATTACTATGAATACACCCGTATGGTAACAACGAGACTATAAATTTTTAGCGCGAATTGGTGTTGGCCGTAAAACAAATGGTATAAATGTTTTGAGCATACAACTTTTCAGCACTTGACAGCGATGTCACCTTAGCGCTTTGCTCACTCTTTTTGAGGAACTGAAAATCACATAATTTTAGAAAAAATCGCTGAATTGTACATTAAGCAATATTGCAGCAATATAAACTTTCGTGGATGAAAAAACATCATGTATTTGTTTATTTGGTACTCGTATATTCTACAAAGTAAATTTGCAGAATATGGTTGCACAAAAATGAACGAAGAGACTAGACTATATGTATGTCCATGATGTTATTAACAGTATTCTTAAAAATGTTTTTGTGACTGACTTTAACCGACCTATGCCTTCACATAGGAAGTAGCAATGTGCTTGTCAACGAAATTCCACAAAAGAAGCGCAATACTATACGGTTATCAGTCAACCAGTGCTAGCGGGACGAAAAACTCTCGAAGGCCAAACAATACATACAAGCCTGGCAGCACTTAAAGGCTCAGTTAGCCGACTGTAAGGGAAAGTAACTGCAACGTAGGAAACAGCTGATCGATATTCTTATGTGAAAAGTATGTCACGTTACATTACATTTCTATAACCATTTTCATTACTTTTCACATAACAATATTGAGCAGCTGTTTACTACTGCTGCAGTTACATTCCATTACAGTCGGCTAACTGAGCCTTAAGAAATAATTACGTTGACGCGAGAGCTGTTCCACAAAATATACAGAAGTCTCACGAGACGGAGGATAAGGGTATTTCTCTGTTTGTCTCGTTTTCCTTCAAATTTTGTCGGCGTTTTTGTTTTGATTGTTCTTTCTAGTGCAATAAAACTACAACGCTTTTTATTAGCTGTGTTAATTGGTAAGTAGTAACACACTACAATATCAATCAAATACACTATATTTTTCTCTTTTTTACACGAATTTTAAAAAACCTGATTGAAGTTTTTTTTACCTGTCACTTTCTTCACTTCTGTGTATTCTGTGGCTGTTCTTCAGCCCAGAGCAGCTTAACGACTCTATATCACATGATTTATTTTTATACAATTTTATACAAAAGTTAACCGAGTATATTATCAGAAACGAATGCAATTTTCCTTCTCAAAAATAATTGCAATATCTTTTACTTAAAAAAATGTGTTTAAAAAATATATGTATATAAATAAAAAAGATATCTTTAAAAAAGGTAGTTTAAAAAGTTCTATTGAAACAGATCTTTTAAAAAAGGTACTTTGAAAAAAAGTTACTTATTAAACTTACTTACAAAACTTTAACAAATTTACTTCTTAAGAACGAAATTTTGAAGAAAAAGAGTTACTTTTGCACAAAAAGGCATCTTTAACAAAAAGTACTCTTTAAAAAATTTATTTTTAAGAAACTTGCAAAAAAAAATGTACTTAAAAGATATACTTTTCAAAAAAGGTACTTTATATAAAAGATAGTTTTAAAATGTACCTTTTAAAAGAAAGTACTTTATTTTTTTTCAAAAATGCACCAAAGGTACTTAAAACAGGTACTTTTTTAAATAAAGAAGTATTCTAAAAATATTTTTTTGGAAAGACGTTTAAAAAGTAAAGTTCTCCTGTGAAAAGGATAAACTTCGAAAATACTTTTTGGAAGAGTTTCTATTAAAATAATTATTTTCTGAAAGAAAAAAACAATTTTTGGAGAGCACTTTTTTGAAAATGTACTTTCCGGAAAAAAGTTATTTTTGGATTAATACTTTTTGGAAAAACTAATTTTTGTAACGATAAGTTTTAAAAAGATGAATTTCGAAATGAAATTCTTTGGAATGATTCGTTTGGATAAGTTACATTTAATAAAAATGTTATTTAATGAAAATCTTCTTTTGAAATATGTTTGTTTAAGGAAATTAAATTTTCGTTTTAGGTGTACAAAAATACTGAGAGAAAAATCATTTTATTTAAGGTATCTTAAGAAGTACTCTTTGAAAAATAACTTTTGAAAAGGTACTCTTTGATAGTCTTTCTGTAAAGAAAATTCTTTGGAAATGCTTGCTTATTTCATAAAAAAGTATCTTCATGAGTATTTTTTAAAAATGCACTAAATTTGAAGATATATAGCCCAATCATGAATATTCCCACGAAGAATAATTTTCTCGAGAAAATATTCCTCCAATCATAAATTCCTTGGGAACAAAAAAGAGTAATACGTGGCATCACCGTATTACGAAGCCAGTTGTTTTGCTTGTTTGCTGACATTTTGTTTCTCCCCATTTTTTTGAGTGAGAGAGTAAACAAAATTATTAAAATTCACAAACTTGAAAAAGTATGAAAAAAAAGTTTATAAATGATTTATTTGGGCATTATTTGAGTTTTTCCAAATAAAAGAACTTTAAAATACATGTTTACGTATATAAATTTTGTTTTAATGGAGTATTAACCATGTTTTTATGTAAACTCCCTTCTGTTTTGCAAGAGAAAGATTTTTAGTGAAAAAAGCAAGTTCAATTGCGTTCATAATACCTACTTTTATCCCGAGGAGTTTTTTGTTCCCGCATTTGGCAAAAAAGGGGGAAAAACAAATTCATGATAGGAGAAAAGGGAAAAGTGAGAAAACTCGCGCGGAATTTTTGTTTATGATTGGGCTGATAATATGCTCTAAAGGTAGGATCACACGATTGACGCAATGCACCAATTATTGGTTCATTTTATACGCCAATCGTGTGATTTCACAATTTATTGCCTCATACGACAATCGAAAACATTATTGTACCGATTTATCGCAATCAAATCCAACTCTGGTGCGACAATCGTGTGAACGGTTGATAGGCAACCATGCCCCAATAAAAATGTTAAAAATGCACCAATATTTATTGTGTTCTCGAGCGGCAATCAAAGTAGCCAATACGCGGCAATTTCTTAAATTAATTTATTTTGTTCGTGTGTTCCAAGTGTTGTAATAAGTATCGACTTAAACTTACTTTTATATGTAATTATAACTTATTTGAAACGTTAGCATGGAACTGTGAGCCAATCTTAACCCATATACATACATATTTAGTTTTTATTCGTTTAAAAGAACGAAAATTGCACAAAATATACAAAGCAGATGCAATTTCATTTGTTTTAAAACAATAAACCATTTTCATGTGCAAAATAAAACAGACAAAAAATCATTTCTTTTTAAAAGAAACCCGTTTGCAAGTAAAACAAAATAAACTAAAAACTACCAAAACAGCTGTTTGTTTCTGTTGCCGTAGAACAATCGTGTGACTGGGCTGCGGCAATTAATACCACAAATTCATTCTTCGCCAATCTGCGACAATCAAATTTTTATGAAATGGGGCAATCATGCGACTGCAACGTATTTGATTGGGACAATTTTATTATTGTACACCAATTTAGCACAATAAAAATTGGGTCAGATTGGTGTATTTGCGGCAATCGTGTGATCCTACCTTAAGAATAAGAATTCAAGAATATACGCAAATACTAAAGTACCAGAAGATTTTTATAACTATAAATACTTCTACATTAATAAACAACATTAGCTTTAAAATCATTTATGTTTTAGCATTTATTTTCCGCTCTGCCCCATTGCTTAATGCAAACATTTGCTTAAATCATAAATGTATTTTTTTTATCAGGAAATTATCTTAAAGAAACTTATTTTTTAAAGCAAATATTTCATGTTGAAGCTTAATTATTATATTATCTTATTTTTATGTTTTTGGTCGACTACTATATAAGATCCATTTATCGCAACTAAGAAAGCAGTTTTAAATATCCGCAGCCTACCTTTAGACCTTTAGACAGTGTATTAAGTGTAAAAATTTGTTTTTGAAAATTAAAATGATTTTTGAAGGTTAGTACAGTATATTTTAGTTTTATCATAAATAACTTTTTTCTGGAACATAATTCACTTAAAGTTGTGCGGAAAAGTATTTTAAGAAAAAAATTTCATTCGAAGAAAGTTGGATTCCTTTCACCTCCAAAAGCGCTTTCCCTAAGCCGAAAAAAGTCGTGGCTTAGACCTAAGACCCAAATTCGTCGTGCGTGACGAACTATTTTGTACGCCGACGAACGACGAAAAAACGATTTTCTCTCTCTCTGTCTCTCTTTGCACACACAATAACCAACTTTATCAATTGTGAGAGCAGAATTCGACGACGTGGACGAAATTCGTCGTTCGTCCCAGTTGTGTTCTAGCATTATTTGTTAAATTATATCATAACGCAATGCGCACATGTAGAAGAAACATAAGAAATCATGTTTTGCGTGTGTTCATTATTTGCGTATCCAATAACGATTTGTTCTTCAGCTGAGCTGAGTGGTACGTTAGTCTATTAGTCAAGAGGTTGCCGGTTCGATTCATCGCAAACACAATTAGTTTTAATCGCAGCCGAGCAAAAAAAAAAAAACATTCATACACACACACAATAACAATTATCACTGAAAATAAAATTTCAGTAAACACCTTTTTTCTTTGATTCATTAAATTTCTTTATTGACTCAAAAAAATATTTTCAATAAACGTGCATACAATTTTATTTATAAAAAATGTAAAAATCGTCATCACAGAAAATTCAAAAGCTTTTTTATTGAATCAGCGATTTTCGTATTCAAATATCAAAACCATTTTTTTCTGTGTATTAAATTTAACAATTTCTCTATTTAATATACCTGTGGCAAAAAGGAAAAAGTGCTTAAGTTGAGATAAGCTGATTTTGAGTTAATGGTACTTCCGTAATCTGCTTATTCGAAAGTACCCCTGCTCAATATCTCAATTAATTTGTGTGGTTCAGGAAGTTATAGCATTATGACTTGCGACTTATCTTTTCTCATTTGGAATAATACTCGTAGCTTAATTTAGGTTATACTTTGGTATATTTCAACTTAAATGTATTTCTTATAGTGTGTAGAACGAGGTTTGCTTAAAAAAATAAAAGTTAACAGAGAATTTCCCAATTTAACTGCAAAAGAAAGAAATGCCTGAAAATCGACTTGAACGCTTAAAAGTGCTCTCCTGCAAAATAGTAAAATATGAATTCAGCACTTGTTCCTTATTGCCACAGATACGAGGGTGGATCATTAACTTAGTGAGTTTTTGAAGAAACACAGGTTTTTATATAAAAAGTTATTTTATTTTCCAACCTATTCTTCTTTGAGTTCTAGACACTTAGTCCAACGATTCTCCAGTTTTTTTATCCCTTCCAAGAAATAGGATTTTTCAAGGTCCTTAAAATAGGCATTTGTTTGGTCACTAATTTCATCGTTGGAGCTAAATCTCTTTCCACCGAGCAATTTCTTTAGGTTTGGAAATAGGAAGTAGTCACTAGGGGCTAAATCCGGAGAATATGGCGGATGAGGTACTAATTCGTACCCCAATTCATAGAGTTTTGCCATTGAGACTGCACACGTGTGCACCCGTGCATTATCTTGATGAAAAACAACTTTTTTTTTGCCATACGGCGTCGTTTTCTTTTTTAATTCTCATTTAATCGGTCTAATAAGTTGGCATAACATTTGCCGTTTATTGTTTTACCCTTCTGAAGGTAATCGATGTGGATTATCCTGCGCGCATTCCAAAAAGACAGAAGCAGGTTCACCCTGAGAAACATTGTTTAGACTGCTGCTTGATCTCCGGAGTACAGTAATGGATCCATGTTTCATCGACAGTTACAAAACGCCGCAAAAACTCATTCGGATTGCGGTTAAACAAGTCCAAACAATCTTTTGAAGTTGTCACACGTTAACGTTTATGATCAATTGAGAGCAAACGCGGCACCCATCTTGCAGACAACTTTCTTAAACCCAGCTGAGCACTTAAAATCGAAACAACATTGCCATATGAAATGCCTATGGCACATTTTCCTGTGTGCTGACCTCAATTGGCCGTCCAGAACGTTCAGTGTCATTTGTACTTGTGCGACCACAACGAAAATCAGTAAAATACTTTTTACCATTGAAATCGATGGTGCAGAGTCCTCATAGTATTTATCGAGCTTTTCCTTGGTTTGACTGACGTTTTTTTTCTCAAAAAATAATGTTGAATGAGCACTCGAAATTCACTTTTTTCCATTTTTAGAAAAATACACGAAGTTGTATGTTTTGAACAGCTGTTAAACGCAAAGTAAATGACGACACTTGTTCAAAAAAATTAACAGTAGTCTATTAACAGGTGGTACTTGATGGGAACAGTGTTGCATTTCACATAACTACGAGGGAAGTTCGAAAGGTGACGGACTTATGGATCCGCCCTCGTATTATGATCTCTGCAAAAAAGATTTTTCAGGTCCATCTTCTTTAGAATACCAAAACTTGGGTTACTATACTTTTCTCTGATAGTTGGCAATGTAAAGAACGTATTTATCACCAGAACAACAACCAAAAAAGCCATTGTGGTTTACACCACTTCTGCGCTGATAGCCTCATTTAAGATACTTATACATATGCATATATGTATGTATGTATGTACGTGTTTTTGTATATTTTACCCAAGTATTATTCAAGTAATTTTTGAAGGTTAAAAAAAAATCAGGGACTGATTATGGCGGAAGAGACAAAGCCAAATATATGTACGTGGATCGGCTTTTTGATAGGTTATGTCTGAACCTATTAAAATTATGTTCACACTATGTGTATTTGTCATGTGGAATGTCACTTTTTCACATGGTAAATTTGTACATATTGCCTGAACATCTGTAAACAATAGCATGTGTTATTTTTCTCTGTGCAATATGTACGACAATTTCTATTTAGAGCGTGTTCTATTTTCAAGTTACAACGCATCTAACGTAGCTGGTTTTAAATAAAGCAAGTGTAAGTGGCGGCGAAAATGAAGTAAAATTTTAAGATATATTAAATTAAAATTGATGTAATAGGTTTAAAAATAAAAATGAAGGGACAAGTTCATAAGGCATCAACAAATGTGAGCATTTGTTTACTTTTTATAGGTTATGTCAAGTGCACCAACGTGTGAACACAAAAATTATAAACCGTATGTAAAACGTAGATTTTGACATACACATAAAATATCATGTGTATAGAAAAGTGACATTTCTCAAGACAAATATATATAATGTGAACACAGTTTAAAAAGGAAGAGTTAAAGCTGCCCCCAATAAAACCCTTGGATTAAAATATTGTATGTATAGGATGTGTTCAACATTTTTAAAAAATCTTACAATGAACATTTTTGTGTAACACCTCAACCCTCGAACTCTTTCCAAGTCAGTGGCTTTCTTGTCACTTTCGAGTGGATCAAAATGTTTAGCATACACTTGTTGTTTGCAATAATTGTTATGGAGCATATCGCCCTAAGAGACAAGTGAAAAACACAACGCGAAAAAACATTATGTGCGTTAATTACTATGGAGTATATCGTACTAAGACTTAACTGGGTGTGTACTCTGTAATTCAAAAGCAAAGCAAATGCTTTCGAAATGCAATCTTAATAACATACAAATTCCAAAGCATTTTCTTTCGTTTCGAAATACAGAGTAGACCCCCTGAAATACTATATATTCTTATATAACATTTTTTATTCTACTAAACTTATTCTTTTTTCTTACAGTCAAAGTTACGCAAATACTTTGCATATTTGCCATCTCACTTTCTGTTTCTCCAACCGTGTTATCGGCATTTTTCAAATACCCTGATGTAGAAGAATTTAACAATGACTTAGAGACGGGTCATATATACACATATAAGTTTGTCATACGTCCCTTTTATTTTCCCAGGTGGAACTTACCTATATTTGACTCAACATTTGGTGCTGCTGTTGCTCCTGAACCAACTACTGCTGCTGTAGCTCCTGTAGCTACTGCAGTTATCACTGCTCCTGCAGCTGCTAATAATGAGGAACAATTCTACAATGGATTAGACAATTTTGGCGCTCAGCTTTACTCGAAATTGAGAGAAATGAACTCTGAGAAGAATATTTTCTTTTCTCAATTCTCCATAGAAGCATGTCTGGCGATGGTACGTATGGGAGCCGAAGGTACGACTGCTGATGAAATTGACCATGGATTAGCTTTACCTTCCCAAAATCGCAAACAATTGGCTAACAGTTTTCACTCTATATTGAAACCGTACCAGAATAGTTCGGTTCTTAGCATTGCCAATAAGATTTATGTCCAACAAGGCTATGAAATTAAGGAAGAATTCAAAAGTTTTATGAGCCAACAATTCTTCTCATCCGTTGACGCTATTAACTTCGCTGATAGCCAAGAAGCTGCCCAAACAATAAACCCTTGGGTGGAAAATAAGACCCATAATTTAATAAAAGAGTTGATAAAACCGGATAACTTAGACCAGAGTACTCGTTTGGTGCTGGTAAACGCCTTAAGCTTAAAAGCCAATTGGGTTAATGAATTCTCTAACCAGACGACCTATGAAACGGACTTTCATCTGAACGAGAAAAATAAATTTAAAGTGAACATGATGCGCACAACGGAATCCTTCAATTATGGTGAAATTCCTGAATTGGAAGCAACTGTTTTGGAAATGCTTTACGAAGATTCAGATCTTTCAATGTTGATTATATTACCCAATTCAAATACCACTTTAGATAATGTCGAGAAGAAATTAAAACGGACTTTATTAGCGGAACTAACCAAGGACATGCAGCATGAACAAGTTGAGGTGCATTTACCAAAATTCAGAGTTGAGTTTGAAGTCGAATTGGAGAAACCTTTGCAGAATGTAAGAGAATTAGATAACACATATAATTTCTAATTTTTAAAGTATTATTTTTTTACATTTAAATGAAAAGATGGGTATGAAACGCATGTTTGCAGACAATGCTGAATTTGGACAAATGTTAAAGGACGGTCAGTCTTTGAGTGTGTCTTCTGTTGTTCACAAGGCTGTAATTGCGGTCGATGAAAATGGTACTGAGGCTGCTGCTGCTACCGGTAAGTCATTTTGTCTGAAATTTTTTTTAATATTGTTTATTGAATCGATTTAAGAAGATTTTGCGGTTGTATAAAATAACGTCCAAACCAGAAACAGCAAAAAAAAAAAGAAAAGAATAATGTAATTATTAATTGGAAATTGACATGACACGGCTTAAGTTTTCATTAAAGACAACTTTTTGAGTTTTTATATGTACAAAATACAGAAGTTCAACTTCTATCCTTATTATTTTTCTTTCAATCTGTTGAAAAAATCAATGAATTTTGTCATAGATACCAATGTAAGGATTCTAGTGTGCCCATGATCATCTCTTGGCCATGACCAAATTGCGTTTAATCTAATCGCAGAGTTGAAAGCCAATTTATGATCAAGTTCAAATTGGTGAAGAGTGGTTTCATTGTATGAGCCTAAAAGCGTTCTTGTAATTGCAATCGCCATTTGTCGAAAACCCTTTTCTAGTGTCCTGCACTTCGAATCCTACCTCCTGTGGGACAAACTGACCTCGCACAAGTGTACATAGCAGTTGTTGCCTTGTTCACTATAGCTTCTTCCACAGGATGATTTGCTATCCAAAACAACACTCACGACTAACACCATTATACCATGTTCACACTTACGTGTTTAACACCTCCTTCGGGTTTAAGAGCTTAAACACGACGATTTTGAGATATTTTACCATACATTGACTTGTTTTGTTAAACATCTCAAATGAAGTGCTTAAGATTTAAACACGCAAATGGAGTATGTTCAGTCCGTTTTTTGATAACTCTGGCAACTTTGTGTTGTTATTAAATGGAGGCACTCGAAAAATTATTTGTTAAACAAGTAATTAGTTAAGAAATACTCAATTATTTACAAAAACATTTGTTGTTTGAAAATAATAATCCAATGAAAAACCATAATTGTTCGTAATTTTTTACAAATACAATAATTTACTGACAAAACGTCAACCTTAAACATCTCGAATGCAACGTGAACGGTAGTGTTTAGTTTTTTAAAACACCTGCCTTAAACACGTTTAAGACCATAAGTGTGAATATAGTATAAGTCTGGTGGGCATGAAGTTTCCCATTAAAAAGTTTCATTAATTATAATAATTTTTCCTTTTAATTATTTTTGTTCATTATTTAATTTATCACATTTGATTGATTTTCAGTTTGGGGATTAACTATCAGTTGGGGAGTTCATGTTATCTTTTAATCATAGTGAAAAGTTTCATAAATGTTGTTAATTTCTTATGCATACAAGTAAAACGTTGATTTCATCCGTTGCATTTTTTTATTTGCAGGCTTAATGATGTTGTCTAGAATGGCAGGAATCAGTATCGAGACACCCAAGGAATTTATCGTCAATAGACCTTTTCATTTTATTATAAGAAATGAGGAGAATGTGCAGATATTCAAAGGAAGTATGAAATCTAAATTTTTAAGCAACTAAATATAATATAGTTTTAATAGAGAATTATGTTAATAATATTATTAATCATCATTAAAAAATAAGAAAATTGGCTAATTATAGTGCCAATTACAATTTGCAATGTGTGTTTAATTTTTAATAAAAAAGAAAACATAAATGGAGCGGGCTTGAAGGGTGGAATTGAATTTGCTTTGCAAATCTTCTTTGGAATGTATTCTTTTTAACTTCCCATTATAAAATAGAAGAAGTTACTGATTCTATACTATTTTAGGAGAAATTAGATCTCGATGTTTCGAGGTCATATGAATCTATTTTTTTATTTTTACACAGATGTATGTATATCCCACATCCCCCATATACTCTTACATATGCACTTGTATACATATGCATAATCAAGTCACTTCTGTGAAAGCTTGAAATTTTTTTAAGCCGAAAATTTAATTCAAGGAATCAAATATGTAGTTTTATTAAATTAAAGAAATTTATGTTTAAAATTTTTTAACGGACTAATAATACCAAATTATTATTTTACTTATTAAGTAAAATATTTTTTTTTTATTAAAAATATGTACATTGAAATTAGTGTTGAGCGATACTGTGATTTTTTAATAATGTTGCTCCTTGCGATCGTTATTTCTAAATTGCTGTTCTTTTAAACTGTGACTGTGATCACAGTTTAGCAGTATTTTGTTTGTAACAGTTCTGTTATTTTGTCAAAATCTAATAAGAAGAGCAACAGTGACTGTGATCACGGTTTCACACATTTCAGATCTTCTGCTTTAAAAGTATTTATTAGTATTGGTATTTTGATAAATACTAATAAGAAGAGTGACAACAACCAACAATTAGGAATCAACCCCATCTAAATATTGAGAAATGTCGTATAAGAGGCAAGAAGACAGTAAAATTGCAAATACAAAAATGTGAAAGCTACACATAGTTGCCAGAAAAGACTATTTGACACGATTTGACGATTTTTTCTCGACAAACGGTGAAGGTATAAAAATAATGTGGTAGTTTTGTTTGCTGTAAAGTAAGCATACAAGAACATTAACAGTTTGTATGAAAGAACTATGTATATTTCCAAAACCTGGGGTTATTATGTAATCCGAATCGAACGGAAATGTGTTCGAATTGTAATGTTAATAACATACAAATTCGAACAGTTTTCTTTTCGAATCGAATTACATAATAACCCCACTGTTACTTGATAAATTCAGTCACAGTTGTGATTAGTGATTTTTCAATCGCTGTGAAAAAGTAACAGGTTTCGAAAAATCGCTCATCTCTAATTGAAATTGATTATTGAGGGGTTTAGCTGGATCCTATGCGCATTTCAATGTTGCTAATGCAGATCATCAGGGAACCTTTACCCAAAAATTTCTTAGAACAACTAGAGTTATTATGTTATCAAATGAGAAGCTCAACAAATAACAAAGTTGAAACAAGAACTCAATACTTACTTTACTTTTGCTACATTGGCTGACTTTTTTTTCAGCTTCAAATTGTAGTTATAAGTTATGTAAAGAAAATAAATGTAAATAACAACAACAGCTATTCAAGAATAGAGTGTTGCCACACAAGTATTTCTTTTGACCGGGTGCAGTCAAGTTAATAATAATAATAAATAATAATTCCAAATTATTATTTGACTTATTTTACTTAATAAGTAAATATTTATATTTACTTATTTTACTTATTAAGTAAATATTAGTGCGTTAAAAAATGTTCAACTTAAATTGTAACAATTCCCAATAAAAAACACTAATTAAAAAAATTTATACGTATTTCAAAATTAAAGACTGTTTCACATCAAAACTTAGCTTCATTTTGTTTTCATATAATTAAGTTACTGCGTTTGATAAGCTTAATACTATGTTCACACTAGAAGTGTACGCAACCTATGAAAAAGTGCACAGTATTGTATTTTTTTCAAGAGCGAATATTGTTTGTAGTGGTAAAAGTAATTGAGTGTGAAGCAAAAATAGAGAACAAGGAAACAAAAAACACACAATACCATTGTACAACAGTTGAATGGACAGTTGTGTCAGGTGTGCAATATTTTTATTGGACACTTCATAGTGCACCATACTTCATTTCACAAACTCAAAATTTCATAAAATATTAAGTGATAATAAAACTTTTTACTTTTATATCCATCGTCAAAGACATTATTCTTATACATATTTAATTGTTTAGAGCCTTAAATTAATAAATTATAAAACTTAAGCCTACAGTACACGGCATGTAAAAAGGCACATGCGCATGTGGCTATGACGTCACGGCTATTTTCAGCATCTTGGCTGCATTTTTTACAGTTACTAGTAGTGGCTAAAGGCCTTAAAATTTTGATAGTATGTATTTTTTAACTAATTACTTGTTTACCAAATCATTTTTCAAGTGCCGCCATTTAATAACAACACAAAGTTGCCAGAGTTATCAAAAAACGGACTGAACATACTCCATTTGCGTGTTTAAGGAAGTGTTTAAATCTTAAACACTTCATTTGAGATGTTTAGCAAAAGAAGTCAATGCATGGTAAAACATCTCAAAATAGTCGTGTTTAAGCTCTTAAACACGAATGAGGCGTTAAACACGCAAGTGTGAAAATGGTATAAAATATATGCCCCTATTACGGTTTAGAACTGAACCAAGTTTAGTTGAAATTGTAGCAACTTAACTTTAAAACAATTCAACTGTTTTTTGGCATTCTGAATTACAACTAATTCTAGTTGTATTCGAAACAATGCTCGAAAAAAAAAGGTTTTTTTTATCTATGCTATCACAAAACATTTTAAATATTTTAAGTTTTGGCCTTGTGTTTTATTTTTAGATTTCATGTTTTATGAATATGTCAACAATATTGGTTGACAAATGGGATTGGTTAGCGTCTCGTGGTGAAAAAAGTTGTAATCCATAATAAAAATTTTACAACTACAACTAAACTATACATTTGGTTGTAAATCATAACGGCCTTTGTTATGTGAAATAATTTAAAATCACACATACAAAGGGTCGTGGAAGACATCGAACTGAAGCGGAGAAGGATGATATAAAAACAATGGATTAAATAGAAAAAATTATGCAATGCTCAAAAAAAAGATCTTTAGCGCAATCCATGCTAAAACGCGAGTTGAGTCATGAGGACGAACACGCAGAAATACATGTAAACAGGATAGAAACTGTTTCGGCTCTGCTAAATTAACCCATTCCAAACTAAGATACTCATTAAAAGTGACCAAAATATGGAAGCTGAGTTAATGGCTAGAAGTTCAAGAAAGGTACCAAATGCAGTCTAGTAAAAACATTAGACAGCGGTTATCTTTTGCCAAGAAACACAGGGACCGCCGCATTGGAAAAACGTATTGTTGTCAGACGAAACTGAAATAAATTTATTTGGACTCGATGGTAAAAACTATGCACGACGTCCAGTAAAAACAGTCTGGGGTCCGAAGTATACTTAGAAGACTTTTAAGGATGGTGGTGGTTCTGTCATGCCTAATTTACATGATAGGAGATAGGATAAGCGCATCTGATATCTTCAAATATTGCTGATGAAAGTGCTGCCATTTGCGAAAGAGGAAGTGCTTCTTAAATGGGAGCTCATGTGGGACAATGACATCCATTCTGATGAAGAATTAGTTAAGAAGCAATGGAGTGATTGTCTTGTTGTTGCAATTTCTGTTTCCAGATCGTATCCCCATTCCTGAATTTTATTTAATAATTTGTTGTTCAAAACTAATAATTTTTTAATATACATATCTTATGTGATATTAAAAAATTCGGATTAAAACACACACAATTTAAAATACGGTATAGTTAGTATAAAGAAAGGTATATTTATATGTTAACTCGAATTATGTACAACTACAACAAAGCTACATAATGTTAAAGAAAAAATTTAAATTTTTTATCTCACAGTGAAAGTGGCCCACCTAATAAGTCTCACTCATAATAACGGTTTATTTTGAAATAAAACAAACCAAAATTATTTCTTTTAAAATTTACTTTGTTCTTATTCCTGTGAACATTGATCTTACTCCATAAATCGTTACTAAAGGTGTTTTTAAGAAGATGGGTCGTCATGCCACAGTTGAAGCGAGAAAATTAGGGATTGACCACCGCAAAAATGGAAATTATTAAGGAGGAAAAGCGGATCACTAATAGACAAAAAATCAGTCCCAAAAAAAAAATTTTCTGACAGGGACGAAATATTCTAATATTGAATGGTTCAGGAACAATTAAATATTAGTTACAATTCAGAATATGTGCGAAGAATACTCAGGAAAGTTGGACGGAATGGAAGAATTGCTCGCAAAAAACTTTTGTGAACGCCGAAAATAGAAATAATAATAGTCGAGTTCGCTCACAACTATTTGAAAGCAAATTTTTAAATTTTCAAAATATTTCATTTGTAGATGGGTCAAAATATAATATTTTTGGCTCGGACAGTAGGGTTAATATGAGGAGTAAGCCCAACGAAGAGTTAAGTTCTATGGTACACAAAAATATCAATTATATAATTAATTGATTTTGAACCTACAACGATTTTTGTAAATACATTTAACGAAATTGTAAGTTAAAGGAAAATCTGAACAATATTTTCAACTAAATGGACGAGTATCAACAAATAGTTTGTTGAAATTTATTTATTTTTTCAACATTTATTTTTGTTAGATTGCAAAGTTATTTCAATTAAAGTTATTGTTATATTAACAATGCGTACAAATTTCGATTATCATAATTGTTATATTAACAATATTTTTTATACACAATCGCAATCCTCAAAACGATTTTTTGCTTGTCTGAGAATAACACTAAATGCATTTGGGCAGAGTCGAACTGGCAACTTCGGGACTAATATACTAACTTGCTTACCTCTCAGCTAAAGAGCAACACTTTATTAAATACGCAAACAATGAATACACACAAAACATGATTTCTTATGTTTCTTCTACATGTGCGCATTGCGTTATGATATAATTTAACAAATAATGGTAGGAACACAAGTGGGACGAACGACGAATTTCGTTCACGTCGACGAATTCGAATAACAAATAATTTTGTTGAGTAATTTAATTGACTGCAAAAATTTAAATTTGTTATATCATCAATGATGGTTGTTAATTTTTAAATTAAATATTAACAATTTGTTTTGTTGTTCGATGATATTTTTTTCTGTGTAGGGAAAGAAGTATCTGACAACAAAACACTGACTCTTACACAACACATCTTTGTAACTTTACACTATAGAAAAATTGGGCTTAAGGGACATGTTCCACTTCTACCAGTACAACGGCATTCCGCTGTTATAGTAAAAGAATGGCTGTAATATACATAAGTGTCCAAGAGTCATTCAAATCCAACCACAATCTACAGATTTAAATGTAATTGAAAATTTGTGGCATAAGCTGAAGATTGAAGTTCGAAAATACCGAAATTCTAATGTGAACGACCTCAAAGCGACTTTAGAGCAGGAATGGAGCAAAATTGCTCCATATTTAAAAAAATATTAATGGAATCCATTTATAGACCTCTATTTTTACCGTAAGCTGAAATTTTACGCGTTTTGGGTTTTATTGATAAACTTTGTTAACTAAATTCAAAAATTTTTTGGGTTGAAGTCTACTGACGAGTTCCAAAAGCAGGAACGAAATGCATATAGACAATTGCTTAACCATAAAAACAAGCCAAATCTTCAAATTAGAAATAAATAAAGACTTATGTCAAATAAATATACTTCGGTATTTCAAATTTAATATTTAAATTATTGAATTTAGAACATTTTTAGTTCCTTACATTAACTTTATTTTAAACAAAATATGTAAAAAAAAATGTATTTTTTTAATCCAAATATTAAGCACATATTAATTAATTTCATTGTGGGCCAATTACAATTTTGTGTAAAACTACCTTTAGGAAACAGTGAACAGCATAGACTTTAATTTTTTATGGTTCACTTTTCCCATTTCAGCGCTTTTTATTTATAGAGTAGCATTTTTTTTCATTTATTTTTTTTTTAACAAACACGACCCCGCAAAGCGATTAGCTTGTCTGCAGAAAACACCCAGGGTCTATGGCGGGAATCGCACCCACGACCTCTGGACTGAGAGGTTAGCATCGCTACCACTCAGCCACAGGGGCAATATGTTAATTTGACAATAAGTAAATACATTACGTTAACAATACATTACGTGAACAACGTAAAGCCTGACAACCGACAACTAGATAGTTACTAGGTCGCTCAAACGAACTATAATGAGTGACTTGTCGTCAGTCGCTCGAGTTGTCGATCGACATCGTGGGTTAGGAATTTAGTAACATTTAGGATATACTTTTTCATCCTTTGTTTTGATTCGATTAGAGACAGTCGAAATAAATAGTATGTTTCTCTTTTTGGTACGAAAATGCCCTTTCCACATTTGGAGATGAATTTAGAAGAGGTAATATTCCTCTAGCAAATCTTGAAATATCGGAAAATATCGCTTCATTTACTTAATTTTTTTTATTTCTAATACCTTCGAGCAAGAGCTACAGACATATCGTCGCGTTGCTTCTTAAACCACGTAAGTGCCCTTTTTTCAAATTTTTTTTGGTTTTTAAAGCCTGGTACTCTGTTCACAATTTCGTGCGAAATGCTGTCAAACTACATATAAAAGTATTTGGTGTGAAATATTTGCGAAATAAATTCGCAAAAGTAGTACTCTGTTCTTGTTGTGAAAAACACGTAAAATCATGTCTTTCCATGCAAAATTAGTCTGGCATCATTTTAGTTTAGCTGCGAAACAACATGAGCAGTGTTTTTTTCCCACGGAATTTTAACAATGTTGCATACTTTCAAGCAATAAAAGCAAGAAATTTATAAGCAAGAAATTTATAAAAAAAACCGCGAGTTGGGCTACATTTAGTATATGTCAAATTTTTCACGCGAAATAATCAATGGTGCTGAAAATTTTTCACAACTTTGAACAGAGTACCAGCCTTAAGGTAGAAAATAACATATTCCACCCGATTGCATTCTCATCTTGACAACTTTGCATGAAAAAACAAAAATTAAAGTCATTTCCAAAATCTCGTAAGCGCCATACAATATGACATTTGTATGCAAAATAGAACGGCTTTTGTATTTAAAGTCGAAAGTATTAAAGTCTTATCCACCAATTTTTTTTTATTTTTAAGATAAATAAAAAATCTGGAAAGTTTCAGGCGAATCGGAGCACTTTTGGTGCGGCGTCAGGCTCTCAAAGTCAGTAACCTCGGTAAAATCGACACTTTTCGTCATGTAACTCAAAAACTATATGTTCTATGCAGCACAAATGTTCCTCGAGCCCCCATTATTTTAGTAAAACGCAGCTTTTTTCCTGTATGCCAAAACTCTATCTCGATATGTAAACATGGCTTCTATACAAAAAGCCGTTCTGAGCATAAATTCGTTTTCGGACCTTAAGTGGTTTACGCATGCCCATAGATGGTTAATTTCTGAGACCGATCCCAATTACTTTTACATAAACAATATTTCTTTTATAGAACTCAAAGTTCTATTTCTGCTCCTTATTGAAAAAAAACACGAAATTTGTCAAATTTGATTTGTTACTTTTTTGACGCCAGAGAAATTGGAATACCTGGGAGGTTATTATGTTTTTCGATTCCAAAGAAAACATACGAATTATTTCATTTTCGAATAGAGATACATAATAACCCCCGATTTAAATTTTTAGCAAATATAATAAAATTAAAAATAACTTAAAAATATAATTACACGTAAGGAAATGAATTTTAGGAGAGAAATACGGTTTGTTAATTAAATATCAAAATAATCGACGTCGTGGTTTTAGCTGCAGTTTACTAGTTTAATACAAGCTCTTTTACATGACCTTTTTTATTTACCAATATAATTTTTGCATTATCTTCGGTTTATTTGTTAAATTTTTTCTGTGTCACAATGGACAGTATTGCGGTTATAAAATCGTCTCGAGAGTTTGTAGTACAAATTGTCATACGGCAAAAAAGTTTGAATTTTTTAAGTGAGCGCAAGAGTGAAATAAATAGTAATATAGGGTGTTTTTTATTGAGGTATTGAACTTTAAGTTGGCATCACTTTTTTAACTGGCGGCCATTTTGTCAGCTGTCAAGTGATTAATATTTAGTTTGGTTTGCCATTTCATCATGAACAGGTTGACAAAAGAACAACGCTTGCAAATCGTGCAAATTTATTTCGAAAATAATGGTTCAGTTCGCGAAGTTTACCGCAAGCTCCGTCCATTTTATGGTCGACATAATCGTCCATCAGAGCAATTAATTCGGTTAACCATCAATTGGCCACCAAGATCGTGTGATTTGACACCATTGGATTATTTTCTTTGGGGATATGTGAAGTCGCTCGTCTACGCCAACAAACCAGAAACGTTAGGGGACTTGGAAGCCAACATTCGTGGCGTTATTGCCAACATACGGCCCCATATGCTCGAAAAAGTGGTTGAAAATTGAACCTGTAGAATTGGCTTTATTCGAGCCAGCCGCGGCGGCCACATGCCCGAAATCATATTTAAACGTTAATGGCATAAAATTATCCTTCCAATAAAGCCAAATTGATGGACATTAAAACGATTTTCTTGTGTTTTATTTCAATTCGAAGTTCTATACCTCTAAAAAAACACCATTTATTTGTATACATTTTATATATAATTTTTTTTTTAATATAAGAATAAATGCCAATTTGCACACTGAAACTTATGTTTATTATTGTTAACAAAAAAACCTCGTAAGCGACACAATTTGCAAATTGCTGTTTGCGCCAAAAACACGTACGCGACGAATTTGGCTACACAGAAAAAAGTAAAAACAAGATTCAATTGAAAAAAAAACAAAGATTCAGTTAAAAAATTAATTAGTTTTCAACCAATCACGGAAATTGTAGCATTAACTCATCCATTTTAATTGAAATTTTTTGGATTTTTTCAATTAAAAAAATATTACATTAACTAAAAATTTAATTGATGTTTTTTCAAGATTCAATTAAAATTTAATTGAAATATTTTTAAAGATTCAATTAAAAAACTAATTGGAATATTTTTTTAAGATTCAATTAAAAAAATAATTAAAAATTTTTAAAGATTCAATTAAAATGGTAATTGAAATATAGAAAAATGTACTAGTGTAAAAATATAAAAAATTATGTTATGTACATAGTATAAAAAATTTCCAAAAATGGAAACATTTGTCTTTTGTGCCAAAAGCCTAACTGTTGCATCGTATGTCTTTTTAAGATCGAATGGTGCAAAAAGTACAATGGCCGTAATCGGTGTTTGATATTCTTGCATTATATCGTAGCTTCTCTTTGAATTGTGTGTGCATTTTATGAATGGATATTAAAGAAAGGATACGATATTTTCCATAGTTATTTACGCAAGACCATTTACATCGAAACCCAAATACCGCCAATGTACAAACTTTACCATCCACATTTGGTCTATAAGCTTTTATTTCTCATTATAATTTGCTTGTTATTTCTCAACAAAATGGAACAAAATGAATTTCTGTTTTTTTATTTTAATATTTTATTATTATTCAACGCATGTCAAAATTACTACGAATCAAAAAAAAAAAAATTCATCCGAGTAGTTTTATTAAAAATTTTCAATTAAAATTACACAATTAATCTTTTAATTATTAATTGTGTAATTTTAATTGAAAATATTTTTTCAAAGCAATGTGGCATACTATAAAAAACAGCTCGATTTTCACACATAAAAACAAAAGTTACATTATTTACATACAATTAATATGTAATAATTGTTAACCATTTCATAGTATTCTGAGTTGAGCTGTGTTGATAACACTTTTTTGATAAAGCAGTAAATTCAATTAATATAAACATATATTCAATTAAAATATTAATCAAAAATTTTATTTTTTCTAAGCAATCACTTAATTGAAAAAAAAATTCAACAATAATTTTTTCTGTGTACAGTTACTTGTAAGAAAAAATTTTTTTCAAAAAATGTAAAAAATGGGTGTAGACCCTTCACAGAGTCGCAAATCCATGTTTTGTAAAAGAAAATAATCGTTTTTACACATTTATTTAAAAAGTTATTAAGTTTTTTTCGATTCCTGAAAAATGTTGTGAAACGGTTACAAAGTTTCGTAGTAAAATAATTACTTTATGATAAAATTTATTTTTGGGAAGAGTACTATTTTGAAAATGTACTTTCTGGGAAAAGTATTTTTTGAGATTGATACTATGTATTTATAAAATCTACTCCTTGGAAAGATAATTTTGGAAAAGATGAATGTCTAACTGAATTTGGAACTGTCTTTTTAAGTGTACAAAAGTACTATGAGTTATAGTGTGTATGTAAAGAAAATTCTTTGGAAATGTTAATTTTATAAATACTTTTTTAATTCACTCAATTAAAAGAAAGAATACTTTTTTGACAAGCGAAATACACACTAAAGGCCGTGATACACTATCATACAAAGTCGTGCGATCTACGAAAAAGTACAACGCTGGTGTGATGAATTGTTCTTGTCTTTTGAAAATTTTCATAAGCTCCATCATGTATTTTTTCGTAGATCGCACGACTATGTATGATAGTGTATCACGGCCTTAAGAAAGCGGCGGATGATTTACTGGTATGACGCTTATCAAAATGATTAAAAAACTTTGCGAAAGTAGCAAAGTACCAGAACTTTTCCATAACTGTAAATACTTCTACATTAATAAACAACATAAGCTTTGAATAGTATATGTCTTACTATTTATTTTGCTCTTGTCCCAGTTGTTTAATGTAAACATTTGCCTTAAATCATAAATGAGTTTTTTTTATCAGGGAATTATCTTTAAAAAACTTATTTTAGACGTAAACATTTCATCTTAAGACCTAATTATTATATTATCTTAGTTTTATGTTTTTGTCGACAACTATATAAGATCCACTAATTTCAACTAAATAATCAGTTTTAAATAAATTTAGCTAGTCTTAGACAGTGTACTGAGTGATTTTAATAAAAATTTATTGGTGAAAATTAAAATGATGTTTAAAAGTTAGTACGCTCTATTTTAGTTTTAAAATAAATACCTTTTTTTTGGAATGTGTGGCATAATTAAAATAAAGTTGTGGGATAAAGTCTTTTATGAATTATATCCTTACGAATAAAAAAAAGCTCTATTCCTGACAACGTACTGGCTGCCAACTTATCGGCTGATCCGTCAATCTGTTATGAACTCAGCAGCCAGACTAACTACAGGCGCCTAATACATCGAAAACGGCCTCCACTGACTACACTAATAATATATTGAGACTTCTATATCTACATGTCTTTGCATAAGATTATATGCAAAGACATTCAAACATAAAGTTTCTCTGTATACCAGGACATAGAAACGTTTACTGAAATTATATTGCGAATAGGTTTGCGAAGCATGAAACTTGTCTTTCTCACTGAGACGTGGGACTAGAAGTTGGTGACCCGTTGAAAGTGTTGTACACCTTATCCGCCATTACCCAGCTGCCGTTAAAAAAATATCGAAATCTGTTATTTGTATGGTGGTACCTCAGCACAGTTGTATATTAAGCTGAACGAGATGATGCAAAGAGATTTTTCTTGTCTATCTGCCCCTTCCCTTTCAAACAAACACAACTTGACATAAAATTATCCAAATGAGTCAGTTTTTAGGTAAACTGGCAACTTGCATAATTTTTGTTTAATTAAAGCCAAAATAAATCGACATTATATTAAAACAACTCCGGATATACTCGTATTACAGAAAAATGTGTCTAAACTAAGATCACCAAAACATGTCACACTATCTTGCCAGGTATAATGTATACGTAAAATTGACAGCTGTTTGAAGGATTCATGGTCTAAATGCAATAAGGTTCTCAAATTCCATTCCTGATGCCGATTAGAAAAGAAATTGAAAAATTAAGCCATGTAATTTTAATGGGTTTGATCATTGGTTTGTGGCAAAAATGAACTAGTGAACGAGTTCGACCCAAGTCAAGTACATATGTACATATATAAACGTGTTTTAAAAAATTACTCGTTTCAACAAAACAAGTAATTTTTTAATATTAAATAAAATTCAAGATTGATTATGGCAGAGGATATAAAAACAAATATACGTAGTACGTCTATCGGCGTTTTGAAAGTTTACGTCGGATGCTATTAAAAATGAAGAGTTACAGTTTCCCTCAATAAGATCCCCGCGTTTTAGGTAGAGGATATGTTGAACATTTTTAAAAAATCTTACGATGAACATTTTTGTGAGTGGTTTTCTTGGCCCTTTCGAACGGATCAAAATGTTTTACAAAACAATCGGTATAAATTTATATTATAAAGGTAAGACCACATTACATAGTCAACGTGATTATCGACGCGATGCTTCGGTGCAAAATTTTTATATCATACGCTTATTATTTGCAATAAATCCCAGCAAAAAAAAGACATGCAAAAGAAATATTTAATGCATGGTTTCAGGTCCAATTAGGTGCAGAACGCCTGATTTTAACACAGGGGTGTCATTGACGAGCATGGGTTCTCATTTAACAAAACTGCTCATCATTTAAATGAGTACTTAGAATCTATGCAAGTTCCCTGATTCTATGACGTTTTTTCACGTAAATACAAAACATAAAAAAAAATATTGTCGCAGCTAGGATACGAACCATGCCATTCAGACTGTCAAAACATACTCTCTACCACTGAGCTATTGTATTCTCGATATTGTTGGAGTTAAATCTTGTTTTATGAAAATGTGTCAATGTGATTATTTTATTCCGTTTTTGCATGTCTTTTTTGCTGGATATTTATTTCAATATATTAGTTCAAAAACTGCATTATTCTTATTCTTTTATTTACAATTTCCGATGACATTCAGAATGCATTCGAAGAAACAAATGCTCAAGACATCATGAAACACTATTTGATTTTGAACGCGTTCATTTATTTTTTGCTGGGATATTATGGAGCATATCGCCCTAAGAGACAAATGATCTTCTAGTGCCACATCGTATAGTTCAACTGTCATTTAGGGCGACTTTTGGAGTTCAAGATAAGAGATTAAATGAACGTTAATCTTCATTTGTGATTTTTGGGTAGTCGATTATATGGTTTTACTTGCTAGTTTAAGCGGCCAATCGTGGTGGTTTAATCTTACATTAATATTGGCAACATACACTTGTGAAACATACAACTTTTCTAAAAATTTTATGACAAAATAATTTAAATATATGTAGTATGTATATATTTTATATTATTGATCTATGGCCCATTTCATACGAGGATTTAAAAATCTTATTTTATTTTAAATTCCCTTTAAAAATTGCTTCCAAAAAATTTTACATACGTACGTTGATTTTTTCCATGTTTCTAGGTATGATTTTTTGCCTTCAAAAATCGTATCAGTGTTGCCAGTAGATTTAAAAAAAAAATTCGTTTTCCCTACATCTCTAAAATCTAAAAATTTTAGTAATTTTAATTTAAACTAGATGAGCCCGGCAAAAGTTGTCTTACCCTCAATAAATTTTTTTTAACTACAAATTACTCCATACAGTAGTCACTTGTTGGTTAAAAAACAAAACGAAAGCCTACCCGGTATTGACCCGAATCTGTGTTGAAAATTTCAGCTTCACAGGTCTTATAGTTCTACAAATCATGCGTTAATAACAAACACACACTGCGATTTTATATATATAGAAGATATATAATCTAGCGCCTTAAAATATGCAACATACTTGAATTTTTGTATTACAAACTGTCAAACAATGTATCACGCACCGGCGCCATCTACTTAAAATTAAACAAAATGAAACGTACTTATTTTCGTGAAGTATATTCACACACCACGTACTTGCGCCGTTGTAGTACATGCTATGTATCAGAAATAGCGCTGTATGTCAAAAATGATTTTCCCTGTTTTCCTGCTTTTCTCTTGAAATTTTCCCTGAATTTTCTTTGTTATAAACCTCACGGAGCCCGATACCTTTCCAACGAATGAAAAACCGTGGTTCTGTTCGTGCGTTATGGAGTTATAGCGTCAGGAAGGAAAACCCGACTTATTTTTATATATTAGATAAAGATAATCTAAAAACATTTTAGGCCTTATTCAGAAAAAAATAATTTTGGCTTACAAAACGTTTAGCAAACAAATGTCCATACAAAATTTGTTTTGTAAACCTTTTGTAAACCAAAATTTTTTCTTCTGAATATAATGGCAGTTATTATTTTATTGGAGTTACAGTAGGTTACTTAAAACTTGACATACTCGTACGTACATACATATATAATTCTTTTGTATTAAATTATGACTACTTTTGCATTCGAAATTAATGCATACTTTTCTAAATGTTTTCAGAAATTATCTTATAATACAAATTTACCATACAGCTGTACTTGGGTTTTCTCCACTCATGGAGTTTATAAAGATTTAAGTTAAATAGTTGTAAGTAATATCTTTAATTACACTGTGCTCGAATTCTAAACTTTTTTTTGTAACAAATCGGGGACTCAGTGGGTAAACCTAATTCAAGTACGCTGAATCCAATGGTTTAAAAAATAATTAAGATTGAAAACTTGGTTAAAAGAACCTAAAAATCAAAATTTTTCTTAGTTTTGTATCATTTATTAACCTTTATACCAATATATGTACATATATCGATTGAAAAGACATGTATTGATGAACTTACGTCCTGAGAAAACTTTTTGGAAAAAAAATAACGGCCTGGCCCACGATGTCGACAAGAAAGTTTCTTCGCTTACTTACATTGAAAACAAAAACAAATTCTCTTATTTTGTTTTTGTTTTCAATGTAATTAAGCGAAAGAAACTTTCTTGTCGACATCGTGGGCCTGGCCTTAAATTTTTTTCTTCAATTTTTTTGGGGCAATTTTTTAATTTTTGCAATTTTTTTTCATGAATTTTTTTAGGATTAAAAATGAATGAATAGTAGAAAACTGGGAAAAATTGGGATTTTAGGTGCTTTTAACTAAGTTTTCAATCTTAATTATTTTTTAAACAAGAGCTAACCTAAAAAAATGGTTAGCTCCATTGGATTCAGTGTACTCAAATTAGTTTTACCCTTCAGGTCCCCCGCTTGTTACATTTTTTAACTAGCGTCATCGTGTAATGGATGCTGATTTTCCATTTTCTGAGGCGCTTGCCATTAGAAGAATAGGGAGAAGTTCTGGTCCAAAGACCGGAACAGCGTCATCAAAATAATTAGATAAATGTCTATGTAATTTCGAGCAAATCAAATTTTGAAACGGTTTATGAGCAAAAATGTATTTTGAGTATAGTTATTTTTCCATTTATGCACAAAAAATGCAAACTGAGAATAAAAATTACCTACAGTTTGACCAAAATAAAATATTTGTCCGATATTACCTACACTCCTATATCAGTGACAAAAATACCTACAGGGAGTGATTTCCCCCTACTTCTGGCAACACTGTTTTTTATTATAAAAAGCTGTCACATTGAATGAAAAAAATAAAATAAAGCAACATACCAACAATTGAAATAAGTGTAAAGAAAAATTAAAAAAAAACTCGGAGACGGAAAATGTGATTTTTTTCTACCCCTTTTGCTTTTCTATACTGTTCGCCTACAAACTCCAAAAATCGATTGAAAAATCAACGTGTGATTTCCTTTAACACGCGCAATATTTTATTTGTAAGTAATAAAATATGGCAGTTTCTTCTTCTTCCCACAAAAAATAAAGTGTGCATTACTTTTGCACGGAAAATGTTGCCCCTATTTTGTTCCTCAGTATGTAGTATACATGCAAAAAGAAGTTTAAACTAACACTAGAAAAAATCCTCAATTCATATGAGATTAAGTTAATTTTCGGATTAGCTAATTAGAGAAATAAACTAATCTTAATCGCGAACCCAAAATTTGGCCCTTAGGGCTAATAAATCAGTGCAAGTTAATATCTATTTTTGGTTTAAAATATGCTTAAACTAGCAAACCTATAAATCAATACAGTATTTAAACCATCTGTAAACGCATAAAATTGGGCGTTTAAACTACCAATACAGGCCATATGGTTTTTCCAAGTCTCTACTTTTTCTTCAGATCTTGTTCGACCTGTTTTCTTACACTCTATTAATCTTTTATACTATTCTACTTCACCAAGCATAAATATAATTCCTTTCTCAGTAAAATTTGGCGACCTTTAATTAACATTTTTTAACTTTTTTGCATTTTTGATTGTGCAAAGAATTGATAGCCTGCTGCAAAACTGCTGTTTTCTAAAATTTTTTCTATTGCTGCCACAATATTATTTTTTAAACTACACATAAGGTATGGTTTACTGATTTACTCCTGTTGAGTTTAAACTACATACAAATTTGAGTTTAGTTTAACTAAACCAGCGTTTAAACTTGGACTGATTTATTAGCCCTTAGTGATATGCTCCATAAGAATTAGTGAAAATATTTCGTTGCGACGGTTTGGTGTGGTATCACCTTACCAATACCAAAGCTTGAAATTCAATTTATAATTATGATATTTTTACAATTATTACATTTTTAAATTAAATGATTTCTTCTATTTAATTTATTGTTTTTTTACAGTAAAAGTTTCGCAAATAATTTGCATATTTGCCATCTCACTTGCTGTTTTTCCAACTGTCTTATCGGCATTTTCCGAAGGCCTTGATGTAGAAGAATTTAATAACGACTTGGATCAAGACAAAAGTCTTATACATACATTTTTAATATATCGCTTTTACATCTCCAACCTCCCATATATATTTGGCTCAACATCTGCTGCTGCTGTGCCTGAACTAACTGCTGCTACCGTTGCTACCACTGCTTCTGAAGCTACTGGTGCTACTGAAGATACTGCTGATACTGCAGCTACTCTAGCTACCGCTGCTTCTGAAGCTACTGCTACTACTGAAGCTACTGCTGTTACCACTGCTTCTGAAGCTATTGTTGCTACTGCTGCTACTGAAGCTACTGCTGCTACTGAAGATACTGCAGCTACTGTAGCTACCGCTGCTACTGCTGCTACTGAAGCTACTGCTGCTACTGAAGCTACCGCTGCTATTGCTGCTACCACTGCTTCTGAAGCTACTGCTGCTACTGAAGCTACTGCTGCTACTGTAGCTACTGCAGCTACTGCTGCTACCACTGCTTCTGAAGCTACTGCTGCTACTGAAGCTACTGTAGCTACCGCTGCTATTGCTGCTACCACTGCTTCTGAAGCTACTGCTGCTACTGAAGCTACTGCTGCTACTGTAGCTACTGCAGCTACTGCTGCTACCACTGCTTCTGAAGCTACTGCTGCTACTGAAGCTACTGCTGCTACTGAAGCTACTGTAGCTACCGCTGCTATTGCTGCTACCACTGCTTCTGAAGCTACTGCTGCTACTGAAACTTTTGCTGCTACTGCAGCTACTGTAACTACTGCTGCTACCACTGCTTCTGAAGCTACTGATGCTACTGCTGCTACTGTAGCTACTGCAGCTACTGCTGCTACCACTGCTTCTGAAGCTACTGAAGCTACTGCAGCTACTGCTGCTACCACTGCTTCTGAAGATACTGCTGCTACTGTAGCTACCGCTGCTATTGCTGCTACCACTGCTTCTGAAGCTACTGCTGCTACCACTGCTTCTGAAGCTACTGCTGCTACTGTAGCTACCGCTGCTACTGTTGCTACCACTGCTTCTAAAGCTACTGATGCTACCACTGCTTCTGAAGCTACTGATGCTACTGAAGCTACTGAAGCTATTGTTGCTACTGCAGCTACTGTAGCTACTGCAGCTATTATATACTATACTAATGCTCCTGCTGCTGCTAATAATGAGGAACAATTCCACAATGGTTTAGACAATTTTGGCGCTCAGCTTTACTCGAAATTGAGAGAAATGAATTCTGAGAAGAATATTTTCTTTTCTCAATTCTCCATAGAAGCATGTCTGGCAATGGTACGTATGGGAGCCGAAGGTACCACTGCTGATGAAATTGACCATGGATTAGCTTTACCTTCCCAAAATCGCAAACAATTGGCTAACAATTTTCACTCTATATTGAAACCGTACCAGAATAGTTCGGTTCTTAGCATTGCCAATAAGATTTATGTCCAACAAGGCTATGAAATTAAGGAAGAATTCAAAAATTTTATGACCGAACAATTCTTCTCATCCGTTGACGCTATTAACTTCGCTGATAGTCAAGTAGCTGCCGAAACAATAAACTCTTGGGTGGAAAATAAGACCCACAATTTAATAAAAGAGTTGATAAAATCGGATAACTTAGACCAGAGTACTCATTTGGTGCTCGTAAACGCTTTAAGCTTAAAAGCCAATTGGGTTAATGAATTCTCTAACCAGACGACCTATGAAACGGACTTTCATGTGAACGAGAAAAATAAATTTAAAGTGAACATGATGCGCGCAACGGAATCCTTCAATTATGGTGAAATTCCTGAATTGGAAGCAACTGTTTTGGAAATGCTTTACGAAGATTCAGATCTTTCAATGTTGATTATATTACCCAATTCAAATACCACTTTAGATAATGTCGAGAAGAAATTAAAACGGACTTTATTAGCGGAACTAACCAAGGACATGCAGCATGAACAAGTTGAGGTGCATTTACCAAAATTCAGAGTTGAGTTTGAAGTCGAATTGGAGAAACCTTTGCAGAATGTAAGAGAATTAGATAACACATATAATTTCTAATTTTTAAAGTATTATTTTTTTACATTTAAATGCAAAGATGGGTATGAAACGCATGTTCGCAGACAATGCTGAATTTGGCCAAATGTTAAAGGACGGTCAGTCTTTGAGTGTGTCTTCTGTTGTTCACAAGGCTGTAATTGCGGTCGATGAAAACGGTACTGAGGCTGCTGCTGCTACCGGTAAGTCATTTTGTCTTGATTTTTTTTAAATATAACTTTACTTATTGAATCGATTTAAGAAGATTTTGCAGTTGTATAAAATAACGCCCAAACCAGAAACAGCAAAAAAAAAAAAAGAAAAGAATAATGTAATTATTAATTGGAAATTGACATCACACGGCTTAAGTTTTCATTAAAGACAACTTTTTGACTTTTTATATGTACAAAATACAGAAGTTCAACTTCTATCCTTATTATTTTTCTTTCAATCTGTTGAAAGAATCAATGAATTTTGTCATAGATACCAATGTAAGGATTCTAGTGTGCCCATGATCATCTCTTGAACATGACCAAATTGCGTTTGATCTAATCGCAGAGTTGAAAGCCAATTTATGATCAAGTTCGAATTGGTGAAGAGTGGTTTCATTGTATGAGCCTAAAAGCGTTCTTGTAATTGCAATCGCCATTTGTCGAAAACCCTTTTCTAGTGTTCTGCACTTCGAATCCTGTCCTAATGTATCCCTCCTACCTCCTGTGGGACAAACTGACCTCGCACAAGTGTACATAGCAGTTGTTTCCTTGTTCACTATAGCTTCTATGTTTTGCTTCCCCAGGATGATTTGCTATCCAAAACAACTCCCAGCTATTGAGCGATTACCGGAATTGCATAGCGAACACCATTAGCCTGGTGGGCATAAAGTTGACCATTAAAAAATTTCATTAATTATAATTATTTTGCCTTCTAATTATTTTAGTTCATTATTTAATTTATCACATTTGATTGATTTTCTGTTTGGGGATTAACTATAAGTGGGGGAGGGGAGATCATGATATCTTTTAATCATAGTGAAAAGTTTCATAAATGTTGTTAATTTGAATAGCGTCTGGCAACGCCGAAATGTATTAGCGCGGACATTTTTTAGTCGCAAAGAAAATTAAATATAAATTGTAAAATTGTATTTTAATGTGGTTTTTATAATGTCAAACACATGTTTTGAAGGATACTAAAAGTTTTACATGAAGTTCGAATTGAAGTACTGATGGATTAGTGTTATTTAACTTAATCAAAACAAGTTAGATTTTTGCTGTGTTCTTCGGTGGTGATTACCAAGGAGTATTACATATTAAAGTTTAAATCTTATTCTGATTTGACTTTGGAACTACTCGTTGGTCTATTATTTACTGCCGTCTCCTGCACTAGTCTTCATCTGTGTTCTGAGCCATTTCAATTGCTAACTTTATTATTGATACTGGGGCTCCATACTCAGGCTGTTTTGTTTTTATACTTTGTTCACAGAGACGGGATTGTTCAATTACAACGTCTTTAAGATGTCGCCGCATAGTGATGTTTGTAAATGCCCTAATTGTAGCAAAAATTTTACAAAAACTTAAAAAAGCGTAGGATGTGCATACTGTAATAACTACTTCCACCTTCCGTGTGCAAATTTCTCCACTGAATTATATGATATATGCCTAAGCAACAAAATTTTAAAATATATATGTGATTCCCGCGCACGCATACCTAAATACTGCAACGTTCAAGAGGAGCTAAGAAACGGATTTGCTGCTCTAACTGCTTCATTGGAAAAAGACTTGGAAAATAAGTATCTTGAAAGCAAACGATTGCTGGATGAACAATTAGAGCTAGGATTAAAAGCTATAGAGGCTAAGTTTCTGGAGATGGCGAATAAGTATGCTGGTGCTGATGTTAATGGTCCTGAGAACTCACAATATGATGTAAAAAAGCATTATGATACTATCATACATAACGTAAAACGTCTAGAAAACCGAAATAATATATATCAAAGACGTTTAAATAGAACTGATGTGATCATAAAGGGTTTACCTAGAAATATTAGACTTGCGTAAGCCTATCATCAACATTGCATCGCTATGCAAAGTGCAGATATCTAATTTTGATATTCAGCACTGCACATATTTTGAAGGTGGTAAATCAGTACTAATTAAATTTAATTCAGTGCAAACCCGTGATTTGATTATGATTAACAACAGGAACAACAAAATAGTATCATTTTAAAGGATGTAATTGGTGGCAGTGCCACTTCAAACGTATTCCTTAGCGACCACCTAAAGCATGTTGGAAAGCAGTTGATTGCCATTTGTAGACAATTAAAAGATAAATTTGAAATTTATTTGCTGGAGGTCAAGCATTGTCTATATATTTCATTGGTGCTTAGCCAAATCATCAGTAGACTTTAACCACATTTTGTACAGTCACAAACCTCTTATCTTATGCACAGACTTTCAAATATTAAAAGATAAAGTTAAAATAAAAAAATACACCTTTAAAAATTTTGACATTCCAAAAGCTGATTCTGTGTTGATGGATGGAACACTTAAGTGTCTTACTTACGATGAGTGTGTTAGTATCTTGGATGATGAGCATAGCCCTACCTCTTTAGATGACGGCCCTGGTGCAAGCTGTTTTTAAGCTAACTTTTGAAGTTAATATTATGAATTTTGATAACTTTTTCTCTTCCTCCTTGAAAACTTGTTGTTTTTTTATTTAAAATAGTTTTTTTATGATTTAGAATTTATCTACTTTTATATATTTGATACCACACACTGTCTAGTGCCAATACTTACTGTTGCCTTGTATATTTATATATTTTATATTTAAAGATAATTCCTACTATTTTTATATTTTTCTCTTCTCTCAAACCTACATGAAAATAATTTAGGAGCAGTTGTCAGTGACACTTTTCTAAAATCTCAATTGCGTAATAGTGGTAATAAGTTAAATGTCGGACATATAGGGTGTTTTTTTAGAGGTATAGAACTTCGAATTGAAATAAAACACAAGAAAATCGTTTTAATGTCCATCAATTTGGCTTTATTGGAAGGATAATTTTATGCCATTAACGTTTAAATATGATTTCGGGCATGTGGCCGCCGCGGCTGGCTCGAATAAAGCCAATTCTACAGGTCCAATTTTCAACCACTTTTTCGAGCATATGGGGCCGTATGTTGGCAATAACGCCACGAATGTTGGCTTCCAAGTCCCCTAACGTTTCTGGTTTGTTGGCGTAGACGAGCGACTTCACATATCCCCAAAGAAAATAATCCAATGGTGTCAAATCACACGATCTTGGTGGCCAATTGACAGGTTAACCGAATTAATTGCTCTGATGGACGATTATGTCGACCATAAAATGGACGGAGCTTGCGGTAAACTTCGCGAACTGAACCATTATTTTCGAAATAAATTTGCACGATTTGCAAGCGTTGTTCTTTTGTCAACCTGTTCATGATGAAATGGCAAACCAAACTAAATATTAATCACTTGACAGCTGACAAAATGGCCGCCAGTTAAAAAAGTGATGCCAACTTAAAGTTCTATACCTCAATAAAAAACTTTCCAAAGCTTTGCTTTAGGAGGTACTTTGAATAAGCTTGACGAGTTGAATTGTGTACTTGGTAGTAGCCTGTTTGATGTAATTGGTATAACAGAAACTTGGCTTAAAGATGAAATATCTTCAAATGCTGTCGGTCGCCTAGGTTATGTTATTTGTAGAAATGATCGTAAAGGAATTGTTGGTGGTGGTGTTGTTTTGTATGTGTCGAAAACTATTAAGTTTAAAGTCGTTTATCGAGAGACAGAATACCGTCCTAATAGGAGAGGAGACAGATCTTGCGTAGCTTTTGAATCTTTATTTATTGAAATACAGCTCTCTGGTAGAAAAATCCTTATAGGTGTTGTTTATCTCCCTCATGGTGACTTGGAAGCGCTTGAGAATAGTATTACTGATCTTACGACTAGGTACAATGACATTATAATATGTGGTGATTTTAATAATAATATGTTGGACAATATGAAATCAACTTCTGTCAGAGATATGTGTTGCAGGCTGAATATAAGGTGTCACCATAACTCTTTGCCTACTCATCTGAATGTTAGATATGGTTCTACATCATTAATTGATTACTTTTTACTGTCTCCCTCTATAAATACACTGGTATCTGGTTAACTACAAATTTCTGGTACTTCAGGTCATTCTTTTATACATATATCTCTTGATATTACTGTACCGGCAGTTGAGGAGTTTTTTGAATATTCTGATTATAATGCTCTTGACTTTCAACTCCTAAGTCATATTCTTAACTCTTGTGATTTCAATAGGATATATTGTACCGCTGATGTCAATGAGCAGGCTAGTTTGATGTTTTCTTATTTATGTGCAATGCATCGTGCAGTGCCAATTAGACGTCGTAAAGTCTATAAGTTCTTTGATAATTCCTGGTTTAATACTCAAGAAATATCTAATATATTATCAATAAGAAATGCTTCTTTCTTATCGCTTATTTCTTCGTGATAAAACAAAACTGGGGAAACTTCTGTCGCCTTAAGAATCGTGCAAAAACTGTTATTAGAAATGTGAAGCGAAAAGCACATGCCGATTTTTTAAATAACAATAACTCAAAGCAACTTTGGAACAAGCTTAGATCATATGGTTTGGGCAAGAATAAATCCTGCGTTGAGGATGTTGATGTGAATGCTTTAATTGACTATTTTTCCTCAAACCAAAGTAATTCTGCATTTAATGCAAATGTATTCGATTTTTCATATGATGGAGGATTTTCTTTTCGGGCCGTGAATCTTAATGAGATTAACATTGTTTTACAATCAATAAAGTCTAATGCTGTTGGTTGTGATGGACTTTCGCTTAATTTTTTAAAATTAGTATTTCCATATATTGGGATTTATATTTTACATCTTGTTAATAGTATTATTGAAGAATCTAATGAGATTGATAACTTACGTCCGATTTCTGTTCTACCTGTTATTTCTCAAATGGTAGAAATTCTACTGAAAGATCAGCTCATGTCTCATATTGAAGAGGTCGCTTTTTTTTACTGATGCGCAGTACGGATTTAGATGTGGTAGAAATACTACTTCTCTTTTTTTGGGAATGACTGAAACTATAAGGCAATCTTTGAGTAAACGTCACCTAATTGTTCTTTTATCTTTGGATCTTACCAAAGCATTTGATAAAATAGATTATGGAATTTTAATTTCGAAATTGCATCGCAATCTTGGTCTTTCGTCATCTTCTTGTAACCTTTTATATTCATATCTTAATAATAGATATCAATATGTCACAATTGGAGATAAAATATCAAAGCTTTTACCTGTCACGAGTGGTGTTCCACAAGGTTCCGTCATTGGACCTATATTATTTAACATCTATATTAATGATATTTTCTCCAATTTCGAATTTATATCGTCTTGTATTCCATTTGCTTTTGCAGATGATTTGTTTTTTCTTTTTTGTGGTGAAAAACATTTCCCAGATGTCATGCAAAATATAATTGATTATAGTATCGAAACTATTTTTCGTTGGATGAGCGATAATAAATTATTTATAAATACCGCTAAAACAAAAGCAATGTTCTTTGGGCCCCCAAAAACTAATTTGGCCATAAAGATTGATGGTACTGACATTCAGTTTGTTAACCAGATTAAATGTCTTGGTGTGTGGTTGGACAATAAGCTTAATTTCGATAGACATGTTAATGTTGGAGCATCCAGGGTTAATTTTGCACTTCGACAAATCAATAATGTTAATCTTATACTGCCCGTGCAAGTAAAAATAAAGCTTGTTCACACTTTGATTATGCCCATATTTTTGTATGGAGTTGAAGTTTATAGTCTCACTTTGGGTTACAACATTAGTAAACTTACGAAATTATTCAATAGAGTTGTACGTTTTCTGTATAGTCTTAGAAGGCGCGCCTATATGTCAAATTATGTGTGTAGATTTTTAGGATGTTCATTCTTGAACTATTTGAAATTAAGACTATTGCTATTTTTTTTTATAAAATACACAAGGATGGGAAAATATTGCATTTAATTTCATTTTTTACCTTCTGTCGGTCTCAACGAAATCGTCAAATTCAAATTCCAAGAGTAACTTCAATTTTGGAATGATCATTTCATACTAGAGTCGCAAGAATTTTTAATAATCTGCCTGACAGCCTTAAATCGTTTGTTTTATCACATCAAACTTATAAAAATAAAGTTCTACTATATCTTGAACATAATAACTTATAGTTACATATTAATACTCGTACATGAAATTCGTACATACATACATATAAGTATAACTTATACTCTGTTACAATACAAGCGCAATTGTTAACTTATTCACTTTCCTACAATACAATATCTGTCCTAAACTTTCTCCTCTACCGCTATATTTATGAGATATATTGATAATCATTCTTTAAATATGTTACATTTATTATATTAGTCTAAGATTTTCACCAAATATTTTATTATAAAGTTTTGTTATATGTATCTACTATATTATGTAGACAATTTGTTAACTATTTATGGCCCATTGGGCTCAGTTACTTAAAGTTGAATAATAAAATTAATGAATGAATGAATATTTGCGGTGAATTTGATATCATCATATAATATATAATATAATTTCTTACGGCCCTTTTCGCAATGTATGATTAAGAGTTAACGTAGACTTTAACTGACAGTTCTTCATACAAAAATTGCCGTTAAATTCCCTGTTAGCTATTAATTGTACATTGTGAAAAGGGCCGTTATGCATACAAGTAAAACGTTGATTTCACCCGTTGCATTTTTCTATTTGCAGGCTCAATGATGTCGTTTAGAATAGGACGAATCAGTACCCGGCCACCCAACAAATTTATCGTCAATAGACCTTTTCATTTTATTATAAGAAATGAGGAGAATGTGCAGATATTCAAAGGAAGTATCAAATCTAAATTTTTAAGCAACTAAATGTAATATTTTTAAAAGAGAATCATGTTAATAATGTTATTAGGCATCATTAACGTAAAATAAGAAAATTGGCTACTTGTAGTGCCAATTACAATTTGCAATGTGTATAAATTTTTTAATAAAAAAAAGAAACATAAATAGAGCGGGCTTTAATGGGAACTTTTTAACTTTCCATTAGATTTCAATGTTTGGAAGTAGGGTGCCAGTCGTACTGATTTTGCCAGTACATGTACTGATTGTTGTTTAAAGTACTGATTTATGCATAACCAGCAAATCAGTACGCAAATGTACTGGTTTTTTCATGTACCAGTATGTACTGTTTTTATATATTAATTTTGTTCAGTGTATAACCGTGAGTTTACACATGAGAGTAGTAGTTCGAAAAACTCAATACACTCACACTTTTTTACTAACACATTCACATTTTTCGCACTCGCAGCTCTACTCGCAGCAAATTTTGCATACGAGTAAAATTTTGACACTCGCATGCAATAAAATGTCAAATAAACTAATGGAGTTACCCTGTCAACAATATTAAGCAAATTAACTGGATCATGTTATAATTAAAACTAAAAATTTCGATTGTTTTCGATTAAATTGTGTGTGAGTTTCTTAAAATTAATACAATAAAAGGCAATATTTGTGTTATAGATTGCCAATATTATTAAAATATTGATAATAATAATTAATGCCAATTATTTCCTTAAAAATGATTCTATGTTGAGAATTTGGCAACTCTATTTTGTAAACAAAACAAAATGAAATGAAAAGAAATTTATAGTTGGGATTAAAAACTTTAAAGAAATAAAAATGGATGTAAAATTGTGTTCTTTTTTTTTATTTTTCATTTGCTTTTATTAATTGTTGAAGCTTTAAAATCAAACAAATTTTTTGAAGTTTACTCCTTGGCGACATTTTTAAAATGAACTTTCACTCTCATGTGTAAACAGAAATGCAAATTGCAAGAGATTCGAGTATTTCGAACAATTTTTCGTTGATAATACGTATTATACAGCAGTTGCATGAGAGCACCCGTATGTGTAAAGGCAGGGTAAGAGAGCCTGTCATCACTGTTGCCATTTCAGCTATTTTCTCGTCAAATCTAGCGATTTTTAAGTAAATTTTGTGGGAAAATTATGATTTAGCTAGCATCATAATTCGCTTTAAAATGTGAGCTTGTTTGGCAGCAGTGAACGTATGTATATGGAAACTATACAAAAAAAGGTAACTGAATAGCGCCACAACAATGTGGGTTTTAAAGTCAGAAAGTTAGCTAATGTACTCAGATCTATCTTAACATCAATCTTGAAAAGCGCTTTTATTCATAAGTAAACACGTTTTTATCATTTATCCTTTAAAGAGTGCTTTAGATAACTGCTTGGTTTACGTGGCTGCCCACTACACGCAGGCATTCAAGTAGAATCTAGAAGATTCCTTTTAGATAACTGCTATGTTTGCATGTCTTATTAGATTCAAAAATGGGAATTGTGAATAAAAATGTAGTACTCCAAACCGGGAACTCGCCATTTAATAGCAGAAGCCTGCTTTATTTGAAGCAATTTTTTTTACTGGGGAGGTCACGAATTCCGTATTAAGCAAATTAGGTACCTATTCTACCTACGATAATACTAATGTGGAAGATTGGCTTCAAATTTTTAGTTAAAAATAATAACGCTTATTTTTTTTATAAACATATACAAATATATAATGAATATGTTACATGTACTCGTACATACATATGTACGTATGTATATGTTTTTTAACAAAATAACCCTTTTATTAACCTATTACATTGCTTTTATTTGGTATTTTGTAAAATTTGTAGGGAAATTTAGGAAGTATGAAAGAAGTTAACAAGTTACCGCAAAATTTTTGAAACAACCTAAAAATAAATTTGTTTTTTTTTTTAGCTATTTATCGCTAAATATTCAAATATTTTTTAAATGTAGCTATTTTCTTGTCTACTTTAGCGATATTTGTTGGAAAAAATTTGGCACAGTGCCTGTCATAGTGTTTATTTACTTTCTTTGCATTACCAGTGATTTTTACTTTACGTTCGCTTTAAGGCGAATTTATTTATAAAGTGATATCAATGTTAAGCAAATTTGCTAAAACTGTTGGTAGGTACAGACTTAGCAACGTGTTTATGCAACCAGGCAGGTTGCATTGTCGATCGCATAGTGTGTAGTCTTGTTTATGGTTGCGTTCGAAGTTGCATTCGAAGTTTCGAAAATATCAAAATGTTTTGATGTTTATAGGTTGTATTGTAGGTTGCAGTGTCTGTGTCAAAATATGCAACATGTAATATAAACGTGTTTCGTAAACACGATCATATATACAAAAACAATAAAGCTTTCAGTTAACGAACCCTTTTGAAGTTATAAAAGAAAATATTTGAATTTGTTTTCGGCAAAGAACAAACGAATCGCCTGAGTTTAGTGAAATTGGCAGTAATCTTTCTGAGCTGATCAGATTTTAGTAGTTACATTTTTTTTAATCAAAAAAAATTAAAACATATTCGACATTGGAAAAAAAGTTATCAATTTTGGTTATAAATAGCCAAAAACGGCAGCTCTATTCACAACACAATTTTGTCGTTTCAAAGTTTCATCGTTAATCAAGTGTAAGGACATTCTGTTACGTATTTTAGATATAGAAGTGGCAGAAGATTGATGGGAATGCAATTCTTGATAATGCCTCAAACGAGTTTGTATCAACTGAAACGTTGTTAGATTTTACTTCTACCCAAAACTCGATAGTGGACTCAAAGTTTCTACATTGCATTAAGTGAATCATTCTCCACACTAGACAAAATTTCTTCTTTGTCGTGTTGCAAAACATTGTTTACATTAATTATTCTTAAAATTTTAAAGTTTGAGGGTAATATGGCGCGTATTTCTTGAACCAAGCCTTGTACAATCTTATTATAATTTTTTTAAATGTTTTTCTTTAACCTCAGAGCTTATGCTTTTAAATGATAGACTTCCTCGAACAAAAAAAAATAGACAAGGAAATTTCTTTTTGAATTTTGGGTTTAGTGCTGCCGCCACGGAACAAAAAACACTAAAAATTAATTTAAAAAGGCACTGAGCACTGGCTTCAAAATTTTTTTTTATTTTTTTATTTAATAATAATAATTCAGCCAATGGATTACAACATCCTCACTTGCTAGCAATATAAATCAGTTTAATTATAAATTATTTTAATAATACATTAGTTTAATAATACAGTCACTAAATCCTTACTGCCTTATTCATAAAAAATAATTCAGGTTTATTAAGCGCTTATTTGACATATTTCTATGGGAAATTTGTCAAATAAACCTGTAATAAACCTAAAATATTTTTTATGAGTTAGACCGTTATTCTCTAAATAAAGTTTGAAAATCATCATAACATGAAGAAAAATCTAAATTAACAATATTAATTGCTTTATTAAAATTATTTAAAGCTTGTAACATAGCCTCATTCATAGCATAATTAGTGATATGTGTAGAATATATCTAAGAGATCTAAAAGATATACAAAAAGAAATTAAGTTAAATAAATATTCACAATCAGTGTTTTCCATTAATGATTCTTCTCAAGCAAAGCGGTTTTAAACCTAAAAGAAGGCAACGAGCATAATAGGAAGGTGGTAAAAGGGTTTCTTGATTTTTATGAAGAGCGAATTCCACAAATTTTTTCTGAATTCTCTCAATTCTATTGACATGGATAGCATAAAATGGATTCCATACAAAGGAGCAGTATTCTAATTTTAAGCGAACAAAAGCAGTACATAAATATAATATTTTCATAGTCATAAGATCCAAAAATTCATTACAGTTCCTTCTAATAAATGCGCACGCAGAATACGCTTTAGTTATTAAATAATCAATATGTGAATTAAAATTTAATGCATAGTCAATTACAATGCCAAGATCTAACATTTGACTAACAATCTTACAATTTTCATCAACTAACTTGTATTGGAAATCCACAGAATTGCGCAAATTTAATCTACTAAATGTCATTTGATAACATTTATTTATGTTTAACGATAAATTATTAATAGAACACCAATTATACCATTCATTGATGCAATTTTGTACAATAAAAACATCACTTTCGAAATGAATTTCTTTAAAAATTTTCAAATCATCAGCATACAACAAAAAATTAGAGCCCGAAATAAAATGTCCAATATCATTGATAAAAATTAAGAATAACAAAGGTCCAAGGATGCTACCCTGTGGTACACCAGAATCAGCATAATAACGCAACGACTCAAAATCTTCTACGACAACTGTATATTTCCTGTTAGACAGATATGATTTCAACCAATTAAGGAACATACCGTGAAAGCCCATAGCTTGAAGTTTAAAGCAAAGAATATAATGTGCTGCTTTATCAAACGCTTTACACAGGTCCATAAAAATTGTATCTACACGATTATGTCTCTCAAATACCGAGATGCAAAAATGAATGAAAACAGAACAATTCGTTGTTGTAGAACGTCCAGGAAAAAAGCCATGCTGTTCATTACAAATATGACGCTTAATTGAAAACAACATTATTTCTTTGATTATATGTTCAAAAATTTTGGAGATATTAGACAATTTAGAAATAGGCCGATAATTAGATATATCAGATTTATCCCACTTTTAAAAATTGGGGTAATAGAACAGTCTTTCCATCTGTCAATAAAACAGCCATTAGCTAGAGATTTATTAAAAATAATTTGCAGAGGTAAGGTTAAACATTCAGCCAAATTTTTTATTAAGAGTAAGTTACCCTGAAAAAAGCCAAAAATAAATTTGTTTTCCTTTACTTTTGCAAAAAAAAAAATAAGTAGACGAAGAAATTTGGCGTGAAATGTTAATAATATTTGTTCTGTGAAGTAGTGTGTTCCGATGACACCATTTTTTGAGGGCGCACTGATTTTTTAAATCTTGGTAGGCCCATAAAAAATGGTCACCAAAATCGATAAATTGAGTATAGGGTTATATTACTCTTTGGCAGTACTATTGAACTTATACTATCCAGTCCGTGTGTTTTTCCAGAAGTCTTTACTTGTTGCATAGTGTACCTTTTTTGATCGGAGTTGTATTTGAATTACAAAAACAGTATGGTGCCTTTGTATACTTTTGGAGCTTGCAATAATGTTTTCCGTGTCTTTTCTTATACCGTAAACATACGAATACATATTCATTTTTAAAAAAAATTTTATTACAAAAGATTGTCAATAATGACTTCTATTTTGTTTTTGTTTTTTATCTTCATTTTTCTTTGTGCCAACATTAATGTCAATGACCAAAAATTATGTACATTTGATAGTTCTTAAAACACTTTAAAAATAATTCAAAATGGGAATTGTTTTGGCAATCATTTTTATCGTCATGTGCGGTTTGCAGTGCAATTTCCTTCCTGTTCTTTAGAATGATTGTCCAGCATATGCAATAAGACTGCAGGCAAAATAAGTTTGTAAAATTTCATAATCATTACATAAATGAATAATGTTACATACAAGCATATTGTTATTATATACATCCCAATATCATCTTTTGTATATTTAATCAATAAATTTCTGACAATTTCCCAGCTTTTGGAAAACTAAACATTATTACTCATTTCTTGTGGTGTATAATTACTGATTTTTACGCTCTAAGCAGCAATTATCAAAAATTCAGATGGATATTGAAAAAAATTCACATGTAATTCTGAATTTCAAGTTTCAAAAGAGGATAATCGAAATTAAAATGATTTTTTTTTAACTCCAAATGAAATTGAGAGTTTCAATTTGGAGTTGAGCAAATTTTAAATATGTAAAATGAAGAATTTCAATTCGAAATAAAAAAAAAATCTAAATGCAATTGAGAAAACATTTTAGAAAAAAATTAAACCGACCTTATGCAGTAAAAAAAGGGGGTACCCATCCCCCTGGTCCTATCGCATATTGGTACAAATAGGACCACATGTGGAGTATACCATTTCATACAGAAAAATAATTTTTAAAATCGCTTCACAAATGATGAGAAATCGGTGAACATAGAAAAAAATACACATACATGACGAACATATATCTAACCTTCTCCTTTTTTGAAGTCGGTAAAAATTAAAAAGCATTACGAAATATTTACTGAAAATTTAAATAATATTTTTTACCGATGCTCAACAGTCACCCCTAGAATTTAGTAGACTTTCGACTAGAGACGTCCAGGAGACCCATATCGCACAATTTAAAAAAATACTAAAGGCCCTTTTAAACTTTGCATTTTTTATAACAAAAACGAGACGTCATGTCTGAAAAAATATTCAAAATCCATATCATATCTCTGAAGTTTAAATGTCCTTGGAAGTATTAAATGTTAATTCTAAATAAGCAAGGCATAGAGAAGAAATTCGGCTTGAATTTCCTGATCTACTTTACTTAAAAAATCAGGGTGCAAATTACGGCACTCTTTATCGAACGAAATTACGCAATATTTCAATAGAGTTTATATGGAAATATTTTTAAATTTCGAATCGTATCGAATGCCGTAATTTGCCCCCAGATTTCAAGTCAATTTTGCGAGAAAATAATTTAATAATAATATTTAATATTTAACAGAGGTCTGTTTTTTTTAACAGATCTTTAACGAGCTCTGTTAAACATTACAGTTTACATAATATATTATAGGATTGTACATTTTAAAATTTATCTTCACGCACTTTCAAATACACAATTCGATTTAGAATTCTAAAATGCATGCAACATTTCATATTGAAATATTCATTGAAAACATTACTTATTTACCAATTCTCAGCCGATGAGACGAACAATCTTTTTAATTTTTAATGATTCCATCATTTCACATCTTCAGGATTCTATTGGTCAAGAACACTGAAGAAGTCGCATAGCCCAAAACGGTATGTTTTTATACCAAATATGAAGAAGTATAACGGAAAATAATTCCAAATTAAAGCAAGCCCCATGAGAAGGAAAATACAAGATAACATGACATTGAAAGCTCTTTCAAGTCTTCTAAATTATATTACGTTGGGACAGACAAAAAAACATTTGTAAAGTATATATCGCTCGTTTACACAAACATCGTCATAAATCAAAAGTTTGCTTAAAAACGAGTTTGAAGTTTTGAATTTATACACAACTGGATTGAAAAAGAAAATTCTATTTTTCACTCAAGAGTGGAGTAAACAAAATATATTTATTTATTTATTTAAGAAATACTTTACAAAGTAAATTTGCAAAGTATTGTTGCACAAATATGGGCGGGGTAGCTAGACCATATGCCCAAGATGTTATTAACAGTTTTTTAAAAAGGCTTTGTGACTGTAAACAAAATATATATTTGCATGAAATTTTCACACAATATGAAGAACGATGAGAATTAATTCTGTATCACTAACTCAAAAATTCCATTTTTCGAGATATGACGGTTTTTGAGTATATGAGCGATATGATTAAAACAGATGGCATAAGAATCTGTGAAATCCAGTCATAATGTATGTTGACTAGTTTAATCCTATATTTGCAAATCTACATATGAAATTAATTAGTGTTAATTTTTGTAAAATAATCTTAGCCACGATTTAAGTAAAAAAGAAGTGGACAAACCTTTTCCGACATGACCATATTGTTGTCATCGGTACCATATACGGTCTCAGCTCCAGGTTGGGGACCGCGGTTGTTTAATAAAGTATCGTCGTTATCCATTTTGATGTTTATACTTGTTTTACTTTGGTTCTTTATAAACATACAAGCTACACACAATCAATCATTCACTTTGGCAATGTGTACTTCTTTTAATCAAGGAGTCTAGGAAGATTGTAGGAAGAGAAGTTACCAGTAAAAACGACAGACGTTAGTACACATTTTTTTTAACATATCACTTGAGCAAGTGCAAAAATAAAATTAACAACCCCTTTCAAAAAAACTTCCTTAATTTTTGTTTCTTTTTTTCCTCTTTGTTGTATTATATGAAAAAACACATTGCACTTGTAATTTTTACGTCGCGTACACTATTCTAAGAAATATTTTTTTAATTTATCTTCTTTTAACTTTTACGCATTTTTCCTGTTTGTTTTACGAGTTTAATACATTATTTTTTAATTTTTATGCCCATTTATTTATATTTTCATTTGCTGACGAATCTTTTTCTATCAAGTTTATTGATGTTGTCAATCTCAAGGTAGTTAAAGATAGATTTTTTCCAACTGCTGTTACTCTGGTTGTATATTCTTAAAGGGGTAAAAACTATTTTGACTAGATTTTGTTTGCTCAAATTTACATTGAAATTATGAACATTTCATAAAAAATTTTATTGCACTTTACACTGCTACGTTAAAATTTTCTTTTTATCAGCTCATTGAATGAAATTTCTTTAATATATTTATTATTTTAGTATTATAAATATTTCGTTTCTGCAAATTTTGTATGACGTGAAAATTTTCTACCATGGTGTGTAATGAATGAAAAAATACGATAGAGAAATGGAAGAAATAAAAAGAGAGCAATTTTACGTTGACATGAGTATAAGGCTGCCATATTGGTTATCATGGTAATGTTTAGCCGTTTTCCCGAATGTGGAATTTCAATAAAATTCAATATTGAACTTTGTTCAAGTACACTTGATTTTTTTTTATATATATAAGATCGATTAAGGAGGTTATTTATATTTTATTATTTCAATTAATTTTTACATCTGTAGGAATAAAATTAAGAGAACAACACATCGAGCCCTATTTCCGATTTAATCGTTAGCGCCAAAAATTAAAGTCTTCAGGAGAAGGTTTTGTTATAATATTCAAATATGTTTTACATACGTAAATTGTCACTTAAGATATATATTTACAATCTATATTTTAAAAGTTATCAACAATTTTGGAATTTTAATAGTTTAAAACTATGGGTAGGTCCATAAAATTTTAATTAAAATACATTAACTTTTTATTACATGTCGCTTACGATTAAATCGAAAATAAGTCTCGATATGTATATGTGAAGAACTAAAACGAAAAATTTATACAGACTACTACCAGCTACACTAGATCCGGCACTCTTCGAGCTACAGTAGCTCGTTTCTGTAATTCTCGCATCGAAAAATTTCTCACATGAAGTGTGAAACAAAAAATTCCATCGTTTCTCGATTTGTGAGAAAAAAGTGTTTCTGTAATTTAAAGTGAAAAGAAGCAACACTAATTTCGTTTTTATTGGAATATTTCCAACAATCAAGTGTCAAATGAAAAGAAAATGTTACAAAAATATTATTTCAATAACAAAAAAAGAAATAATTTAAAAGAAAAAGAAAATAAAATAATGAACAAGAATATAAAATGAATGCAAAATGCTTGAAAGAAGTTTTTCTATCAACTCAAAAAAATCAAAGATAATTTCCCAAAAAAAATCTAAATAAATGTGAACATATCGACTTTTTAATAATATTTTGGTCCAACAATTCGTTGCATATCTTCTTAACTAGTTTATATTTCATATTTTTATACACAAATTATAAAGTTCATATGTTTTTGTAAAATTTTGGTTGTTCTCGCACCACTTTAAAATGCGAGTTGTTTTGACAGTTCTTGCGAGAAACTTTTCACAAAATATTGTTACAGAAACACTTTTTCTCACAAATTTCCAATAACATACGTCAAAAACGGTAAAATGACAAACAGTTCTCACAAAAAGTAATTACAGAAACACTTGCATGTGAGAAACGATTTTTTGTTTCAATTCACATAATTCTTCTTCATTGCCATCATTTTCTGTGAGAAATTTTTCGATGCGAGAATTACAGAAACGTGCTACTGATAGGTCCCCTTATACTAGCTTGGGCACATACTTTTCTGATGTTTAAATTATTTGTTAATAATTTTCAATTTTGAAATCGCTAAAATATTGTATACATATGTATGTAGTTGTAACTACAAATGTTTATAGCAAACTGCCAATCTTGAATAAAAATTTTCGAAATCTGTTTTTTTTTACCAAAAAACAATCTTTGGAAATTTTTTCCAATTCGATCTCTAATTACCAGATGAGAAATAGATATTATTACTTTGTAGAGTTGCGTTTAGATTATGTGCTACCATTGTTATTGGTTCACCGCACAATCTCATTTGCCAAACTACATATAGCTGTTAACAAGTAACTTTACAGGAGAAGGTAAAAACATAATAATAAACAGTACTAAACTGCTTGTGAAAGCGTTTATTTTTTACACTTTTGCAATAAATTTTTGGGGCGAGGTATATTTGTGTGAAATGTATTGGAATCACTGAAAAACTCAATTGCGTGAAAATGCGAGTTAGGGTCTTTCTACTTGTTAACAGCGATATGTATGTATATAAATATAGAATTAACAAAATTTTTCTATAACAACTGATATAAAATATATGTTTATATCAAGAACTCTAACTCCACAACAATGAAAAACAAGCAGACATATTTTGGTTAAAATTTATACATTTCAAAAAATGGATATAAAAAATATCAAGAAAATTTATAAAATATTTGACGGGGAAAAGTTTTTTAAAATTTGACAGGAACACAAAAATGTCAATCACCCTTGCATAAACCAGGTACAACAAGCCCAGCTGGTTAATTTTTGCAAGACAGAAAAATGTCAAATTTGACAGTGTTCGTTGTTAATCGATTAATTCGGTTTTAATTTTAATACATGGAACCGCGGCACACTCATATACAGGGCAATCATGAATTGAATTGATGAATTCCGCGTGAAATTTCTCCCTTTTCCAATTAGAATTTTTTGTTCCCCGGGAAAATTTACACGTCGAATTTTATTCATGATTGCCCTGATAGTGGAACATATCCATGTTTCTACGTTTCAATCAAAGCAAAATCACAAATAAAGTTTTGTAACGACAGTAGAGTTGGGCAAAATCGTTCCTTTTTGGGAATCGTTCGGAACGATCCGAAATATTAAAGGGCATAGGTCGTTCATTTCGTTCCTTTTTTTACCTTGAACGAACGATGAACGAGAGAACTTTTCTGTCGTTCCTAAAAAATTTCAACAAATGCAATGCATGTATTTTGACGTTTAAGAATTGCTGTTTGCTTACATGTACATATGTATATTTTCGTGTTGAGCAAATCATTGTTATTATTATAATTAAAAAACCAATTATATATTAGCGCGTATAAGTTTATTAAAAAACATAATTCATTATATAACTAGTTAATTTACAATCTTACCCAAAAATATCAACCTTGTATCAGAAATAAGTGAACGATTGTTGTGTATAATGCTGTCTTGATGAACAATTAACTTGGGGCTCCACTCTGTATTTCGAAACGAAAGTAAATTCTTTCAAATTCCCATGTTATTAATATTACAATTCGAAAGCATTTGCTTTCGCTTCGAATTACAGAGTAGACCCCTTGGTCGCAAATACCGCCCACTGTTGCCAAACTTCATGTAAGTACTTATAAAATCAATCTCTCAAACTTCATGAAAAAACTCAACTATTCTGTGCATATGTGGTTATATTAATAACACCACCTTGTTAAAAACACTGTACTCGGAACGATAAGAAATGAAACGGTACAAAAGTCCGAACCGTTCCTTTTAGTGAATCGTTCAATGGAACTATGTAGGTCGTTCTGGAACGGCACAACTCTAAACGACAGGTTGGTAGAAAAATTTTTTAACTAGAAAATAATCACCGTTATTCCAGTTGTCAAATCGACGTCACTTTAACACAATACCAAAAAATGGGGTCTTACTCGCTCTTGAGAAAAATTTTGTACTACTGACAATTTATTACCGATCCCTAAGGTCTAGAAAATAGCATAAACCTGCCAGCAGGAGTCAGTTGTTTTCGACAACGGGTTCTCCAGCCCCAATTTTTTTGGTATTGTGTTCAAGTGACGTCGATGTCGACAAGTGGAATAAGGGTGAATAATAAATGGTTTTATTATTTGTTAGTTAGATAGTGGAAAAATTATGCAATATTAATTTGTATTTTCTGTAAAAATGCACCAAAGCCATATTTTGCAAATATATTTTAATACAATATTTCATTTTTTCTTTTAAACTAAAATTGAATACAAAAAGTTCATTTCATGGAAATGTTTCATTTAAAACTATTAAAATTATTTCGCTTTAAAATAAGAATATAACTTTTTTAGTTAAAAAAAGAGAATATGTAAACACATTTTGTAATTGATGTTGATGCACATGTTTTGTTATTTGTAAATTTAAAAGGTGGTAATTTTGATTTTTTCCATTTCTTCCTTTTAAGTGTTTCAGAGCACAAATTATTCAAGCGGTCACCAAAGCTAACATTTGTTTCCTTATAGAAAATGTTATTTAAACTAAGATTATATACAACTACTCTGTAACCACTTTTTCGGCTTAAATAAACAAATTAAAAACTAAATGCGCTCTAACACTGGCTTGAAGAGGTGAGTTAACACGTTAACAAATATGTTTGTAAGGAGTATTGTAGCCCGGGGAATCTTGTTACTCTTTGGATGCCATGTGACCCATTAAATTGCTGGTGAACTTTTCAATTTTTTTAACATCGGGCATATTTTCAGCTTTATATTGTATGCACTAAAACAAAACATGTTTTTAAATTAATATTTCATTACCAATAAGTATATCTTAAATAAATAAATAAATAAATTTCATTACCAATTTGTAATACTTGCCTTAACATTGTCCGTCATTTTCATTAGAATGTGACCCTTTGCGTGCACGTATTTCATGGAATAGCGACATGCCATTGGATTGGCCATATACATATTTTCGGCAGCAATCTCAAAATCTTCCCAACTCTTCACAAACACCATTCTATATCTTTTATTTAGTTAGAAAATAAAGTAAACTAAATTTTTTAGGAAAGCTAATTTTTTGGCTTTTTTGTGTCGTGTTCAATGTGTCATTTTTGACACTTCGTTTTGTGTTTGATTCTCCTCTGACGTGACAAGTATCTGACATTGATGCTGCCATATGATTTAAAGTGAATAAAGCCTTGCCACTACCTTCTATTTATATATATACATATATACATATATATAAATATAATTTCCTGTGAAGAGTTCAAGGGCGATTTTACACTAACTGAAGACATTTCCGCTTTGTTACAAATAAACATCAAAGAAGCTAGAGAGCCAAGACAAGTACCATTTAGACTAGCACCGGAAGTAAAAGCGGAATGTGTATTTCTTTTGTTATTGTGAATATTTAAAATTTTTTCATTATGGCACACAACACTCACACACCAACATCAGTCATTAGATTTAATAATTTTTATATCGTTTCGATTTGTGCCAAAAATATGTAAATTGAGAGAATGGAAATACCTTCTATATTTATAACATGGTTTAAACCATGTACATATGTATGTTTTTACATACATACTTCCAAGTCCAAAACTAATTAGCATAAACTATGCGTTTAATGTTTCATTAATTTTTCAAGGCTTTTGACCTCTGTTGCAAACACAAAGTAGACCAGAGGTGACACAGGACGGAAGATAATTGTGTTTTTAGAGGTCTCGCTCACACAGTCATCAAATCCTCTTTACTTTTTCTTTCGCGTGGTATTATTTTAAAGTAATTACATATTATTCCTCGTGGTCTCATTCGCAGCCTAGTTTTTGTAAATAAATGGTAAAAATTAATATTTGCGAACGAAAATGCTTAAAACAAAGTCTCTAATCATTTGAAAACAAATTTTAGTCACTTTATTAATACTAATAATCCTTTTCGCATTGTGTTTTTTAATTCAAAACCACAAATTCCTCCATTTAATTTTGTGCAAATGTTCATGTGCTCAGGTGTATTTTCAATTTATGCTTTGTGGTCTCATTCGTTGTTTGCTTTTTGCAAGTTGAAGTTAAAAATTAATATTTTTTAAGGAAAATGTTTAAAATTGAGTTTTTAAGCATTTGGAAACTAATTTTAATCACTTTTATATTACTAATAATGTTTTACACATTGTTTTATTTAGTTCCACACTGCAAAATCTTTCATTTAATTTTGTAAAAATTTTCAATTGTTCATTTCACTAAGTATACATTTCTGCTGTTTGTTTGGTTATTGTACTAAAAATATTCAATAACAAACACACTATATTTGTCCCTTTTTAACAGTGATCAAATCAGATGATTTGAGCTTTTTTCTTAAGTCACTTTCTGCAACTCTGGTCTCCTCTGTGGTTGCAAATTATAATAAGTAGTATAGATTAGAGATGTGCAAATGTCGTGAGTTTATCGTGTCACTGGTGAGTCACGCGTCAATCGCGCGTGATCGTGATCAAATTTATAATTAATCACGCGTGAGTGCGTGACCGTGACTTGAAAAAAATTACTCGTGCGTGAGTCTTTTTTAAGAAATACTACAATCTATATAATAAATATAATAATAATCTATACCTATAATAAATACTACAATCTATGTCTGAGCTGCACAAAGTAGCACCAGAGTGCCCAACAACAATCGGCTTCTTATACAAATGAATACACATACGCGAATACATTACTCTTCTCGTGTTTTTCTCGGTGGCCAGTTCTGATTTATGTACATTAATATGTATATACATACATATAGGTAGAATGAGCCTGCAAACATACATACATATGTATAATCATACATATGTACATATATGTAACCTATTTTTCAACCAACAAACATAAAAAATCAATTATATATTTTTCGAAGGCGTGCGTGATCGTGATAAGTTGTACACCCCTCGTGCGTGATTAAGAATATTTTATACGTGAGCGTGCGTGATCGTGAAAATTTACAAAATCATTCGTGCGTGAAAGTGCGTGAGTAAAATATTTTTCTGCGTGAGCGTGCGTGTCGCGAGTCAAAAACCGCTCACGTGCACATCTCTAGTATAGATATTACATATGTATTTTAATATTTAATTATTTAAGATTATCAAAATTAAATGATTTATAAGTAATGTATGACGAATTGTCGTTTGATATGTATATGTGCACTTTTTTATGCATCACTTGAATAAATAAATAAAATAAAAAACATTGCAATTCTAATAGACTAATGATATAATGTCAAAAAACTCAATATTTTGATTTTGAATATAAGCACATGGGACGCACAAATATCCAATATCCTTCTGTATTAATATTTTCAGTGCCCTAGCAGGATATGTCACCCCATATCACAACTCTGCCTTCCCTGCTGTGTTTTCGTTGCAAAAATACTTCTTCCCTTCTTAAGTAGTGAAAATAAAAGTTGCATACACTTGTTCCATAGATATTAGACTTTCTTCGTAAAAATAAATATTTGTTGGTAAAATTAAATTACATACTTATTTAAGTGATTCGCAGTACATACATACATACATACATATGTGACAGCGCATAGAGAAAGGGACCTAAGGGTAAAATCAATCAATTTTCACTTTTTCTTTTTTTTTTTGATGTGGACAACATCTGAGCATCGAATGAGACCGATCCCATGCCCCAAAAGATTTCCATCCCAAAAATATGCGCGTTTTATGATGTGATGGTACACCAAAGATACACGTATTTAAATCTTTAAAATGGCTCTCCTGAACAAAACCTGTTTTTACCCTTAGGTCCCTTTCTATTTTGCGCGTCACATATGTATATGCTTTACATTACATCTTGTTTTTTAACCCCCGACTAATAAAAGGGTGTTCCAAGTTTGTTGTGTGTGGCTGTGTATATGTGTCTGTACGGCTGGACCAATTTTGATTTGGTTTTTCAGTTTGAAAGATGAATTGAGAGTGTTCTTGCTATGCTTGCAGAAAATATCACATCTTTTCTAAAAACATACATATATGGGGGGGTTTTAAAATTTTTAATTTTTGTTACATTTTATCATTATTTAAATTTTAGTAAGTGATATTTTCTCATTTGATTTATATATTATTGGAACCCACATACATATTACGAGTATGAATATATTTGTTGTTGAAAATTTGCAAATATATATAAATTCGCATATTGCAGTTTGAATGGGCAAAAGATAAGAGTGAAGGTTCGAATCTATTCTTCAGACTTACAGCAAATTTTTTTTAAATCGCTGGATAAGAAAATCAACCAAAATATTTTAAACAAACGGAAATAAATTTGTATGTTTCTATGGATTTATTCACATGGTAAATGCATACATACATACATATGTACATGTATTGTTGCAAAAGCTCTTTAACTATTCTTGATTATACATCTATTGCTTTGAACAAATACGTTGTAAAATTTATTATTTATTATATATACTTTGATATAAACTACCATCATATATATACTAAGATATAAGATATTTCTTCCAGAAAAACAAAAAACACAAACAAATTTATTATTTACTTTAAATATTCTTATTCTGAAATAAAAGTTAAATTTTTCTTTTCAACTTGGTTTTTGCATCACAAAAACTAATACTTTGCAATGAATTAAAGAATTATAATTAAAAATAAAGAAAAAACTATTAATAATAAAACCACTTCACATTAATACCATTTTCACTACAAATAAAAAAATAAAATAAAAATAATCCCCTCTTCCACTTAATACCACTCGATTTAGAGCACAGTTTTGCTTTATAAATCATTTAAGACTATATAAAGCCAATAATGTTCCACACTAGTATCGTTTGATAAAACATAAGCTTAACAGAAAAAGGAAGGAAAAGCAATAAGACATAATGAAGGTTTTCCATATAATATTTGTAATTGGCTGCATTCTCGCCAGCGTTATGGCAATCCCTGGCAAGGTAAGAAACTTTTTTAATACAAGAAATATTAAAAATTATTCTCCTGATGTTTTTCTTAACATAATATAATGAATGGCAGTGGCAATAGTGGCAATAGCGGCAATACAAAAAATATGTATATTTGAATAGAACAAATAAATAATAATAAATAGAAATATTGGTAGTATGAATAAAATTATTTGCTTTTTTACTTAGAAATTTGTAGTAATTAAAAAATAAATCAAAAAACCCGTCTGCGACCAACTTTGTATCCGAAATGGTCATTGGGAATGAAAAATCATAAGCTAAAACCTAAAGATGATTTTAAAATACCTGCCGAAGGATACCCATTTTGATATAGTTCGCCGACTTTTTATTTATTTTTGGTATTTACAAAATGGCGTCTGTGGGTCGCCATATTGAATTTTTACTACGTTCATATCTTTACTGACACTCCCGGGAGTAAGACAAATCGATTGAGGTAAGAATCACCAAAATTGGTCCACGCGTTCGGCTTATGTAGTGCCGCAAAGGAACACACATACATACATACATACATACATACATACAAAAGCTGATAAACACAATACATTTTCTCGTGTCGCACAGTCGGGTAAAAAGCTATGAATTTTGAATTTTAAAACAAATTTTTAAGTAAAAAGCAAATACTTTTTGTATTCATACTACCCATTATTAATGAAAATAATAAAAAAACTGTGTGAATCTTTCAAAAAGTGGATTCCAATCGTCAAAGTTCGCTATTGTGGTACTACAACTTTTGATTTTTTTCAATGGATTTTTACGACTTCACATTAAACTTCTTTTTTGCCTTAAAACTATCTTTTTCATATTAAATATATTAAGGAAATATTCATAATCTTTTACTGTAATAATTGAATATGGTTAACTTAAAAGACTCAAAAGAGTTTGATTCCATTACCGCAGTGAAATCAGTGTTTGTCCTTTGCTAAGTACCTCAAGTTATATTATAAAACATATTCATCCATACATATCTGTGGCAGATTATTTATTATTATTCATTCCCAATTCGGGTGATTGTATGTAATGAACAAACACCCAAAAACTTCAGGCGATTATTAATTTTCCACTTTTGGGTTTTTCTTCATTTTTTGGGCGATCGAGCACTGTGTTTTGGGTATTTCTTCACAATGACTAATTACCCAACAATTTTGGGCGTTCCTTCATTTAGCTGTTTTGGGCGATAGTAACTTGGGCAATAATTCGTACAGCCGTTTCAGGAAGTTATAGAGCAACGACTTGCAGCTTATCTTTTTTTCAATTTATCATCTCATAGGGAATAATAGTTTAATTAAGCTTATACTTTGGTATATATCAAATTAAGTGTATTATATATAATGTGCAGAATATTGTTTTTCTAAAAAAAAAAATTGATGAATACCGACTTATGACTTTATTGCAGTGATCCGACGAAAATCGGTACATTTTACACAATACATACTTTTGGGAATTCAAACGGTAGGCTTATGTGTCATAGTGTCATAATGTCTTAAATTATTATAATACAATTGTTTTTGCTTTTATATTTATAATTTGATTAGGCTAAAGTTGGTATCGCTATGTAAGCCAAATTAAATGTGACTATTTTTAAGCAATAAATAACACCAAAGTTAATTGTAAATACTCTGACAAACACTAGCAGAACGGAACAACCAGCTGTTTTCGAAGGCCGCCACACCTTCTTTTTCAGCATTTTTGTGTTTGGTCTACCGTGTGTGTACGAGTATGCATAGCGGAATTCACGGTCTTGGCCTTGCAGATCTTTTACATCTTTTAGCTTTGGTAAATTGTTGTTGCTTTGCCTTAAATTTACCAAGATTTATCAAAGCTACAATATGTAAAAGATCTACAAGGCCAACTGTGAATTGCGCTCATATTTTTCAGTATAAATGGAATATGTGAAATGTTTTGATTAATCGTATTGCAATTTGCCGAAAGCTTTTTTGTAATGAAAGCTCAATTTTACCATTCATGATTAATACAATTTTTATGTCTTTGTGTAGCATTATAGATAACACATATAAAAATGTTTTACTTAATGGAATCGAAATTATTTTTAACTTTTTAGTGCTTATTTTTGAAGTTAGCTAATTTTTTTTAAGTTTTATGCTAATTTTTCTAAATTTAACATAGCGTCAGTTTCAGAATTCAAAATGTGTGCCGAGTTTTCTAAAATCGGTTAAGTAGACGAACGTGAAATATAGTACTGGCTTTAATAGGCATGGCCCGCCAAATTTTCAATGCAAAATTTAGTCTTTTTAGGAGCTCAGGGTGTATGCCAAGTTTCGTAAAAATCCCTTAAGTCAAAGTTCGTAATGCGAGAGCGGATCAATAAGTCCGTGACTTTTTGAACTTCCCGTGTAGTTATATGAAATGCAACACTGTGCCCATCAAGTACCACCTGTTAATAGACTACTGTCAAATTTTGAGCAAGTGTCGTCATTTACTTTGCGTTTAACAGCTGTTCAAAACATACAACCTCGTGTATTTTTTTAAAAATGTAAAAAAGTGAATTTCGAGTGCTCATTAAACATTATTTTTTGCGAAAAAAAACCGTCACTCAAGTCAAGGAAAAGCTCCATAAATACTATGAGGACTCTGCACCATCGATTTCAATGGTAAAAAAGTGGTTTACTGACTTTCTTTGTGATCGCGCAAATACAAATGACGCTGAACTTCCTGGACGGCCAATTGAGGTCAGTACACCCGAAAATGTTGCAAAAATCCACGATATGATGTTGGCCGATCGAAGAGTAAAAGTGCGTGAAATTGTTGGCATTTCATATGGCAGTGTGGTTTCAATTTTAAGTGATCAGCTGGGTTTAAGAAAGCTGTCTGCAAGACAACTTCAAAGGATTGTTTGGAGTTGTTTAACCGCAATCCGCGAATGAGTTTTTGCGGCGTTTTGTAACTGTGGATGAAACATGAATGCATTACTGTACTCCAGAGACCAAGCAGCAGTCTAAACAATGGGTTTCTCCGGGTGAACATGCTCCGAAGAAGGCCAAGGTGAGTTTGTCGGCCAATAATCTGATGGCAACAGTTTTTTGGAATGCATGCGGCATAATCCATATCGATTACCTTCAATAGGGGCAAATAATAAACGGCGAATATTATGCCAACTTATTAGACCGATTTAATGAGGATTTCAAAAGAAAACGACCCCATATGGCCAAGAAAAAAACAAGTTGTTTTTCATCAAGGTGCACACGTGTGCAGTCTCAATGACAAAACTCTATGAATTGGGCTACGAATTGGTACCTCATCCGTCATATTCTGCGGATTTAGCCCCTAGTGACTACTTCCTATTTGCAAACCTAAAGAAATGGCTCGGTGGAAAGAGATTTAGCTAAATGTATTGAGTTAAAATGAGATTATGTTGAAAAATAAATTTTTGTTTTGAAAAAAAAAACTGTGTTTCATTCAAAAAGTCATGGACTTATTGATCCGCCCTCGTATATAATATTAAACTTTAATGGGCGTTGCTACGCCCATTTTTGCAACTTCGAGATTGTATCCTCACGAGAGCCCAAGGTGTGCTAAATTTCGCAGTAATCAGACAAGTAAAATATCATAAAATCAAAGAAAAAATTTAAATTAATTATATCCTCTCAGGTAAAAAATATTTTTAAATCGGCCTAAAAACTAATGAGGTATGAAGTAACAAACAAAAATATACAGACGAATTGATAGCCTCCTCGTTTTTTGAAGTCTGTTAAAAAGACCAATGAAATATTTGAAATATATCTTTTAAGCCAACAAATATGTTTTCCTATTGCTTGTTTTGTTAAAATTCTTAGCCATATTTATTTTAGAATTTTAGTGCAAGAAATCTGTAATGTCGTTCTCGCTGCAACGCGTTCCTCAATTTCTAAGAATATTGATAAGATTACATGAGTAAGACGTCTTTCCTTTTCAAAGTATTTTAATAAGAATTAATTTATTTATGTTTAGAAATAATTTATTTATTATTTGATGAGTTTTTAATAAAACCACAGTCACAGTTATTTAGCCACAAAGGTATGCATATAAAAAGCCTTTAGCAAAAGACTATACAAAACATTATTCATCTAAATTTCAAAGCGATAGGAAATCTTTTAAGTTTGTGTCAAGATATGAAAATATTTCAAACCCTTTTTGTGCTCGGTTGCATTGTTGCTAGTGCCATGGCTGCTCCTGGACATGTAAGTGTTCCATCAATTCAAATTTGATTAAATAAAAAGTGAAACAATTAATTATGCTGATGATTTCGTTTTGCAGAATGTGATACAAGGCAACAATAATCGTGGTAATACCCAGACAAATTCTGACTTCGGTCTTGATTTATCTCTGCCTATTTTAAAAGGATGAGTTTAGTTTATCAATTATAATATTAAAAAAGCTTAATAAAAATATAAATCGATGTAACTTAATAAAGTTAAGAATAAAATTTATATATTAAGAAAAAATCTAATTTAAATACTTAACAGGAATAACAGCTGTAAAATAAAAAGTGAAAATCTTATTTTTTGAGTGGACTACATATACAGATATTAAAAGGAAATTCATGATTAAAGATTATGAATATGTATTTTGTTGGACTTTTTTCCAAATAGTAAGAAATAACAAAAAATAAAATCGCTAAAACTATAAGGAATGCAAAAAATTTGGTAAAAGCTGCAAAAATGATAAAAAAATCCCAAAATCTTACTAACAGCAGGATGATAACAAAGTCTTATATTGTTTTAAAATCGGCAAAACTGCCAGGAAGCTGAAAACATGCGAAAAGTCGCTTTTATTGCGAAACTTTGCAAACAATCCGAAGAAGTTGCAAAATTTTAAACAAGCCCTACTATTGATCAAAAATCGTCAAAACTGTGAGGAATGCAAAAAATTAGAAAAAAATCGCGAAAAATTACTAACAGCGAGATCATAACAATTTCTAATATTGTTTAAAAAACAGTCAGGAAGTATAAAACATGCAAAAGACACATTTTTCACAAAGTTTGCAAAAATTCGCCAGAAGTTGCAAAATCGGAAGCAAGCCCTAAAATTTATTAGAAATCGCAAAAACCATTAAAAATATAAAAAGTTTGCAAAAGCGCAAAAAAAACGCAAGTTAGCGAAAAATTACTAAATGTATTGAAGAAATTACTAAACCTGTAAATAGTAAAGTTCGCAAAAATATAAGGAAATAAACTGATTTGTTTTTATATTTTTGAATAAACTATTTCATTTTTATAAACGTGAAACATTTGAAAGCGGCACCGCTGATATATATACAGTAAGGCCTCGATTATCCGTGATTCGCTTAACCGGCAACGTCGATTATACGGGAAAGAAATATTGTAATTTTTTTGTTCATCCATTAAATTTGTTTTTGCACCGGGATTGCAAGCACTCAACCGTTGTCAGCCAAAATATTTTTTCCCTTATATTTATGCATTTTCTGATTAAACACAAATATAAAATCCATGAAGTTTTCTTTTATTATATGCGGTATATACAAAGATATGTAAATAAATACAAAAATATGAAAAACTAAATGAGCTAAGCATCGTTTATTTTTCATGCCAAAAAATTTTTTATGCAAAAGAAATAATGGTCTTTTTTTCGTGAAAAAAAATTTATGAAAAAATTAAATGGAATCCACATCATCCTTTTTTATGCAAAAAATCGTCTATTTTTCATGCAAAAAACTAAATGAGCTAAGCATCGTTCATTTTTCATGCCAAAAAATATTTTATGCAAAAGAAATAATGGACTATATACATATATATATATATATATATATATATATATATATATATATATACATCGTCTTTTTTTCGTGAAAAAAAATTTATGAAAAAATTAAATGGAATCCACATCATCCTTTTTTATGCAAAAAATCGTCTATTTCTCATGCAAGAAACTAAATGAGCTAAGCATCGTTTATTTTTCATGCCAAAAAATATTTTATGCAAAAAAAATAATGGTATTTTTTTCGTGAAAAAAAATTTATGAAAAAATTAAATGGAATCCACATCATTATTTTTTTATGCAAAAAATCGTCTATTTTTCATGCAAAAAACTAAATGAGCTAAGCATCGTTCATTTTTCATGCCAAAAAATTTTTTATGCAAAAAAAATAATGGACATCGTCTTTTTTTCGTGAAAAAAAATTTATGAAAAAATTAAATGGAATCCACATCATCCTTTTTTATGCAAAAAATCGTCTATTTTTCATGCAAAAAACTAAATGAGCTAAGCATCGTTCATTTTTCATGCCAAACAATTTTTTATGCAAAAAAAAATAATGGACTATACATCGTCTTTTTTTCGTGAAAAAAATTTATGAAAAAATTAAATGGAATCCACATCGTCCTTTTTTTATGAAAAAAAATCGTCTATTTGTCATGCATGAAAAAAATGAAAAAAGCTGTTACTCCATTAACCGGGAAAATCAATTATCTAGAATGCTCCCAGTCCCGACCTTTACGGATAATCGAGGCCTAACTGTATTTATGGTGCTGCTGCCGTTTTCAAAGCCGTTTTCAAGTGCCTTGTTGCCAGCGGCACTTGTAGTTGTATAGCCATATAGTATTGTAGCATTGTAGCATTGTAGCCATGTAGCCTGCTGTGGTCTATGTGTTTATATATAGCATTGCATGTGTTACCAAAATTCTTTTGTATTCATATTATTTTGTGATAAACTGAATTAACGGCTTGATATTAAAATTAATCCAAAATTTTTTACTGTGTATGTACGAGACTGAAATATAATGTTTGAATAAAAAATGAAAAAATATGTGCATGCTTTAATGTCTTCAGTGCATATTTCGCGTTTTTAATGTCATATGTATTTTAGGCCCCTGATATCCCTATTTTAAATGCATGAAGCCCTTGTCCTTGCTAATAAGATATCAGATACCAAAATATGCAAAAAATGTGTGGCAGTGTCTTCTATACAAAAATCACATTAATTTCTCATACAGAATTGATTATGTATGTATGTATATCGGACTTCAGTATGATTTTGAAATTACTCTTTATCATTACAATCACAATTCATTACAGTGCGAATACACTGACCAGAAGTTATTTTTGTCTAAAACCTCAAATCTTTCCAGCAATCGTAAAAAAGCATATAAAAACTTATAAGAATAAAATATTAAAAATATTATTCATACAACTTTCAAGGCGACAGTATACTTGCGTTCAGAGATGAAAGTATTTAAAATAATTTTCGCAATCGGTTGCCTCATTGCTGGTGTCATGGCTGCTCCAGGACATGTAAGTTATCAGTGCTTAGTTTTTTTTTGTTATAAAAAAAAAATAAATATGTTTTTCAGAATGCAATAATCGGCAACAATAATAGTAATAATCACCAGACAAATGCCGATATTGGAATTGGTCTATCGCTGCCCATTTTTAAAGGATGAGCTCAACTTATTAGAAAAATGTTAATTTAATAAGGTTAAGAAGATAATCCAAATATACAGATTTGCTGAAAAAGAAACACTTAAATTTATTAAATAAACATTAACTGAAATGTATTTGCTGGTGGTTCATTGTTGCCTTAACAAATCGTCAGCAGATTTCATCAACCACACATTTTGAACAGTCACAAACCTCTACATAATACATATATACTTTATATTGAAACACTCTCTACTTGATGACACACTGCCGCAAATACAAGATATGTGGGGGGTAAATTAGACAATGAAGCATCTACTGTGCCATTGCCTGGCTCTGGAGTCTACACCAGCTATGTCCAAGCCATAAGCACAATATGCAAGCTTTTACAAAAGAGCTTTGTGCTTTCACACCGACGAGAGCACAACAGCTGCTTACCTAGCAAAGAAACAAGTGCAAATTATAAGAGCTTTGAAAGCTGTTTACCTTAAATGTAAATATCGAAGTGCTTGGACGTTGCTGCTCTAGACTGTTTGAGATATCGAGCCATAACCGCCAACAAAGCTTAACCGACACATTTTCTGGGCCTCACTTTTTGACGCAAGTCGACTCTTTACGATAGAAATAATCAAGTTTGGTAAAAAAATTAAGTTCGAAAATAATGTCGCTTAAGCTTTTTTGGCATTTATGGCACGATATGATTCCCTTAGTATTTGCAATTTCCATAATCTTGAACTCGTATCGACTTTGGATCCATGTCATTTGAAACGATGGGCATAGGAGTAGAAAGGCCATTCTGGGGGTGCATGCTTTAGAGTGTAAAAAATGTAAAACTTCTTGGGATGACAACATATGCACATATGTATGTATGTATATGTATACAATATAATATACACCTCATGACAGAAGTGCATTAATTTTTGCTTTGTCGTCGTTATAGATTTGCTCTGATGTGTATTTACAATTAAAAAATTATAGGCTAGAGCTGCACTGAATAAAACAAAATATTGGGTGCTTAAAATTTTTTAACGCACTAGTAATCCCAAATTATTATTTTACTTATTAAGTAAAATATTTTTTTTTTTAATAAAAATACATTGAAATTGATTATTGAGGGGTTTAGCTGGATCCTATGCGCATTCCACTGTTGCTAATGCAGATCATCAGGGAACCTTTACCCAAAAATTTCTTAGAACAACTAGAGTTAATATGTTAAACTTTCATTTAAGCAAATGAGAAGCTCAACAAATAACAAAGTTGAAACAAGAACTCAATAACCAACATGTTTTTTTATTTTCTTACTTTATCATTATTACATTGGCTGACTTTTTTTCAGCTTCAAATTGTAGTTGTAAGAGTACGAGTATGTAAAGAAAATAAATGTGAATAACAACAACAGCTATTCAAGAATATAGTGTTGCCACACAAGTATTTTTTTTTTGACTGGGTTCTGTCAAGTTAATAATTTTTTTGGGTGTTTTTAAGCTCGCTAGAACTTACAAAAAGGTTAACTGTCAAACGAACTATGTATCATAATGCGCTCACTGTTTGACATTTACATACGTTCAGTATACTCTCATCATGAATACGTTAACGCTTGAAAAACGCTACAAAATCAGTCATCCACAAACGCAACTTATGGACGACTTTGATGTGATTTTTATGCCTCACATAATCGTAAATATGAGCAGGCCTTCCTTTTCTATCACAAACTCTTTAAATGATGCAATGATACCAACACGTCGAAGGAATATGCGTACTGAGGAGAATATCGCCACTGTAAACGAAAGTGTGTAAGAAGATTCAAACTTATCGATTCGTTGTCGGTCGCAGAAATTCGCGCTCTGTTTGTCCACCACGTGAACAATTTTGCGCAAAAAATATTGGCCTACAACCCTTAAAGATCCAGCTAATTCAGAAATTAGAGTTACGAGACCATCATATGTGTCGTTCTTTCCCGGTTGGTTTCTCGAGCAATTATGTTCAGCGATGAGGCTCATTTTTGGCTTAGCCGGTTTGTTGATAAACAAAATTGGCGCATATGGAGTGAAACCAAGTCAAAACACGCACTAAACACTCCATTATATCCAGAAAAGAAAAATTTACCGTTAGGTTGGCTGCATCATTGAACCTTATTTCTTCTAAAATGAACCCGAAGCTCGTGTTGCGGTCACGATTATTTAATGTGGGGTCACGTGAAGTCACTGGCTTGTGCTGATAAGCCAGCAGCTATTGACGTTTAAGAGGCCAACATTGTTCGTGTTATTCGTGACGTACTGAAAGAAATGCTCGAAGAATTGGCTCAAATTTGGACGTCCAGAATGCGCTGCGTCAAGAGCAGCCGAAATATGCCCGACACCATTTTTAAATATTAATGCCATGTATTGATCTTTTGAATAAAGAAAAAAAAAATTATTTGTTTTTGCAGCACGTCTAGATGCATCTACACGTGCTCGGTCAACAAAGAAATAAATATTTTAAATTCGTATTAATTTTGGAAGGCTTTAAATAAAAATAAAATATTAAAATAATTATTAATTTTTTGTATTATTTTTTACAACTTAAAGAGAAAATAAGGGACATGTAAACTCAATTATTTCTTACACAAACTTCGCATGTGTGTGAAATTTATTTTAGAATGTTGACAAATAAATTATTATTTCCATGATGGAAACGTAGGGGTTAAGAATTCCCTAGTTACCACTTTTGTCGACTATTTTGGTGACATTGTCACCGGAGTGTCTATTAATATTATTTTTAATGCGTAGAAAATATTTTTTCAGATACACACAACTATGCTTCTTCTTATTTTATTGGTTTGTTGAAAGTAAAAGTGACGTCAAGCAAAATTAAAGTGTTTGTAAAAATAAGTTTAAGGAGTCAAATTAAAAGATTAATATAAATGTATTGAACAATAATTAAAAAACATTCCTAGATAAAAAGAAATTACATACAACAAACAAATGAAATAACAATCCATATTATATAAAAATGTAAAATGTGAAAGGAAATTTTTGTTTGACCCTGTGAAAGATTTTGTGCCATCAGTTAAAGACTTGTCACACTTTCAGATCCATACGTAAGTGTTTGACTTTACTAATTGAGCGAAGCATACAATTTTTGATTTACATATACATATTTATTTAATAGAAATGACAAACAAAATCCCTACTTGCTGGTAATATGCTGAACGAATGAATGAATTAGTTCCTGTTATTGTATGTTTTTTATGCATAAGTTCCATTTTTTATAAATTTGTTTAATAAAATACCAATATGTGAACAAAATATGCAATTTCATTATGAAAAGTGTATACTAGAATTACTAAAATGTACTAGTGACCATCTGTTTCCAATGTCTTCATATGGTCCCTAAAGAACTATGTAATCAGTAGTACCAATGTCAGTAATTGCTTTTCAATGTCTATAGCAAAAAGCATTGTGTATAATTAGTCAGGCTACAAAGTCAATAGTGAATCAGTACTGTTGGCACTCATGTCTCTCATAAGTGAGAGACATGAGTAGCAACATAACACCACAAAAAAATCAAAATTCGAATATACGTAACCCGCGAAAATTCGCGATGCTTTTTGAACACACCTCGTATGTATATATATTTATGTGTTTGTGGGAAACCAATATTCTTGACTTCATTTTATTCTCTCTGAGACTCTCGGTTTTACTTTTCACTGAGAGATTCATTATCATTATTAATTAAGTGGGTGTAAAAGTGAAATACCGCAATATAAATTTTGCACTATTAAATTTATCATTTAATCTTAATAAATCATTCATTAAAATAAGTTCACATTTAATTGAAAATGAGATTTTTAAAGGCAATTTTATTAATACTCGTCATTATTTGCATTTGTTTAGCGGCAGCAGAAGGTGTTATAAAGAAAGTGCTTCGACCAGCGAATGTAAGAACTATGATTAAATAAATCTCTACATATTTATTTATTATAAATGAAATTTCATTTATCTAGGGTATTTATGGAAATAAAGCATCAAATAATCACCAGTCAAATGTCCAGGTTCATTGCAACTGTGGAGGGTGATTTTTTTTTAAATTTTTCGAGCACATCATGCATCATAAATTTGAAAATAAATTAACGTTTGAAATGCTATTTTCAATATAAATTGTTTTAGAAAGATGTGATTAATAAAGAAGACTATAAAAAGAAAATTTACCTATACGATTTAAGGCTTTTGCAATTTTAATTTAAAACGCAACCACATATAAACATATAAATGGAAGAGAGATCATGAAGTCTTATGAATTAAGTTACAATAAAAGTATTGTATAGAAAAAGCAAAAGACATTCAGCCCAATTATGAATTTTCCCGGCAAATTTTTATGTTCCCAATAATTTGTTGCCGGGGGAAAATATCCTCCTATTTCAAATAGCCGGGGAAAAAGCAAATACGGGAGAGGAAAAAATCTGGATTAGCTGTATAATGTTTACATTTTATTCTGCACTAACGCAATATAAATTTAATACAAATTTAATCTTTTCATTGCGAATAAGATCCCTGTAGAAAATTTGGTGACAATTGATCCAAACGTACTCGTCCTTTGATTTTAAAAGAGGGGAGTGTTACCAAAAGTAGGGAGTAATGTATGGTGAAAAAAGACATATCCTGTAAATAGTTACATGTTCATCATTGTCGTGATGCATCGTCTTGACATTTTGTCAATTTAATTGGGAATCAGTATAGTATTATAGTAAACAGCACTGAAAAAGTTCGATGTGGTTGGATCCAGGACCTATCAAATGACCAGAAACTATGCAATGAAACCGCCAAACCACTCTGGAACCAGTCCCGTAACTACACTTAGATATTAACCTAAGCTTAACTGGTGTTTATACTTTTGAAATATGAGTGCCCCTGTGATCGAGTAGTTAGTGTGCAAGCCTGTCATGCCGGAGGTTGTCAGTTCGAATCCCAAAAAAATATCTGTTTAAAAGTAAAATATAATTTCATTTTTAACAATAAAAAATTAGAAGTTTACATTATTACAGTCAAGTGTCGGAATAAAATTTTAAAATAATTTATATTATTCTACACTGAATAGGTCCGTATAAGATGGTTCAGTGACAAGTCACCAGGTGCATATAAAGTATCAATTAACCTCCGTCCTAGGCCATCCCCATGTAAAAGTGACTGGTCCGCTTCACAGGAAGTGTTAGAACTCGTACTGGTCCCTATCACTTGGGGACAGATCACGTGACTAGCCTTGTGTCAGTTCCATTTCCTGCAGGGATTGTTTTTTAATATACAAACATAAATATCTGTTCTTGCTTAAATAAAAAATAAAATAAACAGCGTAACCACTCACAAGCTTGCTCAGAAAGTGAAGCGAAAACTGAGCCACATGTAGATGCAAATTGATTAAATTTGCAATGATGGTATTTACAAAGGAAATTGTGAATTTTATTAAGTTTTTCCTGTTATCGGTCTAAGAAATAATCCCTGTAATATTGATATATTATTGAAGAAATTTATTATTTGACATAACTATTATCAGAAAAGTTTACAATACAATAATTGAAATTTATTTTCTGGTGGTTAAGCATGTCTATATACGCATTTCATTGGTGGTTGAAGCCTACTGATGATTTGGTTGAAGCGCCAATGAAATGCATATATAGACATGCTTAGCCATCAGCAATTAAATTTCAATCATTTTATATATTATTTATAATATATAAATCTTCCATTTACCTTTTATGTGAACTTAAAAGAGGCGTGCAGAAGTAATTCATGTTTTTAAAGTGCATGTGTGCATGTTGAATAAAAATTTGCACGGCTTGAATAAAAATTTGTAAAACAATAGGGAAATATAACACTCCGGTGCTTATTTAAAATGTTTGTTCTAAACCAAAGTCAGGCAAACACATGCATATATAATATGCATGGATGTATATAATATGGATGTACGTGAAAATAAGAGCATAACGAAGTGCACACGGGCGGCCTTTTGCTTATCTCTGTTCTAAATAAACAAAATTTTTAATTTGATTTTAAATTTTTGCACTAGTTCCCTTCAAAATGTTTTGGGGGAAAACTCGTAAAAAATTCACCCCCTCTCTCATATTTAGAATACTTATCCCAAATTTCGAGCGAAAAATCGTCAAAATCGTCAAAATAATTATCCGAAAACGTCCAAAGCTCGTCAAGAATAAAACGTACACTTTTTCATACATATATGTTGGAATTGAACAATTCTATTAGATCAGTTACTACTTTCAAGTCAAAACAATTACAATTATTTACTTTTAAGTGATTCTTAGAATATAAAATTGCTTAGAGAAGATATAAACAACCGATTTCTTCCTTTTTATAAGTTAACTAAACTAAGAACTCTCGCGCATGTTCTGACACTCGTAAATCGCATAACATTTGCGATTGTGACATATGAACTGCCAAGAGAGATGTTCTGCAAATCGCATACGCAAGACTCCTGGCTAGTTCAAATCACAAGAGTATACTGAAGTGAACTGATGAATTTAGCCTAAACCAAACTTTAATGAAACAGATAAATGGTTAATAAATAAAATTAAATATGTTTTCTTTTGATTTTAATCAAAAATACTCGTAGCAATAATTGTGTAAAGTTTTCATTAAAAATTTAAATTTATAAAATGCTTTCTTGTTTTGTTAATGTTGTGTTTTTAGTGTTTACTAAGTAAATCGGCAGTGTATGAGTAAACTTTACTTATACACTGCCGATTTCAACAAACAGCTGACCTAAATCAATATGTCGCAAGCAAAACGCATGAGTTACAGAACATGCTTGGCGATTTGAAATTCACATGCGATTTGAAAACCATGCGAGTGTCAGAACATAACCGTCTATCTACATTTGCTAAAGATTGAGGTAAAACTTGAAGGAGAGAGAGACGAGGGGAACAGAAAAGTTTTATTTCTCCTCGTCTCTCTCTCCTAAAAAACTAATCAGCTTAGCAATAAGACTTGCATAGTGTAAACTAAGACTTAACGTGGGAGATAAAACACCATAAGTCCCTTTTTTCATTTCTGGAAAACCTAAAAGTTTCAAATGTATCAGGGAATTTTAATAACTTATCGTCTAAATTCAGATTAAATTTTTTTTTCTTTTCAATTAAGCTTAAGGCTTTGAATTCATTTTCGAAGTCAAATGTTATTAAAATCTTATCACACATTTTTAAATTTGATTAACTTTATCATCCGCAAATAAATCCTTGGCATATATTCCCAAGTAAATTTCTTCAATATCTAAATAATGATGAGAATCTTTATAATCCACCAAATAAAAATGATCGCACTCAAACAAATCTTTTTCAAGTAGTTTTTGCATTTTACTATATAAATTTTGTATTTTGGCTGCCAAATGCTATTTTTGGCATCCAAAATCGTCAAAATAACGATAAATCGTCCAATGTGGCAACCTTGGGCACAACTCAAAACAACTAGTATTGCAGGAAACGTGTTTAAAGTTTTCAATTTACATACATACACCTCAATGCAGACATAAAAAAATATTATGCTTTCAGGAAGTGCTAGTATTGGGTGTTTTTTATTGAGGTATAGAACTTTAAGTTGGCATCACTTTTTTAACTGGCGGCCATTTTGTCAGCTGTCAAGTGATTAATATTTAGTTTGGTTTGCCATTTCATCATGAACAGGTTGACAAAAGAACAACGCTTGCAAATCGTGCAAATTTATTTCGAAAATAATGGTTCAGTTCGCGAAGTTTACCGCAAGCTCCGTCCATTTTATGGTCGACATAATCGTCCATCAGAGCAATTAATTCGGTTAACCATGGATCGTTTTCGCACTACGTTTACTCTATATCATAATACGCATCCGCAGAGACGTCGAACAGTGCGCACCGAAGAAACAATTGCCGCTGTAGAGCAAAGTGTTGAAGAGGACCCGAATGAATCGATTCGCCACCGTGCACAGCAATTGGAGCTTTGTCCATCAACTTTATGGAAGATTTTGCGCAAAGATCTTGGCTTGCGACCTTACAAGATCCAGCTTGTGCAAGAATTAAAGCCGCGAGACCATGCAATGCGTCGTGATTTTGGTGTATGGGCCGAAAATGAGATTGATCTCGATGCTGATTTTCATCGCAAAATTTTGTTCAGTGATGAGGCTCATTTTTGGTTGAATGGCTACGTCAACAAGCAAAATTGCCGCATTTGGAGTGAAGAGAATCCACATGAGACCCTTGAGACGCCATTACATCCACAAAAACTGACTGTTTGGTGTGCTCTATGGGCTGGTGGAGTCATTGGGCCATACTTCTTCCGAAATAATGCTGGAGAGTCAGTTACCGTTAATGGAGACCGGTATAGAGCCATGATAACCGACTATTTTGTTCCCGAATTGGATGGCATGAATGTGGATGAGTTGTGGTTCCAACAAGACGGCGCTACATGCCACACAGCGCACGTCACAATCGATTTATTGAAGGAAACATTCGATGAGCGCATAATTTCGCGGAATGGACCTGTCAATTGGCCACCAAGATCGTGTGATTTGACACCATTGGATTATTTTCTTTGGGGATATGTGAAGTCGCTCGTCTACGCCAACAAACCAGAAACGTTAGGGGACTTGGAAGCCAACATTCGTGGCGTTATTGCCAACATACGGCCCCATATGCTCGAAAAAGTGGTTGAAAATTGGACCTGTAGAATTGGCTTTATTCGAGCCAGCCGCGGCGGCCACATGCCCGAAATCATATTTAAACGTTAATGGCATAAAATTATCCTTCCAATAAAGCCAAATTGATGGACATTAAAACGATTTTCTTGTGTTTTATTTCAATTGGAAGTTCTATACCTCTAAAAAAACACCCTGTACAAGCGATTTATTTGAAATTTTTACACAAACTTCGCGATAAAAGCGACTTTTTGTCTGCTTTCAGCCTCCTAACAGTTTTGCCGATTTTTAAACAATATTAGGCTTAGTTATTATCTCGCTGTTCTGTCTCTGCGAATTTTCGCCGTTTCCGCGATTTCTACTTAATTTTCTGCATTCCTTACAGTTTTGGCGATTTTAATCAGTATTAGGGCTTGTTTAAGATTTTGAAACTTCTCGCGAGTTTTTGCAAAGTTTGCTATAAAAGCCGGTAGCTTGCTGTGGTGAATGTGTTTAATGCTTTAAAATAAATTCAGAAAATAAACAAATTTCACTTTAACAATAACTGCTGTATTCAGAAAAAAAGTTTGGTTTACAAAATTTCCATACAAAATTTATTTTGTAAAAGTCATAATTTTTTTGAGAAATTTTATTATACCTTTAATTAACTTTTTCTTTATATTTTTTATATTTGACCGCGATGACGTCAAAATAATTTCGAATTGTAGGAAGAAATACTTTTACTGTTTGTTAAGAAACTTATTAATCACTTACTACGAGTAATAAATATGAGTTTTTTTCCTATAAACGATGACTCTCTTGACTAATGATTCAGCACTGCCTCCAAACATGGGGAATATAAGATCCATGGATGGAAATCATGATACAATTGTACTTTTTCTAATGTATTTTGGATAATCTTGTTTGCTAATATTTTAAATTACAAAATTTTTACAAATCGACATTTAATATGAAATACTTTACACAGCTTCATGTATTATTTACTATTTTTTATGCATTTTTCATTATTTTTTAATTCTATTCTATTAACAAATACAAAAAACCCATTTTCCATCTCTGATCAAATATGATAAACAAACAAAATTCATTGACAATAAAATTGCATTTATGTGCCTTAACGAAAGAAAAACAATAAATTAAGAAAATACGCTTTCTTTTTACATACGTATACATATTTTTTCAATAAAGAAATTCACATTTTTGAGTTTTCCTTTTTCAGATATTTTTATTTATTTATACATATTATACAAAGTAAATTTGCATAATATGGTTGCACAAATATGGGCGGAGTAACTAGACCATATGCCCAAGATGTTATTAACAGTATTTTAAAAAGGTTTTGTGACTGACTGTACACGACCTATGCCTTCACATAGGAAGTAGCAACGTGGTTGTTAAAGAAATTCCACAAAATAACCGCAAGAATATACGGTTATCCGTGGCAGATCAGTCAACCAGTGCGAGTGAGACGCAAAACTCTCGAAGGCCAATAAACAACAGTGGCCTGGTTGCACTTAAGAGATAATTGCCAACGACGCTTGATGTTGACTCGCCCAGAGCTGCTTTACGACTGACAGATATTTTTAAAATAATTAATTTGAAAACAAAACGAAAAACAGCTGTTTGAATAATTATTGCAAGTAAAAATTTTACTTGTAAAAACTTGCAAGAATTTTTCTGTCTCTCAATTTTTTACGCTCTTCCGACGCTCTCTCGTTGCAAATTTTTTGGGTTAATGAACGCTTTCTAGCAGCGATGCCAATTTAGCGCGTTTCGCGCTATGCTAAATGCTAAACGCGCTTTTTTTCGTCTTAGCGCGTTTACTAAAAAAAGCGCTAAATTAGCGCGTTTTGAACAAAGTTACTTCAGTTCAATATATTTTTTACTTTTTTTGCATAAATTTAACAATTTTCTAGTATTCAAAACTCAATATGTTCTAAATTGGTTAATGATTCAGCTGTCGCAAATAAAATTTTAATACTGTAAATGGCAAACATTTTGAAATTTCACAACTAAAAATATGTACTCGTGACCAAAAAAATTATATTACTTATTAAGCATCTATTCTAGTTGAAGTACAAAAATCATTTGAATCGCAAAACTATTCGACAGTTTATATAAATTGTTACAAAATTTGGCAAATAAAATTAAAATAAAAGCAAAGGATTTCGATTATTTGGAAGCAATTCTGATTCTGTGTTGAATCATTTAAAAAAAAAAGAAAAGAGCTACTAAAAAAAATTAATTGTATTTACTAATGCACATGTACATACATCGAATTTTATTAAAATTTAATTTAGCGCGTAGGAAAATAGAGCGTTTTGGCTATAAATAGTTGACAATGCTGTAATTTAGCGCGTTGTAGCGCGTTTTGCGAAGGGGAACAGCGCGTTTGGGTTATAAATAGTTGGCATCGCTGCTTTCTAGTAACAATTGTTACAAATTTGTAAAAGTTTTTAGTAAATGAACACAACTATTGTGTTACTTTCAATTATTTCATTAAAATCATATATTTGGTGATAATATTAGATGTTAGAGGGATCAACTTTTTTATTTTGTGGCATAATCCCGTTTACGCAACTTGGAAGATTTGTCTCACACTTACAATTATTGAGTTCTAAAAATCTATAGTTTAAGTTAGATTGAAAAAGGGAGGCAAATATTGCTGACCTAATGCTGTAACGATATTACAATTATTATTGTTTGACATATCGCAACACAAATATTAAGAATACATTATTATTTCCGCAAACCAGTAACCACACATTATTTAGGAAGGAATGGCGGATGTTCCCAAGATTTTCGTCTATGTTGACATATATTTCATAATTAAGTATTCTCCCTTATCGTGGTAGGCGTATTTCGAATTCGACTACGACACGTCGCGACGTTTTTGTACAGATTAAAGAACACTGCAACATTTACTTTTTTAATCGTAGTCGAAGTCGAAATTCGCCAACCACGATAAAACCCACTGTATTAAGTTTCACCTGTCTAAATACCTAAGATATTCCAATATTAATATGCTATCCCTGCGAGAAATTTGTCACTTAATACGACATTGACAGAGGTAAACTTCTAATTTTTCATACTCTTCCTCAAATGGTCTGCAGCCGCACCGCACCGGTTACACAGAAAAAAGTATTCACCAATTAATGTTTTCAATTAATAATTTAATTGATTAAATTAAATTTTTAATTGTATTAATTAATTTGAGTGGAAAAACTTAATTGATATTATCAAATTGTTTATCGGTGAAAATTTAATTAAATTTTTAATTAATATTACAAATATTTTAATTAATATTACAAACTCATTCATATTACTTTTTTGTGTGTATGTGTTAGTTCTGTGTGTCTAGTTAAACAGTCTGCTGACTTGTTTTCTATTGGTTTGGGTTTCCATTTAGAATTTCGCTCACTCTTGTGTATTCCAGTTGCCTGTCACATCTAAATACAATTTTATATATTGAAAATTTTCTTGCAACTTCTACTGATGTAATTGGAGTAACGTCCATCACAAATAGCAAAACCCAATTTTTATGGAAATTAACGTCCAATATTTTTACTGAATCGTATAAAGTTGGATAATTCTTGAGTGATTGGTTTTATTCAAAGCAACTGTGTTTATTAAAAAGTTATGCAGTATGGCGTAACAAATAAGTCAAATGTCTATATTTTGCACTAAATGCATATAACATTGGAAATGAGATTTAGACGGGGAAAAATAAAAGTAAAAGTTTTGACCAACATATTTCACCAAGCATATTAAAATAAAAAAAGTTCCATTAAATGTCAAAACATGCCCTAAAAGGGTAAAATATGCTTACAAAATCGAAATTTTTTTTACAAATATGCGTGCATGACTGAAATATGCAAAAATATGCGTGCATGACTGAAATATGCAAAAATATGCACTAACAAATCAATGCCAAATTCAAAAAAAGTACTGAAATGAATAATTATCTTATCTCCGGATTAATACATCACACAAAAAAAACATGCAATTGCATATTTGCGGTTTCCCTGGTGATAACTATCACCAGTGAATAAAATCGCCTTATTGCTAAATGTATATTTAATTCATGTCAATTTAATTTTCAAACTTTTTGAACCAAAATTGCTTATAGCGAAAAACTTATAGCTCGTATTTTGGCTTAATAGACTATATTGAATTGACATTTTCAATTTCTGACATTTAAAAGTACGATAAAATAACGATATATAACGACAAATATTGTTTTTTTTTTTAAGGATAAACCATCGACTTAGCTTGTGAATTGAACGATTATATGTATTTATAGTGATTTAAAACACTTACATATCGCTCATTTATTCAAACAAAGTTATAAACAGGGACAAGGACTTCATGCATTTAAAAAAGGTATTTTAGACACCTAAAATATGACATCAAAAAAGCAAAATATGCACTAAAAACAATAAAATATGCACATATTTCGAAAATTTTTATTCAAAAGAAAAGTTTTCAATTTACATACAACTAAATAAAAATAAAAACATATTTTCCTTTACATTAAATTTGTACACAATATTAAATATGATATAACGATTTTTCCTGCATTATTAACTCCAAATACGCATTTTTCGAGATATGTTTATATTGCAGTAAAGGAGCGATACGTAAATAGAAAAAGAAAAGTGTTGTTATATATTTATTTTCATTTAAAAATTGTGAAGTGAATGAAGTTCAATCAATTTGTTCTTAGAAAGCTTTTGGGCAATAAAAAACGCCTTGTAACGTCTCTAGATGTAATCGGCTCAAATTTAAACAAATCTGTTATATATGTAAATATTTATTTAACTCGACCATTACAATGAATTGCATACTACCTATTAGATTTGTTTTTGAATTATAATTTTGAAAAAAAAATTAAATTTTCCTCAGAATTGTTTCACTACTTTCGGCTTTAATAGCAGACAATTTCAGCTTGAAATCATCAAAATTAAGTAAGTAAGTGTGTGTTCTTGTACAAGCGATCTACAATTCTACAACGATTCAAGCAAATAAGTTTAACAAAAAACAATTTTGCATCAATAATTTGTCAACAATAATATTTTTTTAAATTTGAATTTTTGACAAAATGCGACACAAACCATGCATTTATACCAAAATATGAGGCAAGAATATGCATTTATGACCAAATTATGCAGAAATAGAAATTTTCAGCAAAATATGCAAAAATATGCATTAACAAATCGATGCCATTTTTACGCAAAGACATTGTTTCGTAAAGATATTTCGTTCTTGCCATTATCAGGGTTAACGGAAAAAACATGCATTTGCATGAAACCCCTGTCCCTGGTTATAACTCAAAAAAAGTAGTTTTGCAGAAAACGAGTTTAAAGTTTTCAATTTACGCAACACTTAATGGAAAAAGAAAATTTTATTTTTCTCTCAAGAGTTGAGTATACAAGATATTTGTATGAAATTTTTACACAATATCAATAACAATATGAAGATTAATTCTGCAATATTAACTCAAAAATTCGGTTTGAGTAAATGAGCGATATATATACATAAATACTCTACCGCTTGTTACAGCTGTTAATTAACCGAATTTTTGGAATGTGATTTATCTAACATCTACCATCAGTTTGCGATGATGTTGAAAATTTCCCATAAAAAATGTACAGGGCTAAAAAACAACATCTTTCAACATCTTTGTAAAATGTTCCTAACTCATTTTGTTCCACTCAATATCTTTCGATTATTTTAGTGCCATCACTGATAAATGACAAAAAATTGTAGTGGCATCACTGGAATTTTTGACATTTAATGACATAAAAAAATATTTACAAAGTTATTAAAAATGAGCGAAACATGTAAGTATTTTTATTTTTAAATATTATACATATATACAAACATTTTGTTGTATGTACATTCTTACATACCCAAGGTGTACAAAGCTATAGCAATGCGCTTTTCCAAAGGTATAGCGCTGCTAAATCTTGTGTTTTTCTTTTGCAAAACTTTTAGCTTCTGTATTATAATTGGAAACAAATTTCGTTCTACGCGAAACGCCTCCTTGAAAAAGCCGTCATTGTTATTTTGTACATCTTTCTCCCAAAATGTTCCGTACCGATTCTTAAAAAATATGTCTTATTAAGTTTTAAATCATTTTTCAAACGTCCAAACTCTCCTAGGAATTGGCATGATATTGTCCAAAACTATGTCTTCATCATCTTCTTCCTCCAGTAAGCTTTTTATAGATTCTACACACTGCATTAACCGTAGATCGAGCTTTAAAAAAATTTCATAATTCTTCCTATGTATCATTTTTGATACATACTAGTGAAGATAGGAGTAATTGACTAAATTCAACACATTTAAAGTTTTATTTATTATTTCTTATTTATGTTTAATTAAGTTTATAAAATATGATTAACTCTAGAAATCATTAATGCAATCAACGCAAACATTTTTGGCATGTTTATTACTACAGCAAGGCTTCTGAGATAAAAACCAGTAATTCGACGACCATTTGTTTTTATTTTCACCCGAAGTATAACATTTTTGACATCTAGTACGTTTCTTTTTTTTCAGAATTATCTGTTCTTTGTTTTTTTGATGGACCAGCTTCACTATCATTAGATTCATCTGTACTTTGGGCTGAAAGTTTTTTGAAAATTGCCAGAGAAAGTTCATTTCTAGGACGTTTTTGACGTTTTTCCATATAAGGCGTTGACAGTGATATTGCTAACTCGTGTAGAAAAGTCTTACGTTTTGTACTGGTTTGAGTTTGTTTCCAGTTGGCATCGACTTCGTTGGATATATATAATGTAAGCATTTTAAAAAACAGCCATCGGCCAGCGATTATTTTTACGTTTGCAGCTATAGCAACTCAATATTTTATCAACCGTATCAACTCTTCCTTTTGTGGAGTTATAAAACAATATTATTTCGGGCAACTTTTTGGGGCAATCCGAAACTTTAGGTTCATGATGCATTGTACTCATGACAATTGTACACTTGCCTTGTAGCTTATATAGCTAACCATAGTTGTATAAAATAATATGGTATAAAAGCGAATGTTGACTCATACCGTGGAATTTTTTTTTGCATGCCAAAAGCTTTGGAGGAATTGATCACTTGTTTTTTCGCATAGTTCCAACCATTGTTATGTTGTATTTTAAAAGTTTTTGATTAAGGTTATGCGAAGAAAAAAAAATTATCCATCGTAAAATTATGCCCTTTTAGACCATTCACTATGTCAAGAACCACTCGTTCTCCTTGATTTCGTTCTGGAATTCCTGAAATATCCTTTCCCAAAAACTGGTTAAATTTTCCACACATAACAAGTACGCGCGTCAACAAAGGAGCCCAAATTTTAGACCTTTTTTTCTAATCACGTCTGACCTGGACGCATTCTAAGAATATTTTCCTTTCCTAATTTACCAGTAGGATAAGGTTCGCTACCATCAAGTAGTACCATCTTTGGCTGAATATAAAGGATCACTATTTGTGTTACTACTAGTGCGTTGATCAGAATCCAAACATGAGCCACTTTCGTGATCTTCTTCATCTGAAATATCAGAGTTACGAACAGTAATATCTGTAACATCTGCTTCAGAAATATCGTCATCTTCTTCACTTTCACTTAGCACTTCATTTACCAGTTCCTCGAGAGTCAAAAACCACGGATAAGACATTTTTATCAATAATCACTTTGAACTGAATTTTTTTTTTTCAAAAGAAAACGCACAACAAATCAAAAACACTTGTTCTAATTATATGTACAACACCACAGAAATGTGCAAACTGCAGTATGTATCAAATGTGATACAAAGGTAAGATTATAAACTTTATGAATTTCTTATTGCCTGCGTAGATATTTAATTTTTTTTTCTTTCTTAATGACGGGAATAATAATGTTTACAAATTGTGAAAACATGTGGTACTTTAAATTTTGAAAACCAAAGTTATGTTAACATAAAAAACTAAATGTATCATTTCTGATACAAGGCTCGATTAACGGTTAATAGTAGAGATTGCTCTTGCAAATTAACACTAGTCCTATTATTAATTTCCCTTCATTATCCATTTTTTTTTAATTTTTATTATTTTTTTACACAAAATTGACAAAATTGACAGCTATATATGATGGTTGATGTTAGATGTTGTAACATCTTCCACACATTCCACAAAAATGTTGGCAAGTGTGAAAAGGCTACAAACCATTTAACCGGAGATCAATTAAGCGAAAACTACTGTCAGGCCACTACATTATTTTACAAATAACCCGTAAATTGCCAAACCGCTAATTCAAACCCATTATTTGACTTATATACTTACATATGTACATATATACTTATATGTATATTCGTGGTGTGGTATATCGAGAACATTGTGAAATTTCCTTAACATTTTCATGAGCTTGAATGAGTGTAAGTATAAATTAAATATGTGTAAGTAAGTATGTCTGCGTGTATTTCCAATTAAACAAAAATTACATGATTATTTATTTATATGTATATTATATGGCAAATAAACTAAATTTAGTATCTTCATTTGTTTGGCCATTTCCACTATTGCCGCTTCCCTTAATAATATTCTATTAAAGAAAAATTTCATTTCAATTCAAAATAAAAATAATTTTAATTCGCAAAAAAAAAACAACTTACATTACCAGGAGTTGCCATGGCGAAGGCAATTACACAAGCTATAATAAAACTGATTTGAAATAATTTCATTTTGAAAATCAACTTCTGGCTGCAGACCTCTTCGTTCAACTAATGAAGTTCTCTATAGAATTATTATTTATATAGTCCTTAGTACGAATATCTAATTATGATTTATATCTACCGATTATTCAACAAAAATGGTAAGAGTATACATATGTATATAGGTTTGTCACTCCGGTTGTAATTTCTACAATATAAATAAAGTTTATGCGGTTGCATATGCCATAAAGTATATATATATTGCACACTTGTTCATAAACAGTCACAACTCAAAAGACCGCAAAAATTTCTGTTGCAACACAGTCTGCTTGAGCTCTATCTGCCATTGGCGTAGCTAGATTTTTTTTCTGGTAGAGGCGGCAATTTTAGAATAAATAATTACAGGCAATTTCTAATAATTCTAAGGGAGCGCAATAGCAAGTCTTGTTCTTTCTATGTCTAATGTTATTTAGTCGAAAAATACCCACAGGTCAATATAAATTGCAATAGAGCAAAAAGTAAATGATGCATTTTTCTTTCAAAGAGATATAGTGTTACCTTAACATAGAAAAGTCCGAACTAATAATTTGTTTAAAAATTGAGTTTTTTGTACATCTATGGAAAAATGTAAAAATCTCGATTAAAAAATGTTTTTGAGTTAGGGCCTTTCTATATTAAGCTAATCATATGAATGTTTTTATGTACGAGGTGAGAGGTATATAAGATGCATGTTTATAAATTTATAAGACTTAAATGAATATTTATTGTAATACAAATAATAAATTTAAAATTAGTCACTAAAAATATAAAAATAGCAGCAAGAAATATTAAAAGGAGGTTTTTGCTTAATCGCTTAATTTAAAGTTGCCTTTTTCGATTATCGGTTAAAACGGTTATAAAAGCCAATTTTAAATTAAGCGATCTGTTAATCGGGTAGCAATTAACCGGTTAACCGATTAATGGTTAACCGATTGAATACCCTACTATCTACTCATAATACATACCATTTGAAAGCCATTTTCTGCTCTTTAACATGACAACTCAATGGAACATCTAAAGCAAGTAGTTTTATATATATATACATATATATAATTTTCTAAAGTCGGTTTTTGCTATATTTCGCAAACTAGAATGTATAATGATCCAAGATTTCGCATTAACGGTAGTTATGCCAGAGACATCATTCATACAAAATTTCATCAAAATTGGAAGCGAAAATTTTCAAACTATTACTTTTGTTATCTTCTTCTATAGGGTCCGCCAGATAACTTTTTTTTTGAAAACAGGGCGTAAAACATCGAGTGTATCTTCGGCTGTGTGGCACGTAGCGCCGTCCTGCTGAAACCAAATGTTGCCAATATCCTCCTCTTCAATTTTTGTGAACAAAAGTTCGTTCAACATGGCCCGATAACGATCGCCATTGACTGTAACGGCCACTTCTTGCTCATTTTCGAAAAAGAGACCCAATTATGCCTCTGGACCAAAATCTGCACCAAACAGTGACTCGTTTTGGGTGCGTCGGCTTTTCAATGTATGCGTGCGGGTTTTCTGTGCCCCAAATGCGACAATTTTGCTTGTTTACATACCCGCCAAGATCAAAATGAGCTTCATCTGAAAAGATGATTTTTTTTTGGCAAAATCGGCATCTTCTGTAAGTCTTTCCCAGCGTTGCTCAAGCGTATACACAACCATATTCGTTCAGCGGAAGGATAAAACTAATTATCTGTCAATTTAGACATGAGTTACCATTCACGAAATAAGCACTAGTTGAAAAAAAAACGTTAGATGGCGGACCCTATATATACATATATAAAATGAATGTTTATTGGTATGTCCTTTATGCGCGGCCAAACCGCTGATCCGATCGCGATAACATTTGGTGCATTTAGTCTGTGCAGCTCCGGTAAGGTTTAAGGGTATTATTTTTTTTCAAGAAGGACCAGGAGAGCGATACGGGGGAAATGCCTGCTCCTCCGAAACGTTCAAACCGATTTTAATGAAACTTAAAAAAAATAGATCTGCATCTAGGACCAGGAGGGCGATAGGAGGCCGAAACGTTCAAACCAATTTTAATGAAATTTAGAACATAGGTAGATCTTCGTCTTAAAATTCACAAAGGGACACAGAGGAAAAACGTCTGCCACCAAAACAATCAAACCGATTTTAATGAAATTTAGAACACAAATAGATCTGCATCCACAAATACACAAAGACTATGTACATTTTCAAAACTAGGATCAGGATGGCAATAGGAGGGAAATTTTTTCCCCTCCGAAAATTTTTATCAATGATTTGGGCATGAGACGGGTCGCAGCGAAATTCGTACGAAAATTGCTCAATTTCGACCAAAAACAGCATCATAATTGGTGACGAATCGTGGGTTTATGATTATAACGTAGAAACCACAGCTCAATCATCTCAATGGAAGCTGCCGCACGAACCAAGGTAAAAATCGAAGACGTGGCAAAACTCGTGCAAGCAAAGCAGCTGTCAATAATTAACTGAACATTCAAAATGCCCGAAATTGTCGGCATAACATAACGCCACAAAAAAATCAAAATGCCAATATATGTAACCCGCTAAAATTCAAAAATTCTGCGTATTGACTGTTTTATTACTGATTAAAATTCACTATAGTTCAATTAAATTTAAAATGTCTCACATAAAAAAATTTTAATACACAAATAATGATTAATTTATGGAACTTTTTCTAATATATCTGTGGCAAAAAAGGAATAAGTGCTTAAGTTGAGATAAACTGATTTTGAGTTAATGGCGCTCCTATTATCTTCACATTCAAAAGTATCCCTGGACAAAGTCTCAATTATTTTGTGAGATTTGTCAGGAAGTTATAGCGCAATAACTCATACGAATAATCTCATATGGAATAATAGTTAAATTTAGCTTATACTTTGGTATGTTTCAAACTTAATTTAATGTTTTCGTGTAGTATGTAATACGATGTTTTCATAAAAAAATAAAAGTGAATACCTAATTTCCCAATTTAATTGTAAAAGAAATAAATTTCTGAAAATCACCTTGAAATCTTAAAAGTGATCTCCTACAAGACAGTAAAATATGACTTAAGGGCTTTTTCCTTATTGCCACACCCAATTGATAGGGACCAGTCCGAGGTCTAAAACTTCCTATGAAGTCACTTTTGCATGATACTTTGTGTGCACCTTGTGACTTGTCACTGAACTATCTTCTAGGGACCTAATCGGCGTAGAATAATATAAATTATTTAAAAATGTCATTCCCATACTTAACTGCAACAATGAAAACTTATAATTTCTTTTTATTGTTCCAAATACAATTATAATTAATTTTTTTTTTATTTTTAAGCAGATATTTTTTTTAATTCGAACTGGCAACCTTTATTCTCAAAACTCATTAAAATTTTAATTCTATTTACACTGTTACAATTTTTTATATAAAACTCGAATACAAAACAAAATTTTTCTTCTTCACTTCTTGCTCCAGTTGCAACTGTTTGTCACACATTTCATAGATTCCTCTTTAGAAAATACTTCCTTTTCGATCAAAGTTATTTTGATGGTTATGGCGATTACTATTTCCGTTGATTTCGTTCTGTTTAAAAAATACAAAAATAAAACAATTGAAATTTAATTTAATTTAATTAAAATTTTTATTTTTTAATTACATTTCCAGGATTACAGGTGATGGCTGCAATAACACAAGCCATTACAAATAATAATTGAAATAGTTTCATATTTAAAACAAACTAACACTTTGAAGTTTAACAACCAATGCTCAGAATTTCCATCAGTAAATGGCATTTTATAGGTTTAAGCAATTGCCTGCCCATCAAACATTTAGTAATGAATTACAGCTAAAGCAGGGTTTTCAAAGACGCACCATTTGCCGTTTGTATTACTCTGAGTAACTAAATACTTAAAGCTGGTATTGACCAGCTTTACATAATCGTACGACTTGTGTGAAAATTCAACCCTAATCTGAAGGAGTTTATGAAAATTTTTAAAACGCCACAACATTTTATATCAGAGTTGCATGTTCTCAAGAGCTGTATGATTATGTCGGCCGTTACTAGTATGAAAGCAAGTACAATATTTATTTTGTCTTTAGTTAATATTTGCTTTCAACTATATCGCAGTTTTGTTAAAATGATTATACATTAGATTTTAATGCCAATGTGGGGGTAATAAAGATGAGTATTTGAGCATTTTACTATGCAATAAGTTTTATATTTAGGTGACTGCTGGGTAAGTTTTATATTAAAGTGACTGCGGTTTTATTATTTACGATAACGGACTTGCAGCGTATGAGTTGTTCGATTTAATTTTATTGAAACCACAGATTTGTTTAAATTCTTCTTAAATTGTGGTATGGAAATATAAATATTTTACATGCATACACATGTCAATATCAAAGTCAGCCAAACACATACATACATATATAATATGAAGGAGAGTAAAATGCATGCTTGTATGAATGTACGCGAAAATAAGAGCATAACGAAGTGCCCACGAGCGGCCTTTTGCTTATCTCTGGTCTATATGTACAGGGTGGGCCAAAAGTTACCATGGGGCTTAAAAGTTTAATAACTTTTTCGTTTATTAATTTTTTTTTATATTTTTTTTCTCAGATTATATAATATACAAAATGGAAATTTTTTCTACACTAAGTATGAAAAATAATGTCTCTTAAATGACCACCGTTTTCAGCTTCGCACTGATGGGCGATTATGAGTGATGAAGCTCATTTTCATTTGAATGGCTTTGTTAATAAGCAGAACTGTAGGTTCTGGGGTTCTGAAAATCCAAGAGCCATTCATAAACGCCAATTGCACCCCATTAGGTGTACAATATGGTGTGGGATCACATCTGAAAATATCATTGGGCCTTACTTCTTCGAGAATGAAGATGGAAGTGCTGTAAGCGTAAATGGAGAGCGGTATCGGTTTATGATAGAAAATTTTTTACGTCTTGCTCTTGAAAACATACCTGGTATGTGGTTTCAGCAGGACGGAGCCACTGCCCGCACTGCCCGAGACACAATGGCACTTTTAAGTCAAATTTTTGGAGAGCGAATAATTTCCAGAAATTCGGAAATAATTTGGTCCAGCGCGATCGCCAGTTTTGACAGCACCCGACTATTTTCTTTAGGGTTATTTGAAGTAGCGAGTGTATGTGAACAAGCCAGAGACAATCCTTGAATTCAAGGCAAACATTGTTGCAGAAATTTTGGAAGATATTATGGAAAATGCTCTAAAACGAGCCCATCAGTGCGAAGCTGAAAACAGTGGTAATTTAAGAGACATTATTTTTCATACTTAGTGTAAAAAATTTTCCATTTTATATAATTAATAAACGAAAAAGTTATTAAACTTTTAAGACCCATGGTAACTTTTGGCCCACCCTGTATATGTATAGACATTATTTCCTCATTTGATCCAATTTCCACTTTGCAATATTGGCGATTATATAAAAAGTCATTTCATTAACTTTTAAACTTGATGGATATCTCATTTCAAAACTTTAACAGTATAATGAAGACAACTTAGGTAAATTGTAGTAAAAAAAAAAAACAAAAACTATTCCTAATAAGTTAGAAAAATTTAAATTGAAACGTTCACTGCAGGTTTGTCAGAGAGACAGCAATGTACAGCTATTTATTTATCTTTTAAGCTAGTCTCTATCTCACTTCAAAACGTTTCTAGTATTATGATTGTACTCTAGACGAATTTCGATTTGAAAAAATATAGGAATCGGTTGACCTTGTTGGCCAACACTGACACTTCCCTCTAAGCTACAGACTTTGGTCAAATATGCACAATTGTTATAGGAACGTAAGATTTAGCGAGAACTTAGTGTACCAACTTTGAAAATTCTAATTGAGGTCTTAGGAGACGCCGCACTGTGGCGCCTTTTCCCAAAAACCGTGGCAAAAATACAAAATTTGATGACAAAATTTTGTAAAATGAATGAACACATCGTATAAAGACCATTTTAAGGTAGAGGTCCATAGCTCGCTTTTTGCGCGTTATGCTTTACACGCGTTTCATCCTCTTGTTTCATTCTATATTTTGTTCGCGTTGAGTTAAATGCACTGCTTTTCATGCACTATTTTATTTTTGTTTTGATCAGCTGTGTGCGTTTGTTTATAAATACTTATAAAGAAAAAATGGAGAGTGAAATCGAGTTTTTAAAAGAATTTGTGGAGTTAGTCGTAAAAGTAATCGATAACTAATATGTAAAATTTGTTACTGAGAAAAGTGTGGTGAAAAGTTAATTAAAATACATCGCATTAATGAAAATATTCAGATATTTTATTAACCAAGTTTTTTTTACTAAGAAATTTTTTTATTGAAAAAAAAGTAAAAAATTATCCACGGCAAAATAATATTTATCGATAACGTAAGTAACAAAGTATTATTTAACATCTTTAGCATTCAAGAACAGCTGACTTTCTTTCATGGTGCTTGTAACGCGTACAAAAGTAGAAAGTAGACCTACTTTTTGCTTTGAACGCGCCTACACGTTCTGCGCTTTTTGCAATGTAACTTGTCACATACTATTACATTGATTCTACTTTTTTGACAGATGCATAGAAAGCGTAATGCGCAAAGAGCGAGCTATGGACCTCTACCTTTACTGATCAGAATTCAGAAACGTTTTTCTTAATTGGATAAGAATTATAGCTGGTGGAGCTGCTTAAAGTCGACAGTTTTTTAGAAAGTCCAAAAAAATGTGATTTTGAGAAAAAAAAAACATTTTAGAATTGAAGTGTCAGAAATATTGCCATGTGATCACTACTTTTTTGGTATTGTTTTAAAGATATATTTATTGTTTATTAAAAAAAGTAAGAAAATGTCCACTAGGTACCCTACTTTTTCGGCAGTTGCCGTTTTTCAGACATCCTATATTTAGGTACTTTTTACAAATAAAATAGAGAATATTTAAAAATGGGCAAAAATGGTCACGCCCATATTTTCTTAGCATATTTACTACTCAGTACTTTAAATAATTAAGCTAAATTGGGCCACAAAAAATTACAGGTTTTCTTGAAATTTGAAGAAAGATGTGACATCTTATAGCCAGCACTGCCACAGCCAAGATATTTTTGCAACCAAAATTAAAAAAAAATTGCCAAATAAGGAAAACTGCTACCAAAATTTTAATATTTTTTATATTTTATGTTATCTTACAGCACAAAAATGTAAAAATAAGTGGAAATGATTGACATATTTTTGTTAATGTATGCATATGTGCCTACTTATATATAAATATGTATGTAGCCTTATTTCACAGATCAAATCTTAGTTTTCTTTTTTTACAAAAATAAGAGAAAAATAACTTGTACTTTATGTTATAAAATGTATTTTATTACTAAAAGATAAAAAGTTATTTTATATATGTAACAAATATGAAAAGAAATTATTCTCTCTATAAAATTGTTTTCACTGCATCACTTGTGACTAATATTTATTGCTTGTGCAGTGACTTTTTCCCTACATTTTTCTTTAATTCTCTTTTAAGTTGATAGCCTTTGTACAACATTAGTCAATAAAGTCTTCAAAAGTCACCATAAAAAGTCATAGTATGAATCCCATATAAATGATAAAAAATATTTTGCTGTGTCAATCAGGTAGGCATAATTATTACAATTTGTTTATTTATTTAAATTTAAGAGCACATTATGAAAATAGGCAGGTAGTTTTAAAACTTGCTTTTTATATCCAGTTAACTGTGGCCTAGATTTATGTTTCGCAAATCAGGTAGTTTGAACCTTTTTATTTTTGGGTATAAATTAATCTGCAATTGTGTAATGCAATCATTTAAGGTTTTACTTTGCAAAAGTAGTGATCAGTACCAGAACTCATAATGTCATTTCAAAATTTGGAATTGTTTGGAGTTGTTTAGAAAATCACATAATGAAAATGTATTTAATTTGGTTATTGTGGAAAAATTGCACGGTTTACCAGGATACCACGAAAAGGATGTTAAAAACAAAATTCACTTCGTTTTCTTGGATATTCGTAGAAAATGGCTTGCCTCAAACCGTACGACAAAAACCTTTATGGTAAAGTACTCAGACTGGCTAAATGGAGTAACAACTTTTGAAAACATCGAAGAACCGCATACATCCTTGGACAGCAGAAAAGGAAGGCCTGCTAAAACTATAAACGAGTGTTCGGAGTACACAAAAAAACGTAAACTTCAAAATGCTACAAAAGATATATCTACCTCGAATCTGTCAGAAGCATTATGTCTTAAGTACCTAAAAGATAAAGATAAATCAAGGTCTGATATTACAAAAGCTGTGGAGCTTGCCAGCCCAGATCGACTACGAAGGATTAAAGAAAGTATGCCAACTCCTCCGAATGCATTACCCACAAAGTATAGCATAGAAGAAGCCTTAGCGTTATTTATGGACTTGGGATTGTCAAAGGAGAAATATAATATTTTACGAAGCTCTTTAAAGAATCATAATGTGAATGTTCTTACTGGATATAAAAAGATTACCTCTGCCAAAAAAGAAGCAGTACCACCTAATGTAAAAGTTACTGAATTATCAGCAGAAGTTGAAATGCATTAATGGATTTTGAAGAAAACTAGCTATTAAAAAAATTAATAAAAATAACTCAATATCATATTATAATATATCATACTATAAAATAATATTATAAATTAACATTAGTACATTAGTGGGCCAAAAGTTACCTTGGGGTTTAAAAGTTTAATAACTTTTTCGTTTATTAATTTTTTTATATTTTTCTCAGATTATATAATATATAAAATGGAAAATTTTTTACACTAAGTATGAAAAATAATGTCTCTTAAATTACCACTGTTTTCAGCTTCGCACTGATGGGCTCGTTTTAGAGCATTTTCCATAATATCTTCCAAAATTTCTGCAACAATGTTTGCCTTGAGTTCAAGGATTGTCTCTGGCTTGTTCACATACACTCGCTACTTCAAACAACCCCAAAGAAAATAGTCGGGTGCTGTCAAAACTGGCGATCGCACTGGGCCAAATTATTTCCGAATTTATGGAAATTATTCGCTCTCCAAAAATTTGACTTAAAAGTGCCATTGTGTCTCGGGCAGTGCGGGCAGTGGCTCCGTCCTACTGAAACCACATACCAGGTATGTTTTCAAGAGCAAGACGTAAAAAATTTTCTATCATAAACCGATACCGCTCTCCATTTACGGTTACAGCACTTCCATCTTCATTATCAAAAAAGTAAGGCTCAATGATATTTTCAGATGTGATCCCACACCATATTGTACACCTAATGGGGTGCAATTGGCGTTTATGAATGGCTCTTGGATTTTCAGAACCCCAGAACCTACAGTTCTGCTTATTAACAAAGCCATTCAAATGAAAATGAGCTTCATCACTCAGTCATCAGTGCGAAGCTGAAAACGGTGGTCATTTAAGAGACATTATTTTTCATACTTAGTGTAAAAAAAATTTCCATTTTGTATATTATATAATCTGAGAAAAAAAAATTTAAAAAAATTAATAAACGAAAAAGTTATTAAACTTTTAAACCCCATGGTAACTTTGGGCCCACCCTGTATTAAAAATATTTCAATAATTTTTATCTGTAATATAAATAAAAAGTGTTATATTAGAGTAGCATTTTTTTCTAGACTTCCCTATGAGAATGTCATTTAAAGCACAACAAGTTGTATTTTAAATGTTTGAGAAATTTTAAAAATATCATTACTTCAAAATATATGATTTTTGCGACAAGAAAGGTCAAAGGTGTCATCGTGTCCAATGCCTATCACAATAAGGGAGCACTTATCTTGATCCTAAAAGATTTAGAAATCAATTGTTTTTTTCCCCATTACAAATTTCTTGGTAACTTCAAAAATTATGATGTTTTCAACAAAAAAAATCACTGTGCATAGTGCCTCCACAAAGCTATGGCTAATAATGATACTCATTTTTATTAAAATATCTTTCTTACCTTAAAAGTTATGATGTTTGTAATAAAAACAGTCGAAAGCAGACACTGTGCACAGTGCCGCGCCTAACCTATGCCCGTGCAAATCATGTATATTAAAGCTAAAGGAGTTTCCTTTCAAATGCTTTTTAAGATTTTTAAATATCTTTATCAGTTCAAAAGTTATGATTTTTGCAACGAAAAAAGTCAAAAGGCCCCACTGTGCGCCGTTGTCTAAAAATTCGACCTTCAATAAAATGCGGAAAACTTATTACCGATCACCCATTAACAAATGTTTGTCTGCACCGATGCCGGATCTATAGGTCTAGGTTTTTTTACTATTTTTTTTATTAAAAGGAAAATATTTCGGATTCTTAATAATATTTTTGCGAGTGCATACGCATATTTAACACTTAATAAAGTAGTCAATTGCAAATATTGACTCTAAATACACTTCATATTTAAGCAAATATTTAGGAAAGAATGTTCTTTCATAAAATTCCTTAAAAACTTAGCACAATATTTAAATTGGCTTTTACGGCTGACAGTATTTCAACGACAAGAAGCACAAGTAGGAGCAGCAGTAGCAGCATAATCGACAAACGGAAGCTGTACAAAAATATACAACCATATACTACGTACATATGTATTGAAGATGCTGCAGCAGTCGCAATTTAGTCTACAGTTTGTTAAGTAAGTGGTAACAAAATGAAATAACGTCGAGAATTTTAGAAACTCTTCAGGTAGAGGTCCATAGCTCGCTTTTTGCGCATTACGCTTTCTATGCATCTGTCAAAAAAGTAGAATCAATGTAATAGTATGTGACAAGTTACATTGCAAAAAGCGCAGAACGCGTAGGCGCGTTAAAAGCAAAAAGTAGGTCTACTTTCTACTTTTGTACGCGTTACAAGCACCATGAAAGAAAGTCAGCTGTTCTTGAATGCTAAAGATGTTAAATAATACTTTCTTACTTACGTTATCGATAAATATTATTTTGCCGTGGATAATTTTTTTCTTTTTTTTCAATAAAAAAAAAATTTCTTAGTAAAAAAAAACTTGTTTAATAAAATATGTGAATATTTTCATTAATGCGATGTATTTTAATTAACTTTTCACCACACTTTTCTCAGTAACAAATTTTGCATATTAGTTATCGATTACTTTTACGTACTGAGTGTCATCTCCGCTAAATCTGTATTAAATAGCTGCTTAGAAAAGTTATTGCTTAAGCCAATAATGTGCATACATTTATATATAATTTTCAATTTACTTACATTAAAGTCAACAACAGCCGACAATCTGCTGGAATAGCCCAGGCCGAGTTCTTCTCAAGACTATCTTTCAAAATGCTGAATAAATAGTCAAAGACATCTGCAGACATTCTTGTCGCGGTTGGAAATTGCTCAGGGTCAGAAGTTTTAATTTTTTAAATGTGGTTTCAAAAAACCCACTTAAATTCCGTTCTAAATACAACGGCCGTACCCAAAACCTTTTCTTTTTTGAAATTGTTCATATAAAGCATAACGCGCAAAAAGCGAGTTATGGACCTCTACCTTTCGTCTTCAGAAGATGAAATATATTAAAGTGCAATGCAAATTTTGACATAAAGCATGCGATCTTGTGCTACTAAAACTGTTAGATTTATTTATAAAATTAAATATATTATTTACAATGCATGTATATAAGTTAACACAGTCACCTCATAAGTTGTCACACTTCGACGTGAATACCACAGTTGCATTCAAATTTGCATATATTATTTTTATCTTGTTTATTCGTAAAACGCGCAAGCTGTAACGTATTTCGATAATTTGTATTTTTGTATTTCTTTATATTCGCTTATTTAGCTTTAAAGATACATTGAAGTTTCAATTGATATTTTATTATTATTTAAATACGAATTGATGCTTAAATAAGTCGGTGAAATAGGCTCCAGACTATAAATATTTAAACTATGGTGCAGGCGCGAAGTCAGCACATTTAGATTAAGCCAAATTGTAATTGTTAAATAATGGAATAAGGAACAGATTCATTCTTAACACAGTCACTAAAGAACAAAGTCGATAATTTGTTAATTTATATGTCAACTCAGAAGGTACTTCAATAAAGCGGACTAAGTTACATTTACATGGGGTTAATTGACACTTTGTAGGCACCTTTTCACTTGTCACTGAACTATCTGAGCTGGACTAATCGGTGTAGAATAATATATATTATATACAAATGTCATTCCGAAATTTAACTGTATTAATTGGAAAGTTTATTTTTTATTTTATTTCAACAAATGCAATTATATTTTACTTTTAAGCACAGCCCTTTATTGGGATTACAACTGACAACATCCGGTAGCACACAACCCACTAAAATGTATATTTCAAAAGTATTAATATCAGTTAAGCTAAAGTTAATATCTAAATATAGTTAATGGACTGGTTCCAGATGGGTCTTATTACAGCGTGTTTGTAGAATACGACTCGTCCATAATAAACGTTAATATGTTAGCGTTATTTTTTTTTTTGGGTTTTAGAACACGTGTGTTGGCGATTTTCATTAAAAAACAGAACAGATGTCAGTTTATTTGGGTTTGTACGACACGATTTGAGTCACAATAAACGTCAAGGTGGGCGATTAATAAATTCTAGTCGTCTTAACCAAAAAGTTCACAAAAATAAACAAAACTATAAAAAAATTAATAAAAGTTAAGAAAAAATAAAGAAATTTAATTTTCAACAAGAAAAATTTAAGTAAATTTTCATATTAAGATTCTTCTTATTCAAAATGACAACAAGGCTGCAGTTTAGCCAATTGGTGGCATGTATGGAGCAAATTTCACATTTGGCCACGGGAACTCCACAGTTGGGTAGCAGTAGGGGTGTTATAAGTATGTAGTGTGTGCGTCTCTATATCTGTGTATCTGTACAAGTCCTTGTACAGACCTAACGGCTTGACCGGCTTTGATTTAGTTTTTTGTGTTTGAAAGGTGACTTGATCGAGTGTTCTTAGGTATGTTTGAAGAAAATTGGTCCAGCCACTTGAAAGCTATTACATATTTTCTAGATATAACTGGGGGTTTTTAAATAAGCAAATTCTTTCACTTTCAAACAATTTGTAATAATAAATTTATGATAACTTCCAAAAGCCTGGACCGATTTTCTTCAAGTATAGACTAGACGATATACGATCAAGTCGGCTTTCAAATAAAAAAAAAAAAACAAATTAAAATCGGCCCAGCCGTTTGTAAGCTACGTCGTCAAAGACACACAAACCATTTTCATTACTTTTCACATAACAATATCGATCAGCTGTTTCCAACCGTTGCAGTTGCATTCGATTACAGTCGGCTAATTGAGCCTTTAGTATTTTTTCACCATACAACACAAACTACTTTTGGTAACCCTATCATTTTCTCAAAGATGAGTACGTTTCGATCTCTTATCACCAAATGTTCCGCAGAGAGTGTATAGAAAATTTCAGCTCAAAAGAAGAAATCTTTTTTAAAACTAAGCTGCAAGATTCCATCAGGAGAAACATATATACTACGTTTATACGCATGGCTTATTTGCAAATAAAACTGTAAATTGTTGCCATATTGTTGTTTTTATTGCGACATACTAATTCAGAAAACTATTCACTATTAGCGTACTAATTGCAAATAAAATGCTTGAGGTTGCCACACTTACAAGTGTTTCCTAATAAAAAACAATCAATTAATAAATATTGTTCAAAAAAAAAAAATATTGATAGAAGAAAATTATGACAATAAAAACAAATTATTATTATTTGTTATTTTATACATTCACACAGTTTGTTTTTGTAAACATAAGTAACATTTCTATAGAAGTGCTACCAAATTTTTATACATTTACAATGCCGTATAAACAGTGAGTTAATTTAATTGCAAATATTTTTATTTGAAAACAGTGCGTGTATAAACGTAGTAACAGTTACATACATTGCAAGTTAAGTTAAATATTTTAAACTAATTACGAGTTTCTCAACTGATTCCCATAAAACTTTACAAAAATCTTTGGATCTGGTAATAACACAATCTTGTGTGTGTTTTTGAAAAAGTTTCTTAATCATAGTAGGATTGTACAGGGTGTTTTTTTAGAGGTATAGAACTTCGAATTGAAATAAAACACAAGAAAATCGTTTTAATGTCCATCAATTTGGCTTTATTGGAAGGATAATTTTATGCCATTAACGTTTAAATATGATTTCGGGCATGTGGCCGCCGCGGCTGGCTCGAATAAAGCCAATTCTACAGGTCCAATTTTCAACCACTTTTTCGAGCATATGGGGCCGTATGTTGGCAATAACGCCACGAATGTTGGCTTCCAAGTCCCCTAACGTTTCTGGTTTGTTGGCGTAGACGAGCGACTTCACATATCCCCAAAGAAATTGGTGGCCAATTGACAGGTCCATTCCGCGAAATTATGCGCTCATCGAATGTTTCCTTCAATAAATCGATTGTGACGTGCGCTGTGTGGCATGTAGCGCCGTCTTGTTGGAACCACAACTCATCCACATTCATGCCATCCAATTCGGGAACAAAATAGTCGGTTATTGCTGTGCACGGTGGCGAATCGATTCATTCGGGTCCTCTTCAACACTTTGCTCTACAGCGGCAATTGTTTCTTCGGTGCGCACTGTTCGACGTCTCTGCGGATGCGTATTATCACATAGAGTAAACGTAGTGCGAAAACGATCCATTGTTAACCGAATTAATTGCTCTGATGGACGATTATGTCGACCATAAAATGGACGGAGCTTGCGGTAAACTTCGCGAACTGAACCATTATTTTCGAAATAAATTTGCACGATTTGCAAGCGTTGTTCTTTTGTCAACCTGTTCATGATGAAATGGCAAACCAAACTAAATATTAATCACTTGACAGCTGACAAAATGGCCGCCAGTTAAAAAATTGATGTCAACTTAAAGTTCTATACCTCAATAAAAACACCCATTATATAGTTTTATAATTCTCAATAATCTAATGAGAATTTGTCTATAAACATTGGGACTTTGTAAGCTTTTTTGAATTGCGGTTGAAATCTACAAAACTATGTTGCTTGAGCAGTAAGGAAATGGATATAGACGTGCTTCACCAACAACAAATAAGTTTTTTAAATTATACAGTAATTGATTTTCTCTATGTTTGCTGTGTTTGTAATTCAAAATTGTTTACGGCGGTTTTTATTTTTTATTTATTTGTAAAATATCAAATAACGGAGTAAAAATATCAAAGAAATAAACTGCCGCTGTCACTTTACATTTTTTGTATTATGCCAACATTTACCTTTCAGACTGTACAAGTATACATATGTATACAGCACATGTGTATGAATGTACTCGTACAGTAGCATTTAAACTTAAATTTTCATCTTCATTTAGAGTATTTTCAATATTTGTTGGAACATTTTATAAGTCTTCATTTAAATTTAAAATAAATAAAACGTCATAACAAAACAGATTTCTAACGTAAACGGTCGGAAGCAGTTAAACAAAGTCGAACTATACTTCAGCAGCAGGTGAACAGATGCATTACCAAGTAAAAGAGGCAATGGTGATTATCAGGGAAACCGCAAATATGCAATTGCATGTTTTTTCTTGTCTGACATATCAATCCTGAAATAAGATATTTATCCGTTTCAGAACTTTTTATAAATTTTGGCATTGATTTGTTAGTGCATATTTTTGCATATTTTACCCTTTAAGGCATGTTTTTGCATATTTTAGTGTAAAACACATATTTTGAACCTTTTTCGATATTTTGGTACTTTAGAACAAATTTATTTTAATATTTTAATAAAAAATTTTTTGGTAAAAATTTTTACTTTTTTCCGTCTTCCGTTTTCATTTTCAATATTCTACGCATGTAGTGAAAAAAACAGTAATATGGGTAAGCAATATTTTGCTACCATTATAAAGTTAGACTTAAAAAAAGGCCATTGTGTATGTTCTGGCTTCCGAATAGATTTATGTGAAATCTTGTGAGTTCTGATGTTAAACACCTGCTACACTTGTTAAAGATGAAATTTAGAAAATGCTAATTATTAGTATGTGTTCTAACATCCAAATTTAGAAGAAAAAAAAAATATAAAATGAACGATTTAAAATTTTTTGATTTTTTAATTTTCACTCACTTGTAAACAGTCTTGTGCAAGAAAAACGAAACAAGAAAATTAAAAAATTTTATATCGTCCATTTCCAATTTTTTTTTCTACTCAACTTTAATGCTGGAATAAATACTATTGAACAGATGTAACATGTGTTTTAACATCCTAACTGGAAGTTAATTTCAATAAAAACTTGGTTTGGCCATTGTGACGAACGCTGCTCCAATTACATCAGTTGAGGTTGAAAGAACATTTTCAATGTATAAAAGTTTGTTTAGATGTGACAGGTAGCGATTTTTAATTTAAAATCTAAGTGAATATTTTTTTGTTTATTGCAATAACAATTATTAATAAAAAGCTTGTCTTATTCTCCTTTTGGAAGTTGAAGTTAAATTTTTGTTCTTAATTAATTTTTTATTGTTTCCTTTTTCTGTTTATTATTTTTTTTTATAGGACCAGCACTCAGGGGATAACCCCTACTCATGCAATGCATTGTGCTAGAACTAGGAACATAGGTTATAGGGCAGGAGGATAGAGGGAGTAGTGTCTGTGAACATTTGATTTAAACTTTCTCACGCTGGTAGTGACAGGAAAGATCTCCGTAGGTAATTGGTTCCACATACGAACAGTGCGGCTAAAAAAGGAATTCTCTCTGTAATGCGTAGTGCGATTCGTTGGTCAATCAACCACAAAGGGATGTGCTCGAAATGTCCGGGTTTCAGGAACAAGTTTCCTAATTTCATTAGAACACATTCCGTTGTAGTAACGATATAACAAGGAAATGCACCCCACATTGCGTCGATGCTCCAATGAATCAATAGAGGTGCATACCCTACTGTCACCGATGAGCTTCTTCGCTCTCTCCTGTACGCGGTCGAGCAGCCCCAAAATAGACTTTGAAGCGCCGGCCCATACATGAGAGTTGTATTCCATTTTTGGTCGGATATAAGTGGTATAAATAGTAAGGAGATCGGATGGGGTGAAATATCGTTTGCACCGTTTTAAAAACCCGAGGCACTTGAATGCTTCTTTTGCAACTTGAAAAATGTGTTCAGTCCATCGGACATCACACTGTATTTTCATGCCAAGAACATCAAGAGCATCTGATTCCTTAATATTTATACCCCCCATAATTACAGAGGCAACAGCATTTTCGGTCATGCGTCTATGAGTAACTATACAACATTGGGTCTTACGGGCGTTAAAGTCGACCCTGTTCGCATGACCCCATTCAGAGATTTTTGCTAAATCATAATTTAGAGTCTCATTCATTGTTTGTCGCATAGCCTCAACCTGTGGCAGGCTAGGTCTATTGCTGAATGAGAAAGAATGGCAAATGCTGCTGTCGTCCGCGAAAGAATAGATAGGGTTGAAAGTTTTGCATAGAAGGTCATTTATAAATATAAGGAATAGAGTTGGTGAAAGAACGGAACCTTGCGGTACCCCTGAATTTAATTTAAACTCATTTGATGAGATCCCATCTATAACAACTCTTATAGTGCGATCTCTGAGGAAACTCGATAAGAATCGAGAGAAGTTATCACCGACACCAAGGGCAATACATTTTGACAAAAGTGCGCCATGCCACACTCTATCAAACGCCTTGGAGATATCTAGAGCCACCACCTTACTTTCGCCAAAATGGTGGATTGAATTGCACCATTTCTCCGAGAGGTCTCCCGTAGAGCGGCCTCTACGAAATCCATATTGCCGGTCGTTGAGTCGTTAGACTCCAGATACCTCACAAGATGGAAATTCACCATACTTTCCATCACTTTGGAAAGTGCAGAACATATTGCGATTGGACGATAATTTTCAGGGTTAGTAGCTTCTCCTTTTTTAGGTATTGGCGTAACATTAGCAAAACTCACTGGAAACTCACCAACATGGTACAACGCGCTGAAGAGATTAGCTAATGGACGTGCTAGCGTCGAGGAGCACTGCTTCAAGACCAGTGCTGGAATGCCATCCGGCCCGGGATAGGCAGAGGCTGATTGCTTTCCGGCAAATAGGAATTACTTGCAAACATTTCAGCTAGTATTATTAGGCATCCTTTAAAAGAGTCGTAATTGAAGAACTATCATTATTATTTACTCTTTTAACGAATGACCAGAAGCTCTTACTACCCCGAGGGGCAGCAAAAACTTTAGCACGGAGACGATTCTCGTAAATAGTTTTTCACGCCTCAGTACTTTGGCACACGAAGATCTCGCCCTTTTGCGTAGCAAATCAGTATCGGCATTTGGATTACTTCGCCAAATACTGAATGCTTTCTCTCTAGATCTGACTGCATTTTTGCATGTCTGATTAAACCAAATTTGCTCTTTAGGCTTAATCGGAATTAGTTTTGATGGTATGAAAGCTTTCATACCCATCAAAATTATACTTTCAACCATTTTGGCCATGGCATTGACATCATTGTCAAGAAAACATAGTTTCCAATTAAAATGCCGAAAAAATTCGTTGAGCTGAGCCCAACGAGCCTTTTCGTAAGCGTATTTTAGTCATTTCGTAGCTGTAGATGAAACGCTATGAAGTGCTGAGAACGAAATGGAGGCCGAAATGGAACATTGATCTGAATTACCGAGAGGTGCTTTAACACTTATTTCATATTTATCAAGGTGTGAAGTAAGAAACAGGTCGAGTGTATTTTGTTGGTGCCCTTCAACACACGGAATGTGTGTTGGTTCATTCACAAGTTGCACTAGGTGGTTATGTGCAACGAACAACTCAATATATTGGCCTTCCGTTTTTTGTTTTTGTCCTGTTTTATATGCAAATTTCATTGAATTGTTGAATTAAAACTAGATTTTCATTTCCAAATAATACAATTTATATTATTTCTAAGAGCATATTTTTTGAATTTGTTGTGCATATTTTCAAGCTTTTAGTGCATATTGAACGCGCATAAAACACTTTTTTTGGAGCATATTTCTGGTTTCCCTGGTGAATTACTTTGAAAATCATGATGATGATGATGATGATGATGATGTGATGATGTTTGCGTTACCGATAATGAGTAGAATACTGATGATGTGATTTAAAGTGCAAATAATGCATTTAAATGTTTATTATTGTCACCCCAAAGTCGGTTATAACTACCTGTTGTCTTTGATCTTCAACTTAGAGTGTGTGCGACTAAGTAGATGCATGCCATACACCTCTATTAAATTTTAATCCATAATGTCTGCAAGCATCACATTTAAGGCATGCATCGTAAATATTTTATGGAGTTTATGTACATACATATGTATGTTTGTGGCATGAGCAGATGAATATCCACACAAACATACATATGCATATACAGACATTTGTTTGATTGTCACTTTGTGCTGTCAACTCCAATTATAATTCAACCGTTACGTTAATCACCTTTGAAAATGAGCCGCTATAAAAAGAAATCGCCCATTATGAATTAATATTGTAGTTTAAAGGTTTTTTTTTTTTGGTGGGAAGCAGGGAGACATTTGAAAGTAATGGAGTGCTGACATTTCCGTGTTTTCTTGAAGAGTTTTTCTTCGAATATATTTATATTATAATTTTTTTCCATTATATGTTTTGGCTAAAGGTGATGGTTTGATTAACAATTTTTGTTTGTGTAGGCAGACGTAAGTAATCGATCATTGTTTGTTTATGTGTTTGATGGTGTTGCTGGTTCATTGTTTTTATTTGTTATTATAATGACTTATAATATTCAGTTAATGTATTTGATAATCCAAATTGTGTACAAAATTGTGCATGATATGCCTTAAAATATTTTAATTATAACTAAAAATTTCCCTTAAAACATTAGAAATTTTGTGAATAATTTTTATACTTTCTGAAATATTATTGTGTGAGAAAATTTGAAAATAGCCTTGGAAAAGCCATGAAAAAAAGGGGGGGGGGATGGAGTTACGAGAGGTAATGCTCTGGCAATTAATGTACACACACAGACAAAAATATCATCGAACTGCAGCTAACAATTCGAATTGTTAATACATATTTAGTTTACATTATAAAATATTTTTAGTTAATATAACAAATGAAGTTGCTGATACGACATATACAGAAATTTTTTTTCCACAAACTGAACGAACCAAATTTTTTGTTAAGCATGATGCAAAAAATCTAAAATTTAATTTTTCAATAGATCTTTTTTTATTCAAAATGTTAACTAACATTTTTGTTTAGACTTGCGAAAAAACTAACAATCATTATTATTGATACAATAAATTTAAAATTTTCTAGTCAATTAAATTACTCAACAAAATTATTTGTTAAATTATATCATAACAGAATGCGCTGAGAGGTTGTCGGTTCGATTCCTCCCAAAGATGTTTAGTGTTTTTCGCAGACTAGCAAAAATCGTTTTGAGGATTGTGATTGTGCAATTGAACAATTATTATAATAAAAATTTGTCCAGAAATTCAACAATTCCCAATGTTAATAAGAAAACAATGGCTTTAATTAAAAAAACTTTGATATCTAACAAAATAAAATTGTTAAAAAAGTCTTGTTAACAAATTATTTATTATATTCAATTGGAAATATTTTTCTAATTTTCCTTTAACTTACAATTTGGTAATTGTATTTGCAAAAATCCGTGTAGGTTCAAAATTAATTAATTATTTAATTGATATAAAAAAACGCAATATATTTACTAACCTGGGTTCGAATAGTCACATCCGTGAACGTACAACTCGTCAAGTAAAAACACCATTTTCGGATTATGACATACGTGAACGCACTGAAATCGCATTTAGCTAATACAATTGAAGTGTATCATTTAATTTGTTATCCTACGATTGTCGATACGATCACGGATGTGACGATTTGAGCTTTGTTTTTTTTTGTGTAGATACATACATACTTATGAACATACATATCTGTATTACCTTCTTTTGGTGATCGCTAGTTCAGAGAAAACTGATGGTGGTGTAAAACGAGCGATGGGAAAACTGTAACTTTCTGGGAATAAATTCTTTAAAAAAGCTTTTTATTAATTAAATCTTCATAGTTTTTTTGATTCTTGGATGCCTAAAATAATTTCTGCCTACACAGAAAAAAAAATATGTAAATACAATTAATTTATTTGTGAATACAATTAAAATATTATTTAAAAAGGCACCTACAACGATTTTTGTAAATACAAACACACATTTGTAACATCAGAAAACAAAATCAACTCAATTATTTTTAATTAAAATGATTGTGTTATTGACAATTGAGTTGTTAACGAAAAACAAAAATTTTGAATGAATTTGTTTTTAAAATTCTAATATGTGTTTTTTCTTAGTTTTTTTTTTTAAATTTTATTTAGAATTTGGTTTCTTCGGTTATCGAACCGGCAATCTCTTGACTAATAGACTAACTCAGCTAAAGAGTAAATCGTTTTGATCATGCAAATAATGAATACACGCAAACATGATTTCAATGTTTCTGATACATGTGCGCTTTGCGTTGATATAATTTAAAAATAACTTTGTTGAGTGAAAAAAAGACAATCCACGACGTTTTCACGAGCAATTAAAAAATACAACAACAATAGCACATGACCGCGTTGGGTCAATCAACAAGCAAGATAAACACCAACACAAAGAAATTAAATTAAAAAATGATATTTTAAAATGCGCGGTATTGTTAAATATTGTATTAAATTAATGACAAATATTGTTGAAATTAAAATTTTTTTTCAATAACATGGTTTTGTTGAACATAATTCTTGTCTATTTTTTTTGTGTATAATAATTTCTGCAAACTTAACTTCCAATCCACAAAATCGTCTTCTCTGTCACTATCCCTTTCCTAAAAGAAGGTAGCACCTAGTAATAGTAAAGGGTGTTTTTTATTGAGGTATAGAACTTTAAGTTGGCATCACTTTTTTAACTGGCGGCCATTTTGTCAGCTGTCAAGTGATTAATATTTAGTTTGGTTTGCCATTTCATCATGAACAGGTTGACAAAAGAACAACGCTTGCAAATCGTGCAAATTTATTTCGAAAAAATGGTTCAGTTCGCGAAGTTTACCGCAAGCTCCGTCCATTTTATGGTCGACATAATCGTCCATCAGAGCAATTAATTCGGTTAACCATGGATCGTTTTCGCACTACGTTTACTCTATGTGATAATACGCATCCGCTGAAGTCGCTCGTCTACGCCAACAAACCAGAAACGTTAGGGGACTTGGAAGCCAACATTCGTGGCGTTATTGCCAACATGCGGCCCCATATGCTCGAAAAAGTGGTTGAAAATTGGACCTGTAGAAAATTGGCTTTATTCGAGCCAGCCGCGGCGGCCACATGCCCGAAATCATATTTAAACGTTAATGGCATAAAATTATCCTTCCAATAAAGCCAAATTGATGGACATTAAAACGATTTTCTTGTGTTTTATTTCAATTCGAAGTTCTATACCTCTAAAAAAACACCCTATATTAGTCATTCATTGCCTGAGCGTTAGGCCGGGTTTACATTTGTGTGCCATGTGCCAAAGAAAGCGTAACCACTAATTACTAATGAAAAACTGTTTGACTCAGACAGTTTCCAATAATGTTGGATTCTATAAAATTGTCTATTAGTTATGTATGAAACTGTATAAATTATAAATACGTGTCTGGATCAAACAGTTTTTCATTAGTAATTAGTGGTTACGCTTTTTTTTGGCACTTGAAATGCCAGATGTAAACTCAGCCTTACTTCTATTTATAAAAAAAGACAGTACTTTCTAATATGAACATCGTACATTTTGAAATCTCGCGTTTTCCAGTGCATCTCCAATTGAGTTATTAACTACTTTTAAATCACTGCTATTTTGCGATTTGTCAATTTTTATAGCATCGTTGCAGCGCCTCTGGCGCTAAGTAGGCGAATTACTTTCATAAATTTTTTTTTGGTTATTTTACTTTTTAAATGGCAAATAGGCAATTTAGAATAAATATTTAAGCTTGTGGATTATTTCAAAATGTTTTTCCTTGTAAGTTAATGCATAGTTTGTAAATTTAAAAATGTGTGCATACACATATTTTTAATGAACTTCCTACTAATGAAATAATAAATTATTTTTAAAAATGTAAATAAATAAAAAAAAATATAATAAACGACCTTAAGCTTAAATGTAAAAAAAAAACAATAATAATTATGGTTATGCCATAATCATTATTTATTCTGAAAACTTTGGTAACACTGTGCTGCAAAAAAATTTGTTTTTAATAAAAATATGTGTTTTATAGGGACATTAATGCCCTAAGTTCAAATCCATTTTCAGTTTTTGTCTATGACGTACATATTTTTTTAATGGGCATGGCTAATATTAACCCCTAAACATGGCGTTCCATCCTAAGTGATTTCAATATAACTCGATAATGGTTTGTTCGATTTTAAAAGATTAAACACTTAAAGCTGCAAAATGGAATTACCTTTAAATCAAATTCATATACTTATTTTTCGATTTTCAACGCATTCGGGGTTATTACAAAATTAGTGGCGAAAAAAATTATTTTTAATGCAAAATTTATTTTTTTTGTTTGTTTTCAAAACTTTATAAAAAAATTAAAACCGCAAATATTTAAAATTTTTATTACTTTTCGGAAGGCTATGTATGCTGGGGGAAAAAAGCTATAAGTAAAGAATATCTGCAAAAACAAACATATAGATTTTATTCACATTTAAAGCAGATATCCCACTTTAACAAACATTGTGTAATATATTTATCCGTAACATACTTGCATCTTGTGGTTCAATCGCAAGGCCATACCAAGTAAAGGAATAATTTTTTTACGGTTTCTGGAATTAAAAAATGTAGTAATAATAGGAATGTATGTATCCAATGGCTCGGAAAGCAGTGTGGCTACATAATGGAAATTAATATCCGTCTGTAGCATTAGCCCATGCAGTAACTGCGAAAGAGACCTACGAAAACAACAAATTACTGCTCAAAAGAGTTCAATAGATCTCTATTTGTGGAATATATGTGCATTTTTAAAAATGTTGCTTTACTTATGCGCCTATATACAAAATATTGTTGCCTTTTTGTGAATTGGTCCTTAAGATCTCATGCGATTCCGGGAATCAAAAACACTGCAAATGAGCCTTTAGTTGACAGGCAAAAAATATTTTTGCCAGCACTGTGCTTCAAATTAAGCAAACGATTTGTTATAAGCAGGGACAAGGACTTTATGCAATTAACAAAGGTATTTTAGGCGTCTGAAATATGACATCAAAACCGCAAAATACGCACTAAAAACAATAAAATATGTAAATATTTAAAAAATCTTTTGTTCAAAAGAAAAGTTTTCACTTTACATACAACTAAATAAAGATATAAAAATATCTTCTATTCGCAAGAAGTTGTTGTACAAGCCTTTTACATTAAATTAAAACACAAGATTAAATATGATTTAAGGATATTCTCTGCATTATTAACTCCAATCACGCATTTTTCGAGATATGTTTATATTGCAGAAAAAGAGAGATACGTAAATAGAAAAGTGTTGTTATATAAAGCGTCCACCAGATAACTTTTTTTCTTGAAAACAGGGCGCAAAACATCGAGTGTAGCTTCGGCTGTGTGGCACGTAGCGCCGTCCTGTTGAAACCAAATGTTGCCAATATCCTCCTCTTCAATTTTTGTGAACAAAAATTCGTTCAACATGGCCCGATAACGATCGCCATTGACTGCAACGGCCACTCCTTGCTCATTGACCCAATTATGCCTCTGGACCAAAATCCGCACCAAACAGTGACTCGTTTTGGGTGCGTCGGCTTTTCAATGTATGCGTGCGGGTTTTCTGTGCCCCAAATGCGACAATTTTGCTTGTTTACATACCCGCCAAGATCAAAATGAGCTTCATCTGAAAAGATGATTTTTTTTTTGGCAAAATCGGCATCTTCTGTAAGTCGATCGCAGGCAATATTTCCCAGCGTTGTTCAAGCGTATGCACAACCATATTCGTTCAGCGGAAGGATAAAACTAATTATCTGTCAAATCAGACATGAGCTAAGTGTTACCATTCACGAAATAAGCACTAGTTGAAAAAAAAACGTTAGATGGCGGACCCTTTATTTATTTACATTTAAAAATTTTATATTATCTATATTTTCAGATATGAAGCTCAATCAATTTGTTGTTTGAAAGCGTTTGTGCATTGAAAAGGCCCTCGTAACGCCTGTGGATGTAATCGGCTCAAATTTGAATGATTCTTTTTATGTAATCTTATATATTTATTTAAATCAACCATTACAATGAATTGAATACTAACGTTCAGATTTGTTTTTAAGTCCGCTACCATTTTTAAAAACAATATCAAGTTTCCGCAGAATTGTTTCACTACTCTCGGCTTTAAAAGCAGACAATTTCCTCTGGAAATCATCAAAATGACAATTTCCATTATATTTGGTAGTTATCTGTGCTTGTATAATCGTTCTACAATTCTACAACAATTCCAGCGAATAAATTTGCCAAAAAACAGTTTTGCATTAATAATTTTTAATTAATAATATTTTTTGAAATTTGAGTTTTTGACAAAATATGACACAAAACGAGGCATTCACACCAAAATATGAGACAAAAATACGCATTCATGACCAAATTATGCAAAATATGCATCTTCAGCAAAATATGCAAAAATATGCATTAACAAATCGATGCCATTTGTACGCAAATTCATTGTTTCGTAAAGATATTTTGTTCTTGCCATTACAAGGTTTAAGGGAAAAAACATGCATTTGCATGAAACTCTTGTCCCTGGTTATAAGCTTTTGAACAGAGATGGAAAGGCAGAGATGGCATGAAAAATATATTTCCACGTATAAGTGAGACCAACTAGAAGGAAGGCGTAGTTGTGGTTCTCCAGATAAGAGAAATCTTTAAAGAATTGCTCAATTCTAAGTTGGTCAATAAGGAGAGAGGAGCATGGTTAGGTTTTTAAAATATATGTCACAATTTTATTGGAAATAGCAGGGCTCCAAATTAAGGACTAGTACAAGAACTTCTTCCTTCATATCAACAACTCAGATGCAACGTTTTTTTTTTTTTTTCATGCGTATATTTATTTATTGTATCTTCAAAAAATGAACTAACAATAAGTTTTCAAATCTTAAATCTAGATATAATAATTAGGCCCAACCAGTGTCAGGCATATACTTAGTGATAATAATCAATAATACATAAATATCGTATTAAGCACAAAAATATTATCAAGCTGTTTCATATGGAGTGTTGAGTATTAGAGCCATAGTGTCTCTCTTTTTTAAGCGGATGTGTCCAGTAAAATTCAAGATGTTACGAGCAAGTGGATTAGGATGAGACTCGAGTTTTGTTAAGTATTTGCCTGCGTATTTTTTAATTTCTTCAGTCACTAGTGGCATATTTAAATCACGATGTAAATTTGAATTTTTGATGTACCATGGAACTGATGTTATTAGTCTTAAAATCTTGTTTTGCCTTCGTTGGATTCTCTCTATATTGGAAGCTGAAGCAGTCACCATAGCTGTATTCCGTAGCACCATATGGGTTTCAAAAGCGTCTTGTATATTAAAAGTTTACAATCTAGACTGAGTGTTGAATTTCTACCAATCAGCCAATGTATCTGAGTTAATTTAAGTTTCATTTGTGTTAGCTTTGAGTCAATATGGTGTTTCCATGTAAGCCGTCGATCAAGGTGTATACCAAGGTATTTTACATGTGAATGTTGAGGTACAACTTGATTGTTGATTCGAATTGGGGAACAAGTATCTCTTCGCAGAGTAAATATTAGCTGAACACACTTTTGTTCGTTAACTTTAATTCTCCATAAGTTTAACCATAGTTCCAGCTGAGTAATATGTTCTTGTAGATATCGGGAAGCCTCGTGAGGGTTTTCGTGCATACTAAGGCAGGCTGTATCATCGGCAAATGTAGATGTATGGATATTGCTGCTTCAGATGCAACGTGCTTTAAAAAAAACTTCCTGCATTCGCTTTTTGTTCGCGGTGTCATATCTGGTTAGCATGGTGAAAGGTTCTAACGAAATATTACGCACATGGAAAATAGATATACCGGCCAGTGGTCCCCAGAAATATGAATTGATTTCTGCTAGGTAACTAATAGTGCAACAGCAGATAAAACTTATAAAAGAAGGCGATCTATTTAAATGAAAATAGCTCAAAAACCAGACGTGATGGAAACAATCTGAGAACCGATTTGGATTCACTACACAAAAGTCCATTAAAGTCACATAATGAAGTTCTTGTTCCCGATTTTTTTCTTATTTTTTTGCAGAACAGTGTAATTTTCCCACATATTTGAGAAACATCTTACAGCTAAATAAAGATGTTTTTTAATTAATTTAATGTGTAAATACCGTAAAAAGGAGAACAAATAAATATCTTGAGAAAAAATTTTTGTTTTGTTTATTTTCAAATCAATTTGGGCGAAGTGAAAAAATAAAATAACAGCAGCAGCAAAACAAAAAAACGCTAAAAATGCCAAGAAGCCATTCTCTCGCATAAGCGCACACAACTAAATTTAATATAAATAATACTTATTAATCTCCATTAAAATGGATTTTTTATGAATTTATTCTTTTTATTGATTTTTGCGCATTGGCATCATGGCGCCACCACAAAATTATTCATAGATTGAGAACAAAAGGCATTTGCCGTTTGTTTATAATAGTCAGACGAACACCAAAAAGTTGTTTTTTTTTTAATATTTTTTATATATTTAAGCACCAGTGAAATATATATAGACAATGCTTAACCACCAGCAAATAAATTTCAATAATATTTTATATATATTTTTTGGCAATAAAAAAAAATAAGAAATACAGTAATGAATACACTCTTTCAGAGCCTGATGTGAGAATTTCTTAGACTGAGAAGTTTTAACCGATATGGCCTAAATGGGCTCATGTGTATAATATTAGTATGGAGATTATGCCCTGTGACAACGCAAATAGTTGCCTGACACAGAGATGAAGTCCAGCACTATATCTTTATGGGTAAAAATATCGTCTACAGGTTAAATATTCCTACAGCACAGGATGATGATATTAATTAAAAATTACACTCAGAGAAAAAATGACACCACACGTGCACAAACTGATCACATTCGTTATCAAAAGTGTATCAACAACGTTAAAGTTAAAATTGTATACACCGATAATCCGAAAAAGATTGACACTTTGGAAAAAATATTCACTATGTTAACACTGACATTTACGCATAATGATATCGAAAATTGGACTTCACGACTGATGTAGCCGCAAGGAGACATCGTCGGAGTTTTTTGGAGCAGATTTCGGTTGGAGCACTGCATAATAATTGGACGATTGAACTCCTTCCGAGCCATTAACATTGGTGTAGCTAGACTTTTTTTTCGAGGGGGTCATTATGACTGCTGATTTCCATGAGTAATATTAAAATAAATAACTACATGAAATTTTTAATAATTCTGAGAGGGGCAACAGCAATCTTTGGGGAGGCAATGCACCTCCCGAGATGGTTTTTCTACGCCTGTGGCCAGAAATCATGTTCATATTGTAATAATATACACCTTGACCGGCGGCGTACATGGAAACACCACATTGAATCTAAGCTAACACAAATGAAACTAAAATTAACTCAGTTACATTGGCTGATTGGTAGAAATTCCACCCTGAGTCTAGATTGTAAACTTTTGATATACAAGTAGCTCTTGAAACCTATATGGTGCTACGGAATTCAGTTATGCGCCACTGCTTCAGCTTCAAATGTAGGGAAAATCCAACGAAGGCAAAACCAAAATTTTACGGTTAATAACATCGGCTCCATGGTACATAAGAAACTCAAATTTACATCGTGATTTAAATATGCCACAAGTGACTGAAGAAATTGCAAAATACTCAGGCAAATATTTAACACAACTCGAGTCGCATATTAATCCGCTTGCTCGTAATATATTGAACTTCACTGGACACATCCGCTTAAAAAAGAGGAACACAAGGGCTCTAATACTTAACACTTCAGATTAAACACTTTCTATATTGGTTTGATTTAAATTCCTATACCTCTAGCAAACTCCCAGTTTGTTTAAAAATTATATTCACTATTTTAACTTTTGCAACAATGTCCCAATGTATCGGACAAGACAACATACCACACCATCAGAGCATATGGACGTCACTGAACGGATACGACCAGACTTTGGAAATGTCAGACCGGGTGCGCGAGACATTGATATTAGAAAGACATTCCTGGGACAATCGATCCCTAGAACAAACACCCGTGGGAGTTTGCTGCTACACGGATGGCTCGAAGCTAGGGGAAAGAACGGGCCTCGGTTTCTTCATAGAAGAACCGGAGACCGAGATTTACTTCCGCTCGCCTGACAATAATACAGTCTTCCAGGCGGAGGTTCGTGCCATCGCGTAGGTTTTAAAATGGAGCTCAATATATTTACCGACAGCAAGTCGGCAATCACAACCGAAAGATTAAACTCTAAGACCGTTTTAGATTGTAAGAATATGATTATTGATTATGAAGTATATGGCGTAACCGGAAATTAAAGTGCAAATGAACTGGTGAAAAAGGCCAGAACTTTACGGACAGTAACTCTAATTAATGCAAAGCCTTTCAAGGCAGCGTAGATTGAATTACAAAATTGGGCGAAGACGTCCCACAGGTCACGATGGAATTGGGATACTGTGGGTAATATGACCAAGCTTCTATGGGGCGACCTGGACGAAGATAAAACAAGGGGGCTGTTGAAACTAAACAAGTCTGAGCTAGGAAAGTTGATAGTCATCTTAACGGGGCGCTCTAGTCGACCAGGTCATTTGTACTGGTTTGGGTTCACGAATGCCAATGAATGCAGGGCATGCATAGAGGACGTGTAGACAATGGAGCACTTCCTTTGTCATTGTCCAGCTTTCGCCCAGCCAAGATCCCGTTATTTTGGGTATGACACCTTCCCCATCAATTACCCACTTTAGAGGTATTGACTAAAAAAGTTTGACGGACTACATGAACGCTACTGAGTTCCTATAAAGGTGGGGTTCGTTTGTTAATTTACTTGAGAGCGCACAACAGGACTGTACTGGCTTATGTGTATGTCCCCGGATATGTGAAGTAATGATAATTTCAAGTTGAGCCGACTGCTTCCAAGGAATATAAATTGATTTTAAATCAAAATATTTTGATTTTACATTATTGCTTGTTCTTTATATTGAAAATTAAGCAAATACTGAAAGATCGAAGAAGGTGGAAGAAAATAAACTTATTTAGAATACTAAACCAATATTATGCACTCACTTACTTATCAATTTACTTAAAATTTTTTGAAGTAAACATTTGTGTATTTAAAGTAAAAACAAAAAGTAAATGTCGAAAAAAAGGCGGGGAAGCAAGAAGAGCACAAATGGATTAGCTACTACGTTTTCATTGATTGCTTTTGTTTGTGAGCATCAGTTTGTATTTTAACCACAATTTGGCATTCTCTACCACTTAAGCCACTATTACTACTGGTATCTTACTACTGCTCTTACACGCCAAAAAACACAAAAAAGAAAAACCAACTAAAAACGCTAATGGATAAACACATTATTAAGTGTTTGTCAGTTGGGGTTTTTAAGTAAGAAAAAATAAAATAAGAAAATAGTAAACGATGCAAACAAGCAAATACTCGTAATATTTGTATTCTCGTAAAACGTTGTATCTTTCATTAGCTACGAGTGAGCAAATACAATGTATTTAATACATAGATGTGCTTTAGACGATTCCTTTTGTCGGTTTCTCTGGTTTAGCGCCTTTAAGTGAAAATTCTTTTGTGGTTTGTCAGTAGCGATGAATAAAATATGTAGATATGTATAAGTACATATGGTCATATTTACATATGTATGTATGTATATACATATATATATATGTATGTATGTATATACATATACAGGGTGGGCCAAAAGTTACCTTGGGGCTTAAAAGTTTAATAACTTTTTCGTTTATTAATTTTTTTTTTATTTTTTTCTCAGATTATATAATATATAAAATGGAAAATTTTTTACACTAAGTATGAAAAATAATGTCTCTTAAATTACCACTGTTTTCAGCTTCGCACTGATGGGCTCGTTTTAGAGCATTTTCCATAATATCTTCCAAAATTTCTGCAACAATGTTTGTCTTGAGTTCAAGGATTGTCTCTGGCTTGTTCACATACACTCGCTACTTCAAATAACCCCAAAGAAAATAGTCGGGTGCTGTCAAAACTGGCGATCGCGCTGGGCCAAATTATTTCCGAATTTCTGGAAATTATTCGCTCTCCAAAAATTTGACTTAAAAGTGCCATTGTGTCTCGGGCAGTGCGGGCAGTGGCTCCGTCCTGCTGAAACCACATACCAGGTATGTTTTCAAGAGCAAGACGTAAAACTTTTCAATCATAAACCGATACCGCTCTCCATTTACGGTTACAGCACTTCCATCTTCATTCTCGAAGAAGTAAGGCCCAATGATATTTTCAGATGTGATCTTACACCATATTGTACACCTAATAGGGTGCAATTGGCGTTTATGAATGGCTCTTGGATTTTCAGAACCCCAGAACCTACAGTTCTGCTTATTAACAAAGCCATTCAAATGAAAATGAGCTTCATCACTCATAATCATAATCGCCCATCAGTGCGAAGCTGAAAACGGTGGTCATTTAAGAGACATTATTTTTCATACTTAGTGTAAAAAAAATTTCCATTTTGTATATTATATAATCTGAGAAAAAAAAATTTAAAAAAATTAATAAACGAAAAAGTTATTAAACTTTTAAACCCCATGGTAACTTTTGGCCCACCCTGTATATATGTATGTATGTATGCAGATATGTATGTACATCCTGGTATTTGGACACAATAGTAATTCTGCGGCAAAAAGGAAAAAGTGCTTCAGTAAAGATAAGCTGATTTTAAGTTAATGATACTTCCGTAATCTGCATATTCAAAAGTACCCCTGGTCAAAATGTCAATTAATTTGTGTGGTTTTTCAGGAAGTTATAGCACTATGGCTTGGGACTTATATTTTTTTTAACTTCTAATTTCATTTGGAATAATGTCTTAATTTAGGTTATACTTTGATATATTTCAACTTAAATGCATTACTCATAGTGTGTAGAATGGTGTTTGCTTAAAAAAATAAAGCTTAACAGAAAATTTTCCGATTCAACTGTAAAAGAAATTAATTTCTGAAAATCGACTTGAACGCTTGAAAGTGCTCCCCTGCAAAACAGTAAAATATGACTTAAGCACTTTTTCCTTATTGCCACAGAATTATTAATAACAAAAATTAAAAACTATAAAAACCCACTATATATCTACAAAAGATCTGATATCTTCTAAACCGATTTTCTTCAAACATAGCTAAGAACACTCTGGATCAAATCATCCTTCAAATAGAAAAAACTAAATCAAAAGCAGTCCAGCCATTTGTTATGTACGTGGACTCATACATACACACAGATACACATCCATACTACGTTTATAATACCCCTTTTAGACACGTAAAGCGTACTTTACAAAGTGTGAAAGACAGAGGGAGAAATAATATTTCTTTCTGTGTTTCTCCCAGCTGAATTAAGACTTTGCAAAGTAAACATTCTTGGTCTAAAAGGGGTATAAGTGCACTATTTGCAAATAAAAAGTTTTGTAAATAAAACAACCCTTTTCCACATGCAAAGTTTACTTTGCAAAGTCTGTATTCAGCTGTGTGAAAGACAGAGGTAGTAGTACAGTCTCTTTCTGTCTTTCTCCCAGCTGAATTAAGACTTTGCAAAGTAAAGTTTGCGTGTGGAAAAGGGGTGTTTTATTATTTGTTAAAAATGGATGAAACAAGTGCCTACTCGTCTAAATTTACCGTGCAAGATATTCACCCGTATGGCGTATGTCGAGTAGAATATTCTTCTACGAGAATTTTGTACTAGATTTCATATGTGTACAAGTTTTCTTGAATCTATCATAGTTGACATAAGCAATACGGGTGATTGAATACGTGCTGGAATTTTTTCGGAAAAACCAAAATATAATATAAAAATAAAAGAATGTGTTACAGCTAAATACAAAGAAGATGCTTGACAACGAATCACAGTGTGCCGCGTAGAACATGCTAGGTGGACAAAATTATTTTATGTTATATGTATAAAGATTCTTTTACATAGAGTTAGTCATATTTAGACCCGCGAGCACTTGCGGGTGTTGTACTCCCTAAATCTGCGGCAACCTTTGATCCGTGCTTCCTGAGCCTCTTCGGAAAGCTGCCCAATTGGAAGCAATGCCGCTTTGATGACTTCTGTGCTGTGAATTAATATTTTATGCACAGTAGCAGGCATACAGTACCACGAATAGAGACTAAGATAATGTTTTCTGGTTTCAAGACAAAATTTATTGAATTCAACTAAGTTTATCTCGAATTGTCCTCAAAATAACATCAAACTTTTTTATAACTGCACTCATCTCAGCATTCTTAAAAAAGCGACGGGCTGTGTTTCCATCCTTGGAAGAACCAAATCCTGGCTTTGGTTTATCTATAATGAGTCCCATTTCGTTCTTAAATTTCAATTTGATTTCCCCGGAACGAACCTTGATATCTGCTTTGTCTTCGTTGCTTCTAGCCTGCCATTTCTTAATATTCAACTTGTAACTGATATGTAAAAGACATTCGAAGCAACGAATCCAAGCATGAAGTGTAGATAAACCAAAGCCAAAATGTTCTTAATTGCTGTTAAACATTGTGGGGTCATCGTTCATCGTCTTGGGGGTGGCGCCACAGATGAAACACTTTTGGGATGATCGGGTTACCGTTAAGGCGTTACACACCTTTCCGTCTATCATTGTCAGCAAAAGTTCGTGTTTTACAGAGATTTGAGAATCAATAAAGTTGACAAGTGTTGCAAGAATAGCATTAACTTCTTCCAACAATTTATTTGTCTCCGCTAACGTGAACTCGTTCGTTTCTTTGGAAAATATAAATTTCATTGGACGACAATACAAAGTTGATGAAGGTCGAGAATTTTGCCAAATAATTTTGGGCCCATCATACAACTTTAGGGGAACTAAAGAAAATACGAAAAGAAACACGTCTGTATCTTTAGTGTTCTCAAATCTCTGTTTGTATGTGCTGTGCCCAGAACTTCCATCACATCCCCATTTAGTATCAAGTGTAAACGATGAACTTGTTGGAAGCACACTGCTGATAACTTCATTCTATGCTAATACTAGACGTTCCACTGTTTTATTTAATAAGGCTTGCAAATTTATTTCAGCACCAGTTTCTGTTATAAAAATGTGCTCGCGAATGTGTGAAGTGTGTCTAAAATTTTTGACAAAAAAAACAATCTAATAAAGTTTACAACGAATCAGCTGTTGTCTAACTATTTGTTAACCAATTACATTTAGCGGTTTAACTAATCGTAAACAAAAATCTGTGAATCAAATAATGACTGTGAATTTGGGCCTAAATCCTCTAGAGTCTAGTTATCAATCAGACAGGGATTTTCAAAGCGTGTTTTTTTAGAGTGTCACAACTTTGAGTTGGCATCACTGCTTTATTTGAGCACCCATTTAACAGTTGATAGTTGCTTTTTGTTTAGTTTGCTTTGAAACTTCATTATGAACCAACTTACACCAGAGCAACGCGTGTAAATTGTTGAAATTTTTAATCAAAATAATTGTTCTATTCGTCAAACTCATCGTACACTTCCGACGAAGCCCATTTCTGGTTGAATGGGTACGTAAATAAGCAAAATTGTTGCATTTGGAGTGAGGAGAATCCACAAGCTTTTGTCGAAACATCATTTCGCTCACAGAAAATTACTGCTTGGTGCGCTTTATGCGCTGGCGGAGTCATTGGCCCATATGTACGAGTATTCAAAAACGATGATGGTCAGAATGTTACTGCCAATTGTGAACGGTATAGGAACATGATTCGAAATTTTTTCGTACGTCAATTACGTGGCATTAATCTTGCTGATATGTGGATCCAACAGGACGGAGCCACATGCCACACAGCGGCCGCTACAATTGATTTACTCAAAGAAACTTTTGATGAAAAAATAATTTCACGTAATGGCCCAATTAGTTGGCCATCAAGATCGTGTGATTTAACCCCATTGGATTGTTTTCTTTGGGTTTATGTTAAGTCACTTGTCTACATCGATAAACCACAAACAATTAAACACCTGGAAATTAACCTTCGAAGAGTTATCGGCGAAATACGGCCGCAAATGTTGCGAAATGTTGTTGAAAATTGGTGTTCCAGCGACAGCCGTGGCGGCCACATGGCAGAAATCATATTTAAACATTAATTTCATAAAATTTTCTTTCCAATAAAGACCGTTTCATTGATATTACAAATATATTTCTTTGTTTTGTTATGATTTAAACTTGTGCCACTCTATAAAAACACGCTTTATTTTCCGATCGAATTCTAAAGATTCATTGACATACCAGAGAAGCTGTGAAGAAACAAATATCAAAAAACCCGATATCGAACTTCGGCTGGAAAAGTAAGCTGCATTACACAGTGCGTACAAAAAAATTATGATTATTGTGAAGTGTTGCAAGAACTTAAGCAAAATGGGCCTTTGATACACTCACCGCAAATAGGGTGAAGTGTTATAAAAATTTGAACAAAAGACCATAAACATTATCACCGCATTTAATAATTTGTTACGCACATTGACTATCATTAGTAGATTGATAATTTCAATCAAAGAATTTTATTGGAAACAAAACATATGAATACTGTTTCTAACTAAAATAATCTTTTTTCTTTGTATTTATTAATTTGCTAAAGACTGTTCAAGGAAATTAAAATTATATAATCTTACAAAAATTTGATTTTAATATTGGAATATATTGCGCAAAATAAAAAAACCTATTTAATACTTTTTTCATGGCATTAAATCGTAACATTTTACACAAACTATTGTTGGTAAATGATAAATCAAAGTGTATTAAATATCACCGCCGTATTTTATAGAAAATTATCAAGTTCATTTGTATTTAGTAACTTAAATAGATTAAAATTACATTTTCTTTCTTCAACAGCGTTAATTGCATGTTTTATAGTTGTAGTATTTAGTTGTTTGTACTAAAAATGTAATTGTTTAAAGTACAAGCTTTTGAGTTATCAGTAAATTAATATTTTTTGAACTTCACATTGAAACTATGAATTCAGTGGCGTATTTCTTTATGTATATACAGTCACTCACACTGAAAGTGGCCGACTTTAGAAACAAAGCATTTTTATTTAAGTGGATTGGAATTGTTAATTACTACAGAGAGTTTCCCAAAATGTTCACCACATGATTATTCATGTAATTACGGATGAATTCTATGAATGCAGCCACAGTGCACACTGTTCCTAAATGCATTAATTTCGTTGTCGATGCGCATAAAAAAGCAAACTACATATGAAGCTAATAAAATTTAGATGCAAAATAAATAAAAAGTATTTTAAGTTGCTAGTTATATGTACTTACATACATATGTATGTATGTACAGCACGGTATTAGTATACGCTTGGGATTAACTCTCCACAAAAATAGCTTACAAGTCCACTATTACATTCTTATTCGTATAAAGGTAGGATCACACGATTGCCGCAATGCGCCAATTATTGGTCTATTTTATATGCCAATCGTGTGATTTCACAATTTATTGTCCCATACGACAATCGAGAACAATATTGTGCTGATTTGCAGCAATAAAATGCAACTCTGGTGCGGCAATCGTGTGAACGGTTGATAGGCAACCATGCGCCAACAAAAATGTTAAAAAAGCATCAATATTTATTGTGTTCTCGAGCGGCAATCAAAGTATCCAATACGCGACAATATCTTAAATTAACTTATTTTTTCGTGTGCGCCAAGTGTTTTCGTAAGTACTGTAAACTTAAACTTATTTTATATGTTATTATAACTTATTTAAAACATTAACATGGAACTGTGAGCCAAGATTGGCTCACAGTTCCATGTATAATGGATAAAAAAATAATAAATGACGGTTTTGTAATGCAAAGCCATTTATCGTGCGGACAAAATCCTGCCTTCAGCTAAAGGCAAGTTATGAAAATGGCCCTAGAAGAACGAAAATAGCACCTGCTTTGTATATAAGCACAAAATATACAAAGCAGAGGCAATTTTATTTCTTTTGAACGAATGAACAATTTTCATGTACAAAATAAAACTGAAAAAAAAATATTAAAAAAAAAACTATTTGCACGTAAAACAATAAAACAAACTAAAAACTACTACAACAGCTGTCTGTTTGTGTTGCCACAAGTTAGAACAATCGTATGACTGAGCTGCGGCAATTATTGCCACAAATTCATTCTTCGCCAATCTGCGGCAATAAAATTTTTATAAAATGGGGCAATCATGTGACTGCAACGTATTTGATTGGGACAATTTTATTATTGTGCACCAATTCAGTACAATAAAAATTTGGTCAGATTGGCGTATTTGCGGCAACCGTTTGATCCTACCTTAAGCCTCTACTGCAGCTACGTCCAAGCCATATGCACAATGCGCAAACCGGGGTGACCGATGACATTTTTTAAAAAGTGGCACAAAAAGGGATTTTTTTTAAAGTAGCACCAATCAGGGGATTAATAAAAAAGTGGCAACATTAAAAAAACGAGGTAACTACACTAAACTTTTTATTTTTTCATGTATTATGTTAAATTTACCACACAAAAATACCGTTTATGCCACACATATATGCTTCATCAATATTGGTGGACGATACTCGTAAGATACTTAAAAGAGCACGACAAAAAAATTTCTGCCGTATTTATATATATGTAAGAAGATATTTGTGAGATTCAAACAGTCATAGTGGCATAATGTTTTATATTATTTTAATATAATTGACCGAAATCACTGAATTCTGAAACAAGTTGACGACTCCAAGTATTTTGCATTTTTTAAATTTTTGTTACTATTGTTATTGTGATTACGAACTAATTGTTTTGTATAAACATAATTGGACCATCAATCTCAATGGTAAAAAGTGGTTTACTAAATTTCTTTGTGGCCGCACATGAAGGGAATATTCCAAAGGTTCTGAGCGCCCAGTTGAGGTCTCTACACCCAAAAAAAATCGACGATGTGATATTGCCGGATCGGAGATTGAAAAGTGAGAGAGATTTTGGAAGCCATAACATGGAAGGATTACATTGGCTTGAGAAAGCTTTTGGCAAGATTGATGCCGCGTTTGCGTTTTTAAACCGCAATATGGACCAGTTTTTGCACTGTTTCATAACCGTGAACGTAATGTGAATCCCCCACAATACACCATAGACCAAACAGCCTGGAGAAATGGCCCGACGGAGACAGATTTGACCTCAATGAAATCATCTCACAAACAATATAAACGAAAAATTGGAAAAATGTTGAAAAAGTGATAGAGCTCAAAGGAGACGACATTAAAAAATAACATGAGTTTTTATTTAAGAATATATATGGTGAAGCCTTCCTTGAAGCTAGACTTTTTTGGCATTAAATTTTTTTTTAGTAAATTTTATAAGAGTCATAATATCCTAAAAATTTTTCTGCATAGTTCTTAAATATTTTGAATTGAGTTTTGTCAGTTTGAATAAATTTTGGGGGCTGAGTTTTTTCAGTTTGAATAAATTTTGGGGGCTGAGTTTTTTCAGTTTGAATAAATTTTGGGGGCTGAGTTTTGTCAGTTTGAGTCAATTTTGGGGGCTGAGATATGGTATTTTTCTAATTTATCCCAACAGATTGTTAGCTTGTATTTCGCTAAAGTTTTTCAAGTTTTTTTTGTATATTACATTTTTATTTACAAAATCTGTAACTCTAATGGTTCTCCTTAAGTTCAATAGTTTTTTCCCTGCTCTTCTTAAGAAATATTTTTGGTTGTTACACTGCGACTGTGAGCCACTGTATTAATTGGCCTTTAAATCAGTGCTTGCCAAGTCATTAACTTAGTTCGTAATATTTACTTAAATTTAGTCATATGACAACCAATTAGTTATAAATTAAGTATGATAGGAGAAAAGTTCTTGTAATTTTGTTTTTAAATTTATTTATTTAGTTGATAATGTGGCATGAAATAAAAATATCAAAGTTATTACGTGCAAAAGGGGACGAATAATTAGTTGCTTAATTTATGTCGTTGTAATATAAATTTTAATGCGGTAACGAGATTTGTTTTGGTTTGGCCTGTCATATTCGTATGCTTGGAACTTTTTCCTTTTGTAATTGCTTTTTAATAATATATTTTCATAGGCTCCCCTCACGCTTTTGTGAAAGCGTCGCAGATAGTTGTCAATTAAGGATACATTAAAGTAGTAAGCCAAAACAGTTTGTCTTAAGTACAAATACAACAAGCAAATTAAGACAAGCAAGCATATGCATAATTAGTAAAGAAAAAAAAAGCAATGGCGGTATTCAATGTTTGATGCAAATTGTCTTGCGTAAGTGCAAATGCAAAATATCGTAGCTTTTCTTTAGATTATGTGTGTATTTTGTTGTTGGTCTTTGAAGAAAAGCTAAGATATTTTGCGTTTGCACCTACGCAAGACAATTTACATCAAACATCGAATACCGCCAATGTCAAGACTCTTGTAAATTAGACGAGCTTTCATTACACAAAAAAACTTTCGGCAAATTTTTATACAATGGCGGTATTCGGTGTTTGATGCAAATGGTCTTGCGTTAGTGTAAATGCAAAATATCGTAGTTTTTCTTCAAAGACCAACAACAAAATACACACATAATCTAAAGAAAAGCTACGATGCTTTGCATTTACACTTACTCAAGACAATTTGCGTCAAACACCGATTTTTCTAATGCGCGTTGTCTCGCCAAAAAAGTTCAAATTGTAGGTGTGGCACCTCCCATAAAGAGAAAATATTTACTTAGAAATATCTGAAAAACTAATGTAGGGAGTACGTTGAAATTTAGTAGGAATAACTTCGCTGATAATTTGCATTGGAAACAATTTGGAAACAATTTGAGAATTGAACCAGTTGGCGTGACCTACTTAAGCTACGGTCACACTTGTCAAACATTTGCCCTAAAAAGCGCAACCACTAAATGCTAATGAAAAATCTTTCAATTCAGACAAAAGTTTGTCAAGTTAAAGAGTAGCCAATATTGTTGGATTCTATGACATGGTGCATTAGTTGTGTTCGAAACTATTTAATATGATAAACAAGTGTCTGGATCAAAACTTTTTTCATTAGTGTTTGTTGGTTACGCTTTTTTGGGCAAATGTTTGACAAGTGTGACCGTACCTTTACAATGTGAAGTGTAAATTTTTGTTTGCCTTCAAAAATAATACAAGCGTACTGATCTTGTTGATTTGCTTACAGCGTATTACTGATAATGCCTAAAGTTGGCGTGGCATTTCCTTCTTGGAAGTAACATTTACTTCAAGATATCTTGAAAGCCAAATCAGTAAAAAAATTTAAATTTTTTTCGTAAGCAGTAACGCTAATAACGAGGATGGAATTATGAAAGGTAGTCAACATTGGAGAAAACATTTTAATATCTTGATATCTGCTAAAACACAAACTTGAAATTTCGCTGATTCTGACGATGATAGAAAGTAATCGGGATTGAACAAGTGAGCGTTTCTCCTCTCAAATAGACAAAATGTTTACCTAAAAACTATCTTGGAAACTAATGCGGTGATATTTTGAAACTCTTCATGACATTTATATTAGTAATGAGAATTGTATTCAACCAAATAATGACATAAAATTTTTTTTATATTCATTACAAAACGTATTTGGGTTGTATTGAAGCACGCAGGGTTTTAGCTAACACAAGTATATTTTAGATATCAGCTAAGCATCGGCCTTCAAAAGTGATACATGACAGATGCAGGCGTAGAAAGACCATTCTGGGGGCTGGGGATTGCGCCCCCAGGAATTGCATTTGCCCCTCCTAGAATTTTTCAAAATTGTCTGTAATTATCTACTTTAATATTGGTCATAAAAATCACCAGTCGTAAAGCTCCCCCCCCCCCCTCAGCCCCTCACCGTTCCTTTTTTCCACGTTAGACATTTTTTTAGCTACGCCAATGAATTCAGAATTCTTATTTTACCTGTGCAAGTATTTCAAGTTCACTATCTGTCAATGAACGATTCCTACAAGAGAGGAGAAAGTTGATTAGCCTTCAATCGGAAATTAATAAATTTCGTGTTGAATACAATTTTTCCAAGTTAAAATCAGTAATTTTTTCAAATAGTATTCAATGCTCGTTCCACAGAAGAAACAAAACTCTAAATAATAAACATAGAAAGGATTATTTTTTTATTTTATTAACTTGATCAAGGCTTCTGTTCCAACGCTGGCGTTTTGTTGACTAGTATTTTCATAAAATTTCCAATTTTTCAATGTTAAAAAAGTAAAATTTCTGCGTCTTAAAATAAGAGACAAGAATAGATTACTTGATTTTCTTAAAAAAAAAAAATATTACTCATAAAATACATTATCATAAAACCAATAAAAGTAAAATATTTTATCTTTGGTGAACCACCAACAAAACAGAAAGGGTATAACAACAGAAATTTTAAACCAAACTAATTAAATAAACTATAGTCAAAATAAACAATAATTCCAGCAACGCAATTATAAATTATAAATTCATCTATTGATATCACACTAAATAAATACTCGTACATACGAGTATGTAGTTATAAAATAAAAATTAAAAGCAAATCATATTTTTAAGCAATAAATTTACCAAAACAAATAGAGTGAAAACTCAGTGGCACCACACTCAGCACACTCAGTAAAAAATTTGAAGCAGTAGGCGAGGATCTTCAACGAGAAATTGAAGATTACAGAGAGATAAGTTCCGACCACTGTTCTTGGAGTCGTTTAAAACAACCGTATTTATTACTCACAGCGATGGTTAACAGTAGTTAAGAATAGAAGTAAAGTTAACCCACGAAAAAAAGAAAGGAAAATAAATAAATGTCTTATCGTTATCGCTCAGAAGTTTATTTTCGTGTAATAAACGACAAACACGGCAATTATTTTTGACAGTTATTATGATGGATTAAATGTAGTGATTACACAGTGATACGAAATCGAACTTTTCGAATGGGAATGGCATGAGACCAATTGCAAATGAAAGTTGACATTATCCATAACCAAACCGTTAAGGGTTTCTTTAGTTTAGTACCAGATTTTTTTTTATACGCATTTGAAGTTGTTGATTTTGGAACGCTGTCTAACAAGGAAAGATCATTGAAAATTGAGAGAAAAACTTAATTTTCTAATTTACGATTTGATCCGGCTAAAGTTCGTATCGCTTTGTAAGCCAAATTACATGTGATAATTATTAATGAACAAATAACACCAAAGTTAGTTGTAAATATTTTGACAAACACATAGTTGAACGGAACAACTAGCTGTTTTCGAAGGCCACTAAACCTTCATCATCAGCGTTCTTTTGTGTTTGGTCCACTGTGTGTGGTGTCAGTTGATGTAAATTTCTGCTTTATATACTCAGCCATTATTGCAAATGGAATATGTGAATTGTTTTGATTCATCCTATTACAAAGCGATACGAACTTTAGCCTGATCAAATTATAAATATATAAATAAATGAAGTTCGAACAACAATAATTAAAATTAACTAAAATTTATAGCCATGGGCCTGTGGCAAAAAAACTAAATAAAAATATACTTATAGTATCAAACCAAAAAAGTTTGTCTTAAGTAGAACAAAAATAAGCAAATTAACTAACATGTGCATAATTAGTAAAGAACAAACGACAATGGCAAGACTGTTGTAAATTTAGAGATGGTAAAAGTGAGCTTTCATTACAAAAAAGCTTTCAGCAAATTGTAGTATAGTATATAGGATAGATAATATTTTTTATTTTTCCCTAGTACATTTAGTAATTAGATGAATACTTTTGCGATAGATTTGACCTTAATTTTCTCATATTGTAGAATAACTTTATTATCTCTCTGCTAGAATTTCAATTATTATATCATTATATCAAGAACTATTTTGAATGACAATCAGTTTGAAAATGATTTTTTCAGTTGAAAGTCAATAATTTCATAAAGTGTTTGTTGTTAAATTTTGCCAGGTAGAAAATTATTTTGTGAACGATAATGTCGTTTACCAATCTTATCACAGAATTGCATTTTAATTTATATATTAACAATGTTTTTATAATTAAAATTAAATAAAACGAATCGAGATTATAAGTCAGTTTGTAATTTTTCTTAACTTTTTAATTTATAAATACATATTCATATCAGGGCTGTCATAAAGAAAATGTGACGTAAAAGACTTTATAGGTGGAAGAAAGAAGTAGGTTTTTTATAAAATTATCTTCAAATGTACATTTTTTTAATAAACTATGACATCATAGATATACATCTGTACATATGTTCAAGGGTATATAGAACTAGAAATATATTCAATATACGAGTATAAAGCGTATCGCAGAATCTACGTAAGGTATTCATTAACTAGAAAACACACTTTGTATATCAATGATATTTTCTTGATTGCATAAAATAAGTCCCGAAAAACAAAATGACATAATTTGCAAGAAAATGTTCATATATGTATTTTGGGAGGTTTAGAATTTATTTCTTCGAATTCCTGGTAACTATTATTTTTTATTTTAGTTTAACATTTTTAATACACTTACAAATCCGAAATTATTATTTTACTTATTCAGTAAAATATTTTGGATTCTATGCGCATTTCACTGTTGCTAATGCAGATCATCAGGGAACCTTTACCCAAGTGCACGCAAAGAAAAGATATGGTTGTACCATGGTCGAGAAAACAATATTATGTTCTCCGAAACAAATGTGTGGTCGTTGAAAACAAGTTATTGTTATTTTAAACATTAATTGCGTTACGATAAACAAAGTAATGTTTGAATTTAATAATTACATTATTATATTCATAAAAAGTGTGATATGGTTAGAATTTAACAATATAGTTTTGTTCAAAATTTATGACTACAACATAATTTGTAAATATTATTATCTAAAAATAATATGATGTAAATAACAATATAATGTTATCCAAAACCATACTATATTTAGTTAAAAAAAATCTTTTTCAGAAATATCTTCTGCCAGTTCAGTGTTTCGTTTGTAAGCTATCGGTATTACACGCGTAGTGTTAAATAAATTAATAAATAAATGAAGTATAAACAAGAGGATAGATAAATAAATATATATATACATAATTTCTTTATACATGCGTGTCTGCATTTCGTGTATACGTACATATTTGTGTAAGTACACGTGCACATACATATATAGATTTTATTTCAACAATATTTTATATTTATTTCGGCTTTGACGCACAGCTGTTTTAAGCAAAAGATCTACCAATATATGGTCAAAAAACAAAATATTATTATTATATAATGGTCAAATTTAACAATATTATTATAATATTATAATATGGTATGGTTAGTCTTAATTATATTTTAGTCACATCTAATAATAGTATTGTCATATTTAACCAAAATGTGATAAGTTTGAACAATACTAAGATTAGGTCTAACAAAGTTAATTGTTATTGTAGATAATATTATTATTAACTCATATAATAGTATTACTAAAATTTTTTTTCTACTGACAATAATATGATTTAATATAATTCAATCATTGTATGTTGCTGTTTGATTATGGTTACATCAACCATATTTTTCCTTTGCGTGTTAGTTGTTGTTTCAACCTCGTTATTTGTTGAGCTTCTCATTTGTTTAAATGAATATTTAACATAATAACTCTAGTTCTTCTAAGAACATTTTTCCGTGATCATATCGACAATAGTACGAAAACGAATTAAGTGATTAGTTAATCGTATAAGCTGAAAGGGATTTCAGTACGTTCACGCATGTCATAATTCAAAAATTATATTTTTACGTGACTGTATTAACTTTTAATTTTTCATCGTATTTTCTTAAGTTTGGTAACATGTGTGTAACAAAAGGAATAAGTATTATTTTTGTCCCTACATTTTCTGATTGCAAACTTTGGAAACCAAGTCAAATAATAGTCCTTGAAGTTATATTTAGTTTTCCAACATGACAAAAACGAAATGAAAAAATCCTTTTTATTTTTGAACTCTACAACTTTATGCTGGGAAATTTCGCTTAAAAGCATAAGCGCCAAAAAGCTTAAGCAACAAAGTTGTCGAACTTTTTGACAAAAATTGATAAGTTACGATCGCAGATAATCGATTTTCATCAAAAAATATGCCGCTTAACCTTTTGTGATGGTTATTGCTCGAAAGGACAAAAAGTGAAAGAAAAAGAGCGATAGTGCCACAGTGCCAGCTAACATCCAATAGTGCCAAAAATGGCACAACTGTGCCCCATTTCCCATCACTGTCTTGCACAGTAAACTTTGCGTGGGTAAAAGCCGTATATCTACAAAATACTAATATAGGGTGTTTTTTATTGAGGTATATAACTTTAAGTTGGCATCACTTTTTTAACTGGCGGCCATTTTGTCAGCTGTCAAGTGATTAATATTTAGTTTGGTTTGCCATTTCATCATGAACAGGTTGACAAAAGAACAACGCTTGCAAATCGTGCAAATTTATTTCGAAAATAATGGTTCAGTTCGCGAAGTTTACCGCAAGCTCCGTCCATTTTATGGTCGACATAATCGTCCATCAGAGCAATTAATTCGGTTAACCATGGAATTGGCCACCAAGATCGTGTGATTTGACACCATTGGATTATTTTCTTTGGGGATATGTGAAGTCGCTCGTCTACGCCAACAAACCAGAAACGTTAGGGGACTTGGAAGCCAACATTCGTGGCGTTATTGCCAACATACGGCCCCATATGCTCGAAAAAGTGGTTGAAAATTGGACCTGTAGAATTGGCTTTATTCGAGCCAGCCGCGGCGGCCACATGCCCGAAATCATATTTAAACGTTAATGGCATAAAATTATCCTTCCAATAAAGCCAAATTGATGGACATTAAAACGATTTTCTTGTGTTTTATTTCAATTCGAAGTTCTATACCTCTAAAAAAAACACCCATACATGCTTTTAGAGCTCCTAAAAGTTAAATTTAAAAATTTTCTGTCTAATTTCTGCAAGTTTATCTTTATTGTTTGATAAATAAAATTTCGGGAAACCCAAATAACATTAATCTGATTCTGCTTGATAAGCAAATTTTCGGGGAACCCAAATTTCATTAATCTGATCAAACTGCATGTACATTTTTAATTTATAGTCCTCTTCAAGTCGAAAAAATTCGACTAGTGGTTGAGAAAGTTCCCTGTCAAGAGTTTTGGATCCATGCGAGTATGATTAATTGGGTTTTCAAGGCATATTATAGTTTACATTCTCAGTACGAAAGATCTCTATAGACTGATGCAAAAGTGATAGGTAAATAAGATGAGAGGTAAAAAAAGTTAAATTAAGGAAAAATTTTCAAAATGCATGATTAGCTTCGTTATTTTAGCTTATCTTATTGTGACGAAAATTTTGCTGTGTAGAATTTAAAGTTGGTTGAAACAATACTTAACATTATTCATATTGAATATTAATTATTTATTTCGACCGACCGAATACGGAATACAACTCTGATGTATAGTACCGAGCTTCATAGTCTGTTTAGTGGCTGCTCGATAGGAGAGGATGAAGAAACTCATTGGTGATGGTTGGGTATCCAACTCTGTTGATTCACTGGATCATAGACGCAATGTGGGGTGCATTTCACTGGAGAACTTGTACTACATCTACAAAAAGGTGGCAGAAACGTAAAATTAAAAAGGAATACAATTAGTTAAAAAGTTTCGTGGAAGTCGATTTTGATGATTCTTACATCAATCGATTTGTCTTAAGGCTCAGTTAGCCGACTGTAAGGGAGTGTAACTGCAACGGTAAGAAACAGTTGATCAATATTGTTATGTGAAAAGTAATGAAAATGGTTATAGAGATGTAACCGGAACGTAAGAATCTGTACATTACTTATCATATAACAGTATCGATCAGCTGTTGCGGTTGCATTTCATTGCAGTCGGCTAACTGAGATTTTAATCCTGGAAGTGTCACTAAAGATATGACAGCAGTCAAAAATCAATATGGCGGCCAACAGACGCCATTTTGTAAAGACGAAAAAAACTAAAAAGTCGGCGAACTATATCAAAATGGGTATCATTCGACAGGTATTTTAAAATCATTTCCAGATTTCTCTTATGATTTTTCATTTCGAATGACCATTTAGGATATTAAACGGTTCGAAGTTGGTCGCAGTCGGGTTTTTTGATTTTTTAATTTCTACTTGTTTTATTGTTGTTCTCAATACAAGTTGTCTATCGAACGTTTTCTAAATTGTTTAGATTTTACCCATAACGTTTTTTTGTAGACAACAATGTCAAATGTTTGTAAATTACACTGCACATTTGATTTACTAATAATAACTTAGCTTATACGTTTTTGTACAAAGCAAGATGCCTTTCAGCACAAGCCCAATATTCGTTACACTTTTCAATTTTAAAGATCAGTGGAATTTTTTAAAAAGAGAAAATTGTTTGCCACTTGTTTCTTCCCTCGTTGTTGCACAATCAATGGCAAACACAAGCGTGTTATAGCAGTAGAAATGACTCGACATTATTCGAGTAAATACTGTATCATGTATTTAGTAAAATTGTTGACTTTATTATCATAAGAAACTTGCAGAGAAGTAGAAATACAGAAATTTAACTTTAATAATAAATATATTTGGGGCTTTAGAAAAGTTTCTTAATCCATTAAAAAAAAAATAAAAAATTAAATGATTTATTAACTTGAACTTAAATTATCAAAAATCTTATTATTATTGCTCTCAAAATTTCCTTTATAAAGTTCAAACTTTGATCAGGATTAATAACAAAATACAATCAAAATGATTAAGATTGTTAAATGCTTAATTTTGCGATTATAAACCAAGAAGAAACATATTTAATTTTAAAGCAAATATGTAATCTTTATGCCTGAACACACGTAATTGCTTATAATTCATATTTAATCTCTGAGATTTAATGATTAATTGGCTTTGATTACAAATTATTTTTAATCATTTCAAAATTTTATAACCCAGTGTTTATAAAAGTGTGACTTTTTTGTGCCAATGCCATAAAAGCCAAAGTCGAATAAATTATATGTAATCAAAGTCATGTGCGTGGGTTTTTCCAGCCAAATGAGTGACTAAATTTTTTATACATATGTACACATATATCGTAATCTTCTATTTTGAAATGGAAGAGGAGAAATTAAAAGCATATTTTGTTATTTATGCACTATATCCGTTCTTTGTTGACTGATTGCTTCCCTTTACTTATCGGACTTGGATGTTGAACTTGCTTGTTTACTAATAAATGATTACTTATTTTAAACTTCTTCTTCTGACAAACGAAATTCCTGGTAATTTTTTTTTATGTATTTATTGCAAAATATCTACAATTACTACTCAATCACTCATTTATTGATTTTTAGTTGTTAATATTTTCCATTACTGCTGGTTGTGATTGTGACGTGTGCTGGTGACACAATGTCTGAGTCGTTTAGCGGAGAAAAGCAAAGGAACTAACTGGTTACTCATCTATTCATTATGACAAATTGACGAAACAATTAAAAATATATGACATGAAAACTATTATAAAGTTGTTATAAAGCTGAAATTCGCACTAATGTGCATTATTAATAATATCTTTTAATGTATTCATCGGATTTCCTTGAAACTTGCAGTATCAATAGTTTTAGAAGTTTTTTTTATTGTTTTCTATTTTTAAAATTTTTTCATATCTTGATGTCCGTTGTTCATACTTAGTCATGTTTTAGACTTGGCAGTTTTTCTTGAAGCAAGTCTGAGTTTATGGAAGAGAGGGGAAAGAAGAAAGAAGAGGGGTACTGACTTGCTTGTACAGTAAAGTTACTGCAATTCTCTTTTGTTATTTCATTCGCTGTATTAAAACAATAGGAAAATTTAACAATAAACCGTCTGTGTGTAAACAAACGAGCAGTTTTAAAAGAGAACTGCTTCAAGAAAAACTGCCGAGTCTAAAACAAGACTTACGAATATGTATGCATATATGTATATCGAATAGGTGTTTTGTTCTTACTATAGAGAAGCTAATTAGTTGAATCGAATCCGAAATTACGAAAATGCGTCGCAGTGCGGATTTTATGTGGCAGAGAGAGAAAGTAATATACATCTTTTGTATATTGTATACCTGTCCTTTTCTTTCATATTATGAAATCAAAATTTCAGCACCAAAAAGTAATGCAAAGTCTGACTAAATGTAACTATGGTTCTTACAAAAAGTATCACAAACCGTGCCAGAGCTGGAAAACTTGATACTATTGCAATTTTGTTGATAGCATATGATGTTCAGCAAAAATTAAAATTTTCAGCGAAATAAAATGGAATATGTCCGTTGATTTGTTTTGTTGTTATGAATGTTCTTTGTTTTTGTAACAGAAATTAGATAAGGGAAGCATTTTTGTCAAAAGTATTAATACTTGTATTATTGTCTGAAACAATCTTTAGCGATGTATAAAATATTATATTATATTAATAAAAACTCAGTTATATCCCAGCAAAAATTTTCTAGATTTTTTTAATGGCTTACAAAGTAATGAGTGGTACTTATTTGTCTAATTATCTTATGTGCATAATAATGACTGCTCTGTAATGAATAAAATAAGAACTTATATATACCACTATGTGAAAGTACTTATTGAAATACTTTCCAGTTAAATATGAAATAAGTCAAGAGAAAAATTTATTGATAGTGAAAATGAGCTCCGAGAACAATAAAATAACCTTGGTTTACTATAATTTTTATTACAAAATTTAATTATTTTCGCATATTCTTCAATATACATATTCACATATTTTCTTTGTAAAATTATAATTTTTAACAATCCCAATAAAGGTACAAGTTTTATAATTTTGTTACAAAATTCTATTTATTTTTTTTTGTTAGAGAAAATAGCCAATTAACTTTTGAGCAATTTTAGACAAAAAGTAATAAAAAAATGTATTTGTAAGTAAAAAATAACCCATTAAATTTTGAATACTTTTAGGCAATCAGTAATCTATTAACTTTTGGATGTTTGTAGGCAAAAATAATAGGGTACCGCATACTTTTTGAACTTCTCAAACAAAAATAATGGGTTATTCAGTCAGATTGTAAGTACATAATTAAGTCTGGAGAGTGCATACACTTTTTTGCATTCTAGTAGGCAAACATTTTTGCTGAATTGCACCTGCTTTGAACTGCTTTAAATTTTTCAATTGTATTAAGATACAAAATTTCTTTGCTAAACATTTTTCTAAAATAAGAGATATGTTTTATCCATAAAGAAAAAAATAGTTTCAGTTAATTTTATAGTTTTGATTAAGATACTATACAATATGCAATGAAGTTAATCGTACCAATAGCAATGCCGGGATCAAGTATCTATCAGCTGTATACACAACATCTGCCGAACGCCTCTTAATGATATGGCGAGATATGCTAACCTAGAGTTAATCTGGATACCAGAGTACGTAACTGCATATGGAAACGGTGTAGCAAACGGTATACCAAAAGATGGAGCTCAACTATCAAATCGGTATACTGATCAATGGTTGGTATGCTTTTGAAACATTGCAATTAAAAAGAGAGCGGTGGTTTTCACAATTGGGCAGACTAGATAGTCAAACGAGGTTACTTGCTTCACTTCAAAACTATATTGGACACGTCATAATCCCAGATGGTCCGATATCATAGAAAAAAATCCCGAGGGATCAACTGCGTATAGTAGTAACAGTACTAAAATGCCATTGTCACTTAGGTACACATTCCATAAGAAAACGGTTGAAAATCTACTTTGTCGCTGTACCGTTCTTGCTGCTAAAAAGCCGAGCATCAACGGCTTCCCATTTCATATCGAAATGCGACATTAGAAGAATAAATACATTCGTACAAAAATCAGGTTGGTTTA